>OX346253.1:38928727-40349561 GCA_947049275.1 Epinotia bilunana | reverse complement strand
GGGTGTTGGTTTAACGTCGAGGCCTATACTTGGTTATGTTTATTTGAATATTGAATCCCGCATCTACCCAAATAATAAATACTATATACATGCTTTAGTGGTAGATTGTATAACAGATCAACTGCCCGCGCATTTCATCGCAGCTAATGAATGTGACTTGGCATATACCGCCAATATACCGCTTGCAGATTTAACCTGGAATATTCCAGGCTGCATTGATCTCGTGCTAGGTGTTCAACTCTTCCCGTATATATATTTGGGGAACAGGGTAGATTCTGGCACCTGTGCACCCCCCGCTTTGCTAACCACGTTTGGTTACGTGTTAATGGGTGACTATCCTTGTAAATCTAACTCTAATGACACTTCTTTTGCCGCGTTTGTGCTCAATGACCTTGAATCGAGCCTCAATAAATTTTGGGAATTAGAAGAGATCCCATACAAACGTTTTCTTAGTCCGGAAGAGACTGAGTGTGAGAATTTGTACACTACTTCCGTGACTCGAAATGATGATGGCAGATATTCTGTAGCCTTGATCTTCTGCAAAGATGCGTCTGAGCTAAGCAATTCTCGAGCTGTTGCTCATCGCCGCCAACTTTTCTTGGAAAAGAAGTTTAAACAAATACCTACCCTTCGTGATGATTATAACCAAGTCATCAATGACTATATGCAAAACGGTTATCTTACCGAAGTTCCTGAATCTGACGTCACTGATGACGGATATTACATTCCTCATCACGCAGTGGTTCGCCCTGATAAAGCTACATCCCGCGTCAGAATTGTTCTAGACGCTAGTGCTTAAAGTAGCTCAGGCTTGTCACTCAATGACATCTTGCACACTGGTCCAAATTTGCAGGCAGATTTATTTATTCTGCTACTGAATTTTCGCCTGTTTCCCATAGCAATGACATCGGATATCCGCCAAATGTATATGCAAATCTGTTTGCCGCCAAAAGATTATAAATACGTGAAAAATTTATTTCGCTTCAATGAAAAAGAGCAGGTTCACACCTTTCAGTTTACGCGAGTTGCGTTTGGACTCAAATCAAGCCCGTATATGGCAATGCGCACTGTCAAGCAGCTTTGTCTTAATGAGGGACATCGGTTTCCCGATGCTGCAACAGTGGCTAGTTCCCAATTATACATGGACGATTTAGTTCATTCGTGTATAAATGAGGAAACTGCAATGCGTTTATCGCAAAACTTAATCGCGCTTTTTAAAACTGGTGCATTTGACTTAGTCAAATGGTCCAGCAACTCCCTGTCACTGCTAGATAAGCTGCCCAATTCACACGTTGCTTGTGTTAATTTTGATGACAAGCAAAATATTGCCAAAGTGTTAGGCTTATCTTGGGAACCCTCCGATGACACATTCTCGTTGACTACGTTCCCGCCCGCCGGAGGGAAGTGTACCAAGCGAATCATTTTATCCACCGTAGCTCGCTTGTTTGACGTGCTTGGTTTGGTAGCTCCTGTCATCCTATACGCCAAGTTGTTAATTAAAGAACTTTGGCTCAGTAAAATAGATTGGGACGCTACCCCCTCGGAACACATAATTAAGTGTTATTCCACATTGGTTCAAGAATTTCCATTGTTATCAACGTTTAAGATCCCGCGCCATATTGGTGTATCATCCGATTGTATAGTCAATATTGTTGGATTCAGTGATGCCAGCCTTAGTGGTTATGGTTGTGTCATTTACTTGCATGTGACAAACTTGACTGATGATATCAGTGTAAGGCTGTTATGCTCCAAGTCCAAGGTTTCTCCGGCTAAGATAACTACGCTTGCTCGTTTAGAGCTATGTGCCGCTGTTTTAATGTCCAAACTGATTAAAATTGTGCAAGACACTTATCTTGCTCGCATTCCGATTGCAGGCATATATGCTTTCTCCGATTCCACGATCGCTCTTTCATGGATCAAAGCATCGCCGCATAGATGGTCAATTTTTGTAAGCAATCGTGTTGCTCAGTGTCAAGAAAATGTGTTACCAGAGAATTTCTATCACGTTGCTGGAATAAACAATCCTAGTGATTGCTTGTCCCGTGGTATGACACCATCACAATTGGTTTCTCATGACCTATGGTGGAACGGACCTTCATGGCTGCATAACGCGCCAACGGAATGGCCTATCCAACCTTTCCAGGCCGCGGAAATTGAGCAATTGCCGGAGTATAAAACCACTACGTTGACAACTCTTGTTCACCTTGAGCGACCTATACTATATAATTTAGCGCAACGCATATCATCTTGGAATAAACTGCTGAAAACCGTAGTTTATGTCTACGTTTTACAAAAAAACTTAACGCTACTGAGATAATAAAAAATATATAAATTGCTGAAACCGCTTTAATACTCGCGATACAGAGCGTTTCACTTTCATGAAAACATTGCTCGCATGAAAAATAATTTATTACCCTCGCGAAAACTCGTCAAGTTATCAGTGTTTATTGATGAGAAAAATGTTCTGCGTATAGGAGGTCGACTTTCAAATGCTGATTTACCATTTGAAGCTAAGCATCCTGCATTGCTCCCCAAACGCGATCATATAGTCAACATGATTATTGATCATTATCACGCTGTAAATTGTCATACAGGTGCAGGCCTGTTGATGTCAATCATCCGCCAGCGCTTCTGGATATTGGATGCCAGAACCGTAATTAGGAATAGAGTACATAAATGTAATTCGTGTTTCCGCGTTAAACCGGACCATCCGATACCGAAGATGACTGACCTTCCTTCTTATCGCTTGCAAGAAGCTAAAGCCTTTGTGCATACGGGGGTTGACTATGCTGGTCCCCTTCGTATTACGCTTTGTCGCCGTCGTGGTCAACATGCTCAAAAGGCGTACATATGCTTGTTTGTATGTCTTGTCACGAAGGCTATACACATTGAGTTGGTTTCAGATTTAACATCTGACGCCTTTATATCGGCTTTCAAGCGGTTCATATCTCGCCGTGGCCCCGTCTCATGTCTTTATTCGGACCATGGGACAAATTTTGTTGGAGCCAAATCTCAATTAGATGAGATGTTTAATTTATTTCGCACATGCGATTTCAAATCTAAACTTGACCGCGAATGCTTTAATCACCGCATTGAATGGAAGATGATTCCCCCACACGCGCCCCATTTCGGTGGAATTTGGGAGTCAAATATAAAAAGTTTAAAGACACATTTGTATCGTGTCATTGGGTCACAACTTCTAACATATGAAGAGTTGCTAACTGTTCTGGTTCAAATAGAATGTATACTTAACTCACGCCCTCTCAGTGTGCTCTCTTCAGATCCGCACCCTGAAATAATAAGCCCCGCACGTTTCTTAATGTCTACACCACTTCAGTATTTACCAGCTTCAGAACTGTCAACTGAGTGCAAGAATCTAACGAATCGCAAAAAATTGCTAGAAAGTATTGTGCAGTCATACTGGAGAAAATGGCGCTTAGAGTTTTTGCACATATTGCAAGTCCGAAATAAGTGGTGTACTCCAGATCATCCTATTGTTCAAGGCACAGTAGTCTTGATGGGTGACGATGATGTTCCGCCCCTTCGATGGCCGTTAGGTATAATCACGACCGTACATCCAGGACCTGATGGTGTGATTCGAGTAGCCACTGTTAAAACTAATAACGGCTTATTCAAACGACCTGTTGTGAAATTATATCCTTTACCTACACAGTAATGAATAACCTATTTCCAGTTCTTATTAAGAGGTTCTTTTTTTTCTTTCTTATTTATCATCAACCGCCTAGTTTCATTTCATCTCATTTTTGAAATTCTTCGCATTTCAAGGCCCGGAGCATGGTTACGCCGTCAGAGCAAAATCCCTTTTGGCCTCCTTACTTAAAAGCTGCTGAGACTGTTTACACCGCCTTCATGTGTCAGAACTAAAAACAGTCTGTCAATAATTTTCATATTCGTCTGTCACCGCGAAATATTTTCACCGCTGTAATTAACAATATTGCGAACAAAATCGTGCTCGTTCTTCTTCCTACTGATAATAATCGTCTGCTCGAACTCCTCGCCCGCTCCAAGCTGCACACCAAGAAACTTAAGGTAAGCAGTTTTACCTCTTCAAAATTATCATATTTGGTTTGTGTTTAAATTTATTCTACGGCGTAACCTTGCCTTCAGCTCCGTACCGCTGATTACCGCATAGTTAAAATTGCCTATTTACACGGCCTAATCACACTGTTTAAATAAACAATTTTGATTTTTGATTTTTTTGATAAGATAAGATTTATTTGCAACCAAGTACTTAAAACTAAGATAATAATAATATAAAAAACCTGCCAAGTGCGTGTCGGGCCACGCGCAGTGTAGGTTTCCGTAGTTGCCTGTCTGTCTTAGTTACATCGACGTGAGGTGCGGTTACGTCGGCCCAATTTGTACGAAAATTGGCCTTTTCAAATTTGAATATTTATTTTATTTACCATACATACATTATGCGAATACATTTGACTTAATGGTATTATTACATGCAAAGGAAAACGACAGCACTGACGGTATCCGTTGGTCCCAAACTAGGCACAGCCTGTATCTTGGGTACCAGTGGTACAGATTTAACAGTTAATTTTTACATTTAAACAATAACTTAAGAGTTAGTAAAGAGACAATTTATATGTCTTAACAACTAGGAAGTGTATTTTCAATATTTTCATGTGTATATATTTATTTATTTATTTATTATTCGGAGACCCAACAGCTAACAATTCAAAATAGTAATATAAGCTAGTTATATAACTTAAGTAACAGAAAGCCAATTAAAGGTTCCCACCAGTAGCAACAGGTATATTATGTGAGATATTATAAATACACATTAAGTTGGCCGGCTATTACTCGGTAACTACTTATACGGACTTGTTCGTGATAGTTTTCCTTTTAAATTAATTATATGTACTACTACTACGATTTTTTTCACATCCCCAGTAGTAGCCATTTAGCCGGCAGGGGGGGGGGGGGGGGACACATGACTCGAACTAAAATTAGGGCTTTAAAGCGCAATATCTCGCAAACGAATAAGGTAACGGCGCCTATTACCGGGGGTATCAAATTCGTCTACCATTACCGCGGCATTTCAAAATACGCATTTTGAAAGCAAACCGTTCGATTTACAATAAAACATATTTTACACAAATGAAGCCTAATTTAGTTGACTAACGGTTCTGTTTACGCAAATGTGTGTGGATGAAATAACAAGCTCGCAATTCGTCAGTTTCTGCGACGGCGGCGTAGGAAGAGGTCGCGTCATACAAACGCGTGGCGTCACTGGTAAGTATACCTGAATCTTATTTATTATTTCACGTAATAGCTATGACAATTGAACTAATGCTATGGATTTTAAATGATTATTTATAGTTTTCTGCGCGACTTGTGCGTACTCTTTATATATTTTTTGGCCTCGAAATGCATTTAAAATAGAATATAAAATACAGCGGTGATAGACGCCATTTTTAGTTGGGGTAACTAATACCGTGGCATCCCACGGTAATAGTTAAGTCGGCGATTTGCTTCTTTATACTTTATCTTTTTAATATGTTATCGATTATATAATCTCTTACAGTTATTCGAATCTTGATCTATTGACGCTATTAAAGAACTATTTCCGTGGTATGGAAAGTATTCAACAAACCCTTAATTTTTAACCAAAACTTTAGTACTGAATCTGCAGTTTCTATGGAAACCCTTATTTTGTCATGTCGTTTAAATATTGTAATAATTAACTATATTTACTCACCAGTTATGTGATTTTGGTTTTATACCAAGCTTGTAATATATATGTTTGATTTGTAATGAAAATACAATTATATCCTAAAGTTTCTATGGGTCGGAATTAGTTTTTACAAAATTCCAAATTAAGTCTATTACCGATGGTATGATCCCATACCACTCGGTAATAGTAACTAAAGGAATCTTTTACCGACCCATTCAATATTTGTTTGGGTCGGTAATAGGTTAACAATAAGTATCTATTACCGAGTGATATTTTAGTCTTCTATTAAAATAAATCACATCTAGGGTTCCATTCGTACAATTACAATTGAAAATATCTCTAGAACGCATTATTAAGATATATGGTGAACGGAGATAATAACATATCACAGCAAAATTTTAAAATCAAATAAAGACACCATAATATTACACATACAGAATGTTACGAAACTCCCCTTTAACTATTTAATTAGAGTCTGGCCCAGAATACTAAATTGTTCGAAAAGTATTAGACATAGGCTTGGTTAAATTCGATAAAACTTTTTACATTTTTTTTTCTTTGTAGACAAAATACCGAATCCATACTATATGTAATGTAACAGTGATTATAAAAGGTAGGCTTTACCTGCTATGTATGTAAGTAGTAGTTATTCTTATAATCAGTTGACATCATTTGTAGATTTATGTTTTTTTTATATATACACATACGCCTACACCCCTGCCAGTTTGGTGTTCCACTGATGGGCAAAGGTCTCTCCTATTTTTATGTTATTACCAAAGTCAGAAATATTATTTTAATCCTCGATATTGGGTACCGAATTGTGTATTAGGTTACTATTACCGATGGTAGAAAATTGCTGCTTTTTGTACCCTCGGTAATAAAAGCTAAATTCGCGGTAATAGAATCACATCCTATCCATTACCTCGGTAATAGAAGAATCTCCTTTCCTGGTTTCAATAATTATTTTATCAAATATAATAAACTAAAATTGGTTCAAAAAGTTACGATTCTGAAAGTTCAATAAACACCCTTAAATAAAAATAAAAAACTAGGATGTTAAGGAGCTTTCATACCCATCATTTTTTATAATCATTTGAAAACTACCTAAATACCACGGTAATAGGCGCCGTTACCTTATATGTAGTTTTAAGTACATAATTGAGGAATTCCATAAGTAATCTGTGGTCTTCATCATCAATTCCAGTCCACCAAATTTATGATTTCCGGGTGTAAATACACGAGTTATAAATGTTATAATAGAAAATACCAAAATCACTACACGCATACCTAATAAAATTGAAGAGTTCCCTCAATTCCTCATGGAACCCATCATCCAATTGAATTTTTGAAAAAAATGGGACCCACCTGGAAGCACACAACAATACAATACAAATACTCTTTATTGCACACCTCACACACACAAAGCAGTTAAAAAGAAAAACAATACAAACAAAAAAAAAGAACGAATCGGCTCATCCATGACGGAGTTCTGAGGTTACAACCAAAAAAAAAACAACCGAATTGAGAACCTTCTTTTTTTAAGTCGGTTATAAATACAATTGTTACGATTGTTATTTTTTTACTGGGGGGGGCCTTACCCCCGAGCCCCGCTCACGCGCACGCGCACGCCCGCCCGCCCGCACGCCCGCACGCACGCACGCACGCACGCACGCACGCACGCACGCACGCACGTACGCACGCACGCACACACACAAACACACACAAACACACACACACACACACACACACACACACACACACACACACACACACACACACACACACACACACAGGTGTGGAACCATGGCAACTATGTTCTGAATTGCTTTTTTCGTGAATAAATATATTTCATTTCATTACATTCAACATATGGTTTAAAAATAAAGTTGTATGACAATCGAAATTATGACAATAGCTATTATGCGACTAAATAGATGGACACTCATTTTCTACATAAATTAAAAACCATTAGTATTGTAACCAAGAACTTTACTTATATACGTAAATTATACTTTACAATATGTATGTAAAATATTTATCGGGGAACGGATTATTTAGAAAGAAGTGGTGACGGTAACGGATGTTTTGGGAACGGGTGTTTTGGGAAACGGATATCAAAACAAACGTATCTTGGAGAATCACATTTTGGAAAACGGATTATTTAGGAAACGGTAGTGATGGGAAAGCTCATTTCGGGATTAGGTCTTTTTGGGAAGCCAAACCTATCTTTTGGGAGAAGCACATTTTGAGAAATACTTACATAGGTAGGGAAACGGATTAATTGGGCAAAGGTGGTGACGGGAACGGATGTTTTGGGTTACGGGTGTTTTGGGAAACGGACAGAACGTTCGAAAGGGATTTAACCAAGCAAGAAAACTTGTTTTTTCCAAGATCCCCTATCTATTATTTTGACTTTTTTCAATCTCTGATTAAGATCTTATTATTTCTTCTAATAAATGCGGGATATTGACATTTTCAATAGCAACATCACCACTATAAGACGGATTTTAACAGACGAGTTTTTTAAGTGAGCGAGTCGCATGCGCGACAGCATGTTACTGTAACGGTTGACTGATATTACTTAAGGCTGCACATTCGAAATTTTCGTGCAAATGAGTTGTTTTGTAACCGTTTTATACATTACAACGTAACATTTTTGGTGTCGGAAAAAATATATCATAATCTGCAAGATATGCGACGGGTCATAGTTTTCGTAGAAATCCATTTTAACAATAAAAATTAGAGAAAAAGAAATCTAAAGTCACCCCTATTTTTTCACTTGTAACCATTTTACTGCTCCATTTTTTATCAGAATAATATGAAATTGTATAACTTTCTTCATACAATTATGAACAAGGGCATCATTTTCTTACTTTCTTAATTTTCTTAAAAATTAATCTCGTTCTCTGAAATATTCCGCCAAAGTTCCTACGCCTCCCCGTTTTCGTCCATACGGTCAGTGCGGGACGAGACACGTTGCATGACGGACCTGTGTCAATTTGCGCTGCGCCGAAATTTTTAAATATTTGTGGAAATTGTGGACTATATTTGTTGCATAGAGTGGACAATCCGTTTTGTGATTCGTATAGTAGGTAACTAATAAACATTTGCGTATAGTTTAGTTTTTAGTGACAGATAATTTTGTTGCATAGAGTGGACAATCTGTTTCGTGGTTTGTAAAGTAGTAGGTACTATAGACAAGACAGCTGACTGACCATCCGTGCAGTTTATGTGCATTGTAATAAGGTTCTTGTAAAAATACAGGATGGTCAGTTAACTGTGTTGGCGTTTCTACCCAATTAACATTTACGTAGGTATAGTTTAGATTTTGTTTTTAGTTCAAGATGGGAAATAATAATAATAATAATAATAAATTCTTTATTTTAGGCCAGTTTGTCCATAGATTGTTAGTAACATACAAACTTACGATACTAGAGTTAGTACGTCTTAGCTTAGGTCTCACAATTTTTTCAATCATTATTTTGGGTCTTTGGGGTTAAATAAGCGCAGGAGGAAAATACGTAATATCATGAAATTTTACAAGAGAAGAGGAAAAAGAATACACAAGTAAATACCTATTCTATCAAAGTATCAAATATCTAAACAGTATCAAAATTGGGAAATCGCTAAAACCAGACATTTTATTAGTAAATATATTTACAATATCTATTGCTTAGGAGCATGAACAATTATAGAAACAATATTGTTTTATCTGCTCGTATTAATGACTGTCAAGTGTTAATAGAATAAGTTCTAATAAAAATAGTGGGCTTGGCAAATATTGTAAGTACCTACCTATGGGTTGCATGCCAACTCCAAGTTCGATACAGAGTTATTATTTGATATGAAACAAAGTATGGTTAACGTAAAACTAATCTATAAGTATATATATACCCGAGGCCGATTTTTGTACAGTCAGCATAATATAGTTAGTAGCAGCCAAGTTAGCCAAATATATCGGAACGTTGTACAGTCTCACCACTGTACATTTTTCTGTTTACGTTGCGACCTACTTTAGGCCGCGCTATAATATGACATTCTGAAGTAAATTATATTAGTGCAAACATAACTGTAGTGCGATAAGCATCTACTGAGGGAACAGCCAATAAGTCTAACTATTTTGTATCTTAAAAGTAATAAATCAGTTTAATAACAATACCTTAACTTCTCCGTTCTCTCAACGCACTCCAACACAACAACAAATGTCTGGGCTAACTGGCTCATACATAATGGTCCTTCGAACCTAAACAGGTATGTGGTGTTTTCTGTGACTTTATTGCGATAGCGATTCGGTTTGCTGGCTTCCCACAAGCGGGTTCCACCAGTAAATTGAGAAGGCGCACATATCGTGTATAGAGTGCAGGGGCACTGTTTGCCTGTGCGAACTAGTGCGGCCGAATAAAACCACTGCGCGGCCATCCCGGTCCGGACTTAGAAGACTGAAGAAGGGTGCCGGGAAGCAACTTAACCAGCGAAGATCAAGAACTATCGTCGGATAATTATACGGTACATAACTACAACTTTTAACTAACTCAACACAACTGAACTGCCGTCAAACTCAGACTAACTTAACTTGCATCAAACTCAACTGATGTGCAACTTATAAACGTTAAACTAACGTCAAACTCAACTGTAAACTAACTCCAAGCTCAACTTTAACTGACGTGTCAACTATCCAACTTAACTCAACATGGCTGGACAGCTTCAACAGCAGCAGAACTGCTTTGAAAAAATCAAAACTTTATGTGTAAACTACAAGAAAGACTCCGCAGCAAGAAAATCTCATGACTACTTAAACAAGCGGCTTTCAACTCTTGACGCCCTTTGGGCGGACTTCGAAAACCAACATGCAGTCCTTGAAGAGGAAATCGAGGACAAAAGCATCAACTACTTCCTGGAAGACATATACGGCAAAACTAAGGCCATGTATGAAGACACCAAGTCGGATATGCTAATATTAATGCGTAAACTAACTGAAAGTTCAGTGAAGAGTTCAATCAAATTCGACCTGACGAGACTACTGGACGACGAAGCGAACGACAACGTCATCTTGCTACTAAATAAATAAAAATGTAACTTCAAAGCAATTGATCGTGCGATGTCAAAAATCGACACTGTCTCTAGCAATAAAAAATGGGAACTAGATGATAATCTTAACATATTGAAATCAAAATGGTCAGACATCGATAAACTACACTGGGAAATAGATGGCGTACTTAAATGATCGCACGAAACTTACTACAACATGTTCGTAGACATCGAGAACAAGTACGACCGTATGCGAAAAGAACTTAACAGCAAGATTTGGTCAACTCCACACTACCAGCGATCAGCACCTAGGATTGAGATTCCGGAATTTTCAGGCAACTACAACCAATGGATTTCTTTTAAGGACCTTTTCATAGAAACCGTCCATAACAACCCAACGATAAACAAAGCTCAAAAAATGCAGCATCTCAAGACTAAGCTTCGAGGCGAGGCGGAGAGATTAGTCCAGCATCTAACTATCAACGGCGAAAATTACAACTCATGCTGGGACATTTTGAACCAAAGGTACGACAATCGACGCCTGCAATTTACTTCTTTCATGAACACTATGCTGAATTTACCTACTATTCAGCAACCGGACGCCTACAATCTCAAAAGAATGCATGACGTCATAACTGAATGTCTAAGCGGACTAAGAAACATCGGCTTAGATACATCAACTTGGGATCCGATTATTGTACATTTAATGACAATGAAACTGGACGCCACTACGCATACCGACTATGTAAGAGACCTCCAGGATCATAGGGAGGTTCCGACATTGCACGACTTTCTCTTCTTTCTCGAGAGCAAATTCATGGCTTACGAAACCATGAAACGCTCTTAAAAAGAAGTCGCCATCCAGCAAAAACCAGCAAACGTGAAAACTTTCAACAAGGAAGCTTCTTACCCAGTCAAGAAAACTAACTACAACTTCTACAAAAATAACTCAAGAACATATCATACGGCATATGGTCAATGTCCGTTTTGCAACGAGGCACACGTGTTGATGCAATGTCAGAAGTTCATCGACCTAGACATACCACAGCGGAATTACACTATTGCGAAACTGCAAGTGTGCAAAAATTGCTTGTTCAGTCACGGCGACAAACAATGCAATTCGAATAAAACTTGCAAGGAATGCAACTTAAAACACCATTCATTGTTGCACAACGCAATGAAGAAACAAATAACTAACTCTTATAACAGAAAAAATACCTACAAGCCTAATCCGTCTACTACAACTCAACAAGCATCGAACCATCACTTGGCTACAAAGGATATGGAAGTCCTACTAACCACGGTTCAACTTCAAATTCAATCTCATGATAGAAAATTCATCAAGCTTCGTGCTCTTTTGGACCAGGGTTCGCAGGTGAACTTGCTGTCAGAACGCAGCACAACTACTAAAACTGCCCAGAAACAAACTAACTGCAACTGTATCTGGAATTGGAGACTTGTCTGGCAACTGTAAAGGAAAAGTAGAACTGACCTGCAAGTCATTATACTCCAATTACTCACTTAAAACTGAAGCGTTGATTCTCAACAAAATAACGAACAATCTACCTAACTCCACCTTCAAAAAAGGAAACTGGCCGCATTTAGAAAATTTGAAACTAGCCGACATCGATTATAACGAGTCGCGCCCTGTAGACCTACTGCTTGGGGCGGACGTTTACGCCGACATTATTATGGATTTATTATTATTATTATTATTATGGAGGGTGTACTGAAGGCCGATCAACAAGCTCCTATCGCGCAACAAACGCGTTTGGGATGGATACTCTGCGGCAGACTACAAACATAACTGTCATGTAACATTAATTAACATGAAAGAACTTACAAAGTTTTGGGAAAACGAAGAAATCACTCAAAACAACGAGGAAATCTCTCAAGACGATTACTGCGAAGACTATTACCAGAAACTGTTCAGAGAGGTCCCGATGGAAAATACACCGTGAAAATGCCAATGCGCGCTAACTTCGAAGAAAAACTGGGTAATTCCAAATCGGTTGCCATCTCTCAGTTTTTACAACTAGAAAGAAAACTACAGAAGCAAACTAAGCTCGCCGAAATGTACAAAGATTTCATAAAAGAATACTCCGACCTTCAGCATATGATACCTTCAACCTCATCATCAGCTCGAGACTGCTATTTACCACATCATGGAGTCCTGAGGGAAAACGCCGCCACCACCAGGTTAAGGGTCGTGTTCAACCCTTCCCAAAAAACAAGCACCGGCTACAGCTTAAACAGCTTACAAGAAAAGGGTCCTAACCTACAGAAGGACATTCAATCACTACTGCTGAAGTGGAGAGCCTACAAATATTCCTTTACGGCGGATGTCCAAATGAGGTACCGATGCATATGGATTTCTGAAGAACAACGTCACTTACAAAAAATAATATGGAGAGACTCACCCTCTGAAAACCTTAAGGAATACAAACTATGTTCCTTGACTTATGGTTATAAATGTGCGCCTTGGTTAGCAATGAGAACTCTCAAGCAGCTAGCCATTGACGTCGGACACAAACATCCCGCTGCTGCCGAAGTACTGAAAAACGATTTTTACGTCGATGACCTCATTAGCGGTCACAACTCTATGGAAGAGACAACCCTAACTACAAATCAAGATAACTTTATTAATAACCTACTTCAAAATCACAGCTCGCTAACACGAGTAATAAGAATCACCGCGTGGATATTGCGATTTACTGCAACTTTACGTCGCAAACAGAAACCTGATAGCAGCTATTTAACTACAAACGAATTACTCGCCGCTAATGACGAAATAACTACATGCGCACAAAGAATGTCATTTCCGGAGGAATATAAACTGTTAATAAAAAACGAAACTAACTAAAAAGAGCTGTATGTACAAGCTGAAACCTTACTTGGATGAAAAGGGACTTCTTCGCATTGGAGGACGTCTAAGCAACTCTAACTTACCTCCGGGAATGAAAAACCCTCTCATCTTACCCAGGAAAGGGCGTTTAACTTACCTTATCATTCACCACGGTCATATGGCAACTTTAGACGGCGGGGCGCGACAAACCCTCAACTACATAAAGCAACGTTATTGGATAATCGGTGGAAACAGGGCGGTAAAAGAACAACTGCGAGGCTCACATACGCTGTCACCGATTTAAACCGTCCGATAATTACCAACTAATGGCGGACTTACCACCGCAACGAACTAACCCATCAAGGCCCTTCACACACACGGGAGCAGATTTTACGGGACACGTTGAGGTCAAAATAAACAAGGGACGAGGTGTCAAAACGTCGAAAGGATATATAGTCATCTTCGTGTGCTTAGCCACCAAGGCCGTGCACATAGAACTCACATCCGACATGAGCGCGGAAACCTTCCTTGCCGCGTTTGAACGATTATGCGCTCGCAGAGGCAAGCCTAAACATGTCTACTCGGACTGCGGATCAAACTTCATTAAAGCATCCAAAATTTTACGGCAAGAGTTCGTCCAATTCAAACAAATGTTGACAAACTCAAATTTTTTCGATGAAATTGGAAAAATGGAAGTAGAGTGGCACTTTAACGCACCGGCGTTTCCCAGCGGAGAGCGGAAGCTGCAGTAAAGTCCTTGAAGTATCATTTGAAAAGAGTACTTGGGGAGCAAAAACTAACTTTTGAAGAAATCACCACGTTGCTGACGAAAATCGAAGCGTGTCTGAATTCAAGGCCGTTGTGTCCTCTTACTGAGGACCCCGACGAATACTACAACTGTCTTACTCCGGGACATTTTCTGACGGGTACATCTACACTTTCACTGCCTCACTCAGACCACATAGACTCCAAAAACATCGATCTGCAACGATGTTGGCAACTAACTGAACAAATGATGCAACGATTCTGGAAAACTTGGTCTAGCGACTATTTAACTCAACTTCAACGTCGAAGCAAATGGAATATACCTACAAAAAACATTAAAAAGGATGACATCGTGCTTGTGAAAGAGGACAACTTGCCGCCAGGAAAATGGGCCCTGGGTCGCGTAGTAGAGGTCCAACTCGAAGAAACCTGCACGATACATGCTAAGGAATAAAAACACAAAACAATGTTTTCTAACACTGTTTACAACTTTCATAACCATGTGCGCACTCATAACAAGTTCACGGTCAGCCGGCGTGCCGACGTCAGCTCAAATTACGAACCTGGAACCCGAGCGACCTATATACTACGATACGATAGGCATAGTACAAGTCATTCATAACAAATGGATATTACTGATGTACTATAACTTAACTAACTATTGGGATGGAATTCGTCGCATTGAGACAAGGAGTGGACGACTGGTGCCAGAAAACAGACCCGAGGTACTGCAAAACTACGCTTCCCCAGTTGTACCATGAAATGGATCTCTTGCAGTACTACAACACTGTTACTCACCCCGCAGAAGCATCTAACTGACAGAAAGAAACGAGGGCTCATAGATGGGGTGGAATACATAACTAACAGTTTATTCGGAATTCTGGATCAACGATTCGCCGAAAAATATAAAACCGACATAGAAGCCGTGCATAACAACGAAAACTTCTTACTTGAACTTATGAAAAACCAAACGTCTATTGTCGAGATGGAAAACAAGGTTTTGAAGAAAAATGAAGTCAACATCCAGGAACAGTTTGAGGTCATAGAAAACTTCATGAATCAAACGGATATAAGTTTCGCCAGAGTTGAGTCGGCAGTGGAAATAGCAATGGCTACAAGTTACTTTAACTCTGCCGCTTTGTCAGCCTATCTACTTATTAATAACTTGAAGAACATGCAAGAAATGCTGTTTAACACTTTAACTGATGTCTATAAAGGTCATATCGACGTGCACCTCGTCACGCCCGTAAATCTGATAGAACAGATGAACGTCATTGCGGGAAAACTACCCAGAACTCTGTCGCTGCCCGTGGATAACATACGAGAAGACATCAAGGACTTATACAAACTATTATACCTCAAAGCGCGAGTCACTGACAAATATTTTTTATTCGAGCTGCATATACCACTCATTTCGGACGAAGATTTTATGTTACATCGTGCCATTCCGTCACCTGTCAAAACGGCTCAAGACTACGTCATAGTTCAGACTAGCGCAAGATACATAGCTGTGAACTTACAGAAAAATACCTACATTTCGTTTAAAGAAGAAGACCTTCAACAATGTGTCCAATTAAAACTTGACAACTTTATATGCAACAAAAACCTGCCAGTATTCAACTTACATAACGATAAGACCCCATGCGAGGCAAAACTAATAGGTCATCGCACCACAACTCCATGTGACATAACACATACGTCATGTAAAAACGCCTGGATCGAGTTGCATTCAACGAACACTTGGCTCGTCATTTGTTGCGATACCTGCACATTACGGGTCATATGTAAAGAAGATGTGACGTCACACACAATGACGTCGTCTGGAATAATTACTTTAGAACAAGGCTGCATGCTGCAATCAGAATACCTGACTATTCATTCGCTTAATCAATACAACAGCAAGGTGAAGTTGGACTACGTCATCAACGTGCCTTCGATAACATCGTCGATCAACCGAATTGCAAATTTAACCTACCACAACATACCCCATCAACATTTTTCCGAACACAGTTATCAAGATATCGAAGAAATCGACAAGAGACTACTCACCCAACGGAACAAGGAACAAAACTTCCCAACCGTTCTCACTACTCACGATATCCATCAATATGCTATTTGCTACTTTCTACTTGCTGCGGCCGCCGTCACTGCTATTCTTTGGGGAGTGGGAAGACGCTATCCCCATATTTGTAAGCTGAAGAAAAAGAAACAATGTTCACTGCAATCAGTGAAGCCACACTACGAGGATATTGAACTTCAACCTACACCAAAAGAGAGAAGCCTACCACGAGCTACAGCTGGGTCAACGAGCAGCCTGGGACAGCATCCGAGCCATCATCGAGCCGCCAACGACAACGTCACTTTCAACTTAGATTGAATTGAATTTTATTAAGTATTTTTGTAATGGCTTTTCCTTCTATTTCAAAACTATCTTTTCTTTCCCCTTCTCTTGGGGTTGCCAGTATGTACAGTCTCACCACTGTACATTTTTCTGTTTACGTTGCGACCTACTTTAGGCCGCGCTATAATATGACATTCTGAAGTAAATTATATTAGTGCAAACATAACTGTCGTGCGATAAGCATCAACTGAGGGAACAGCCAATAAGTCTAACTATTTTGTATCTTAAAAGTAATAAATCAGTTTAATAACAATACCTTAACTTCTCCGTTCTCTCAACGCACTCCAACACAACAACAAATGTCTGGGCTAACTGGCTCATACAAACGTACATTCATCGAAATAGTCTTTGTTAATATAAGTAGGAGTAAGGAATGTGTTACGATATATCTGGCTACTTTGGATGCTACTAACTATCTGATGCTGACTGTACACGCCATCATCATCAAATCAAGGAAGTAGAACGTAATAAATATATCGAAAATTAGTTTAAAACTTAACAACCTTACACTTACACAAAAGGTAACGGACAGACAGACACAATTTCGCATTTATAATATTAGTATGGAGTATGGATATGGAAGTATGGATAGTATGGATTATATGTCTTTTATCTCTGGCAGACGGTGACTCGCTAACTGCTAGATGGGCCCCTATTAATAGCGACATTAAAAAATGGCCTAAGGGCAACAGTAGGTATGGATTATTATTATTACCTTTATATTTTTTTCGCACTATCCATCTCTCTCTTATTAGAATATTTAGTAACAGAGGTATAGTGCGAGAAAAATCGAAAGTATGTCGCGGCCGTCTAGTGCTAGGCGTGCTGAGGGCCTACCGCGAAACGAAACCGAACTTCGTTCGTGTATCTCCCTCTCTGTCGCGCTTGCTAGTTCGAGCGACAATGAGAGTTATTCGAACGAATTTCGTTTTCACTAGCACGGCTAGCACGAGACGGCCGCGACATACTCTCGATTTTTCTCACACTATACCTCTCTTTCCTAATGTTCTAATAAGAGAGAGACCGATAGTGCGAGAAAAATCGAGTGTATGTCGCGGCCGTCTCGTGCTAGCCGTGCTGACGGAACTACACTAATCGTAAGTAAATAGTATTATAATAGTAGGGACATAATTTTTGAACTTAATCAATTATGTAATTAATGTATGACAAATATCACGTTTCAATTAAGCATGACGAATGTCACCCACCCACGTCCACCCTTGCATTGGTAACGTTGCGCGATGACGCGTCTGTAACTTAATCTATGTAACGCTTAATAAACGACCGACGACGACGATCAATTTTCTTTTTTTTTTCTTACATAGGTATTCATTGTATGCTTGTGGGTAACACGTTGTAAAATTTAGTGATAACCACCAATTGTATGTTAACCTATTGCTGCTGGTGGGAACCTTTAATTGGCTTTCTATTACTTAAGTTAATTCAAAATAATGATATAAGCTAGTTATATAAATAAAACTAGCTTATATTATTATTTTGAATTGTTAGCTGTTGGTTCTCCGAATAATAAATAAATAAATAAATAAAGCAGTAAAGAAAGGGGCGAGAGAGCTTACGTCCTCGACAGGCACAAATACCGCGGCGGTGTACTTTGCCATGACATAAGTATCAGGCGTCCATATTAACACCGCGGCGGTGTACTTTGCCATGACATATGTATCAGGCGTCCATATCAATACCGCGGCGGTGTACTTTGCCATGACATATGTATCAGGCGTCCATATTAATACCGCCGCGGCGGTGTATTTTGCCATGCCATAAGTATCAGGCGTCCATATTAATACCGCGGCGGTGTACTTTGCCATGACATATGTATCAGGCGTCCATATTAATACCGTGGCGGTGTACTTTGCCATGACATAAGTATCAAGCGTCCATATTAATACCGCGGCGGTGTACTTTGCCATGACATATGTATCAGGCGTCCATATTAATACCGCGGCGGTGTACTTTGCCATGACATAAGTATCAGGCGTCCATATTAATACCGCGGCGGTGTACTTTGCCATGACATATGTATCAGGCGTCCATATTAATACCGCGGCGGTGTACTTTGCCATGACATAAGTATCAGGCGTCCATATTAATACCGCCGCGGCGGTGTACTTTGCCATGACATAAGTATCAGGCGTCCATATTAACACCGCGGCGGTGTACTTTGCCATGACATAAGTATCAGGCGTCCATATTAATACCGCGGCGGTGTACTTTGCCATGACATATGTATCAGGCGTCCATATTAATACCGCGGCGGTGTACTTTGCCATGACATAAGTATCAGGCGTCCATATTAACACCACGGCGGTGTACTTTGCCATGACATATGTATCAGGCGTCCATATTAATACCGCGGCGCTGTACTTTGCCATGACATATGTGTCAGGCGTCCATATTAATACCGCGGCGGTGTACTTTGCCATGACATATGTATCAGGCGTCCATATTAATACCGCGGCGGTGTACTTTGTCATGACATATGTATCAGGCGTCCATATTAATACCGCGGCGGTGTACTTTGCCATGACATATGTATCAGGCGTCCATATTAATACCGCGGCGGTGTACTTTGTCATGACATATGTATCAGTCGTCCATATTAATACCGCCGCGGCGGTGTACTTTGTCATGACATATGTATCAGGCGTCCATATTAATACCGCGGCGGTGTACTTTGCCATTACATATGTATCAGGCGTCCATATTGTGGCGGTTTAACGTCGCCAAAAGGTAGATATATTAAAGCCGGTCCAAATTAAAATACCCGGAATAAAATTTACAATTATTTATTAGTTTGAAAAGTAGAACCGACTAGGTCGCGGGTTTATTATGAGCTGGCAATTAGTACTGAAACCATGTCCTTGTAATTGGGGTCACTTCCCTGCACCGTCAACGGCACGTAGTCCACGCAGATCTTGAAGCAGGAGTTCGAGGTTCCGGGATTCGGGTCTGCAACGCAGGTCTACCGGATACGCGCGCAAGCAT
Source organism: Epinotia bilunana (assembly GCA_947049275.1). Taxonomy (NCBI): domain Eukaryota; kingdom Metazoa; phylum Arthropoda; class Insecta; order Lepidoptera; family Tortricidae; genus Epinotia; species Epinotia bilunana. The sequence goes on along the minus strand of OX346253.1, from coordinate 40,329,812 downwards.
GCGCAAGAAGGTGGGTGAACTCCAAATTGAACCCCAAACTAGGTCCCTGGAATTCCCGGAAAATAGGCGTTTCACAAAAAGTCCAAATTCGTGGAAGTGACTGCGACATCGGGATTTTTGATGAATAAATTTGCTCGTATTTTAGTTGGCTATATAAGTGAACCCCAAAGCATTTAATGGTGATCAAAGGATGTGGCAGTCACAACAAAATCAACAGTTTTATGATAAAGCAAATTATGAAGTGAAATTATCAAAACTTTAAGATGAAGTGTACTAACTAATTACAATATGACCATAACATTATCGTTGCATTATACGACGATTGTGCATAAAACTACAATTTAATTAACTAGAATTAAGTGTGCGTTAGCTAATATTACATGAGGTTTTTATGAAGTGGGTAGATGATTATATTTCTAGAAGCACTTAGAAGCGTGAGGCTCCCAGCAATATTCGAATTGGCAAATAATGTTATAACATGATTTAGACTAAGTAATGTACAGTGAGAACTACTTTTATTTTTAATATTTACTACACGAAAAGTGGTTTATTTCTATCTATGTTAACTTAATCTAAGTAGATTAATATTCACAACACTTACCCGATTCGGGGAAATACTGGAACTTAACTTTAGCACAGGTGATAGGTATTTGTGGTTCACTCCAAAATTAAGTCCATCTTATGGTTATTAAAGTGGTTGACCTGTCGCGGTCCTCGCCGCAATGCAAATGTCTAGTGACGTGTGTGTCGCCTTAGCTGGTCGCGGCCGCGTCGCTTATCGCGAGTCGGTGACGTCGCTCATTGTATTCCTAACTTGTTTATCTAATAGTAAAGGTGCGTTGTCGATTCTGTCTGTATGTAAATGAATTTTATTTATTACAGTTGAAGTATGTGGATTAGTCATTTTTGAGTTGTATATATATACTTATAATATAGTTTAGTTTTATTTTTATATTTATAGTTTAACAGTCTTAATAAAAAACAGGAAAACCGTTACATACCCCCTTTTTAGGTTAGGATGCTGCTCAATAGATATACTATTTATCATTCAGGCCTCTCCCACAACATTCCTCCCCTTATCATACATACATCACGCTAGTAAACGGGCAATAGACACGTGGAATGTGTGTTATTGCTTCCATACAGATTGAGTATTTCGCTGTTCTGAGTAAAATACTCTTATATAACTATTGATGGATGTAAGGTTATTCTAATTATTACCCACAGTATCAAGGCCGTATTATGCTGTCATTCTTTTGATTATAGTTGACGTAGGGTCCTACTTACAGACTTACAGTACACATAATGGTACCCACTGTATAGTAAAATACTTCGTCATCCGGTAGAGGACACGATTTATCTTTAGACACAATATTTTTATACATTTGTTGAATGTCTTATTATTATTAGCAACCTTATAAAAAAAATATTATCAGTGGGCTTGTGGATTAAATCAGACCATCGGCGGCATCGGCGTAGAGATAGTAACACAAGTTACACGTGGGACTTACATATTTTATTATTGCTTATAGATAATTAATTTGAAATCTTTGATATGCCAGTCTCCAATATTATTTCCGGTCATGTCTTCGAGTTCGTATACTAAATTAGACGTTTTTTAACGACTTTGCAATTCGTAAACTTTGGAGCAAGCTTTTTACAAAACCATTTTGTTTTTGTTGCTAAGGAAAAATGTCTTTTTCCAAATGATGTCACCTATATTAAAGTTAACATCTTTTCGGCGCAGGTTATAGTAACCACTATTTCTTGTGTGAACCTTAGTTAGGCACGATTGTACTTTATCGAATATAGTTCTTAAATTACCTAAATTTTCAGCGTATTCGTCCCTACTTGTGAAAGTTATGTCATTGCTGAGCTCCGTATCGATATAGTGCAAGCCAGTAGTAACTAATTCACGCCCATATACCAAAAATGCCGGAGTATAACCAGTCACCTCATTTACAGATGAATTCATGGCGAATTGGATTTTTGATAGGTTACAGTCCCAAGATCTATGGTCGTTTTCAATGTAGGTAGATACCGCTGTTAATAAGGTCTTGTTGTATCGTTCAACGCAGTTAAACTGAGGAGTGTATTTAGGTGTGAACTTGACGTTAGGAATATTGTACTTGTTATATAGTTGCTTTAGAGTATTACCCACAAATTGTTTTCCGTTGTCCATTAATACAGTACAGGGTACACAGTGAACAAGGAATACTTCTTCCTCCAGTAACTTGGCTATTATCTCGGAAGTTGCGCGACGAATAGGGAACAATAAACAATATTTTGAAAAACAACATTTTACTACAAAAATAAATGTGTTTTCTTTTTGTGACGGTGGTAGGGGCCCTATTAGATCCATACTCAGCATCTGAAACGGTCGTAAACAGTCTTTAGGACGGCCCATGATGCCGAGTGTAGCATGTGCAGGATATTTGTGAGCACAACATGTGTCGCAAGTAGTTACAAATTTTGAAATATCGCGGTGCATATCAGGCCAAAATTAATTTAAGGAAAGACGTTTGTGAGTTTTATATATACCAAAGTGGCCTGAAGTAGGATCAGTGTGGTTTTTGACTATAATGTCCGATCTGTACTCGAAAGGAATAACTTCTTTCCACTCAAACTCACGAGTTAAGGGATTTAAACTCTTTTTATATTTAAAAAGTTTACCATTTGTTACTTTATAGTTAAGAAACGATGTAGGTGCGTTTTGGCAACCGTGGTATATGTTCAGATACCAAGTGTCATCGGTAGAGTAGAACATGTCGTGATTCGCAGAGTCCTGATCAATTGTAGCTATTGGCACTGAACGGGAAAGACTGTCCGGGACTACATTATCTGAGCCACGACGATGTTTGATGTCGAAGTCGAATGAGGACATGCGAACACCGCAACGAGCTAAACGACCTGTGGGATTATTTAAATTCATAAACCATTTTAAGGAAGAGTGATCAGTGTACACAATGAACATTTTGCCGTTTTCCAAGTAGCATCGCCAGTGTTCGATAGCTGTTAAAACTGCTAGGGCCTCTCTTTCAGTAGCACTGTAATTGCGTTGTTTGCTAGAGGGAGACTTGCTCATGTAGGCAATGACCTTCTCCTCGCCTTCTAAAATCTGTGTCAGAACCGCACCAACACCGAAATCACTTGCATCTGTATGCACTTGGAAAGCTTGTGAAAAGTCCGGGCATGATAATACTGGTGAAGATATTAAAGCTTCTTTTAACGTGCGGAAGGCTTTTTCAGCATCAGAAGACCAATTGAATGGAGGAGAGTTTTTAGCAAGGGTGGTTAATTTATTAAGTGGTGAAGCTATTATACTGAAATTAGGTATAAATCGACGATACCATGATGCTGTGCCTATGAATCGACGTACCTCCTTGCGATTCGTAGGGGTAGGGTAGTTTATAATAGCTTCTATCTTTTCGGGATCTGGATGTAGTCCATTATGATCCACTACATATCCTAAATATTTTAGTTTATTTCTGAAAAATTGACACTTTTTATAACTTTTCAAATTCGCCATTCTTAGTTTTTCCAGAACACGGACTAGTAGGGAAATATGTTGCTCGAAGGTCGGCGAAACGATGATAATGTCGTCTATGTATACAAATACTTTATTTTCGAACTCTGGACCATAGAACAACAAGTCAACCAATCGCTGCTGCGTGGCAGGGGCATTAGTAAGGCCGAACGCCATTGAGGTAATTTGAAAGGTACCTTTAGATGGAATATAAAATGCCGTCTTACACCGGTCTTCTTCCGCTATAGGAATCTGCCAGAAGCTTTTGAAAGGTCTAAAGTAGAGAGATACTTTGCATCTCGTAAATTGTGAAGTATTTCAGAAATGTACGGAATACTGTAGGCATCCTTCACAGTAACGGCGTTAAGCTTGCGACTATCTAAGCATAACCGTAGTTCACCATTCTTTTTAGGCGTCAGTAGTACTGGAGATGACCAAGGGCTTTCCCAAGGTTCTACCACGTTTTCTCGCAACATTTCGTCAAGTTGAGTAACTAGTAATCGCTGTTTTTCAGGTGACATTCTGTAGTACCTTTGACGTATAGGAGGAGCATTCCCAGTGTTGATACTGTGTGTAATTAGACTTGTGCGACCAAGGCCACGTTCTTCATATGAAATGTCAAGTTGGTGTGAAAAATTGCATCGACTGTAGCGTGCCTGAAGTAGTTCCACGTGTCTTTTTTCTTGAATGCTATAGGCTTTACTCTTCACTTTTACACGTCGCAGAAGTGGCGTATTTAAAATTGTCTCAAATAGTTTCAAATAGGAAAAAAAATATTCACAAAACTGAATTCAAAATGAACTGAAAGTTGTTTAGATTTAAATCTAATTAAAAATACGTTTATTTTAAATACCCACATAATTAATAATCACCCATTTGAATCAATCACGGTAATTGATTTTGATGTATTTTGTATTAAAACATTATTTCGACAGAAATTGGCATTATGAATCAGGCCGTGCACTTTTCAAAAATAAGTAGGGACGGAAGGGAGCTATTGTTTTGATAATTTGAGGTTGTAGTGAAAATATTTATTGATTTCCTCGCCTTTTTGGAGAAAAACACTAACTATGCCTTGGCCTTGGCGGGAATGGCAATTCAAGGATTCGTAGAAAACTATGTGGTCGCTATCTAATCTCATACGCAATTATTCATTTGGGTTACCGACCACCCCATTTTACTGAAATCTATTTTTATAATATGCCGAAAATTAACGAAATCCTAACCGTATCTAAATCATTTAAGCAATGAAACTACAAAATTCAGTTTAATACTAAAATTAAATGACATAACTTACCGTTGCGCGCCAAATGTCGCTTTAATTTTTTTACAGTTTCACTGCTCGTCAACACGTTACGGAGGCCATGTGAAACTAAAGTTTTTTTTTCTCGTTTTAGGTTAAAGTGTCGGTTTTAAAGTAATAATATACTTAAAATTGAACTATTCAAAAATAGTTAATAATTGATACTTTATCTTATTGGTTTGTAGAAATGATAATATCTTTAGTTAAAGAAGCCTAGTCAGTCAAGTGGTCGCCAACCGAAGGTGGTCGCGTAACCGGCGAAACAACCCTACACAATTATTTTATTGAATTCATGCCCACGTTTCATATAGTCACGTTTTACATAGTCACGTTTTGCTTTACCAACTTCAAGAGTTGGTTAACAGAAGCTGTAGTTTACTTTTAAACAAGTTGTTGTTGCGAAGTCTTACAAAAGCAGACGGTAAATAAAGGTGAAGTTCCCGAGAAAATGAAGAAATGAAAATGGAAATTCTACTCCAATTTTGTAGTACTTTATTAGAGTTCGAGACCACTGTACAAATTGCAATTTTAGGTGAACTTTTACGCTATTGCTATTACGAACGATGTGTGGTTAGCTTGAGTTAAGTAAAACGGAGTTCTATACAAGTAGTGGCCAAAACTGAACGCAAAGTGCCGCGACCGGGCCGCTTCCGAGCGTTGCGTGTCAGTCACAGTAGTCAGCGACCGATGAGGTACCTAGTCCGCGAAACGTCATGAAGAGAACATCCGTATTTGTTGCTCCCACGATTTTAAATCGAAAAACGCGCAAATAATCCATTTTGCTAAAATATAGTGATAAACTCAAAGTTCAATCATTGTTTAACAAATTTGTGAAAAAAGTGTGTTAAAAAGTACTGTAATTATGAAAATACAGCTTAAAACAAAAACAAATTCGTAAAAATCCGTTGCCGTCCCTGACCTACGACAACCCGCGCTCGCCCGCTGCGTGACTCATCGCCGCGCGCTCGCCGCGTTCGGTGCTCTACCAATCTACCATTAAGCGCTGCAGCGCTTTAACGACACCGCGGAGTAAGCGCGGTCCAACAGTGCCAGTTTCGTTTCTAGACAACTATAATGTGTAAGAGGAGTAAGAGGACATAAGTAGACATTGAAGAAATATGGCAAGTACTCGTAGGATGGTGTTAGAACAAAATTTAGGCAAAGTTAAGGATGAACTGAATGAACAAAAGGCTCTTTGTGACAGGTTATTAGCCGAACGCGATGAAAATGAGGCAGAAATTAGATCTGTTATATCGCGCAATACTGTATTAAAGCGACAACTTAATGAGTTGTCCGATCATCTAGCTGAGACCGAAGCCCAGCGGGAGTCTCTGCAGTTAGCTGTTGACAGCTTTCAAGAATGTGTAACTTTACATGAGGCCGCTTTAGAAAAAATATGTTTTCTTCAGCAACAGCTTTCAGAGGCCCGTGACGAAATTATCGTGTACGCAAGGAAAGCGAATGGATTCACACAGTATCAATTTCTGAGGAGCTGTCACCGTTTTCTGACGCTTGCCGCTCCACTAGTATAGGTATAATTGAAAAGATAGGTGACACCCCTCATACCAATAAACGACAAGTCAAGAAATACATGAGGCAGATTAAGAAAATAAAATATAAGTCATCCGAAAGTAAAATAAAAATTAGCAAAAAATATGTTACCTTGAAAAAACGTTCTTTGGATATGAGGGCAAACATTGATGATTTAACTGAGAAATTGAACTCTGCTCACAAAGAGATCCAAGAACTCTCGATTGCCGCAGCCGAACTTACCCATTTAAGTCAACAAAATCGAGAACTGACCGAGTGGTTCTTGGACAACCAAATGGAGACCAATGACGAAAATAATACACCTGCAAAAGGTACACGACGGATCAGGGTCCAGAGGGACATTTCTCAGTTGAACAAACCGTACATACTAAGCGACTACCACAAGTCAGTGCGACTACTGTAGCGAGAAGTCGTCGTGGGAGACGAGCACGTCGCACCCGCGCGGCGCGCCGCTTGCGCCAGCAGCGAGCGAATGTCGACTCTGCCATCACATCCTCGGCGTCACCATTCTCCGCACCCGCGCCCGCATCTCGTGAGTTGCATGCTCCACGGCCAGAGGAAGAGGTTGAACCCCAGCCACGGTGTAACGATACACCGAAATGAAACACTAAAGAATTAAGTCTGGCCTCAAACGACATTAATACGACTGCGCCGCCGCGTGGTTGTATTCCTGCGACGGCGCATGCGGGCGGCAGCCCGGTGGTGGCCGCCCCCGCCGTCCTCGACCTGCCCGCCCAGCACTACTCGACTCAGTGCACCCAAGACACTCAGACTGCGCCCGACAGCCACCAACCGAAGCAGACGTATAGGACAGTATTGTATGAGGCAGGTGTAGGGTTTGGCAATATGTTGAACCGATTCTTAAACCAAAACGTGTGTAATAATTGCTTGCCTGGAGCAACTCTCGCACAACTAGCCAAATTGATAACGGCTGATTCGTTCGACATGAGTACGACACTAATAGTGCTCCTAGGTAATAGTTTAAATATTTCGAAAAATGAATTAATCAAGTTTTCCGAGACTCATTATGATTTGCAAATTAGGCAGAGGAAAAATAATATTATGTGGGTTGCCTTATATCTGTAATGTATCAAATAATATTAATAATGACATTTTTTACTTAAATTCCATTTTACATAAGCTGTGTGTATATAATAATACCATTTAATTTTTTGACATTAATAAATTTATTAAAAATGTAGTTTGTAAGCGAGATTCCATCCATATTTGGAAAAAGTATAAGCTTGAGTGTGTCAGACTATTGGCTTATAATGTACAAAAGCCACCTTTAAATATTTCTGATGACAGAGATTTGAAAAATGGACTCCGCTCTGCTGAAGTAAGCTTTGAGTCTTTAAATACAATAGCTTTAAACTAACTCATTCGACGAAGCCCGCGGCTGTGGACTCGTTTGCACGCAGTCGCGGCAGCCGACATAATAATAATATTAATCTTCAATCTGTGATACAATCGTCTAGTCAATTTAATGTAGCTCATCAAAATATACAAGGATTTACCCACAAGGAACTTGAAATAGGATTATTTATAGATTGTTTTAATATACACATACTATGCAGTGAGAGTCAGAATGGCGGGTGTACCTAAAGAAGTATAAAAAAATTGTATACGAAAAAAATGTACCCAAAATGTACTATTTAGTACCACATTTTAAAAAAAATGTACCGTCCCGTACTCAAAGTTATTACAAAATGAAGGTACACCCGCCATCCTGACAGTAAGAATGGCGGGTGTACCTCAGTATGCTGTGTTCCTACCAATTATTTTAAAAAATATATACACCAAAAATTTGTACTTAAATGTACAATTTGCATTCGGGCAATATAATTCGTGGTTTGCGAGTTATACACATTTCAGGTTTCTCTACTGGTAAGTACCTAGTTAAGCTCGTATAGAAGGGAGGCTTTCGGTTTGTCCCTACGTTTTTATTTTATATTTATTTAACCTTTATTGCACAATATAAAATAAAGTGCAAATAGCGAACTTAATGCCACAAGTTATTCTCTACCAGTCAACCATTGGGCTAAACAGAAACATTTGGTGCAGGAATTTAGAATGAAAACTCAATTCCTGATAAACGTTTATCAAATACGTACTGAAATAAACATACACATATACAAAATGATATCATCATCATCATCATCATATCAGCCGAATGACGTCCACTGCTGGACATAGGCCTCCCCCAAAGAGTGCCACAATGACCGGTCCTGCGCCACCCGCATCCAGCGGAGTCCCGCGACGTTTGACCTTGTAGGGACAAGGTGGACTGATGACCTGGTAAACGTCGCGGGAGTCCGCTGGATGCGGGTAGAACCCCTGTTCTAGCCACGCTGCACCTTCCGGTAGGTACGTGGTCGCAACTCGAGAACCTTTCCGCCCCAACGGCCATGTATAGTGCGTCGTAGTCATAAAATAATAAGTGTCGATAGAACTTGATTTGTTAGAAATTATTTAAATTATTACTGTGTTATATCGCAATACGAGTAAGATATGTGTGATGGTCTAGCTAACCATCCGTGTCACCTGAGGGTGGCTGAAAGACTAGTTGGCTTCATTATTAAACAAATATTATGACATCCTATTTTCGGGTTGTCTGCTACTGACCCGGTTGGTGGACGGATTATACAATAACGAATTAAATATATCAAATCCATACTAATATTATAAATGTGAAAGTGTGTTAACGCGTGTTATGTATGCTTCACATAACTTTACCACCTAGGTATATCACTAGTAATATTGTAAGGTTAAAAAGCTGTATTAGAATACGAACCTCTAGGCATAAGATCATTTATAAACATCAGCGTTCCAGCGAGCGGGCCAAGCCAGACGCTACCTTGCATTTTCTATACGATAAGCCGCGACCACGGCGACATCCGCGCAGCCTGGCCGACCGTGAGAGCGCCGATCATATTTTAGTCCTAAGATATTATTTGAACATGTAACATTGTAATTGAGAAAATGTTAATTAAATGTAGTTAAATAAAGGACTCCTACATTTTTATTTAATACACTCACCGCGAGTGTATAATTGGCGCAGTCGGTAATTCTCACTGAGCTGGACAACCGAAAATCGTGTTCAGTGTCCGTTTTAACGGTTTATAGTGCGAACTATTTTTCCCGAAAGTGAACATTTTATTTTTGTGGAAGCTGTGACGCCCTGGGGGACACAATTCGCCTTCGTGGGACTAATTACAATGATTGGTTTGCTGATGATACTGTGAGTACTCTTAGATAAATAAGATCAGTTCATAACTTATCCTATCCCTCATTCCAAGAATATTGTATTATAAAGTGAAGTGAAAAGTGGTGATAAAAAAAAAAAAAAAACTTACAATTTGACTTTAATGCTTTAAGTCGTAAAATAAATACCTAAAATAATTATTATAATTTTGTTAATTGTAAAATTTGAGAACTATGGCAGAGCAACAACAATTGCAACTTTTTGATTTAGCGCTAAAAGTGGTGCCAGAATATGACTGTAACGTAAATTCGTTGTACAGATTTATAAATGCTGTCAGTAGCGTCATAACACAATATTATGATGAAAATGATGAAAATAATTTTCAGAATGTTATTATTATCAATGGCATAATCGGAAAATTGCGTGGAAAAGCTCTAAACTTAATTGATGTAAATTCCGCCAATACCTGGGCAAGAATCAAAGCAGTTTTAATTGAAAATTTCTCCGATCAAAGGGATGAAAATTCCCTTAACCGTGACCTTGTAAATTTATACCAAGGTAACGAGAGCCCGCAGCAATTTTACGACAGATGCGTCAGTTTGTTGACGACTGTAATAAATTATGTGAATATACATAACGAAGACGCGAACCTCATTTCTTGTAAACGTGAATTTTTCACAGCTCAAGCCTTGAAAACTTTTTTGGCAGGTTTAAAAGAGCCCCTAGGTTCTACAATTCGCGCTATGCGACCTGATTCCCTTCCAGTAGCCCTTCAATATATTAAAGAAGAAGCTAATATAATGTACTTACAAAAACGCAACCAGCGCAACATCCCGAGGTTTCCTCCAAACCAGCTTCAACAAAGAAATAATTTTATGAAATTGAATGAAAACCGCCAATTCGAAAATCAAAACAATTCACAAAACTTTCAAATGCCAAGGCCAAATAACAACAACCAAATACAAAGCCAGCCAAACAGAACTAACTACTTTTATCAAGATCCAAATACAACTCCAAGGCCAAGGCCTACCCCTATGAGTGGAATTTCATATTCAAACACGCCTAGGAATAATATTAATGCCCCTCGTATGAGTGGGATTTCACATCAAAGCCCATCTAGAAATCACGCCCCAAGGTTCATTCCGAATCCAAATTTTCGGCCACAGCAGCCTAATCCAAGACAGCCAAATTATTTCCAAAATGTAGGGCACTATCCTGATTTCGCTTTTGAAGAGATGAACCTGCATGAAATCGAAAATACTGATTTATCTGATCAAAACAACCCTAATGACTACTAACAACAACCTATTCCAACCACATACGAACAAGCCTACGAATGCGAGGTGTTGCCAGAAAATAACCAGCGAGACGTTTATGAGATCTGCAACGACCAAAATTTTCACCCGGCTTCAAACCCAGACGACGAAACGTAATACAAGTCAATGTTCATTCTAAGAGACAGCTTCCTTACATTCAAATAAACAACCCCCCTCTCAAGCTACTTATTGATACAGGCTCAAATCAATCATTCCTTTCTCCTGAAGCAGTCAAAAACTATTATCCGAATTTTAAAATGAATCACGAACCCTTCTCAGTTACCAATGTACATTGCACTACCGAGCACAAATATACCATCAATCTGCCGCTATTTAGTGAATTCAATTCAGACGCAATTTATAAATTTCACGTTTATAAATTTCATAACGTTTTTGACGGTCTAATAGGGTTAGATCTATTGGAAACACTGAAAGCATGTATCAACCTTTCAAAGAAGGAACTTCATACTGAGCATGCCAAAAACAAAATCCAAATGATGAAAACCGGCGTTCATAATTTATTTGAAGCCATTGTAAAAGCCAAAAGCACTAATATTTTTAAGGTCCCCGTGAGCACAAAAGATGGAGATATCTTTTTACCTGAGATGACCTTCAACCAGTGTATCATGCCAGCATTGATAACACGATCAGATAAAAGCTATGCTTATATTGAGCTTAACAACCCAACGTGTAACGACGCTATCGTCAGCCTAACGGACCCTATTAACTCCCAACCAATGAAGAAAAACTTCGAATGTCACAGCATTGAAACACCTCTTCCAAAATCCACAAATATTGAAGATCTTCTGAGAACCGACCACTTGAATTCTGAAGAAAGACAAAAACTTACAAAAATATGCAAAGAATACAATGATGTGTTTTACAATGAAGATTGCCCGCTGACATTTACTAACACGGTAAAACACAAGATTCGAACCACTGATGAAATTCCAGTATACACGAAATCCTACAGGTACCCGCATATTCATAAAGAGGAAGTTAAATGCCAAATCGACAAAATGCTGCAACAGAAAATAATACAACCCTCCGAGTCACCATGGTCCTCTCCTATATGGATAGTTTCGAAAAAGAAGGACGCAACAGGGAAACAAAAGTGGCGTCTCGTTGTTGACTACCGAAAATTAAATAAAAAAACAATCAGTGACCGATATCCCATTCCGAACATCTCAGACATCTTAGACAAACTAGGCCGTTGCCAATATTTTACAACACTCGATTTGGCTAGCGGTTTTCATCAAATCGAAATGGACCCGAATGACATTCAAAAAACAGCATTCACGGTGAACAACGGACACTACGAGTACTGTCGTATGCCGTTCGGGTTGAAGAACGCTCCTTCAACATTCCAAATGGCCATGGAAAACGTTCTTCGCGGCCTCGTCAACGAAATATGCGTTGTATACATGGACGACATCATAATATTCTCGACGTCTCTTCAAGAACATATCACGAGCATCGAAAAAGTCTTCCAACGCCTTAGAGAAGCAAACTTCAAAATACAACTTAACAAGTCCGAATTCATGAAACGAGATACAGCTTACTTGGGTCATATTGTCACCCCCGAAGGTATTAAACCCAACCCAGATAAAGTTGACGCCATAAAAAAATTTCCAATTCCCAAAACAACGAAGGAAATAAAATGTTTTCTCGGTCTCCTCGGCTATTATCGTAAATTTATTCCCAATTTTTCTAAATTAACTAAACCTTTCACATCGTGCCTCAAAAAAGGCGCCCCAAAAATCGATATAAAAAACCCAAAATACATAAACACGTTCAAAATTTGCCAAGAAATTCTAATGAATGACCCGATACTCCGTTACCCCGATTTTGAAAAAGACTTTATCATCACTACGGATTCTTCCAATTACGCAATTGGCGCCGTGCTGTCTCAAGGGCCCATCGGCTCAGACAAACCAATAGCATATACATCTAGGACTCTTAATGACAGTGAAGTAAATTACAGCGTTATTGAAAAAGAACTTCTTGCCATAGTCCATGCGACTAAATACTTTCGACCATATATATATGGCCGTGTGTTCAAAATCGTGACTGACCACAAACCCCTCGAATGGCTTATGTCACTAAAAGAGCCTAACTCTCGCCTGGTTAGATGGAGGCTCAAATTAGAAGAATTCGAATACGACGTTATCTACAAAAAAGGAAAAGCAAACGCCAACGCAGATGCGCTGTCTAGAGTTATAATACATAATAACGAGACAGAATCACTCACCTTTACCGACCCAGAGGCCCGTTACTCCCCTATACCTCCTGATGATGATATCTTGTCACTCTACAACAACGTTTCCCAAAAAGAGAATTTGGACTCGGAATCACAACAATGTGAAACCATCCACACCAACCAAGAACAGCCCATTTTCGAAATTCCTATAGTTGACAAACCAATAAACAGCCAAAATAATCAAATATTTATTAAGCTAGTGCTACACACTCCTTCAAAGACATTTACCAAAGAAATTTTTCCAGGTAAAACTCGAATAATGGCTCAGATTGGCTTCAACAATTTTCAAGTGGAAGTTATTGACTTCTTCAAAAACTTTATTCAACCAGGCACCCGATACGGTATTTGGCTTTCAGATTTCAATTATTTACCTGACCTTACCAAGGCCCTGCAAGAAAAATTTAAACACTCTGCATACGACCTTATATTCTGCAAAGAAAATTTACACGACGTTACGGACACAGATGAACAATACCGCCTAGCGAAGGCACATCATGAAGGCAAATCCAATCACAGAGGGATTCAGGAAACCGAAAAGCAAATAAAACGAAATTACTACTGGCCTAATATGACAACAGTTGTTACAGAAGTTATCAATAACTGCTCAACATGTCAAATTAATAAATACGAGAGACGTCCAAATAAACAAGAACTCCAGGTAACCCCAGTGCCTACAAAACCGTTCGAAACCATTCACATGGATACTTTCCAAATAAAGGGTCAAAAATTTCTCACGATAATAGACACATTTTCGAAATATGCCCAAGCTTATCCCTTGGAAAGCGTGACAGGAATTAGCGTCATCAATTCAATCACTATCTGGATGACCCACCACAACTTACCTATCAACATCACGGTCGATCAGGGCACAGAGTTTAAAAACCTTCCCTTGAAAGAATACGCCGCCTTGCATAAAATTAATCTGCATTTTACCAGCGTCAACAACCCCCAGTCTAATGGAGCAATCGAAAGATTCCACTCAACCATTACGGAGCACATTCGCTTACTTCAGGAAAAACATAAACAATCGACAATCACAGAATTAATGCTTTTCGCCGTATTAGCGTATAATAGCTCGATTCATTCAGCCACAGATAAAAAACCACTCGAAATCATTAATGGGCATTTGGATAACAGAGACCCGTTCGACCTTAATTTAGAAAAACAGTGTCTACAAAATTACATAAATAGACATAAAGAAATATCAACCGACTTATATGCAAAAATTAACGAACGTCTTAATTCTAGACAAACAACCACCATTAATAATCGTAACGTAAAATTGGAAACCCCTTTGGAATATGAAGCAGGACATGCATTTTATTCCACAAACCCTCTAGCTGCTCGACATAAAGAACAACCGCGTTATGTAACAAGGAATGTCAGTAGAAATTACAAATTAAAAGTCACCGATGTTAAACAAAACGAAATTAATAAACGGAACATACGAAGACCTCTTAAAATGCAACATTCATTGTTACAGGACGACGGCGGCCAACCTGGCACAAGCCGAGGAAGCAATCCTGGCACCAATAGCAAATAACCCCGGAATATTACCGTTTAAATTGGGTCCAGCCAAAATTCGACAATCCGACCATGTGTTCCTACATCTTATTGATCTTGAGCCAATAAAAGATAACATAAAAACAGTTGAAAATCAAATTATCACCCTAGATGCATTAATCAAAGACTTAAATAATGAGTTCAAACGAAGATTTCTGGCTCTTCATAATTACATAAGCGAGAAATATCACACTATTTCGGAGAAATATAATTCTTTAAGTAAGAACCGGTTAAGGAGAGGTCTTATTGACGGATTAGGAACTATAATTCACAGCATCACAGGCAACCTGGATCAAGAAGATGCAAGAAGATACGACCAAGCTATAAACACTTTGCAGAAAAATCAAATTGAGATAACTCACCACATAAACAAGGCAATAACCTTAAATAAAATATTTATAGAAAATTACAATGCTACATTATCGGCTATTGTATCGAATCAAGATCAACTTAATTCTAAAGTATCTGAAATTATAAGACAAGTAAATATATCAGAGCAGGAATTTATTGGCTTTGTGAAACTAGACAGTGCGTACAAATTACTAGAAATTAATGTACAAATTTTATTCGGTACTCTCTCAGATCTTGAAACCGCTACATCTCTTTCTACTAAGCATATAGCCTACCGGAATTTGATATCGTTTTCAAATCTTGAACACTTTATTTCCGTTCTTCGGAAATATTACAGTCCTGAGCAGCTGATAACTTCCGACGTGACTGAATCACGCATCTTTTATAATTTCTTAGATGTAAGTTCTTATTTTAGTGATAATAGGCTAGTGTTCGTAGTTAAGATACCAATATTCTTCAAAAGCATATTTACTTGCTACAATCTGTTCCCAATCCCCACATCTAATAACACTATTATTATTCCTAATAAACCCTACCTAGTTATGAACGAAAATGAGTACCAGTATCTCGAAAATAAATGCAATAGAGTCGGAAATACTCACTACTGCCAAGAAGAAGCATCGATACAGGACCCAAAGCGAAACCCCGATTGCGTATACACATTGATCAGAACCCAACAGTCGTCACCGCAATGTCAATACCACCAAATTAAAATAGATCACGTCATATTTGAACAAATAAACGACGAGTACTACGTCTTAATCAGTCCGCAATCTACAAGACTGCACATACAATGCACCCATGACGAATACCTGAAAATAAATGGCGCACATTTACTGAAGCTTCCTGAAAACTGCAGCGCAGCTACCGAAAAGGTCACTTTTACGAACATTCACAATCGCATATATGGAACACCCGTTAAGCTCTTTACCTTTAACGTTTACGAAACAAACGTGTCGAACCGGCTTCAGCCCCTGAAACTTGAAAACGTGAACTTAAAGGAACTTCACAAAACAGTTGGACTCATTGAACGAGAACAGCAACCCATCCAGCTGGCAAATGTAACTCATCAGGAGCATGTATACTGGACTACACCGCTCTACATTATCATATTTCTGGTCGCCTGCTACCTCATATATGTCAAAGTGAAGAAAATTAAACGAAGAACAGATACAGAGACTGGCACTGCCACAGCTGCAGCCGAAGTGGAACCTCCGATACAAATAGGAAACCGTCCTCGGTCTTTCTTGAGCTAATCTAAAGAAAAGACCTCAGTTTATTCGGGGAGGTGTTATGTATGCTTCACATAACTTTACCACCTAGGTATATCACTAGTAATATTGTAAGGTTAAAAAGCTGTATTAGAATACGAACCTCTAGGCATAAGATCATTTATAAACATCAGCGTTCCAGCGAGCGGGCCAAGCCAGACGCTACCTTGCATTTTCTATACGATAAGCCGCGACCACGGCGACATCCGCGCAGCCTGGCCGACCGTGAGAGCGCCGATCATATTTTAGTCCTAAGATATTATTTGAACATGTAACATTGTAATTGAGAAAATGTTAATTAAATGTAGTTAAATAAAGGACTCCTACATTTTTATTTAATACACTCACCGCGAGTGTATAATTCGCGAGTCTTTTCTGTACTGGCTAGCGGTAGTCTTAGGGCCAACACACAACTAGACTTTACGACGACGTGCCGTGGCACGTTGCGGCGTCTTGTAGGTATGGGAGATCCCATACAAGACGCCGCAACGTGACCGTGACAAAAGACCATCACACACACATTCCAAGAGTGTATTTACGTCGTGTGTCATCAGTACGATATACGTGGCATCATTAAGCCCTTTAAGAATAGAACAGAATAGTAGTTTATTGCCACACAACATACCAGATACAGAGACAAAACATACTAAATAGAAAAATAAAAAAACGAAATCTAGTATATGTGTGCGTCAATAGGTTTTCAGTTCACCCCTAGTGACCACCAGTTTACAATGTGGTGGTGTGGTTTAATCGCATAGCTAGTGTAAACATGTGTCAGTTCTGAAATGGCCGGAAGTACTTGACAGACGGTGCCAAAGATGGCCACTGGATACCTTTCGAAACTTCCGGAAGGACTTCTGGACATATCTAGATATGCAAGTATTATTTTAATTATATTGTGCTACCAGCCCGTACCGTGTTGCCCGTGTATTGTAAAGATCGCAAGTAAACCCGCGCGATAAACTATAGTATATGTCCACCCGGAGAGTCCATTCTACCTACTTATAAACAGGTTAAGGTTTTTTTTTAATCGGATTTATTCGGGGATACAAACATACGCTTTGTGTTCTCACATACTTTTCCTCTTATATTAGTATAGAGTAGTAATAGACTACGTACAAGCTTGAAGGTTTACTTTACTGTGACCAAAAAAGACTCATTTTGACTTAGTATATCATTGCCATACGAAGTCAAAATGTAGTATATTAGTAGTATTTTATCCTGCCAGTTTGCCTGATTTCTCTACTTGTGTCGGTTTAAAAAACTCCCTTCGGTCGTGTTTTAATTTATCACCACTCGTTGCGAATTTCCTATTTTTGGCACTTGTATCGTAAATAACTATGTCAATTCAGTGATCCTTTTGCGTGATATATATAATTTTAGTTCAAGTCAAGTGTCGTCGTCCTCGTCCCGTTGCCGGCTAAATGGCTAGTACTGGGAATATTAAAAAAATCATCAACATATAATGAATTTAAAAGGAAAACTATCATGGCTAAGTAGGCATAACTAGTTACCGAGTAATAGTCAACCAACTTAATAAATAACTTAGAAAAATTGAAAAACCCCTGACATTTTCATTTCGAAGTCCAATATCTCAAAAAGCGGCTGAAACATGGCTAAGAACAGTCGGGATAAAATTATCTGTGACAAAAAAAACTGCATTCAAATCGCTTTATCTGTTTAGGCGCTACGATACCACAGACAGACACGTTAAACTTATAACACCTCTCTCTCTTTGCGTCGGGGGTTAAAAAGGTAAAGGCCAACTTTAATACAAATTCGACCGACGCAACCGCACCGTTTAGATGGCGCGCGCGTGGCGATGGAACAAAGACAGACAGGCAACTACGGAACCCTACACTGCGCGTGGCCCGACACGAACTTGGCCGAGAGTGTCACACTGAGTCAAAGTGAGTCTCATTGGAGCTCGCTTTTTAATGATTAACTCAGACACAGCCTAGTGACTTAATGACATACTTAGAGCACAATTTTGTTTTTTAAGGTTGTAGAAGAAATTATTCTAAATATACAACTACAGTAAGACACAACTATAGTGGCTCTGTGAGCAGCCCCCCTATTTGCGCGCCGCGTTGACGCTCACACACAAATATATCTTGACACCTCAATGCGTACTAAGTAAGCGCAGGTACAGGTCTAGTTTCGTGACGGGTGATCGGCGGGGTGAGCCGCTAGCACGTAGCGAATAACAGCCATCAAGTCATCATCAGTTTACCTCCAAAAATATTTATGAGCAATATAGTAATTGAAGTAGCAATTCAACGAAATCTAATCCAACTTTGTGCAGTACCTACGTCATTAAGGAGTTCCATAGGTCGTCTGTGGTAATCATCATCCCAAATCCATCCCATCCACCTTACTAAGTTACCGAAATCGTCATACGAGTGCCTATTGTATTTGAGGAGTTCCCTCGACTCCTAGATCCCATGATCAGATATCCGAATCCAAAAGGGACCTCCCTGCAGAAACCGGCACTTGAAAGCGGACTTGATAAAGAATTATCCCTAGTTATACATAGTTACGCAAGTATCTTTCTGATAAGCACGTAGAATAGTTGTCACGATAGAATTTATCACTACGTACAAAACGTAGGTTATATGTATGTATATGTATTAGTGTATATCATTTTGTGGCACTCTTCGGGGGAGGCCTATGTCCAGCAGTGGACGTCTTTCGGCTGATATGATGATGATGATGATATCATTTTGTATTATGTGTATGTTTATTTCAGTACGTCTGGGATTGAGTTTTCATTCAAATTTAAATGCCTGCACCAAATGTTTCTGTTTAGCCCAATGGTTGACTGGTAGAGAATAACTTGTGGCATTAAATTCGGTATTTGCACTTTATTTTATATTGTGCAATAAAGTTTAAATAAATAAATATAAAATAAAAACGTAGAGACAAACCGAAAGCCTCCCTTCTATACGAGCTTAACTAGGTACTTACCAGTAGAGAAACCTGAAATGTGTATAACTCGCAAACCACGAATTATATTGCCCGAATGCAAATTGTACATTTAAGTACAAAGGTACACATTTTTGGTGTATATTTTTTTTAAATAATTGGTAGGAACACAGCATACTGAAGTAAACCCGCCATTCTGACTGTCAGGATGGCGGGTGTACTTTAATTTTGTAATAACTTTGAGTACGGGACGGTACATTTTTTTTAAAGTACATTTTGGGTACATTTTTTTGGTATAATTTTTTTTTATATTTCTTTAGGTACACCCGCCATTCTGACTCTCACACTATGCGTCACTGAGCAGTGGTTAAAAAAACATGAATTGATGTTTAATTTTAATAACCACAATATTGTAAGCTGTTATATGCGCCAAACTAGTGCACGAGGTGGTTCTTTAATAATGGTCCGAAATACTTTAAAAAATAAAGAACGCAAAGACATAGTAAGTCTGTCCATCGAGCGAGCAGTTGAACTATCTTGCACCGAGCTTGAGCAATTCATAATTCTTTGTGCTTATCGTCCACCATCTGCGGACTACTGTTTGTTTGAGTCTGTAATGGAGGAAGCACTTATTAAGATTTTTAGTTCTTCTAAATTTATTATAGTGTGCGGGGACTTTAATGTAAATCTTATAGAACCATCTGTTACATCCAATAGTCTAATTAATTTGTGTAAATCATATAACTTGGTAAATTTGTTTTCTGAGCCCACTAGGATCACGGCCACTAGTGCCACGTGTATTGACAATATTTTCTGCAATATAGATCCCATTCAAAGTTGTATACTGAACAAGTTAAGTTCGGACCACTGTGGCCAGCTCGCTTCCTTCCCTGGAAAAGATGATACCGTACAGAGTAACGTAGATTGTAGACCCCTCACGGTGGATCGCTTAGACCAGTTCAATAAATGCGTGACCGCAGCTTTACCGTTTACGCACGAAAACCCGAACTTAATATATTCTACTCTTTTTCGTTGCATTGAAGAAGAATTTGTTTCTTGCGTGAAATTAAAAACATTTAAAAAAAACCATAAAGTGTATTTAGTGATTGGGCTACGCCTGGTATTTTGCTAAAATCCTTTTGAAAAGTTGTGTAGATGATTGCGCAGTTATTTTTAAATTTACGCACGTATCTCCAAAAGAAATTGTTACTGCTTTCAATACACTCATGGTGAAAAAAACCGAAAATCTTTGGAACCTTTCAGTTAAGGCATTGAAAGCAATAATAGTACCTATAGCACCATGTCTTGCTTATATATTTAATAGTTGCATAGACGTTGGAATTTTCCCAGACCTAATGAAACAAAGTAAAATAATACCAGTGTACAAAACGGGCACCAAAACAGACCCTACAAATTTTAGACCTATTTCTATACTCCCAGCAATAAGTAAATTTTTTGAAAAGATTATATTGAACCAAATGTCATCACACTTCAACTTGAATAATCTTTTACATGCAAATCAGTTTGTATTCACCAAAGGCCGATCAAGAACCGATGCTGGTGTTGAACTACTACGAACCATTTTCGATGGTTGGGAAAAGTCCATGGATGCAATTGGCGTTTTTTGCGATCTGTCAAAGGCCTTTGACTGCGTAAACCATGATACTCTTTTCTTAAAGCTTAGCCACTATGGGGTAAAACATCGTGCACTAGATCTTATAAAATCTTACCTATCCAATAGAACCCAACACGTGGAAATAAATAGGATACAAGGGGTCTAATATTTCTATAGGAGTCCCGCAAGGCTCAATACTTGGTCCATTTATTTTCTTGGCCTATATTAACGATTTGCCGTATCACGTGCAAAACAAACACGATATTGTGCTATTCGCTGATGACACATCGTTAATATTTAAACTTGGCAGAAAAGAAACCAATCTGGATAAAGTGAATGCAGCACTAGACTCAGTTGCAGGGTGGTTCACCGCTAACAATTTACTTTTAAATAGTAAGAAAACAAAATGTATTAAATTCAGTCTCTCTAAAGTCAATACGTTAGGTAATAGGCTTAGTTCGGCAGCGTATGCAGTCAAAAGAATAAGGCAGCTCACCGATGTTGAGACAGCTAGGCTTGTTTATTTTTCTTACTTTCACAGCATAATGACTTATGGTATTTTGCTTTGGGGTAAAGCCGCTGATATACAGATCATATTTGTATTACAAAAAAGAGCGATTCGCGCTATTTATTCAAGCAAAAAATTCAAGCAAATCAACATCCTCACATTTGCTTCTCAATATATTTTTGAAATTGTTATGTATGTAAAACAAAATCTACATTTATTTAAACTAAATAGTGACTGTCACTCGCTTAATACTAGAAATAAAGATAAACTTGCCGTGCCTCGTTACCGTCTGCAAAAAGTGAGTTCATCTTTTATGGGCAATTGTGTGCGTTTTTATAACAAAATTCCTAAAAATGTACAAGGTTTGTCATTCAATAAGTTTAAGTCGTTTATAAAAAGCCATTTAGTTCGCAAGGCCTACTACACGATAAAAGATTTTATAAATGACAAAGACGCCTTTAAATGATAACAATTTTTTTTTCCATCTCTGTACTGACATAATCTGGTTTTGAATTTGTTTTATATGTATAATCCTGACATATATTTTTCTCCTAGCTCTAATAATATTTATCTTTTGACATTGTGAAAACAGCATTTATATTTGTAAGTTAACATGTACGTAATTGTAAATTTTAAATTTACTTTGACCTTCAATAAGTGTTCTGTATGAATCTATATTGAATAAAAATAATTTGATTTTGATTTTGATTTTGATTTTGATTTTGATCGAGCCGCTCCCGTGTTACCTGTAGGTAACGGACCATTCCTCACAGGCCATTGAACACTGCAAAGATTCAATTTCCCTTGTTACTAAACTGATATTTGCGATACCTAGTCTATAAAGAAAATCAGTTCCTCTCAGGCCACTGGTAACCCGCGAGGATCTGGGGGCACGGCAGTGCCCCCGCCAAGTCGAGCGCGAAGCAAACACTGCCGTACCATCCTTTACTGAAACCATTTTGCCGCATTTTCAGGCCCCTATTTGAGAACCTCTGGATAAGACCAGAATGCAGAAATTTTCGTCATCCAGTAAGCTATAATCACATACCTAAAATCCAAAATTTCAAGTCTGTAGGTCATTTAGTTCCGAAGTTAAGCGAAAACAAAGTTTCGCATTTATGACACTCACTCACTCACTCACTCATGATCATCAAAGTAGAACTAGTAATTCCCATAAACTCAGAGAGCTGAAATTTGGTACAGAGTTAGGGTTTAATGGCCACATAAAGGGAAAACTATAAAAACTAGGATCATCGAAGATCAGGAGTACCTGGTGACCCTGATTAGAAAACACAAGAGCCCAACCAAACTATTAGATATATCTATATACCGCCTTTACAAAAAACATTCAACTTGGTGGGCCGCTTCATTTGATGTCAAAAATCGAAGGTCTGAAGTATCTGATGAAGAACCCTCAGCTGGTCTCAGCTGTATTAGAGATATGGTAATGCCCCCTTCTACTATTGGTACATAAAAAAATCGATTGTCATTGCAAAAATCCTGCGTAGTGGGACACATCTTCTAATTTAAATTTAATCTGCCAAAAGTGCCAAAGTCACCAAGTCGAGCAAAACAGCGGCACGGCCCACACTGGGCTGAAAATCGGCTTTCATAGACATAGGAATCGAAGTTAACATTTTAAAGTTTTTGTGCTTGAAATGGCTTATGCTTGCCATTATTATGCTAAATTATGATCCTGGCGTGATTTAGCACTAAAACGTATGAGTTATAATTTTTTTCCGAAAAAAATGTATGGAGCTATAACGAAAAAACTGGATATCTCGGGAACCGCAAAAAAAACACTAATATCCTTACAGCTGGTTATATTACTAATTATTCCTGATTTTTTGACATACTACATATTTCAGTCTAAAGTGCGGTTTTTTTTTAAAAAATCGGCGAAATTTTTAATTCTTTTTGTTCGTTCCGGACGTCCTAATTTAAAGATTAAACACAGAAATATGTATGTTTCGCATTTTCAATAAAGGGTGAGTCATATTTAATCAAATTGCTAGTATTTTTTTTACATAGGTTAGTATTATTTACATTAAAAAAAAACAAATATTGACAGAACCATAACAACTTTAAAGAAAAACAAATAATAAACAAGTAAAGTATAAAAAGAACACCATAACCTTACAATATGTCTTTATTTTTAATTTATTCTTCTAAATCACTGTCTTCTGAATCTAATTCAGAGTCAGGTTCTGCGTCACACGCACCTAAAACCTCAATTTGGGGTTCCTCTAATTTAAGTAGGTCTATCGTTTCTATAAAAAACGCCTGTTTCTTCTTTGCATCCAGGGTCGGTCTCATTGCAATAATTAGAGGATCGGAGGATAAAATAAGCATGTTGAGAATATCCTCGTTGGATGCTTGTCTGCTTTTCTTCCTGGAGTTATGTTCCCTGAACATCCTAAAATCTTTATTTCGGGCTTCTGAAGCTTCTTCCGAGAGACTTCCAATGGGTATAATGGCATTGCTGGCGATGATATCAGCTCCGTGAATTAGCAATTTATGCACGGTTGATGGCATGTAGTACCAATCATACAACTCTACGTACTTTTTAGCCGTCTCCAAGGCATACTCTCTAAAATTCGAAACAGCAACATGTTCCCCGGATGTTATTGCTTGCAGTATCACGGCAAATCTGCGTACGAGCTCTTCATTCAATCCGGTTATTGCTGCAGTTTTTTCTGGATTCTGGAAAAATCTTCTTGCTGTATTCCCATCGTTTGTGGTCCCCGAACCTTGCTTCACAATATCAATCAAAAGGTTTAGCTCTTCTTTAAATCGATCTTGAATTGTTTTCTTTGTCTCGTTCATAATTTTTTTATGTTCGTCTCCCTTTGCAGCCCATTTCTTGAAGACGAGTCTGTACGAAATGTGTAGGAGACATTCCATTGAATTGATGCGGGCATGCAGTGGTGACAATCCAAATTCGTACAACTCAGTGGCTATCGTCTTTGATGTAACAGAATTTATGCGATTCATTTCTGTTGGCTTAGCCAAACATAAATAGCATGTAGCATTTGACCTAGCTGCAGAAAGGTATGTACAAATTTTCCCATCAATCATCGTCATTTTCAGGGCATGATGTAGCTTAAAAGTATTGTATTCCGTAGGGAGTAGAGCTTTAATTTCTTCTTCTATCTTTCCGTTTTGCTCAAGTACGACTGCTTCACTTTCTTTCACAAATCTGAACATCAATGGGCGACAATAGGAGGGTGAGCAAGGTTTTGGATTCGTCCATACAATGTCTTCTCCAGAAACCAACTAAGTGGTACTAAAGATGTCATGAATATGCTCGAGTCATCTTGTTCGCCTTCCATTTTCTGCTTATATCTGCTTTGACTAGAAGCACCATCAAAACCCCACTTAGATATTAGCGTCACGTCCGTGAGCAGGAACGTAAGCAATCCATTCAGAAATTTGTTCAGGATGCTTAGGGACTGAACATACAAAACGTCTCGACAAGTTCTTTCCTTCTATAATGTAAAAAAACTAAGCCCTTTTTATTTTTACTATTTTTCTTTTCCTCTGTTGAATCTTATTATCATTTCCTCTGTCGGTTCTTATCGATATTTTGAATCGATACAAATTAAACCTAGTTACTACTAGTTACTGCAACTGCCGCGTGCTAATCGATGTTGACGAATCGATGTCGCGCGGCTTATGTTTCCCGTCACTAAATTACGCTCATGACGTCAAAGTACCTACGCAAAATGTTACACGCTCGGTTCCCATACTAATCGACGAGCTCTTTCCTTCTATCTTGATATAGTTCTGTGATTCTAACATTTATTTGTCGTGTTACTTGCGTTGTTTTTGAGAAACGTGTCGCCGGAGATCGTGCTTTTTGTAAGGCGCTATCTCGCTCGTTCCTTCGTGTTTTATCCCGTTCTGGTTTTCGATTTTATATAATAGATAGCTCATAGATACCAAAGTCCGATACGTAAAAAGAATGCACCTTCGATAACTCCCAAGGTCGCGATTTTTAACCCCCGACGCAAAGAGAGGGGTGTTATAAGTTTAACGTGTCTGTGTATCTGTGTATCTGTCTGTGGTATCGTAGCTCCCAAACGGATGGACCGATTTGCATGCGGTTTTTTTTGTGTCATAGATAATTTTAACCCGCCACTGTTCAGCCGTTTGAAGATCATCAGCTCGTTAATAGTTGATGAGGGGATCTGACTACCTTCCGTATATCCGATCGATTCTAAATTTGGTACCGTGTTACTTCAATGATATTGAAAGTATATGGTAAGGTAACCATAACCTGATCAGCCGTTTGAAGATCATCACTTTACAAAGGACAAAATAAAAGTAAAATTTAAAAACCCCCCGACAAAAAATAAACTCCATAAAGTAACAAATAATATTTTAAACTTCCATGAGAACATGGTTATTTGACATATACAAGTAAGAAAGTAAGAAGTTAAACAAGAAGATAGAATTTGGTGTAGGCACCTATAGCAAAACATAAAATTCAAACGTTATCGTTTTATGTCATACCTAGTTTAGTGCGTATTTTAGGCAAGGCAAGGAAACTAGCGCGGCGTTGGCGAGTACAGCGGTTGCAAACATTTTTTCGTTTGGTAAATAATATGTTTGTGTGAATGTCTTTATTTATAGTTTTTTGTATAAAAATACAAGTGTTACAGATGTACAGTTGTTTGATGTTCATTAATTTTGTTTCAGTGTAAATTTGTTTAGTCGGTGTTAAGTAAGGATAGTTAAAAAGCATTTTAATGATTTTATATTGCATTATCTGTAGTTGGGCTAGTTTTGTTTTAACTGCACTTCCCCAGAGCTCGATAAGATAGAATAGGTGCGGTTTTACAAGAGCGTTGTATATGGTAAGACGTAGGGATAGATTATACAAGTGATAATTTTCTTCAATAGAGTATCGCATTTTAGTATTATAATCTCCCCTTTAATTTGCTAAAACTTACATCAAGTACTTACGTCAGTATAATCCGAAACGCATAAAAAAAATCCCTAAAAGATTATACTTACAAGTGGGTTTTGATTACTGAATACTATTAACACGTTGACTGCGAGAGCCAATTTGTCAAACTCACTTTCTGTGCGTCACTTACCATAAATGACCTGTAACTCCTCTTGCGCACATATTTAACCTAAGCATGGCTTCTGGAGCTTTTCCTGAAGCCTGGAAGAGATCCTCGGTATCTCCTATCTTCAAATCAGGACAAAAAAACAACCCTGATAATTATGGTCCCATTTAACTTCTTTGCATTTTCTCCCAACTGCTAGAAAAGGTTGTTAATAAACGCCTCACAGATTTTATGGAAAAAAATAACATCCTATCTGATAGGCAGTTTGGGTTCAGACGAGGCAAGTCGACAGAATATGCTGTTGTACCGTTATCAAATTTAAGTGGTAAGCAACTTGACCAAGGCAGATGCTGCATAGAAGTTTTCCTTCACCTGGCAAAGGCCTTTGATACCGTCTCAGCGCCGATCCTCCTAAAAAAACTTGAGCACATTGGAGTTAGAGGTTCGGTGCTGGGATGGTTCAAAAGTTATCTCACAAACAGGACTCAGCATGTTAGGGTTGGCGACTGTGTCAGTGATGAGCTGCCTGTTAGTTTTGGTGTCCCCCAAGGGAGCATCCTTGGCCCAACATTGTTTTTGTTATATATCGATAGTATCCTTTCTCTCCAACTACATAACACCGAGTTGATCTGTTACGCTGACGACACCGTGGCCCTTTTCAGTGGCGGATCTTGGGAAGAGGCGTTCTGCGCTGCTGAGACTGGAATGTCGTGTGGTGGATTGGCTAGACAATAATTTGCTTACACTGAATACAAAGAAAACCAAGTTTCTCACTTTTTTCAAAATGCTGGACCCCCATCTGGTGATTCTTTAAAACTTTTCTCTAGCAACGGCGCTCGCGACAGCATCGAGCGGGCTGAGACAATCAAGTACCTTGGGGTTATTATTGACCAGAATTTGTCCTTCCGTCAACATATTCATACATTATCTGGACGTGTCAGAAAAGTAATTTACGTCATGAAACTGTTGAGAGGCGGGGCATCCAGAGATATCCTGCAGCTAGTGTATTTTGCACTCTGTCAATCCCTACTCCACTACTGTATTGCAGCCTGGGGCGGCGCTGTAAAAACAGTAATGATCGAGGCTGAGCGGGCGCAGAGAGCTGTGCTAAAAGTCATGCTCAGGAAGCCGTTCCGTTTCTCAACGAACGCGTTGTACGAAGATGCGTCAGTTCTTAGAGTTCGCCAACTTTTCATAGTAAAAGCTGTGGCTGAATCTCACAAAATCGCAGTCACTTCTACTGACCATGACAGGCGCCGACAAAAAGTCTTAATCACCTGATCATTTGCACCCCTCGAGTCAAATCCGCATTCGCAAGGCGGCTGCCTTATTTTCTGAATCCTACAGTTTACAACAGGGTTTCTAAACAGTGCGCAGTTGATGACTTCTCCTGCGCGATCCTAAAAAGCAAAGTTAAAAAATGGCTTCTTTCAAAGACATATGAACAAATAGAGGACATCACTAAAACATAAAACCTAACCTAGACATACACACACAAACACAAACGCACGCACACACTCCTACTCGCACTCGTACTCGCACATACACACACATCACATACACAAACAAACACAATCAATCTCACTTCATAGTTGTTAAGATATATACATTGTCTCTTCGCTAACTCTGAGTTATTGTTTAAATGTAAAAAAAATACTGTTATTTCTGTACCACTGGTGCCCAAGATACAGGCTGTGCCTAGTTTAGGACCAACGGATACCGTCAGTGCTGTCGTTTTCCTTTGCATGTAATAATACCATTAAGTTAAATGTATTCGCATAATGTATGTATGGTAATAAATATTTCTATTTCTATTTCTTCTATTCTATAACTAATTTATTTCTGGTGCGGTACAAGACTAAGGTGACCTGAAAGTGAGTGTTTACATTTTACCTAAAATATCCTCATGTAATGTATATATTATATATTTTATGACGTAAATAGTTAGTTGACTAATAAGTACATCTAATACTAGCCGGCACTATACCGATGACATCCCGGACATCAGCCTGTATGAGATTGTAAAGGCTCTTAAACAGCTCAAGAACAACAAGGCACCCGGTGAAGACGGAATAACAGCCGAACTCCTGAAGGCGGGTGGAAAACCAGTTCTTACGGCCCTTCAGAAGTTGTTCGATTCCGTCTTACTGGAAGGGAGAACTCCAAAGGCATGGAACGGAGGGGTGGTGGTGCTGTTCTTCAAAAAGGGTGACAACACCCTGCTGAAGAACTACAGACCCATCTCACTTCTGAGCCATGTCTATAAGCTGTTTTCGAGGGTCATTACAAATCGTCTCGTACGCAGGTTAGATGACTTCCAGCCTCCCGAAAAAGCCGGTTTCCGAAGAGGCTTTAGTACCGTAGACCATATCCACACGCTCCGTCAGAAGACCTGCCCCTCTGCCTAGCGTTCGTAGACTACGAGAAAGCCTTCGATTCGATTGAAACCTGGGCTGTACTACAGTCTCTCCATCGGTGCCAAGTTGACTATCGCTATATCGAAGTGCTGAAGTTTTTACGAGAACGCCACTATGTCAGTTCGACTCCAGGACCAGAACTCGAAACCTATCCCGCTGCAGCGGGGAGTCAGGCAAGGAGATGTTATTTCTCCAAAACTGTTCACCGCTGCACTGGAGGATGTTTTCAAAACTCTGGACTGGACAAGGCTAGGCATCAACATCAACGGCGAGTACATCACTCACCTTCGGTTTGCTGACGATATAGTAGTCTTGGCTGAGTCCATGGAGGACTTAAGTACGATGCTCGATGACCTCAATAAAGCTTCCAAACGAGTTGGTCTAAGAATGAACATGGATAAGACGAAGATCATGTCAAATACCCATGTAGTACCAACTCCCATTACAATCGGACACTTTACACTCGAAGTTGTAGACGATTATGTATACCTAGGACAAACTATCCAGTTAGGTAGGTCCAACTTCGAGAAAGAGGTCAATCGTCGAATCCGACTCGGCTGGGCAGCGTTCGGGAAACTACGGCACATCTTTTCGTCCAATATTCCGCAGTGTCTCAAGACGAGAGTCTTTGACCAGTGTGTGTTGCCAGTGATGACATATGGCACTGAAACGTGGTCGCTTACTATGGGCCTCATAAGAAGGCTCAAAGTCACCCAAAGGGCTACGGAGAGGGCTATTGGGAGTTTCTCTGCGTGATCGCATCAGAAATGAGGCTATCCGCAGCAGAACCAAGGTAACCGATATAGCCCTCCGAATCGCTAAACTTAAGTGGCAGTGGGCGGGGCACATAGCGCGTAGAACCGATGGCCGTTGGGACGGAAAGGTTCTCGAGTGGCGACCACGAACCGGAAGGCGCGGCGTGGGTAGGCCCCCCGCAAGGTGGACTGATGACCTGGTAAAGGTTGCTGGAGCCCGCTGGATGCGGGTGGCGCAGGACCGGTCACTTTGGCACTCTTTGCGGGAGGCCTATGTCCAGCAGTGGACGTCTTTCGGCTGATATGATCAATACTAGCTGCGCCACACAATTTGACCATTTGTTGAAGATTTATAGAGAATTTGATTGACATGTCAAATTGGACCTGTATCGCACCAGTAAAAAGGACATACATAAAACTGTCAATAATATTTTAGTGAAGTGGGAAATTAAAAAGGAAATATATCGATAATATATAGTGTATTTATTACATGTTGTCACAAAAGTTACATGCTTGAATGAGTTTTATTAAAGCAGTCCAAACAGATGCTCTTCTCACACTCAACTCAACACACGAAGTAAACGTTATTTTTACTTTTATATCCACTTCTCGACTTGTCATAGTTTTACGCAGTGTCTTGTAACATTCTGTGATTTCTGTGCAAGCTTTCTTTTTGTATTTTTTCAAGAGTGTGCATTCTCTTATTTTCTGGGATATTAATTATCTGGACGCGTTCATTTTGTAGATAACAAAACTAACGTGTGGGTATGATGACAGCACTAACTGATAATGCCCTTTCCCGCAGTGCTATTACAAGGCGGAGGGTAACAGGTCATATGTGACCTGTGCCACACTGAAAAACAACTTGTTTGATCTAGTGCGACACAGGTCAAATCTGACCTGTACAATTATTTTATATTGTCGGGTAGGATTCAAAACGAGAAATATAAACATATACTTCGCTCCTTCATACTAATAAAACAACATAGCAAAATCACCTCCGCACCAGGGTGAAGTAACCTGTTTTCTTACGCCGCACCAGCCGAAAGTCCACTACAGGTCAAACCTGACCTATGCCGCAGTCAACGTGTTAAAAACTATCAAAGATAACCCATGTTTGAATTAATAACATATTTATCAAAAGGTTAAATTTATATGAACTGTTTAATGTTGGAAGCCTTCTAATTATTTTAAAATAAATCTCAAAAAATTGCAACCGTGCAAGAAACACTTTCGCAACCAAGAACCCGCCTGGCAGGCACTCGTAATGTTTGCTCAGATGCCGGCTCAGCCCGCTAGGCGGGCAGTAGCTATAAACACGCCTAGCGAGTTCTGTCGGTTTCTGGTGTATTGTTCCATTTTTAGTCATTACTCCACTCATGTTGGTGTTTGGTTTTGGCGTAGGCTTCACAATCTTCAAAAGCCGATATTATGGTTCCCTGCGAGAGTTCCACAAATGGTACTGGACCTACAAAGTGATTTGTAGACCCTTCATGCAAGCTCATCTGCTCTTTCGTTGCCGATGAAGCCCTCGTGCCCTGGTATCCAAGCTAGTTGGTAATCTATATGGTGCTAAAGCCTCTTCGGAATCGGACTGGAATCTCGAAGTCATCTAACCTGCGTACGAGATGATTCGTAATTACTCTCGAAAACATCTTTTAGACATGGCTCAGAAGTGAGATGGGTCGGTGGTTCTTAAACACCATTGTGGTTATGGTGTTGTCACCATTTTTGAAGAAAAGCACCAGCACGCCTCTGTTCGATGCCTTTGGCGTTCACTCTTCCATTAAGACGAAGAGTGGTATTTCCTTTATACTATTATGTTCAAACTATTTGAAATAAAGTGCTCTCTGTAGTACTTATCAAAACAGATCATTATTCATATGTTATAGAACGGAACCGGGAACGTGTTTGTATATTAAGAAGCTTCTACAAACGGTTGTATTAATTTGAACATAAGGTAAGATAACGCTAACAAGTTAATCAATTGACATTTTACATGATAAAAGGAGGGTATTGATTGATATATAATATAATCATGACGATCAAGTATTAATAATCGTGAAAATGTATTATTTTACTAATAATTCATGTTTCGGTAAATTACCGTTTTTGGTTTAATTTTACAGGTTTTTTACCGGCCTTATACTTAGTAAATTTACCGGTTAACCGGTATGCATTCCCTAGTAAGAAATATGCATCGAAATTCTATAAGTTCAATAACTCTGGATTGTTCAGTATTAATTAATTAAAAAAGTCCTCTTCCACATCGATGAACAACAATTTTCATTAGGGTTATTGGTAATTCAATAATTTATTGTTAGGCTCTAATCGGAATTTGAAAGATTCTTGAGTACCTAGTTTCGGAGATTACCTCCTCCCTACACCCTAATGTTACTACCTACTACTACTCTTAGAGTGATAACTAATAACCCTGTATACATACTTCTACTATACTATACTTCATATTAGTAGCATCAGATATGACATCGCGACCTGGAAAAGCTCTAGTAAATAAGTACCTACAAATAAAATTGAAGCTAACGTAAGTTTAATACTAAATCCTACTAATATTATAAATGCGAAAGTTTAGATGTTTGGATTGTGGGTTTCGGCTAGTGTAATGAAGATTGAAACCCACTAATATAGTTCACATTCGTTTATTAGAATGACACATGGTAGAACCTTAGATAGAACACAAAAATAGTACTCGCGGTGTTTACGCGGAATGTCGCGAGAGCGGCGGACCTAAGGACTAGTGACGTGACCACAGAACTATATCAAGATAGAAGGAAAGAGCTCGTCGATTAGTATGGGAACCGAGCGTACTTTGACGTCATGAGCGTAATTTAGTGACGGGAAACAAGCCGCGCGACATCGATTCGTCAACATCGATTAGCACGCGGCAGTTGCAATAACTAGTAGTAACTAGGTTTATTTTGTATCGATTCAAAATATCGATAAGAACCGACAGAGGAAATGATAATTAGATTCAACAGAGGAAATGAAAAATAGTAAAAATAAAAAGGGCTTAGTTTTTTTACATTATAGAAGGAAAGAACTTGTCGAGACGTTTAATATGTTCAGTCCCTAAGCATTCTGAACAAATTTCCGAATGGATTGCTTACGTTCCTGCTCACGGACGCTACATTTCAATCACTGGCCGAGCTATATCATAAGTTCTCTAAATGTGCGACCAGATACTCTAGGTAATGGCCAGAAGGAAACCAAAAATATAGGAAACCATTTTTTACGACCAGTTGCTTCAATCCATTTATTTTTCATTTCAGGATCATTCGGAAAACTGAAATAAAATTGCAATATAGAAGTAGTCATAACCTGTTTGTTAATAATATTTGCTTTGCACTAAGATCACACTGTTATGTGCATACTGCCAAACTTTTTACACCAGTAGTAGTCTATGGACTAGCTACACCCAAAAATCGTACAACACTGCGTATATTGTACAACAACCTGTTCCGGGCAATGGTGGGGCTTCCCCGTCACTGCAGTGCCTCGGGCATGTTTGCCGATGCGCACACTGACGACTTCTTTGCGCTCATGCGCAAAAAGGTCACATCTCTTATGAATAGAGTGAGGGGAAGCCCCAACATTCTCATGCAGGTTGTCGCAGGTAGGCTGGATAGTGCTGTGCTAGCTAGGTTTAACGAGCTACACAGCACTATGCACGCTGTGAGAGTGCCTCGATAGCAATGCTCGAATGCATAATAGTTTCTTTAATTTATAACACTATCATTAGCTGTTAAGATCATTTGTTTACTAACAAACTATGGGCCTAAAGTTGCCTGAAAATAAAGGTATTTTATTTTAATTTATTTATTTTACTACGTACATATATAGCTGCATACTAATAATAGAACGTAATTATCATTTCCCGTTTTCAAAAACGATTATAATAATCGAGTAAGAAAATCGCAGTGTACAGCACTATTCTTACTTTTGACAGAAAAAATGAGAAATCTACCTTGAACATGACTCGACAGTTTGAATAGCTTATTTTTACATCGCTGGTTTTGAACGCACACCAAGTCTGGCTCGTCAAATTAAAGCCGTAATGGAAAACTGGCGTTGGCACACAATCGCCCGCTACTGTTTTGATGAAAATAATGAAATAAATGGTTTTTTAATTAATAACAGATATTAAGGACAAATTGTACTTACCAATGAAAGGAAACACCTCGATTAACAGCTCCACCTTTATTGGAAGTGTTTGAGCAACGAATTATTGCGCAAACAACCATTTTGTTTTTAAAATGTGACGTCGCACGCAGACGGCGGTCGGGAGCAGACTGAAGTTCGCGGCGAGCAATGGTGCCACCGTGTCATCATTTCGCCACGCGAAGTACATACACTTATTCCTTCTATCTTGATATATTTCTGTGGACGTGACCGTGCTCTAAGATTGTCTGGCTCGAACTGGCGACTCGGCCGGCGCGCGCGACGCTCGCTGCGGTTCGCAGAAACTAATGTTGTGGCTTAGCGCACGCCGCTTTAGTCATGGGCTAAGCCGCGTGGGAAACGAGTCCGCCTCAGTACTCCCCCTCGAAGAAGTCGCTCGGTATCATATTTAAAGATTTAGCTTATCAGGGAATCTGACTTTTCTTCCTGTTCTTGTCGAAGCAGGGCTTTGCTGTGATTTTGTCATGAGTGCAGGTGTTGGCTGGGCTGCAACTGCTGGCTTTTCATATGGTATAGGTACAAGAACAGGCCGGACAGGGGTATAAGTCGGAGCAGTATCATCCACATCTATAAAAGCTGGTTTTACATTATTGACAGATACTACGCGTGGTAAACCGTTAATAATGATAGTGAGAGTCTTATCTTGTCTGTCGGCGATCTTAAAAGGTCCTTCATACGGATTTTGCATACCTGTCTTGTTGAATCTTCTGACATATACGTGTGTTGCTGAGGCTAACCCCTTGTGAACGAATATTGATGTTTTGGCATGAGAACATGTGTTGACTGGTGCTAAACGATGGAATGCTGCTTTGAGTGAAGATGCAAATGATGACCAAGATTGAACTGTAGATGCTGCAGGTGATAAAATTTCTCCGGGTAGTCTGATATTCTGACCGAAAACCATTTCAGCAGGCGTGGCGTCTATGTCTTCTTTGTAGGCTGCTCGGAGGCCCATCATCACCACTGGTAAATCATCTGTCCACGATGTGTTGTAGTGGCACCTCAGAGCTGCTTTGAGCTGCCGACGAAGGCGCTCGACTAGACCGTTTCCAATTGGGTGATACGGAGTGGTGTGTATATGCTGGAAACCACATATTCGAGACAGTCGAAGTGCTGCTGGAATAAACGGTTTGGCTGCGGGAGTTGAAGTATCGCAAAAAATGGGGGTATTCGTATTCGGTAAAACAATTTTTTTTATCTGTAAGCTTGTTTGGTTGTTATTAAGAAGTTGTTGCAGCTCTGTGTCAGAAGCTTGGGCAGTAGCGAGTTTTTGAAAACCAATTGGTTGACTGATGGCCTCGACTCTTGACAAGGTGTCAGCGACTATGTTTTTATTGCCACTGATCTTTGATGTCTGTTGTAAATTGGCTGATAAATTCTAAGTGGTGGAACTGGCGAGGACTGCACTTTTCAGGCTTTTGTTGGAACGCAAATGTTAGCGGCCGGTGGTCAGTGAAAACCGTGAAGTGTTTTCCTTCTAATCAGTGTCTGAAGTGGTGAATGGCCTGGTAAACAGCAAGCAGTTCTTTATCGTAAGCGCTATACTTGGATTGAGCTGAAGTCAATTTTCTGGAGAAAAATGCGATCGGCTCCCAGCCGTTGTCTCCTTTCTGATGGAGGGCAGCCCCCATTGCTGTGTCTGATGCATTTGTTCAGTGACAGCTCAGCGTTTTGTTTTGGGTGTGCGAGTCTAGTGGCGTGGGCGAGGCTCTGTCTGCACGATTCGAATGCAACGTCAGCTTCGGAAGACCAATGTACGGGCTCGTTGCCTTTGACGCCATCTTTTAGCAGATTATTGAGCGGCGCTTGCATATCAGCGGCATTTTCGATGAAACGCCGGTAGAAGTTGAGAACGCCTAAAAATCTGCGAAGTGCTTTGACTGTTGGTGGCTTTGGGTATTGTTGGATGGCTTCGATCATTGACGATGGAGGTTCTATGCCGGAAGCTGATACCTTGTATCCCAAAAACTCAATCTCACTTTGGCCAAATAAACACTTCGAGGTATTTATGATGACTCCGTATTTCTCGAGCTTCTGGAAAAGGGTCTTGAGATGTTCCAGGTGTTGGGATTCATCCGTAGAGGCTACTAATATGTCGTCAGGGTACGGAAAGGTGAATGGTAGGTCTCTGGTGATCTCGTCTATAAAGCGCTGGAAAGTTTGAGCGGCGTTTCGGAGATCAAAAGGCATTTTAAGGAACTCGAAGAGGCCGAAGGGTGTTATCACTGCTTTCTTCTGGCTATCTTCTTCGTGTACGGGTAGGTGGTAGAATGCATTGACCAAGTCTACTTTGCTGAATATAGTGGAACCTTGGAGAGACATACCGAAGTCTTCAATGTGGCGGAGAGGTTAAGGTTAGGCGCAGGTAGGGTGCGGGCATTGAGGCACCACAAGGGCGCCACCCTCCTGACTTCTTGGCCACCATGTGCAATGGGGAGGCCCAGGGACTGTCGCTGGGTCTTATGATGCCTTCCTGGAGAAGTTCGTCAAACTTCTTTTTAGCAGCTTCTAACTTCTCAGGAGGAAGACGCCTTGCTCTGCAGGCGGAGGGAGGCCCTGGAGTAGTTTTGATGTGGTGCTGGATGTTATGTTTGAAGTTGTCTAAGTTGCCCGTTGGTTTGGTAAGAGACGGGAATTTGGCTAAGAGCTGATGTTAAACTGTTGTACCTGCGATGACCTTTATAGATGGGGAGTCATCAATAATAACAGGTCTTGCTGGAGTACCCATACCGGTTGTAGGGTCTATTAAGCGTCTATTCTTGAGGTCGACAAGGAGGCCGTAATGAGTGAGGAGGTCAGCACCGGTGATAGGCCTGCTGACATCTGCGATAATGAACGACCAAGTGAAGTCGCGCCGTAGTCCGATGTTAAGGTTGACTTCGATTTCTCCATATGTTCTGATAGGTGATAATTTGCGGCATATAGTATGTATGTTGATGGAGGGCCTCGCCGCTTAAGCAATTTATAAGGGTAGGCGCAAACATCTGAGCCTGTGTCTATAAGGTAGTCTTTTTTGCTTGCCTGGTCCATGATATAAAGGCGGTTAGTTTGGATGTTTGTTACTCAATCACGCTTAAACGGCTAAACCGATTTGAATGAAATTTTGCACGAAGATAGTTTATAGCCTGGATTAAAATATAGGATAGTTTTTATCCCGAGTCCACGTGGACGAAGTCGCGGGCGGAAGCTATAACTTTCTTTATTGGTAAAATAAAATAGATAATTATGTAATTGCAACCGAAAAACC
Organism: Epinotia bilunana; assembly: GCA_947049275.1. Taxonomy (NCBI): domain Eukaryota; kingdom Metazoa; phylum Arthropoda; class Insecta; order Lepidoptera; family Tortricidae; genus Epinotia; species Epinotia bilunana. The sequence continues at coordinate 40,292,721 of OX346253.1, read as the reverse complement.
ACTAGTAACTAAAAATATAAAGTAAAATCAAGTACTTAAAATTTGTACTTACAAGTTTGAGCGTACGCACGGCCTTGGCAAGTTACTCGGCTGCCAGCACGCTGCACACCAATCGCGCGAGTCGCGCGCGAAAGATTTAAATTACGGATAATAACTGATAAGCTAATACAATTCAGAGCTATTGATGAATCCGTTAGAATTTGTGTTTATATATTCTTCGATAGAACTGAAATTAATTACGCTGACTTGAGAATTTATGAGATTTATTTTATGGTAAGGAGAATGGTTTCAAGATATTATCCCTAATTTAAAAAAATACTATTGATAAATCTGTTACAAATTTGTGATGCCATATATTTTTTTTAGTTTTGAATACACTTTAGTCACTTAAATATTCTTTACTAGCTTCCGCCCGCGACTTCGTCCGCGTGGACCCGGGATAAAAACTATCCTATATTTTAATCCAGGCTATAAACTATCTTGGTGCAAAATTTCATTCAAATCGGTTCAGCCGTTTAAGCGTGATTGAGTAACAAACATCCAAACATCTAAACTTTGGCATTTATAATATTAGTAGGATTCTTTATATGACAAAATATTAGAAAATGATAAGTAAGGTTTGAATAATCAAATGCGGTGCATTATAGGAGAACAAAGTTAATTACTCGTAAACCAACATCAAAAACTGTTAGAAATTATTTTTCGCTGTTAGTTCTTAATGTACTCTCGCTGATAACAAAAAACCGACTTGGGAATTATGTTAGTATGACGACGAATTACAGTGTTCGCGTACCTACCGGACTATAGTAATGCTAGGCCTTCACCAGTTCACCACCCACGAAGTGGTCATTGGAAATATTTTTAATTATAAAAAGATGGAATGCATCAGCTAGCAGGAATAGAAACTCTTTATGAGGGTGTGGTTCTTCCGCGCTTGGGGTGACAGGCAATATCTATATTTATTTATAAAGGCGCCAAGATTTCCTTCCTATATTTCTTACTTTTCTCTTATTTGTCGCAACGGCACAAATACTTACATGCTGTGTACTGCACGTCTAGCACAAGACGGCCGCGACATACTCTCGATTTTTATCGCACTATACCTCTTCTTCTAAGTGTTCTAATCAGAGAGAGACGGATAGTGCGAGAAAAATCGAGAGAGCTCGCGCGCCGTCGCGTGCTAGCCGTGCTGCTTGTCCACAGGCCTTTTTTACCTCCTTTAAAATTTAAACTTAGACCACATAATTTTAACACGCACGTGACAGTGGTTTAACTGAACGCAACTGCGGTGAACTTTACCAAGGGGAGCGCTAACTGAAGGCTGATACTACACTCCGGCTACCAGCTTTTAAGGAAGTCCAATGTGTTAACCGGTATGGTGCTGCTGGTGGTGCTGTTAGTGCCACGCACCTCTGCACATTGATAATGTAACCCTTCTTTTATCGATCTATCGTATAAAACGAATATCGTCCACTTTCAACTTAAAAATACGAAACGAACAAGGCAATACTCGATGTTATTGTCAAAAACACACAGATTCCACAAGTTGACACCGTAAAATACCTAGGATTCCAAATTCCCGCTGGATTAACGTGGGCTCCACACATACAGTCTACCTGCGATAAATTAGCCTCAGCGTGTTACGCATTGTCCCGAATAGCAACTAGTTTGTCCATAGAGAACTTAAAAATAGCTTACTATGGATATTTATCCACTCGATTCTTACTCAGGGTCTTGATCTTGGGGCACAGCTGCTGACCGCGACCGCGTTTAGGATACAGAAACGCGCCCTGCGTATAATCGATGGAAAATCAGTGGACTATCCTGCACAGCCACTATTTAAAAAACATAAAATTCTCACCTTACCATGCATGTATGTACTGACTGCTTGTATGTACGTCAGAAACAATTTGCATGACTATAAACTAAGTGCACCTAATGCCTCCACTACACGTCTGCAGATGCGTCCGCGGACGCTGACAGATGCATCCGCAGATGGATCACCTCGAGCCGTCCACACGTCTGTAGTTCCATCAGTCTATGTTCATTCTCGACAGACGCAACGTTTAAATATGCATATTGAGACCGGAGCTGCCGCAGCTATTTATTTAATTAGTACTTTTATCTACTACTTGAATGTCGTCGCAATAGAGTTATTAAAAAGAAATGGAAAGAACAAGGTGTTGGATGCATGCTATACATAGAAACAGAAAAAAGCGGAATTTTTATTTAGACCCTCAAATCAAATCAACGTAGATCAAGAAACTTAAGAGACCGCAGTAAGCTCGATTCTCCATACAAACGTAGTTACGCTCTCATTTTAAAACTACGTGTTGGAGTGTAGCGAAACTTTGCATATACAATGACATGAGGTATATCTATGTCTGTAATTAGTTTATGTAGCTTCAGATACCATAGTAAAAAACATACAGCGAATTTAAGTTTTTCATACAAAACTTGTTTTTGCTGTATTTCGTTTGTTTTATAAACTGGAACCATATAAACTAATTACAGACATAGATATACCTCATGTCATTGTATATGCAAAGTTTCGTCACAATCCAACACGTAGTTTAAAAATGAGAGCGTAACTACGTTTGTATGGGAAGGTGAAATTTGAACCGAGCTTACTGCGGACTCAAGTTTCCTCGGTGCTCATATTGTTAGCCATTGCGCGTGCACTCTCAATCGCAACTCCGAACAAACTGATGCGTCGACAGACACCAAGCGTTCGCGTCAAAATCCTTTGATCCGTTGAACAACAATCGGATTCAAGTCGGACGCATCTGCGGACGTTGAATACATACAACAGACGCGCAAATTACCCCCTCTATACGTTGGCGGACGTATCCGAAGATGGCGTCTGCAGATGCACCTGCAGACGTGTAGTGGAGGCATAAGTGTGGTCGCCCGACCCGCAGGCGACCTCTGCTGATCGTTCCGAGTCGCCGGCTGGCTACATCAGGACGGTCACTCAGCGTCATGGGGCCAATCCTATACAACTCGGTCCCAACAGACATAACTATGTAACAGTACCTAACCTATTGACTTGTAAAATGTATTTTTTACCAATATAGATCTGTATTCTGTATATCTAGTCGCACTAGGAGATATAGTTAAGACCCATTAAGCAAAGTCACCTTATAGTAAAGTGCAACTTATTACATAGAGTAATCTTAAGGTTTCCTTAAAGTAATAAACGTATTTATGTTTCATTTTCTTTTGTTTTATTTAAGCACAACCATCAGTTTGATGAACAGGATATCTGGCGCCTTTATAAATAAAAATATAGATATTGCCTGTCACCCCAAGCGCAGAGAAACACACTCTCATAAAGAGTTTCTATTCCTGCTAGCCGATGCATTCTTTCCTTTTTATAATTAAATATAATGACCAGTCCTGTGGCATACTCGAGATATTACAGTGGCGCAGGCGACTGCGGGAGACAAAATAAACTCTCGTGTAAGTTAGTAAGTACTTATAATAGGTACATTTTGTTAAAATCACATTTGTACATACAATAACCGTATAAAATCTCTTAACATAACTAATGATAATATTATTTTGGAATAAACGCTCGGGAATTACATGTTATTTTGAAGTCTACAGGCTGCAGCAAAGCGGCGGGGCGCAACATCCGTGGGCGAGTCGATTTGGGTATTTATTTATTTAAATGCTTTACCATAGACGCCGAAACGCCTTTACAATTTGGGAATGTATATTCTAAGCCCTTCAGGAGACATCAAGATGCTCCACCGAGTCTTCACTTAATGCGGAGAATGAACGGTCTTCAAATGATGGTTTACCCGCTACATGTCTGTCGCTACCGCTAGAAGGTTAAGAAACTACTTGACTCTATTCGACGTTCGTTTTCGCTCACTCGGTTGTTTAATGAGCCTGGTGCAGCTGCCCGCGCGGCCGCGGGCCGGGCCGGCCTCGGCCCTCGACCCTCAGCCCTCAGCCCTCAGCCCTCAGCCCTCAGCCCTCAGCCCTGCATGACGAGGTGCACGAAGTTCTCGTAATTGACGTTCCCCTGCGAGTCCTCCTGGCCCTGCAGCAGCTGCTCCACCTGCAAACAATATACATTATGTACTAGTCGGCTGTACCAGTATTCCAGGTTCAACTTAAGAGGGAACTACTTATACCTTTGGAACACTACGTACTCGCCATACAAAAAGAGAAAACGTTTTTCCACTTATAAATATTTTCCATCTCAATGATTTTTTAATATGTTATTGACACAATGAAAGACTAGGTTTATAGGTTTTCCTATTTTCAAAATTTGCAATAAATTAAAATTTATAGGCACCTAAACCTTTTTTTTAAAGCGTCACCTATATATTATTATGCACGCACATGTGGCCGAGTAAGTGCAAGCAAGCTAATAGCGGGTCGTACAATATGGGACTGTCTCACGTTTGGTTGTGTCCTTGTGTTGGAATAATTGAAGGAGTGATTAGTGACAAGACATTCAAGACTGCTGTGACAGCACAGCACAGCACATCACACAGTCACAGCCAGTCGCAGTCTACATGTGCGTCCTTCCTTGCCTTTACGCAATCGGGAACTCGCTGCAATCAGCAGGGACAATCTGATTCTGTCAAGTACCACGCCCATATGTGACACCCAGCACCCATCACGTTAAGAGGGAAATATAGCGAGAGAAAACGTATTGTATTTTGAATAATAATTGACTAAACTCATTTTGTACTAAGCAGTAACGCTGCTAACGAAATTATAATAATTAACTAATTGTATTAAAATTAAAGCTTCCCAGATCTGGGAAGCTTTAACAGCACAAGGAGTCCACAGCAAATACATCCGTATAATCAGCAAGATATACCAGAACATCAAAGCAAAAATACGGACGGAAAGAGAGGTACAACATACTTCGCTGTAAAAAGAGGAGTTCGTCACGGTGACCCACTGTCCCCAAAACATTTTTCGGCAGAAAGAAATCTAGAAATCTAGAGTGGAATGCCCACGAATTGAACATTAATGGACTTCCACTTAATCACTTAAGATTCACATATATTGGTTAACGATAATCCAAAGAGCTTAACCGATATGCTGGAACAACTTGTATGAGAAAGTGACAAAGTGGGACTTCGACTGAACATGGCAAAAACCAAAGTAATGACAAATCATGAAAAACGACCTATCAAAGTAAAAGACAATACAATCGATTATGTCGATGAATATACGTACCTGGGACAGATAATCTCTCCAAAGGATCTCACAACAAAGGAAGTAGAAAATAGAACCAGCATTGTATGGAAGAGATACTTGTCCTTCAAAGAAATCATGAAGAACCCCTGCATACCAATCACTGCGAAAAAAAGAGTATTCGACTCATGTATCCTGCCCAGTATGACATACGGGTGCCAGACGTGGAGCCTTACAAAACACAATATGCATAAACTAGAAGTCTGCCAACATAGCATGGAACGTAGTATGCTCAACATTAAACTGAAAGACAAAATAAACCTAAAAATAATAAGGAAGCAGACAAAAACCACCGATGTAAAATACTGTATCAAGAAACTATAATGGAAGTGGGCAGGCCATATGATACGAAACAAAAAAGATAAATGGACAAAAGATATTACAGAGTGGTGCCCAAGACAAAATAAAAGAAAAAGAAGCAGACAACGTCGCAGATGGGAGGATGACATTGTTAGGGTAGGGGGTGCGACTTGGATGAGAAAAGCACAGGATCGCAAATTGTGGAAGTCTCTAGGGGAGGCCTATGCTGTAAAGCGACCCAATGGACACAGAATAGGAAAACACAACACATATTGTAGAATACATAGTATATATATTTAAGTTTGGTTGAATAAAGGCTATATTATTATTATTATAATTGTATTAAAATAATGTAAAGTGATTGTGTGGTTTCATTAAATAATCACAATTATTGGTTGGAAGGTCCGATGGCAGTCACTTTCGTAAAACTAGTGCCTATGGCAAATCTTGGGATTAGGTGTCAAAGCGGACCCCAGGCTCCTTTAGGGGCAAAACCGGGAATAACACTAAGGGATGATGATGACCCAAACTATACTTATACCGAAAATTTCAGCTCAATCGGTTGCAGATATCTGCTTCAAAATTGAGTCGCAAGATTCCACCCGAACAAACATCGTTACATACATAGCAAATTAAATGAAAGCTTGTAAAATAGTTATGTACAAACGACAACACTGTTAACTGACCATCCTGTGTTTATATAGAACCTTATTAATGCCCTTAAGGTGCACCGATGGTCAGTTAGCTGTGTTGTCGATAGTACAAAGCATTATGTGATGCTGATGTGGTACCTCGTCGTCGGCCAGCTTCTCGCCCAGCGTGGAGAGCAGGTGCCGCAGCTCGGCGGAGGAGATGAACCCGTTGCCGTCCTTGTCGAAGTGCCGCAGCCCCTCGATGAAGTCGTGCGCCGTGTCGCCGCTGCGCGCCTTGCTGATCGCCTGCACCGCACCAAACCAACCAACTCGTTATGTACCACAATACCTCAGCGGGACGACAAAGTTTTGTAGCCATGCGGTCAGGCTTGTAAAACTCACTTTCCGCAAAATGATTGTTCATTTTTTAAAAGGTGCACTTGCCCAATTGGGGCACTATTTGAAAAAAGGACTTTTCCGAAAGGTACACTTGCCCAATTGGGGCACTTTCTCGAAAGATGCACTAGTTCAATGTTTACCACGAGTTTTTGTCAGATGAAGATGAAGTCATGAACATGATGGCAATGTCAACGTTGTTATAGGTGAAAAATATAAGAAAAGGACCTGTTGTATGTAGTAGTGGCGTATTCGAATAGACAATACATGTTTAAAATTAGAACACAAACAAAACAAATGTCTATTCGCACACATTACTCACACATACAAAAGGTGACTTACTTAAGTTTTTTACCTATAACTGACCTCTAGAATGTTTGTGCTTGTAAATATTATATTATTCAGACTGAGAAAGCGCACCTCCTGAGAAAAAATCTCTTCTGCGAATGTGCTCTATCTGACAAAATGCACTTTTGGAGTTGTAGTACCCATTGGGAAGTGCACTTTTAGAGACAGTGTACCTTCCGAGAAAGTGATCCTTCGTTAGAGTAAGTGTTCATTTTGAGAAAGTGAATTTTAACAATGCTGACCCCTTTTAGGGTTGTCATGGAAATTGGACTTTTTGCTCATTTACCCAAGTTTTGTAGAGAACTAAATGGTGTGAATTAATTTTAGAAGTAACCAGCTTGATCTGCATGAAATGTGAACAGAAATTGATGATGATTATATTGCACCCTTATGTTTAATTACAAATTATTCTGTGTAAAGAATTTCATTGTAGTGAACACATTTTTTTTTTTGTTTTCATATACACATTTCACATGGCATTAACAGAATAAAATATTGTGTACCTTGGTGACTTGGTATTGCATATTACTTCATTAAATTCAGGAAGAACAGCCTACTTCTGCTCACGCTATGGAAATACATGAACTAATATGGATTCTTCTGGATTGAGTCAAGTGGCGATGGCATGATTCTCCAGTAGTTGGCGAGTTCATTCAATACTTTACTTCAATTATGCATTCATGTTTTACTTAGGGAGTGCATATGAATGAGGAAAATAAATAGACCATCTGACAAGAACTCCAGTGGTTTTCCATGTTGTACTGTCAACTACAAAAAGATTGATAAGGCCAAAGTTACAAAATTATGTATACACAACTTTATTGCCTTAACATTACGGTTGTGGATACATATTTTTGTAACTTTGTCCGTATCAATCTCTTTGTAGTTCACTGTACCAATCAAGTGTGAACGATCAGCAGTGATAGCAGACAGGCAACATGTACAAATTTATAGAAGGCAAATTGGCATCTTGGACATTTTTTTGCATGTTATCCCATCACATATAAGTGGCAATGAGTGCACAATAGGAGGTAGAGTGTGCACCTGGTAGATGGGCAGGAAGACCTCGAAGGAGATGCGCTCGTCGGGCTTGAGGTGCAGCGTGCACTTTTTGACGTCAGACTCGGTGGGGTTCTGGCCGAGCGCGCGCAGTGCGTCCCCAATCTGCGCGACGTGGATCTTGCCGTCGCCGCGCGAGTCGAACAGCTGGAACGCCTCCTGGAACTCTGCAACAGGAATGTAACACGTAGCATATTAACACTGTCGTCGACACACACCTCTCGTCTTTACTACTTCAATTTGGATCCAAACAAATGAACGCGAGAAGTGATACGGAACAGGGGAAACGGGTCCACGCACCTTCTACAGAGCTGAGCTGCAGCTTGGACGGCGGCTCGTACATGAACATGGCGGACGGGCAGCCGACGGGAGACTGGCGACTCGTCGTCCCAGACCTGCCAGAATCGCTTAAAATACGCACCATATAAGGAAACTAGGGCGCCCGCTTGCGACAGCCTCTCCGAGACGTTGATTGACTTGACGTGACTCACCACAAAGCGGCCAGCCTCGGCACCGACCGCCGGCCGCCCCGAACACTGGTCACTCGAGTTTTACTTGAAAACATAACAATTAGCAGGAAAGTGCCGTAGAAATAACGAAGTGATTACTCACCCGCCAACTGGTCTTCAGAGTATCCGGCCTAGAACAAAGGAAAAGGATAACTAATTGTATATTCTTTACATAGAAAAAACCTGAAATGATGAAGTGTATTTACCATTATAAGTAGGGAGATACGGTTTGAAATTATTTTTTTTTCGTTTGTTTCGATTACTTTACTTGTCTAATCGACTTCCTCAAGAGAGACAGAGAGAGCCAAAGAATATAATACGAGAGAGGCCTAGAGCTTCATTTCAATTTCAACAAGAAGTAAAAAATATAAATAAAAAATATTGACTATGGTGTACGACGGACAGACAGCTCTTAAGTGTCGTACGCACGAACGGATTTCCGCATTATGTTTTTAAGTTTTCAAAAAGGGATATACTGATATACTGGCAGCGAGCATGACATATTCAATCCACCGCACATTGATAATAACAAAGATTAAGCGACTTGTTCGGCGAGAAACAGCATTACGTGCTCTCTTCTTAAATAAAACGCAACAGTTACTTCAGGTAGGTACTTATAATGATTACATGTATTTAGGTACATTCCTAATACAGACTACTACTGGCTTAAAGCCATTTTTGTCATTTAAGAAATCGTTGACAGTATAATATAGTACGGTGGCAAAATAGCAAAAAGTCGTCTACTTCATGATTTTCGTGGACATCTCTTCTATATACCTAAAACTGGTATGGATGTGTTCCATGATGTCTCCAGAGTACGTATCTACCGGTTCTAGTTAAGGGAGAGGGGGACGGACATAGCTGTGACGTCACAAAGATGGCGGCCTACGGTCATCTGTTTTTGTTCAAATCTCGGGTTCTAATTTACTGATTGCTTCGTGTGAGGTGTCATTTGAAAGCATATTAAATGTACTATAATTTATTTTCGGGACGCTATGACGTACAATCAGCAGTTTTTGATTATTAAAAAAAATATGTTTTTGTACCGCGCACCATTGCATGACTACCGATAAAACACGCTTGTAACTCAATCCCACTATCCTACTTAATATTATAAATGCGAAAGTTTAGATGTTTGGATGTTTGTTGCTCAATCACGCTTAAACGGCTGAACCGATTTGAATGAAATTTTGCACGAAGATAGTTTATATCCTGGATTAAAATATAGGATAGTTTTTATCCCGGGTCCACGCGGACGAAGTCGCGGGCGGAAGCTAGTAAATAATAACTTTAGCGCAATTAAAGTTATTATAAAAAAGATAGGGCATTTAATAAGCTTTCCAAAAATATAGATTTTGTTGGTGTATCACTGATGCGGAGGGTTCGGGGGTCATACCAACAAAATCCTGAAATCGCTTGTGGACTGCCCGATAATGCGGTATTGGGACGAGGCGCATGCTCCGGTGTGTGCCCTCTCACGCCGATTTTAGTTAGCTTTTAAGTTACCTGTTAATAACACTAGTTCTTAAGTAAATATATTGTTACTAACAAATTATGGATTATGAAGTCCGAAATAAAAGATTTGGTATATTGAATTTTGAATTAATAAATAACGTAGTAATAACAATTTTCGTTAATTACGCACCGATTAACTAACACCACGCTCGACTCTGCTAGCGATCGCTGTCGTCACGTCGCGCCTTTAGAAACTCTTTTTTTGTTTTCTGAGTAATTATACTAGTCAGACGGTCGTGATACGCACCTAATGCAGTAAAATAAAGGCCACCTCAGGAACTTTGTAGCCCGAGCCGAAGGCGAGGCGAGTGCTTTGAAGCCTTTGTCCCCCCCCCATACACAGTTTTACGCCTTCTTTTAGGTGTCAAGTGAGATTGTTATTGCCATTTTACGCCTGGGTGATGTAAAATTAGACTAGATTCTAGTATTACACTGAGAATCCTACTAACCCACTAATATTATAAATACGAAAGTTTAGATGTTTGGATGGTTTGATGTTCGTTACTCAATCAGGCTTAAATAGCTCAACGGATTGAAATGAAATTTTGCACGAAGATAGTTTATAGCCTGGATTAAAAGTAGTCCTACTGATCCTACTAATATTATAAATGCGAAAGTTTGGATGTTTGATATATAGATGTTTGGATGTTTGTTACTCAACCACTTTGAGCCGTTTAACTCAACTGATTTGGATCTGGATTTGGATTTGGATCCCGGGTCCCCTCAGACCAAGTCGCGAGCGGAAGCTAGTTACCTAATAAAGCTGCTTGCGTTCAGTATTTTATTATTTTCTAGATTCCGCCCGCGACTTCGTCTGCGTGGAGCCGGGATAAAAATTATCCTATATTATAATCCAGGCTATAAAATCTATTCGTGCAAAATTTTATCCAAATCAGTTGAGTTAAACGGCTCAAAGTGGTTGATTAACAAACATCTATACATCAAACATCCAAACTTTCGAATTTATAATATTAGTAGGATCAGTAGGACTACTTTTGCCTGAGACACCTGTGTTGTACTGTGACTTGTATTTTCCTAATCTGACTTGTTTTGGTTAAGTATTTACTCGCAAAAGAGAAGTGAAAAATTGCTATGGGAAGCGAAAATCAGGAGAGAGATTTGTAACTGAAATGTTGCACGGACCCAGTGTGTGTCCGCTTGGTGAGTGTGTGAGTGTTGTTTGTAAAAGTGGGGGGAGTGTGTGGCCGCGTTGGCTTGCCCTACGAGTCTTCGGCCCTCGGGCATCGGCCCTAAACGGAGCTTGGCCTTCGGCCTCGCATGCCTTGCCGCTCACCTACGGGCCTATGGCCTCCAGGTTCGCTTGTAAAACAGTCGGGGGTAGGGTGTCCGAGAGCGCGCCCTTAAAGGGCGCTACAGACCTTCGTGCCTAGCTCGGCCTGCCGCCTCGCGTGCCAGGTTCGCTTGTAACACATTAAAGAGTAGAGTATTCGAGAGCGCACTCTGGAGGGACGCTTTGGGCCTTTGGCCGTCGGGCTCATGTAGAGAACGTGCTCTGAAGGGACGCTTCGGGCCTTTGGCCTTCAGATTCGCTTGTAAGATACTCAGGAGTAATAAATTGTCCGTGGGGCCGCCCTTCGAGCCTTTGGCCAGTGTTTGCGTGGAGAACCCGCTCTCAAGGGACGCTTCGGGCCTTCAGCCCTACCCAGAGCTCGGCCTGCCGCCTCGCGTGCTATGCCGCTGTCCTTCGGGCCTTCGGCCCTCAGGTTCGCTTGTAGCACGCTTAGGTGTAGTAAAGTGTCCGCGTGGGCACGCCTTTTGGGCCTTTGCCCCTCGGGCTTGTGTGGAAAGCCAGCTATGAAGGGACGCTTCAGGCCTGCGGCTCTACGCAAAACTCGGCCTGCAGCCTCGCGTGCCTTGCCTCTCACCGCTCGCTTGTAACACACTCAGGAGTAATAATGTGTCCACGTGGGCCGCCTTTCGGGCCTTTGACCCTCTAGTTTGCGTGGAGAGCCATCTCTGAAGGTACGCTTCAGGCTTTCAGCCCTCAGCTTCGCTTGTAATACACTTGGGAGTAGTAAAATGTCCACGTGGGCTCGCCCTTCAGGTCTTCAGCCTTCGGGCTCGCGTTAAGAGCACGCTCTGAAGAGACGCACGCACACGCTCAGATTCGCTTGTGGCTCAGAACTCTCAGAAGTGAAGTATCCTAGAGCGCACTTTGGAGGGACCCTCCGGGCCTTTGACCCTACGCGGAGCCCGGTCTGCGGCCTCGCGAGCCTCGCCGCTCACCTTCAGGCCTTGTTGTTCTGTTCGAACTTGTTGCCTGCTAAACTGCAACGACTTGCAGTTCTATAGTTCACAACATGTATCAGTCGACAAACCGTATTTATGGATAGATATTTATCTCTCTCAAAAAAATGTGTCTACCTATAGCTGTTAGGTAAATGTAACAAATCACCACGTGCAAATATCTCCAAATTCAATCGTAACTTGCCCTCGAATGAAATGAAATATGTGCGGGCGTGGGGTACAGCAAGGGTTGCCTTGTCGCCAGTTTGGGTCCTAGTCCTCGGGCTGGATTTTGGCGAAAGCTTGCGGCCCACAGCCAATGAAGTTATGAATTTGGAATGCGTTTTTATTACATTATTGAAACATATTTACAGAATAAATTATGTCCATCTGGCTGATAAATAGGCGTCCTGGGCGTAAAAAAACTCAATTCGACGATTATAAATACTAATCGACGCATACAAATACACAGTTAAACACAATATTTATTCATTCGATTACAGTACCTTTCATTTGGGAACACCAAAAATAACTATCAAAGTATTTCAATCATACAAAGCATGCCGGTTGGCGCGGACTTGTGTTACGGAATTGGCCATAAATTACATGTTTATTACTGAACGGCGACAAATTGCATATTTTTGGCAAGCTAATAAAAAAAGTATCTCTTTCTCGAATTATGATGATAAGTATACAAATGTCTAAGGTAAAAAAACATTTTTTTGCAAACGGCTGGTTTTACGTTATAAAGTTCAACAAAACAATTATAATACGTTTAATATGCTTTCAAATGTCACCTCAGACGAAGCAATCAGTAACATAGAACCCGAGATTTGAACAAAAATCGATGACCGTCGGCCGCCATCTTTATGACGTCACAGCTATGTCTGTCCCCCTCTCCCTTAACTAAAACCGGTGGATACGTACTCTGTAGACATCAAGGAACACATGAATACCAGTTTTAGGTATATAGAAGAGATGTCCACGACTTTTATCAATATAGGCTAATTTCCGCCTTGCTTAGCAAATTACTTTTAACATGAGACTTAAAATAACTGAACGGTAAATTAACAATTTCGGTGGGTATTTTATTGTAAGAACGAATGCAGTTCCCCACGAACGTCTTGCTAACCTTGCGGAGACGACTGGCCTTCACTGCGATCTTGTTTTTACTTCTGGTGTTGTAGTCGTGGACATCATTGTTGAGTTTGAACTCGTGAAGGTTTTTCCGCACATACATGATATTCTCAAAAATGTATTGGCATGCTACAGTAAGAATGTTTGCCTCATTAAATTTGTCCCTGAGAGAATCTCGAGCTTTTAGTTCGTATATAGAGCGTACAGCTCGTTTCTGTAGCACGAATATGGTCTGAATATCAGCCGCTTTCCCCCACAACAGGATTCCGTAGGACATAACACTGTGGAAGTAACTAAACCAGCCTGGCCGTCTCAACGTTTGTTAACTGTCTTATGCGTCTTACTGCCAAACTAAGTTTTCCGGCTAGGGCGGCGACATGCGCATGCCATTGTAGTTTTGAGTCCAAGGTGATACCTAAAAACTCTGTTTTATCTTCAAATTCCAGTTCATCGCCCTTTAATTGGATCTTGGTATTGTTTACCTGCTTGACATTAGGTAAAGTGAATCCGATACACTTTGTTTTCTTGGAATTTAGCAGTAAATTATTCGCTGTAAACCATTTCACAACAGTGTTGAGCGCATCATTAATACCATCGAAGCTTTTCTCTTTCCTGTCTACCTTGAAGATAAGCTACGTGTCGTCTGTGATTAACACTATATCATGTTTATCTTGCAACACATTTGGTAGGTCATTTATGTAAATCAGAAACCGAAACTGACCCGGAATCGAGCCTTGAGGAACACCAAGAGCAACAGTTGTCCCTGCTGATTGGGTCCCATTGATGACTACTCGTTGTGTTTTCTCCGAGAGATACGATGACACAAGATCAAAAGCACCGTTTTTTTCCCTATAATGTCTCAACTTCCTGATTAAATTCTCGTGATCAACGCAATCAAATGCCTTTGATAAATCACAGAACACTCCAATAGCATCTTGAGCCTCTTCCCAGGCATCAAAAATATGTTTAATTAGTACCACACCGGCATCAGTGGTAGGGCGACCCCTAGTGAATCCGAACTGCTTGGTATTGAGCAGTTTATTGCAACTAAAGTGGGACATACGCTGATGAAGTATAAGCTTCTCAAAAACTTTACTTAGTGCCGGTAGTATTGATATTGGCCTGAAGTTGGTAGGGTCAGTTTTCGTTCCTGATTTAAGCAACGGGATAATTTTACTGTTTCATGAGGTCAGGAAATACTCCAGTATCAATCAATATATTTATTGAAAATATCAGCTAAGAAAGGTGCAATTGATTCTACAATGGAATTTAATACTTTGACTGAAAGACCCCAAAGATCTTCAGTCTTCTTTAAGTTCAACAATTTAAACGCTCTGTTGAGATGATTCAATTTTGTCTATCCGAATTAAATTGCCTTCGGATTATGTATACACATTGTTTTTGTTTAGGTGAAATCCCTGATGATTGAGAAATTCGTGGAGTGTTTTCCGATGTCGTGAAAAGTAATCGAGCGTCGTCGTCATCCTTCGTTTGGTAACCATCGTGCGGTCCGTGTCGGGCACTATGTGACAGTGGTAGGTACCAGTCTCAGAGATGCCTCGTACACGGGGGCACCGGGGGCTTCGACGCCGACAAAAAATTGTTCAAATCGTTCTCTTCTAAATTCAAATATTCTGAAGAAACTTGGAACATTGGTAACACCACTGCGGTGCGGTGCTTTGGCGATTTAGCTCCATGACGTACCTTGAGCTCATAAAGGCAGATTACTAAATTACTGCGCTCGCGCCCGCACGACGCGACGAGGGAGCCGGGAAGAATAATATGGGTAAGGTTTCGCTAACCGATCGGATCTTATTCCCGTCCAGTTTCGGCAATCGACATGCCATACCTATTGCAACATTTTGCTTCTGTAGATAGAGCAACATGATTTTAATTTGTTATGTGTATTATGTAATTTATGTACCTAGTCAAGTCTGGTATTGTCAAGCCAATATTATTACTGAAATCTGTGTAATTGAAATATTCACTTCCACACATTCAACACACAATGAGTAACTGGAAGTTAGTTAACAGACGTGCGCACGTGGTGCTCGCAGCCGGCGGTGCGCGCCGAGTCGGGCTCGGATGAGCCGGACAACGCGGAGGCCTCGCTGGCGCTGCTCGTGCACTCGCAGCCCGCGGCCGCGCGCGACCTGCTGGTGTCACAGGGCACGCAGGCCAAGCAGGCCACGCAGACGCCGGGCGGCGTGGTGGTGCGGCTGGTGCGGCGCATGACGCGCGTGTGGCTTTGTGGGGACGAGCGCGCGGCGCTGCACGCGTTTACGGTGGCGCTGCAGGCGGCCGGCATGGCGTGGCAGCGGCTGCCGCAGTCGCCGCACCTGCTGGCCGTGGAGTGCGGCGGCGAGGTGCGCATGCGCGCGTGGGAGTTGCGCGTGCGGCCCGCGGCGGTCGGTGGTGGCCGCGAGGCGGGCGTGACGCTGCTGGAGTTCCGGCGCTCGCGCGGCTGCGGGCTGGCCTCCAAGCGGTGCTTCCTGCAGCTGCGCGCCGCACTGGCGCCGCTGGCCGCGTCCACGCCTGCCAAGCCCGACGCCGACCTGGTAGCACCGCCGCTCGAGCCGAGCGACCTGCACCAGCTCATGGACACGGACACGGACACCGACGCTTGCTGACCCAGAGCCGAGGGTACGGTTACGCGACCGCTACTAGGATGCCGATTTGGGACCAAAGGGAGACCTGATTTGTATTAAGTTTTTGAAGAATAATCGTTGTAATTTACGTTTTTACTCTTGTAACTACCGTACTACTTAACTGACCTTGAGACCAGATCTTTAAAACTTTATGAAAAAAAGCGCTATCAACGTTATATTTCGTTAGTGTTGAAATTGTTCGTTATAAGTAAATGAGTATACCCCATAACGATATAAATATCATGACAGAATGAATATCATAACATCGATAGTTTAGTTTTTATCCCGAGTCCACGCAGACGAAGTCGCGGGCGGAAGCTAGTAACATTATAAAATACGGTCGAACAACGTTATAATATCGTTTTAAAATACGAGCCGCGCTGTCGAATGGGCGAACCCACAGGTGCGTAAAAAAGGCCAAAAAAGTTATTATATCGCTTAAGCAAGTATCGTTACATTGACTATTGACTTAGATTTATAACGTTATAATGGATACCGCTATACCGCGCATAAAGCATCGAGACTAACGCTTTTTGGAATAATAACGTTATAAGCGATAGCGCTATGCGAAAATAGCAGTATTTAAAGACCTGCTTAAGACACCAGCGCAGCAGCGCTCTGTATATGACAAATGACAATTGATGCTGTGTATGGCATTCACATGTCATATATACGGGCGTCACTGTTCAACTTGTGCAAGTGCCGCACTTTTATGGACGCTGAAATGATTAACGGCCAGACGGAGATAAATCATCAGATAAAATCTTGTCATGCAAACTAAGCTTAAATAGAGGTAGTAATGTCTATGGTTATTGAAACGTTCTGAAACTACAATAAAAATTCACCGCAGCGTTAGGAACTCATTTCTCGAAACAAATGTCGTTTTTGCTTATCGAAAGTAAAATTAATTTCACTACATCTTAAATAACGCGTAAGTTAATAATAAAACACATGGTATTTTCTATCTGAAGGAGTAGAGTTAAAAGATTTCTAAATACGAAAGGATAAAACAGTAAAGTATTCAGAACGCTAGTCAGCCATTGATCTTTTTGTCCGAAAAAATGCCGATGGAGCTCGAACGATGGCGCGGTCAGCGATTGGCGAACGATCCTCGGAGGAAAATGGCAAAATGGTGTAGTCGTTGAACGGTTAGTGCTGAACATTCATAATTATTAAAATCTCTCAAGAATTTTTGTAGTTCTGAAACCATCGTAAAGACTGAGCTATCGACGTTTTCGGTCGAGCGATTACCGTTATCGGACGAGGTGGCAAGGTAACGTCGCCGACGGCGGCGCTCGCTTTGTTCGCCGATCTCCACGTGCACTCCGCCATTTACCATCTTCGAAACGCTCGATTTACACGCAGAGACCGACCACGGGGATCGAACAACTACTCCCGATCTCGATTCAATCTTATTTTTTATCATTCTGCAAGCATTTGTACCACTCGATCGAGTAAAAATGGTTCGCTGGAACATTGCGGCGAGCGGCGGCGTGGTCGGCGGCTCGGCGCCGCCCGGCCGCCGGCCGCGCCGCTTTGGTGCGGGGCCTGATGCAGTGCTGTTGCAGGAGCCGCCTGAGCGGCGCGCAGCGATATGGCGGCCGCCGAGCCGGCGGGCGGCGGCGGCGAGTTCGTCGAGGGCTGGCTCGTGGCGCAGGTGCTGGGCGAAGGCGCCTACGGAGAGTAAGTACCCACATTATACATTTCATATTGTACACTGGTCTCTAGTCAAATATAGTAGGGTACACCTCGTTAGGCTATTCACCGTATACATATGTTTTTGTGTATATTTATTTTAAACATTAGTTTGAAGAGACTCGACAACAACAACATAACAATGACAACTGCTACCGAAGCATAGTAAGTCCAGTCAACTGTCTTCTCTAGCTAGGCTCATCACATGCATGCATACTGTTTGTAAGGAGATGGAACATATTTCATTCTCATAGGCATAAAACTAAGCAACATATGTCCGTTTTCAAACTACTATGGATATTATTTTTTTCTTAACTAGACAAATTTTCATGCCAACTGGAGGTGCATAAGATGCACATGCAGTAATTGGTTATCATCATCAAGCATAATATCTGCAACAAGCAGAACTTGTTAACCGGAGTCTACAATGCTTGTGTAGCCAGCATTGAATTACAATAATTTGTAGTAGAATCACATATTAAGAATTTGAATCTACAGCTGGCTTGGCTTGGCAACACTTCTCTCGTCTGTCTGTCTGTCCGTTAACAAGTGCACCTGTATTGTAAATCCGATGGCCAATATAAAATGTCTGTGCTACAAGACACTTTATTAATTTAATTACAGAAGCAACATGTAAATTGAGTTGATCAATTTGTGCAACCAATATAATTGATATTCAGAAATTATGTTTAGTAAAATTATCTGCAATGATTTTGAATAATAAAAAGCATATCATAGGTATGCTTGAAAACAAAATTAATATAGGTGATCACGAATGACAAGAGGTGATCAAGGACTGAAAGATAAATAATGCATTTAATTATACAAAGTTAAAACTTAAATTTACCAAGTTAATACCAATTATAAATACAATATACCCTTTCTAATAAAAAAAGAATTATCAAAATCGGACTACTCTGTAAAAAGTTATGCGTGGTCATACATAAAAAAAAAATATACGCGTTGACTTGAGAACTCCGTTTTTTTCGTCTGTTAAAAATATAAATTGACACGATTTGGTCACCCTACACCTTACGACTTCTGTGGCAGAGGTTAGTGGTAGACCATCTACGTTCACAGGTGCATCGAATTGCTGTCAGTGCTTCTCTCCATACATTTCATTCAACATCCGCATCCGCATCCGCAAAAATTAATGCGGATTTAGTGCAATTCACGACAAGAAAGGAGCCCACGCGGCTAATGTAGGTACCTATTCGCAATTAGTAAAAAAAAAACTTCATTTCGTGTCTGTGATCAAGAGCACTACGCGTTTTTGAATTGTTCGCTACGATTTAGTCTCAAGTCTCAACATGGGATGCAAAGGCTAACCAGCACGGCTATCATGCGACGGCGCACGAGCTCTCGATTTTTCTCGCACTATCCGTCTCTTTCTTATTAGAACACTTAAAACAAAAGATATAGTGCGAGAAAAATCGAGAGTATGTCGCGGCCGTCGCATGATTGACGTGCAGGACTTATAAATTGTTTCATTCATTCATTTATTTATTTCTATAACAATATTACATTGTGTTAGAAAATCTTAAAAACCAATTACATGTTTCGACAGTGGGATGTCATTATGCCACATATTTTTTATGATTTGATGCTACAGAACATACAAAAAAAAACGTGTATTTGAAAAACTTCTCTAAAATGAAAAATGGCCAAAAGAAAAAAATCGTCGTTGTGATGTCAAATTGACACAACTTTTTTATGATTGCATCGTACAGAAAACGTCAAAATAGGCATGTATCGACGCCGCAAAAAACGAGAGAATGGACGGTGTCAGGGAGCGACCACACCGGTGCCTAACGCTGCGTATACGCGTTGACGTGTCGTATGCGTCACGTATTCTTCATACATTTTGCTGTGTTTTACGGTGCGTTAGCGTATTTTGAGCAGCGGTGTGTTCGCACCTTCATGCGGTATTTGTAACAACCAGCCGACTACCAAATATGTTTACTACAATAGAAAAGATAACATTCATAATTAGTGTTATTCTAAGGCTACGAAATAGTTGCATGTAAAGAATTATTACCCACCCATTGCCAGGGCTGTTATTCGCTACGCGCTAAAGCGGCTCACCCCGCCGGTCACCCGTCACGAAACTAGACCTCTACCTACGCTTAGTTACCACGCATCGCGGTGTCAAGATATATTTGTGGGTGAGCGTTGAGGTGAGCAAATAACAAAGAACAAGTTACAGAATATGGGGGCAGCACAGAAGACAATCCTTATTAATCTATGCAATCAGTCGGTATTTTCTTTCCTAGATAATGTAATAAATTATAGCAATAACTATGCACACCTGGTCGCGGCACACCAAAGGCCGCCGTCAGGTAGGTAGTTGCCGGATAGCTGTAGATAACACGTGTCTAACATGATAAAATTCAAAAGCTAGCAAACATATATACATGTGGTTTAAAAACGCCGCCGCAGCACAAGTAACAGCACAGTATTTTACTATACTGCAACCAATAAAAAAAAATACTTTATATTATTTAAAGATTGGTCTACGAAAAATACTGCATGACGCTATCCAGTCAGATTTTGTATTGCTTACTGAATAAAAATAAACATTGACTCGTTTGACATAATGTCGAATATTGTACGACAAAGACCGTTCTTGCTACATTTTAAATTTGCACGATAATAAACGCAGTACGCTCCGGCGCAATGAAACACCGTGTTTATCATTGCACTTTGAAGTGAATTCATAAATTTATGGTTGAGTAATTTATTGAAAACGTACAATCGAACGTACACTCCTGGTTATAAAATAAAAAAATATCATTTGATAAAACTAAAAACGTTAGTCAAAGTTTAAAGGTTTCCATACCTGAAGATACGCGTTAAAAAAATAAAAATATGTATTCAAACCTAGTTATTGTGCGAGCAAACCACAAACAGTCCGGTTTTTGAACAAAATACTAAGTTTGCATCAATAATTGTCATGTAGCACATGATTATCATGCGCGCGCAATTGGCCGCAATTTCAAGAAGCGCTAGAGCTACATGCGCTCGGGAGAGTACAATTCCATGTAGCACATCAGCATCATGCGCATGCGCGCCGAAAGGGTTACATCAATCGAATATTACAATATTATAAACCACTATATGCAGATTTTCTTTTTATTCAGTGAAAAACGCCCAATCTCGCTAGATTTGAAGATTTGGAGGCTGGTTTTGTGGTCTCGCGAGAGCTCACCTGGAACTCTCGCGAGTTGCATTCTGTGATTAGGAGTTATCCGTTACCACCAATTAACTTCAGTGGTAACATCACTTTTCTTAAAATTCCCAGCAGCCAATTGGCATATTTATATTCCTAAATAATTTACTTTAAAAACAAAGTTTTAACCAACTTCAATTTAGTACTCCGCCAAACCATGACAACATTTCCACATTTATTTTCCAATTTACCACATGAACTGATTTCCGAAAGCAAATGAGTTGATTTTTAGAGAAAAAACTTTTTAAGTACCGTACATAATTGAGGAATTCCATAAGGCATCTGTGGTAGTACAAAAGTACGTCACAGATTCTGATAAGATTCCGTTGAAATAGCAACTAATGAAGTGCCAAGGGTGATCCTTGTGGAATCGACGGAAGTCCTCAAATATTATCGGCCCACATACAGCGATTGGGTTTTTTCTCTAATAATCAACGCATTTGCTCTCGGAAATCAGTTCATGTGGTAAATTGGAAAATAAATGTGGGAATGTTCTCGTGGCTTGGCGGAGTACTTATTTATTTATTTAAGGACCACCAACGGATAACACATCTGAAAAATACATTTGGCTTGAATACAAAAAACTAAGTAAGATGCTTAGCCACTTAAAGGTGACCGCAGCTCGCACGTGTGGGAAATCAAGTCACAAAACGAAAAGAAGAAACATAAAATTATATGAATGAAGATTCAGATTATTAAACATTGGCAAAAGTTTCAAGTAGGTCATCATCATATCAGCCGAAAGACGTCCACTGCTGGACATAGGCCTCCCCCAAAGAGTGCCAAAGTGACCGGTCCTGCGCCACCCGCATCCAGCGGACTCCAGCAACCTTTACCAGGTCATCAGTCCACCTTGCGGGGGGCCTACCCACGCCGCGCCTTCCGGTTCGTGGTCGCCACTCGAGAACCTTTCCGCCCCAACGGCCATCGGTTCTACGCGCTATGTGCCCCGCCCACTGCCACTTAAGTTTAGCGATTCGGAGGGCTATATCGGTTACCTTGGTTCTGCTGCGGATAGCCTCATTTCTGATGCGATCACGCAGAGAAACTCCCAACATAGCCCTCTCCATAGCCCTTTGGGTGACTTTGAGCCTTCTTATGAGGCCCATAGTAAGCGACCACGTTTCAGTGCCATACGTCATCACTGGCAACACACACTGGTCAAAGACTCTCGTCTTGAGACACTGCGGAATATTGGACGAAAAGATGTGCCGTAGCTTCCCGAACGCTGGCCAGCCGAGTCGGATTCGACGATTGACTTCTTTCTCGAAGTTGGACCTACCTAACTGGATAGTTTGTCCTAGGTATACATAATCGTCTACAACTTCGAGTGTAAAGTGTCCGATTGTAATGGGAGTTGGTACTACATGGGTATTTGACATGATCTTCGTCTTATCCATGTTCGTTCATTCAAGTAGGTAGGTACATTTAAATTTTCGCCTATAAAAAATGTAGAATCTTTGTAAATTGGAGGAGTTAAATATATTATATTGATTACTTTATGTAGATTAAATCAAGTAGTAAGTTACAGGAAATTAGAGGTACCTTAAGCCAACCACCCACCAGACTCCAGTGATATAAGATATGAGATAACAGCTTGTAGTTCATACCTCTGCTGTTTACTACTTTATACAAAAACATAAGGTCAAGCACTTTTCTTCTGTCTCTAAGAGAGGAAAGGTTAAAATACTTCAGACGCTGTTGATATGACGTAAATGACCGTGACTTAGGGGACTAATAGCTTAAAATCGCCAGAAATCGTTTTTACACCTTTCAATACGGTTTTTGTGGACTTCGTAGAAAGGCGACCAAATGGCTTTTTACCTTTGTACCGCTTTGCTTGAAGTGCTTGGTGTTCCTTGCCACAAAGCCCACCATTGCGGAAGCTTTTTTTATTATTAGGTCTAAATGGACATTAAAGGTCAGCTGGTCATCCAACATTACGCCCAAATCGCGTACAACTGGAACTTTTTGCAGGATTATACCGTTTATAGAATATCGAGTGCGTACTGAAGTTTTGTTACGCGTAAACGTTATGTGATAGCATTTTTCTGAGTTCAGCGCCATCTTATTACTTTCACACCAGTCAGCCAACCTATCAGCGTCATCCTGGAGCTTTGAGCGATCATTATCTTATCATCTTTGACAGGTCAATTAACTTTAGTACTAAATTGAAGTCTGTTAAAACTTTATTTTTAAAGTAAATTATTAAGACTGCACCGAGCTTTTGACGCGGGCACCGATTTGGCGTTTGCACCTGTGTGCATCATCACGCACACTACTCCCGGCTCGCTCTGCGGTCGGTCACAAGCGAAATGTTACTAGCTCATTTTATTCTCTAATAATAAATCTCAACTCTGCGTATAAAACCACGGATGGGTATAAGGAATAAAATACAAAATGCAATTATTATTTTTATTGAAATTTGTTCGTTAACTAAGGAAAAGAAAAAAATAAGCAAAGTAATAATAACGCAGTGTTACCGGTGGACTAGTGTTGGAATTGAATTAGCAATCAGCAGTGGCGTGCACAGAGTTTTTAGACAGAGTAGACAAAAAATATATATAGCCAAGTCCACGAAAAGCGAGCTCTTGTTTTCCCAAAAAATAAAAATATGAATGAGTCTGAAAATATTGTCGATTTCGGCCATTGAGTCCGTTTCAAAAGATTCCTGAAATAAGATTAAAAATTCCTGCGAATCAAGTGCTACATATTTAAATTTTCAAAATTTTCAACTCTGAAAATTTTAATCAACTAAACTTGCTGTAAATCCTTTAGTTGACACGGAATGTTCGTACTGGACTTTTTCCTCGCATGACGATTCCTAAAAACAGTGACAATACATAGTAATGTTGATATTACCTAGTTTCTTTAGTGTTAAATATATTGTAACCTCTTTATTATTTGAAAACAAAACCTTACCATAGATTCATTGCGTGCCGTAACATTGGACACTGCACCATTCTCATTTTTTGTTCCCAATACTCCAATCCGATTATTCGATGATGTCTAAAAACATAATTAGTAATAAGTACATTGAAAACAAGAAATTTCTTATTATCTGATCATTATTTCATTCATAATGCCAAGTTTTTAAAAAAATATGCTTACATTGGTAATTCCTAAGGCGTAGTAGTGTAGTAACACAATAGAAGCAAGAAGCCGTTTGTTGAAATACTATAGGGCCCTTTTTACGTGTATTATATCTTTCCTTGCGTCTTCTCATTTTAAGGGGCTCCCATACGCCAATGACCTTCGACCTGAATCCCTTAGTTTTCTAATGTGTTTTGTAGCTTATTATATCAAGGACAACGGCTTTAAGCAATATAGTATCCCATATTTACTTCAAAGTTCATTGTTTTCGAGATATTTGGCATCAAAGTAGAACAATTTTAGGCCAAAAAACTGGTTTTCTGGCCATAACTTTTGTGTTAATCAGTGTAAAATGAAAACCCTAGACCTAGACACGTTTTTTGAGAAGTCATAGACGAACCCATTTGTAGATTTCGTATATGTTAGATCTTTCACGTCAGTAGAGATACGAAATAAGTGTTTTTTAGACAACGTTTAAAAAAAACATACAAAATTAAGTATTCATTTCTTTCAAAATCCGGTAAACAGAAATGGATATAAAAGATTGAAGAACCGATAGCCGTTTGACTTATAGACTTATATATAATTCTAGCTGTAGTGCAAAAGTAGGAGATATGATTCAAAACTTGTCAAAAATCGATGAAAATTTCGGGTAGCCCCTTAACTAAAACAATAAACTCGAAGTATAAATAAATAGTTGGTGTAATAGGTCTCTCCCCAAAATCCCTAATGCTGTATCTTTCACTCAATACCGCCCTATTTCTATTCTCCCAGTTTTGTCAAAGATCATTGAACATTATGTTAATCGTCGTCTCCTTTCACACCTTAACAGAAATTCTTTGTTTAATCCTTTCCAATCCGGATTCCGCCCCGGGCATAGCACGGTCACCGCTTTAGTTAACGTCACCGATGACATTCGTCTCAATATTGAATCCAAAAAGCTTACTGCCCTTGTTCTTCTTGATTTTAGCAGTGCTTTTAATACGGTAGATTTTGATATTCTGCTAGGTATTCTCCGCTCTCTTAACATTTCTGAAACTCCCTTATCCTGGTTTTGCAGCTACCTCTTTGGCAGGCGCCAGCGCGTTATGTTCGATGACAAGATGTCTGAGTGGTGCGAACTCTCCGCTGGCGTTCCCCAGGGAGGTGTGCTTTCTCCATTATTGTTCTCTGTTTTCATAAATAGTATCACCGAATCCCTAACTACATCATATCACCTTTACGCAGATGACCTACAGATTTATGCAGCGGCTACTGTGGATGAGATCTCCTCATTAATCTCGGAAGTCAATCGAAACCTTGAGTCGATACGCTGCTGGGCGTGTAAGTTTGGTTTACAAATTAATGCAAAGAAATCGCAAGCGATTGTTATTGGTAGTCCTTACTATGTAAATAAGCTCTCAGAGGTGGTGGTGCCTGACATCCTTTTTGATGGAATTTCTATTCCTTTTTCCTCTACTGTCAGGAATTTGGGTATCACCATGGATCAGACGCTTTCTTGGTCACCCCATATAGCTGAGGTGAGTCAGAGGATCTTTAGATCCCTTCACTCCCTAAGGCGTCTCCAGAATTTCCTTCCACTTCGTACCAAGTTGACCCTTACTCAATCTCTTTTGCTTCCTCTTCTGGACTATGGTGATATTGCGTTTCTGGACCTCAACGAGGAGCTGCTTGATGGGCTGGAGCGCCTGCAAAATGTATGTATCAGATATATTTTTGGTCTACGCAAGTATGATCATATCTCTGAATTCCGCTCTAAGCTTCGATGGTTACCGATTCGCCGGCGCAGGGACGTGCATATCCTGTCATTACTTTTCAACACACTGTTCAGCCCTACTTCCCCTCCTTATCTTTCTGAGCGGTTTAACTATATGGCAGACGGCAGTGGCCACCGCTTGCGGTCGGGTGCTAACCTTACTCTTGCTGTACCGTCTAGAAAGACGCGAACATACTCCAGATCTTTTACCGCGCACGCTGTTAAGTTGTGGAATGAGTTGCCTTTGTCGCTGAGACAGTCGCGATCTGTTGCGTCGCTTAAGATGAATTTGAAGAAGTTGTGGCTTTCCAATGACTTGTGAATTGGTTGAATATAGTATTTATTTATTTATTGTATATTTGCGATATATATATAGTGTGTATTATATTTTATACTGTATATTTATATATGTATTGGCATGTTTTTATGTGTCTAGAATTAATACCTATTAGGTTTTGTTTTCATTTTCTCTGTGTTTTTGTACACGGTATAAGTTTGCCTATCTCGGTCTACCTACCTTCCTCTCAATTGCTCAAAGGTTAGCTGGAAGAGATCCCTTATAGGGATAAGTTCGCCTTTGTACTTTGATCTATTGTGTGACATGTATATTCTTTAACCTGTTATTGTGTACAATAAAGTGCTTACATACATACATACATACATAGGTTAAATCATTCCTGAGTAAAAAAATATTATTGTAATTATCCTGTCGGTTACATTATCACAAAATGTTGGACACTTATGTTTTCTTTTGTCAAGGAAAAAATGACAAAGAAAAAGCACGTCAACGTTCATAGGTGGGGAGTGGGGACTCCTGACGTCAGTTGTGGTAAAAAGTGTGGCACGGCGTGACGTCACGCGGAACTTTAACGGGCTAGATCTTCATTACTTTTTTTTTAATTGAAAAATTAAAAAATACGTGTCAATATTATTTTTTATTTAATAACTGACTATACAGGAATAAGCTAATTATCTTTAAGTACAAGTACAAGACAAAAAACGTAATGGTAAGTACTGAAGATAACAAAGCAAACGAGCTCAAACTCGACTATCTTAGCCCCTTCCATCATAGAGTTCCACCAGCCATCTTCCAGCTTCGTCATGAGACCCTCGCCATCATGTTTAATGGTAACTACTGAAGATAACAAAGCAAACGAGCCCAAACTCGACTATCCTAGCACCTTCCATCATAGAGTTCCACCAGCCATCTTCCGGCTTCGTCATGAGATCCTCGCCATCATGTTTAATGGTAAGTACTGAAGATAACAAAGCAAATGAGCCCAAACTCGACTATCTTAGCCCCTTCCATCATAGAATTCCACCAGCCATCTTCCGGCTCCGTCATGAGACCCTCGCCATCAGTTCTCGTTGCTCCTGAGGGGCAACCCCGTAACGTTTCGAACGCGCGTCAGGTAGATCCAACTCTTTTTTCCATATAAAAATTGACATTTAGATCTAAACTGACGCGCGTACAATGCGTTACGTGATCGACCAGCTTAGAAGGTTATAATAACAAAAAAAATACTTACCCTATTTTGCTGCGTATTACTGCTGTATTCATACACAATTGACATCGAAGTAT
Source organism: Epinotia bilunana (assembly GCA_947049275.1). Classification (NCBI taxonomy): domain Eukaryota; kingdom Metazoa; phylum Arthropoda; class Insecta; order Lepidoptera; family Tortricidae; genus Epinotia; species Epinotia bilunana. The sequence continues at coordinate 40,265,349 of OX346253.1, read as the reverse complement.
TTTTAATTGTCACCGCGCCGCATTGAGACGTGCTCTCTCCTCTGAGCTCTCGGGGGTGACTGAATATGTCACGCGTTGCTCGCGTATTATATTTCATAATTTTGTTCCATAGTACTTTTGTATGGCGGAATTGGAGGGCGTTTTAAAAAAATCATAATTAAATAACCAAAGAGCACTTTGAAATGTTAGGATTGCATTCTCTTGTAGTTAATACATTGAAGATTAGTTTGAGTAGGATTTTGAAACTAAAGTATCATTTTTTTAATTCAATTTTACCTAAACGCCGACACACGTTCTTCTCATTTTGTGTGCAACTTTGCGGAAATGTATTTATTAAACTGTAGATGATTTGAGAATATTTATAGCATTTTATTGTAAACACACTCTTTGTGATTATAATTACATATAATTTATATTTTATTGTAAGGAATTGTGAACTCCACCGTCGGAACGGTGACTACCGTTTTTGCCGATTATGCTCGGCGCAGTCTTAAATCAACGCAATTGCACAGAGTTAATTGAGGAATTTTTAGTAACAAAGAATAAGAAGTAAAAGTATACGAGTTGGTCTAGGTGACAGCGTAGATAGTTATTTGTATATATTTTACGTCCCTAAATAGCACCCCTGGTAATCTGCAATCTGTTCCAAACAGAAACGTCATAAATTTGGCATTTATTTTTCTTAATATTTTTCTTAGTCTACCTCCTTTAATTGCTATATGATTATCTTGTATGACTCTTCCTTGGTATTTACATCCATATATATTTCACTAGCTTCTGCCCGCGACTCCGTCCGCATGGAACTCGTTTATATCGCAGCACCATACAAACTTTCATCCCCAGGCAGGGGATGGTTTCCGGGTGGACGATGGCTTACTATCCTATGTCCTTCCCGGGGATTCAAACTATCTCCATACCAAATTTCATCTCAATCGGTTCAGCGGTTTAAGTGTGAAGAGGTAACAGACAGACAGACAGACACACTTTCGCATTTATAATATTAGTATGGATTTATACTGACCCAATTTTTAGAAATTAAAATAAAAAAATTCAAATATTAAGGGAGCTGTGTTTAAAAATATGATGATTACGGTTTTATTTTATTTCCAGGCTTCTATTCAAATATTAAGGGAGCTGTGTTTAAAAATATGATGATTACGGTTTTATTTTATTTCCAGGCTTCTAAATAGATATATATATCTCACATTAAAATCAATATTCTGGATTACCACACCACAATTTTACCAAAATCGCTCCTAGAATTTAAAAAAAATCCTTCAATTTTACTCACGTCGGAATATTTGCTACTCCATCGTCTTTGTTTAACTAATAAAGAAAACAAATTAATCATATATTTTTTTACTTATTTAGTGTATTCATGAATAGGATACAGTATGAAAAATAATCAGAAATGATTATCATGAGACATAATCATGCCGATAACGAGAACACATATTGAACGCCCCTCGTAGTAATAGTAACAAACAAAAAAAATTACAAATCGGCTCATGAATGACGGAGTTCGGAGGTAACAAACATCATTAAAAAATATACAGAAAAAAAAAGCATCATTAAAAAATATACAACCCAATTGAGAAACTTTTTTTTGAAAGAAAGAAAGAAAGAAAAAATATTTATTCAAATCATGGAAAATAAACAGTTTTGCTTAAAACTATCGAGAGATGTTAAAACAGTTTTGAAGTCTGTTAAAAACTTAAACTATCAATGAATGGATAAATTCGGAATCAAATGATCAAAAAAGTTTCCCAATAATGTGAAAAATCCAAAAAATAGAGTCCAAAATCAAACAGGGGATCAATCATCCATCCCCAGCTTCCCCTACTCTCATAGTAATGCTTTCTCACTCAAGGTTGCTGAAGGTTCTATATTATTGCACTTATTCTAAATTAGCAGGAATAACCGCTTGGGGTATTTTGGGACTAGTGTTTTGACACGATTATTTTTTGAGAATGGTATATTTCAAGACTAGTATATCATGGGAATAGCTCGTTAAGAACTTCAACTTTTATGGTGATCTCGGTAGTAGTACATAATGGAGATAATTTCGTTTTGGTTTTAAGATTTTAGGGTCGTTTGGGACTCGCATATTTAGAAATTAGGCTATTTTGAAATTATGTTTATGTGCCAATACGTGTTTATGACAATAATTTGTACTGTGTAATAGTGTAATTTGAGCTCATAGATCTAATGCACCGGAAGGAAAATAATTTGACTAATGTAAAGTAAACATATGCTTGTGTATCACGATCTGTAGAAACAAGCGCGCGGGTCGCCAGATGAAACCGGTCACATGGACGCGTGCAACTTCACGGGTGACCTTGGTTATCAAACCAACGGTTAATTGAGTTCACACTCTGTTGGTTTTTCCGGACATTATAGTGAGAGGACATGTCAAGTAATATTTGAAATTGGTGCAAATAAGTGGGCACATTCGAGACGAGATGTCGGCACGGCGCCGGCGCGAGGCGGAACCGTGGCTGCAGCGGCGGCGCAAAAACGCGCCATCCTTGAGAGTTTATCCACCCCGCGCGGTCACTGCCGCCGCCGCCGCCGAAATATCGCCCGCGTCTCCGTCTCCACGCGACTACTCTGGCGCCAACCGTTTTAGACCAGTGTCGTTTTGATCAAATTCAGAACAACCCAGTTGTGGAAGTACGGTCCGTAAGTCCGGAAGTAAGGTGGAGATCTTACGGACAACCACAATCGGCTCTCCCTCGCGATCCCTAACATCGTTTGTCCTAAAATCACTTGCCCGAACTGTTTTGTCCTAATGGGCATTACATTAGCCCTAACGATCAATAGCCATAACAATATTTATTCATAATGTAATGATTGCCCTAAAACTCATTTGTCAAATAATGTACGGCCCGACAACCCGTGTCCACTTTTTGTGGACGCGGATTATTGTGTCGTGCATTATCAGGGCGGACAAAAATGGCTTGTCATAAGCGAATTCGGTTTTAGATCGGTAAGGTTAGGGTTCACTTGTGTCCATCAGACCAGAAATAGACACCCCGCGCAGCGGGGTGGCGTCGACTTGCTGCACGGCTATCAAACAACACACACACACATATATAGGACAATCTACAATAGGCCGTACAAAGTTGGGAAAAATAATCATTAGGATTAACGATCATTAGGCTTACTGATAATTATGATACATGACTATTTTTGCACATAACATTAGGATGAATAATCAATATGGCAAGTGACGTTAGGAAACTATATAAACATGGGAAAAAAAACATCCATACGATGTTAGGAAAACTAAAGAACGTTAGGGATTCAGATATAGATCCCCGCAATCAATTATCACAGCTGCTATGCATCACCTAAGTGCTTACTCGAACGTACTAGTCGATATATCTGCAGTCGCCGACACATAGAACGGCACCCCCAAGGCACTGGCAAACTTGTTGGAGGAGCTGGGGTGCTTAAGAGTACCGCTCCCCCCTTTTTCACGCAAAATAGGCGCGCTGGAGGTCGACTTGCGGAAAATGCTCAAGATAACTAATTAAACTACTTACTCGTTAATGTTTATCAACAACGATTTGAAGACTTATTATGGCATTGATCAGATATGCAGTATATGCGACCCGCACCCGCCCCGCGCTTCGCGTACGTTTAGTTTGGTGATTTACCTGCTCTCAGGCTCGGCAGACGGCAGTCCGTGGCGCAATGACCTTAGTTTGGGTGTATCTCTTGTCTCGCAGCTTACTTTAGGTATTACTATACTCGAGTGGCTTGTCCTTGAAAGTTCAAGAGCCGCATTTACTGCCATTTCTCTATTTAATGGTTTTCATTGACTCCAAACAAAATAAAAGACAAACTTCCCTATATAAATACTAAAAAATAACGTCATTATTTAACTAGCTCCAAGCAGAATAATGCTCTCGTCTGAGGAGGCTGAATATGTTAATGTAACGTTACGGAATGGAATAAAATCAAAGAGGTACACTTGTAACAATGGCTATAACCAATCGGGAATTTCAACGGAAATGGCTACAATCAATCGCTAAACTTAAGTGGCTGTGGGCGGGGCACATTGCACGTAGAACCGATGGCCGTTGGGGCGGAAAGGTTCTGAGTGGCGACACCGTACCGGAAGGCGCAGCGTGGGTAGGCCCCCCACAAGGCTGACTGATGACCTGGTAAAGTCCGCGGGAGTCCGCTGGATGCGGGTGGCGCAGGACAGGTCATTGTGGCACTCTTTGGGGGAGGCCCTATGTCCAGCAGTGGACGTCTTTCAGCTGATATGATGATATGGATCGGGAATTTTAATCGTAAAATTTCTAAGGGACGAAAGGAATAGCTTTGCAGCAGCTCGCGACACGGTCGCGACTCGCGACTGACAATAGGTACTTTTTTGATGAAAATTTCCATTTCAGGGGAAAACGGTTTCCACTGACTAAGTCTTAACAAATCACTTGATTTTTATGTCGATCGCTTCAGCATTATATATTCTAGGTCTATAGGTTTCGACTATTTTTTTAATTATAATAATAATAATAATAAATACTCTTTATTGCACCACAACAGGAGAGAAACATCTTACGAAAAAAAATTTGCTTAATAAGTAATGGTAACAACAAATAATATTTATAATTTTTATAATAATAATACCTAATTACAAGTAAAAAACAAGTTTCTGTCAAAAATTTCATTTTTGGTACAAGCTTTTATTGCCGACTGTACTTTTCTGTATACCATCATCAACTACTCATTGAGACGATTCTAACGAGCCCAAACTCAACGGGGTTAAGTCGGTTAAGTTCTGAATTCCCATGGCCACCTTGTGTCTCCATAATCAGATCAGCTTGATGGTACCATAATATACTTTACTTATAATAAAGCGGTCAAGTGCGTGTCGGACCACGCACAACGAAGGGTTCCGTGCCTATCAAAAAGGTCATATCGTTACTGAAATCTTATGGCACTTAAGTCCTTTTCTCTAAGGAAGGCAGTTTTTTAGAAATATCTCGAAAACCTTTGAACCGATCTTGTTAAAAATAATTTTCGCTGAAAGAATTTAATAAGCTCCATGTCCTTGATTTTTTTCATATTGGGTATTTTAAATACACGGTTCAAAAATTAGAGGGAGGGGGGACACACAATTTTAGTGACTTTCGGGGCGATTATCTCCGACTCTATTCACTTCATCGAAAACATTGCTAAAAACCTTATATTTATTTTGAAAGGCCTATCGATTGATGTGCCACACGTGGGCTTGCAATGAACAAAACATTTTTGACTCAGTTTTATGTATGGAGTGCGCCCTAAAAATATTTTGTTTTAGAAATTTAATTGCAAAACTTTGTAGCGGCTAACAAAATACACCTATCCTCAAAATTTTATTCAATTACACCTTATAGTTTTCGAGTAAAATGCCTGTGACATACGGACGGACAGTCATACAGACAGACATGACGAATCTATAAGGGTTCCGTTTTTTGCCATCTGGCTACGGAACCCTAAAAAGGAAAACCTATTCTTTCATTGTGTCAATAACGTAGGTACTAAAAAATAATTGAAATTGGAAAATGTTTAAAGTGGATAATCATTTTCTCTTATACTATGGTAGTACGTAGAATTCTTCCCTCTTAAGTTTGTGTATAGGGGTAATACCTCTTGAACTAGACATCCGTTTAAAAAAATCTTTTGAACAAAGGTACAATTTTATATAGTTAGTATATCACAGACTTTTATTATAGTCGAACGAGGGAGCGAAGCGAACGAATTTCTCTGACCAAGCCTTTTCTTTCCATAAAGGCTGTGACTTTGCTTTCATCGATTAGTTTCTCAAAAAAAGTTCCTACAAAATGTTTATTTCAAACAGTCTAGTCTTTTCGTATTTTTTTCATTAGAGTTGATTTACGATACTGGCCGGTAGTTAAAATTAGTAAGATAAGATGATGTTTAACATGGGGCTGGTGGCACGCAGGGTGCGCCTGCTGGTGAACAGCGGCAGCGGCGCGTGCGTGGCGCTGAAGACCGTGCGCGCGCCGCCCGCCAGCGCGGCGCTGGCCGCGGCGGCGCGCGAGGCCGCGCTGCACCGCGCGCTGCGCCACGCGCACGTGCTGCGCTGCCTCGGCGCGCGCGCCGCGCCGCCGCACCACTACATGTTCCTCGAGTATGCACAGGTGGGATATATGTTTAGCGTGGGGCTGGTGGTGGCACGCAGGGTGCGCCTGCTGGTGAACAGCGGCAGCGGCGCGTGCGTGGCGCTGAAGACCGTGCGCGCGCCGCCCGCCAGCGCGTCAAGTTATTCATAATATAATGACAATATCATATATATATATATATATATTGAATCTAATCAACATAAAAGGTTTAAATATAAGGAATAAATGGGCAGGGTGGTGAACTGTTCGACCGGATCGAGCCGGACCGGGGCATGTCGGCGACGCTCGCGCGGCGCTACTGGCGGCAGCTGCTGCGCGGGCTGGGCTACCTGCACGCGCGCGGCGTGGCGCACCGCGACCTGAAGCCGGAGAACGTGTTGCTGGACGCGCGCGACCAGGTGAAGATCGCGGACTTCGGGCTGGCCACGCTGTTCCGGCACGGCGCGCGCGAGCGGCTGCTGGCGCGCGTGTGCGGCACGCTGCCGTACGCGGCGCCCGAGGTGCTGCGCGCCGCCGCCGCGCCCTACCGCGCCGAGCCCGCCGACCTGTGGGCCGCCGCGCTCGTGCTGCTCGCCATGCTCGCAGGAGGTACTAACACCTACCCATTTTATTTAATCTAACATTTCATTTTGCGTTGTATTAACTAACTTCCAAAGAGTTTCCCCCGGTAATTTTCGTTTGTTTCAAATGTTTTATCTCGCGAAAGCTGTGGATCATACTCAGTGGAACTGCTCATTGCATCAAAATCAAAAGCTAGGAAGCGTTCAGCTTCACACATAGACGATGTCTAATATGCACATTTCTATAAATATATTATAATCTACCTGCTTTTATGAGAGTAAACATTTGTAGTTGAGTTCAATATTGCTCAATTTGAAAAAAATGTCTATAGTAAGTTAGTTGGCATGGCATATTGTTGTAATAGAGTAGTTTTAGATGTTGTAGTTGCAGCTAACGTTGAGGTGACGGGCGGCACCGGCGCCGGCGCCGCTGGCACGCGCGCGGCTCCTGTCTTTGGTATCCTAGCTGTAGGCGTGCCGCTAAAGCCCTAAAGTTATGGTACCGAAGTTACGAGTCGCGCGACCATCGCCGCGTCTCCGCGCCCGCCGTCTGCTCTGTGTGCATTTATTCGTTTTGTTTATTTATTTTCACCGGGTAGTTTCCCCTCTGTTCTCACGAAACTGCATTAATTGACTCAAAATCTCGTCATGGGACCGTACGGGAAAATACCCGCAAATGTCATGTTTTATTTTCAGCTTTTGTTATTATTATTTTGCTGTATTGCTTTGTGTATTTGCATGTTATTGTTTTATTTTTAACCTAGTTGAGTATTTTGTCGTCAAATATGTATTTCTGTAATTTTGTCGAAATTTAAGATTCAATCGCGGTGCTTGAAGTCATTTTAGGGTTCCTTAGACAACAAAGGAACCCTTATAGTTTCGCCATGTCCGTCTGTCCGTCCTCGGCTCACCTCAGTAACCATTACTACTAGAAAACTGTAATTCGGCATGGGTATATAAATTAATTACGCCGACAAAACAGTACAATAAAATATTGAAAAAAAAATTTTTTTAGGGTACTCTCCCCTTCACCAAAAGCGTGTGTAAATTTTTTTTTCGTTAAACTCATGGTGTAGGGTATTGTTGGATAGCTCGTTTTATGGGTTTCCTAAAACTATTTTTCAAATCGGTGATTAGTTTGCGAGATATTGGGCTTTAAAGTCCTCATTGTTGTTCGAGTCATGTGTCCCCCTCCCCCCCTGCCGGCTAAACTATCGTGTTACATATCAAATGAAAGAGCTCATTGTGTGCATCTAAAATTTTTTTTTGTAACTTTAAAATAATCAGTTTAGAAATTATTTAAGAAAATAGCCAAAAAATTACCATTCCTCCCCCCTTCGCAAATTGCCTGTTATGTCCATCTTCCTAGATAGGAGTAAAGCTTTCGATTTCGTTGACCACACTATACTCCTTTCGAAACTCGAATCGTATGGAATCCGAGGAAAAGCTTTGGAATGGTTTAGGAGCAATGCACGGAAATAACAAGTGGTCCCCGAGAATAATAGTTTTGTTAAGAAAACCTACAGATCTGAGTTCCGTTCAAATAACTCTGGAGTACCTCAGGGGAGCAATTTGGGCCCATTGCTATTCCTACTCTATATAAATGATTTACCACAAGCAACAAATGAAAAGTGCATTCTGTTTCCTGATGATACGACGCTCATGGTAAAAGGCGATAGCGTCAATGAATACGAGACCAATATAAATAAAGCCTTAAAAGATATTTATACATACGCTCATGGTAAAAGGCGATAGCGTCAATGAATACGAGACCAATATAAATAAAGCCTTAAAAGATATTTATACATGGACATGCAATAATAATCTTAACATCAATTTGACTAAAACCAAATACATGCAATTTCGTTCTTAAAAATCTAATCCTAAACAGCTAAATATTAGGTATGGCAACACCTTAATAAAGGAAACCAGTTAGCATACAATTTTTAGATTTAACCATTGACAGCCACCTGAATTGGAAAGACCATATTAATTCCGTTTGCTCCAAATTGGATAATTTGTTTTTGCACTAAGAAAACTCAGTAGAACAGTTTCTACTGAAGCAGCAATAACAGCGTACTATGGATTCGTTTCGTCGTCTTTAGATTATGGTCTCGTATTGTGGGGTAACACGGTTCAGGTTGAGAGGGCATTAAAAGTACAAAAAAGCTAAATATTAGGTATGGCAACACCTTAATAAAGGAAACCAGTTAGCATACAATTTTTAGATTTAACCATTGGCAGCCACCTGAATTGGAAAGACCATATTGATTCCGTTTGCTCCAAATTGGATAATTTGTTTTTGCACTAAGAAAACTCAGTAGAACAGTTTTTACTGAAGCAGCAATAACAGCGTACTATGGATTCGTTTCGTCTACTTTAGATTATGGTCTCTTATTGTGGGGTAACACGGTTCAGGTTGAGAGGGCATTTAAAGTACAAAAAAAGTGCATACGTGCCATCAGCAACACATGGCGAATGGATAGTTGCAAACCGTTCTTTAAAAGATACAATATACTAACATTAGCATGTATGTACATCAAGAAGGCTTGTTTGTTTGTCAAGGCTCATGGGGACTATTTTGAACTACGTTCCGATGTGTCTTCCGGGACACTAAGGGCACACACAGAAATATTTTGTACCAACCTCGATGCTGTGCCGATATATATAGACGCAATGCCTACTATTCTTGCATAACAACATATAATAACCTACCAGACGAAATTAAACTTTTGCGCAATTTAGAATTTAGGACAAAATTGACGAGATGGCTCCATGAACGTTGTTTTTATTCTGTAAAGGAATATTTGGACATTGCACGAAAATAATTTATTAGAACCTTAAATTGTAATTATTAATCTATTTTGAATGTAAATTGTGGATTTATTGACATTATTGTATTTTTTTTCTTCTATTATTATTAATTGTGTTATTTGTAATTATTTGTAATTGGCTATTAGGCTAATATTTGCATGCCGTTGAAGGCTGAATACTGTGACTCATCATATAATGTAAACATCTAATGTACATATTCTTGCAAATAAACGATACTTTACTTTACTTCATCTCCGAAAGTACGGAGTCTAAAATTTTGAAAAAAATACACAAAATAGTTCTTTAACTACAGATGACAGGAAAACCTATTAGAAATGTGCAGTCAAGCGTGAGTCGGACTTAATACTGTATTTGACAAAAATCAAATCAGCTTATTTTTATGAAACGATGGCTGGAAGATTGTGACGTCACACTAATAGACGGCAACGTGCCGCGCCCCATCGTGTTTGACGCGGCCCCCCGGCAGCATCCTGTAACGTGACGTCACACACTGTTTGCGTTTTCTCCACAGAACTATAGATAGAAGGAAAGAGCTCGTCGATTAGTATGGGAACCGAGCGTGTAACATTTTGCGTAGGTACTTTGACGTCACGAGCGTAATTTTGGGACGGGAAACATAAGCCGCGCGACAAAGATTCGTCAACATCGATTAGCACGCGGCAGTTGCAATAACTAGTAGGTTTATTGTATCGATTCAAAATATCGATAAGAACCGAAAGAGGAAATGATAATTAGATTCAATAGAGGAAATGAAAAATAATAAAAATAAAAAGGGCTTGGTTTTTTTACATTATAGAAGGAAAGAACTTGTCGAGACTTTTAGTATGTTCAGTCCCTAAGCATCCTGAATAAATTTCTGAATGGATTGCTTACGTTCCTGCTCACGGACGCTACACTTCAATCACTGGCCGAGCTATATCATAAGTCCTCTAAATATGCGACCAGATACCGTAGGTAATGGCCAGTAGGAAACCAAAAATGTAGGAAACCATTTTTTACGACCAGTTGCTTCAATACATTTATTTTTCATCAGGATGATTCGGAAAACTGAAATAAAATTGCAATATAAAAGTAACCATAACCTGTTTGTTAATAATATTTGCTTTGCACTACGTACAAAATAGCTGCATAATAATATAAGAACGTAATTATCATTTCCTCTGTTTTCAAAAACGATGATAATAATCGAGTAAGAAAATCGCAGTATACAGCACTATTCTTACTTTCGATAGAAAAAATGAGAAATCTGCCTTGAACATGACTCGACAGTTTGAATAGCTTATTTTTACAACGCTGGTTTTGAACGCACACCAAGTCTGGCTCGTCAAATTAAAGCCGCAATGGAAAACTGGCGTTGGCACACAATTGCCCGCTACTGTTTTGATGAAAATAATGAAACAAATGGTTTTTTAATGAATAACAGATATTTAATCACAAATTGTATTACCAATGAAAGGAAATACCTCGATTAACAGCTACACCTTTATTTATTGGAAGCGTTTGAGCAACTAGTTATTGCGCAAACAACCATTTTCTTTTTTAAATGTGACGTCGCACGCAGACCGCGGTCGGGAGCAGACTGGAGTTCGCGGCGAGCAATTGTGCCAAAGTGGCATAATTTCGCCACGCGAAGTACATACACTTATTCCTTCTATCTTGATATATTTCTGTGGTTTTCTCTCTCTAACAAGCAATATTAAAACTGTGGTAGCTTCGTAATTTTTTGAAATATCTGAATGGGATTTTCGTCACTAGGCATATTTTTTTGCCTTCTTTCTCGAGTCTACACCCCTATTTATTGATTAATTGATACTAGTGCATGTATTCCTATTTACCTAGATATATGTACGACTCTTCTCAGATGAATAAATATAGTAGCTTAATATCATCTATTAAAACGACAAATTTCGGCTGCGCCACGGAGTTAGACATGCACAAACATGTTTCTAGATAGACTTACGAGGGCTGCTCCGAAAGTTGTTAGCTGCTCCGGCTCTACTCGTGCGATTACAATATTATTTATACCATTGTGAGGGACATTTCAATGCTAATTATGGCCATGAAATTTTTATAAATCAATACGAATAGATTTTTTATTATATATTTTTAACTGAAAGCTGTTTTGTATGGAGTTACGAATTGCTTAGAAAAAACGGCAATTTTAGGCACAATTAAATGAATTTCGTATTGAAATCTTTGAAAATCGAACTTAAATTTACCCGGGACTAATCATTCTGTTTCTTTTGCTATTTCCAATGTATAAATCAATAAATAATGTTATAAGTATATATATATTTCTTTTAACATCAGAATTTTTACTTTTAATGAAAGACTCATTGTTGACACCTATTAAATCATAATAATGTTTACTCAATCAAACCGATTTATACGTAAAAAAACCGCCGAGATTCGTAATTAGCAGGACATAAAAAACCAATTTCTTATTTTAAAAATACTGTTTAGAAAATGACAGCACATATGGAGTCTCTATTACTGATTTTCATGACTGATGGTTAGGCTTCGACGCTTCGAAGTAAAAAATAAATAAAAAAACCAAGCGTTTTCTAAATATGTATTTACACCGCTTCAATAAGTACTGAAATATCCCTCACAATGGTATAAATAATATGTATTGTAATCGCATGAGTAGAGCCGGAGCAGCTAACAACATTCGGAGCAGCCCTCGTATACTTATCTGATAGACAGTTTAGTCATAGTGCACCTTTACAAAATAAAGACAATCCTTTTTATTTATTTATATACGTACATCCATCCACATCACATATATTACATCATTGACTTTAAATTAATCTTAAAAGGTATTTACTACCGATATATGCATCAATTACGGAGTTCATAGCATTGACTAATTAGGGAGTAGGTACAGTCGAGGTCAAAAATATGTTTACACTTTGCACAAAGCAATAAGGTGCAAAAGTGTAAACATATCTTTGACCTCGACTGTACATATCGGTATTGTTGACGAGAGACATCATTCTGATCTTGACACGTTTTATTGTTATTGACCCTGTACATCTCTGACAATATTACATCAATGTTCCTTTTATGTTTTGACGCTTAGAGACCTTATACATCTCTTAGAATATTAGAATAATTATTAATTGTATTTCGACGCTCAGAGATCTTATACATCTCTAGTAGGAGATCTTAGGGCCCGTTTTCTAAGGGGACCTTGCATTTTTGAGACAAAGCAAACCGCTTGGAACAGGTGTTCCTGAGGGTGATCTGAGCTGATTTAGCCCGGTTGCCACGAGGTTCCCCCCAGCAGGTGGGCAGTGGCAGGGGGGGGGGGGGAGTGCCTCCGGCGCGCCTCACTCTAAACTTTATATCTGCATACATCTAACAACTATATCAAGTTTGGTGTCTTTTTCGTATAATTAGAGGATGACGAATTCATTTTTGTGACACAATTTTCACTAACCCATACAAAAATACGAGAAATTCAAAATAAATAAAATAACAACCTTTTTTTTTCGAAAATCCTCTACAGAATTAAAACTATTAGGATTAGCTCTAGGAAAAAAAACCTGTGAATAGCCCAGTTATCCTACTATATGAAATAATAAACTTGTCATCCATGTATGTATGCCTTATAATTGTAATTAAAAAAAATGTTTTGTGTCGCACCGTGGACCGTGCTAAAGTCGGTATTTAGTTTAATGCGTAGGCATTTAGTTTAAGCACGCATTCACTTTAAAACGTTATTCTACACTAGTGTTTAGTGTATAAATCAAGGAAAAACTAAAATATTTTGCAATTTCGGTCCAGTTTTCTAGATACACCAACTGCATAAATAACTTTGTAACCCCACAAAAATATATAGGATTACCAAGTTACATTTGCAGTGAATAGGACAAAAAAGCAAGAATGGGACTGCATTCATAATTTGTATGTATTGATAACACAATAACCTAGCAGTTCCCCCAGCCGGTGCTGGGGGGAACCTCGTGGCAACCGGGCTAAATCAGCCAGATCACCCCCAGAAACACCTGTTCCAAACGGTTTGCTTTGTCTCAAAAATGCAAGGTGGTGACCTTAAGATCTTCTACTACTCTGGAATACTGAATTAATATCATTAACTTCTTGTTAATGCTGATACAGATCTTACATCGAATGTAATGGTCATATTTTGCAATTTTTTTTGTTTACATTAACTTAGTGGCATTTAGTTTGTTAACCTTTTATATATAATTTTAAATTATTATTGTGGCCTATTTGCGGAATAAATAATTGATTTGATTTGATTTGATTTGGTAGCCGTTTGGTAGAGACTTATTATACATTATTATTAACTAGCTTCCGCCCGCGACTTCGTCCGCGTAGACCCGGGATAAAAACTATCCTATATTTTAATCCAGGTTATAAACTATCTTCGTGCAAAATTTCATTCAAATAGGTTCAGCCGTTTAAGCGTGATTGAGTAACTAACATCCAAACATTTAAACTTTCGCATTTATAATATTAGTAGGATTGCGATTGTACTTTGTGAAACTATTCAATTTACATTTATTCTTATTATTTATACATGAATAGTAGTAATAACAATATTAATTAGATAATCATCAATTAGTTACTTTGTCTAACGAAACAGAATTCACAAAATTATTGTAATAAAACTAGTGAAATCATCAACTATGTCAATAAAATAATAATGAATAAATTAATGAAATAAAATAAAATAAATTCATTTCATAGCTAGCGCATATACGCAACAAGGGCGACTATAAAACAAGGTTCGTTCTTGGTACCGGAACTGAAAAGGGTTTTGCTATAGGTCGCCGAGGGTGATTATTTGGCACGGATACGGATATGAAACTCGCTCGACCAAGTTGTTGCGCATTTCACCTGCCCATTCAACACCTTGTGCACGTGCAGGAAGCAGAGCTCCGGCAACTGGCGACAATCACGAAGATTGCATTTTAAATTTGGCAAGTCGACTGTTGTATAGGTCTCTGTGGGAGAAACCGGGGGTAGCAAACGCAAAGCTTCTTGTAAACGCCCTTTGTCCTCCTTATTGATTTCGAAAAATCTTATGGCGGCACCATGTTTATGATGTCATTCATTTCTAATTTATGCATAGTCTGATAAAATTAAACAACTATCGACACTGAGACGTTAAGTTGAGAAATGTGCAATTTTTTTTGCTAAAAACATTGATTTAAATTTTTTAGTTCTCAATCCCGGGATCCCGGGATTGATGAGGACAGTTCCGGTATTAATACCGGCTTTGCGAAAGGTCCGGTATTTGGAAGCCTTAGTGCCTACACTAAGCGCTAGCGTGCGCGCTCAATATAGCCGCTCGGCCGAGCATGCGTTCGGTGTGGACACTGCAAATTATACACTAGCTTCCGCCTGCGACTTCGTCTGCGTAACCCGGGATGAAAAGAATCCTATATTTTAACCCAGGCTATAAAATATCTTCTTGCAAAATTTCATTTAAATAGGTTTCAGCTGTTTAAGCGTGATTGAGTAACAAACATCTAAACATCCAAACCTTCGCATTTATAATATTGGTAGGATTGGCCTAGCAGGCGGGTGATAAGACGTCTCAATAATGAATAATGAAACTCGATCGGGATATCCACCACGAAGGAAACTCGACAACGTTTCGCTAAAGTTTTTATTTCAAAATACGTTTTGTAGGGTATTACCGTGTGACGTTCTGATAAATTTAAGTAGTGGGTGTGTGCGCGTACAGAGCTGCCGTGGGAGCGCGCGGAGCCGTCGGACGCGCGCTACGCTCGCTGGAGCGCGGGCGCCGGCGCCGGCGCGGGCGACGCCGGGCCGTGGCGCAAGCTGTCGGGCGGCGCGCGCGCGCTGCTGGCCGCGGCGCTGCACGCGGACGCGGCGCGGCGCGCCGGCCTCGACCAGCTGCTGCAGCACCCCTGGATGAGCGAGGCGCACGAGCTGCCCGAGAGGACCAACGGTCAGTACTCCTGCTGGCCGCGGCGCGCCGGCCTCGACCAGCTGCTGCAGCACCCCTGGATGAGCGAGGCGCACGAGCTGCCCGAGAGGACCAACGGTCAGTACTCCTGCTGGCCGCGGCGCGCCGGCCTCGACCAGCTGCTGCAGCACCCCTGGATGAGCGAGGCGCACGAGCTGCCCGAGAGGACCAACGGTCAGTACTCCTGCTGGCCGCGGCGCGCCGGCCTCGACCAGCTGCTGCAGCACCCCTGGATGAGCGAGGCGCACGAGCTGCCCGAGAGGACCAACGGTCAGTACTCCTGCTGGCCGCGGCGCGCCGGCCTCGACCAGCTGCTGCAGCACCCCTGGATGAGCGAGGCGCACGAGCTGCCCGAGAGGACCAACGGTCAGTACTCCTGCTGGCCGCGGCGCGCCGCCCTCGACCAGCTGCTGCAGCACCCCTGGATGAGCGAGGCGCACGAGCTGCCCGAGAGGACCAACGGTCAGTACTCCTGCTGGCCGCGGCGCGCCGGCCTCGACCAGCTGCTGCAGCACCCCTGGATGAGCGAGGCGCACGAGCTGCCCGAGAGGACCAACGGTCAGTACTCCTGCTGGCCGCGGCGCGCCGGCCTCGACCAGCTGCTGCAGCACCCCTGGATGAGCGAGGCGCACGAGCTGCCCGAGAGGACCAACGGTCAGTACTCCTGCTGGCCGCGGCGCGCCGGCCTCGACCAGCTGCTGCAGCACCCCTGGATGAGCGAGGCGCACGAGCTGCCCGAGAGGACCAACGGTCAGTACTCCTGCTGGGCCACAGAAAGGCGGCCTGCCTGGGACGATCCGATCTAAATAATTTTCCATTTTGGCAGATTCAATTTTGTCAATCCGAATTAAATTGCTTTCGTATTATGTATGCACATTTTTGTTTAGGTGAAATGATTGAGAAATTCGTGGAGCGTTTTCAGAGGCTCTAGTATAAGTTTTACCGAAACGAAACTTTACGATCGCGTTTGCGTTTTACCCTCAATTTGTATTGGATTTGACAGCTAAACGCAAACGCGGTCGTAACATTTTGTTTCGGTAAAACTTATACTAGAGCCTCAGATGTCGTGAAAAGTAATCGAGCATCGGCGTCATCCTTCGTTTGGTGACCGTCGTGCGGCGCCGACCGTGTCAGGTACTAGGTGACTCTGAGTGGTTCCGGTCTCAGAGCTGTCTCGTGCCTCAACACGGCGGCGCCGCGGGCTTCGACGCCGACAACAGATTGATCAAATCGTTAACTCTTCTAAATTCAAAGATTCTGAAGAAAAAGAGAACATTGGTACCACCACTGCGACACCGACCGGTGGCGGTGGCGCGGTGCGGTGCTTTGGCGATTTAGCTCCATGACGTACCTTGAGCTCATAAAGCTAGATTACCAAAGCACTGCGCTCGCGCCCGCACGACGCGACGGGGGAGCCGGGAAAAATCATATGGGTAAGGTTTCGCTACCCGATCGGATCTTACTACCGTTCAGTTTCGGCAATCAACATGCCATACCTATTGCAACAAATACAACAAAAATGTATTAAAAAAAACAGTCATTTGATTGATTTAGATCGTCACATGATTAATACGTTCAGTCCACGTCTTGATAATTTTAAAAACGCACAAAAACGTTTCCCTTTTTATCAGTTGGCTGAATTTTTGTTTGCCCGAAATTTCTTTTCCCATATTATTATTTTCCCAATTCTCAGTTCGTTGTAATTTTATTTCGCTTATGTTTCGAATAGACACTTATTAAAATTCCTAAGGATCATTTGCCAACTAGTTTTAAGTGCCGAAAAGTATTAAGTCCGAAATATTATTATCCCGCTATTATATTAAAAGATCGAAATTGTAGCATGTCGATGCAAATCCTCGATACATTGGTTTGCTATTTTATTAGCGTAGGCGTCAATATTAATTGCTTGACCCTTAGTGTGGGTAAGTGAATACAGACACTTTAACCTAACCTAACCGCCAGCGTGTCGACGTCACCCCGCTTCGCGGGGTGCCTATTTCCGCTCTAAGGGACAGAAGCTAACCCTAACCTAACCTACAAATAATACCATTTTTAGGATCATTTGTTGTTTTTTTACTGCGGGGGGCTTCGCCCTCCGAGCCCGATAATAAAGTTGGCAATCGTTCTTCGGGTTATTGAGTTTCGGGAAAACGACAATGTGGGAAAACAAACCAGCGATATTTCAAAAGTATGGTAAACAAATTATATGGATTATAAGAATTCGGTTAACCGTTTTCGGACAAGTGAAAATCGGGCAAGTGTTTTTCGAAACTTCGATAGGTTACCCCATAAATCTTAATGTTTTGGCTGAGAAAAAGCGGCTTTTGTAAAGATCACAGGACTGTCTTTTCTGTACTTGTACTATTATCTATTCTGTGCCCAAACTCAGCGGGGTTACGTCGGTTAAGTACTGAATTCCCATGGCCACCTTCTGTCTCCATCATCAGATCAGCTCGATGGTACAATAATATTGAATTGTTATCCAAACTATACTTATACCCAAAATTTCAGCTCAATCGGTCACCGGGAAGTGGGTCAAATTTAACTTGCAAGATTAGTGATTTAGTTGTGTAAATTGTTTTTTAAAACAGAACTGTAGGTCTAGTTAATTCATAATTCATTTATTATTAAAAAGTATTTTACAGAATGAGGTTTTAATACTAAAAATATTATGTTAAAGGGATACATTTTACGAGGGCGTGAACTAGGATACCCTGTGTTTCACGCAGTAGGACAGATCAGTATTACAACTATTTTAAATACTTGCAAAAAATAAAATAAAAACTACGTTTAAATACAGTACAAAACCTAACAACTATACAAAGTATTTATTTTATTTACATAAATCTCTATGTTTTCTCTGTCTTCGTACGACATTTTTTGAAGGGCATCTCGAAGTTTTCTTACATTCGGTATAGATGAGAGAGTATATCTAACTTGGCATTTAACCTGTTGTAAAGCAACGGACCCAAGAAAACGTACAATCTGGAGGAGAATACACATTTCCTATGTGAATTTTGGAGTCAAACAATATCTTTCATCTTTTTCTAACGTGTTCAGCGTTGTACGGGGTGGCGGAGGGTTGTAATATTGTGCTCGATATAAGTAAATGGTTGACGAACAGTGGGCACTTCACATGACGCATAGAGAAGGTGAGTAGGGTAGAGGAAAGAGCGGAATGTGGATACTTTTAGGACAGCTCTTTGGGCTCTTTCTAGGTTAAGTAGCGTAGTTTTAGCTATACCACCCCATGAAGAAATGCAGTAGGTTAGTATCGATTGGCATATATCGCAAAATATACCTACTTGCTTTATTAAACGTGGTTCCGCGATCGAGCGAAGTTTTTTGAAAACAAATATTAGCTTCCAAACTCTATTGCACAACGCTTCGATATGATACTTGAATGAGAGGGATTCGTCAATTCCCAAATATTTTGTTTTAGAAGTGCTATTTATATATATATATATATATGCATCGGTTATCAGTGGAGTTTTGACACTTGTGTGCAGAGCTTATGATTGCTTGTGGCCCAAGATTTGCGTATGGAAATCTTTATAAAGTTAAGTGTTCCGAGTTAAATGTTAGTAGGTGATGCTAAAGCCAGTAAGTTACAACATTAAGTCCGCGCTGTGTATACGTATTACGTATTGTATACTTCATCTGTTGATTTTGCAGAAAAAGTTGTAGTAATTATTAATAGGAGTAGGTATAGCTTCTAGCTAATTACTTTGTTTTTAATTTACAACCGTTTGTTTTTATTTAGAAATAAATAAATTAACGATTTTAGTAGCAAAGAGAAATTGACGAGTGTGGAGTGTCTTGTAACATGAGATATTGTGTCTGTGGATATAGCAACATGATTTTAATTTGTTCTGTGTATTATGTTATTTATGTACCTAGTAAAGTCTGGTATTTTGAAGTCGTATACATTATTACTGAAATCTGTGTAATTGAAATGTTCACTTCCACACATCCGACACACAATGAGTAATTGGAGGTTTGTGTTAACAGACGTGCGCACGTGGTGCTCGCAGCCGGCGGCGCGCGCCTCTGTGGGCGCGGACGAGCCGGACGGCGCGGAGGCCGCGCTGGCGCTGGCGCTGCTGGTGCACTCGCAGCCCGCGGCCGCGCGCGACCTGCTGGTGTCGCAGGGCACGCAGGGCACGCAGGGCGTGGTGGCGCGGCTGGTGCGGCGCATGACGCGCGTGTGGCTGCGCGGGGACGAGCGCGCGGCGCTGCGCGCGCTGACGGCGGCGCTGCGGGCGGCCGGCATGGCGTGGCGGCGGCTGCCGCAGTCGCCGCACCTGCTGGCCGTGGAGTGCGGCGGCGAGGTGCGCATGCGCGCGTGGGCGGTGCGCGCGCGGCCCGCGGCGGGCGGCGACGGCCGCGAGGCGGGCCTGACGCTGCTGGAGTTCCGGCGCTCGCGCGGCTGCGGGCTGGCCTTCAAGCGGCGCTTCCTGCAGCTGCGCGCCGCGCTGGCGCCGCTGGCCGCGCCCGCGCCCGCCGAGCCCGACGCCGACCTGGTGGCGCCGCCGCTCGAGCCGACCCACCCGCACCCGCACCCGCACCCGCACCAGCCCATGGACACGGACACGGACACGGACACCGACACCGACACCAACACCGACGCTTGCTGACCCCGAGCCGAGGGCACGGTTACGCGACCGCTACTAGGATGCCGATTTGGGACCAAAGGAGACCTGATTTGTATTAAGTTTTTGAAGAATTACCGTTTTAATATACGTTTTTACTCTTTTAAACTACCATTTATACTTATGCCTAACTCCGTAACACTAGAATTCCATAAGACATAACATCAATGGAAGTCCCGCCAGACCTTATTGGTTGTTGGGACTCGACGAATCCTCACACCGCCTTAAAGCCGCCCAGAGAGCGTTGTCTTATTCTTAAACACCTGGCCGCTGCTCTGCAGGCCTGACACAACAACAAACTGACTGAGCATTTGGATGTGATCTATGGCTATGCTAAAGCCTCTTCGGAAACCGGCTTATTCGGGATGCTAGAATGGAATTCATCTAGCGTACGTACGTACGAGACCATTTGTAATAACTCGAAAACAGCTTGTATACTTAAAACCATAATTAGATTCAGAAAAAATAACCTTAAAGCTGCCATGAAAAAAAACCAACACTGGCAAACATACACTCTCTTCCAAATGATGGACGTTGCTCGTAGTAACTTACGTCCATTATTTGGAACAGTGTAAGTTTGCCAGCGTCGGTTTTTATTTTTTTCATTTTAATGACAATAAGGTTTTATTTTTTTGGAATCTTATTATGGTCTCAAGTTTAGACATGAGTCGAAGTGAGATGGGACACCCTTTTGGCGTTCTTCCTTCCAGTAAGACGGAATTGAACAACTTCTGAAGGGCCTTAAGGACCGGTTTTCCAACAGTCTTAAGACTCGGAAATCCGGCTGTATCCCGAACACCGTAGGCCTGTGTCCAGCAGTGCATGGGGACGTCTTTCAGCTGATATGATGATAATTACCTTGATATGTAATATTTTTCTTTAGAAGAAAAAATATCGAAACCCGTTAGTGATAAAATAATTATTATTTACCATAGATTTAATATTACACAATCCCGCACAGAAATGTAAATACTTAATAATAATAAATAAATTTTATCGACCAAAAATAAAAAAAAACTAAAAACAGTAAGTAGGTACAGTCGCCATCAGATATATCGGAGCGGAACGTCTCTAATGCCTCGATTATAGAGGCGTGTTCCGATATTTGTAAGCACCCTGGCTGCTCCGATATATCTGATGGCGACAGTACCTAGTGGACCCCAAACGGCAAAGCCTGTATCTTGGGATCCGGGATTGCATTTGACCCGATTTATTATAATATATCTTGCACAACTATTTTGGGTTTAGGCGCATAACGTCCCACTCGCAAAACGTCCCTCCACTAAAATTACGTCCCTTTCTCAAAAAGATGCTTCTGAGAAAGCCCCTTTCGCTGAAAGTCCCTACTGCATAACGCCCCTTTCGCAAAACGTCCCGTCTGGAAAAAGCTTGGCTCTGATATTGTTGCTATGTATTGTGATTGGTTGGTGGTTTTAATATCGGGAGCTATTTTTTTATTGGTCAGATTAAGATATTTTGTTAGATGCATTTTTTTTCCTAGGGACTGCATGTACTACTTCAGACCCGCTTGATAACCCTAATATGACATCATTTTCGAGCTCGAAAAGTATGTTATTGTTTAAGAGTCCGCAGTAAGGAACACTACTAGGCACTATAGGGAACTTTTTGCGAAAGGAACATTTTGCGAACGGGTCATTTTCCGAAAGGAACGTTTTGCGAAAGGGACTTTTTCAAACGGGACCTTTTGCAGAAGGGTCGTTTTGCGTAAGGGACATTTAGGAAAGGGACTTAAAAAGAAACATAGCCAGGTAGATCTATTCGCCGTATACTTATTTTTAAAGGCAGTCTGATGGTTTTTAACATTTCACTTTTAATTAAAGGTACTTGTACTTTTAGAATGGGGTATCAATCAACAGGGTTGTGGTAATAAAAATGCAACGTTCTAATAAATGGATTTATTACAAAAGTCTATCAGCTGTGGCGGGCGCGCCCCGCGGGCCGCGGCCGCGGCAGGCCGCGGTGCTCGCGGCCGGCGGCCGGCCGCGGCCCGCCTGCCCCCGCCCCCTGCCCCTGCAGCGAGCAGCGAGGCCGGAGGTAACATTCACCCGGGTTTCGGGACCCTTCATTTCTCTACATGTCATTTGCCAGTTTCATTTGAACGGAAGCATTTCTTTTTATACCATAGGTTACAAATAGGTGGTAGTGGTACTGTAAAGAACTAGATGAGGATCGATTTTATAAGAATCCTGTAAATTTTGCGGTTTCTTAACTGCATTTGAACATGTACCTACTTACTCTGCTCTGTCGCAGCACCTTTGGATTTGGACGTAACTTTAGCAAACATTTGGAGAAATATTAATTGGATATTTTGGCGGGTGACCCGGTGCGCCTGGCTACCCGCGGCGCGCGCCGCCCTTACAAAATATTAACAATACGAGGACACAATAGCAAGAACTCTGCTCGCCACTACAGCATTACAGCACTAGAGGTAATAATACTCGGCGCGGCGCCCTGGCCCGCCCCGCCCGGCCCGCCGCCGCCAAGCGCCGGGCCTCCTCCCTAGCAGTACTCTTTATTATACTGTGTCCCTAGTATCATTTGACCGTCTGTAACGACCGCGCATTCGTAGACTATACTAGTCCGCCTGTAGCGAGGAAGTCGATGAGCCCTGTGAATAGTCACCTTCCTTCGTATTTACCTATCACCTAGTCATTAGTGCGCTCATACGATTTTGACGCACCATTTGCCAGGCGTACCTACCTATGCTAAATTAGCTATTTTGTCACACAGTTAAAAATTAAACAGTCAATCGAAACAACTTGCACGTGTCGTCGACATCGTCATGTAGGCTGCGTATTAGCAACCGTACAGTTGGTACTTATTTTGAGCCAGACTGGCCGATGCGGGCTACCGTGTGCTCACCGGTTGGCGAGTAAGGTACTGAAGTGTAGCTGTCAAACTTTGTTATAACGGGCGGGGTAAAAATGTTCACATTTAAATCGTATTTAATCGAGATCTTAAAACCATAGCGTAAATATATCGAGAATGCCGCAATGTGGCACAGTTCCGTTTAGTTCGAAATAAAAATAAGGACATGAAGGAGGCCCTCTGTCTTCTCCTGTCTCTGTTTCGATCGAACATATCCAAAATATCTATCGGGTTGGGAACTTCAAGAGTACGAGGAAGTGCCAGGTTTAGGTTATCAAACTAGGCATGAAGTACAAGCAAGGCTCTTGCGGCCTGCGGTCTGCGGGCGGGGCGGGCGGCGGCGGCGCCGGTGATATGTCGCGCGAGCGCGCCGAGGCCGCTCGCTCCTGTACAGTGTACAGTACTAACACGATGCGCATTTTCTAACATGTAGCCATCACAACGCGACTACCCGCGCGATATAATCATTTAAGAAGCCGCGGAAATATTCCAGCCAATGGCAACTTACAACCACGTTCACTTTGGCTCTTGCGTAACGGATTCAAGCGTAACATTCTGACCTTCGATACGTACGAAGAAAGACAGACCTAGCAGGTGTGTGCTCTTGTCTTTGGTCAGATTGTTGCGGCTGGAGACGTCGTAACGCGGCTATTTCGGGTGCGAATAGTTTAATTAGTTTACGTCACACCTGGCCATAATGCGAGTTTTACTGCACGCTGCGCGTACGGTAAAGCTCGCATTGTGGCCAGATGAAAACGCAAAATTGTGTACTTACCACGGGCGGTAATTCGTAAAGCCCCAGATCGCACAAACACCTGCGATCTGGGCCATTCACGAATTCACCGCCCTAGGTACGTAATGTTCTAATTCTGCGCTGATGCGGCACGCGTAGTCGGTGTCATGGCCGGTGCGGCACTGGCGCTGGCGGGCCACTCAATACAAATGCCATCTACTAACATCGTAGGTGAGCGCGGCGCCACCGCCACCGCCACCGCGGGGCCCGCTCCATGAGATTTGGTTCCGTTGCCTCTTATTCTACAGAGTCTTCGCTTTATCTAGCAGTTCGTTGATGAAATTCTGAAACACGTAAAGATTATACGAACAATGTTTTGCTATTTTAAATATGTAAAAGTACTAGAGTTGGGCCGCTATTGGTTTGGCCGACTAGCCGACTAACCGATCGTGGACTTCGGCTAAGTTCGGGTGCAATCGGGACACTTGGTTTCGCTTTGCCGTCGCGCCGACTGCACGCGTTCGCGTCGTGACAAGTTTTGTTTACATTTTCCCGGCGTGTTTCATTTCGTGAGCAAAATAAAACATAAAGTGATGATGATAGTTTTATCGACTTCAGCAGCTGATTTGTATAATGTCGAAAATGTAAAACGAATGGAAAAAAATGTCAGTTTACTTATTTTATGTCTCGTTTTCCTGTGATCCATAATGTGCCGACTTCGGCACATTTTGCCGACTAGTCGCCGACTACAAAATGAGGCCGGATAGTCCGCTTTCCCGAGTAGTCAGCGACTAGTCGGTACATCTCTAAAAAGTACCTTTACAGTACATATGGTGCTACTTTCCCGCACTAGTGCGGTAAAGAACACTTTTCGTGCATATGTCGAAACTTTAAAGAGCCATATGTACAGTAAAACGTTGTACGATACACGTGCGAATATTTTTGGCACTTGTATCGTAAATAACTATTTTGAAATTGTAAGAACCGGTATACTTACATGTACATCTTTTTGGGGCTTTTTGGCATCCGCTAGTAGCGTCTGGAACATATGGGGTACGTGAACGATTGTCAGTTAGTTACAAGTAAATACATAATGGTCAACCAAGAGGCCTAGAGGATGTCGATAATATAAGGTAGCCACCAGCGTTAGGCGTAATTAATTACATTTGTAATTGAAATACACGAAAATTGAATTACTTCTTAATTTATAATCTGGGGGCACGGCAGTCGGGCGCGAAGCAAACACTGCCGTACCATCCTTTACTGGAACCATTTCGCCGCATTTTCAGGCCCCTATTTGAGAACCTCTGGATAAGAGCAGAACGCAGTAATTTTCGGCATCCAGTAAGCTATAATCACATACTTAAAATCCAAAATTTCAAGTCTGTAGGTCATTTAGTTCCGAAGTTAAGCGAAAGCAAAGTTTCGCATTTATGACACTCACTCACTCACTCATGATCATCAAAATAGAACTAGTACTTCCCATAAACTCAGAGAGCTGAAATTTGGTAAAGAGTTAGGGTTTAATGGCCACATAAAGGGAAAACTATAAAAACTAGGATAATCGAAGATCTGGCGTATCTGGTGACCCTGATTAGAAAACACAAGAGCCCAACCAAACTATTACAGATATATCTATACCGCCTTTACAAAAAATATCCAACTTGGTGGGCCGCTTCATTTGATGTCAGAAATCGAAGGTCTGAAGTATCTTTATTTGATTACAGTTATATTTGCAGTGAATGGGCAAAAAATAAACTGCATTATTAACTTTGTAACCCCATTTAAACATATAGGATTACAAAGTTATATTTGCAGTAAATGGGATGGATATTGACACAATAACCTACAAAAAGAAGTGAGATCCCATAAAAAAGATTCCATGTAAAAAAGAGGCCAAGTCTCGAAACTTCCATCGCAAAAAGTTGTGAGATATTTGGTAGTACCAAGTCTCTGGCATTCTTATTATTCTTTATTTGCTAGCTAAATAAAATTTTGTGACTTGGCAATCACACAATAGTTACTACATAGTTTTAGGTATGCAAAAATCCATAAATGCAGTAAAGTTGTGTGTTTGCAAAGTTGCAGAATTTTATTTAGCATGCAAATAAAGAATAATAAGAATGCCTGAGACTCGGTACTACCAAATATCTCACAACTTTTTGCGATGGAAGAGTTTCGAGACTTGGCCTCTTTTTTACATGGAATGTTTTTTATGGGATTGTAAGTACATTAATTCGTAATTGAAATTACATTTATAGGTAATTAAATTATTAAATAACTTATTTATGTAAACTTTTTTAGTTAGGTAACTAAAAAGGAGCCAATTTACTTTTGAGTGGTTATAAAAAAGAAATCAATTCAATTACAAAATACTATTTTAAAGAAGCAGTTATTTATGCTCTTTTCAATGATGAATTTATTTTCTTACTAATATGATTAACATCATCACACATCACATCGTCGTACAAAAATGTATTATTGGGTATTTGGATGTTCTAATTATACCCTGGTGAGTTTTTGTATGAACAACTTTTCTCATGAGACAACAACGAAATCGCAAAAAAATAACAGCCAATTAAGAGTTAACTGTGAATTAATTTAGAGATTTTGTAATTGATAATTGAAAATGTTACTATTTAATAATTGAAATTACATTTAGTTATTGGAATTACTTTTTGCCCCACACTGGTAGCCACGAATCGGTTGAGTATCCTACTGTGTTGACTAGATGGCGGTACGGTATGGTTTGGGCGAGTTGTTTGGTGCGCCAGCGCTAGTAGCGGCGCAGACCGACCTTGAGGTGCGCGCGCCGCAGCTCGTCCGAGTCCATGTCCAGCAGCTCGTCCACGTCCACGTCCACCGCCACGTCCACCGCCACCGCCCGCGCGCCCGCCGCCGCCGCCGCCGCCGCGCCGCTCGCCTCCTTCTGCAACACGCGCCGCAGCGCGCACCGCACACACACACACATCAACAACGATCACACCACTCCTTCTTGACCCACCCGACTACTGTACTGTGCTGTAACACACTTAACTGACCATCTGTCAAGAGGCGGCTTTACCAATAGTGTAGGGTGTGCGTTACACACGGGCGCAGCGGTCCTGGGGGCGCCGCTCGCCGCGCACGCCTGCCTGCTAGAGGGCGCTATTGACCGTGGGCCCACTACACAGGACACACCACTATACACATATAGTCCAGCCAATGAACTGACAACTTGTATGGAATAAATGTACATTTTGGAAATAATTTATAATAGCTTGTTTTTTATGTGTAACGGATACATTAATTAAATAGTTACCCAGCGACAAAATCCGACAAAATTTCACACATAAAAAAATTATAAATTAACTAGCTTCTGAAAAGTCAGAAAAAATATCAATAAATATTTTTGTCTTGGTTGGTTGGCTTGGCTTAAAAGGTTCATTTACATTTGCTCTATAATATTCAAGATAAATCGTACAAAAAAAGACAGTGCATGCTTAATTTGAATCTACATAATTACTTCCGGGTGGAAAATTTGTCGGATTCTTGAATAAATCATCTTAGAATAACATTTTAAAATGAAATCAACAATAAAAAGGCTATTATAAATTAATGTTTTTCAAAACCGTATTTTGCCTGGAGTACTTCGTCACATGACATTATAAAATGCATGGCAGCCGATCGATTGGATTGAGCAATAAAAAAAATACCTTCTCTTCCGTTCAAAATTTGTATGTATACTTATTTACGTCATGTGACAACAGTACGAGACAGGTGGCATCATTTAGCCCTTTGCTCTGAGTCCAGAAATGGCCGGAAGTACTTGGCAGATGGCGACAAAGTGGTCGGCGTCACCGGCACCGTCTGCATAATACTTCCGCTACAATTTTTTTTTTCTTGCTTATCACAACTTGCTCGTTCTGCTGCCATGCATTTTATCATGTTGTCATGTGACGTAGACGTGTATTGGGAGTGGGCCCACAGTCGCTAGCCTATAAGCTTCATGGACTAGAGACTCCTCTGCATCAGGGATGTTACAGACATCCGCAACCGCGGATATTCCGCATCATTTTCAACTTCTGCACCCGCCTCCGCATCCCCAAAAATGATGCGGAGTTTTTGCGGATGCGCATGTAGTACATTTGGCGACAAGAAAGGGACCACCGGGGTGCGTGCCGCGCGCGTGTTTAGTATTTTCGTCATTACTAATTTGTTAATAATAGGAATCGTCATTTCGCTTTTGTAATCTGACGATTCGCCGTATTCGCTAAAGACGTTGCTAATTTATATTTTTGAGTGTTTTTGCCCTAAAATCCGCGGATGTGAGCATCGAAGTATCCGCATCCGCTTCCGCATCTGTCAACCTTATTCGCATAGCATAATGGTCAGTTAAGTGTGTCTTCGATGGTACATGATACTGATAGAGGGTGCAGTTTGTTGTAATCTTGTGTATTGAAACATTGAAATTCAAAGATCAAAATAAAGTATTCACATAAGCATTTTGAGAAATACTCTCTCCTTAAGCTTTGCTTTCGACGTAATGAATGATGATGTCACGTGACTCCAGCGAACACATGAACATGTCGGCAGCGGCACAGCACATGCAGACGACACAGGTAGACGAGACGAGACGAGACGAGACGAGTACGAGCATACGGGGCACAGTTACCGGCGCGTCGTATAGTTTCTGCAGCTCGTCGTAGAGCCACATCTCGACGGCGAGCCGCTTGCGGATGAGCGCCATCTGGTGGGAGCCGTACTTCGCCGTCAGGAACTTCTCGCGCCGCTCCTTCACCTGCCGACCGATTAATTATCAATTAATCATGCATTCGTTTATGACGACCGAACTTCCGCCCGCGACTTCGTCTGCGTGGACCCGGGATAAAAACTATCCTATATTTTAATCCAGGCTATAAACTAAGGAATCCCTTATTTTAGCGACAAACGTTTCATCGAATGCATAGTTTCGCCGAATTTTCATGTCATCTTTTTACCAAATTTCATCCAAATCGGCTGAGCCGTTTACGTGTGATTGAGTAACAAACACCCAAACATCTAAACTTTCGCATTTATCATACGAGTATTAGTAGGATGGAGGACCAGGACACCGCAGTAATCTGAAGGGTTAGCGTTAGCACGAACTACTGATCGATTTCTTTCTATTTGTGAGTGTGAAGTTGTGACTCAGTTGTCCAGTCGCAGAACGGCTCGGTTTCCAAACAGATGGGGCTCATACTTTATGGTCGTATTGACGTTTAGCGCCTTAGTCAAAACTACAGCTGCGTCACTGTCCTATCCTACGGCTCCCGTTTAGCATTGTCCTATATAAGGTTACCTTTTTGATTGTATTTATTTTTTCCGTGTTTTCGTTTTGTGTGCTAAATAAATATTTTTTTATTCTTATATAAAAAGAGTGGGTAACTACCTAATTCATATCAAACATGATGGTAACGGTATCGGTGTCTAATCAGTGTAACAAGTGGAGCAAGGGATATCGATCATCGCCGATTATGTCATGTCACGACCAGCACGTAGCACTAATATTGTAACCGTGACTTTCATTCGTCCAACGTCCTTCAAAAAGGACAGTCACGACTTTTTATTAAACTTAATTCGAATGACGTGTTCATGTTATTGTTTGGTAATTGGTATCTAAAAGCAGGACAGTCTAACATAAAAAAAGGAGTAAAATGCTAAGGCTAGTGTGGTGTGCGGATGGAGGGAACAGAACAGTCATCTCCACATAAAGAGAGAACAGTCACCTCCATGCCGCGACGCCGGCCTCCCGCCCTCTGTGTGTAGTATAGTGTAGTGCGTACCTCGCCCTTGTCGCTGAAGTTGACGTGCAGGCCGGAGCGCGCGGGCGAGCGCTCGGGCGGCGGCCGCGCGCGGGCGGCCGCCGCGACGCCGGCCTCCATGCCGCACGGCGCGGCTCCCGCGCCCGCTGCCGTCCTCTGCAACCAACACACAACACACCGTCACTCATAGCTTCTTCGTAAGGGGGCACACAGCCAATGGCAACACTCGAATTGCCAAATTTAAATAGTGTTACGCATTACCACTACCAGACGCACATTACGGTATACTGCTTTACATAAAGCCCGCTAGACAACAGTATAGGAACAGTAGATAAACTTCGAACAAAGGTACATCACACGGCTGCACACATGCGCGCGTGTTCGGTACGCACACACACATAGCCTTCGGGAATGATGGAGAATGCTTCAATCGGGGCCGCGCCGTTGCGGTGTTCGCTCGTTCTCACTCGCTACGTCAAAGGAAGCCGCCTCGTAGGTATGAGGACAGCGAGCCGCCAGTGCCACGATATCAAAAGGAGCCGAATAGGCTTGTAACTAAGCACCTACCAACCTAGTGCAGTTTAGCAACTATTATACTTACTAGGAAATATTTTAGGCATAGTATAGTGGTATTAAAATATTCCATGAAGTGGGAAACTAAAAACACATACCCAACTATCTATAATATTATTACTTTGTGTATACAATATTGTCTATTAAACTGTAAAAGAAATACTTTGCATACTTAAAAGCAAAATTAG
Source organism: Epinotia bilunana (assembly GCA_947049275.1). NCBI lineage: Eukaryota > Metazoa > Arthropoda > Insecta > Lepidoptera > Tortricidae > Epinotia > Epinotia bilunana. Next base: position 40,235,028 of record OX346253.1, on the reverse strand, counting down.
TATTATAGGTATGCCAAGCCACAAACATGACACAGCCCTGCGCATCGAGCGAAAGTAGGTAACGAACGCTCCTAAACGGCCTCGGATTACCTACTGTATTATTCTTCTATACTGTGGCCAGACCATGCAGCCCCCAACAGTGGCTAGACCATGCAGCCCCCAACAGTGGCTAGACCATGCAGCCCCCAACAGTGGCTAGACCATGCAGCCCCCAACAGTCGGTGCCCAATATTGCACTGTACGCGTTAGTGCTCGAAACATTAAATAATGCTTACGAAGTATCTTTGCGGGGCATCAATAAGATCACATTTTATAAATGCCTACAGTTCTTAACCCTTTCCCAGGCCGGCAGTTGAAAAATGAAAATCGAGTTTCAGTCTTATTTATCATCCATGTTTGACAGGTTGTATGAGGTCGATATAACGCATCGCCCGGAAAAGCTTAAATCCTACACAATATCGGTCAGCCTCGTGAAAAAAATCGTCTTGAAAAAATTGACTGTAATCTCTGCCGTTTTCGCAATGTGTATTTTAAATAAACCACTGCTTTAAGTACCTATCGATGCAACTGCAATCAAATTTAATCATTTCATTAGGTATATATATACTCTATCTAACGATTAAGGATCCTGATAGGAGTATGTACAGTGTTTGATTCAGACAATTCCAAGTTTGAAAAGATTGTTTAACTACAACTTAGAAAAGTTGAAAAACTCCCGACATTTTCATTTTAAAGTCCAATATCTCAAACGGCTGAACAGTCTGTCATGAAACATGGCTAGGAACACTCGGGATCACATCAACTTACGAATAAAAAAAACCGCATTCAAATCGGTCCATCCCTTTGGGAGCTACGATACCACAGGCAGATACAAAGACACGTTAAACTTATAACACCCCTCTCTTTGCGTCGGGGGTTAAAAATAAGGCTGGAGCGGCTTCCGGTGGGAATTTGACAGCTATTACAGCTAATGACAAGTTTACTATGGTATGGTCCGCCGCGGCCGGCCGCGCTAGTGTGATGTGGGCTTTAGGGATAGGGTTTAAAATTTAGATACTGTTTATGGTCACGCAATAAACTTTTGACGTCAAGAGTCGCCAAAAAAGTCATCAGGAAATGCGGTAAGCAGCCATCTGGCCATCAGTTACGGATTCAATGAAGAATTTTGTCACTAAGTAGATACCCTATTCCTTATTTTATAAACAATCTTTATGTAAGTGTTTGGTGGCTGGAATAGCTCGGAACAAAAGCCGTTTGAACCACCTTAATGTTAGCTTTATCTAAGACTTGTACAACTTTGGTAGATTTATAGACATTCTGCTGGAAGGAACCTAAGAGGAGAAGGTAATCGTACAATGGCGATATCTAGTATTAGGTAGTGTAGGTACCTAAATCCACGACATCGAAACGTTCCTTACGTTTTGAAATAGGACGTCGGTCGCGGTCGACCGGTTGCTTCCTCCAATGGGACTATCTACACATGAGCATGTGGCATAGCGGATGAAGGGCTTTGCCAGGCCGCGGCGCGGCGTGTTGCGCATGCGCAAGCCGCGACGCGATCCCATTAGCGGACCACGGAGCGCCACTATATTTACGGCACACGCGTGACGTCACGACTCTCATTCCGAGTAAACTGATATTAGGCTAGCTAGGTGAATAATTTTATAACAGTAACATGTCGCGGACGCGGTCGGTTTCGGGCATGACGCACCCGGCGCTGAATATCGTGCGTGTCGCTTCTTTAGACAAAACACATGTTAGCATGCGAGTTCAATATTAGAAAGGCTCGTGATCGAACGAGCGAGCGAAGCGAACGAAGTTCTATGCTTCAGCTATGGGCCGAAAATGTTTTGTTTGTTTTACAGCTCACAGAGCAACTACTTATAGTATGGTATCATATTATAGCTATCCACGCAGCTGTATCCACGCGACTTTGCCTGCATAATTTGCAATATGCGGTATTATTGGTAACAGAGAATAATTATTTTAATACAATTTTCTTAAGCGTCAATTTACAAAGAAATAAATTGAAGTAAGGAAAAAAAATAAGTTCGATACAGACATAGGAATTAATAGGTACATTGAGTTATACTCGTAGCTATTTATACTAAATTTACTATTAATTTAAATTATCATTTAGAAATTCGTCGATTGTATAGTATGCTTTTTTAGTCAGTAAGTTTTTAAATTTATGTTTAAATATGTGATTCTTATCTGTAATAAATATATAATAAAGATAAATTATAGCCTATACCTATAGGTACTAATTATACTATACACATGTGAAAGTTCTTTTCAATCGGAGAAGTGGTTGTGGAGATTGCCCCCTACCCTACACCCTACATACAAACATGTACAACCTCTATATAGGAGTAGAAGAGCTCTGCGCAACCGCAATAGAGGACAGTCCTATAACAGAGGACGCACTTCTAGAACTATGATTTACCTAATCTGTGACTTCGTTAAGTATACGACTATCATCGTGGAACGAGCTTCGGTTAGACATTATGATAAACTGTAGATAAGATAAAATTATCTTAGAAATATGTTAATCAGCTTACGGTGCCCAAACTAAATTCTGTCATTGGTTTTAGGTGAAACTAACATTAGACACGCCTTACTGAAGCGTGACATTTTCTATGGAATGAACAGTTACTCAATCTCGGCCTCGGTCTTTAGAGTGGTCCTTCGAGCCGGACGAAATTAGATTTTTCACGTGTCGCGCAATCAACATAGGCTTCGACATTTTTGACATACCTATGCAATTGTTCTTATTTGGAATTCTCCATAATCTGGATTATGTGCAGCAACAACTGATCACATTGGCTGTTCTACACAGTTCTTAAATAACATAGTTACATATTATTCCTATGTTTAATCTAAATGCACGAAAACATTCTAATATAAATCAAAACAAAAGAATGGACGGCAGATGGACTGTGGTAATAACTGAAGGACGGACGATACTGGTAGTAAAATGGTGATGATGATTGGCGACTATGACAGGAAGGACTGAAAATGTAAGCAGGGCATACCGAGGTTCCGGGTTATCGTTAATTCATACTGGCTGCTTGTGTAACATATATAGGACTTATTAGCCTACTGCAGTTACTTTTTGGTAAATGTTTAAGAATCATCATAACATTATCGTCCAAAGTATTGTATTGTATGGCGACGCGAATGCGCGCGTCTCAACAGCGAGACTTGAACGGAGGACGTAGTTTCAAACAAAGCAGGGAGGGGCGGGTTTGGTTGAAAGCGGGCGAAGGTGAAGTGTTTGGCTGGAATAGCTCGGAACAAAAGCCGTTTGTTTGTAGCACCCGCCGACGCCGCCGCCGCAGACGGCGTTGATAGCTGCCTCTTTAAACCATATCGTTGAGGATTACCACCGTCTGAAACATTTCCTTCTCTCTAGCTGTATCGTTTTCAGTAAACGGTAACTTCGCTGATTCACATTATCTAAAGTGAGAAACTATGAACAACGTGTGTCGCGATCGGAATAATATGATGCTGTAAATAAACAATCAAGACAAGGGATAATCTCGTTAAATATTCGTCACATGTCCCATCATTAAAAGTTTGTCATAAATTATTAGAACCTAGCAATACATCCGACTCCACATTCATCATTCATCCAATCTGTCGGAAGGTGCGCCAGTCAGAATTTAGAACCAAAACTTGTTCTTAGATGTTAGGCGTCTTCTGCGTTTTGACTTGAGGAGTCGTTAAAATAACATATGTCAGGAAATCCGTGCAGACGGAAGTCTCGGCGTTCAGGGGTGGCGGCCGGCCGAGCCCACGCCAGACCGCCTGCCGCGTGAGCTCGAGGCACGAGCAACGAGGGCACAAAGCCGCCATGGCTGGGCTGTTATTATCTATGTATTTCCTTTCACATGAATCGAGGGTTTCAAATGAAAATTTAAGCAGAGCATACCAAGTTTCTTTTTCCTTCTTCATATTGACGGTAAGGAAAGGACATGAGGTCATTAAAAACCAAAGTTAAAAATACTATCAGGAACAGAACAGACTTTTGTTTTTGCTTGTCTGCTTAAATCTGGCCTTGTTGTGCTACCAAGCCCTCTGGCTTTTCTGGCTACGTATGAATATTTCATCTCTCATGCGCTTAACAACGCTTCTTGTGATAGTTAAAAATTCTGAAAATGTGTTTTATTTTGAGTAATGTTGCTCTCAGCGACGCTGCCGAGTTGTAACTTTCGGACCGCGTTCGATGTGTGTTTGAAGTGTAATTTCAATGCTTTAAAACTTGCGCGGGCCCGCGCAGCACACGCGCCGTGCACGACACGCGTTCGGTGGGTGGAGGCCTTAAATTTCACAGCTTGGCTAAATTAGCAAAAGTAACGCAATCAGCTTACCTAAGGCGCATTACACGCGTGCTTCACAGAATGTGTGGAAACCAGCCTTCGACAAGCGCGGCCTCAGTGTAGGTATATTTGACGCCACGCCACTGGCGGCTATAAACATTTCTTTGGAATAAAAATAGCAGTCGGAATACCTACATTCGAGAGTTGAACGCAAACAGCGAAATATAGCATGTTGAAAATAGTTTCTGACTTCAAACTAATAACCGCTCAAAGATCTTAATTACCTAGATAACCAAATTGCGAGCGAAAGGAAAACGCGGACCTACCAGCTTGATTCTCAACCCCCACATTTTTCGCAAGTGGATTCGTGGTTGGGTTCTCTGCACAGGAAGCGCCGACTGACAACCGATACTTCTCAGAAAAAGCTTCATTTATTGGGCCCAGCCCAGCGGCTGCTGGGCTGGGCTAGTGGCGAGGTCGTGGAGGTGAATCACGCAGTGTAAGGCGTACTACGTTTCAGTGCGCCGATGTTTACCAAACAGCTCTGTGTGACACGCGGGCAGGACACGTTTTGATAAACCATGACACCACAGTGATTGTGACGACTAATCACTCAAGTAGGTACATTAATTACACAACACATAATGAATTCATGATAGGTATATGCGGTTTTAGTTGGCTAATTAGGAATGCGTTTTTATTATAATTAGGAAACAATGTTTGCTGTTTCCTTAACGTTTAAAGAAACAGGAAACCCGAAAAAAAATGAACACAACAGGCGAAGGCAAAAGTTCGTTTTCTTGGAGGTCACAGTTCGAGATAGCTTGAATCCCGGGGAAGGACATGGGATAGTTATTATCCCGGAAATCATCCCCTAAGGGAATGAAAGTTTGTATGAAGCTACGATATAAACGAGTTCAAGCGGACGGAGGCGCAGGCAGAAGCTAGTTATTTATAAAATGTAAATATGCCTGTTGATTATTTGGTCAAATCAGGCATTTGTAGAAAGTTGAGTTGTAAAACAATTAATTGTCAAAACACAATTTTGCTAATCGTTGGTTGTGTAAATTTGCGAAATGTTTTTTGGTCAAACGATAGGACACCAATATGAACATGAGCGTGGACCGGGGCGCGCATCGCGCAAGGGCGAATCGCCCACGGTAGTTGCGCAATTCGGATACACGCTTCCTACAACTAACAGCAAATCCATGACTTGACTTCTCTACCCCTTTCCGTAATCGGTATCAGACAGGTTGCATTACTGCACATTACAGACATTATACTGTTCCTTCGCGTCTATTATTTTGCAAAAACTTTATTGGGTTAACGATATCTTATTACCTACGTATGGCACCTTGTGCTAATTAGATAAGCCATAATCTGTTTAATCACCGCTTAGAATAAATAAGTGAACCCACCGAGCGGGACCACCGGGGCGCGAGCGCGGACGCCGGCCGCGACCCGCCGCGAGAGCGCTTTAACCCTAGTACCCACTCGATGCAATGCCTAAATAAACTAAGTATCGATGCGGTCAGTTTTTAACCCCCGACATAGAAAGGGGTTGTAAACTACACACCTTTTACCTTACGGCTACAAGGAGACGGCAGTGTAGATCCAACTTGAGTCGTGGGTTGACCACTTCGCAAGTTCGTTGATTAGATGCACCGTTAGCCGGTATTCAAATGAGCAGAGCTAGGAGGAGATCGTCACGCGCCGTTCATCTCCTGATCCCGCGAGTACTCGGAGGAGTCCGCGGTCAGTGCCCCCGGTGCGCCGGCCGGCAAGTTGGTAGCAGCGCGGACACAGCACAGACACCAATGAAGCCCACGCGGTTGTTTATGTTTACTAGGGATATTGGCAAACGTAGAGCGAACACAGTAGCGGGCGGGCACAGACAGCACACGTCACTAGTATTCCGATCCGGAGGGCGCGCGAGCCGAGACTGGCGAGTGGCGAGCGAGACTGCGCCGCGGCGCGGCGCGGCGCGGCGGGGCAAGATGGCGGCGCGGCGCGGGGGCGGGGGCGCTCACCGGCCTCACCACCGCTCAGCTGACAGCCAGCACCCGCGCCTGGGGTGGATTCCTCGCAGCCCCGGTAGCCGCCACTAGGTCGTAGTATCTTATCGACAGAGCGAGTCGTAAATACCGCGGCACTTCAATCAATCCATTACGTAAATTAATTGCGATTATTTTGAAGATTTGCTCGACATAAGGCCAAAACGCATTGACAGTGGTGGCAAAGCGGCGCGACGCGGAGGCGGTACGGGCTGTAATGTTCGAGCTAATCTAATATGAAAGGGTCCGCACAGGATACCGCGCCGCGCCGCTTTCATATTAGCTCGAACATTATCTACAACGGGTTGTTGCTGTGGGTTGTTAACCGTCCGGGTTTCCCCGGATTTGTCCTAGTTTAAAAGGCGTCCGTGGAGCGTCCGGGCGGGGTTTCATTTGTAGTCCGGGTTTAAAAATTTGAAGCCTTGGGCCGCCGCGCCGCGGAGCGACGCTACGGCGACGCGATGTCCGGGTTCTGGGCTCCAAAATCCGGGGTTTTCACGCGTCGTGTCCTGGTTGCCAAATTTTAGAGATGGCAACCCTATCTACAACCGGTACCGCCTCCGCGCTCAGCCTCTCGTTTCGGCCTTTTAGGCGTAAAGAAACGGTAGCTATACACGTCATCTCAAATGCCTCCATCCATCAGTTGTGACTTGAAGGCTAGAAGATGGTAATCAATTACCTAACCATAGGCTCCGTTAAACCATATCAACATTATCAACATAGTTTAGGTAGCTAGGTAACTAAGTACCCACTTTAAAATAAAAACTAAGTTTTAATCGACTTCAATTCAGTACTCTGCCAAGCCACATGGGTCATTTCAACATTTCCTTTCCACTTTACCACATGAACATTGATTATTACAGTTAAAAACCAAATCGCTGTATGTGGTCCGATAATATTTGTTCCGTCGATTCATCAAGAAAGGTGATTCTGAGACCTTTGGCACTTCATTAGTTACTATTTCATCCTATCAGAATCTAGGTACGTATAGTACCTACGAGGGGAGTAATGAGAATAACATAAACTTAGTAAGGAAATAAAAAAGTTCTGGCAGGCATAAATAGCCCATTTAATTCTTATGCCTTGGCCACACTTCGCCCCAATGTTGTTGCCATCCTTGTCTAACGTATAGTATCCGTAAGACAACTTCGGCAACAAGATTCGGGCGAAGTGTGGCCCAGGCCCAGGCATTATAAATAAATAAAATATTTTGGCAGGTCGTTTGTTTTTTTAATCGAACACATTTAATTCGTTCTGTCGCGATCGGGACAAATAGGCAAAAATTGAAGTTCGTGCGGTAATTAAATATCCCATAAAAAACATTGCATAAAAAAGAGGCCGTGATATATATATATAAAAGTTGTGATATATTTGGTAGTACCAAGTCTCAGGCATTCTTATTATTCTTTATTTGCTAGCTAAATAAAATTCTGCAACTTGGCAATCACACAACTTTACTGCATTTATGGATTTTTGCATACCTAAAACTATGTAGTAACTATTGTGTGATTGCCAAGTCACAAAATTTTATATAGCTAGCAAATAAAGAATAATAAGAATGCCTGAGACTTGGTACTACCAAATATCTCACAACTTTTTGCGGTGGAAGAGTTTCGAGACTTGGCCTGTTTTTTACATGAAATGTTATTTATGGGATCTCACTTCTTTTTGTAGGTTATTGTGTCAATATCACATTCTTGATTTTTTGTCCCATTAACTGCAATTGACATATTTATGCAGTCGGTGTATCTAGAAAACTGGACTTAAATTGCAATTTTTTATAGCGTCCCCTTGATTTATACACTAAACACTAATATTCTAAAGTTGAAGCTTCTATGTCTGCTAGAAGTGCCTTAGACTTTTGATGATCGGTGAGTCAGTGAGTGATAAAATTAAGAAACTTTGACTAGTTATAAATCTTAAACCGCTGGTTCAAATTGAATGAAATTTGAAATATATCGTGTTTATACATTGCGTGCTTGGTTAATGAAAATGCAGGCTTCTAGTTTTATCCACAACGAAGTTATAGGGGTCGAAAACGGCCTGAACTGCTTCGAGAAAAGGATGGTACGGCCGTGCCGCTGTTTTGCTCGACTTGGCGGGGCACTGCCGTGCCCCCAGATCTGTGCTTGAAATGTTTTACTACAGAGCAGGTTAATTTAGATTTGCAAGAAATATTAGGGGTTCACGCACAGATATATCTGTGCTGTGGGTTCACGCTCCTTCTTATTCTACGGTTGCACGGTGCTGTGCTGAGTTCAAAAGGGGAAGAACGAGCTCCAACGACGACCCACCGCACGCCCCACGCTCAGGGCGGCCGAACACAGCAGTAACCGAACAAGTGATAAAAAAAAGAAATTTACCGAATCAACGTCTCGAATCTCACTCGAGATTTAGACCAGCAGCGGTTGAACAAAAATGGGTTTTTACAACATTAAAGTTTTTTCTTTTTTGATATGTCGCTGGAAGCATGTTAAATAATACTTATGTAAAAAGTTAGACAATTTTAGGTGGAGCTTTCGGCTATATTTTAATATTTTCGTTTTTGCCAATAGCTATGTCAATATAGAATTAGAGTTACAAAAACTTGTAACATATCCAATAACACTTATTTTTATACAATATTCTGTTTTTAGAAATCTGGAACTTCTGCATTCCGGTGAACTTAAAAATGCAAATTATTTTGTAAATAGAGAATTAGAGTAGCTGATATTGCAAAATTACGATGTTATCGATCCACTTAACATATCCAAAAAAGTTAGAAATGTAGACAATCGGCTTGTCTAGATATTGATTTCTGGCTAAACAGTATAGCCAATATTGAATTAAAGTTTGTAGAGTTAATAGTAAACGGTCATGACAATGATCTCAGTTACCAAACAAAAGTTAAGGAAAATAAACTTAGGGCGACACTAAATATTGATACGTAAGTATTCCGTGCGTAAATTAATACAGTTCAAAAGCGCGGCATGTATGCGTGTGGCAGCAGGCATCGAACAACGCAAAGTATCCTGAGAGTGGTACAGTTTCGCTCTATGGAAAAACAACAATATATCGATATCAGCCCGATTTTTACACCAAAAATAGATTGGGTAATTTGACTAAATATTAATTAATAATCCACCTACATTTAATACCGCGACGGTACTAAATAATAAAAACTTATCTATATAAATTACGTAAAAATCTGGCGAAAATGCTATAAGAATTATTTACTTTATGATATACTACTACTACTTCTATTTATGTTCTTAGTGATGCATATAAAATCCACTTCGTTTTGTAAAAGAAACTTTATAATACATAATATTTATATTAAAGTAAAAAATTAAAATTCACATCGTTAATGGCATATAAGGAATCAGTATAGTTAAGGTTTATATATGTCTCTTATACGTGTCTGGTCATTTTTTATACTGAATAAATCGTAAATACTTAAAGCCATATTAACTTTGAAAAAGTCTTGTGAAATAAATATATCAGCCAAACGAACTACGAAGTTTTCCTAAAGGTCAAATTGTAATAGATGTAACGATAATCCACCTTAAAATTACCTATTAAGTGGTTTTTAATATACAAATCACTTCCAATAGGCGCGAGAGGGGAATGCGCGTTGAGCGGAGGGGTACCTACGGCGAGGCGGCACGAGGCACGCGGGCGGGGGACAGTGACAAGCCGACCGAGGGACAGTTTTTCGAATTGGCAACGTGCAATTTTTCATTATTCGTTTTTCGTGTTAAAAGTGTAATTGTTGTGTTTGAAAGTGAAAGTAATAATGGAGGGCAAAGAACATAATAGTACGGCGGAAATTGGCCAATATTGATAAAAGTCGTGGACACGTCTTCTATATACCTAAAACTGGTATGAATGTTTCTTGTTCTCTCCCGAGTACGAATCTACCGGTTTTAGTTAAGGGAGAGGGGGACGGACATAGCTGTCACAAAGATGGCGGCCGACGTTCATCGATGTGTTCAAATCTCGGGTTCTATTTTACTGATTGCTTCGTGTGAGGTGTCATTTGAAAGCATATTAAACGAACTATAATTGTTTTTTTTGAACTTTATAACATACAACCACCCGTTAGAAAAAATTATTAGAAGTTTGCTTACTTACCATCATAATAAAAATATTATATCATTATAAAAAAGATCAGACATTTTATTAGCTTGCCAAATATATGCAATTTGTCGTCGTTAAATCATAAATATATAATTTATGGCCAATTCCGTAACGCAAGTCCGAGGCAACTACTTTGATAGTTACTTTTTGATGTTCCCAAATGAAAGGTACTGTAGTCGAATTAATAAATATTATGTTTAACTGTATACTTGTATGCGTTGATTAGTATTTATAATCGGCGAATTGAGTTCTTTCACGCCCAGGATGCCTAGTTATCAGCCAGAAGATTTTGTAAATGTGTTTGATTTAAAAGGCATTTTAAATTCATAACTTCGTTGACTGTGGGCCGCAAGCTTTCGCTAAAATCCAGCCCGAGGACTAGGACTCAAACTGGCGACAAGGCCACCCTTTCCGTACCCCGCGCCCGCGCATATTTCATTAAATTCGAAGGCAAGTTGCGATTGAATTTGGAGACATTTTCACGTGGTGATTTGTTACATTTACCTTTCTAGCAACAGCTATGGGTAAACACATTTTTTTACTCCTTTAGGTGCGTATCATGACCGTCTGTCTCGTATAATTACGCAGAAAACAGTAAAAGAGTTTCTAAAGGCGCGACGTGACGACAACGATCGCTAGCAGAGTCGAGCGTGTTGATAGTTAATCGGTGCGTAATTAACAAAATGTATTCTTACTTCGTTATTTATTAATGCACACCAACAAAATCTATATTGTTGGAAAGCATATAAACGTTTTTATAATAACATTAATTGCGCTAGTTATTATTCATTGAGTCACAAGCGTGTTTTATCAGTACTCATGAAAACGCGCACGGTATATTTATAATAATAGTCATATTTTTTTTAAATATAAAAAAATGTTGATGTTACGTCATAGGGTTCAAAGAAACAATTATAGAACGTTTAATATGCGTTCAAATTACACGTCACACAAACCGATCAGTAAAATAGAACCCGAGATTTGAACATAAATCGATGACCGTTGGCCGCCATCTTCGTGACGTCACGACATACCGTTCCCCTCTCCATTAACTAAAACCGGTCGATTCGTACTCTGGAGACAACAAGGAACACATCCATACCAGTTTTAGGTATATAGAAGAGATGTCCACGAAAATTTCATTTAAATATAATTACAAGACTAAGAAGTAATACCTGCCATATATTTTCTTTTCTAGGCCATTGATCAACAATTGGTGACTGGAACTGTCAAATGATTAGTTTGTAAATGTCTCATCAAATTTGTAAATTAGAAACCTTTTTTGAAAATTACATTTGTTAAAAGAAATTGAATAACAATCCAAAACACGACATAACATTTGGGTGTTCCTGTAATAGTTTTATGAAAATAAATAGTTTTAAGTACTTGAAATTTACGAGTACCTAATTAATGTCATACTAAGTACTTAAGGTAAATGAATACATTTATTTATTCAATCTTAAAAAGTTAATCATGAAAACGACTCCATTTCCCTCTGTGTGAGATTTGCCACCGATACTCCGGACTCTAATTATTACTAATAGCGAACTCTTATTTTTACAGTGTAATCGCGGTTATTTCGAAGTGCAATAGCTAGAATAAAATCTTCAATTCATATAATATTATCCATTTTCGACATTTGATAGTTTACTACCTATCCATTTAGCATCACTACGTCATCAATTTGAACATGAGGCATCATTATTATTGACTGAGTTTTAGTGTGCCACTTTTAGAGCGACTATAACATATATCTCTTTTTTATATTACATCATTGGATTTGAAACACAAAAGCAGCGCTTGTGCGGCAGTGCGGCGGGGTGGGGCAAGGTATCGCTCGCTAGGTCGGCTGTGATCAGCTGCCGCGCGGGCCAGCACGGCGTGGTTATGAATTTCGCGCCATTTTAAATAGATTGTACTATTATAATGCAAGCTGTACACAGAAATTTCTTACTTTTCATAATATGGCTTATATTATTTTATAGTATTAGACTTATTTTTACAGACTCTAATTCAATATTAGATCTTACAGGACAAAAAATGCATATTACTTTTATAGCATGTATCCTATTCTTCTACATTTTTAGCTTTGTCTATTAACTTAAGGAATTAGAGATATTGTTGAGGATTTTTTAACTTTAATTCAATATCGACAAAGTAATAACCTAATTCTAGTTTTACAAAGAAGCTGTTAAAAAAAATCTACAAACTTAACAACATAAAGCTTCATACATATTAGAAACGATGAAGCTAAAACTTTGCACTTTAATTAAATATTCACAAATCATAAATAAAAATATATAAATACCTAATTTATACTTAACGCTCGTTCTAACTTTTCATCATATATTGCAAATATGCTTAAAAATATGTCCGATGCCATATAAGCATCACTTTTCCATCTTTAGAATTATCAAAACTTTTAGGGCGAAAATCAGGTCCCACTATCGGTCTAATTTGTTAGATGGATTTCCCGATTTTTTTATTTTCTTGTATAAAAAATTCTGAACGCTTCATTTTCCCGTAATTTATTATACCATACTACTAATTTCATAATTCACATTTTACCGCTCGCAAAACTTCTCATTCGCATAATTACCGGTCTTGTGATTTTTAACGGAAGAAATTTTTTGAATATTTTTACTCAAAATGTGTATTCCGTCTCAAAATTTTACGAGCTTTCGAATGATACCCCACACGTTCCTTAAAATCCAAAAAAAAAATTGCGTAACCCCTTATTACCCCTCAAACTGCCTCCTTTATTGGGGTTTACACCTTTTTGACTTTATTTATGTAATTAGGCCATAAATTTCTATGTCTATATCAAATTTCAGCTTCCTATGTCAAACGGTCTTCGAGAAAACTGGCTGTGACAGACGGACAGCCTCCCGAGTGATCGCATAAGTGTTCCCGTGGACCAATGTTGGTGCGGAACACTAAAAAGGTGTATGAGAAATTTTGCAACACTTCAAATGTACGCATACGAAATTATCCGCAGGGTAAAATAAATTAAGTATACTGGAAAAATAAGCGTTCGGAAAGTTTTATACAAGAAAATAAAAATATCGGGAAATCCATCTAACAAACGAGGTTAACTAAGTGTCGACACCCCCGCGGGTCCAGTCGAGCCTCCGGGTTCAGCGACCGTCGGCGTCGGCGGCGTCCCGGGCGTCGACCGCGGCCTCCCGTCCCGGCCACTCGGCGTCCTGGCAGCGACTTCCCGCCGACACTTGCTACTCGTACCCTCACGTGCCAGACCCAGACGCCAGACGCTTCTCTCGTTTGTAACTGTCCGCGACTATACTCCTTCCTAGCAAAATTGTTCCCCTAGAACAGGGCTCGGCAACTTTTTAGCAACCAAGGGATAGGAGCTAACAAAAATGACGCGGGCCGCACTGATAAATTTTATTATTTTTGACTTTATCAGGCAATTCCAAAATTCTGAATTTAACGACCTTTAGGTATAATACAGTCAGCATCAGTAGTAGCTACAAGCACAATAACACGCTCAAAATTACCTTCACAGATCCTTATTCCTTTGACGATAGAGTTCATGTGTCATTATTATAAAGGTATAGGTCTGTCTCTCTGTGTCTTAGTTGAGTCCGATAGCCAGGGAGTTAAGCCGGGGTTATATTAGAGCCACGCCGCGTACGCGTGTCGCAACGCGTACTTTGTATTGAACGTGGCGACACGCGGGACTGAGCTAATGTAACCACGTTCATACAAAATGTATGTAACCGATTGCGTTGCGACACGCGGCGTGGCTCTAATATAACCCCGGCGTTAGGAATGATGTAGCTGGTACTTTAACTATGTTGATATCCGGCGTCCTTTAAATTGGAACACACATGTGTGTGATTACAAAATACATGTTTATTGATTACTTATAATAAATTAAATTAAATTCAGTTTTATTCATTTACCAAACATACCTTATTAACTAGTAAGACTATTAGAACAGTATTAACGACAGATTATATGTAAGTAGGTAAAGATAACTGCAGATAACTAGGGCTGTGAATTTATTGTCTTTTTGTTAATTACACAGTAAGTTGATGACCTAAGTATAAATATATATATATATCTTAAATATTGCTATGTTGCACAATAGAACAGAATGTATTATTGTATAAGATCTATAATCAAAATATAAGAACAAATTGATTAGAAAATCTTAAAATAAAGTGACCTAAGTTAAGTTAGAAACTTATAAAGTTTTATCCTGATTTGTGATTGCAGCATTTTCATTATTATGTGAAAGCAAACATATTTTTTGTAATTTTTCATGATGGAGTTATTATTTTGAAGGAATTAAAAAAAATCATTTAAACACATTTTACTTCAAAACATGTCAAAACATTTGTACCATTTTAATATTTTTTAAACTGTTCCTTCTCATTATTTTTGTTTTCAATTTGCAATGTACAATTTTGATTTTGACTTTCATTTATACTATTGTTATTCTAAGGCGGGATTCCACCGGTGTGCGGCACAAGCTTTTTGTCCTGAATATGCTGGTGCCGCACAGCGCCGAACACCGGTGGAATCCCGCCTTTATACCTACACTCGGACGATCTTTTTGTGAATTCATGCTATTTAATTTTCAAAAAACGACTATTACATTTTCAAAATAATATATTGAATCTTTCTAATCTAATCGAACTTTTCCTTAATGCAAATATGTAGCCAACTAACCTACCTATACATTAGTTAATCAATTATATATTTCAATTGAAAAATCAGAGTAGGCTTTAAAACAAAATGAGGTTAACTGATGAACATCTTACTGTAGGTACCTACTGGTTTGTAGCGAAGGGGTCTGTAAAGTTTAGTAATCATTCAATTATTTTTACTACGCTATGGGCTGCCAAATGAAGGTGGAAACAGACTTAACTCGAGCCGAATTGGTGATCGTCAATCACCTTTAGGTACTGTTACTGCGACAGCGACCCCATCTCACCCGGGGCGTTCTCGAGGCTGCCCGCCGGCTCACCTTAACACCTTTGTGCCGCCGCACTCGCCGCAGTCCTCACTCTCAGACCGAATCCATTATGTAGGTGTGACTCAAATAATAATATTTATAAGTTACAATTGCTCTTAGCCTGGGATTTTTAATCGTTCTTGTAAAGAAACGCATAACAAAAAATAATGGTAAATAGTAAAATACTTAGTAGTTATATAAAGTCATAACATAACTCTAGCTAGTTTACGCCCTCAACATTAAAAGTAATGTTCGCTTACTTTTGTCACTTGGTCCGTATCCGTATCGACGTTAACCTACGAGTATAGTTAGTGCACTACTTGCATGTCAGTAATGGTGTTGGTAGCAATGGTAGGAATAAGTGAATTACTAACACCTTCGTTATAATAAGTGTCGATGAAAACGAGACGACCCGAGGTACCTACGGGCAGGCGGGCGGCAGGCTGCGGCCGGGCGAGCTCCGAGCCGAGTGAGCCGGGGGCTGCACCGACTCGGGCTGCGTCCGGGCGAGCTCCGAGCCGAGTGAGCCGGGGGCTGGACCGACTCGGGCTTCGTCGCCTGCCCAGCTTTGTCCAGTGCCTTCATAATGTACCTTCGTTAAATTAATATGAGATACTCGGTGAAGCGGCAGATCCGGTGCATTATTAGGCTGGAGGCCGGCCGGCCGGTGGTCGGTTTCGTTGCTGGGGACAGGAGGGTACTCACATTACTCCTGAACTTGAAAAACAGCGACATAGGAGCGCTGCGCGGGCGGGGCCGTCGGGTCGGGCCGGCGTCGCGCCGACACTGCCGCCGCCGCCGCCGGCACCGCCGCGCCGCCGCGCACGCGCGGTATCGACCCGCGCGACCCACACTACCGTTCCGGGAACCGCGGCAGGCACTGCTCTAGATTGTAGATATTTGCTGATAAACAATTAGCTAAATGAGAGTTCCGATCGAGGTGGAAGTTCCTACGCGCTGATGCTAGATAGTATTATGGAAAGGTTGAAGAGCGGAGCGGGTTCGGCGCCGGGCGCGATGTGGTGGTGGTCAGCGCTGGTAGTGTCGGCGCTGGTGGCGGCGGCGGCGGCGCGCGAGCTCGACCCGGCGGCGTGCGCGGCGCGCTTCGACGTGCAGCGCGACAAGATCATCCGCACGGAGGAGTCGCGCGAGATGGGCGCGCGCTACTTGGCGGAGCTGGACGTGGGCGCGCGCGCGGAGTGCTTGCGGCTGTGCTGCGAGACCGACGCCTGCGACGTCTTCGTCTACGAGGAGAAGGTGCGTGCACTGTGCGCCTTCACGACAAAACACTGTGATACTGAGTGACAGTTTTTCGTTTTAGGAAGGGAGCATTCCACGCAATTATCACTTTCGTATGCTACACGAGGGTGCGCTCTTTGTGTGTTTACGTGCTACATTTACGTAGTTCTGTTGGTCGTATCTAACGTACTGGTTAATGACGTGTTAGTTGACCGCAAAGGTACAAATCGTCATTTGTTTCGGACAAATGCGACGGGCAATGCTAATGTAAAAGTGCCATTATTTTAATTTTAACTGCGCCCTATCAAAACACGAGGCGTATTGGTTTCATATCATGGTAAGGTGTCCAGTTGAAACTTCCGTAGAGTGCGGATGAATGTGTTGTGTGATGCAATGACTATAAAGTAACGGGTCATAAACATCAGTTCGCCGAGCTGATGCGTCGAGGCGCTCTCCGAGCCCGCATGGCCCGCAAGGCCCGCATGGCCCGCTGGGCGCTGACGTGGAGTCACCCATGCCATGCCGCATGATAACCAATAGGCATGGTGACTGGTGACTAAATTTTTTTTATGATGTCATTCGAACCAGTTTTTGAAGAGGAACAAATGTTTGTATGGGAGCAACTACAATTAAAGAACATAAATAGGTACCCAAAAAATTGAGACAAAGATGGTCGGCAGCGCAAAACGCTTCATACTGATTAACAGATAGGTATGACGTCACAACGGCATTTATTAGTACAAATTACATGTATCGTTGTATGGAAAATCAGGTAAATTGTTGTTTCGGTCGCGAAATACTGCGTTTTAAGTACATAGTTGTTGTACAATTTTATTTCTATAAAAACGAAAGGATTCTATTGGTAACTTTAAATTTACTCTTGGACAATGAAAAAAATGCATATTTTTAAAAAACTTTCAAGGGTCATATCTTTTTACGTTTTTAATTATATAGAAAATCGAGACGTCAGACAACTGAGGCAATGACTGGGCTGACAACCCTACAAACTTCGTTTTGTATAATAAATAATATATATAAGAGCGTTTTAGTTATTTGAATTCTGTTAGATCTTCTAACAATTTGCTATTAACTGTGCCTTTGTCATCTTCAAAATTTTACAGTAGTTCGTTCACCTTTAAGGCTATTCGACTGTGGAACTCTCTCCCTCTTCATATAAGACAAGCTAAATCTATCGGCAACTTCAAATCTCTTATTAAAGAACATTATTTGTCTTTCCCCTAACCCTGATTGTCCTACTATTATTATTATTGGCTGACTGTTTATGTTTTATATATTTTTATTTGTGTTATTTGTATATATATGTATGATTGTGTATGTATGTTTATATATAGAGCTATTTATGTACGTGCATTAATATAATTATTTAGATTTTTGGTTTATTATAATCTCTGCACCACCTACTACATAATCTAGTTTTATCTCTTTCTCCGATACCCAAAGGTTGTCTGGAAGAGATCGCTCTTCAGCGATAAGACCGCCTGTTGTCTACCTCTACCTACATGTTATTGTATTGTTTTTCTTTTTAACTGCTTTCTTTGTGTGAGGTGTGCAATAAAGAGTATTTGTATTGTTGTATTGTATTGTATATCCTACTAATATTATAAATGCGAAAGTTTAGATGTTTGGATGTTTGTTACTCAATCACGCTTAAACGGCTGAACCGATTTGAATGAAATTTTGCATGAAGATAGTTTATAGCCTGGACTAAAATATAGGATAGTTTTTATCCCGGGTCCAAGCGGACGAAGTCGCGGGCGGAAGCTAGTAAATTATAATTTGATGGTTTACTATCCAATTAGCATCACTTACGTTATCAATTTGAACATGAGGCACCATGACTATTCTAATCAACGAGCCCACGACCATCATGATCCTTATCGATGTAGATAGTTAGATACTTACCTATGAAATTGGTTCAACTTAATTATGTGCAATCTGTTAGATAAAGGTAACAATCAAATGATAGGTAAATGCCGTTGATAGGTCGATGAAGTTGTAGCTTGAAGACATTATTATATTCCCCATTTTCCAAAGAGTTCATGCCGATCTGTACCTAACCTATCTCTCTCATCGTGTAACGGATCTATTTTTACCTATTTACACCTGTGTCATCACATCATCATCATCATCATCAGCATACACCCCACTGCTGGGCACAGGCCTCCCCTCACCTATGTATCACCATTATATTTCTGACAGAGCTGCGTTTAAATATATGTTTTGATGGGCGTTGAAGTAAGTAGCGCTCGTACCGTATATACCTACTATACCTTACCTACCTATAGTTATAAAGTTTAAAACGAGTACCTATCGTCAAGGTAGGGTCATTCCCGTGCGGCTGATCTGGCCCGTACCACCATGCGTCACTCCGCCCGAGTTTGAGTCGTGTGTCGTGTGTTGTGTGTGCAGAGTCCGGGCAGCTGCTACCTGTTCGCGTGCGGGCCGCCCGAGGACTTCCGCTGTAAGTTCACCGCGCACGGCAACTTCAGCAGCGGCGTGCTGGCCGTGGCGCGCCGCCGCGCCGAGCAGCAGGACCGTGCGCGCCTCGCGCAGCACGAGCAGGCGCTCGCCAACCTCCGGTACGTCGCATTCATGGATACTGTTATAAGTTGTCATTTAATAAACACAATAAAAATCTAAACAACAATAAAGATCACAATAAAAAGTCTGAAAATAATATAATATCTTATCTTGCATTAAAGCGCCAAAGACCATACTTAACACACATTTATTTTACGTCACACCTGGCCATAATCTGAGTTTTACCGCACATTGCGCGTACGGTAACACTCGCATTGTGGCCAGATGAAGACGTAAAATTGTGTACTCACCACGGGCAGTAAAAAAGAAAGCCCTCTATCCAATATTTACCAACCTCGCCTGCGGCTCGGGTCTCAAATACCTGCGATTTCGGGCTTTCTTTCTTTTACAGCCCTTGGTAAGTAATGTAGGTACTATACTATGTTGTCAATTAGAATCATAATATCTTTTTCACTTCTCATGCTCTATAAGTTCGTCTTTATTGTGTGCGTAGGCGACATAAAATCGCTTTTTATGCTCTAGAGCATAAAGTAAAATCTTCGTCGAAGACCACGGCAATCGTGGTACTTACAACCGCCACACGCGCAACTTTAACTCTATAGAATAAACTCTTTATTTTTTATTTTTTTATGTTTCGTTAAGTATTCTAAGACCAAGGCGAGGATACCAACAGCCAAAGTATTACACAATATAACTTCATGAAATAAACATAGTTTTTAATTTTCATCATTTCCTCGCAATCGAAGTGAAAAGTAGAGTGTACAATTCGTCCCATTTTACACTACATTTTATATCCATCCGAGCGAGCTTGCAAACGTCTCTCGTAAAATGGTGCATTTTATGCACTTGTTGTACAATCTACTACTTATTTACGGGTTTCTAGTAGCAGTCTCATCTGAGTTTTTCTGCCGCAGAAGCGCGAGCACGACTGCCAGCACGAGCACGAGCACGTCGACGACGACCACGCCGCCGCCGCCGCCGCCGCCCACGCCGCCGCCCGCGCCGCAGCTGCCGCCGCGTGAGTATCTGCCACGGGAAGGCCCCGGTGGTAAACGACAATGAGGCTTGTACCTATTACTGAAAACTCAGCGACCAAATGAATGCCAGTTTTATTTATTTATCTATTTTAATTATTTAGGAATTGTTTATTAGTTAATACATTATATTATAATGTATATTATGTTAATAAATTATATTATATTGTTAATACATTATTTATACATTATATTGTAGATTAGTTAATACATGCCTACTTACTTATATTATTCTACTTGATAACACCTTTATAGATTAGGTAGGTACTATAACTTCTGCCCGCGACTTCGTACGCGTATAAATTATGGTTTAAGTACATGATATTCTTATGTTTAACCATACTACTCACAAATTTGAAAATAAAGATTACATTTTCCCCTCACTGGCTCGGAAAGCCGTCTATTTCCTTTAAAACGAGTGGGCAAAAACGCATTTTATCCACTAGTGGGGAAAGTAATTTGACCTTCGATTAAGTAGCTATTGACAGATAGGTATCTACTGCGCAGTGGAAAGGTCATGATGCGTGCTCGGCGAACCGCGCCGGGTCCGGGGTCGGCGGCCGCCGGCGCCGAGCGGTGAGCTAATTGTTACCCCGCGACGCCCGCGCCCGACGGCGCTCCGGTTGCTGTCTTTATCTTGACGTCAACACGTGAACTTCGGCTCGGCAGCCCACTGGGAGGGACGAGGGACAAAGAGAGCTCTCAGTGTAATGAGTACTTATATGAGTCAGGGTTCTCCCGCCCCTAGGCATTGACTCACTGTTCACAACCTACAACGTGGCCAAATAACGGGACACCTTTGATGATCCTACTGCGAAATTAAGCAATCACACCTAGCGAGCAATTCGCGGTACACTATCGTTAGCCGCGGTTCTGCTCGCTTATTAAGTTTGTAACCAGATTGGCAAAGAGCGCTGTTTGTTCGGCACTTAGTCATGCCTCAGCTGTGCCACCTTAAATCAGTCCAAATGTGCACATACCTACGCAATTCACTATGATCTGCCTTTCTTATGATTATGAAAACGGATGGATCATGTATATGTAATTGAGTGGGATGTTATGACAGGACGAGGCAAGTAAATGGCACTAAAGTGGGTTCTAAAACGTGTACGGTGTACGCCCTAATAATGAGTGAGACCTAGTATGCGTGAAATTACGAGTACTAACATAAGTACCTACCTACTTATATCTATGCACAATGTTTTTATGTTGGTATTGCGCTGATTGTCGTTGATTGCTATGATAATTTACTTTAAAAACAAAGTCTTAACCGACTTCAATTTAGTACTCCGCCACGAGAACATTTCCACATTATTCATTATTCTTTTCCAATTAACCACATGAACTGATTTTTGAGAGCAAATGCGTTGATTATTAGAGAAAAAAACCAATCGCTGTATGTGGGCCGATAATATTTGAGGACCTCCGTCGATTCCACAAGGATCACCTTTGGCACTTCATTAGTTGCTATTTCAACGGAATCTTATCAGAATCTGTGACATACTTTTAAGTACTTACATAATTGAGGAATTCCATAAGTCATCTGTGGTCTTCATCATCAATTCCACTCCACCATATTCATGATTTCCGTGTGTAAATACCTACACTAGTTAAAACAGAAAATACCAAAATCACTACACGCGTACCTAATATAATTGAAGAGTTCCCTCAATTCCTCATGGATCCCATCATCCAATTGAATTTTTGAAAAAAATGGGACCCACCTGGAAGCATATATTTACAAACAAAAAATTTTTTTACGAATCGGCTCATCAATGACGGAGTTCTGTGGGCGTAGCATGGTTGCCATTTTATCACTTATCGTTGTGGTAAAGACGCCCATCACACTCTGACAAGTATGCGAGTGCGAGAGTAACGGATGCCTTATCCACAACGATAAGTAATAAAAATAGCAACCGTGCTACGCCCGCTGAGGTAAAAAACATTGAAAATGATTAAAAAAAATACAACCGAATTGAGAACCTCCTCCTTTTTTAACCGACTTCAAAAAAAAGGAGGAGGTTCTCAATTCGGTTGTATTTTTTTATTTTTTTTTCAATGTTTGTTACCTCAGAACTCCGTCATTGATGAGCCGATTCGTAATTTTTTTTTTATTTGTAAGTATATGCTTCCAGGTGGGTCCCATTTTTTCAAAAATTAAATTGGATGATGGGATCCATGAGGAATTGAGGGAACTCCTCAATTATATTAGGCACGCGTGTAGTGATTTTGGTATTTTCTATTATAACTCGTGTATTTACACCCGGAAATCATAAATTTGGTGGAGTGAAATTGATGATGAAGACCACAGATGACTTATGGAATTCCTCAATTATGTACATAAAATTGAAAAAGTATATCACAGATTCTGATAAGATTCCGTTGAAATAGCAACTAATGAAGTGCCAAAGGTGATCCTTCTTGAATCGACGGAAGTCCTCAAATATTATCGGCCCACATACAGAGATTGGGTTTTTTTCTCTAATAATTAACGCATTTGCTCTCGGAAATCAGTTCATGTGGTAAATTGGAAAAGAAATGTGTAAATGTTCTCGTGGCTTGGCGGAGTACTAAATTGAAGTCGGTTAAAACTTTGTTTTTAAAGTAAATTATTTTGAAGTCGGTTTTAAAACAGGGCAAAAAATTAGCTTAGTGTAATGTTCAAAATCATGTAAAATATAAAAAAGTGTGTGTGTGTGTGTGTAAAATATTGTATATTAGGTAGTGGGTACATACTAAGTATACTTAGCAATAGCAACCAATCACGAAACTGAGCGCTGTCTGACTGTTTCGGCTCGGCTTCGCAGATGAAACGCTAAAAGTGCGTGACCGGTGTGTTGTTACTTGTTGTGTCGCAGCGCGGCGCTGCAGCCGCTACCAGTTCGAGTGCCACGGCAGCGGCGAGTGCATCGCCGTGTACAACGCGTGCGACGGCGTGCCGCAGTGCGCCGACGGCAGCGACGAGGCGCCGGAGCTCGGCTGCCCCGCGCCGCCGCCGGACCCGCCGCGCCTGCCCGTGCCGATACAGGTCCCTAGTCGCTAGTCGCTAACTGATAGTGTTCGTGTGTCGTTGACCGTAGTGTGTCAGTGACGACGGCAGCCTAGCTGCCACGCTGCCAGGACTATAGGTAGAGGCGAGAACGCATGTCTGACACTGGTTGTTGATGCAGATATTACAATTATAATTATTTTTATAAATTGGTGCGTATAACGTTTCAGGAGAGCACTGACGGCGGCGGCGAGAGTGCAGGCGGCGAGCGCTGGCCGCACCGTCTGACGCAGGCGCAGCCGCACCGGTACAGCGCCAGCGGTGAGCAATATCACGTCACTACCTACTGAGGATCACGCGATCTTACGAGTAACTAATCACAATGATCCTGATAGTCAAAAAGTCTTGACAATGGCGTTCTCAGCGTTCCATAAGCGGACTGCTACTCGAGTAGCAGTCCGCTTGTCTGTGATCGTAGCTCCTGAAGTAAATATTTAGTTTTAATTGTCCTGGTTTCCTGATTTAATAATAATGAGGTGTGTGAGCAGAGGTGGGCGGCGGCCCGCACATCTTCAGCCACAAGGGCGGGCTGCTGCAGCAGGCGCGCGAGGAGCCGCCAGAGCCGCCCTTCTACGAGCAGCCCGCCTGGCCGCGCACGCCCTGGCAGCAGCCGCAGAACGGTAACTATATACGTACTCCACTGTAAGACAGATACAAGATACAAAACAGTGTTTTATTCAAAAACAGTAGATTAGTGCATGTGTGAGTGATATTCACATGTCTGTGGCAACGGCAACATCAGATAAAAATACGGCTGACATTTCATAAGCTTGTCGGAAATCTATTACCTGCTTGTTTGACTTAATTCTTATGCTCGTAAAGTTCGTCTCTATGCTGTGTGTAGGATGAAGTACACAATAAACTGGAGTGCGACCGTTCCTTTCCTTCTTACATTTTATTAATATTGATTATTTTCTTTGTGTGTGACAGTGATAGATTCGGGATGGGGCGGGTACGCGAGGCCCGCGTGGCCGGAGCCCGACCCGCGCCGCGCCTGGCCCGTGCCGCAGCCGAGACCTGAACCAGTATGTATAAATATTATACCTACCTTTAAATGGATTTGTATAGATGCTCTGATCTCCTTCACATGCTTAGGTACTTAATCTAGATTGTCTGTGAGATTCTATTCTAGCTTTAAGTATATGTAGGGGGTTCAATTAATCTACTGAACTATACCTTC
This sequence comes from Epinotia bilunana, assembly GCA_947049275.1. Classification (NCBI taxonomy): domain Eukaryota; kingdom Metazoa; phylum Arthropoda; class Insecta; order Lepidoptera; family Tortricidae; genus Epinotia; species Epinotia bilunana. Next base: position 40,210,485 of record OX346253.1, on the reverse strand, counting down.
TCATTCTCATGTGATTTCAAACATTCATTCACCAGTTTATAAAATGTTACTTCCGGATGGCTATATTTTATGCATTTTTTGTAATATCTACGCGATTGAAGCCGCGCAGGTAGCTAGCATACTTACTTAGTACAAAGTAACATAAGTAATTAGGTAATACTTATGGCAAGTATATGTATGGCTTGCAGGACATCCCGGTGTACATTCCGTCGAAGACCATGCCGGAGCTGCCGCTGGCGTACGGCGGGCAGCACACGCTGCGCGACGCGCCGAAGAAGGGCCCCCCGCCGCCGCCGCCGCCCACCGCGCCGCCCGCGCCGCCCACCGCGCCGCCCGCGCCGCCCGCGCCGCCCGCGCTGCCCGACAAGTCCGCCAAACAGGAGGCAAGTAGAAGCTGATTGGAAGAGGAGCATGTTGCTGCACTTGCTGCTAGCCAAAAAGTTGCTTTATAACTTCCTTTACAGTACATATGGTGCTACTTTCCCGCACTAGTGCAGAAAAGAGCACTTTTCGTGCATATGTCGAATTTTTAAAGAGCCATATGTACAGTAAAACGTTGTACGATACACGTGCGAATAGGTAATTCGCAACGTGTCGATTTAAAACACTCCCTTCGTTCGTGTTTTAATTTATCACCACTCGTTGCGAATTTCCTATTTTTGGCACTTGTAAATAACTATTTTAAAATCGCTGTGCAAAATCGAATGAGGTTGAGTACTTTTTTCGGCCTAACTAATGGTTTTAGGACAAATGAACATACCCATAAAACTACCGGTACATTCTAAAAAAACAACTTAGAAAAGTTGAAAAACCCCTACATTTTCATTTCAAAGTCAAATAAGGTACGTTGGGGTAAGTTGAAAAACGGTGTAAGATAAAAAACCGTCCGTGACTCCCTATCCTGTGCATATTTTTTTATACTGGCAACTTTCACCATTTTATTGTCCCCCTCCCCTCAGTCAGCGCCGTTTGCTCAGTGAGTGTGCACGTGTGTGGTTGGTACTTTTCGACAAGGTGAGTTTTTCGATGTTAAATCTAAATTTTTAATCTTACCCCATGCCTTGTAACTTCTTTAACAATTAAGCTAGAAACATTTTGTGGACATACATATGCTTGTTATTGTTATTTTGATAACCAATTGACGTGGACATCCAATATCTTTCTCACTTTTCGTGTTTTTATTCCTTTCAATCTTGCACCGACTGATTTTACTGGGGTAAGACGGTAATATTTTTGTTTTCATCTTAGACCACTTTTAAAATTCATAGTAACAGAAAGTAGTTCTCAAAATGTAGAGGTATACTCGTAACTACTGTAATGCTATTAACTCGCCAAACGAAAGGGAAATTAGGGAAAATAATTGTTATATAAGCGGTTTTGGCGTAGTTGTAGCGAATGATGCTTATTAAGATATTTTTTGGTACAGGTCACCGCGTTTACGTTTTTTTTTTTTACTAATAAACAGACTTTTGTACCAACTTCGTTGGATTGTTGCAACTCGGATCCTTGGGGGAAATTGATAGTGAAATAACTAATTCAATGAATAATAAATTATCGTCATAGTAAAATACAGTACCGGCCAATAATATATTCGTATCGTCGTGTCTTTCTATTGTCTTCGTAAGAAATACGGGATAACGAACTATTTTTTTTAAATTTGACACCAATTCTCATTGACGTGTACCTAAATTTGTACTAATATATTACGTGATTGAATGTAATAATAGTGTATAATAATCATCAAGTAAGTAAGTGCTTTGGTTTTAACTGTAAACTTATATTGTATTTGAATAACTAAATATATTCGATAAAGGCTCCATGTGTTTCTCTTTATAGTTCAATATAAAAAAGCGATATTTTATTTATCCGCAGCTATAGTCGTTTTTATAAAGAGAGTTTGAGAACCCTTGTCTACTAGGCCTCAAAGTGGGGTAAGATTGAAAGATTATTTTACAGCAGGTAACATTTTTGTTAAATGTGAAGTAAAGTTTTAAACTACTGGTACTATACCGTTCAATATATGTGTCAAATAGACCTACGACGCCTGTACATAATTTTAAAAACTATATCCATCTTACCCCGTTACCCTTTCATCTTGCCCCATGTTTTTTTTTGTTATATGTGTATTTTTACTACAACCTTTTTTAATTTTAGCTACATATTTTTAATTAAGCATAAAATTACATATCTTTACTTTTCCAAAAGCATCGTTCCTTGAACCCGATCCTGATATCATTCAAACATTGAAGCTTTTAAAAGAACATTGGTTATCTCGCCTTAAACTCATTTGATCTTACCCCAACGCACCTTATCTCAAAAACAGCTGAGCTGATTTTCATGAAACCTGGCTAAGAACACTCGGGATCACATTAGCTTTCGATTAAAAAAACCGCATTCAAATCGGTTCATCCGTTTTGGAGCTACGATACCACAGACAGATACACAGACGTTAAACTTATAACACCCCTCTCTTTGCGTCGGGGGTTAAAAAACGAAGTTCCGGGCTGCCGTTAGGTAAAGACGTCATAAGGGCAGTGCCGGATTAAGACTATACTATTTTTTATTAAGGCTTGTATACCCGCTAAAGTCCTTGAGCGTATGGGCGGAGCCTCGACCCTCTCCCCGCGCAAGTCGCACAACCCGCCGTCGTTTATTAAGCGTTACATAGATTACGTTACAGACGCGTCATCGCGCATCGTTACCAATGCAAGGGTGGACGTGGGTGGGTGACATTCGTCATGCTTAATTGAAACGTGATATTTGTCATACATAAATTACATAATTGATTAAGTTCAAAAATTATGTCTCTACTATTATAATAATATTTACTTACGATTAGTGTAGTTTCGTCAGCACGGCTAGCACGAGACGGCCGCGACATACACTCGATTTTTCTCGCACTATCGGTCTCTCTCTTATTAAGAAAGAGAGATATAGTGTGAGAAAAATCGAGAGTATGTCGCGGCCGTCTCGTGCTAGCCGTGCTAGTGAAAACGAAATTCGTTCGAATAACTCTCATTGTCGCTCGCAATCGCAAGCGCGACAGAGAGGGAGATACCCGAACGAAGTTCGGTTTCGTTTCGCGGTAGGCCCTCAGCACGCCTAGCACTAGACGGCCGCGACATACTTTCGATTTTTCTCGCACTATACCTCTGTTACTAAATATTCTAATAAGAGAGAGACGGATAGTGCGAAAAAAATATAAAGGTAATAATAATAATCCATACCTACTGTTGCCCTTAGGCCATTTTTTAATGTCGCTATTAATAGGGGCCCATCTAGCAGTTAGCGAGTTACCGTCTGCCAGAGATAAAATGTGAAACAGTTTTATTGGGCAGGCGTCCGATGTTTCATCCAATAGCCCAGCTACTAGTCCATCATTTTCACCCAATAACCCGTTTTATTTAGATTCCATCAACTAGCAATAGACTCTTACACCCCAGCGGGTGCTGTTTCTGTGTGCGTCCCATGACACGGGCAGAGACAGGATCCGCTTGGTGTACTCCTTGCATTTCATTAAATTGTCAAAAGGGCCTCTACGTGTTGGCTCAGAGCTCCACGCACGCCTCCTAAAGGTCCGAGACATCATTGCCCCGTGAGCGGGAAAGACATATAATCCATACTATCCATACTTTCATATCCATACTACATACTAATATTATAAATGCGAAAGTGTGTCTGTCTGTCCGTTACCTTTTGTGTAAGTGTAAGGTTGTTAAGTTTTAAACTAATTTTCGGTATATTTATTACGTTCTACTTCCTTGATTTGATGATGATGGCGTGTACAGTCAGCATCAGATAGTTAGTAGCATCCAAAGTAGCCAAATATATCGTAACACATTCCTTACTCCTACTTATAGTAACAAAGACTATTTCGATGAATGTACGTTCCGATATATTTGGCTAACTTGGCTGCTACTAACTATATTATGCTGACTGTACAGAAATCTATACTTATAGATTAGTTGTACGTTAACCATACTTTGTTTCATATCAAATAATAACTCTGTATCGAACTTGGAGTTGGCATGCAACCCATAGGTAGGTACTTACAATATTTGCCAAGCCCACTATTTTTATTAGAACTTATTCTACATATTAACACTTGACAGTCATTAATACGAGCAGATAAAACAATATTGTTAGTGGCAATAGATATTGTAAATATATTTACTAATAAAATGTCTGATTTTAGCGATTTCCCAATTTTGATACTGTTTAGATACTTTGATAGAATAGGTATTTACTTGTGTATTCTTTTTCCTCTTCTCTTGTAAAATTTCTTGATATTACGTATTTTCCTCCTGCGCTTATTTACCCCAAAGACCCAAAATAATTATTGAAAAATGTGTGAGACCTAAGCTAAGACCTACTAACTCTAGTATCGTAAGTTTGTATGTTACTAACAATCTATGGGCAAACTGGCCTGAAATAAAGAATTTATTATTATTATTATTATATTAATAATATTATATTATTATGTATGTCTTTCCCGCTCACGGGACAATGACGTCCCGGACCTTTGGGAGGCGTGCGTGGAGCTAGGTACCTACAAAGTACCACCTGAGCCAACACGTAGAGGCCCTTTTGACAATTTAATAAAATGCAAGGAGTACACCGAGCGGATGCTGTCCCTGCCCGTGTCATGGGACGCACACAGGGACAGCACCCGCTGAGGAGTATAGGGCCTATTGATGGTTGATGGAATCTAAATGAAACGGGTTATTGGGTGAAAATGATGGACTAGTGGCTGGGCTATTGGGTGAAACATCGGACGCCTGCCTAATAAAACTGTCTCACTTTTTATCTCTGGCAGACGGTGACTCGCCAACTGCTAGATGGGCCCCTATTAATAGCGACATTAAAAAATGGCCTAAGGGCAACACCGGTCAGAAAGCTGGGGGGAAGAGAGGTGGCACTGGACTTTAAACATATAGCCAACTCGCCACTTAGGTGTCCACATCAACCCTCGAGCAACAGCTCTTGCGACTCCACTCTGAACGGCCAGTAAAGGCAAGCCAGAGACAGGGGGCATATTATTATTATTATTACCCGTGTGGTGTCGGGTTAGAATAGCACCACCCCCTTTCTTCCCGTGGGGGTTGTAAGAGTCGACTAAGTGAACGGGGTTGAAGTGTGTTGTGGGCGATGGGCTAGCAACCTGTCACTGCTATATCACATTTCGTCGATCTTTTATACCCACATTTATGTTAACAGTGGCACTGGACACAGGTTTCATGTGCTCTGCCTACCCCTTTTAGGGATAAAGGCGTGTATGTATGTATGTATGTATGTATGTATGTATGTATGTATGTATGTATGTATGTATGTATGTATGTATGTATGTATTATTATTATTATTATTTCCCATCTTGAACTAAAAACTAAATCTAAACTATACCTACGTAAATGTTAATGAGGTACAAATGCCAACACAGTTAACTGACCATCCTGTATTTATACAAGAACCTTATTACAATGCACATAAAGTGCACGGATGGTCAGTCAGCTGTCTTGTCTATAGTACCTACTACTTTACAAACCACGAAATAGATTGTCCACTCTATGCAACAAAATTATCTGTCACTAAAAACTAAACTATACGCAAATGTTTATTAGTTACCTACTATACGAATCACAAAACGGATTGTCCACTCTATGCAACAAATATAGTCCATAATTTCCACAAATATTTAAAAATTTCGGCGCAGCGCAAATAGACACAGGTCCGTCATGCAACGTGTCTCGTCCCGCACTGACCGTATGGACGAAAACGGGGAGGCGTAGGAACCTTGGCGGAATATTTCAGAAAACGTGATAATTTTTTAAGAAAATTAAGAAAGTAAGAAAATGATGCCCTTGTTCATTAATGTATGAAGAAAGTTATAAAATTTCATATTATTCTGATAAAAAATGGAGCCGTAAAATGGTTACAAGTGAAAAAATAAGGGGTGACTTTAGATTTCTTTTTCTGTAATTTTTATTGTTAAAATGGATTTCTACGAAAACTATGACCCGTCGCATATCTTGCTGATTATGATATATTTTTTCCGACAGCAAAAATGTTACGTTATAATGTATAAAACGGTTACAAAACAACTCATTTTCACGAAAATTTCGAATTTGGAGCCTTAATAAATTATAATACCTGTATCAAGGAAGGAACCGGCTTTTGAGACACAGGGAAACCTACTTTGAAAGCCGGGGCTTCAACTATAATGTACCTATGTTTATAGTTGCAATAAAGAATTTAATTATTATTATTATTATTTCCATATCTCAGGACCATGGGGTCCCGGACATTTGGGAAGCATGCGTGGGGCCGAAGCCAACAGCGCAGAGGCCCTTTAAAACAAATATATTATTTAGTACTATTCTTGATGCCCTTTTTTTAACGTTGGGGAAATGCGTTTACGCTTCCCGTCCTTTCCCGGGGAGGCAGGACGGGTATGACGGACCGGGTAACCGAAGCTGGACTACCGTCTAAAACCACCAACGACATCCGGCTCCGCTTTATAAAGGGGGGCGTCGCAGGATCGCTCAAGGCATTCAACTGCGTAACTACTTGATGCCCTAAGCAATCCCCACCCGTGGGCCCCCCATCCATATGCAATTTGTTTGTGCTATTTCTGGGTGCCCCCAAGACGAGATGCCCTAAGCAATTGCTTAATTTGCTTATGGGCTAATTCGGCACAGCATAAGGGAGGTTAAGTTTCATGGTAATATGTGTTTCAGGTAGCGATTGGCGCGGCGGCGGCGGCGGCGGAGGCGAGCGCGGACATCGAGGTGCCGCGCCAGCCGGCGCGCGCGCCGCACGCGCACGCGCCGGCCGACGAGCGCGACGGACTCAGCGACCATCCGCCCGCCGCCGTGCTGCTGCTCGTGCTCGGTCAGTACACACATCGAGGTGCCGCGCCAGCCGGCGCGCGCGCCGCACGCGCACGCGCCGGCCGACGAGCGCGACGGACTCAGCGACCATCCGCCCGCCGCCGTGCTGCTGCTCGTGCTCGGTCAGTACACACATCGAGGTGCCGCGCCAGCCGGCGCGCGCGCCGCACGCGCACGCGCCGGCCGACGAGCGCGACGGACTCAGCGACCATCCGCCCGCCGCCGTGCTGCTGCTCGTGCTCGGTCAGTACACACATCGAGGTGCCGCGCCAGCCGGCGCGCGCGCCGCACGCGCACGCGCCGGCCGACGAGCGCGACGGACTCAGCGACCATCCGCCCGCCGCCGTGCTGCTGCTCGTGCTCGGTCAGTACACACATCGAGGTGCCGCGCCAGCCGGCGCGCGCGCCGCACGCGCACGCGCCGGCCGACGAGCGCGACGGACTCAGCGACCATCCGCCCGCCGCCGTGCTGCTGCTCGTGCTCGGTCAGTACACACATCGAGGTGCCGCGCCAGCCGGCGCGCGCGCCGCACGCGCACGCGCCGGCCGACGAGCGCGACGGACTCAGCGACCATCCGCCCGCCGCCGTGCTGCTGCTCGTGCTCGGTCAGTACACACATCGAGGTGCCGCGCCAGCCGGCGCGCGCGCCGCACGCGCACGCGCCGGCCGACGAGCGCGACGGACTCAGCGACCATCCGCCCGCCGCCGTGCTGCTGCTCGTGCTCGGTCAGTACACACATCGAGGTGCCGCGCCAGCCGGCGACACACTACTACGGCGTACACACTGTACGTCCTGAATGGACTGCTGGCCATGCCACATAAATTGCATTTTCTCAGATATGCTCGGAAATGAAGTTTCTTGTTTATGGCTCCCTATATTTCTTCTCGGCCTTACGCCAAGAAGTAATGTATGAAAACCCTAAGTAAAACCATTATTGTCCGCTACTCTAACTTTTTAAATTTGCTTACTAATATTAAACTGACAAAGCGAAAATTACATTCTGCCAACCACCACTAGTCTGTAAGCATACTTGCGACAGAAAAAAAAACAAAATCTAAGGTAGGTACTTTATGTGCAGTTAAACTTGGCGCTCTAACGGCTTCTTCAGATGGCATGTTTAAAAAATTAAAAAGGTGGCAAATTACACAATTGTTTTCTGATCTTTCGTTCCAATTGTAATTATTTTTATTTTTATATTTCCTCACATCGTTTGAGAAAAGCACATTACAATCCTCGGCCGGAACAGGGATTGCTGGACTCGTTGTATCTACCCCAATCTCGTCCAGCAATCCCTTACTTCACGGCCTCTGCAGTAATGTACTATTGCTTTATATGGACGCTGCCCGCCCCGGGCGTGCACTCAGGCCTTGCACTTAGGCAGCGGTCCGCACGCCCGCGGGCAGCGGGGCGACGAGCGTCTGGCGTACATTAAAGTCACTCGAATGTATCGACTGCCGCTCGTCGCTCCGCTGCCCGCTGGCGTGCAGTCCGCGGCCTTCTAGCAAGCCTGCCGTAGTTGTACACTCCAGACACCGAGAATATTTGAGCAACCGAGTCGCTCGGAATCACTTGATAACGTCGCTATTATTGAGCTCTCATCTACATATGTTACGTCACTTATTCTATCCGAAACATTAAGAGCACATTCTGTAAAACGAACGCAAGCAAAAAACGACTTTTTGCTCGAAATATAAGTTAGTAGTTTTTTTGGTTGCGATTATTTTGATATGATTGACTCTTACAGTTTTGGAGTAATTCGTATTGGAGTTGTTGTTTATGTTTGTGTTTGTCGGAAGGCGTGCTGATGACGGCGGCCATGGCGCTGCTGGCGGGCTGCCGCGCGCGCGCGGCGCGGCGCCGGCTGCGGCGCGGCAAGTCGCCGTTCGCGCACGACGCCGACTACCTCGTCAACGGCATGTACCTCTAGACTGTACACTGTACACTGTGTTACTGGTGAGACGCATCGACAACAGAGGCTCTAGTATAAGTTTTACCGAAACAAAACGTTACGATCGCGTTTGCGTTTTACCCTCAATTTGTATGGGATTTGACAGCTAAACGCAAACGCGGTCGTAACGTTTTGTTTTGGTAAAACTTATACGAGAGCCTCAGCTCTCCGTTCCACTCTTGCGACTGGACTTATTAGTTGACCGTATACCTGTTGGTATCTATATTTAGGTACTTGTGTGACACGGTGGTCGCCGAGCGAGGTCGGACGGAGTACTGAGGTACATACACTACACATACTGGCCGTGTGAAATGTTTTATAAACAAAGTGATACTTATATATCTTATCCAATGTTTGAGCCGTATCAATTTTGACAGTACCTACCTACTTTAGATTTCGATAATATCCCGATGTTCCGAGCTGTGCTTTTTCGGCGGAACTGTCGGATTTATTTTGCGATTGGACTAAGTAGGCCATCATTTATATAGAGAATAACTGTTCTGATATCAATTTGTTATGCGAATTATAACTAGTAAGAAATATTATGAATCATTTTGCATTAAAAGCAAGGCTGTGGTTCGGGTAATCTTTCTTCTTTTATTCTAGTCGAAGATAATTTCTGCAGAATCCGAGGGCTTTACATCATCGCACGGTGGAATTACCTATTAGAGCCTTCATCGTGCTCAAAGTACAAAATACTGCGGTAACGGGTACGTATTAGAAGATCGAAAATTGATACATCGAAAATGAAAACATCGAAGTACAAAATATCGAAATTCAAAATATCGAACGATTGAATGGTCTAAATTCAAAATATCGAAAGTTTATTTTACCGACCGATTAAAATATCGAAATAAATATATCGAAAATGAGAATATCGAATTTAAAACATCGAAAGTTCATAATGCCATAGTTTAAAACGTCGAAAGTATTAGTTACCGAATGATTTAAGATAAACTGCCTAATTGTCGAAAATATTATTATCGACATAAGAAACATCGAAAGTCAACAAGAATGTCGACTGCACAATCTCTTAAATATCCTATAATATGATGTATTACGTGTCCCATTATAATGTTCTAAACGTAATTTACTCAATGCGTTAGCTCCGGCGCTGCGGGCTGTGTAGCCTACCTATATATTCTACCCTAAGGCAGGTTTCCGTTAGGTACAACAACGAACGAAGCGAGGGATTCTAGGACTCGATGGATATTGTGTCATTATAACTCCTATTTTTTTATTGTGTAATCGTAGAAATTACGCTAAAATAAGCATGTTTTGTAGGAAAAACTTTTCTCTAAAACTAAAAATGGCCGAGATATTTGACCTCAAAGTAGGAATTTGGAACCCAAAAATAACCGAATCGCAGCACCCCACCATCCACGTGGTCTCGTCTGCCCTACCCCTAGAGTGTTTATAAAAGAGAACGGAGGCGCGGAGGCAAGCAGCCCTCGCCCGCCGTGACGGAGCGCGGGAACGACTGAGGCGAGCGGCTGAGGCTGGTCGCCGAAGGCGACCAGTACGCCGAAGCTGCGGAGCCGAGCGAAGTGACCGTGCTTTGTCACGCAAGGGCGAAAGGGCTGCTGTTCCCGCAGCGCCGGAGCTACGAGGAATCACTATTGATCTAAATTTAGTGACAATTGTGACTTCTCGTAGCTCCGGATTTGGATTATATTTGGGTTCCAAATTCCTACTTTGAGGTCAAATATCTCGGCCATTTTTAGTTTTAGAGAAAAGTTTTTCTACATCTACCCTCATTTTTATTGTTCTAACGTTAGTAGTAGAAACGAAACTCTTACGGTTATTTCTGCCAAATGAACGCAATCAAAAATGGACTCTAAGAGCTTAACATAAGGTAGTAATAAAGAATTACTCCAATTTCTTTCCTGCTAAAAATACCTACTAATAAGCAAGGTGGAACACGCTCCCGAAAATCCGCTAAAATAATTTTACCAGTGGTATGCAAGTAGACCATATGATGTTAGTTATTTTGATAGTTCGACGTTTTACTTTTCGATTATTTGGGCGTCGCCATTTCAATGGTCGATATCTTGTCATTCGAAATTTTAATATATCGCCTGCATAGTTGTTGATATTTTGTACTTTCGATATTTTAACCGCTCGGCATTTGTATTTTAGACCAATTAGACGTCGATATAATAACATTAGATATTTCGATCGTTCGATATTTTGATTTTCGATATTTTGTACTTCGATGTTTTCACTGTCGATATTTCAATTTTCGATCTTCTAATACGTACCCGCGGTAACGTTATATCATTCTCACGTTTATCAATTAACAAAACAATGAGCACGATCTCCACGGAGGGAAGTTGGTGCAACACATCGAGCTAGACTACACATTACCTACCTATCTCTAACTACCTACGCCTACGGCCCTCGAAGGGACCACGGATGTAGTTACGCTCCATTTGTTTGTCTCGTTTGTCTCGACGTAAAATTATATTGTTCGGATTAAGTTTCCAAATAAATATTATAGATCTGTTTACAACGACTTTTATTGAATTTGTAGTTCGATTCTCCATACAAACGTAGTTACGATCTCATTTTAAAACTACGTGTTGGATTATAACGAAACTTTGCATGTAGGTATAATGACATGAGGTATATCCAGGTCTGTAATTAGTTTATGTAGCTTCAGATACCATAGTAAAAAATACAGCGAATTTAAGTTTTTCATACAAAACTTGTTTTTGCTGTATGTATTTAGTTTGTTTTATAAACTGGAACCATATAAACTAATTACAGACATAGATATACCATGCCATTGTATATGCAAAGTTTCGTCACAATCCAACACGTAGTTTAAAAGCGGCCAAGTGCGTGTCGGGCCACGCGCAGGGTAGGGTTCCGTAGTTGCCCGTCTGTCACAGAATGCGGACTGAAAAGGGGCTTTTGGGGTTTTATTATAGCTTACCCTCGTAAATAATCGGAAATATGATTATTTTTATAACACACCAATGTATAGGGTTATTTCGCTGGTTAGCGACCACCTAATTTCATGTGCCGGTTAGCGACCACTCAGCTGAGTTGGTGAACAGAATAATACGAACGACCTACTTGAAACAAACGAACAGATGCCAACTGCGAGGCTAGCCCAGCCTAGCAGCACTGATGCTGAGGCGCGACGCGAGACGAGAAAATATACTATTACTAATTTACTTTAAAATTTGAATTACTTAAGTAACTCTTTTACGAAACAACTTCTCAATTGAAATAACGAGGTCAGTAGGTAGGTACATTAAGTTTTTTCAAACGATATGTAGGTAATTAGGTACACAACTTTAAAACTCGAACCGCAGATCGCAAACTTAGCAGCAACAGGTTGAAAAAGCAACTCTACCGTCCACGGTAAAAGGTTCAAATTACAATGATAAATGCACCCGAAATTAAGTGCATTTCTTACCAGTTAACTAGTTATGTCTACTACTCGTTAACTAGTTATGTCTACTTAGCTGTGATAGTTTTCCTTTTAACCCTTTATAAGGCAGGGACGATTTGGAAACCACTTAGTTAATAAGCATTTATGGAGAAGAACATCCTCTTTTTTATTTAACTATAATGGTATTATATAGCAAATATATCAGGCTTTCTTTTCTCATTTATACTTTTTCGGTCATTATTTAATTTTAGTGTAATTAAATAATCTAAAGTATGTGGTCAATTCATGCACTGGGCCCGTTAAGGGAAGCAAGCATTTGTCACTGTTTCCATTATAGGTACTATTAAAAATACACAAGTCGCTGTATCTGGAAATTGTAAAATATAAGCTATACCTAATGAGAACCAAGTTTAATTTATTATCAATTGAGATGAGACCTGACAGAACACAATTTAACCCCTTCTCCTCTTTCTAACTCCTTGATAGAAAGAGACTTCCGCTTGTAAATTGTATCGTGAAACGGGTTTTAATTTTTTCAGTGATATTCGTATAATAATCCTACCCTCTACTAGATACACAATAATATTCGATTTACGATTTACATTATTTCGTCAAAGACCAGTCTGTAAGGAGCATCTTATGTTTGTTGTCAATGTCAATGAATAGGTGTATTGGAAACAGATCATCTGAAAACTCGAGTGCACTAACGGGCTGAGTGCATATACTTAATCACCACATGTTTTTCTTAAATGATTTCGGTTTTTTTTTGCCGTAGATGTGTTCCCCAGTGCATTACAAACATGGTAGTGTATTTAACTTTCACGTAGCATATCTGTATAGCTGCGGCCTTATATAAAGGGTTAAATTCATTATATGTACTACTGCGACGATTTTTTCCACGTCCCCAGAAGTAGCCATTTAGCCGGCGGGGGGGACACATGACGAACAAAAATTAGGGCTTTAAATCCCATTATCTCACAAATACATAACTGACTTGAAAAATAGTTTTAGAAAACCCATAATAATTTTGAACAAGCTACGATTACGGTTTATCGAGAAAAAAAATACATCACCAATTTACATGTATGGGAGGGGCCCTAAAAAATTTTTTTTCAGGATGTTATTGTACTGTTTTGTCGGCGTGATTAGTTCATATACCCACGCCGAATTGCAGTTTTCTAGTTGTAAGGGTTACTGAGCTAAGGCGAAGACGGACAGAAAAACGGACGGACATGGCGAAACTATACCTAAGGGTTCCTTGTTGACTACGGAACCCTAAAAATGAGAACGAAACTCCGTTTTTATGGGAAGGTGAAATTCGGCCGAGCTTACTGCGGACTCTTAACACAACACCCTAATTACATATCTATAGTTTAATTTAAACTAGTAGGTAGTATGATTTACATTAAAAACAAAGTTTTGACAGACTTCAATTTAGAAGGTACCCTACTCCGCCAAGCCACGAGAACATTTCCACATTTCTTTTCCAATTTAGGTACCACATGAGCTGATTGCAGAGAGCAAATGAGTTTATTATTAGAGAAGAAAAGCACATCGCCTGGATGCTGTGGGCCGATAATATTTGAGGACTTCCGTCTATTCCTCAAGGAATTGCTATTTCAACGGAATCATATCAGAATCTGTGACGTACTTTTATAGTTTTACTTTAAGTACATAATTGAGGAATTCCATAAGTCATCTGAAGTCTTCATCATCAATTCAACTTCACCAAATGTATCATTTCCGGGTGTAAACGAGTTTTAGTAGAAAATACCGAAATCACTACACGCGTGCATAATATAATTGAGAAGTTCCCTAAAAGTGGGACCAACCTGGAAGCATATAATAGGCTCATAAATGACGGAGTTCTGAGGTAACAAACATTAAAAATAAAGATAATAATAATAAAAATACAACCATATTGAGACCCTCCTCCTTTTTTTCGAAGTCGGTTAAAAAGAAGCCGCAACATCCACACCTATATAGGTACACGATGATTCTTAATTCGTGATCAGGAGTCGAAAAATATTGATAAACAGCCAAAACAGATTTCAATGGATGAGGTCTCATGCAATGAAATTACTGTTTAGTTAATTAAATTTAATGATAATGGTAACACTAATCCCATAAAAAACATTCCATGTAAAAAAGAGGCCAAGTCTCGAAACTCTTCCACCGTAAAAAGTTGTGAGATATTTCGTAGAGCCAAGTCTCAGGCATTCTTATTAATCTTTATTTGCGTGCTAAATAAAATTCTGTAACTTGGCAATCACACTACTTTCCTGCATTTATGGATTTCTGTATACCTTAATCTATGTAGTATTGTGTGATTGCCAAGTCACAAAATTTTATTTAGCAAGCAAATAAAGATTAATAAAAATGCCTGAGACTTGGCTACGAACTATCTCACAACTTTTTACGGTGGAAGAGTTTCGAGACTTGGCCTCTTTTTTACATGGAATGTTTTTTATGGGATCTCACTTCTTTTTGTACGTTATTGTGTTATCAATACATTCGAATTATGGATGCAGTCCCATTCTTGCTTTTTCATGTTTTGACTCATTCACTGCAAATATAACGTTGTAATCCTATATGTTTATATGTGATTACAATGCAGTGCAGTGATTATTTATGCAGTTGGTGTATCTAGAAAACTGGAGTGAAATTGCATTTTTTTTTTGTCTTGATTTATTTATACACTAAACACAAATTGTATTCTAAAATTTAATAGTTCATAGTTATTTATTCAGTAACAATATACATTGTATTTGAAATAAAAATGTCAAAATAATACAAATAACAATTCCAAAAAATCAAAATTAACAAAAACAATACAGTAACAGAATGTAACAATAAAGAATAAAAGAGAGAATTAATAGGGAATCAATAATAAGGAGTTTATATAAGTCAACTATGTCTTTGTATCAATCAAATCAAATTTACTAAATGTCAATCTAATGCATAATTATAATATATCACAGTCAGTACACACCGTATCACACAGTAATAAGTCTTAATAATATAGGATAAAAAAAACTAAAGAAAATCAATAGTAAGGAATTAATAATGTCAACCATGTTTTAATGCTAATCAAACGAAGCTTCTATATCTGCTAGACGTGCCTTAGACTTTTGATGATCGGTGAGTCAGTGAGTGTCAAAATTGAGAAACCGACTAGTTATAATTCTTAAACCACTGGTTCAAATTGGATGAAATTTTAAATATATCGTGGTTTTACAATGCGTGCTTGGTTACTGAAAATTCAGGCTTCTAGTTTTATCCACAACGAAGTTATAGGGGGGTCGAAAATGGCCTGAACTGCTTCGAGAAAAGGATGGTACGGCCGTGCCGCTCGCTGTTTTGCTCGACTTGGCGACACTGCCGTGCCCCCAGATGTCCACGAATGTTTGGTCACCGTACATTTCTTGAAGTTAAGCAGATATTGACGACGATTTTGAATTATAAAGTAATTCCTTATTCAGTTTTATTCCGAAAAAAAGAACATTTGTTTGAAGTAACTTCGAGTTAATCGTGTTTGAAGTAACTTCGAGTTAATCGTGTTTGAAGTAACTTCGAGTTAATCGTGTTTGGTATCAATTACTTACAGAATTAGAAAAATTGACTCCTGATCACGAATTAAGAATCATCGTGTGTACAAGTAGGTATAACGCGTAGCAAACCAGAAATAAAACGAGCAAGTTTATTCAACATTTTATTTACCAGTTAGTGTGTCACATCACATGGTCGATCGATAGTACATGGTACCTAATGATATGTATGACGCGGGGTCGGGCCTCGGGCCGGCCGCGGCCGTCCGCTCGGACCGCGGCCGCGACGACCCACACCCAGCTGCGTTGCGTATACAGTAGGTGGGTTAGGCCCAACATGTCTTGCGTCTCTGTACAAGTGTAGGTACACCAGTGTCTGTGTCCGATACAACAAATGCGTCCTTAACAACAACAAAATTACATGTACAACACATGTGTCGATGGGCTACAACCGGCGTCCATTTTGCTAACCAAGGGGCTATTGCATAACTATAAGTCCCGATGCATTGGTGTTTTGTTTTATAAAGAAACGAACAGCCCGTTTCTCAAAAGCTTGCTGATAAAAGGAGTTGAAAACAGACTTCCGCATGTAGGTATTAAAAGTTTCAAGGTTTTGAGAAATAGTCCATCCAGTCAATGAACTGACTTGTTTGGAAAAAAAACAATTTTGGAAATAATTTATAATAGGCAGCAGATTTTTTCGAAGTAACGGATATATTATCAATTAAATAGTTGCCATATACTCCAGGCAAAATACGGTTTTGAAAATTATTAATTAATTCATTGATAAATTTATAATAGCGTTTTTTTGTTGATTTCATTTGAAAATGTTATTCTAAGATGATTTATCCAAGAATCCGACATACTTTCCACCCGAAAGTAATTATGTAGATTTAAATGAAGCATGCATTGTCTTTTTTTGTATGATTTATCTTGAATATTATAGAGCAAATGTAAATGAACCAAAATAAAGTCAAAAATATTAATTCATATTTTTTCTGACTTTTCAGAAGCTAAGTAGTAATTTTTTTTTATGTATGAAATTTTGTCGGACTTTGTCGCTGGGTAACTATTTAATTGATAATATATCCGTTACACATAAAAAATAAGCTATTATAAATTATTTCCAAAATTGACATTTTTTCCATACAAGTTGTCAGTTCATTGACTAGACTATACGCAAAATTCAACAAAATCTCAGACATCAAAAAATATTTACATTTGCTCTATAACATTCAAGATAAAACACAAGAAAAAAGCATATGCTTAATTTAAATATATATAAGTAATTACGTCCGGGTGGAAAGTTTTTTGGATTCTTGAATAAAGCATCTTAGAATAACGTTTTAAATTGAAATAAACAAATAAAACTTTAATATAAATAAATGTTTTTCAAAACAGTAGGTATTTTTCCTGCAGTAAGGCGGGCCCCAGTGGCCGTTTCACAAAACTACAAGTTACAAAGCCTTGTAAATATCTGACCCAACACCGCTTTAGTCACATGGACCCCGTCAGCACTTAATCATCGTTGGCATAACCATCGTTGGCATTAGTGCTCACTTGCACAAGCAGTCAGTGACTAGTGAGTAACGGCCGTACCTATTCATAAACGTTCCACAAGCCTAGTTTAACTAAAATGGCGTTAAAATTAATTTGTCTTTGGCATTTGTGTTCGTCAAAAACGGACAAAGTACATTTTATTTAGTACCTAGAGACATTCTAAGTTTTATGAATAAGCGTAAGGCGTGAAATACACACAAGCGGCGTCAGGCACATCAGGCGCAGCGCAGGCACGATGCCGCTACAAAACGTTTGTAAGAATACAAAATATTTTGAATTACACTCAAGCGCCGCGGCGTCACTCGAGTGCAATTCACCAAAATGGACCTTTATTCCATTGCATTAAGGTCTACAATCGTTTGAACCGGCATCATGCCTGCGCTGCGCCTGCGCCGCGCCCTCGCCTTACGCCGCTTGTAATACACACAAGCGGCGTAAGGCGAGGGACGCCTAAGAGAGTAACTTCCAGTCTCCGACGGCGTGAATTATACAAAGACGGAGGTGAAGGCGGGGCGCAGGCACCTTAATACGAGTACAATGGAATAAGGTCCATTGGTGAATTGCACTCAAGCGGCGCGGCGCGGCGCGGTGTCTGCGCCGCGCCGCGCCGCTTGAGTGCAATTCACGGCGACGTGCGACTCAAGGCGCGGCGCAGGCATGATGCCGCTTCTAAACGTTTTCTTAAGGCGCCGTATAAAGCTGCGTTTTACGAAACAGTTATTATAAAACTTGTTCTATTGCTACAGATCCAAATTCTTAACGTCTGTTCGCCTCTTCTATGGCTTCGGCGTCCGTGCCGTGTCCGTTCTACGCCTTCCGCGCCTTCACTTAACCTTACGCCGTTTCTGTATAATTCACTCCTAAAAGGTTATAAGTGGATGTCACACTGAGCCGCATCTCCGGACGGAGATGCGGAGCTCGTTGTATGCAAGTACCACAGTTTGTATATAAATTCCGTGTGGTACGACACACTGCACCGCACCTCCGTCCGGCGAAACTTGTATGCAGCTCCGCACCTCCGTCCGGAGATGCGGCGCAGTGTGACATCCGCCGTAGTGCATTTGTGCAAGTGGGTTCAAGGAAGGAACGCTACTGTTGTGCTCGAACTAGAAGCTTGGGTAACATGAACAATAAGTAGTAAGTATGACTTAGTCTTATAATTATAAATCTCTATCTAGCCTAGTGATGTGCCGTTCCCAGGAATATTCCCCAGGTGGGAATATTCCCATACAAGGGAACATACGGGAATATTGAAATTGTGTATGTTTATATATCTTGCTAAATATTAGGGATTCCATGATAACTTGGGCCGCTGTTTTTTTTACCAAGACATTAACCAGTGTAATTTACCCACAAAAGTAAATTCCCAATGCTCCCGGGAATATCCCCCGGAACAATGGGAATATTCCCAGTTATATAATATTCGCCCATCAGAAAAAAACAAATTTTACAAAAGTACTTCTGAAAGTAACAAAAACGATACAAAGTTAATAAAAAAACCACAATAAAATATTTTACGAATACAAAATATGAAAATATTTACATATTAAATGGTAATTGAGATAAAAAGTCAAAATTAGTACAACAATGCAGTTTTTGGCGAATGGCCCTTTATTTGTCGGGGCACTATTCATTTTATTTACTTTTATTACAACTTTAATTTTCCTAATTTGTATTTCAATATTCCCCTGTTTGGGGAATATTCCCGTGAACAAGGGAATATTCCCGGGAAATTCCCATACGGGAATATTCCCCGGCACATCACTAATCTAGCCTTGATGTTATCATGTATGTTGTGGGAAAGAATAAAGGATTTATCTATCTATGTAGGCTCTCAGAAATTGTATCATCGGCCGATACGTCCCAGTCCCACCGCTGGACACTCTCCCACACGAGTGCACAGTCCCATCGCTGGGCCCTCTCTCGCACGAGAGCACAGTCCCACCGCTGGGCCCTCTCCCACACGAGTGCACAGTCCCACCGCTGGGCTCTCTCCCACACGAGTGCACAGTCCCACCGCTGGGCCCTCTCCCACACGAGTGGACAGTCCCACCGCTGGGCCCTCTCTCACACGAGTGCACAGTCTACTGCGCACGGCCCAGTGCGGCAACGCTCATCTTATTATATAAATATCTACAATAAACATTTAAACAAAATGTGTCGTAATAATATATATAATTCGTCCAGCTGCAACACATGAATCCCACAATTATTATCATGTCAAACATGTGTAAAAGCCGCGGTTTGTACAGAAATGGCGAGCGGAGTGCTTCGTACAGGCCTGCAGCCGGCGCTCGGGGGACACGCGACCGCCACTTCTGCACAAACCACAGCAGAACCACGCGCACGTCCACAACAACTACACATTCGTATAAATTGACAAGTCTTGGTGTAACTACATTGCATCAATAACATTTACCAAACCAATAAACATTCAAAATTGCATTGACATCGAAAAATTTTATCTTATGTACCTACTGACAGATTTTACATGTGCATAAGAATTATTTCAGAATTGGCTACTTTCCTAAAAAATAAATTTAGTCCGTCAGTTAGAGTTACAAAAAACATTGGACACGTATTTTTTTGTTTTTCAATCATACCAAAAATTATGAAGATAAAATCCCGTTAAAGTTCTGTGTGACTACGGTACACTTTTTAGCATAATTTGAAGTCACGCGGAACTTTAACGGACTATATCTTCATCACTTTTTGTTTGAAACGCGCCCAATATTTTTTGATAATCTAGAGGAAAGTACCCAATTGGAAACTGCCCACGAGGGGGGCACAAAGGAGATCGAAATTCCATCTGCATCTCTATTGCTCTACCACAATACTTACACTAGGTCGGCGGCGGCATCGGCGGAAGGCACTGTCGGCGCGTCCACGCACACCCCTACACACACACACACACACACACACACACACACACACACACACACACACACACACACACACAACACACACATACTAAACACTGAGCAACATAACTCGGGCGGGACGAACCACCTAAGGCGCCGCGCGGCCATCGGTGCGTCTCGGAAACAGGTCGGAAGTGGCGACTAACCTCGCTGGTTAGATACGTCGAAAAGTGAATATTGAGTAAACATATACAGTAGGTAGAAGAAACGAATACAATGCATATCTCATATACTTATGTATAAAAAATACAACAATACTGACATGATTGAAAAATGACTCGACCCGGGGCCTCGGCGGTAGTCAATAAGCTTCGAATCCTGCTCGAGGCAAATGGTTTTTTAATGATACACGTCAATTAAAGATCATATACGTACCTGTACAAACCTATAGTTAATTCATAATAGTAACCAATCTCTGTTCAGACGTCAGTCGAGTTTAATTACGCTTAACCGTTGGTGAAGTCATCATTCGTATAGCCGACGCGCTGCGCACCGTTTGTCCTATAAGTATATACAACAAGTCACGTCGAAAACTTACAATAAGTAAAAATTGCAAAAAAAGATATGAGGATATAGCAGATAACATGGCAAAAGGTTTCTAGAAACACAAATACTTCGACACTCATCACAGGCAGGAGTACAGTAGGAATACGACTTCATTCGGACATGTTTGTTTAAAATCGTGTCGTGATATTTCAAATGCTTAAAGCTAAGAAGATAGTAATTATTTTACGAAAATATTCAAAGACTAAAAAAAATATTTTTGAAACATGTTTAAAATTCCAAAAAACATAAGTATTTTTAAATGTCTTAAAACTGAACTATGTCTAGTGCATATTTTTCAGAAATAAGTATTTAGGTAATATAATCATTTGCGAGAACACCGGCTATGTTGATGTTGATACAAACTCATCTTTATGAACACGGCGGACATTTTAAATACACACACAATTTTTAAACTGTTTTCTGCCGCTATATAATTATCAATGATTAACAATGTTAAATGGATTTGTCGTCTATAATAAATTAATATTTTTTAATTTCTGTCAGACTCCGTGTCGGTGGAGTTCGATAGATATATTTACTTAATCTAGTTCGGAATGACGGTTTTGCCTAATCGTAATCACAACATTTAATTTCGCTTCGAGCGAACACAAATATTGTAATAAAAAATGCAGAATTAAAATACATATTATATGTCGGTAAATTCGATAGATAACGACGGTCGGCCGACCTCGGTCCACAGCCATAGCACAGGAGCCGAGCCCGGCCGGTCGGGGGCAGCAGAATTAAACGAGCCGCTATGCCATTCTTTAACAATTTTTTTCCTGACTTCACCCGTAACTCCTAATATATCCTGACGCCGCAATTCGTACCTAGTAAATAAGCGTACACAGAGGTCTAGTTTCGTTAGGGGTGACGAGTGAGGTGAGGCGAATGAGCACGTTCAGAATAACAACTCTCTAATCGTAAAACATTCGAGGCGTGGCCTCTTTCGGTAGCGAGTGAAGACGAGTGACTATTTAAGAACGTGCCCAGATGACGCGATTTACGCGCGTAGACACTCCCGCGTTCCTGAAAGAGCTAAGTACACATACACCGTCTAGACGCTGCCGCGCGTTTCACTCGCGCGTTAAACGCGTGCAACGAGCGCGACTCTCGACTCACTCGTTTTATGCGCGAGTTGAGATACTCGAGCGCCATTGCTGCGTCCAGTAGTATCTACGCGCGAGTTTTTAGAGTGGACGTATTTGGTTCAAAATCGAGATGGCGCAATATATATAAGTGGACTCGCGCGTAAACCGCGTCATTTGGACAGCAGGGTCTTAAGAGCAACGACGAACGATAAACAAAAATTAGCTCTGTGTCTGTTTTGTGTCGAAAATGAAGTATTTAAACGATGTGTAAATAAACTTGTTAACGTGTTCATGCGACATCTATAAATTGAACAGAGAAAGTTAATTTGTATACAAACTGATTACTGAGACTGAGTTATTTTTTATTTAACAACTCACGCTAATTGGGTATACGATTTTTTTTATTGGTAAGAGACGAGGGAACGTTCGTCAGCACCTCTTAAAGTGAAGACGGCCGGTGCGCTCGGCGTGCGTGTCACAGTCACCGCAGGCGCGGCTCTCGGCGCGCGTGTCACAGTCACCGCAGGCGCGGCTCTCGGCGCGCGTGTCACAGTCACCGCAGGCGCGGCTCTCGGCGCGCGTGTCACAGTCACCGCAGGCGCGGCTCTCGGCGTGCGTGTGCGTGTCACAGTCACAGCAGGCGCGGCTCTCGGCGCGCGTGTCACAGTCACCGCAGGCGCGGCTCTCGGCGTGCGTGTGCGTGTCACAGTCACAGCAGGCGCGGCTCTCGGCGCGCGCGGTGCTGCAGCTGGCAGTTCTCGCGGTACAGGTCGGCCACGAGCGCGTCGGCGGCCTGCAGGCGCGCGAGCAGGCGCGCGGCGGCGCGCTCGGCATGCGCGGCGCGCGCGCGCAGCGAGCCGGCCTCCGCCGCCGCCGCGCGCAGCGAGCCGGCCTCCGCCGCCGCCGCGCGCCGCCACGAGCCGGCCTCCGCCGCCTCCGCGCGCCGCCACGCCAGCGCCAGCGCCGCGCACGCGCACCCCGCGCCCTGCACACACAACACAGACACCTCAATAATCGGGTGTCCCTTGTTTTGTCGACAAACTTTTCATCGAATTTTATTTCATCGAAAACGTTTCAAGTAACTTTTGGTTCACGAATTATTGTTTGGTGTAATTTTATTTAATGACCAGATCATTCCAATTTCTATTATTTCATAGAATAACTGTTCAGGGAATATTATTTGGCAAGTGATTCATTTTGTATAAATTTTAAATGGCAGAATAAGAAAACAACGAATTTCATTTGTTCGAAATTTTATTACAATATTACAAAAACAAACAACAACTGATCACAGGGGCAGTGCTACCTAACTGCACCGTGGGAACTAAGATCTATACCTACACTTTGGAAACCGAGGTCGGTTCATTCAGCCAGTTGGTTGGCACACGCGCTCACGCACAGTGGGACAAAACGTTCTTAACCATCTCAAAAATGGTTTTAGCGAAAGTCGTAGGTCTGATATAATTTTGATAGTTCTACGTTCTATGACAAAAGACCTAACTGATATTAGCGTGTAAAATAATAATTGTTAAGTTTTACCTACCTAAAATTGCACTGAAACATTGAACTTCGATAATTTCGTATTTAACAGACTAGACCTTCGTGAAGTTTGACTATAGATATTTTTTAAGTTTCTCAAAGAAATATATAAGTATTACACATATTTAGATTTACTAGGATCTCTAGTTTTTAAATGCGGTACTATTTTACAGAAAAATTAAATATGTATTTTTTAAATAAATTTTGAAATGCCCCATGAAAATTTCCGAATGTTTCAATTTCAATTGGAGGTTTCCTTGTTATCGAAAACTGCCGATGTCGAGTTATTATCATTTATAGAATCCTTAATTAGTAAATAATCCAAGGAAACAAAAAAACCTGCGTCATTATAGCGCCTTTTTGAGCTAGAACCTAAAATGTCAGCAGCGGACCAAAATCATTATTTTTACTTATACCTATTTATACGTTATTGTAGTTATATTAGTGAGATTTACCGTTGTTTTTATTCATATTTGATAAAATAGGTTTGTTTGGCTATCTTTTAGAGTATCTGATTTTACCACAATTTTGATAACAATACCTATCATCACACTTTTATCTATTGTGGTAATTATAAACAGTATTGGTTAAATATCTCTGTGAGAACTTTCTTTATCAGTTGACACGTTTTGCACAAGTTACTATAAAGTGCTATAAATACTCGAGGTTTCCAACATTTGTATCAAACTGTCGGAATACCTACGCAAAGTAACTATTTATTTGTCAAAAAATGAGTGAATTCGTTTGTGTTCGACGTGATATATGTGCTCAAATAATAGCCGGTAAAAGTACCTCAGATATGGAAAGATATTTATTAGAAAATTTTCAATTATCACCATCAGATGTAAATATTGTCATATCCAAAAAAACTTGGTATCGAGTTGCAACTCTAAATGGGTGAAAGCTCAAAGAAAAACTGATCGTTTTGAAAGTCAAAACATAAATTGGTTGAATGGCGAATTTAAGGTATCGTTGAATTCGTGCAATGCCTCAACATCTGAAGATACTGGCTTAAATACATCTGGAGATCGTGGTAGACCAACAAAACCATATGAAGCGTGTTCTGAAAATACGAAAAAACGGAAAAACATGGAATTGATGCAAGAGTACGGAATGGGGCGTGTGCATAATGCATACATACAAGGATTACGATCTATAGGTGAAAATGACGAATCCTCGATTGTAAGTATTTTGAGAAATACGGACAGACAAAAGAAGAATGACGTTCTGCAAAATTTTTTTAGAGGACCGGATGCTGCAGCTTCTTTTAGCAATGACGAAACACTGAGTATATATATTGAAACAGATTTAACCAAAACTCAATATAGATACCTGAGGTACATGCTAAATGAAAAGGGACATTCTGTATTTCCGTCATACCAATCTTTGGGTGAAGCAAAGAAGAATTGCTATCCACTTACATCAAGCATAACTGTTACAAACATCAGTGCTAAGGTGAACCTTCAGGATCTTTTGGATCATACTGCCTGCCGTATTATGAAGATACTTACGATACCAGAAAATTTCAACAAACTTAAGCTGTACAGTAAGTGGGGTTGCGATGGATCTTCGGGGCAAAGCGAGTATAAAAAAGTGTTACCTGAAGAAAGGGAACAAATATCGGATGCAAATTTGTTTATTGTTTCACTTGTACCACTGAGATTAGTTGACGAAGAAAGTAAAACAGTTATATGGCAAAATCCGACATGATCTTCTGTTCGTTATTGCAGGCCTATTTCTCTGGAACTTGCTAAAGAAACTAAAGATAAAACCACATCTGTTGTGAATGAACTTGAGACCAAAATCAACGAATTAACTCCAACGCTTGCAGCACTAAAAGGGAATGTTGTGGAAGTAAAACATGAGTTGTTCCTGACAATGATAGACGGGAAAGTTGCACAGGTTTTAACAGAGACATCATCGAGCGCTAAGTGCACTATTTGTGGAGCAACCCCTAAGCAAATGAATGACCTGATGAAAGTAACTGCGAGAGTTGAGAATGAAGATGCATTTAAATACGGACTCTCGACCTTACATGCGTGGATAAGATGTATGGAAATGATTCTGCATATTTCTTATAATCTTGCATTTAAAAAATGGGCAGCCTCGACTCCTGAGAACAAAAAACTAAAAGAAGAAAAAAAAGATTTGTCCAAGCTCGATTCCGGGAAGACCTTGGTTTACACATTGATAAACCTCGTCAAGGATCAGGAAATAGTAATGATGGAAATACGGCTAGGAGGTTCTTCCAAAACTATGAGTGTTCTGCAGAAATTACGGGTGTCGATTAAGAGTTGATTAAGAGATTATACATAATACTGCAAACAATGTCATCTGGGTTTCCTGTAAATTCGATCAAATTTAGTGAATATGCGCTGGGAACTGCACGGTTATACGTGAACAACTATAACTGGTACTATATGCCGTCTTCAGTTCACAAAATTCTTATACATGGCGCGAAAATAATAGAGCATTTTGCCATTTTGCCCATAGGGCAATTATCTGAAGATGCTCAGGAAGCTCGTAACAAAGACTATAAGAAATATAGATTAAATCACGCCCGGAAGTGTTCGCGGTCAGCTACAATGGAAGACGTTTTTCACACCTTGCTGTATACATCGGATCCCTACATATCCAGTATAAATAGTGCAAATGTCCTATTAACAAAAGAATTGTTGAATGAAGCGAAAGAACTTCTGGTGACAAGTGATACTGCTTGATTTTTTTTGTTACTAGGTGGTTGTAAGTTGCATTATCAATTAAGACACTTAATGTCTGCCTTTTTAACCTAATTACTACATATTTTTTTATTTATTATAATTTTTTTAATATATTTAAGTGATTATAAACACACATTTGAAAAAAAAAGAAAATTAAAAATATACCTAGGTACATATACCTACTTACATCAAGTTTATTATAATTATTAGTTAATACTTATCTTTTAATACTTAGTTATATGACCAAAAAAAATTAATAAAAATATTATTTTAAATTTTTGTATGAAAAATTGTGAAATTTTATTTTCAACTCTATATTACTCAATAAATATAAGTTTTATAATAAAGGCGTTTTGATTATATAAAGGCATAACTATTCAAGATTACCTAAGCCAAATTTCAGCAATAAATCTCAATAAACAAAAAAGTTACAGATTTTTGAGATGGAATTGACCGTTTTGTCCCACTGTGTCACGGCCGGACGCTGCTTACGCGCGCTATTAAAAAAATGACTTCGGCACGAAAAAGTTCGGTCCACCGCAGTGTTATAGGATGTGAGAACGGAAAAACTAATAGACATTTAACTTTTTTTTAGCTGCCGACTGACGATGTAAGTTTATTAATTTACCTACTTACTTTATAAACCTAAGTACAAATTATTTCCATGAGAGGTAGTGAGTTTTAACAAGGACATAATGATTTTTATTTTGGAAAATTGAATCTTTAATGCCTATTTCATATACGTAATTAATTTGTACCTAAGGCCTGCTTTAGTTTCGGTAATATTGTACCCCGACCGAGCTTGCGGCAAGTTTACGCCGTCACTGCCATGCTGTCCAAATGATTTAGTTCTTTTCATAGATTTCATGTTTATGTTTAAATCTCTGTTTTAACAGCAAATAATAATAGTTATAGTATAATAGTTTACTTAGTAAGATTCGCACGGCAGCCTAAGAAAGGGCATAAACATCGTCGTTGTTATAGGGACTTATGACTTTTTGGAAACTATTATACAATATTACGTTATTTATATAATTACGTTAGTAGCGTTAAGTTAGCCTTCGGGAATGATGGACACGGCTTCAAGGCCGCGCCGTTATCGTGTTCGCTCGCTCTCACTCGCTACGTCAAAGGAAGCCGCTTCGTAGGTATGAAGACAGCGAGCCGCCAGTGCCACGATATCAAAAGGAGCCGAATAGGCTTGTATAAGCACATATATTGTATAAGCACCTACCAACCTAGTGCAGTTTAGCAACTATTATAGGTACTTACTAGGAAATGTTTTATTAAAATAATAAGTTTTTTATTTCACTCAACTATTCATTATAAAATAATTTCTAAGCGGTGTCAACCCTAGCGTCGAACGGCCGGCGCGTGCGGGCAATGACCCGCCCGTTCAAGGTCGCTCCATTGATAAATTTCGTAGGCATTTAAAGCAGTAGGTATTGTCATTTTTATTCAGACTTGAGTATCTGTTCGTAGAACTATTATATAACCTGTGACAGAGGTTTAACTAGATTAGGGCAGCCAGAAAAGGTGGGCACGGGGGGCACAGCCCCCCGCATTAAAAAAACAAACAGCCGTTACAATTGTATTATATAAGTAGGTTAGGTTAGGGTTCACTTGTGACCCTCAGAGCGGAAATAGGCACCCCGGGGCGGCGTAGACACGTTGGCGGTTAGGTTAAAATAATTGCCATAGATAGCTGTGTATGCCAATGCCAACTATTTTAATTATAAATAATAATTCATGTAATAATTTGTATGCTAATTAAAACTTGAAACAATAAATCACAAAACGTTTTCCATGACATAATTCTACTATTAAATGAATCATCCGTTATATATATGTTGTTAGGACTACGGAATAACAAACCATTGGAAGTGGAATTCGACCGATTTTCATAGAGAATCACCGTCGCCGCATGCACACAACCACACTTCAATAAATATAAGAACAATAAGTTGTTAACGGTAACAAATTTTATATGCAAAAGGTACTTTAACCAGTACTGTTTACGGTCTAATTTAGAGTGCCAAGTAAATATTTCTTACGTCCTTTACCATATGCGTTGCAAGACTTGCAAGAGACGTGGTGGTGTGGCTAGTCGACACCAGATGGCAGTGTTTACTGCGGCAGTGTACTGCGAAATGCGTATGCTGATACTTGGCTTTAACCGAATAGGGGTGGGTATGATTTGTTATTGTTTCTAAATAAAATCTTAGAAAATAATTTAAATAAAATCTTGTTAAGGTGGTTCGACGACCATACAAAACCTTGTTTTGACATTCGCAGGCTAACGGCGTGATATTTTAAGAAACTTATCTAACATAAATTGCCTTATCTTATCATATTGATTTATCTATATATGTAAAAGTCTTCGTTACTAATCTATTGACAGACAGCGCACGCGCACAGCCTAAACGGCTAACGATATAAGCATGAAATTTGGAACATATATTCTTTACAGTACGTGGACGCGTGCTAAGAAAAGATTTTTCGAAATTCAACCCTTAAGGGGGTGAAATAGGGGTCGAACCGTTGTATGGAAATCGTTCATTTTGAAAAGACTTGAATCTTTGTATGAAAGTTTCTTACGAGTACTAAAAAGCCAAACAAATGATTTAACTTTGCTATAAAAAATCAT
The DNA here is from genome assembly GCA_947049275.1 of Epinotia bilunana. NCBI lineage: Eukaryota > Metazoa > Arthropoda > Insecta > Lepidoptera > Tortricidae > Epinotia > Epinotia bilunana. The sequence continues at coordinate 40,181,672 of OX346253.1, read as the reverse complement.
CCCCTAAGGGGGTTAAAAAAGAATTGAAAGTTTGTATGGGAATCATGTCGTTTTTAAAGTCAGACGTTTAAAACTTTGGCCACAAGCTCCTAATGTACAGTCAAAAACATTGATAAGGGATATTTTCCTTATTCATCCCTTGAAGGGGTTAAGATAGGGGTTGTAAGTTGACATACCTAAGTAATGTGTGATTTTTAATGTTAAACTGTGGCTAGAAACATGAAAGCAGGACAGCCGGTTTCTTTTATAATATGTAGATCTATTTGCTCCCTAAAGGGGTGAAATAAGGGGGTAAAGGGGCTTAATCAAAATAATGTATTCTCTAACACCGTTAAATGGGGACGGTGGATGGAGATGGAAAGTTCTCCGGCTTTTAGCATTAGATAAGTTTGCTTTCAAAACTATACAGGCAGCCCGAACTAACGTGAGTAAAACTACTAGACGGATTTAAGCTAAAATTTTCAGTCATGTAGCTTTCTGTAATAGGTACCTACATTATGAAAAATATACAATTTAGGTAAGCAGAAACGTCTGTTGATGATTCTTAAGATATTATATTTGTAATAAATCGGCCAAGTGCGAGTCGGAACTCAGCAATTAGTGTTCCGTACATTTAGTTATTTTAAATGACTCATACTATATCTCCTGATTTTGTAACTACTATTAACTATTAAACTGCTTGATTTATTGAATGGAGTTCAACAATATGTAATTATATTTCTATTATTGCAAAAACTCCATAATCGTATGTGTTCGTTTGTTGCTGCACGACTGGGAAAGATCTCCGGGGCTTATAATTATAAGGAAAACGTTTCGACAGAAATTGCTCCTGCACTGGCGACAAATCGGTGTACAAACTATCATATATTTTTAATTCACCATTCACATAATGAACACAAGTCCAGTGTCCAACGTCATTAAATGGTCGGTTCCCGGGAGCTTCTCGGAAAATGACTTGTAAAATGACGTCGCGCGGACGGTAGCTTGAATTTTCTGAAAGTATCCTGTGAAATACAGTTACGCATTCGTCTTCAATATATTCATTTCCCAGTACAAACGAGAAACTAGTCATTTTAACGTTTTAGGTACTCGCCTTTAGCGCGCGCGGCTCGGTCTTTTAGGTGTCGGGTTCAACATTTTCGCAGCAAGCTCTCAAACTTGAATGGTATATAAGGCAATAATACGATTCACCACTACAGCTCGGTATTCCAATTTTAAATCAATTAAAGAACCTCGTACTTTGATGCTATTATGTTTCTAGATTTTAACCAAATAGAGTCAACAATATGTAGAACTGTTAAAATATAGCTTGTAGTGTTGAAATCTGAAGCCATTATTAAGCATAGTATTATTTTTGTGTTTTAGTAACCCAAACAAAACCGCACATAAAAAGATTCAATAGTTTTTTTTTTAGTTCTCAACTGAATCTTTTTATTACAAAATCCAAAATATTCATCGATATTGATGCGTCATCATTATATCAGCCGAAAGACGTCCACTGCAGGACATAGGCCTCCCCCAAAGAGTGCCACAATGACCGGTTCTACACCACCCGCATCCAGCGGACTCCCGCGACCTTTACCAGGCCCCGTATCATGGTCTGCCTTATCACGCGATAAGTGACGAGATAGAGCGTCCGTCACTGGCTGACACCGTTCGATAGAACGAGACGACGCTCTTATCTTGTCACTTATTGCGTGATAAGGCCGACCATGATACGGGGCCAGGTCATCGGTCCGCCTTGTAGGGGGTCTACCCACTTACTTTACTTTACTGTGTTGTGTTGATAACTTTAAATTTGTCGAATCCGCGAGCGATAACCTCAGACCAAGAAAAAAGATAGACAGAGCATTATGAAAAACTTAGTGAAAAACGAGTGAGTTTTCAAACAAGCCAAATAAGTTTAGCACACGCTCACGCGCACTTATACAGACAAAAAATTGCACAAAACTGAATATGGGAACACTAAATATTGTGATAACTATGACGCCTCTATTTGGTTTATTAACCTTTGGTCTATGTATCAGCTTTAAATATGGAACACTAAAAACAAACATTCATAAAGTACGGAGTACTTTATTTGAATTGCTATAGATTATGACAACAATAAATCTTATTTTTACTAGATGCAAATTATTCGTCGGATTCATTCGGAAATACGGAAATATAAACTATTTACAATCAATCTCTAAACTAGCACACACCTCTAGTATATATTGACTCCCAGATCCGCAACAACTACACCGGATCGAAGGTCAGACTTTAATTGGATCGTGGCTAATTGTTGAAAACACCAGACCTGCGTTGTCTAATTACTTGACATCGGGTATTTTTAACCGACGAAAAAAACGGCGGAGGTTCTGAAGTCAACGCGTATATATATTTTTTTTATTTATGACCACGCATAACTTTTTACAGAGTAGTCCGATTTTGATAATTCTTTTTTTATTAGAAAGGGTATACCTCGAAGTTGGTCCCACATACATTTTAAATAAAAATTTCAACCCTAAGGGAAGGAAAACAGGGGATGATTGATTGTTCACTTACTGATTGAAATGTATGACCACGCATGTGTTGCGTGTGTGTGTGTGTGTGTGTGTGTGTGTGTGTGTGTGTGTGTGTGTGTGTGTGTGTGTGTGTGTGTGTGTGTGTGTGTGTGTGTGTGTGTGTGTGTGTGTGTGTGTGTGTGTGTGTGTGTGTGTGTGTGTGTTGTGTTGTGTTGTCGTGTGAAAACCTCACGATGAATGAGCTTTAGACCTGTCAGTCTCTTGTGTGTAGACCTCTCAGTCTCTGCATTTCTGCTAAAGCTCGTTCATCGTGAGGTTTGTGTAATACCTTATTTGCATGTAACTAGTAATTAAGTTAGGTATTAACTAAAGTAAGCCACAGAAAATTGAAAAATAAAAACTTTTTAACAAAAAAATTAAACCGCCAAAAAAATCTGAAAAGCAAAAAATAATAAACCTTTTTTATTCAGTTTAATAACTAAGTTCTTAAACTATTGTAAGTATACATAAGTATATATTTTTGTAATTATTTTGAGTTTTTAATTAACTAACCTTAATAACTATGTTCTTAAATTAATCTGAGATTACTCCCAACATCATCATCAACATCTTTGTTCATTGATTGTTTGGCGCCGACTCAATATTACTTAGGTACACTTAGATTAATTTAAGAACTTAGTTATTAAGGTTAGATAATTAAAAACTCAAAATAATCACAAAAATATATACTTAGGTATACTTACAATAGTTTAAGAACTTAGTTATTAAACTAAATAAAAAAGGTTTATTATTTTTTTCTTCTCATTTTTTTTTCGGCGGTTTAATTTTTTTGTTAAAAAGTTTTTATTCGGTTTCAATCGGAAACAGGATACAATACGAAATACAATGCTGTGTTTTCATTATATAAATATTCATTTATCATATCAGACTGCGAAGTGCAATGTACGTCACCAGGCACGGCTATACTGAAGAACCAGCGTAAAATGAGACGCTGTCAAAAATTTCAAACCCCTTATTACCCCTCAAACTGCCCCCTGTATTGGCGTTTAAATTCCTATATCTATACCAAATTTCAGCTTCCTATGTCAAACGATCTTCGAGAAAACTGGCTGTGACAGACGGACAGCCTCCGGGTGATCGCATCAGTGTTCCGTTGGACCAAGTTTAGTACGGAACACTAAAAATGGAGTTTTCAATTGAAGTTTTGCAATTTAAACTAATGAACTCATCGCACTGTTACCTTTTACGCTTAATCCGTGGACGGATTTAGATGAAATTTTTCGTACAGTTGAGTTGAGACCCTTGGAAGGATATAGGATAGTTTTTATATTGGAAATCATCCCTTAAGATGATAGAACATTGTTTGGGGCGGCGATAATTGAGGTTCCGCCCACAATAATTTAATAGCAATCAAGTTCTACGCGGACGAAGTCGCGGGCAACCGCTAGTCTTTCATAAATTGACTTTCCATTTGCGCGATATTCCCCCTTTCTTAGTATAAACTTTTATAAACTAGAATAATTAGAGAAATTCGTTTGTCACGTGATACTTTAGGAAAACGATACCGTCGAACCACCTTAATTGTAAATATAAGAATACCTACCTATTTATAGTATTTTTTTCTCCCGATGATGCCGATGATTAAGGATGCCGAAAGGCAAGTAAATTAACATAATAGATAATACGTAGTTACTGAATAATAATAAAAGAGATGTTATATATGGGTGTATCTACTTCCATATATAACACTGTATTAATAAGTAATACTCAGAACCATTTTTATTTGGTTTACTCGTAAGTATGTAGGTAAATTTGAATTGATTATTTGCTGATATATGTGAATTTAAATTCTAGTGTAGTAAAGTACCTATACCTACTTACTAAACCAACAACTTCGTATGCCTATAAAGGGTATTACGTCATAGTCATAGAGGTTCTTATAATAAAATGGTCGTGCCATCACGGACAGGACTATTCTTGCCAATAGGCCAGAAATCGTGCTGAAAGATCGATCGAAACCCCAGGCAGTGCTCGTCGACCTCACCATCCCCCATGATGAGAATCTCGTGAAGGCCGAGAAGGACAAAGCCAGCAAGTACCTAGACCTGGCTCACGAGGTAACCGCCATGTGGGATGTTGATTCGACGATCATCGTCCCGATAGTCGTTTCGGCGAACGGTTTAATAGGCGAAGAGTCTCGACCATCACCTCAAGAGACTCTCGCTAGATGGCTGGATCAAGGGTCAGATACAGAAGGCGGTACTCCTGGATACTGCGCGGATAGTCAGGAGGTTCCTTTCTCAGGCGCCCTGCCCTGCCCACCGGCAGCTTAGGCCACGCCTCGCTGCCGGCGGTACCCTAGGTTAAGTTTTTATTTAGATTTTATGATTTTATGTTTTGTATGTAAGTATAGTTTTATATTTTACTTTTTATATAATTATTGTAAAAGCCTCGCCTAAGATTAAAATTTAATAAAGAGATGATAATAATAATAAATACTCTTTTCAACACAATTGCTCGTAAAGTACCTCTTATTGTGTCGCTTTTAGGTTCATAATCCTGGATATTAAACACGCGTTTTATAACATTACGACACTTGTGAGTTATGGTTATATCCCGATTAAGTCACTTCGGCACCTTGCAGCAAGATGTATGCATGCACACGGTGCATTCTTAAACTAACCGGGTTGTACAGAATGTACAGCTTTTTCTTTAATTCTCGGCAAATGGATTCTTACTCGACTAAACAACTTAAATCCTTGTTGTTAATTAATTGACTATTTCTTTTTGGATATGATATAGAAACGTTTAATTTAGTAAAACTATTCACTTTTGATAACATTTAACATGAATTAATAAAGAAAACATTTTAAAACGAAAATATTTATTTTATTTTGTATTGGCTGTTTAGAGACTTCATCTAATGCGCGCGCACTGCGCAAACTTCAGGAAAAAAACTGTTGCGCGCCATTATAGGTTATTTCACAGATATTTGTAAACATTGTCAATGCGTGTTTGGTTATTAACAAAAATGTTGACTCGTGGTGACTAGAAAAGTGATAAAAAGAATGGACGTCAGTGAAAATTCTTGGCGATGTATATACAACATGTGAGTAAAAACCTGTTGCCATAAATAAGTAAAGAAAATAACTTGGCAGGCCTATAAAATTTTCATCTTATGAAAAGGGTTTTTTCCTCGCAAAATGCATTGAAAAACGTCGTACGAGACGCGTGAGCTTTGATAATTACATCCTCGGCGATAATTACATTCCGCCTCTGATGTAATTGTCAACATACCTCTATCTCTCTATCAATATACCTACTTGTATCACAATGTACTATTATTGCACCACGACAGGAGAGAATCATTTTACAAAAAAGAAATGGTAACAACAGGCGGTCTTATCGCTTTAAAGCGATCTCTTCCAGACAACCTTTGTATAGCCGGAAACATTTAAATTAGAATTTTAAATAGGTAGTGCAGGAACTCATCAAGAAGAGCATACTAACACATCAATCTTTCAAATATTACTATACTAAACAGGACACTTTAAAATATTACCAAACAGGAGACATTAAAATACATACCTAATATTAGATGTCACCTTTGTAAAATTACCAGTGATGAATTTTTATTCATCACTTCAACAGTCATTTAATTTTTTTAATGATTGATAGGTTCATAGGTATACTACGTGTTTTTTTCAATTTCCGTTAATTGCAAGGGGGCATAGGTTAGATCAAATAAAGTTAATTTCTCAAAGACAGTAGTATCTTAACTCTTACTGTTATCAAGATATTCAATATTTTAATTTAATCAGATTTGCAGCTTTAACCACTGTTAATGCTACACTAAATTATTTTGTAATTTTTTTTTTCTTTCTTTTCAAATAATAATTATACTTATTTGTTTCTGTGAATGTACTCTGCAATATGCCGAAGTTAACAGAAATTCCCGGGATATAAAATATATAAATGAATTAATAACACAAATCGAAATGGTGCAATTCATTAAAGAAATAAAATTGGAGCAAGCAAAGACTACGAAATGAACGGCAATGCACCGACGCAGTTTTTAGTTATTTTTTAAAATGTATTAAACATATTAAAATGTTTTTTTTTTTTATATAAGGCAACAAGATTTTGCATTACGATGGGTTGCAGCAAAGCTTGGTGTATCAATTCGTCCAAATTGTGAGATTTATTATTTTCGAGATAAATAATGAAATAATGTATACGTATAATGTATGAAGAATATAGATTTATTTCTCTCTATATTGAAAGCAAGAAATAAATGGGCAATACATTATTATTTTATTTTTAGTCGTTGTCAACCCTCACTATCGGCGACGCGGCGAGTGAGCTAATTCATTTTCACCGTTCGTACACAGCCTTAACGTTCCGTTTGGCTTGCGCTGGAGTAATGTTTTGGCTGAGAAAAAAGCGGCTTTTGTAAAGATCAAAGGAGTGTGCCATCTGTACTTGTACTCTTATCTATTCTGTGGTTCTACCAAGAAAGTTTATGAAATGACATTACTAAGTATATTCTTTTTTACCATTTAGTTACAATCTTTATCTAAGAAAAAGTCACTGCAAACAGCCAAATTCGCGTTTATTTACTGGCTATTACATACCTAGCAATTTGTCACAACATTTTGTTGTAGTTGAAGTGAGACAGAGAAACTCCCAACATAGCCCTCTCCATAGCCCTTTGGGTGACTTTGAGACTTCTTATAAGGCTCATAGTAAGCGACCACGTTTCAGTGCCATACGTCATCACTGGCAATACACACTGGTCCGAGACTCGTCTTGAGACTAGAGACTCGTCATCAGGCTATCCGCAGCAGAACCAAGGTAACCGATATAGCCCTCCGAATCGCTAAACTTAAGTGGCAGTGGGCGGGGAACATAGCCCGTAGAACCGATGGCCGTTGGGGCGGAAAGGTTCTCGAGTGGCGACCACGAACCGGAAGGCGCCGCGTGGGTAGGCCCCCCACAAAGGGGACTGATGACCAGGTAAAGGTCGCGGGAGTCCGCTGGATGTGGGTGGCGCAGGACCGGTCACTTTGGCACTCTTTGGGGGAGGTCTATGTCCAGCAGTGGACGTCTTTCGGCTGATATGATGATGATGATGATGAAGTGAGACAGCAATACATACCTTTCATTCTTACCATAGGAAGTAGGTGTGGCAAATCGGATCCATTGTCGTGTGCTTTACATTTTCCCAAGAGTTCTTAATTTTGAATTGCCATAGATTAAACTCTTCTCCTGTACAAGTGGCAGAGGTGGAGTATTTAAAATGACTCAAATAGAAAAATATTATTTACAAAACAAAATTCCAAAAGAACTGAAATAAGATAAAGATTGAAATCCAATTAAAAGTAAACATATTTTAAATACATTATCATTAATTTTTATCAATCAAGCTAATAGTACGGTGGCAAAATCGCAAAAAGTCGTCTCCTTCACGATTTTCGTGGACATGTCTTGTATATACCTAAAATTGGTATGGATGTGTTCCTTGTTGTCTCCAGAGTACGAAACTACCGGTTTTAGTTAAGGGAGAGGGGGACGGAGATAGCTGTGACGTCATAAAGATGGCGGCCTACGGTCATCGATTTTTGTTCAAATCTCGGGTTCTATTTTATTGATTGCTTCGCGTGGTGTCATTTGAAAGCATATTAAACGTACTATCGTAAAATTGACAGTTTTAAAATTATTAGAAAAAATATGATTTTTTTACCGCGCGCGTTTACATGTGTACTGATAAAACACGCTTGTAACTCAATAACTTTAGCGCAGTTAAAGTTATTATAAAAAAGATAGGTCATTTTATAAGCTTTCCAAAAATAGATATTTTGTTGGTGTACATTAATAATAATAAATAAAATTTTGTTAATTACGCACCGATTAACTATCACGACGCTCGACTCAGCTAGCGATCGCTGGCGTCACGTCGCGCCCTTAGAAACTATTTTTTTGTTTTCTGAGTAATTATACGAGTCAGACGATCATGATATACGCACCTAAAGCAGTAAAATAAAGGCCACCTCAGGAACTTTGTAGCCCGAGCCGAAGGCGAGGCGAGAGCTCTGAAGCGTACTTTTTCACCCCCCATACACAATTTTACGTCTTCTTTTGGCTGTCAAGTGAGATTGTTATTGCCAATTCACGCCCGGATCATGTAAAATTAGTCTATAAGTATTATATAAGTATTTATAGTTCCTAGTATTACATTGAAAATAAATACTAAAACAATGAACGCATGCAGCTTTATGAGACAACTAGCTTCCGCCCGCGACTCGGTCTGCGTGGACCCGGGATAAAAACTATCCTATATTTTAATCCAGGCTATAAACTTTCTTTGTGCAAAATTACATCCAAATCAGATGAGCCGTTTAAGCGTGGTTGAGTAACAACAACATCTAAACATCAAACATCCAAACTTTCGCATTTATAATATTAGTAGGACTAGATTAGATAGAGAGGCTACCTGTGTTGTACTTTGACTTGTATTTTCCGAATCTGACTTGTTTTGGTCAAGTATTTCCTGGCAAAAGAGTGAAGAACTGCTATAGACAGCGAAAAGCGGGAGAGAGATTTGTAACTGAAACGTTGCACAGGCCGAGAGTGTGTCCGCTTGGTGAGTGTTTGAGTCTTGTATGTAAAAGAGAAAGGGGGGCTGTGGCCGCGTTGGCTTGCCGTACGGGCCCTCGGCCCTCGGGCATCGGCCCTAAATGGAGCTCGGCCTTCGGCCTCGCATGCCTTGCCGCTTACCTTCGGGCCTTTGGCCTTCAGGTTCGCTTGTAAAACACTCGGCGGGTATAGTGTCCGAGAGCGCACCCTGAAGGGACGCTACAGACCCTATACGCAGAATTCGGCCTGCCGCCTCGCTTACCATGCCGCTCTCCTTCGGGTCTTCGGCCCTCAGGTTGTCCGCGCAGGCTCGCGTGGAGAGCCCGCTCTGAAGAAACGCTTCTGGCCTTCGGCCCTACGCAGAGCCCTCAGGTTCGCTTGTAACACATTCAGGAGTAGAGTATCCGAGAGCGCACTCTGGAGGGTCGCTTCGGGCCTTTGGCCCTCGGACTCAAGTAGAGAGCGCGCTCTGAAGGGTCGGTTCGGACCTTCGGCGCTCAGATTCGCTTGAAAGACACTTAGGAGTAATAAAGTGTCCGCCCTTCAGGCCTTTGGCCCTCCGGCTTGCGTGGGGAGCCCGCTCCGAAGGAACGCTTATGGCCTTCGTCCCTACGCAGAGCTCGGCCTGGCGTCTCGCGTGCCATGCCGCTCTCCTTCGGGCCTTCGGCCCTCAGGTTAGCTTGTAGGAAGCTTAGGAGTAGTAAAGTGTCTGCGTGGGCACGCCTTTCGGGCCTTTGCTCCTCTGGCTTGAGTGGACCCGCTCTGAAGGAACCCTTCTGGCCTTCGGCCCTACGCAGAGCTCGGCCTGCCGCCTCGCGTGCCATGCTGCTCTCCTTCGGGCCTTCGGGCCTCAGGTTGACTTGTAGGATACATAGGAGTAGTATCTTTACGGTATGGACTCTTGTCCATGTGGGCCCGCCCTTCGGGCCTTTGGCCCTCTGGCTTGCGTGGAGAGCCCGCTCTGAAAGAACGCTTCGGGCCTTCGGCCCTACGCAAAGCTCGGCCTGCCGCCTCGTGTGCCATGCTGCTACTTCGGGCCTTCGGCCCTCAGGTCGGCTTGTATGGCACTTAGGAGTAGTAAAGTGTCCACGTGAGCCCGCCCTTCGGGCCTTTGGCCCTCTGGCTCACGTGGACAGCTCGCTTTGAAGGTACGCTTCGGGCCTTCGGCCCTCAAGTTTGTTTGTAATGCATTAGGAATAGTAAAATGTCCGCATGAGCTCGCCCTTCGGGGTCTTTGGCCTTAGGACTCGCGTGAAGAGCACGCTCTGAAGGGTCGCTTTGGGCCTTCGGCCGTCAGATTCGCTTGTCCTTGCACTCAGGAGTAGAGTATCCGAGAGCGCGCTTTGGAGGGACGCTCCGGGCCTTGGGCCCCGCGAAGCTCGCCGCTCGCCTTGGGGCCGTGTTGTTCTGTTCGAACTTGTTGCCTGCAAAACTGCAACAAAATGAAGTATGCGCGGGCGTGGGGTACGGCAAGCGTGGCCTTGTCGCCAGTTTGGGTCCTAGTCCTCGGGCTGGATTTTGGCGATAGCTTGCGGCCCACAGCCATCGAAGTTATGAATTTTAAATGCCTTTTTATTGAAACATATTTATAAAATAAATTATGCTCATCCGTCTAATAAATATCTTGTTCCTAGGCGTAAAAGAATTCAATTCGCCGATTATAAATACTAATCTACGTATACAAATATACAGTTAAACACAATATTTATTAATTCGACTACAGGAACACACAGGAAGGCGTGGCGAGAATATACGCAGCAAGCCGGTTGCCGCGGACTTGCGTTACGGAATTGGCCATAAATGACATGTTTATTATTTAACGACGACAAATGGCATATTATTGGCAAGCTAATAAAATGTTTGATATTTTTTATAATGACATTTATCATGCTAAAGTATCTCTTTCTCGAATTATGATGGTAAGAAAGCAAACGTCTATGGTAAAAAAAACTTTTTTTTTTAATTATTTCACAAACGGTTGATTGTACGTTACAGAACTCAAAGAATGAATTATAGAACATTTAATATGCTTTCAAATGACACCTCACACGAACTGATCAGAAAAATAGAACCCGAGATTTGAACAAAAATCGATGACCGTCGGCCACCATCTTTGTGACGTCACAGCTATGTCCGTCCCCCTCTCCCTTAACTAAAACCGGTAAATTCGTACTTTGGAGACAACAAGGAACACATCCATACCAGTTTTAGGTATATAGAAGACGTGTCCACGATTTTTGTCAATATTGGCCAATTTCCGCCGTACTATAATATATTTTTGATGTTTTTCCGTTTTAAAAAAATATTTCGACAGAAACGGGCATAATGTGAGTCATCCCGTGTACTTTTTACGGATTGAACTTATCCACGAATTGCTATTTCCCAGCCCCTGCAATAATGTATGTTACTACTGTTGTGTCGTTGGGAAGACTATAATTCTTTTATTTTATAACTATGGCATATTATTTACATATAACCAGTATGGGGCAAAAAGTAATTCCATTACAAATTACAAAACGTAATTTCAATTATCGCATTACCAGTTACGAAATGTAATTTGTAATCGCATTACAGATTTCAAAATGTAATTTGTAATTTTTATTCGTAATGCATTACTTCATAAAATTACAAATAACTTTGATGTAATAAAACATTTTTAATTATTAACACATGTTAATAATGAAAAATACCAATGAATGAATGCCATACGATTAAATAAATACATTATTAAGAGGAAACACTAAGGTCAAGATAATTGAGAAATAGGTATTTGTAAAATGTATTGCTGTCGCGCCAACCACAAGCCTCCCGCTGCAGAGCGCGATAGAGACAACTGCAGCTTGGACCGAAAATACCTATTAAAATTACATAAAATCAACGTTTCGTAGTCCCCTGATTTCTTCTCCAAAACTTGACCTATTTAACCATTTTTTTAATTAAAAATCAAAGAAAGGCTTTGGCCGTGTTCCTATGTTTCCTTTTTTTAAATAATCTAGTCAAAATGGTTTTCTGGATGTTTGAACACAGCGGAAGATTTGGCTTTTTTTAGGTTTTTGGAGGTTAATATCTCTTTTTAGAATAAATTTATGGAAAAAAGTAAAACATAGGAACATGTCAATAGTAGCCATAGATTTATGGGAAAAAAATAATTACCACCGCTACTTTATACTTCCGCAATATAATGATACATAACATCCTTCAATACTCGCTAGTTAGGCCAGTCATATTTGACCACTAAAATCGCAAGCTAACGGCTAGTTGTGATTTTTTAATATGTTGTTGGGACCACTACCAGTTCCGTATATCCAAGTTTGCAGCTTCGAAAGACCAGTGCTAACTTTGCAGCTCTCGAAAAACTACGACAATTTCGCACTTTTTTGGTATTGTTAATATAAAATCCTAAACTGTGATTTTTAAATAAAAATATATACGTTTAAAACGACTAAAATTGATACAATTCAATTGAAAAAACAAAAAAAAATAAGTCGAACTATGTCATGTTGGGTATGGATAAATAGGTATTTCAAAATCATTATTAGGTTTCTGTAATTTACCCGAAAGTTTTTTTACCCGAAAAACGGACATCCTCATTTTATTCGGTTATTCGATAGAGCAAATCATTCTCAAATGAAGACTAAAACTCCCGTGTGTCAATTTCTCATAGAAATTGAGATATAAATATTTTATTAATTTTCTGGGATTTACGAAAAATCTCAATTACTACAAAGTGATCCGTTTTTTATTCATTAATTCAGTGTAATTTATTGGAACTATATATTAAGTAATTAATACTCAAATAGAAAATGGTCAAAGATGTATATAAGTAAACAAAAAAAGATTTCATGTTTTTGGGTTTTATTCCATCATATTGGGATTCGATAATCCGTCTAAATATGAATTACAACAATACCAATGAATAGTAAAAAAAATGGAACCCCTAACCCTCAGGATATAGAAATAACAAACTTCTACGTGTATTAACGCGGGGTTTTAACGAATGTCTAACGAGGGTGAACCGCTTCCCGCTTCCCGCACTACGCGTAAACATGTAAAAATGATAGAGGACAGAACTCATACACAAAGAGAATATAACCACTACGTTTTAAGAGGCGGAACTTCATACGTTGTTTAAGGATTCTCTTATGTCTACTATCAACGTAAAGAAAAAATGAGTGCACTTTGTTGCCTTGTAATAAGGTGCAAAAGTTGTGTGTTTTGTTAGGTTGGCTAAGATTCGTGAACTATCCCGTACATTTTTTCATTCTATGAGAGTTTCCAAAGGCTGTTCATACACTTTATTTATTATTGAGACCAGAACTCGTTTCTGCACTATCGGGAGGAGAACTCGACTACTCCCTATATGTAGTCAATATAAGTTTTGAGAACATTGTTGTGTCAACCCTAATGCAAACATTTTAGAAACCTGTAACTTCTGAATCCTATAAGATTGGGATATGATTTTTTCAGGAAATATTTTTAAAGGCTTACCAAGAAATTAGTGTAAATACTGAATCCCAATACGTTCAAACAACTCTATAAAATTTAAATAAAGAAAATATCTTGTTTATCGTGTAACTGCCTTCATATAAACGTCTATGTAGTTTTCTTATCGTCATATTATATCTTATTTAACATATCATAGAAACACAGTGACAAATACTATGAACATGTCTATAGTTATAGCGATTTTTATCGTTTTTCTGAAAACCATAGAAATTAAAAATATAAATTTATATTTCGATTATTATGAGAAATTGACACACGGGAGTTTTAGTCTTCATTTTAAAATGATTTGCTCTATCGAAAAGTGAATAAAACGAGGATGTCCGTTTTTCGGGTAAAAAAACATACTGTGCGAGCTGATTCTGGTCTCAAATTGTATCAATTTTAGTCATTATCAAAATAAAAAAATCGGCCAAGTGCGAGTCGGAACTCAGCAATTAGTGTTCCGTACATTCAGTTATTTTAAATGATTCATACTTTATCTCCTGATTCTGAAGCTAACTACTACTAACAGAGTTCAACAAAAAATATATTTCTATATCTTGGATTCTCATACAAATTTGTTTGTTATGGCAAAAAAAAATTTCTACGACATGTATAACTAAAGAATTAGGGAAATTGCTAAAAATGTTGTCAATCAAAATTTTCGCAGCAAGCTCTCAAACTTGACTGGTATAAGGCAACAATACGATTCACCACTACATCTCGGTATTCCAATTTTAAATCAATTAAAGAACCTCGTACTTTGATGCTATTTTGTTTTTAGATTTAAACCAAATAGAGTCAACAATATGTAGAACTGTTAAAATATAAGTAGAACACCAAAAGCTGCTTGTAGTGTTGAAATCTGAAGCCATTATTAAGCATAGTATTCTTTGTGTGTTTTAGTAACCCAAACAAAACCGCATATAAGAAGATTCAATAGGAGTTTTTTTTTTAGTTCTCAACTGAATCGTTTTATTTCAAAATCCAAAATATTCATCGATATTGATGCGTCACCATTATATCAGCCGAAAGACGTCCACTGCAAAGAGCGCACCAGCATCCAGCGGACTCCCGCGACCTTTACCAGGCCCCGTATCATGGTCTGCCTTATCACGCGATAAGTGACGAGATAGAGCGTCCGTCACTGGCTGACACCGTTCGATAGAACGAGACGGTGGAGACGACGCTCTTATCTTGACACTTATTGCGTGATAAGGCCGACCATGATACGGGGCCTGGTCATCGGTCTACCAACGCTGCGCCTTCCGGTACGTGGTCGCCACTCGAGAACCTTTCCGCCCCAATGGCCATCATCGGTTCTACGTGCAATATATGTGCCCCGCCCACTGCCACTTATTGTTGTGTGAGGGCTAGTTACTTACTTTACTTTACTGTGTTGTGTTAATAACTTTAAATTTGTCGAATCCGCGAGCGATCACCTCAGACCAAGAAAAAAGATAGACAGAGCATTACGAAAAACCTAGTAAAGCCGGTTTTCAACCAAGCCAAGAAGTTTAGCGCACGCTCACGCGCACTTATACAAACAAAAATTGCACAAAACTGAATATGGGAACACTAAATAATGTGATAACTATGACGCCTCTATTTGGTTTAGTAACCTTTGGTCTATGTATCAGCTTTAAATATGGAACACTAAAAACAAACATCCATAAAGTACGGAGTACTTTATTTGAATTGCTATAGATTATGACAACAATAAATCTTATTTTTACTAGATGCAAATTATTCGTCGGATTCATTCGGAAATACGGAAATATAGACTATTCACAATATATCTCTAAACTAGCACACACCTCTAGTATATATTGACTCCCAGATCCGCAACAACTACACCTAATCGAAGGTCAGACTTTAACTGGATCGTGGGTAATTGTTGAAAACACCCGACCTGCGTTGTCTAATTACTTGACATCGGGTATTTTTCGGTTTCGGTCGGAACAAATCGAAAACAGGAAACACCACGAAATACAATGCTGTGTTTTCATTATATCAATATTCATTTATCAGACTATGTACGAAGTGCAATGTACGTCACCAGGTACGGCTATACTGAAGAACCAGCGTAAAATGAGACGCTATACCGATTTTATTTACTTTAATTTGTAAATATAATTTAAACTATTAAAGCTAGCGTCATGTTGATAATTTTCCCGCCGTCTACACACAATTCCCGTTATGCATGTGTATTTCCAAGTCTTAGTTGGCTATAGTTGTTGAAATAGAGCTGGGGACAGCACTGTATGGAAAAAAGTTACTTTGGTCATATGTAACACTAGTAAGAGCTATTGTAAAAAGAACTCAAAATGTGTATTCCGTCTCAAAATTTTACGAGCATTCGAATGATACCCCACACGTTCCTTACAATCCAAAAAAAAATGCAAAACCCCTAATTAACCCTCAAATTGCCCCCTTTAGTGGGGTTTACACCTTTTTGCCTTAATTAGGCCAGACATTTCTATATCTATACCAAATTTCAGCTTCCTATGTCAAACGGTCTTCGAGAAAACTGGCTGTGACAGACGGACAGTCTCCGAGTGATCGCATAAGTGTTCTGTTGGACCAATTTTGGTACGGAACACTAAAAAGTGCGAAATTGTCGTAGTTTTTCGTGAGCTGCAAAGTTAGCACTGGTCTTTCGAAGCTGCAAACTTGGATATACGGAACTGGCAGTGGTCCCAACAACATATTAAAAAATCACAACTAGCCGTTAGCTTGCGATTTTAGTGGTCAAATATGACTGGCCTAACTAGCGAGTATTGAAGGATGTTATGTATCATTAATATCATTATATTGCGGAAGTATAAAGTAGCGGTGGATCGGCAGTCAGCAACAACTCACAGCAGCGTGAGGTGGCGGAGGCGCGGGCGCGGCGGCGGGGGGCTCCGTCCGCCCGAGCGGGTCGCCCGCGCCCGCGCCCGCTCCCGCGCCCGCTCCCGCCTGCAGCAGCGCCTCGGCCGACGCGCTGCGCCGCGCCCGCTCCACGTCTGAACCTACAACACGACACCATTCACTATTTACCTGATAAGTTGATAACCTTTGATTCTAACAAAACAAATCACTTTCAGATTCAGATTCAGATTTATTTATTGGTAAACATTTTTTACAGGTCAATAGGTATACAATTTCAATATACAATGAATACATACAATCTATGATACTTAGGTTGAAATAAAATTAGTGAGAAAATTATGGATAAAATAACAATTAAAATTTAAATAACAATTACAATGATTCATTAGAAAGATTAAGGACAATGATCATAACATAAGAAAATAATTAATTAGTATTTACAGCGTAGAACACCTTGTCAGGTACGTCCTTGGAGAAACTCATCAACACTGTAGCATGCTTGCTGTTCGAGGAATGCTTTCAATTTCTTGTTGAATACAATATTACTCTCAACTGACTTTATTTCTAGTGGGATCTTATTATAGATCTTAGGCCCTATGACACTCAGCGACTTTCGGAGCTTGGCAAGTCGGTTTACTGGAGCGATCAGCAAAGGTTCCCTGCGACACTCAGCTCCTCGCCTACAGTTTGTATTGTATTTAGACAGATTGCATCTGACGTGTCTACATGCGGACAATATAAAAACTGCAGGGAGCGTCAGTATTTTATATTTCCTAAAAAGTTCCCTTGCCGAATGGTCGAAAGGTTTCCTTGCAATTATTCTTATTGCTCGCTTTTGCCCTTTCGCGATGAGCAGACAGGCCCCATACATCCACACCTTGGATCAAAATAGAGTTGAAATAAGTTGAAATAAAATATCCATAGTACGCAAGTTTTAAGTTATTTTCGGTCAGGCTTGGGGCGAGTCTGGACAAGGCAAAACATGCCGACGATAGCTTATTACACAGGTAATCTATGTGGGGGACCAGGTCAGCCCCGAGTCTATTACAAAACCTAGATATTTAGTGTGTTCTACCTGAGGGACAGAGATGCTGTTGATCTCGATGTTCAACTTATCTACATTGGTGTGTCGCAACTGAAAATGAGCAATGTTTGTCTTTTCTAGGTTTAGGAGCATTCCGTTAGCTGCGAACCACATGTCTATCTCCGACATCACTTGACTAAGTTTTGATTTAATAGCATTGACATTGTCAGCTTGGACTATGATGCAGGTATCGTCAGCATAAATCACAAACTCAGACTCAGGAGAAGCTGAGGTGATATCATTTCATTTTTATATCATTTTTGAGGTTATTTCCCATGCTGGATCCCTGGGGTACTGCACAGGCACCCGCTGATTCCAGGTTCGGTCTCACGCTGAGGACACATGTGCTCTGTCTACGGTGTTTTAAAAAGGAGGCGATGGTAGCGTGAAAACTACCTTCAAAGCCATAACATGATAACTTTTTAAGGAGGAGGGAGTGGTCAATCATTTCGAAGGCGCGGGACAGGTCGCAGAAAACGGCGGCGACCTGTCGCCCGCCCTCGATGTGCGCCAGCTCCCTCGGGCTCGGGACCACGTCGCCAGTCGCGTCCGTCGTGGATCGATGGTGTTGGTACGCGTATTGATGACAGTTTAACAATTTGTTAGAGGTAATATGATTCATCATCTTTATACTCACTGCTGTGCGAATGGAGTCGTTTTCCCGTGGAAGCAATATACTCACAAAAACGCGTGCCCGCATTTATAATTACGACATCGTTTCTTTTCATTTGGAGATCCCTCGCTCGAGCACTAACCTGCGGGCGCCGGGGGCGCTCCGTCGGAGGCCGGCCGCCGCGCCGGTGCCTTCTAAACGACAACAACACGTATTCATACTCAAGTCACCTTCTATTTAGGTATCAATAAACGTCGATCGCGAAAATATCACGTAATCGTTACCTACATCACCGCGCATGCTCCGCCACAATATGGCAGCAAAATCTTAAACTACCTACTTAATAAAAAGTTAAATAATCAAAATATTCATTGAAATTATAAAATGGTCTAGCCAGCAAAAAATATTTTCAGTTTTAAGAAAATTCATTCATATATATATATATACAGAGTGTTTTTTTTAAATGGGACAGTATGGGGAAATCCGTATCTAAAGGAGATAGAGGAAAAGTGTCCAAGGAGACATTAGGTGTTTTTTTATGTAAACAAATTTGGCTCGTTAAAATTTTTGGTCAAGCGTGAGTTGTTCTTAAAAAATTATAAAGTTGGTCAATTTTTTTTTTGACGCGGGTCGGCTCTGTTTCATGTAAGGATTATTTCATTCTATGGAAAGAAAAAAATCTGAACAGCAGAAGTTGGTCAAATTTAATGAAAACTAATCTTCATACAGTTGGTTTATTACTTGAGTAAATGTTAAATTTGACCAACTTCTGCTGTTCAGATTTTTTTCTTTCCATACAATGAAATAATCCTTACATGAAACAGAGCCGACCCACGTCAAAAAAAAATTGACCAACTTTATAATTTTTTAAGAACAACTCACGCTTGACCAAAAATTTTAACGAGCCAAATTTGTTTACATAAAAAAACAGCTAATGTCTCCTTGGGCACTTTTCCTCTATCTCCTTTAGATTCGGATTTCCCCATACTGTCCCATTTAAAAAAAACACCCTGTATATATATATATATATATATTTTATGTCATCACTTAAGAAACTGTAAATTTTAATTCCATTAGAAAGCAAACTTCTTCTCAAATTTACATAGTTTTTAGACTCGGATGCTGAATGTCAGAATTGTCTTAATCTAAGTGGTCTACTCGTACGAGGGTGGATCAAAAAGTTCTTAGAACTGCATAGTGGTAAAACCTTTTTAAATGTAGGTTTTTTTATTTTATTTGGCTGTCATTATGACATAATTATGGCGGCAAATTGTATTTGATTGCTTGTACCATTGCGACATAATTAATTATTTTGTGAAGATAATCGCTCAAAATTTTGCATTATGGAGAAAAATGAGTTACGTGCCGTGATTAAGTATCTGTGTCTGAAGAAAATGTCCACTAAGGAAATTCATTTGGATATCCAGCAGACTATAGGTACTAATTCTGTACCATATTCCACGGTCGCTTACTGGGTTGCCAAGAGAGGTAGGGCCAACTGTGAAGATGACCCTCGCTCCGGCCGGCCTTCCACCTCTGTTACTGATGAAAACGTGGCGAAAATCGAAAAATTGGTATTGGAGGATAGAAGAATTAGCATTCAACAGTTAGTAGAGATCCTACACATTTCTTTTGCTAGCGTGCAATCAATATTGACGGATGTTTTAGGGTTTAAAAAAGTTTCGGCAAGATGGGTTCCGCGAATGTTAAGTGAGGTTAATAAAGAACAGCGTGTAGAGGTTTCGAAGCGGAATCTCGAAATCATCGAACGTGACCCGGATGCATTTTATCGTCGATTTGTAAACATGGACGAGACTTGGCTCCACTATTTTGATCCCGAGACGAAAAAGCAAAGCATGTCCTGGAAAGACCATCTTCTCCACCTATTAAGAAATTTCGAGTTTTTCCGACGGCGGGTAAAATTATGGCCTCTGTATTCTGGGATGCGGAAGGAATCCTATTCATTGACTACCTTCCGAAAGGAAAAACCATTACAGGTGCCTAATACACAGAATTGATCCCGAAAGTGCGGCAGGCGATCATAGAAAAACGCCGGGGAAAGTGGTCGTCGGGCGTGCTGTTTCACCACGACAACGCCCCGGCTCATCGCTCACAATTGGCACTCGCTGCGATCCGCCAAGCTGGCTTCAAGCTGTTGGACCACCCGCCATATTCTCCGGACTTGGCTCCTAGTGATTTCCACCTATTCCCGAAATTAAAGGAGCACATCCGCGGAAGAAAATTTCCTGATGATGATGCCGTAGTGGGTGCTGTGGAGGAGTTTTTCGAGATCCAAGGAAAAACTTTTTTTTAAGATGGAATAAAAAAAATTGAAAAACGATATCTAAAGTGTATAGAACTCCAAGGAGACTATGTAGAAAAATAAAATATAAGTAAACAATTTTCTTTTGTTTTTCACCCTTATTCTAAGAACTTTTTGATGTACCCTCGTATTATAAGCTTTACATGCAAAACTAGTATTATGCATTCAAAGATTCCCTGCTATCGATATTTAGCTCTTGAGTTAGTGCGCCTGGAGTGTCCATCTCATCTATACCTGTTGGCAGCTGCAGGTGTGCGCGAGGGGCGCGAGGGGCGCGGGGGGCGCGGGGGGCGCGGGGGGCGCGGCGGCGCGCTGCAGCTCGGCGCGCGCCGCCGCCAGCGCGTGCGCAGCCTCCGTCTTGAACACCTCGAACTCCTGCAACCAACCACGCGGCGCACCCATCAGACAAACACACTTTATTTATATTATTAGGGTAGTTGCGTCATGTTAAAATTGATGATGCTAAATGAATGGTTAACCATCAAATTATTGTAATAAAGTATAAATTACTAAACATAATTAATATCATAAAAAGATACGGACATTCAAAGTTTAGAAAAATATGCATTATTTTTATTGTTTAAGAGTAAATTTAAAGCTATACTGATAGAATCCTTACGGTTTGCACGCAAATCTGTATGTCTTAAATATATATATTATAAACGCAGTATTTCGCAACCGAAACAGCAATTTATTTGATTTTCCACTACATACTTTTATGTCAATTAGTATGACGCGTTTCGGTTGCCGCCAGCGAATTTGAGTATTTATCTTGTTTAATTGTAGTTGCTCACATACAAACATTTGCTCCTCTCCACAAGCTGGTTCGAATGGTAAATAAATCACAAGCCTATATTATATATGTATGTTAGTCTTTAAAGTATTTGTTGCTCTGGGCCCTAGGTGCCTGAAGTCAATGAAGTAAATGAAGTCAATGAAGTCAATGAAGCAAATTAAGTAAATGAAGTAAATGGTGTATTATTTTTATATTGTTTTGTAGGAACCACTTCAACAATGACGTCAACAGCTGTTACTAAATAAATACATAATACAGAAAGTGTCTTCAAAAACATCTTTTTGTAATTTACGCCTACCACCGGGTTATTCCTACTGTGAAATATATACAGGGTGTCATGTCTCAAAAGTCAATACCACCATAGCGTGAGGTAGATCGAATGTCCAAAAAAAACATATTTTTTCGTTTCTCGATTGACCTTCAAATTTCCCATGCCGTATTACACAACGAACAACATACATGTCACGCTCCTGTAAAAAACATACAAGTTTTTCTTAAATAATGAAGAAAGTGTTACAATGTACAACACTATTTTGAAATTAGGCCATCTTTTCAAGCTCCCTTGTCAAATTTGCGTAATACATTTGTTTTTCAGTACATTCAGTTATTTATCTAACAATTTTAAGAAGATACACGTTTGGGAATGAAATTGTAATTTTATTTAAAACCGCGGCACTTGTCCCGCCCCACCTCCATTAAATATGAGCAGGGTGAGCGACATTCCGCTGTGCCCCACCTCCATTAAATATGAGCAGGGTGAGCGACATTCCGCTGTGCCCACCTCCATTAAATATGAGCAGGGTGAGCGACATTCCGCTGTGCCCCACCTCCATTAAATATGAGCAGGGTGAGCGACATTCCGCTGTGCCCACCTCCATTAAATATGAGCAGGGTGAGCGACATTCCGCTGTGCCCCACCTCCATTAAATATGAGCAGGGTGAGCGACATTCCGCTGTGCCCACCTCCATTAAATATGAGCAGGGTGAGCGACATTCCGCTGTGCCCCACCTCCATTAAATATGAGCAGGGTGAGCGACATTCCGCTGTGCCCCACCTCCATTAAATATGAGCAGGGTGAGCGACATTCCGCTGTGCCCACCTCCATTAAATATGAGCAGGGTGAGCGACATTCCGCTGTGCCCCACCTCCATTAAATATGAGCAGGGTGAGCGACATTCCGCTGTGCCCACCTCCATTAAATATGAGCAGGGTGAGCGACATTCCGCTGTGCCCCACCTCCATTAAATATGAGCAGGGTGAGCGACATTCCGCTGTGCCCCACCTCCATTAAATATGAGCAGGGTGAGCGACATTCCGCTGTGCCCCACCTCCATTAAATATGAGCAGGGTGAGCGACATTCCGCTGTGCCCCATCTCCATTAAATATGAGCAGGGTGAGCGACATTCCGCTGTGCCCCACCTCCATTAAATATGAGCAGGGTGAGCGACATTCCGCTGTGCCCCACCTCCATTAAATATGAGCAGGGTGAGCGACATTCCGCTGTACCCCACCTCCATTAAATATGAGCAGGGTGAGCGACATTCCGCTGTGCCCCACCTCCATTAAATATGAGCAGGGTGAGCGACATTCCGCTGTGCCCCACCTCCATTAAATATGAGCAGGGTGAGCGACATTCCGCTGTGCCCCATCTCCATTAAATATGAGCAGGGTGAGCGACATTCCGCTGTGCCCCACCTCCATTAAATATGAGCAGGGTGAGCGACATTCCGCTGTGCCCCACCTCCATTAAACCAAATATGAGCAGGGTGAGCGACATTCCGCTGTTCCCCACCTCCATTAAACCAAATATGAGCAGGGTGAGCGACATTCCGCTGTGCCCTACCTCCATTAAACCAAAGATGAGCAGGGTGAGCGACATTCCGCTGTGCCCCACCTCCATTAAACCAAATATGAGCAGGGTGAGCGACATTCCGCTGTGCCCCACCTCCATTAAACCACTACCTACCTGAAGGCACAGAAGGGCCACAGACAGGTTTCAGGTTGGTTTGGTTTGGGTTTGGATTGCCAAATTAGAATTGTTTTCGTTTCTATGTTTGTTATCTACATAATTGCCTATTTTGGAAACAAGAATATGATATGATAATAAAATAAAATAAAACCGGACAAGTGCGAGTCGGACTCGCCCACCGAGGGGTCCGGACAAATTTGTAGGTACATAATTAGTTATATATATGTTTATAAATAGCTAAGTAATACACACACATTCACTCACTCACTCACTCACTCACTCACTCACTCACACACACACACACACACACACACACACACACACACACACACACACACACACACACACACACACACACACACACACACACACACACACACACACACACACACACACACACACACACACACACACACACACACACACACACACACACACACACCACACACCCACACACCCATGAAACATGAAACGTCATTGTGTGTCAACGGTACCTGTGCGAGCTGCTCGTACTGCGCCTCGTCCTCGGCTACTCGCGCCAGTAGCTCGCCCTCCGGCCGGTACCTGTGCGAGCTGCTCGTACTGCGCCTCGTACTCGCTCTCCTGCAGCGCGGGCAGCCGCGGCCGGAACGCCGCCTCGTACTCGGCTACTCGCGCCAGTAGCTCGCCCTACGGCCGGTACCTGTGCGAGCTGCTCGTACTGCGCCTCGTACTCGCTCTCCTGCAGCGCGGGCAGCCGCGGCCGGAACGCCGCCTCGTACTCGGCTACTCGCGCCAGTAGCTCGCCCTACGGCCGGTACCTGTGCGAGCTGCTCGTACTGCGCGTCGTACTCGCTCTCCTGCAGCGCGGGCAGCCGCGGCCGGAACGCCGCCTCGTACTCGGCTACTCGCGCCAGTAGCTCGCCCTCCGGCCGGTACCTGTGCGAGCTGCTCGTACTGCGCCTCGTACTCGCTCTCCTGCAGCGCGGGCAGCCGCGGCCGGAACGCCGCCTCGTACTCGGCTACACGCGCCAGTAGCTCGCCCTCCGGCCGGTACCTGTGCGAGCTGCTCGTACTGCGCCTCGTACTCGCTCTCCTGCAGCGCGGGCAGCCGCGGCCGGAACGCCGCCTCGTACTCGGCTACTCGCGCCAGTAGCTCGCCCTCCGGCCGGTACCTGTGCGAGCTGCTCGTACTGCGCCTCGTACTCGCTCTCCTGCAGAGCGGGCAGCCGCGGCCGGAACGCCGCCTCGTACTCGGCCACTCGCGCCAGTAGCTCGCCCAGGCGCGCGTCACTCGCCGCCGCTTCGTCCGCCGCCAGCGCCCGCTCGTCCGCCAACTTGCCCGCCCAGTACTCCTCGCAACGCTCGTACTCCTCTCGGAGGGCCTCGACGCTACCCTCCAGTTCGCTGCAACATCAAACACCATTACATTGTCAATATCATTCAGTCATGGTTTTCGGGATTTTCTTCCGAAAGGCGAGGGAAACTTCTATTTGGAGGTCAATGAGGTTAGAAAACACCATAAAATGCACAGTTCCGCCGTGCTGTGCTAGCAGCCCGCGCCGCGCCCGTGCCGCGGCGCGGGCTCGGCTCGTTCAATCGCGTGATGTCTCGAGTTACAAATTAAATTGTATGATTAGCTCACGTGTCGGCATTCGAGGAAGGAACTATCTTAACTTTACTCTAACATGTACTGTATATTTTTCAGCACAAATAATGATAAAGCAATTCGCATATTTATTTACTTATAAATGCATGGAGAGCCAACAGCGTGAAATAATACTATACACGACAATAGAATTGCAGAGCCAATTACAGGTTCCCACTTATAATGGCAATTTCAACTGAGATGTAGTACGTAGAGAAGTAAATAATACGACGAGTCTCGGATATAGAATGAACGCTTTATTAGGAGATACATGGGTTTATATAGGCATACTCTAACAATGATGGTTTACTGTTAATTGGAGTTAATGTGAGACATAGTGTCAGGTTCTGAGATGCTATGAAATAGGATCGGAAATAAGATAGTTATTCATTAGATAAAGCAAATGCACTCGTGCGTGAAGCGGCGGTATCTGTTACATTAATGAATGGAGTCATGCTGTACTCCTCACACCTCACAACAAACAAGCATTCGGCCTGCCTGGTGATAAGCGGACACGGTAGCCCTTGCAGGGCTAAGCAGCGCGTTGCCGGTTGATAAGCGGACACGGTAGCCCTTGCAGGGCTAAGCAGCGCGTTGCCGGTTGATAAGCGGACACGGTAGCCCTTGCAGGGCTAAGCAGCGCGTTGCCGGTTGATAAGCGGACACGGTAGCCCTTGCAGGGCTAAGCAGCGCGTTCCGGTTAGCCGTGTCTACACCGAACGAGCGGCTCGCCCGAACACCGTTCGCCCAAACGTGCTCGCCCGGTGTGGACGTGATTTGGGCAAATGATGGCTCGCCCGAACCGTTCGGGCGAGCCCCCGAATGCTTGCCCGAACGGTTTGCCCGAGCCGCGAGCGGCTCAGCCTATGTGGACGGTGGTTTTGTTCGGCCGAACGACAGAAGGCGAGGGCGATTTTTGCCCTACGTATCATTATTCTAATTTGTACTTTATTGCTAACACTATAAGGTAACACATTTTTCGTAAATGCAAATTCCATTTTGTTTTATCACACTTTTATATTTTGCTGTTAGCCGATTCGACTTCATTCAAAACTGAACGCTACTCGTAAGAGTATAAAGCCGTTAAACACTTTTTGCAATTGCATATTCTGCAAATAAAGTAATTTCGTAATAAAATTAAATAAGTAATAAAGTAGTAATAAGTAATTTCGTAATATAATAAAATTTGAATAGTTCGAATTTGGACGTAACTCCTAAAGAGATATTTTATTTCTTCGTCTCCTTCATCAATTTTGCTGAGTTAGGTTGAACTATAGCGTACTACTAATAAGGTTGTTATTAGATATATTGGCACGCAGGGGGAGAGGGGGGAGGAAGGGTTTTTTTTTGCAAAATTAAAAAAATATCAAGTTTTCACTTCTGCCGGCACTCCCGGAGTGCAACCCGGTCTTTTTTTATCAAGGTAACTTATTAAAGTTCATTCGAAGTCGCTGCGTTGGATAAGGTCAAAACTAGCTTGACCCCTGGATACCTACATTACATATTGAAATTGGGAAATTAGGGATCAAGTTATACCTACTGGCGGTTGGTAACTTGGTAGTGAGACGAGTTGAGGCGGATTTGGGAATTGCGTAACTGAGTTCGACACGCATGGGTTTGTTTGTCAGCTGGAAGGATTGGTAGATTGAGTAGTAGTAGTAGGAGTAGTACCTACCTAGTAGGAATTTCAATAGGTCGGTATTTTTGATTTATCACCTTTTGATCGTTGTTGTGTCTTCCCTCTGAGAAACCGAGAGGGAGACACAAGTCAATTATAAATATCGAACTCACTCACAAAATTTCACGAGAATCTATTGAGAGATGCGACCTATAGATATAGTTTCTTATTTATTTGTCATTTTACCTACTTTTGTTATCTCCTTATTACAGTTATTACCTATGTTCTACAGTGTTAAAATACTATCCGGTATCCGGCCGGAAACTACGCCACTATTCATAATCGGCCGGATATTAAAATTGTGGCTGGATAGGTAGGCCGGATACCGGATACCAGATAGTGACCGGATATCCGTTGCATCTCTACTATAGACACTTACTCATGAAATGAACGGCATCTTTCATAGCTGGTGGCATTGTGCAATACTTACAAGGCAATAGGTACCTACCTACCTACCTATCTATCCACATGCAATGCAGCACAACTTGATGTAGGTACTTACCTATATGTATTTACTTTTGTGAAAAGTTTTTTCGCATGTACTTACGAGACGAGACGTCGAGTCTCATTTCAATGTGCACATTCGCAAATAAAGTGATAAAGTTCATAAATAGGTACCTAAACAAACAAATTGTCGAAACTGAAGGCCTTGGTAGTTCGAGCGACGGAGACAGATACACGAACGAAGTTCGTTTTCGTTTCGCGGTAGCCCGCGGCAGGTGCAATAAATTTATGTTCTGACGATTATGGCATCTCTTACTAAGGCAGCTTGGTGCAAATTTGTTTGACGCAAAAATAGTAGCGGTGTCGTTTAAAAGCTTTGACAACACCGCACCGCCGCCTGCTGCCTTTGAAGCGCGCCGCGGGATTCGGCGAACCACGATTGTTGTTTTGTTTGACTTTGACTTGACACATGACATGTGCTGCGCGCACCGAGGACGGTTGTGTTTCGCTTGTATTTAGGCTCTTTTCGATTTTCAAAAATTTTACGCATCCACATTTTGCGGCTTTTTTTTAAATACATTTCTTATGATTTCGAAGAAGCAAAAGCAAAACAAACGTCGCAGCGACAGCTGTGCGCACGTGCGGCTTCATAGTGATCGTGAGCTCAACTATCGGTAGGTAAATTCGCCCGAGCCGATCTGGCTCGGGCGAGCCGCGCGCGTTTGCCCGAACGCCCGTCCACACCGACCGAGCGCTTGCGGCCGACCCTTTTGACGGCTCGCCCGAGCCTTCTGACGGCTCGCCCGAACCGTTCGGGCAAGCGTTTTTGATGGCTCGGGCGAGCCGTTCGGGCGAGCCGCTCGGCCGGTGTGGACACGGCTGTTGATAAGCGGACACGGTAGCCCTTGCAGGGCTAAGCAGCGCGTTGCCGGTTGATTTTAGGATTTTTTTACTAGGAATGTGTTTCATTTCACATTTGAGTTTATGAATATGAATAGATGAACGAGTCGTGTCCTAGTGACACGACAACTAGCTCGAGAGCCCCCTCTCCTGCCGCACTAACCGCATACTAATATACATATATACGCAAATAGGTGCATCTCATCATCGCTAATGGACCCGCACTTTTTTAGCGGAATAACAAAGGAATATTGTTCTTGTCCCTTATCATGGACTTCCAAAGTACCGGCTGATTCTATCAATATCTACGTAGAGCGTTCAATGAGTTCTTGGTATCACAGCCATCTCGGGGCACGGCAGTGCCTCCGCCAAGTCGACGACCAAAACAAAGAGGCACGGCCGTACCATCCCTCTCGAAGCCGTTCAGGCCATTTTCAACATTCTATAATTAAGTGCTGGCTAAAGTTAGAACCCTGAATTTTCAGTAACATATAGGGCTAGGGCTATGGCTTAGATGTATTCTCAATAACATTACATCTGAACTTGTAGTTTAGGAAATATTATTGGCCGTCAGTTCCCCAATTTTGTCAGTGACCCACTCACTGACTTACCTACTGACTGATCAACCTAATTCTAAGGTACTTCTAGCCAACACACATGCTCCAAATTATAAACACTCGCCGATGAGTTTAGACCTAGACCTAGACCTATCGAGCATAATACCTAGGGCACTGCCGCGTCACAGCACTTATTGCGACTAATCCGCGCATCAGAGTGGAGCGGCGACCCGCGTGGTGAAACTTGCCGTCCGAAACTTGCCGGCCACGGTCAGTGTAGTGGTGATCAAGAGGCTAATCTACTCACCCGACCAAGTTGTTCAAGTCATTCTTCTCCGCCTGATGCTTTTGTTGCAGCTCTTGAATGCGCGCCATGAGGTCATCGTCGGCAGTGGTCGCCTCGGTCTGCGCGGCGGCGTCGGCGCTGGCGAGCGCCCGCTGCGGCGCCGCCGAGTCGTCGAGGGCGAGCACCCGCGGCGCCGCGGCCATGCCGTCGCCGGCGAGCGCCCGCAGCGCCGCCGCCGAGTCGTCGAGGGCGAGCACCCGCGGCGCCGCGGCCATGCCGTCGCCGGCGAGCGCCCGCAGCGCCGCCGCCGAGTCGTCGAGGGCGAGCACCCGCGGCGCCGCGGCCATGCCGTCGCCGGCGAGCGCCCGCAGCGCCGCCGCCGCGGCCGCGCACTGCGCGCACGCCGGCGCCAGCGCGGCCGCCAGCGCGCGCAGCTGCCGTGCCGTCTCTGCGTGCAGCACGAGCCGCTCCATGCCGGGTGGCGACGAATCACACTCCTGCAACTGTTCACGATTATATTATTAACCTTTTTATGCTCTCTATTTATTCTGTAGATACAAATTAGAACATGGATGCGGTGCGGTGCGGCGGTGCGGTGGTAATCGGAATATGCCGAGGTGCATGTGCGGTGGTTAGCGCGCGCGGAAGTCATGTCGTTCAAAAACTCCATCAACGTTGGTTATGCAGTTTTTCTTAATCTCAGGCTGATTTAATTTGAGATGTATTATGTTATTTAGTATATGAATTTGATAAGCTATTATGATGAATCAGATCAGTTGGGTCCAAAAGGAATAAGATACCACGTCTTAATCCCAACTAGCGACATGTTTAATAATTTTTGAAAAACTTAGACATGCATTACTTAAGTACTAAGATGCGGAACGCAAGTCTGAAAGAAGACGAATTTAAGAATACATCGTTTCGTTTGGTGCGTGGTTGAGATTTTGTCAATAGCTAGAAGGGTTAAAAGTAATTCTTGAGGAGTGGTGCTTCTTTGGTTGCTGTTGCTTACTTCGATCCCACCGAGCGCCGCGTCGGCGGCGGCGGCGGCGTCCAGCTCGGCCTCGTCCCGCCACGAGGCGGCGGCGGCGGGCGGCGCCGCGGCCGCGCGCGCCCGGCCCGCCTCCAGCCCGGCCGCCAGCTCGTCGGCACGGTCTCGCAGCCGCGCGTTGTCCTCGCGCAGCTCCAGCATTTGCCGCTCCAGAGCGTCGCGCGCCATGCGCCGCAAGTTCTCCTCCCGCCCCACCTGCGCCGCCGCCTCGAGCGCTTCTTCTTCAGCCCTCGCGCGTTCCCTCTCCGCGGTTGTCGCGCGTTCCTCCGCCGCACTCACGCGCCGCTCGAGCTGGTCCGAGCGCAGGCGCAGCGCCGCCAGTTCTGCGCGCAGCCGCGCCTCGGCTTCCCCTCGCCGGGTCAATTCTGTCTCCAGTTCCGCGCGCTGGGCGGCGGCGCGCTCGCGCTCCGCGGCTGCCTCTTCGCTGACGGCGCGTGTGGCTTCCGCGTGACGCGCCTCTAGCTGGCGCAGCGCGGCCTGCCGCTCCGCCTCCAGCCGCGCGTGGTTCTCATCCACGTCCTGCGCGAGCAGCTGCGCGCGGCGGTTGGCCTCGACGAGGTCGGCGCGGAGCTTGTCCCGCTCGGCCGCGGCGGCAGCAGCGCGCGCACGCGCACTGTTCCGGCGCAGTCGGCTCAGCGCCAGCGCCGCCTGCTGCAACAGGGGGAGTGCGTCGCGTTCGTCGCGCGGCGCCAGTGCGCGCAGCTCGTCGTCCAGCGCGCGCTCCAGCTCGCCGGGGCTGAGCGTGGCGCCGGTGAAGCCGAGCTCGGCCAGTAGGCGGCGCGGACGACGCACGCCGGCACGCTCCCAGGCTTCGGCGACTGCCTCACCTGTCACTCCGGCCTCTGCACCATCTGCATCAGGCGGTTCTGGCGGCGGTTCGGGTGCCGCCTCGCCTGTGGCCAATGGCGTTAACGCCGCGTTGAGGCGGTCGAAGAACTCTCCTACGGTGGTTTCTGCCGCGGGCGCGTCCTCGAAGATACGGTCGACGAGGCGAGGGTCAATGGCGTCCATGCGCAAGTCGCGGCACAGCGCGGCGGCTTGCGCGCGGTCGATGCGGCGCTCGTGGTCGAGTAGGTCGGGCGGCGGCGTGGCGCGGGCCTCCATAGCGGAGGCGCTGCGCTTGTAGCGCATGCGCGCGCGCGGGCCGCCGGCGTCGGCGTCGAGGCGCGAGGCGGAGGCAGCGCGCGGTGTGGCGGCCTCGTCGGCGCCGCGCGCGGGCCGCGAGCGACGCCCGTACTTCTTGGAGCCGAACACGAACTTGGGCGCGACCTCGCGGCCTGAGGAGTCGTCGTCGCTGTGCTCGGGCGCGGGCGCGGGCGCGGGCTCCGCGCCGAGTACGCTGAGCAGCCCGTTGCGGAAGGTGGCGAAGGTGACACGCTCGGCGCGCCGCTCGAACAGCGAGTCAACCAGCGCGGCGCCGCGCCCCTCGAGCTGCAACGCGTCACACAGCTGCAACACGGCCGCGCGGTCCAGCGCCTCCGCGTTATCTACGTCGAACGTTTTGAACACTGTGTACAGCTGTTGTTCGTAGTGGTTCATGCCCCCGTCGTCCATCGCTACAGGCCGCGCTCTACCCCCGACCCGAGCATAACGTCTAATGGAAGCTTCCGATAATTAAATTTACATACTCCTAACAGTAAAATAAATTAAGACATAATTATTGCTATCAATTCCGTCACGTTCCCATCGCAGTCTTGTCAAGTCAACGTCAAGGTGACATTAATACATTGTCATCGTCTGTCATCGTTGACGTTGACAATGTAGGGACGTTTGTGAATGTAGCTATATAAATCCCAACTTATTTGCTCTTTTTCCAGTTTCATTTCCAAAAATTGGTCACCCATCTGAACTTCTGATTATGAAAATGTTTTCGTATTTAGCTCGATCGGGGTCAACACATGTGCCAATTGAAGAGAAATCCAAACAAGGCTAAATCATTCAAACGACCCTCATGAACATCAGTTACGGTTCATCCTACGCAAGCGTATATTGCGCAACAAATCTTCCGAGTTATATTTAATAAATAATCATTTGTAACAGATAGCTTATTAATCTTAATGCCAAAAAAATGTAATAAGTTGCTAAATATGAATAAATATTAGCGTATTAAGTGAAAATGTTAAAAAGATGACGTTTCAGGACGACGATGACGTTTCAGGACGACGATGACGTTTAAACAAATGTACGTGAAATGAAATGAATACAAACTACGTCTGTTTTCTTCTATTGATTTATTATATTATCAGATCACTTTTAACCATTTATATTCCTAACATAATATATCATTCAACTCTTTGCTTTTATCAGGTCAGCTATACACAGTGTGTAAAACGTTATCGGTAGTTTTATTGTGTGTTTATACAATTTTTATTTATTTGCCTTCATGGCGATAGTCGCATACGGTAAATAAAGCATTGAACAGTATGGGGGAGAAGAAGTTAAAACGCAACAAAGAGATTAAGCCGAAGGGCGACCTGGCCGTGTTAGTGACGCCCGAGAGCTCAGACGTGGGACAGAGCCGGTTGGGACTGAACGACTACCTGTTACTAGCGGTGGGCGCTGTCGTGTTCGCGATGACGGTGACGGTGACGGCGTGGGTGGTGTTGCCCGCGCTGCTGCAGGCGCGCGTGCGCCGGCCGCCGCCGCCGCCCGTGCTGGTGTGCTACTACAACACGCCGCACGACGAGTACTCGCTGCAGCCCGCCGAGCTGCCCCCGCACCTGTGCACGCACATCAACGTGGCCTTCGCGCGCGTGCGCAACAAGACCTTGCACCTGGACCCCGCGCAGCTAGATGCGCTCCGCCAAGTCGTGGCGCTGAAGCAAAACAACTCCGAACTGAAGGTACTGGTGTCCGTTGGTGGTGCCGGCGATAATGGTTTTGTCGAGATGGTGGCCGACCACGCCTCTCGCAAGCAGTTCATCCGATCCATTAAGAGCCTCCTCCGTGACTATAGCTTGGATGGAATAGATCTTGACTGGGAATTCCCCACTGGCTGCCGGCAACGCACACACTTCTCCCTACTGCTTCGAGAGATCCGGATGGAGTACAATAGGGAGCATAGGGACTACTTACTGACCATAGCTGTCGCTGCGGAGGAAATAATTGCCACGTCATCATATGACTTGGAACAGTTAAACTATTATGCAGACTTTCTAAATGTCATGACTTATGATTACCACTTCTTTACAAAAATGACTCCGTTCACCGGCTTAAACTCACCACTGTATGCAGAGCCAGATCAGCACCTTTTTCTCGCCACACTGAATGTGAACTACACCATGCACATGTACCTCTCTAAAGGGGTAGACCCGGAGAAGCTGGTAATTGGAATTCCCACATATGGACACTCATTCGAAATTATCAATCCCAGCAATGTGGCGCCGGGGAGCCCGGCGGCCGGACCGGGAAGATTGGGAGCGGGTGGTTTCGTAACGTACTGGGACGCGTGCGTATTCACTCAGCAGCCGGGCGTGGCGCGCGCGCGGGACGCCGCCGCCGCCGTGCCCTACGCGCACGCGGGCGTCGAGTGGCTCTCCTTCGACGACGAGCAAAGCGTGGCCAGCAAGGCGCAATTTGCGGCGCAGCTCCGTCTGCGCGGCGCCATGGTGTACTCGCTGGACGCCGACGACCACGCCGCGCTGTGCGCGCCACGCCGCTTCCCGCTGGTCACCGCCGTGCGCCGCGCGCTCCGCCTCGACGGCGACGCGGCCGCGACTTAGACACATTTATTACCTGTTTCTTCCTGGCCACGTACGTGATCTTGTACATCGCGCTGGACTTCATGGCGGAGTGGCGGTGGCGGAGGCAGCGCGCGCGCGCCCACGCGGCCGCGCCGGGGTCGCGCGAGCCCTCGCACTTGCGGCTCGCTGCGCACGTCGCGCCCGGACCATTGTACACACTTATTAACTTTTACCACGAAAAAAAATGAGAATGTCGGTAACTGTTCCGTTTACTGCAAGCGTTTCCGCGCGAACGCGCGCACGCGCACGGTCGCGCATCGCCTCCAGCGTTATGATAATCACTTGTAATTAAGTAGAGAAATTATTTTGCTATCGGAAAATGTTGTATAACAATTTATACAATATATATATATTTATACAAGTCTTAAGTCCGAGCGTGTGTAACGTTGATATATAATACAATAATCATAGGTATTGTTAGAAATGGCTGTAGAGTCTGTGATGCGATGCTCAGGCCGGCTGGTCGGCGCGAGCCGCCGCCGGTGAGCGGGCTGTGACCGAGACGAAGTGTGCAGGAAAGATATAACTAGGTATTTAGGGGCAATCGCCACAATTTTGAGCATTTATTGTTATTGATGTCTGTTTGAAGAGAGATACCGGGCATGAGGGATGATAAATCTCGGACGCAAGTTTTGCGTTCGGGACTCGGGAGTTTAACCAACCTGCTGTCGCGTCCAGGCTCGGTGGCCGCTCACTTGCAGGCGAAACAAAGATATGAAATGGGTGCCATTGATTATAAAACTATAGAAATAAACCGTTACATCTGAATGTTAAATGCCTAATGCGAGTAATATATTATGCATGCCAAACCCACATAATGTGGTAATCCATAATCCTACGTGTCTGTAGTCGGCTGCGGCTCTAGTGGCCGCAGCGCGGCGGGCGGCGGGCGGCGGGCGGCCGTGAGCGCGGCCGGCGGCCGTGAGCGCGGCCGGGTGGGCGCCGGTGCACGGTGCCGCGCCCGCACCGGTTGCGTCACTCATTGCCACTGCCACTGCCTCTACTACTAACTCAACATTCTAAATACTTACTGACGCATTTTCTATACTGTGATTTTACCAATATCTATACGTAGTAGCCTCTGCCTATTTCACTATATTTTATTTATTTATTTATACGATGAGCGGCCTATTTTATCTACCCTAAATGTAAAAGGGGTTAAACTAGCTGTTCTAATTAGTATCTATTGTTATACAGGGATTTTGGAAACAAGGTGCAAGAGAATTAGGGGCTTGAAAAAACCTTTTCGACTGGTTCTTGTATTTTTCGGAATAAGGCCACTTTATTTTTGTACTCGTTCCTTATGGTTAATCGTAAGATTTTATTCATGTTTTTTTTATCAGAGGTATCATACATTTTCAGAATATAATATAATGTATACCTAGATATATTTAGGTATAATACATATAGTTTATACTATGTTACATTATTTAGCGATATTTCTATTAGTAGGGAATAAATGTAATAGGTAAATAATACCAAAAATCAATGTTACCAATGTAGTACCTAGTACCTACCCTACCTATACAATTTAATTTGTAATTCGTTGATATGTGTAATTAATAAATGTTCCGCATTTAAATGTTTTTACTTCAAAAAGGGATGTTGCGTGAGCAACCTACGTAACAGCGAAGACTTTACAATGATGCAAAAAGATGGTGTCTAGTTAGTGTCCTCATTTACCTCCATCTGTGAACCTGCTAATTTGGAGGAACACATTTTTAGGGCGAGTTGCAAATTTCGATTACAGGCCGATCAACGTTAAATATGTATGGCGCCGTCAGCTGTCATTCCATAGGAACTTGTCCAACTTTCCATACATTCAGCTATTAACGAAGACTGCTGACGATTACAGACGGTTTGGTTGGTGCAACCAGCGCCTAACTCAGAGTTCTGACCGCCCTCGGCTAACTATGAAATGTAAGTAAGTAAGTCTCAGCTCAGTGCCGCGCCCCCCGCCACCCCCTTGCTTGGTCCTTGCGCCCTAGGGCCTTATTAGCCTGTTGGTAAATCAGGCCCTTGGGCGCAACCCACCCTTAATCAGCATTGGTCCTGTACATGTAAGGGAGGGAGGAAATGTCCTGGTTTTGTAACAATACCTACATTTATAAAGGGTTCCGTCACCAGCAGTAGGAACCTACCTCCATCAAGGATTTTGGGAGCCTTTGGGAGGGGCATCACCCTATCTTAATAATCTTACATCCGGCTAAACTCTAGGCTAAATAGCCGGATGTAAGATTTGTCCCGGAAGCACTCAGATGGTTTTGGGGGAGGCTTGAGCCCCCAGAGGGAAAACTAGACCACCGGTTTCCTCACGATGTTTTCCTTCACCGAAAAGCTAACGGTAAGTAAGTATTCCGTACATAAGTTCTGAAAGACTCATTGGTACGAGCCGGGATTCGAACGCACGACCGCCGCTTGACATCCGCATGCTTGAACCACTAGGCTACCGGCGTAGCTTTAAGCTTAGGTACCTACTTATCTCTTTTCGAGTATGCAGGGTGCATCAGTAGACAAACGATGCAGTGAGGGAAAATCTGAAACTACGAATGAGGGATACTTACTGAAATTTGCTGTTAGAAGTCACGACACTAATATGAGTAATTTTAGAAAACATAAAAACTGCATTCATAGATTTAAAAAAATAATAGTTTAAAAAGCAGCGCCGGAACAGGAAAGACCTTCTTGTAAACAAATACTTAATACTAACTTCCTGGCGGAAGCTGCATGAGGTCGCACAAGAGCATAACGTTTGAAGTCTTTCCTGTTCCAGCGCCCCACGCCCCACGCTTTTACAATCAAATACTTATTATTAATTAAAAGCACATAGTTTACACTTCAGCCCAGAAATAGAGAACTTGAACGATCCATAGTTTATTTTTGGTTTTTATGTGCATTTATAAAAGCATGTTTTTCTAGTGTTTTTTAAACTATTTATTGATTTTATACTTTTTAGTCTAGTCAATATATAATAGATTTGTTATAACCTTGAAACCTGATCGTGTTCAAAGTCCATTAAGTACCTACGTGACCTTTCTCACAAGTGCAAACACGACTATGATACGATATTCCATCATGGAATTCCAGCGCCTATCTTCCGGCTTCATCATCTCATCAGACCTTGAAACCGAATCGTGGTCAAAGTTCATTACAGGACTTTTCTAACAAATCCAAACACAGCTATGATACAATCTTCCATCATGAAGTTCCGGTTCATATCTTCCGGCTCTATCATCACAGTTCGATATTTCAGCAGAAGCTAGTAATATTACAAACTAGCTTCTGCCCGCGACTCCGTCCGCGTGGAACTCGTTTATATCGTAGCTCCATACAAACTTTCACCCCCCTGCCCCCCCCTCCACTTCATCCCCATGGGGGGTGATTTCCGAGATAAAAACTATCCTATCTCCTTCCCCGGGATTCAAACTATCTCCATACCACATTTCATCTCAATCGGTTCAGCGGTTTAAGCGTGAAGAGGTAACAGACAGACAGACACACTCGCATTTATAATACTAGCTTCTGCCCGCGACTCCGTCCGCGTGGAACTCGTTTATATCGTAGCTCCATATAAACTTTCACCCCCCCACTTCATCCCCTTGGGGGGTGATTGACGGGATATAAACTATCCTATGTCCTTCCCCGGGATTCAAACTATCTCCATACCAAATTTCATCTCAATCGGTTCAGCGGTTTAAGCGTGAAGTGAAGAGGTAACAAACAGACAGACAGACACACTTTCTCATTTATAATATTAGCATAAATAATATTAGTATGGATAGTATGAATATAGGTACGTAAAAGCAGTTTTATTCATATCCCTTATAGTAGTTTCAGATTTCCCTTTACTGCCCCGTTTGAATACGTCCTGTATACATTACGTGATACCCTACTACGTGTTTTTGTCAATTTCCGTTAATTACAAGGAGGCATAGGTTAGATCAAATAAAGTTATTTTCTCCAAGACAGTAGTATCTTAACTCTTACTGTTATCCAGATATTCAATATTTTAATTTAATCAGATTTGCAGCTTTAACCACTGTTAATGCTACACTCAATTATTTTGTAAAAAAAATTATTATTTTCTTTTTTCAAGTTATAAATAATTATGCTTTTGTTTCTGTGAATGTACTCTGCAATATGCCGAAGTTAACGGAAATTCCCGGGAACACCGTGTATACTTAATTACTTACAGGTTCTTCCACGGCTATGAGATGAGACATGAAGGGAGAGAGTACCTTTAATATTGATAATAGGTACGATATTTTGCTCTTTAGACTGATTTACAAAACTACATGCCTCACCGCGGAACCGAGCTAATTGTGAAAAAAAAAGGAATAATTTATCTTGGCTCATGGACCATGGTATCTTACAAGAAAGGAATAGGTACCGTGAAATTAGATGAAACTTGAATCCTTAAGTTCAGGGTGTTCCTCGGTAACGCAAGTTATCATAACTTATTTAATTTAAAATAATGTCACCATAAGCATATTAAAGTTATATTCCCTTCACGTCGCGTATAGTAGTAGCCGTGCCGTGAGCCAGTATAGGCTGATGAGTGACGACCACGTGACGACGACGACCAATATGTGACTGTGGGGGGTGGGGGTTGAAGTGAGGTGGGAATAAAAGACCTGATTAAAAATAGGAAGCTCTTTAATATGGCACTACCTTACAGTACCTACTCATTAGTTAAAAACTATAATATTCGTGGCGGCGAATCGCGTCAGACCCCCGTGCACGCGTTATTGTAAAGGTTTTTAGTACATTCTAAAGATTGCTTGTGTATTGCCTGTGCAATTGTGTTTCACAAATTTCCCACTGTATATATATATATATATATCACAATATAACATCTGTGCAGTTACTATTTAAATTGACCACGTAAAGACCTATTTGGGTAAGGACCAAATTCATGGCCCAGAATAGCACATTTTCAAACTACCAAAACATAATGTGGATCAAAATTCAAAATTGAAAAATTATTACCCGCGACTTCTGGAATCCGTCCATCGCTCTTGCCAACAGGTGTGATTAGAAGAGTGGACGGGATGGAAAGATTCGTCGCCATTAGCGGACCCACGGTAGCTCAGTTGGCAAGAGCGATGGACGGATTGCAGAGGTCGCGGGTTCAAATGTCGCTCGTGGAAAATATTTTTTAAATTTTCCACTGATTTAAATTTGGAATTTCGTTAGTGGATGTTCCTGCTTAGTAAACATTTTACTACCAATACATATTTCGGAATCAGAGTAGGTATTTGGAATCAGATAAGTCATGCATCTGTTTTTCTAACATGTGGTACTTTGAGAACAGTGGCAAATTGATGAGTATTAACTGACATCAAAGGCATAATTTTCCTATCAACAGTATAGCAGATATCTATCTGTTATTTAAAAAATGCTAATACAACCGTACAGCAGCAGGTGAGAACTTTTGAGCACTTACAAAATAGAAAATTACAGACTAAAAGCCAGCCAAAAAAAAAACTTCAGACACATTGCCGAAGATATGTCAAAGATTGAAATAAATACTAACATAATCCTAATTGTAAAAGCAACCGTGAAACTTAACACTGTAGTAACTTATCATAAAAGAGAGCTAATCTGAAAAGTTTGTGTTAAATGCAGATCCAGCAAGCACGGGTTATTCGCAGGCAGCTTACACTCGTAACAGAAAACATCCTAAACTACAGACAATAATTAGTATTGTTTATTGTCCAGTGTAAAATACTACTCCTCTGTGCACTGTAATGGGTACTAAGATATGTACTTGTTGCCAGCGTGATGACAAGCTTGACCCCAGGGCATCCCTCCAGGAATGTGCGCGAGCCAGCGCTCCTCCCTCCCTCCACTCTAACATTACCATACTAGCTAACATTGTAGATTTCACACAAATTGTAAATTCATTCATATCACAAACTATAGGTATATAGTAACTATATACTTCTCTATATCATATATAATAGTTGAGTATCTAAGTAATAGGATATGGCAACTTATAACAACTTATTGTCTAATGGAATATTCTAGAAATAGTGGCACCGGCAGTGCAATCCATGCAACCAACCAACAGCACCGGACATGGCAGACAGGCTTCTTGTGCTTCAACACCAACACAGCACCAGCAGATCCTCACTACTCACTGTACTCATGCAGTGTTACACACATGTGACTCACAATCACTTTGGCTATGGTGTTGTCTGATTACCATCAGGCCAACCATAGCCTTGTTTACCTCTGTTATGGTATCTATATAAATAACCTGCATCACAACCATCCAGCACTCCCATCCGACCATCCTCTTACTACTAAATTAGTCAGTGACAACAGTTCAGTTGATTACATGATATTTACCAAAACTACTCCTACAAAAGATAATGTGACCCAACCTGAACACCATGGCAGCAGGGGCTCGCGGCGCGGGATCAGCACCTACAAGCTAATGATATTTATCATAATACTCTAATAAGTAAAATTAACAGGACGGCTCGGTCTTCTCGTGTGATATACTATTGAAGCGGCATTTGATATGTGTCACTACCGCGCTCCACGCAATATCCATTTCCATACCCTTATACATGAACCAAACAAGTGTAGTGAGCTGATTAGTGCGAGCGGGAGCGCGGGCGCGCGGGCGGTTACGTCTGCAGCTGCAGCCAGTGGAACATGAGGCTGTGCACCGTGGGGTAGTCCAGCTCGGCGTTGGGCTGCGCTAGCAGCTCGCGCAGGCTCAGCGCGGACGGCGCGGTGGCAGCCGCAGGCTCGCTGCCCGCCGAGTGCGCCGAGTTATCGTCGGACGCGCAGTCGGAGGAGCCGGGCTCGTAGGACAGGTCGCAAAGCGTCGGCGGTTCGTCCGTGTCGCTGGGCTCGTCGTCGGGCGGCGCGTGCTTGCTCCACGCGGGCTCCTCGCCACCCTCGTGCTGCCGGCGCGCATTCTTCAGCGCGCGGTAGCGCCGCGAACGCTCGCGCTGCAGCCGCCGCTTGCGCTCGTCCGCTCGCTCCAGCTCCTCGGGTGTCTTTTTAGACGCACTCTTCCCGAAGAAGTACCTCATAAAAGACTCGTCGCAGTTGCGTTTGGAAAGATAACTCGCCATCAGCTTGTAGTAGTACTGGTTCTCCATCGTTTTGTCGTTTAATGCACCGTGCGCTAAAATAACCCAGATATTCCTAAAATTGCGAAACAAAAATAATGAGAACGCGACTGTCGCCAACGTGACGTCATTGACATTTCGTTTTGTTTTATTTAAATTGCGTTTTGTTTCAAGTCGTTGCGGGTTTAATAGGAACAATTCGGGTATTTAATCAACAAAGTATCTACTACAATGAAAGTGCAGTTTATTAGTATATATTTAAATTTTCTCTTGGAAGAAAATAATGTTATTTTACTACTTACGTACAATTCCCGCTTGGATTACGTTTAGTTACACACAAAGTTGATATACCAGTTTTGAGCACAACATGTTTATGTATGTCCCCCTTTTTAATGAAAATACTGCGAAATGTTCCACCACACATTGATCCAGATCTCCAAAACCAACAAATTCAAAGAATGGGAATAGTTTTTGGTTTCAGCTATTCTACTGTTGATACCTTTGACTTTCATTGTGATGTGACACTAGCGTAACGTAAGAAAAAAAAGAGGATGTCATTGGTTTAGGTACTTGAATGAAAAGTATAATTATTTTGTTTTCATTAGAGTAACGTTTATTCAGAAGACGGGAATGTCGGTGCGGCGCACGGCGGAGAGGCCGTCGTCCCACGTGAGCATGGCCGCGAAGGACAGGTACAGCGCCGCCGCCGACAGCAGGTGCCACAGGTCGTGCGAGTCGTAGAACTCCAGGACCTGCCAACACAGGGGCTTTAGGCTCTGTGTGTATATGTGCTAAGCTGTCATTTTATATAAATCAAGTCTACTTGGGGAAGGCCTATGTCCAGCAGTAGACGTCTTTCGGCTAATAATAATCCCACCAAAAACATTACATGCAGGTAAAGTGATGCCAAGACTCCATAGCTCGCTCCATAGCGTGAAAAAGATATCAGATCGTAATTAGCGCCAAGCTTCCTACTCCACACGGCGTAACACTACCACTACCAGCTACGCTCTACAAATTCTACATCATGGCGCTAATTGCGATCTGATATCTTTTTCACGCTGAAAGCTGTATGAGCTATGGAGTCGTGGCATCACTTTACATGTAATGTTTTTGGTGGGGTCTCATTCCTTTTTGTAAGGTAATTTCTAAAGAAGTGAATGGGAAAACCCATACAAACTTCCATCCCCTAACTTAAAGAGTGGGGGGTGATTTACTAAAAATCCTGAAATACGTATTTTATCCTACTAATATTATAAATGCGAAAGTTTGGATGTTTAGATGTTTGGATGTTTGTTACTCAATCACGCTTAAGCGGCTTAACCGATCTGCAATGTATACTTACCTATGTTTCACAAAATAAATTTCTTACTTCCGATTTGGATGAAATTTTGCACAAAGATAGTTTATAGCCTGACTTAAAATATAGGATAGTTTTTATCCCGGGTCCACGCAGACGAAGTCGCGGGCGGAAGCTAGTTATTTATAACAAGGAGTTCCATCCCCTACTTTAAGGGGTTGGGGGGGTTGGGGGGGGGGGGGGGGAGTAGAAGTTCCAAGTTTGTGTTGATTGTTTACTAATACTAGCTTACATACCAAATTTCAGCTTTCTAGGACTTCAGGAAGTACCCTAGAGGTTTTGATGATCAACACCAGTCAGTGAGTCAGTGACGAAATCGGCGTTTTTTAGATATCAATAAAATCTTAAGTATAAGAGCTATGTTACTGAAACTTTATATGTTTAATAAGTCCACTATTGACATCATATCCCGAGAATTTTGTTTATCTGGTATAATCCAAACCCGAGTTACGAGGGTTCAAAAAAACGACGAACCGCTTCGAGAAAAGGTAGGTAGTGCCCTTGCGTTGCGCTTCGCTGGGCTCGTCTTGGCGGGGGCACTGCCGTGCCGCCAGATAATAAATTGTATTCATGAACCTTATTGCTAATGTTAACAATGTGCTTGCGTATTAAGGGGCTCCCATACGCCAGTAACCTTCGATCTGAATCCCTTAGTTTTCTAATGTTTTTTGTAGCTTATTATATTAACAACAACGGCTTTAAGCAATATAGTATCCCATATTTACTTCAAAGTTCATTGTTGTCGAGATATTTGACATCAAAGTTGAACAATTAATTTTAGGCCAAAAAATTGGTTTTTTGGCCATAACTTTTGTGTTAATTAGTTTAAAATGAAAATCCTAGACACGTTTTTAGAGACGTCATAGACGAACCCAAATATGTAGATTTCATATATGTTAGATCCACGGAATACTTAAATAAGAGAGTGTAGGGTATATATATATATAAGTAACATATTTGTTCGAAATCAGCGGTTATTATGTTTTGTTCGGTTATTGTGTGCTAGTGTTAGAACATTACTTTATGATTTTAAATTTAATTTCAATATCAGTGTGTGGAATATTTAACAATAAGATTCAAGT
Organism: Epinotia bilunana; assembly: GCA_947049275.1. Lineage (NCBI taxonomy): Eukaryota > Metazoa > Arthropoda > Insecta > Lepidoptera > Tortricidae > Epinotia > Epinotia bilunana. Next base: position 40,138,564 of record OX346253.1, on the reverse strand, counting down.
CGGGCCGAAACAAGCTATCCCAGGTACGTAATACGGTTACGCCCGTACCCAGTGTAAGATAATCAATTGAATATCAAACAACTCTATGTTTAAACCACGGAATACTATGTTAGATCTTTTAGGTATACGAAATAATTGTTTTGTTAGACAATATTTAAAAAAACATACAAAATTAAGTATTGATTTCTTTCAAAATCCGGTAGACAAAATGGAGTTAAAAGATTGAACAACCGATAGCCGTTTGACTTATAATTCTATCTGTAGTGCAAAAGTAGGAGAGATACGATTCAAAACTTGACAAAAATCGATGAAAACCTCGGGTAGCCTCTTAAGGGAGACTTAAAACATAGTACATAAAATATTACGTGCGTCTGGACTAGGATGGTCCTGTGTCTCAGACAAAGATAATAATATCAAACTAATTGGTGCAATTTGTGCACAAGGAAGGTATATGTTATATTCTGTACTTGTTATAATTCACTGGCAACACTACAAGGAGGATCCGCCCGACCGTGTTGGAGTAAGGTCGCGTGCCCATGTATTTATTTAAATAAGATATTACAAATGTGAAGTCGAAGACCGTCTTTCATTCCTCGTCCCCTGCCAGCAGCCTAAGAGTAACGCCCTCAACTCAATATAGAATAATACATAAAAATATAATAGTATATAATAGTATAGTTTACATTTAGAAACAATATGACGATGTCGATCATAAGGCACAACGGTCAAGAAGTTTCCCCTTATATTAGCAGCAGTAGCAGCTCACCATGCACTCGTGGTTCCTGTGCCGGCTCTGCGCGGGCGTGGACGACCAGTCGGTGGAGCCCGACATGAAGAAGTACAGCGCCGGCACCCACGCCGCCACCGCGCCGCCCAGGTAGCACCACGCGTACCTGCGCACACATCCTACTACATACTCGTACTCGGACTACACACCGCGTAGCACCAGTACCACACAGTTTACTTACTACGTTACGTGAAAATCTCCGCTTCAAAATATCCCAATTCTAAAAACAAATATTATACAATTGTCTCGATGGTAAAACCTAAGGTTTATCAATTGGACGATGGTAAAAGTTTGAATTGAAATGAGCGATAACGACGCTTTTCGAACTTTCAGCATTAGCAGTTGGCAAATCTTAGGGTTTACCGGGAAATCCTAAGATTTTAGTCTAACATGTCAGTTCGAAAACTCCGACCAACATTTCACGTACATAGTTACCTGTTTAACTATTCAAATAATATATATATATATATATATATATATATATATATATATATTTCTCACCCATGATATTCTCATACCAAATACTTGAAGATCCATTCCCACACTATCAATATCCAATGAAATACCCATTCTCACTTTATCAGAATTCTAGGTGTACTTATTAATCGATAGTATCAATACCTATCCATCTATTAGGTATGTTGTAACTTTGCCGCTTAGGAAATTAATATAATCTTAGTGAACGGTTTTAATCATCGTGTTGAAAATGGATCTGTAAGATAGCGGGTTATTAGCAAACTGGATATGTTAAGAAAATGAATAAATGTTGTGTTAGGTAATTTAGGATGGGTACAGTATGTCGCCACTGTGATGCTGATGGCGGTAGTAATAGGTAGAGTGAGTGAGTGGGGTAGTACGCACCAGCGAGGGCGCTCGCCGTGCATGAGCTTCATGGTGAGGTAGAACACCATGTACACGAGCGTGTTGGCGAGCAGCACGTTGAGCAGGTGCGACGCGAAGTAATAAGTAGAGTGAGTGAGTGGGGTAGTACGCACCAGCGAGGGCGCTCGCCGTGCATGAGCTTCATGGTGAGGTAGAACACCATGTACACGAGCGTGTTGGCGAGCAGCACGTTGAGCAGGTGCGACGCGAAGTAATAAGTAGAGTGAGTGAGTGGGGTAGTACGCACCAGCGAGGGCGCTCGCCGTGCATGAGCTTCATGGTGAGGTAGAACACCATGTACACGAGCGTGTTGGCGAGCAGCACGTTGAGCAGGTGCGACGCGAAGTAATAAGTAGAGTGAGTGAGTGGGGTAGTACGCACCAGCGAGGGCGCTCGCCGTGCATGAGCTTCATGGTGAGGTAGAACACCATGTACACGAGCGTGTTGGCGAGCAGCACGTTGAGCAGGTGCGACGCGAAGTAATAAGTAGAGTGAGTGAGTGGGGTAGTACGCACCAGCGAGGGCGCTCGCCGTGCATGAGCTTCATGGTGAGGTAGAACACCATGTACACGAGCGTGTTGGCGAGCAGCACGTTGAGCAGGTGCGACGCGAAGTAATAAGTAGAGTGAGTGAGTGGGGTAGTACGCACCAGCGAGGGCGCTCGCCGTGCATGAGCTTCATGGTGAGGTAGAACACCATGTACACGAGCGTGTTGGCGAGCAGCACGTTGAGCAGGTGCGACGCGAAGTAATAAGTAGAGTGAGTGAGTGGGGTAGTACGCACCAGCGAGGGCGCTCGCCGTGCATGAGCTTCATGGTGAGGTAGAACACCATGTACACGAGCGTGTTGGCGAGCAGCACGTTGAGCAGGTGCGACGCGAAGTAATAAGTAGAGTGAGTGAGTGGGGTAGTACGCACCAGCGAGGGCGCTCGCCGTGCATGAGCTTCATGGTGAGGTAGAACACCATGTACACGAGCGTGTTGGCGAGCAGCACGTTGAGCAGGTGCGACGCGAAGTAATAAGTAGAGTGAGTGAGTGGGGTAGTACGCACCAGCGAGGGCGCTCGCCGTGCATGAGCTTCATGGTGAGGTAGAACACCATGTACACGAGCGTGTTGGCGAGCAGCACGTTGAGCAGGTGCGACGCGAAGTAATAAGTAGAGTGAGTGAGTGGGGTAGTACGCACCAGCGAGGGCGCTCGCCGTGCATGAGCTTCATGGTGAGGTAGAACACCATGTACACGAGCGTGTTGGCGAGCAGCACGTTGAGCAGGTGCGACGCGAAGTAATAAGTAGAGTGAGTGAGTGGGGTAGTACGCACCAGCGAGGGCGCTCGCCGTGCATGAGCTTCATGGTGAGGTAGAACACCATGTACACGAGCGTGTTGGCGAGCAGCACGTTGAGCAGGTGCGACGCGAAGTAATAAGTAGAGTGAGTGAGTGGGGTAGTACGCACCAGCGAGGGCGCTCGCCGTGCATGAGCTTCATGGTGAGGTAGAACACCATGTACACGAGCGTGTTGGCGAGCAGCACGTTGAGCAGGTGCGACGCGAAGTAATAAGTAGAGTGAGTGAGTGGGGTAGTACGCACCAGCGAGGGCGCTCGCCGTGCATGAGCTTCATGGTGAGGTAGAACACCATGTACACGAGCGTGTTGGCGAGCAGCACGTTGAGCAGGTGCGACGCGAAGTAATAAGTAGAGTGAGTGAGTGGGGTAGTACGCACCAGCGAGGGCGCTCGCCGTGCATGAGCTTCATGGTGAGGTAGAACACCATGTACACGAGCGTGTTGGCGAGCAGCACGTTGAGCAGGTGCGACGCGAAGTAATAAGTAGAGTGAGTGAGTGGGGTAGTACGCACCAGCGAGGGCGCTCGCCGTGCATGAGCTTCATGGTGAGGTAGAACACCATGTACACGAGCGTGTTGGCGAGCAGCACGTTGAGCAGGTGCGACGCGAAGTAATAAGTAGAGTGAGTGAGTGGGGTAGTACGCACCAGCGAGGGCGCTCGCCGTGCATGAGCTTCATGGTGAGGTAGAACACCATGTACACGAGCGTGTTGGCGAGCAGCACGTTGAGCAGGTGCGACGCGAAGTAATAAGTAGAGTGAGTGAGTGGGGTAGTACGCACCAGCGAGGGCGCTCGCCGTGCATGAGCTTCATGGTGAGGTAGAACACCATGTACACGAGCGTGTTGGCGAGCAGCACGTTGAGCAGGTGCGACGCGAAGTAATAAGTAGAGTGAGTGAGTGGGGTAGTACGCACCAGCGAGGGCGCTCGCCGTGCATGAGCTTCATGGTGAGGTAGAACACCATGTACACGAGCGTGTTGGCGAGCAGCACGTTGAGCAGGTGCGACGCGAAGTAATAAGTAGAGTGAGTGAGTGGGGTAGTACGCACCAGCGAGGGCGCTCGCCGTGCATGAGCTTCATGGTGAGGTAGAACACCATGTACACGAGCGTGTTGGCGAGCAGCACGTTGAGCAGGTGCGACGCGAAGTAATAAGTAGAGTGAGTGAGTGGGGTAGTACGCACCAGCGAGGGCGCTCGCCGTGCATGAGCTTCATGGTGAGGTAGAACACCATGTACACGAGCGTGTTGGCGAGCAGCACGTTGAGCAGGTGCGACGCGAAGTAATAAGTAGAGTGAGTGAGTGGGGTAGTACGCACCAGCGAGGGCGCTCGCCGTGCATGAGCTTCATGGTGAGGTAGAACACCATGTACACGAGCGTGTTGGCGAGCAGCACGTTGAGCAGGTGCGACGCGAAGTAATAAGTAGAGTGAGTGAGTGGGGTAGTACGCACCAGCGAGGGCGCTCGCCGTGCATGAGCTTCATGGTGAGGTAGAACACCATGTACACGAGCGTGTTGGCGAGCAGCACGTTGAGCAGGTGCGACGCGAAGTAATAAGTAGAGTGAGTGAGTGGGGTAGTACGCACCAGCGAGGGCGCTCGCCGTGCATGAGCTTCATGGTGAGGTAGAACACCATGTACACGAGCGTGTTGGCGAGCAGCACGTTGAGCAGGTGCGACGCGAAGTAATAAGTAGAGTGAGTGAGTGGGGTAGTACGCACCAGCGAGGGCGCTCGCCGTGCATGAGCTTCATGGTGAGGTAGAACACCATGTACACGAGCGTGTTGGCGAGCAGCACGTTGAGCAGGTGCGACGCGAAGTAATAAGTAGAGTGAGTGAGTGGGGTAGTACGCACCAGCGAGGGCGCTCGCCGTGCATGAGCTTCATGGTGAGGTAGAACACCATGTACACGAGCGTGTTGGCGAGCAGCACGTTGAGCAGGTGCGACGCGAAGTAATAAGTAGAGTGAGTGAGTGGGGTAGTACGCACCAGCGAGGGCGCTCGCCGTGCATGAGCTTCATGGTGAGGTAGAACACCATGTACACGAGCGTGTTGGCGAGCAGCACGTTGAGCAGGTGCGACGCGAAGTAATAAGTAGAGTGAGTGAGTGGGGTAGTACGCACCAGCGAGGGCGCTCGCCGTGCATGAGCTTCATGGTGAGGTAGAACACCATGTACACGAGCGTGTTGGCGAGCAGCACGTTGAGCAGGTGCGACGCGAAGTAATAAGTAGAGTGAGTGAGTGGGGTAGTACGCACCAGCGAGGGCGCTCGCCGTGCATGAGCTTCATGGTGAGGTAGAACACCATGTACACGAGCGTGTTGGCGAGCAGCACGTTGAGCAGGTGCGACGCGAAGTCCGCCGCCTGCGTGAACAGCCTGCCACACCATGGATTATTTAAAACATTTAGACACGGTTTAACGAAAGCGCCAGGCATTTAAATAGTTTTTTTTTTTTATATAATGCAACGATGAGAAACAAGCTTACAACCCGCCTGATGCTAAGCTGACACCGCAGCCTGTGGGCGCTTGCTACTCGACAAGAATTACAAGCGCGTTGCCAATCCTGTAATGATTTGAGGATTCGTTGTGTTGACAGCCAAAGACAATTGCAGGTTCGTCACTCTCAACACAGCGCATCCACGGAAGTTCACGTTGCCATCAGGATATCGCAAGTAGGTAATACTTATAGCAAGATGGAATGGAAGGAACGGAGTGACTGACTAGATCTCTGACGAGGTACTTTCTCTAAATGTATATCTGTATTCTGTACCGTGAAAGGTGTACAGAGTTTAAGGTTTGCGAGGATGGTTTATTACGTTTTAAAACTAACATAATTCTAAGTTATCCCACCATGTTACTAACCACATATGTATGTGCCTGCTAGATGATCAGAAATAAAGATTATTATTATTATTAAATACTGAGTGAAGCGAAAGATTCTAAAGCAGAACCTTGAGCGAAATGAAGGATTCAAGTGTTTACGCCCAAGACGGAAACAATTTTGTTACCGAGTAACACACACAAACCTACTGCTTTTCACACATTTTTCACAAATAGATAAAACAAATGGTTGATTTGAGGGCAACAAAGACTTTTCTGAATAGCTTTTGTAGAAAATAGCTAGAATGGTTGAAGGGTACCCGTAGAGGGCGAACGCCCAGTTGCAGGCGTTGGTGATGAGCAGCATGACGAGGCGCGCGGCGTACAGCGGCCGCGCGCGCGGCTGCAGCCCGCGCGCCGCCTCCCGCAGGCTGCGCTTCTCTGCGAGTATCCCACTCCACTTTAAACATGACCATCACTCAAACAAATCTGTATGGGGATCAAGTCAAATTTTAAGTGAGAGCCTTGTAACTTTGTGTATGGACTCCTGAGGGGGTGTAATGGGGGATGAAAGTATGTATGCAGCTACAATAAAATCGAATTCCACGCGGAGTCGCGGGCAGAAGCTAGTACGGTCATATTTTCGGTCCGTGTAGAAAAATTATGTACGTTGTAACTGTGATTGCGATTGCTAGTGTGCTTTTAGAGAGCGGCTGCCACGAAACGCAAACGTCGTTCGTGTATCTCCCGCTCTGCCGCAAATGAGCAAGTACGGTACCTACATGGATATACGAGCAAAGAAATTTGGCGTTCTGCAGTACACGTTGGAAAGTTTCAGATCACTTCTATCCCGATGCTATATCGTGGAGAATCCGTTTTTCTTAAAGTGGCTGAGCCTTCTTATGAGTGATGTTACGAGGCTAAATGACAGGAAGGAAAGGAGTGGTGGTCTCACCGAGCCGGAACTGGCCTACGTAGTAGATCCGCAGCGACAGCAGCAGCACGGCGAACACGTGCAGCACGGTGGCCGCGCCCCAGAACAACGCGCCGCCGCCCAGCACGCCCCAAACCACTAAAAAATTACATTAAAAAAGCATATTTTACTTTAAAAACAAAGTTTTAACCGACTTAAATTTAGTACTCCGCGAAGCCACGAGAACATTTACACATTTATTTTCCAATTTACCACATGAAATGATTTCCGAGAGCAAATGCGTTGATTATTAGGGAAAAAACCCAATCGCTGTATGTGGCCCGATAATATTTGAGGACTTCCGTCGATTCCACAAGGATCACCTCTGGCACTTCATTAGTTGCTATTTCAACGGAATCTTATCAGAATCTGTGACGTACATTTGTACTTTTAAGTACATAGTTGAGGAATTCCATAAGTAATCTGTGGTCTTCATCATCAATTCCACTCCACCAAATTTATGATTACCGGGTGTTCCGTAGAGGAACACTAATTTTTATCTAATTTTAAAATCGATAGTTTCTTTGACTGAAGACACAATCTTAAGGGTCAATTTTATTTTGTTTTTATTATGTATGGTATACCTACGAGCTTCTAGCGATTTACTGCTTCTTGTCTTGAAGCCGTCATCCCTCCGGGATGGCAACACCAGCGCGCTAACAGCGCCACCCGCCGGAAACGGATATACGAATGTGCAGTGACAACGCACAATGTCAAAATCAGTTCGTTAACTAGCGGCGCCGCGAGAGCAACATTTTCTCATTAAATATCGTGAGTGCGTTGAGGACCTTTCCCCCTTGGAAGAGTGCGCTTGCCAGTGACCTAGGAACCTATGTACGTCATATTTAGCCGGACGATCACTCCTGAACCTGCAGCCTAGCCCTTGGGACACGAGGCGGTGGATGGACACAGTAGCGGTGAGTCGTTTGACGCTGTAGGAATATCGTACACCGGGTGTAAATACGCGACTTAAAATAGAAAATACCAAAAACACTACACGCGTCCTCAATTCCTCATGGATCCCATCATCCAATTGTATTTTTGAAAAAAATGGGACCCACCTGGAAATACCCACTTACAAACAAAAAAAAAATTACGAATCGGCCCATCAGTAACGGAGTTCCGAAGTAACAAACATTAAAAATAACAAAAATAATGATAAAAAAAAATATATACAACCGAATTGAGAACCTCCTTTTTTTTTTAAAGTCGGTTAATAAAATATCGTTGTTGTCCTCATTTATTTGGGTCCTTACCTATAATGCCCACGGCCCATTAATCTACACAGTACTTTGACCTTTTGAGTAATGGGACCTTTGTAGGGACTAGATTTTGATATTTAGATGCAAGTGGAGATGACAAACTATACCTGAGCAACGTGACCGCAAATAAAAAATAGTAGTAATGTCGCATAAAGAAATCGAGGAGGCGGCTAGATACGGTTAGGCGAGAGAACTGCATGCTTCATCGGCTACACCACACCAGCAAGAATTTAAATCTTACATGTATACTTATCGAAGATTATTTGGAGAGTACTCCACGCCAGGCTAAAGCGATTTACGGCTGTTACGATCCTCAGTTATGAGGTATCGAGGAGGAAGAAGACACATGTTGTACCGATAGCGATGAGCACGGCGAGCACGCCGAAGGTGGCGTGCGCGCGCGCGTTGACGTCGGGGTGGCGCGCCTGGTACACCTTCACCATGCTCAGCACCGCCAGCACGTACATGAAGGAAGAAGACACATGTTGTACCGATAGCGATGAGCACGGCGAGCACGCCGAAGGTGGCGTGCGCGCGCGCGTTGACGTCGGGGTGGCGCGCCTGGTACACCTTCACCATGCTCAGCACCGCCAGCACGTACATGAAGGAAGAAGACACATGTTGTACCGATAGCGATGAGCACGGCGAGCACGCCGAAGGTGGCGTGCGCGCGCGCGTTGACGTCGGGGTGGCGCGCCTGGTACACCTTCACCATGCTCAGCACCGCCAGCACGTACATGAAGGAAGAAGACACATGTTGTACCGATAGCGATGAGCACGGCGAGCACGCCGAAGGTGGCGTGCGCGCGCGCGTTGACGTCGGGGTGGCGCGCCTGGTACACCTTCACCATGCTCAGCACCGCCAGCACGTACATGAAGGAAGAAGACACATGTTGTACCGATAGCGATGAGCACGGCGAGCACGCCGAAGGTGGCGTGCGCGCGCGCGTTGACGTCGGGGTGGCGCGCCTGGTACACCTTCACCATGCTCAGCACCGCCAGCACGTACATGAAGGCCACGTCTGCAACAAACACGCATACAACGCTTTAACTAGCTGATAATCCATTCCGTTACCTAAGAGAACTAACAAAATAGTAAAGGGAGGCACCAGAGCTGTGCGTGTCGCGGATCGGTGTGCGAGGAAAAATACCACCAATAGGAAGAGACACGTAAGCGAGGTTAATAATGCTATTGGTGATTTTTTTCCTTGCGTTCCGGTCTGCAACGTTGTACAGCTCTGGTGGATACACCCCAAGTCCAACGTTATATTTATTTTTATAACAAACTTAAAAACTTTTAAACTTTTTTTTTACTTTCGATAACGGTCGGGTATTCAAGGTGTTCGGCTACTTGTGAGTTTGACTGTGGGTGGTGTACAAACCGAACTGGAAGTTGAGTCCGTTGGGGCACACATGGTAGCTGGCAGAGAGCAGTGCCACCACCATCATGCCCGCGCCCAGCGCCGATAGTAGCCCGTAGTGCGCCGGGATGCCGTACTCCTGTAACACACATACATACACTTGTCAAATACATACGAGCGAACAAAGTGCCCAGAAATATCTCAACAATTACACTGGTCAGCAGAGAATACCATTTGGTATTATTCTACCATTTGAGTAAATCTTTTCTTATTTTTAATAACTTATTCAAATGGTAAAAATGTATACCCAATGGTATTCTCTACAAACCGTAGGACCCACACAGACACACAAATGAGGTTTATCTTATGTTGAAAAGTTACCTATAGTATCCAAATACTGGCAGATCCATTGTAACAATGTCTAAATACTGACAGATCCATTCGCATACGATAAAATTTTAGAACTGCTAACGCGAATGAACTGATAAAGGTGTTAAGAAATGGTTGGGTTGCGAGTGTTCTGAAGGAGTGAAATCGGCAGGCCTGCATGTAGTCGTGCAGCGTGAATCGGCCCGTGTGGATACGTGTCAGAAGCACGGCGGCCAACCAAATCAAGGACACTCTATATTAGATTTTCTGTGACCTTGCTTGGCAGTCCTGCCGATTTCGCTGTTGTAGCGTTTCTTTTATGTGGATAAAAATGCAAGTATGATAAGTGGGGAGGTGTGGAGAGTGCAGCACTAGTGCACGCGTGAGTACGCGCACCTCGTGGCGCGGCGTGCGCGCGCGGCGGACGCGGCGCGCGCGCACCTGCAGCATCAGCAGCCCGCCCAGCAGCAGGTAGCCCAGGTTGGAGTACACGTGGTTGAAGTCCTGCAGCGCGCCCGCCGGGTGCGCGCACAGGAAGTTGTAGTAGCACGTGTCCAGCGACCCCAACGCGTTCATGAACTACACACATATCATTTTGTTTTATATCATTTCAGTTGCACTCGTAGTCTAGCTCTGCTTGTGAGTTACGCCGCACTGTATTCTATTCTAGCCCTGAAGTCTCCAATTCATACTACTTACGTTGTTTGTAGAGACGTTGAAATTAAAGGCTTTTCGGTTTCCAGAGTCCAGGGTTACTAACTGAGCGTGCTGTGCGAGCAGGTTGAGCGAAAGTATGTGGCAGGAAGTACTAACCTAGCTGATAACTAGGGATTAATTATTAGCCAATCTTGATTGTAAAATGGAATAAAGCTAGAGGCATAATGCCGAGGATAGGTTATTCGTGGATGTAAATGAAGTACGTACGATCTGGAAGGCGGCAACGAACTGCACGACAGGCAGCGCGTAGAAGACGGCGACGGTGTAGAGCGTATGCAGGTAGCGGTCGGAGCGCGCGCGCAGCACGCGGCCGCCGCGGCGCGCCAGCGCGTCCAGCCGCAGCTGCGCCGGCAGACCGAACGGACGGTCCGCCTCCGACAGCGGCCGCGCGGCGCCGTCCGGCTGCAACACAAACAACACATCAACACTAGCATATGCGGGAGAGCCTAGAGCTCAAGCCCCTAAAACATCTGTCATCTAATCAGTCTTTACCAAAATCTAGTCAAGAGGCCAAACGGTGTCAAGTCCACAAACCAATCCGCCGCTACGTCATGGCTGTGCATGGTGCATTTTTAATATCAAAGCTGAGAATCACGTGTTCACTTTTCTATCTTCCTAATTCTTCCGCTTTGGACTCAATTCAGTGTATTTTCTATGGACTGTGTGTGCAAGCCGATGTATGTTAGATTCGAATGACGCGACATTATTTATTTGGTTGCTCTAACTTAATCGACACTCCTACATCTTCAGAAAAATCCAGAAACGTATGAATCCGTTATTTGTACGAGTATTAGGTACTAACCTGGGGATTATTTTCATTTGCGACCTGTCCGTTCTCTGGTAGTACTTCTGGTGGCATAGCTTCTTGTGGCGAGGTGGAGAGCAGGGCGGCCGCTCGGATGGTGAGTTCGGGGGACGCTGCGGGGGTGGAGCTGGCGACGGGGGGGGCAGCTGCGGGGGTGGAGCTGGCGACGGGGGGGGCAGCTGCGGGGGTGGTAGCTGCGGGGGTGGAGCTGGCGACGGGAAGGGCAGCTGCGGGGGTGGAGCTGGCGGCGGGGGGGGCAGCTGCGGGGGGTGAGGGAGCGGCGAGGCCCGGCGAGTCCGTGTCCGTGTCACTGTCGTCGCTGCTGTCGAACGTCGCAGCTAAAACCATATCCATTATTATCGTACGAAATCTGCATTTAAACGAGCCTCCCGAATTGGCGTATTTTCATGGTGACTTACTGGAATCATTGCGACGTGCGGGGGAGGTGGCCGTGCCGCTCGCGTCGATTTGTGATGGCTGCCCTTCCGTCACTGGAAACTTTACACTATTACGCCTAATGTACAAACACCGTGTTCATTAAATTTGAAATATGAGGGAATCAAGGATTCGTTCATGTTGTTATTCGAAATCAAATAGAAACGGGGCTCATATATATATATATATCTAAATCAGAGGGTGACTCACCATCCGGCGCCAGCACAGCCAGCGAGCCGATGCGGCGCGCGAGCGGCGACCAGCGGCGCATCAGTACAAGTGCGCCGAACACCAGGTAGAACACCAGAAACACCGCCAGTGTCGCCACCGCCGCTATTGCGTACTGAGCGCGGGTTATCGCCGCCTGCACAGCCAAAGTTTACTTTGCTATTCCATGTACAAAGTACACTTTAAAGTGACCATTAAGGTTTACGAGGAGCTACGTGTCAGTAGTTATTAGCGGTATTTGATATGTCTGATGTTTTTTTTTGTAGCATAGAAAGTAAACTAAGCCATTTGACGAGTATGTGAGTGCGAGGACACGGCATGACCCCTTATACCTTGACAGTGAAGGTGATCTCCTTGGACGTGAAGACGTAGTTGGTGTTGTTGGTCTCGCCAAACACGGCGGTCTCCATCAGCCAGTCCGAGTCGGGCGCGTCCTCGCCGCGGCACGGCGTCTGGTCGGCGCGCACCACCACCACCACCATGAACCCGTACGGGTACGCGTTGCGCTGCAAATATTTAATATACTTAATGAATTCCGCAGACAAAGCACATTTAAATCTAAATTTAAACATGTTTACGTCTAAAGTGAGTATAAAAGTAACCAATAGTATAAAGAGATAGTTAAGTCGTCAGCGAGGCTAGCAATGCTATTGGTGGATGTTATCCTCGCAACTCCGCTGCCTTGCACAGCTCTGGTGGATACTCACCCTAAGAGTCACCCATTCAGGAGTGTGAATTTTTCCGCCTGATGTTAACACTTTCGCAACCGGACTAAAAATGAAACAATTCACCAGAAACCGACAGAATTCGCTAGGCTTGTAAGTCTACTGCCCGCCTAGCGGGCTCAGCCGGCATCTGAGCAAACATTACGAGTGCCCGCAAGCCGGTTCTTGGTTGCGAACGTGTTAAATCGTAGTAGCCAACATGAGGTACGCACCGACAGCTGCACGGCTCCGGAGCGCTCCACCGTCATCCGGAGTCCAACCGTCGCTATTGCGTCCATCGTTTGCGCGATTGGGCACTGAAAAATTCAAGTATTTTGTGTGATTATTATCAAGTGTGTGAGTCTAGCGTTCCACGAAATTTGTATTTTACTTACACAACATACACCTGAAACGAACGAACGAAACGCTGCATCCACAAAACGCTATGTCGTTGCAAATGGATCTATAAGTATTCATTTTTGGATGTGATATAATTGGATATGATAGTATCTAAATATACTTAAACGGAATTAATGAATTTTTGAGTACTAGGATAGGTAATAATGAGAAATTGGTACCTATATGTACTATGTACTATATGGTAACTAATTCAGATATTAGGTACAGTCAACGATGTTTTCTAGGACTTAGCTAGCAGAAAATTATATGGTATACAATCTTATCGTCACAGTTGACAACCACTTAAACTGGAAGGCACACATTGACAAAATCTGCAACAAACTAGGCGCACTACTGTATCAACTGAAGCAGCATTAACGGCTTACCATGGTTATGTATCATCTGTCCTTGGTTATGTTATGGGTTGGTATTGTGGGGAAACGGAGTAGAAATGGACAGTTTTCAAGATTCAAAAAAGTGTGTCAGTCATAAGTAATTCATGGTGGGAAAGTTGCGTGCCACTTTTCAAACAGCATAAAATTCTTCCTTTGCCTTGCCTGTACTTAAAAGAAATACTTATGTAATTTTGTTAAGTCCCAACCCTCGTATTTTACAACACGTGGCGAAGTTCTCGAAAGGCAAACACGGCCAGAAATAATATGAACCTTTTGTATCAACCTCGAAGTCACAAAATTATCTACAAGAAAAACGTGTAGGTACGTGTGCTCCGGTCCCGGGATAGTACACGTACGGTCCCGGGATAGCACATGTACGCTTCCGGGATAGCACATCTACGGTCCCGGGATAGCACATGTACGGTCCCGGGATAGCACATGTACGGTCCCGATAGCACACGTACGGTACCGGGATAACCCAGTCGGTGAAATGAAAAACATCAGGCAACACATCTGCTCACCGCCAATGCCCCAGCGCCTCAAGTCGAAAGCCTTCGTGCATTGCGTTTTCTAGATCACACAATCGTCGTCAACCGACTCACCAACACGAAATTACCATTTTAAAAATTGGTCCAAAACTAATACCACCAAAAGTGAATTTGGTTTGCTAATATGACCAATTTTTTTCTTGTTCTGCATAAATGGAATTTTGTGTAGTATGAAATAGATTCATATTCAAATACGTGCAAAGTGAATGTTGTCTAATTTAAATTCATATGAAAATCAACTATTTTGTACAAAATGTATATATAAATTGGTCATATGTTTGCGATCTCGATTGGTGGTTTGAAGATTTCTAATCTGAGATATGCGGACGATACCACTTTGTTCACTACCAGCCCCCGCCATATGGAAGAACTTCTCGGAAAGATCGAAAGCGTTAGCCTCGACTTTAACCGGAATAAGACGAATATGATGGTTGTAGATCGCATGAATAACAATTCACCAGAAATAGTACGACTTGCGAATTGTGATGTGGTCCAATCCTACATTTATCTGGGAGCCCTAATCACGAATGGTGGCGGGTGCGTCGACGAAGTGAAGAGACGTATGGCGATAGCTAGATCAGCGATAGATAGGTTAAAGAAAATTTGGAAGAATCGCAACATTTATAGAGCAACGAAAATCCGGCTCGTTCGAGCGCTTGTGTTCCCCATTTTTCTCTACGCCGCAGAGACGTGGACGCTACGTGAAGTAGAGCGAAGGAAGATAGACGCTCTAGAAATGTGGTGCTGGAGGAAAATGCTTGGGGTATCTTGGACTGAATCTCGTACCAATGAGTCCATCCTGAAGGAACTCGGCATCAAGCAGCGTCTATCATCAGTAGTGGAGTCTCGCATCGTAACGTTTTTCGGGCACGTATGTCGTCGAGGAGACGTAGCATCGAGCGACTTGAGATCCAGGGAAAAGTCGAGGGCATTAGACCGCGAGGCAGGTCACCAATGAGATGGACAGACCAGATGAAAGCTGCAGTAGATGCACCACTACATGCAAGCATAAGGAAGGCGACTGTCAGAGAGGAATGGCGGCGTGTTGTGAAGCTTGCTTCCAACACCTGAAATGATGACCACGACCACTCTGTCAAGAGTGAAACGACGAACAAGAAGATGTTTGCACGTTATTCAATATGGACGTATTTCTTTAGAGTTTAGACCTATATCAAGTACTTATCCATAATAACACTACTACTTGCTCTGTAATAGTGAATATGAATATGTTGTGTTCCTGGAGGTGAGCAAGGTCGCCAGAGCTCCCGAGGATGCGTTGTGTTGAGAGCGAGGGAATTTGTTGCTTCAGCTGTCAACACGGCGCATCCTCAAACATATTAAGGGTCGGCAACGCCCTATAGGCTGCGGTGTCCGCTTACCATCACGCTTGTTTGCCACCGTCGTATAGAAAAATAGTAATTTTACTTTTAGGGCGTTATTACATTTTAGCATTATTCAGGCCGGTAAATTTCGCGTGTCGAGGATTTTCAAGTAGTTTACATTATTCAGATTCAATTTCTAGTCCTTCTCAGTGAATCAGGGTGACTGAGAACCAAGGTCAAGGTCACCAAACATGGCGCTGCGGACGAGCAAGCTTATTTGTCGGAGAGTCGGTGACCGATTGGGCAGACGAGTTCTGGACTGCAGACCCCAAATGACTCTGCGGGGCGACCTTCCGCCAGATGGATCGACGATCTGAAGAGAGTGCCGCGCGGCGGTTGGTGCGGACAGCCCCTACCCTGGCAGGAGTCAGGAGTGGAAGCTGCGACTGACCGTGTAGTTCTGCACGGAGACGGTGGCGCACGCCTCGTCCTCGGCGCTCACCACGAGCCGCACCCGCTCGTGGGCCTCCGTCCACTGGTACGACACCAGCAAAGGCGCCGTCTGCCCAACACACACAAAAACACATTAACGTCATACTTTACTTAACATCATTGGAGATCGTAAAGAAAAATGACGCCGCAAATAGTTTTTTAAGTACCTAAATTATTGGATATTTTACGTCAGACACGAATTCTAAGAACTCAAGCTCGTGATTTCATTAACGAAAACCTTAAATTTCAACATCACATGTCGTGCCTAGCTAGGCTAGACTGAGGAACCTATATCTAATTTTACGGCAAGGAAGCTTATTCATTCCATTTCAATTATTTATTGTAGGTATAGAATCCATATAGTGTTAGTATTATGAAAATGTATAGTGTAAACTCCAGCCGAATCTTAGAATTTTTGAAGAGGTAGTGTGAGATAGCATCACCTGTGTGAGATGGTAGGTGCTGTGCGTGTTGAAGTTGAGCACGAAGTCGCGCGCGGGCTCGGCGCGCAGCGTGACCTGCACGGGCGCGGCGCACGTCGAGCCCACGTGCACGGTGAACCCGCGCGCGTCCTCGCCGTCTGCGCAAGAGTCGAACAAGAAGTAAAGAACAAGAAATACATCGATTAGCTAGCTAAGATCGAGCTTCCCTCTCGACTGAAAACTATAACACTATAGTTAGGGAGATTGATTACCTAATCCCAAGAATTTGCGTAGTACCTACACAGGTACTACGCAAATTCTTGGGATTAGGTAATCAATCTCTTATTTATTGCACTACGGATCTGAGACGTTGGTGGTCATTGGTGGTGGTGAGGCTGGCTAATATTACCTACACATCTAGGGCTAAGGGCTGATCCGTGAATTCTGTTTGTGAGCAGAAATATGGATACTTCGATGATTAATAACTGACGTCGGAGTTGGTCTGATGAGGTGTGTAGCATAGCAGTATGATGTAGTATAAGCGAGTATGTACACATAATTAGATATAAGATTGAGTCGGAGCGAGTGGTAACTTGGTAAGTTAGTTGCATTACAATTGCTTACAAATAGGTACACTCGTCTTTCTATCCAAACCCCCCACCACACCTCACTGACAATGGGTCTACATACACTTGAGTCTGCCGGATTCTCGGGTTTGGAAATTCGGCAGTGAGGCGGATGGGACGATCTTGTCAGATGCTATAACTACAAGGAGACTGACCGCAGTGGTCGGAGCCGACGTCGCCGCCCGCGCCGTCCGGACACAGCGTGCGCGTGAGCTCGTACAACAGCTGCCGCTCGTGGAAGTACGGCAGCTGCCATGTCGTCGCGCCTGCAACCCAACAGCTTGTCAGTGGCTTTATGGCACTGGCATGTCGAACAAACGGTACAATAGTGTATCGGTTACACTTGTGAAAGGGGTAGATGAGTCAGTACTGCGTGGGCTTACCTACTCTCCCTCCGCTCCGGCACTCATGGCTCGTCCAATCCCGTACATACAAACA
The DNA here is from genome assembly GCA_947049275.1 of Epinotia bilunana. Taxonomy (NCBI): domain Eukaryota; kingdom Metazoa; phylum Arthropoda; class Insecta; order Lepidoptera; family Tortricidae; genus Epinotia; species Epinotia bilunana. The sequence continues at coordinate 40,121,238 of OX346253.1, read as the reverse complement.
CGGTACACGACCCGCGTGACTGCGCTTAATCTATTCACGCCTTAATTCCCAAAAGGGGTAGGTAGAGCACATGCAACTTATGTTCCAGTGCCACTTTTAGCATAACTGTGTCTACAGAAGATCGATAAAATGTGATTGGTTGCTAGCCCATCGCCCACAACACACTTCAACCCTGCTCCCTAAGTCGACTTTTATTGGACTTTAAAATGGAAATGTCGGGGGTTTTTCAAGTTTTCTAAGTTGTAGTTGTGGCGAGAAGCATATACAGGGTGGCTCATTCAGAGCGGTCAGTATGGGAAAGGCTGAAACTATAAGATATACGAAGATCTGTTCTTAGGAACCATGTCATCGATTTTATTAACAAGAAAAACTGCATTCATACATTTTAAAAAACTTGTACTCAGCTCGGGAATCGAACCCGGTCGTTTTGAAAAAAAAAATCTAACACTATTTCTATTTAGATATCGATTGTGTAGGTCTTAAGCAGTAAATGTTTCTATGGAACATGATGTCTAAAATGAATAAAAGGCATTGTTTAATAAAATACCTAAGCAAAATTTTAAGTTCCCGCCAAAACAATGACACTCCAATGTTTTTTCTTTTTTTTATTGCTATTCGGCCAGTCACACGAAGACGTTCCATTTTCAAATGAGGTTTATCACGTCTCTGTGTCTGCATACTTAAAATAAGTATTTAGAGGGCTTTTCAATTTATTATTGGTGTTTGATTAATAGAAGAAAGCAATTGCAGTGATGAACAGATAATATTATCGCAGATAACAAAACTTCCGGAATGGTTTAATGCAATGCCAATGCTATATGATATGTAAAGCGGTGTATATAATAAGTTGCGACACCAGCAAAGAGGTACAAACAACCATAGACAAGTTTACATGTCTGAACTTGTTGAATATTTTAATGGTTACAATATTAGTAGGTACTAAAATAAATTAAAGTATGTGAAAACAATGCCTTTTATTCATTTTAGACATCATGTTCCATAGAAACATTTACTGCTTAAGACCTACACAATCGATATCTAAATAGAAATAGTGTTAGTTTTTTTTTCAAAACGACCGGGTTCGATTCCCGAGCTGAGTACAAGTTTTTTTTAAATGTATAAATGCAGTTTTTCTTGTTATTAAAATCGATGACAAGGTTCCTAAGAACAGATCTTCGTATATCTTATAGTCTCAAACTTTCCCATACTGACCGCTCTGAATGAGCCACCCTGTATATACGATACGCACCGGAGCGCTGTCGGGCGGTGAGCAGCACAGGCCGCCCCACGTCGCCCGCGGTCGCGCTCGCCGTCACGCGCGCCGGCCAGATCAACTGCTGCTCCGTCTGACAACATACAAGTGGTAGGAATCATGCCCGGGCTGCTACTGCATTCCTTCTAAACAGAGATACAAGTATTAGAAAATAGACAAAACCAAAAGGCCTCTTTTTTACCAACTTGAAAATCGTCACATGTCAATGCAGTTGGTCGAACCTTGATCCCTATGACTTGACATTTGTCACTTATCGGTTCATGACGAATTGCCATTGTCACACCACAATGTTGGTGAAATGGTATTAGGCTCCTGGCCCCTATTTCACCAACTCGACAATTGTCACCTGACAACGACAATTCTACGTACATTGCTGGATCCACACCTTGACTCCTAGAACACGCAATGCATGGCGAATTGTCAGTGTCAGGTGACAATTGTCAAGTTGGTGAAATAGGGGCCTGCTCGTACGGCAGCCTGCAACAAGTGCAACGTCACACACTGTACCACGGGTGGCACTGACCGGGACGAACTCGACCACGTACTCGACGGAGCGGTTCACCACGAGCGAGCTTGAGCTCCTGCTCGTACGGCAGCCTGCAACAAGCGCAACGTCACACACTGCACCACGGGTGGCACTCACCGGGACGAACTCGACCACGTACTCGACGGAGCGGTTCACCACGAGCTTGAGCTCCTGCTCGTACGGCAGCCTGCAACAAGCGCAACGTCACACACTGCACCACGGGTGGCACTCACCGGGACGAACTCGACCACGTACTCGACGGAGCGGTTCACCACGAGCTTGAGCTCCTGCTCGTACGGCAGCCTGCAACAAGCGCAACGTCACACACTGCCCCACGGGTGGCACTCACCGGGACGAACTCGACCACGTACTCGACGGAGCGGTTCACCACGAGCTTGAGCTCCTGCTCGTACGGCAGCCTGCAACAAGTGCAACGTCACACACTGCACCACGGGTGGCACTCACCGGGACGAACTCGACCACGTACTCGACGGAGCGGTTCACCACGAGCTTGAGCTCCTGCTCGTACGGCAGCCTGCAACAAGCGCAACGTCACACACTGCACCACGGGTGGCACTCACCGGGACGAACTCGACCACGTACTCGACGGAGCGGTTCACCACGAGCTTGAGCTCCTGCTCGTACGGCAGCCTGCAACAAGCGCAACGTCACACACTGCACCACGGGTGGCACTCACCGGGACGAACTCGACCACGTACTCGACGGAGCGGTTCACCACGAGCTTGAGCTCCTGCTCGTACGGCAGCCTGCAACAAGCGCAACGTCACACACTGCACCACGGGTGGCACTCACCGGGACGAACTCGACCACGTACTCGACGGAGCGGTTCACCACGAGCTTGAGCTCCTGCTCGTACGGCAGCCTGCAACAAGTGCAACGTCACACACTGCACCACGGGTGGCACTCACCGGGACGAACTCGACCACGTACTCGACGGAGCGGTTCACCACGAGCTTGAGCTCCTGCTCGTACGGCAGCCTGCAACAAGCGCAACGTCACACACTGCACCACGGGTGGCACTCACCGGGACGAACTCGACCACGTACTCGACGGAGCGGTTCACCACGAGCTTGAGCTCCTGCTCGTACGGCAGCCTGCAACAAGCGCAACGTCACACACTGCACCACGGGTGGCACTCACCGGGACGAACTCGACCACGTACTCGACGGAGCGGTTCACCACGAGCTTGAGCTCCTGCTCGTACGGCAGCCTGCAACAAGTGCAACGTCACACACTGCACCACGGGTGGCACTCACCGGGACGAACTCGACCACGTACTCGACGGAGCGGTTCACCACGAGCTTGAGCTCCTGCTCGTACGGCAGCCTGCAACAAGCGCAACGTCACACACTGCACCACGGGTGGCACTCACCGGGACGAACTCGACCACGTACTCGACGGAGCGGTTCACCACGAGCTTGAGCTCCTGCTCGTACGGCAGCCTGCAACAAGTGCAACGTCACACACTGCACCACGGGTGGCACTCACCGGGACGAACTCGACCACGTACTCGACGGAGCGGTTCACCACGAGCTTGAGCTCCTGCTCGTACGGCAGCCTGCAACAAGCGCAACGTCACACACTGCACCACGGGTGGCACTCACCGGGACGAACTCGACCACGTACTCGACGGAGCGGTTCACCACGAGCTTGAGCTCCTGCTCGTACGGCAGCCTGCAACAAGCGCAACGTCACACACTGCCCCACGGGTGGCACTCACCGGGACGAACTCGACCACGTACTCGACGGAGCGGTTCACCACGAGCTTGAGCTCCTGCTCGTACGGCAGCCTGCAACAAGTGCAACGTCACACACTGCACCACGGGTGGCACTCACCGGGACGAACTCGACCACGTACTCGACGGAGCGGTTCACCACGAGCTTGAGCTCCTGCTCGTACGGCAGCCTGCAACAAGTGCAACGTCACACACTGCACCACGGGTGGCACTCACCGGGACGAACTCGACCACGTCCTCGACGGAGCGGTTCACCACGAGCTTGAGCTCCTGCTCGTACGGCAGCCTGCAACAAGTGCAACGTCACACACTGCACCACGGGTGGCACTCACCGGGACGAACTCGACCACGTACTCGACGGAGCGGTTCACCACGAGCTTGAGCTCCTGCTCGTACGGCAGCCTGCAACAAGCGCAACGTCACACACTGCACCACGGGTGGCACTCACCGGGACGAACTCGACCACGTACTCGACGGAGCGGTTCACCACGAGCTTGAGCTCCTGCTCGTACGGCAGCCTGCAACAAGTGCAACGTCACACACTGCACCACGGGTGGCACTCACCGGGACGAACTCGACCACGTACTCGACGGAGCGGTTCACCACGAGCTTGAGCTCCTGCTCGTATGGCAGCCTGCAACAAGTGCAACGTCACACACTGCACCACGGGTGGCACTCACCGGGACGAACTCGACCACGTACTCGACGGAGCGGTTCACCACGAGCTTGAGCTCCTGCTCGTACGGCAGCCTGCAACAAGCGCAACGTCACACACTGCACCACGGGTGGCACTCACCGGGACGAACTCGACCACGTACTCGACGGAGCGGTTCACCACGAGCTTGAGCTCCTGCTCGTACGGCAGCCTGCAACAAGCGCAACGTCACACACTGCACCACGGGTGGCACTCACCGGGACGAACTCGACCACGTACTCGACGGAGCGGTTCACCACGAGCTTGAGCTCCTGCTCGTACGGCAGCCTGCAACAAGTGCAACGTCACACACTGCACCACGGGTGGCACTCACCGGGACGAACTCGACCACGTACTCGACGGAGCGGTTCACCACGAGCTTGAGCTCCTGCTCGTACGGCAGCCTGCAACAAGTGCAACGTCACACACTGCACCACGGGTGGCACTCACCGGGACGAACTCGACCACGTACTCGACGGAGCGGTTCACCACGAGCTTGAGCTCCTGCTCGTACGGCAGCCTGCAACAAGTGCAACGTCACACACTGCACCACGGGTGGCACTCACCGGGACGAACTCGACCACGTACTCGACGGAGCGGTTCACCACGAGCTTGAGCTCCTGCTCGTACGGCAGCCTGCAACAAGCGCAACGTCACACACTGCACCACGGGTGGCACTCACCGGGACGAACTCGACCACGTACTCGACGGAGCGGTTCACCACGAGCTTGAGCTCCTGCTCGTACGGCAGCCTGCAACAAGTGCAACGTCACACACTGCACCACGGGTGGCACTCACCGGGACGAACTCGACCACGTACTCGACGGAGCGGTTCACCACGAGCTTGAGCTCCTGCTCGTATGGCAGCCTGCAACAAGTGCAACGTCACACACTGCACCACGGGTGGCACTCACCGGGACGAACTCGACCACGTACTCGACGGAGCGGTTCACCACGAGCTTGAGCTCCTGCTCGTACGGCAGCCTGCAACAAGCGCAACGTCACACACTGCACCACGGGTGGCACTCACCGGGACGAACTCGACCACGTACTCGACGGAGCGGTTCACCACGAGCTTGAGCTCCTGCTCGTACGGCAGCCTGCAACAAGCGCAACGTCACACACTGCACCACGGGTGGCACTCACCGGGATGAACTCGACTCGACCACGTAGGATCTTGATACATTATTCTCGAATTGACAAGATCTCAGTAACGAATTATGTTTATTTGGCTAACAGTAGAAACGAATATAAGTGCGTGTCGGGCTACACGCGCGTGTTAGGGTTCCATAGTTGCCTGTCTGTCTTAGTTACATCGACGACACGTCGGCCGAATTTGTACTAAAGTAAACATTATTTGGTATAATACAATACAGCCGCAGCCCCTAAATATTCCTTGGATTGATAACAGTCCTCTGAGTAGACAAGATCTCGTTCTTTTTTTGCGATTGCGTTCTGGACACATCCCATTGAATAAGTTTGCATATCTCATGCGCAAAGTACATTCGCCGTTATGCAGTGCGTGTAATCGCGTAGAAGATGTTTACCATGTAAGTAAGTATTAATGGAGTGTGTCCGAAATGATGCAGTTAGGTGACATATATTTAGGGACAGTTCCATCGGATTATGTAATAACTATTTAGCCAATCCAATGTCTGAGATGGTCGAAAAGATATTAGCCCTAGTAAAATACGGCCTGAAGGACAGATAAATTTGTTTTTAGTTTAAGTTAATTATTTAGTGTATACAACTTTGTTAATTAAGGGGCACTTATCGAGCGATATATTCGCAATAGCGAAAAAGCTTACAAATAAAAAAAGAAATAAAGTAAACATTGAGTTGGTCGAGTTTTACTCTGTAACTAGTACGAGTAATGGTGCTACTGCCACAAATTTTTCACATTCCCAGTAGTAGCCATTTAGCCGGCAGGGGGGTCGGCACTTGACTCTATTCTACCGTTTTGTCGGCGTGATAGATTTATATACCTACTGCCGAATTACAGCTTTCTAGTATCTAGTAGTAATTAAGGGTTACAAGGCGCAGACGGACAGACGGACAAAACGAAACTATAAAGGGTCGAACAGACTGCCAGCGGGACGGTAGCGGGGCTTGACGAGCGCGTGATGCGCGCGGGACGGCCGGTCACACAGAGCACGCGCGCATCGCGCCATCAACCAGCCAGCAACGCGCGCGCCTCGCGCTGGCCTCGCGCCATCGACCCGCCAGCATCACGTACGGACCGCGCGCTCCGCTGTCTGGCGTCACGCTGACGCGCCGCGCACCCGTCGCGGGCGCGCGGCGGGAGGCTGGCGGGGCGCGACAGAAGCGCGGCGCGTTGCCGACGGGGCGCAGCCTGTTTGACCACGCTAGCGGTTTGTAGGGAAATATCGCGCTGCGGGCCCGCGACTGGCGCGCCGCGCGCCCGCGACGGTGCTGTGTGTTCGACCCTTAAGGATTGCTTGTTGACTACGGAACGCTAAAATGGGCTTAATTTTTTAATGAGTGGGTTCCATTTACTAAATTATATAATACGTAACTTTAATCTTTAATAGCGTAAAAGTATGATTCTCCTGACTCACGCTTTACAAACACCCATCTCATATTGTGTCTTGCATTATTCATGAAATAGGTACATACATTTTCTGTTTAAAACTTGAATCTTCCAACAGATTCCTTGTAGGTACTACTTCCTAGGGTCCCCTTTGGGGACCCCAAAGTCTAGTCCATAGGATTGCCTAATCCACAGAATTCTTTAAATTCTTTAAACAACAACACAAGTTAACTTCTACAAGACTTTAATAATCAAGAGAACAAGGCACCATTTCGCCATTGCGTGATTGCACTAGTATAAGTAGGAAGGAGGCAGGTAAGTCAGACTACAGGTTCGTGGTAAAAAGTTTGGTGAAATAGGCGGCATACTTATTAGAACCACAATTCGGCAGCGCAAATGTTAGGTTAGTAGACCACATGACGCGAAATGAGTGCTTGCATTCCATTAAAATCCGTTTGTACGCATTTTATATGCATGTCTCGAGTCTTGAGAGCTGTTGACAGGGTACCTAAGGCAAGCTAAAAGCCTCACTTCGCTCATAGTTGTCTCTTAGTTTTTAGCTAATTACGGTGTAGAACAATGTAGATATTTTTTTGCTAATATACCTATGCGATCCACCAGTTACTTAGTTGAATAAACAAATTCGAGCGACTTGTGCCGATGCCGGTTCATCGTAATCTGATACCGCGATGCCGCCTTATCAAAACAGGACAGATTTACTGGCATTTTAAATTTAAACTATAAATAATATTTTATCAACATTCGAATTACAGCTAGGTTACCTGATGACTTCCACAATGATATGATCTTGCGCGCGCGCGCCGCACACACACAGAGCGAGCCACACGAACACAAACATTGTAATTAACACTAACAATACTGTCGGATCACATCACCGCCTCATCACATTCGCTTGTGTAGTTAGTTATGTGTGGGCATGTGGGAAGCGCGGTTCCGCGGTGGACTGGGTTATCGCTATCGGTGATGCAGGTTATCGGCGCCGATAACAACGCTGATTCACAAATTGGGCGCGGCGTCGCGGATGGTCACCGGCGGTCCTCGCGACCCTCGTCAAGCCGCCTACGAGCTGATAACACTCGCGTGCTGCTCTTGAGGCTCGTTTGGCAACCGTGTACATCACCGGCTGGTGATGGTCTAAGGCTTTAGATGAGGCATTTTTTAAACTAAGTATTCCGAAGGCCAGTGTTCCCAAGACCACCTACTTCACTACTATCGGACAAAGTTATTTCATGAGAAAATCTGGTTTAAAAAGTTTGCCAATAAGTATGGGTCATTGTAATCGCTACAGAGTGCAGGACCAAACTTGAACTATATTGTTGTTCGAAAGAAATGTTTGTGGGTGTTTCTCGACTTACAAAAGGCGTTCTCAATGCTGTTAGCTCGATTGGAAAATGTGCTAGGAAGGAAGAAAAAAATATACAAAGAATACCCCTTGCGCTTAAATTCTTCACAGATTATTTAACAAGTAGAATGTAGTATTCTAGTAGGTATTAAGAGTCCGCAGTAAGCCGATTCTCCATACAAACGTAGTTACGCTCTCATTTTAAAACTACGTGAGATTGTAACGAAACTTTGCATATACATTGACATAAGTTTTTCATACAAAACTTGTTTTTGCTGTATTTCGTTTGTTTTACAAACTGGAACCATATAAACTAATTACAGACATAGATACCTATGGGTGAGGACCAAATATTTGGCCAGTAGCGAGCCTAGTTAATTGGTAGAAGTTAAAAAGTTCCGTTGTGACATGAAAATTAGTCATACAATTGTATGGTTAATTTTCGTGTCACAACGGAACTTTTTAACTACTACCAATTAACCACCCTACCTACCAAGAATTTGGTCCTCACCCATATACCTCAATGTCATTGTATATGCAAAGTTTCGTCACAATACAACATGTAGTTTTAAAATGAGAGAGTAACTACGTTTGTAGGGGAAGGTGAAATTCGGCCGAGCTTACTGCGGACTCTTAACAAAGTGAATAGTGAGTGGGTGGATTCCTATAGAGTATGGCGTCCCGCAAGGTAGTACCCTGGACTCTTTTCCTACTTCACTTTACCCACTTTTAGAGTCGCAGTTATGGTTGTGCACTTCAAATTTTGCGAGTGTAATGCGTTTACGCCCACAAACAAAAGTGCATTCAGTTTTAATACAAATGCGCTGCCATAAAACGATTACTAAGTTGGCGAAAAAAACAAGTACCTTGAATGTTCGTTCGTTGCTGGAATTGTAGGTATATAGGCACCTACTCAAACTGCCTGCGTTTTCTAATCTACAAAACTAAACTTGCTGGAACTGTATGTATACTAAAACTGAGTTTTCGAATCTTCAAAACTAAACTTTTGGTGTGTTCGCTCAATAACAGCAAACATATGTTTTTATTCTAACGAAGGAATGAGCACTTGTTCAGAACAAAGTATCGCCCCGAGCAGTTCATTCGCGCGTCTTTTTGCGACCGACCTGCACATTTTACGACTTGCTTGGTTTACGATTTGCGGCGCTAGCACGAAAAACGAAAGTCGAAGTTCGTATACATGCATCCCTGTCACTCGAGTATTGTGTTGTGAGTGCGATAGAGATGGAAATTTATACCCGAACTTCGAATTTCGGAGTTCGTGGTTATAGCTCTGCACATTCTGCTATGCATCCCTTTTTTGCCCATGGCGATCATCATGTATGGAGTGTCCATGTCCATGTCACCCGTAGTGGCATTTAATACGCGAGTTGAACCGTGTAATTATTAGTAATAATAAACCATTTCTTTTAGGCGTCTAAGGTCCATAGCAACAAATACCTTAAAGCCTAACATACATACAATTAATTATTTAGGCGACGAAACAGCGTGGCTCCGTTGCGTCGTCAAGTCCGGTGTAGAGGTCGGTAGGTTGCCCCGGAACCACCGAAACACGACACCCTCCGGCCAGAAGTCAGCACACGCGATGGTCTCCTGCAGCGGCCGCGGCACGCGCACCACAAACGAGCTGAGGCTCTAGTATAAGTTTTACCGAAACAAAACGTTACGACCGCGTTTGCGTTTAGCTGTCAAATCCCATACAAATTGAGGATAAAACGCAAACGCGATCGTAAAGTTTTGTTTCGGTAAAACTTATACTAGAGCCTCTGAAGTGCACGTAGTGGCGCGAACGCAGCTGGAAAACCCTCAGCGAATAGGCAGTCTCCTGGTGAATAACTGCATTGCTGAGTGGAGGCCATTTCAGGGTCCACATCCCGATCTACTTCTTCGATGTATCTGTTAATGTGTTTTTACATGATGTGTCGCCTGATTAAATGTAATTCTATTCTATTCTAATATACTCCGCCATGTCATCAGCCGTGGTGGTCCGGTTGTAATGCAGGCGCGATACGTACAGCGCCTTACTAGGTGTGGCAACCCGCAGGCCCGAACCAACCGGCTCTGCTGTACCAAGCTAGGTCTTTCGCGGCTTTGGCTTTCTTGATAAGAAACCCATCATATCACTATTCTTAAGTATAAATAATGGTCCAGACAAGTGTAAGACAAACGCTACGGTAGCCTAGTGGTTCGGGCATGCGACTGTCAAGCGGCGGCGGTCGTGGGTTCGAATCCCGGCTCGTATCAATGAGTTTTTCGGAACTTATGTACGGAATATTTACCGTTAGCTTTTCGGTGAAGGAAAACATCGTGAGGAAACCGGTCTAATCCCAGTAAGGTCTAGTTTTCCCTCTGGGTTGGAAGGTCAGATGGCAGTCGCTTTCGTAAAACTAGTGCCTAGACTAAACTAGATTAGGTGTCAAAGCGGACCTCGGGCTCCTATAGGGGCACAACCGGAAACAACGCTAGGAGGATCACAAGTGTTTAAAGACAGTGTGCGGTAACCAGCCCAAAAAGACCGAGGCCTGTGCTTATGGGATCTCACTTCTTTTTGTAGGTTATTGTGTTATCAATACATACAAATTATGAATGTGAAATGTAGGGCAATATAGGAAATAAAGCACCATTCATGATAACGGTTGTATTCGAAGACAAGCTTGACAGCTGACGTAGAACTACCACCAGTCACTAAAAAGGTTAACATAAATAGGTGCGTATATCTACACTACAGAATTAATAATATTCATGTTTTTTTATTTTTTGCCCCACATTCACTGTAAATGTAACTTTGTTATCCTATATATTTATATGTAGTTGGGTGTATTATGAAAATTGGACCAAAATATTTGTTTTTTCATGATTTATATACTAAACGTATTCTAAATTTGAAGTTTCTATGTCTGCTAGTAGTGCCTTAGAGTTTCGAAATATATCGTGTTTATACAATGCGTGCTTGGTTACTGAAAATTCAGGCTTCTAGTTTTATCCACAACGAAGTTATAGGGGGGTCGAAAATGGCCTGAACTGCTTCGCGAAAAGGATGGTATGGCTGTGCCGCTGTTTTGCTTGACTTGGCGGGGGCACTGTCGTGCTCCTGGATACTTACGTGTCTTATGTACAGAAACTCCAGACAGATATTTGGAATGATGGCATTCCGGTCGCTCGCGTGCGCCGCATTGGAGGAGCTCGTTATTTTTTTACGGGTGTATCGACACGTCGAGGTGTGCGAGAGCAGCTTAATTGAAGCAGAAGGCGAACAGAACAGGCTGTCCGATAGTGGTGACGTATATACATATATGCTCTCCTGACCGATATCGGCCCCGGGACTGCTTCAACTCCGGCGTTGATGTCGTGCACGTGCTGGTGTGGCTCACGGAGCCGATCTTATTTACGAAAACTCGCCTACGCACGTGAGCACACTATTCACAAAATCATAGCTGATCACTGCAAGTCGTCGGGCTTTCAGCTCATCTCGATTATCATCAAGTTCTTGTACATTCGAGTTCTCCAATGTCTACATAGACAACCTTTCAAAAATATCTATACAGAGATTCTATCGTTATTGACATAAGACACATGTGTAGATATGTTTGAAAGGTTGTCTGTATAGATATCGGAGAACTCGATTGTATATCGACGGGATTCAAATATTGATGTTTTCTTATTAACTAAAGATCTCCATTCCTGGCGGTCGGCTGCCCGCTCTTCCAACTGCAGAGGGTCAATATCGTAGTCCTTCATGGGGTGCGAAGCACATCTTCGTACATTCAGCTGCAGAAGTAGCTTTGCGAAATAACAAGGCTTAAAATTATCTAGACAGTCCGTCCTTTCGACGTTAGAGTCGCGTGTAGGTCATGTTGAGCATTCGACCCGTGTAGCTACTTTTACTGCTGACTGCACCTAAGAAGTTGTCTGAAACGCTTTCGCTCGCTTTCCTCAAAGAATGACGAAGAACGAAGAATATATAATAATAGTCAGGCGAACATAGAAAAATAATTTATTGAGTGTAAGCATACAGTGGTAGGGCCTGTGGTCGGAGTCAGGGCGCGGCGGGCACGGCGGCCAGCACGGCGGCCAGCGCCGGTGGTCGGAGCTAGGGCGCGGCGGGCGCGGCGGGCGCGGTGGCGGGCGGCCGCGGCCGCGCGTAGCACAGGCCGAGCTCCGCGGCCGCGGCGCGCACGGCGGCCAGCGCCGCGTCCAGCTGCGCGCGCGAGTGCGCCGCCGACAGGCAGAACCTAAGGGCACGGCGGCGGTTACAGCGCAAGACCACACACTAAACGGAACCAATAGGCCCACAATATTAGTATACAACATTACAACTACCAAACTATACTTAGATACCATTTTGTACATATTTCATAGGTCCACCGATCATTTTGATGCCAACTTGTTTTATTACATTAGCGTGTGTTATGTGGGTAGCTTTAAGACGGGAGAGGGCGCGGCTGCGTACCGCGCGGAGGCAGTCAGATTATACTTGTTATAGTGAACGGTCCGTGTTTGATTTGTCTCCAGTTCGACTCCCCTCATTGAGATCTAACAGTGGCGACGGCAAAACTATAGTCGGGTAACGCGTGTGACGATGGTCACACGCGTGGTTGGATCGTTATCGACATTTAATCACGAAGTGCAAGATTGGGAAATTTATAAAGATAGGCTAGAACAATGGTTTTTAGCAAACGAACTCGATGAGGGTGAAGACAAATCCGGTGCAAAAAGGCGTGCTATTTTGCTAAGTTGTCTTACGGAGGCAACATATAAATTAGTACGTGACCTTGCCTTGCCGGGATCAGTAACGAAGTTAAGCTATGCAGACGTCGTGAAATTGCTAAACGAATACTTTGGTAGTAAAAAGTGCGGGTTCGCGGAACGTTATAAATTTCATAGTGCGGTACAATATGCGAACGAAACTATGGCGGAGTGGGCGGCTCGCGTGCGCGGGCTGGCTGCGCATTGCGAGGCGTGCGCAGCGCGCGAATAGGTGCACAGCAAGGTCGCCATGAGGCGGCGAGCTCGGCGGAGGCCGCGCATGTTCCGCTGCAAGTGCTAAAGCTGTCGGCACGCAGCGGCGGCGGCCGGCAGCAGCGCGGGGCGCGCGACGCGGCCGCGCCGGTCTGCGAGCTCTGTGGCTACACCGGCCATCAGCAGGATTCATGCAGATTTAAGCATCACGCTTGTAAGCGATGTGGAGTTAAGGGACATTTACAGCGAATGTGCCCAAAAAATGTTTCTCGACACTACTACGTCAAGTGCGGCGCTGGTGATGACGAGGAGGTGGACGGTAAGCGTATTGTTTGCAATATCCGTACGGTTCATGGCGAACCCGTGAAGGAATCTGTAGTAGTGGATAAAAATGCTTTGAGTTTCGAAATAGATACCGGTTCTGGGGTGACGATTATTCCAGAAAATAGTTACAAGCCGTTGTTCTGTAGTTACGGGCTACAACCTAGTAATGTACAATTGCAAAGTTATAACGGAGGGCGCATCGATACACTCGGCACATTAATATTACCGTTTAGGTATGGGTCGGTAACTAAGGATATAACGGTTCATGTGGTACGTGGCGAGGGCCCCTTACTGTTGGGCAGAGATTTTATTTCAAAATTTCAACTTGAACTTTGTAAGGTACATTTTTGCAAACACAACAGCTATTCTCAAATAAATTAGGTTGCTTCAAGAATGCAGTAGTTGAATTAAAAATAAAACCAGACACAAAGCCAATTTTTTGCAGAGCGCGCCCGTTGCCTTTCGCATTAAAGGAAATGGTGGAAAAAGAAATAAATGGGTTGACAGGGTTAGGTATCTTAGTTCCCATTCCATACTCAGAGTATGCGAGTCCGATCGTGCCTGTTTTAAAGCAAGATAAATTATTAAGATTGTGCGCGGACTATTCAGTCGCTTTAAACAAGCAATTACTTGTAGAAAAATATCTTTTGCCCCGAATAGACGAATTATTTGCTAAACTTAATGGGGGTGAGCAGTTTTCAAAACTAGGTTAGGTTGTAAGCTATACTAACAATAATATGGATGTAAAGTCTGAAATTAAGATTTATTTATTTAAAACTCGATTTGTCGCGCGCGTACAATCAACTAACGTTATCGGAAAATTCGCAATTACTAACGACTGTAAATACTCATAAAGGCCTATACAAGTATACTCGGCTCGTATTTGGGTTAAGTTCTGGACCAGCCATTTTTCAGAGAACCATGGAGATGTTATTAGCAGGATTAGACGGGGTTCTTGTTTATTTGGATGACATCTTGATCACAGGGAAAAATAAACGTGAGCATATTTGTACGGTCTCAAACCGCACAAAGCGACAAACGCGTAGTCATCATTTCATAATTCATACATCACGTAAACCGCGGTCCGCCAGGCCAGTGCATAACCGACCGCCGCGGAGTGCATTCTATTCAGTTTTATAATAAATCATTGCAGTTTCAATTAAACAAGGTGTACATACCCCGGGGTAGATACCCCGTACATCTTTTTGGTCCTTCGAACCTCCGAAGGTGGGACTTACACCGCGTACAAGTGAAATAACAGCACTCCTGTGACACGTGGACGCGGTCAAGTAAGTGAACCAGGATACTTCGGTGAGTCAGCAATTTACTATCACTGCTTACATCTAACTAAGCTATCAACATGGAAAATCTCATAGCAAATCAGAATCAACTGGTCTTAGCGATGGAGCAACTCCTTAGCAATTTCAAGAAGGATGGAGCTGATCGCAAGACCCCAGCACATATCAAAAAACGCCTGAGCACATTAGAAGCGTATTGGCAAGAATTTCAATGCAATCATATCAAATTGTGCGATTACGAAGATACATCGCACGAGTATTTCATTCACGATTACCAGCGTACATCGGAGTTGTATCAAAATGCGCGAACGTATATCATGAATCAGTTATCACGCGTCACTCCGACAACCGCTCCGGTACATCAAGGAAATTATGAGCAATAGCAACAGGTACACCCAGAGCGTACTGGGACCGTACCCCAGACACCTCAACAATCTTCAACAGTCAGGAATCCTCTCGACAGAGGCACAAGCAGTAAATTAGAAGAGATGTTGAGGAAACAAAACAGCAATTTCAAAGCATTTGAGAGAACTATAAATATCATTAACCTTGAAACTGTCTCTGAAAAGTGGGAATTCGAGGATATATTGAAAACAGTACAATCACGTTGGTCTCTCATAGATAGTCTTCATTGGGAAATAGACAGCGAGCTATTCGAACCTAACGAAGAGTATGAACAAGCATTTAGCAAGTATGAACAACGTTATCACGATATCAAAAAATTCATCAACAGCAAAATGTGGTCACAGTTTAGTCGCGAAAAGGCAACACCTCAAATGGACATCCCAATTTTCAGCGGAAATTATCATCAGTGGGTGTCTTTCAAGGATTTGTTTGTCGAGGCTATTCATTCCAACAGATCATTGTCAAAGGCGCAAAAAATGCAATTCCTTAAAAGCAAGCTGAAGGGAGAAGCCGAAAAATTAATTCAGCATTTAAATATCACTTCCGAAAATTATGAAGTTGCATGGGAAATTCTGAACCATCGTTTCAACAATACTAAGTTGATATTTAATTCTCATCTTAGTATTCTCATGAATTTACCAACTTTACAGCAACAAACTGCAATAGGTATCAAACGGATGCATGATGTCACGAATGAATGCCTTAATGCAATTAAGTCACTCGGCGTTCAAACAGACTCTTGGGATCCACTAATCGTTTACATTATCACTAACAAGCTGGACACAGACACGCATAACGACTACGTGGAATCCCTGAGAAGCCCGAGAGATTTGCCTTCGCTACAGGAGCTGCTTCAATTTCTCGAGAGCAAGTTTACTTCCCTGGAATCATCAAAACGCAGACCAGAAATGGAGAAAAAGCATTATACCCACGAAACTACAAACAGTAATGTGGAAAAATCACATTATTATAAAGCATTTACAAGTCGTCAAAATCATTTACCAAATCATTTCGCAACTCCCAACACGTGTAAAAACACTCTACAAGGTTGCCCGGTCTACAAAAAAGATCATGGAATATTTCATTGCAACACATTTCTTGAATTACAGCCTAACATGAAACAGCAAACAATTACGAAATTGTCATTATGCAGAAATTGTCTTTATAACCACAATGGAAAAGAATGCCGCTAGTTGAAAAAATGCCGCGTATGCAACGAGGATCATAATACATTACTGCACGACGTGTTCGGTAAAATATCAAAGCCGTCTTACGGTGACACTAAAATGCCGCAATTACAACATAAAAATTATGTATTACAAAAAGAAGCAGGCGAAGTTTTGTTAGCAACAGCAATGATAAGAGTACAGGCAGCAGACGGCACTTATCAAATGATGCGAGCTCTGATAGATCAAGGCAGTCAAACTTGCCTAATCAGCGAAAATGCAGCCCAAATTTTGGGCCTACAAAGAAAGCGATGCAAAGGTGTTATCTTTGGAGTAGGAGCGAAAGAAAGTAACTGCAAGGGACTAACATCAGTAACAATTAGATCCATTCACAATGATTATACATTTGAAACCGACGTGTTTATAATGAAACAACTGATCAATCAACTACCGAACAGGTCCTTTGAAAAACCATCTTGGCCTTTCATAGAAAACATTCAATTAGCAGACCCTGAGTTTTATGTGAGCCGTCGCGTAGATCTGTTATTCGGGGCAGATGTATACTCACGTATCATTTTAAGCGGTATCATAAGAGAAAATAATACTTCACCGATTGCGCAACAAACAAGGATCGGTTGGATTTTATGTGGAAATGCCAATAATAATAATAATAATAAATCGTTTATTTTCAGACCATAGATCCATAATTTGGTTAGTACAATGTGGGCACAATACAAAAAAAGAAGAAATACTAATATTAGTGTTAATACATATTCAAATTTTAAAACTAAAATTAAAATTAAACATTATTTAAGGGCATGGAGCCCGATCCACCGTTTTAAAACTGGTGAGTCCCAGCGATCGACAACAGCGCGTAGGAGCGTGTTGCGGCTGTCACGCACACGCTGTAGCATGGAAGCGCATCGTGCGCGCATAATGGCGGCGAAACCCGCCGTGTTAGATCCTACGAACATCGCGGAAGCGCTGCAATAGCGCGGTAGCCGCAACAACGCTCTATACGCGTTGTTATATTGTACACGCAGGTCGCTGTATGCCTTCTGCGTATAGTTAACCCATAGGCTGCATGTATAGAATGACTGGCAGTATGCTTTAAAGAGCGTGACTTTTACTGGCTCAGTACATTTTGCAAACCTACGGGCCAACATATTGCATCGGACAGACAGCGCCCTGCGCTCCCGCTCAATATCCATATTGTCTTTTTGATCCTCGGTGACCCAGTGACCCAAATACTTGAACTTTTCAACTTTCTGTAATTTTACACCAGTAAGTGAAAATTCTGGTGACTCAGTATAGCGGATGTTATCTGGTTTGAACATCATAAGTTCGCTCTTCTGAGCATTGTATTTAAGTCCATTGGCCCCCGCATAAGCTTCACAGATGCAGAGCAGCTTCTTCAGTGCGCCACTCGAGGGGCTCAGCAGCACCATGTCGTCTGCGTAACTAATATTATTTACACAAACTCCATTTATATGGCAGCCGATACCCGTGCCGCTGAGCTCCTCGATCAGCGCGTTGATGTACAGGTTGAAGAGCGTGGGAGACGTCAGCCCCCCCTGCCTCACCCCGCACTCCAACCCGTAGTCATCCGAAAAAGAGTGTGCCCATCTAACACAGTTGGTCTGATTACTATACCAGTGCATAAACAGGGATATTACTTCACTAGGTACGCTTGTTTCAGTATTTAATTTCCTCCATAGTATGTCGTAAGCAACAAGGTCAAACGCTTTTGATAGATCAAGGAAAATGGCATACACTGGCGTTTTCCTATTGGTATAGTACTTCACAGTCTCCTTGACACACAGGACTGCACTTTCGCAAGAAAGATTCGGCCTAAAGCCAAACTGCGCGTCGTGGAGTTTAATGTGCTTATCCAACTGCTTACCAAGGAGACTGTCAAATACCTTGGCAATGCCACGGAGTCCTTCCAATGCAACGTTATCATGGTCGATGACCTCGACCTTCAAAGATTCTGGATGATCGAGGACATTTCCGAAAACAATATTTTGAGCACTGAAGATCATCATTGTTTGGAGTTCTATAAATCAACGACAGAGAGACAATCAAATGGAACCTATGTAGTGCGCTTACCGCTACATCCGGGCATAGACGAAAAGCTGGGTCAATCAAAACCAAAGGCAATTGCCCAAATTCATCAATTGGAAAGAAAGTTTCACAAACAACCAAACGTTGCAGAGGGCTATAGAGCATTCATAGACGAATATATCAATTTAGGACACATGCACCGAACAAATAGCAACACAACGCCAGGTTACTACATGGCTCATCACTGTATCCAACGACTGGAGTCCACCACGACGTCCTTGAGGGTAGTCTTCAATGGCTCGGGCCTTACATCAACAGGGGTCAGTTGGAATGATCTCATGTACAGAGGTCCTAACTTACAACAGGATCTCGTATCATTAGTTTTCAAATGGAGAACATATCAATACGCCATGACTGCTGACATAGAAAAGATGTTTAGGCAGATTTTGGTCCATCAAGACGATCAAATATATCAAAAAATTGTTTGGAGGCCATCAGCTGATGAACAATTACAAGATTACGCGCTATCAACCGTCACTTATGGCACGAAAAGTGCTCCTTTTTTGGCCATGATGACACTTAAGCAACTGGCTGAAGATGAACGACACAAGTTCCCTACAGCAGCAAAGGTATTAGAGGAACAATTTTATATGGACGACCTACTCAGCGGAAGTCATAGCATCGAGTCAGCAAAACAATGACAAGTTGATCTCATTGAACTACTTAGGTCCGGTGGTTTCAACCTACGAAAATGGTCATCCAATGAGCAATCACTGTTGGAAAACAACATTTCAACGTCTCAAGAAAACTTTGATTTTCGCCATCAAGAATCAACAAAGACCCTGGGGTTGATTTGGGTACCCAAGGACGATATATTTACATTTCAATGTAAGTTATCAGAAGAGCCATCTTCGAAACTAACTAAAAGAACACTTTTGGCTGAAATATCCAAAATATTCGATCCTCTCGGATGGCTAGCCCCAATAACATTACGGCTGAAACTATTATTTCAAAACGTCTGTGCCGCGAATTTAAAATGGGAAGACCAAATACCAGACGCCATCCTGGAAGCATGGCGTAAAGTAAAAGATGACTTAGTTAACATCAATAAAATTAAAATATCAAGGTGGACACACAGTGGTGAAAATGCAAACATACAACTACATGGCTATAGTGACTCGTCATTAAAGGCTTATTCAAGCGTTATTTACGTCCGTGTGGAAAATCAAGGAAAAGTATCAGTCACCCTCTTAGCAGCAAAAACAAAGATTGTGCCAACCAAACAATCAAATCCGGAGGTCTCATTGCCTCGCCTGGAGTTGTGTGGAGCATACCTGTTATCAAAATTAATGGTCAAGGTCAAGTCAAGCCTCCAAGACCACAACATTGAAGTTTACGGATGGAGTGATTCAACCGCAGTATTAGGCTGGCTTCACGGTGAACCCAGCCGCTGGAAGCCATTCGTCGCCAACAGAGTGCAGAAAATCAGAGAAACAATACCGCCCTCCTGTTGGCACTATATCAAAACAAAACAAAATCCAGCCGACTGTGCGAGCCGTGGTTTGTCAGTAGAGCAATTACAACAACACTCGCTGTGGTGGAATGGGCCATCTATGTTATCAACTTTCGAAAAACAACAATATCAAGAAAAATCAGGCTTTAAAACGGACCTAGAAACAAGAAATATCACACAATCAAATGTAGCAACCAGAACCGAGCCGTTGAAAGACGATATCATTCAACAATTAATAAACAAACACAGCGCATTCTCAATGGCATATAGAGTACTAGCTTGGATACTCCGCGCAATATCACGGGATCGACCGAAGCTGCCTTACTTGACAGCTGAAGAATTACGATCAGCAAAATTACAAATTGTTAAACACATACAATATCAAGAGTACTCGGACGATATAATCAATATAAGAGAACGTGGCTGCGAAAAAAATCAAATAGCAACATTTTGAGTTTAAATCCATTTCTGGATGAAGGAGGTTTGTTACGAGTCAAGGGCAGACTGCGAAACGCATCAATTAGCAATGACATGAAGTATCCACTGATCATTCCCCGTAGCGGGCCCTTAACTCATCTGCTGATCGATCAAGCACATCAAAAAACATTTCACGGAACAGCACGTACAACAACGTCTAGACTTAGAGCACAGTACTGGATTGTGGGTGGTAACCGCTCAGTAAAAAACAGACTCCAACGTTGTGTCACATGTAAAAGACACAAAGCAACTAAGCTTTATCAATTGATGGGCGATTTACCAGAATCAAGGACGAATCCAACAAGGCCGTATTTTCATACAGGCGTTGACTACACAGGCTACGTTGACGTCAAATCAAGCAAAACTCGAGGAATCAAATCGACAAAGGGATACGTGGCAGTTTTCGTGTGCATGGTAACAAAAGCTGTGCACCTCGAATTAGTGTCCGATCTAACGGCATCAGCGTTCATCGCCGCTCTGCGAAGATTCTCTGCAAGAAGAGGAGCCCCGGCTCACTTGTACAGTGACCAGGGTACCAACTTCATAGGGGCGAATACAAGACTGCAAAATGAGTATTTGAACTTGAAATCAATATGTACTAAAGAATTCTTCGCCGAAACAAGCGAGATGGGAATCACTTGGCATTTTAATGCTCCCTCTTGGCCAAACGCCGGAGGACTGTGGGAAGCCGCCGTAAAAAGCCTGAAGCATCATCTGCGTAGAGTGGTCGGTGATCAAAAACTGACATTTGAAGAATACATCACGTTGCTGGCACAGATTGAAGCATGCCTCAACACTCGGCCGCTCTGCGCCATAAGTGAAGATCCTGACGACATAAATTACCTAACACCATCTCACTTTTTGGCAAGCGGCCCAACATTGACAATCATTGAGACAGAGCGAGATGAAAGAACCAGGTGGCAGATGACTCAGAAAATATTCCATGACCTATGGAAAAGATGGCGTGTAGAATATTTGAGCCAATTATCAGCAAGGAGCAAATGGCGCACGACTCGTCCAAATATCAAATTAGATGACATCGTTATCATTAACGATACGAACCTACCACCAGGCAAGTGGGGCTTAGGACGGGTAGTAGATCTACACCCCGGGAAGGACGGACTCGTTAGAGTCGTAAGTTTAAAAACAAAGAACGGCATTATCAGACGGCCAGTTGTCAAGCTAACAATCCTACCCACCGATAATCAGCATGAAACAACGCAACAGGAGCAAAATGTCAACGATGGAAGTCCGACAAAAAATAACAAGTCAAAGCAAAGCAAAACAATAAAAACCACGTGTATCAATTTCATGACAACCATTTTCTTGTTATTTATGTTAGTCGCCACATCAGTAGCACACAATGCCTACAACATAACAGCGCTACAGAGTAACAATGGCCTTTATTTTGACAAGACATCAAGCATGCGTCTAGTGCAGGACAATTGGAAACTAGTATTGTACTACAATCTGGAACCCTACTGGCAAGCAAAAAAAGTACTTAAAAATTACTATGACCATTTAGAAAATATGTGTCCAAAAATAGCACAGAGATCCCATTGTGACATCATATTACTACAACTACAACACGGATTCGTGGAATTAGAACACTACGACCAAATGCTACAACATCAGCAGTTTCACGAGCGCGCGCGCACGCGACGCGGCCTCATTGACGGAGTTGGATACATCGCCAACTCATTATTTGGCGTATTAGACGAACGTTTCGCCGAGCAGTACCAGAAGGACATAACATTGATAAGATCCAACCAAAAACACTTGGCACACTTCTGGAAAAATCAAACATCAATTGTAGAAGCTGAAAATAACCTTCTGAAAAGGATTGAGGGCTCGATTGAGAAGCAACACAAAATATTCAATCAGCATATAATTAATTTAGAGAAGTCGGCAAATAATCTTAACGACGAAGTCCAAACCATCGAAGTTATGAATGAATTCACATTATCAAGCATCATCGCAAACAACATTCTTATGAATTTAAAATCGATACAAAACAGTCTTATTGACACCATCACTAGCGCTCAGCACTTCAATATTCATCTTTTGACGCCGACACAGCTCCGAGATGAATTAAGCGTTATATCAGGCCAGTTATCAAAAGACTTATCATTATCAGTGGACAACGTTCAAAGAGATTTGTCCAAAGTATATCAATTACTCAAGGTAAAAGCTCGTATGACTACCAAGTACTTTATCTTCGAAGTTCAAATTCCACTAATCAACAGAGACAGTTACGATATTTATAAGTTATTAGCAATTTCACGCCAAGAGGGAAACTCAATGGGTGAACATTATACCTATAGCAAGTTATCTTGCTATGGACATCAAGAAAGATACCTACATGACCCTCTCAGAAAACGAATTAAACAAATGCATTAATAAAGACACAAACACAAAGGTATGCGACTATCAGAAGCCAGTGTATCAAAGGGAATCAGATAACGACCTTTGTGTCAAAGATCAACGTGAAAATAAATGTAAAACTAGATACAGTACGTGTCAACATAACTCGGCGGAGCTGATTCATGTAAACACATTCATGCTCACCTGTTGCGGTCAGTGCACCCTGAGAATGATATGTGCGCATCAAATTGCTACAGAGAAATTAAACGGAGTCAACATGATCGCGATGGGAAACGATTGCGTCATCAAGGGCGAATCATTTACTATTACGTCTCACTCGCAACATACAAATGAAATCTACACGCAGCCGGAGATAGTGGCAATAGAGATTCCCCCAGTCAATTATCTCATCAACTTATCAATACCTACCAGTAAAATTGAGGTATCAAGCTTTAACGAATCGTTTATGGCGATATCAAAACAAATTAATCAAGCCAAGGAGACCTCAGAGGGCCTCGACGAAGACGATCAGATTTCGTTCCATGATGTCCATCATTATGTAGCCATCTACATTATAGCGGCAGGAGGACTCGCGTGTGCTGCGTACGCGTCTCTGCATGCGCGGCCTGCCGTCGGGCGCTGCCGCCGGCGCCCGCGCCAGAAGTTAGTGCTAGTGATCAATGTGATAGTGTACAAGCAGAGCAAAGTGAAGTTCAGTGTTCTAGTAAAAAACTAAAACACGGTAAAAGTGTAAGTGTGTACTCGGTAAACACAGCATCCTCCCCAATATTTACTAGAGGTAGTTTTAACAAAATTAATCACGAATAAGATGTCGGTATCATCTTTGTATAATCATTTTAGTAATAAGCAAAAATGTTTATCATCTTGTATCATCAAAATCAAAAAAAACCATTATCGATCTAATAATTTCATCAACTCTTTCTCGCGTCCGGGAGCATGTACGGTCTCAAACCGCACAAAGCGACAAACGCGTAGTCATCATTTCATAATTCATACATCACGTAAACCGCGGTCCGCCAGGCCAGTGCATAACCGACCGCCGCGGAGTGCATTCTATTCAGTTTTATAATAAATCAGTATTTCGGTAATCATTGCAGTTTCAATTAAACAAGGTGTACAATCTACCCCGTACAATTGTAGTGGGCAGATAAATGTAATCTAGGTTAAGGCAGTCGGAATAAAACGCTTGAGTAAAAAGGACGTGTTCTCCCTTCGAACCTGACCCCCACCTATCTGCACATGGCGACCGTGACAGGACTATCATATGAAAAATGCTTTATCTACATGGACGACCTCGTGGTATTCGGTAGAAATATAGATCAGCATAATAAAAATTTAACCGATGTATTGCAACGGTTACGAAAGGTAAACTTGAAGGTCAATCCTCAAAAATGTGAATTTCTCAAAACACAACTTTTATATTTAGGCCACGTCCTAACTATACAATGTGAACTTAGTAAGTATATTGAAGCATACCCATTACGTAACAAGGACACTGTCAGCGTAGCGCGAGCTTTAGTTAACAACTTCATATTAAGGTACGGTATACCCAAGGTCATCGCCACCGACAGAGGCACAGAGTTCACGTCGTCGACATTTAAAGAGGTATGTAAATTACTAAAAATCGAAAAATTACAATCGACTGCTTACCATCATCAATCACTCGGTGCTATTGAAAATATGCATAAACATCTTGGAGCATTTTTACGAATTTATTGTGACGAACACGCAGACACATGGAGCCACTGGCTACCATTCTGGTGTTTCGCTTACAATACCACTATACATAGTTCAACTAAATATTCACCATTCGAGCTCGTTTTCGGTAAAGAATGTCGAATACCTAGCAATTTAAGCGATACTTTGGATCCATTGTATAATCCAAACAACTACATGTTATAGTTAAGATATAGATTACAGTTAGCGCATAAGGAAGCAAGAGAGCATTTGTTAAAAAGTAAGTTAGCAAATAAGAGCTTATATGACAGAAATGTTCTTCCATTTGTTTATAAGAAAGATGATTTAGTTTTAATTAAAAACGAAACGGGAAAAAAATTGAGCAAATTGTATAACGGCCCATTTAAAGTAGTAGAAGATCAAGGGCCAAATGTAATAATATTAAATAAAAAATGAAACTATTCATAAAAATCGTGTAAAAGTGTTTATTGAATAAGTGTAAATCATACTGGATACGCATCCAATTCTTATTTTCCAGACATGTCTGAATAATGTAATTAAGTACTATTTCCTTTGATGTGTTTAAAAAAAATATATGTAAGAATACATTTTTTTTTCTTTTTAGCCCCGGTGGTGTAGTGGGCAGATAAATGTAATCTAGGTTAAGGCAGTCGGAATAAAACGCTCGAGTAAAAAGGACGTGTTCTCCCTTCGAACCTGACCCCCACCTATCTGCACAAAATATTGATAAACTTAATGAGGTGTTCCGTCGATTAGAAACGGCCGGACTTGTACTGCATAAAGAAAAGTGTTCCTTTTTCCAGAACTCGGTAGCGTACTTAGGATTTATTATTGATAAGCATGGTATTCACAAATCACCAGAGAAGGTAAAGGCCATATTGGAAGTTAAAGTACCTAGTAACGTGTCGGAGTTAAAATCATTTTTGGGCCTGGTAAACTATTACAGGAGCTTTGTGAAAAATGCGTCAACAATACTCAGTCCTCTGCACGAGTTACTACAAAAAAACGTTCCATGGGTTTGGAAACAGGAGCACGAGAAAGCGGTAACAACAATAAAGAATGAACTCTCGTCCGATAAAAGTTTAGCACATTTTAACCCGAAGGCACAGTTGATTTTGACAGTAGATGCATTGCCCCGAGGTCTCGGAGCGATATTATCTCTAGTGGAAGACGGGGTAGAAAAACCCGTCTCTTATGCATCACGATCATCATTGTCTCATGCCGAGAAACGATACAGTCAAATCCAAAAGGCAATTGCTATTATATTCGGAGTCCGCAAGTATCATCAATACCTATACGGACGAGATGTACCATTTACGTTGAGAACAGATCATAAGCCTTTACTATCGATATTTAATCCGGATAAAGGCATTCCGGAAATTTCTGCCAATAGATTGCAACGGTACGCAATATTTTTATCAGCGTATAAATACAACATTGAATATATTTCAAGTTCACGCAACTCAGCTGATTTCTTGAGCCGAGCGATGCGCGAGGAACCGGTTTCTCAGATAGACGAAGCAGCCGCCAGCAGCGGTCATTACGTAAATTTTGTTTGTGAAGGCGACAGTTTTTTATCACTAACCGATATAAAAGTAGGTACACAGTTAGATAAAATATTGTCACAAGTGATACATTTCGTTTTAGAGGGCTGGCCTAATAAAGTAAAAGATCTATCTCTTAAACCTTTCTATGAAAACCGTAGCGAATTAGATGTCGAAAACGACATCCTTATGAAAGGTCATAAATTAGTAGTGCCTACGTCCATGAGACCTAAAATAATTGAGGAGTTACATAAAGGCCATTTAGGGGTACATAAATTTAAATCACAGGCACGCGATAGATTTTGGTGGCCTAGGCTGTCAACGGATATCGAAGAGTGCGTCGCGTCGTGCAGAGTGTGTTGGGCGCTGCGCCCCGCGCCTAGTAGAACATATTACATCTCCCAGTTACAACCCGGCTAGCAACGGACAAGCCGAATCATATGTTAAAATAATAAAGCGGGCTATTAAGGCGATAATATTGTCAGGAAACCGCGGAAAGAATTTAAATCTACCGCGATTCTCGCAAAGTGAATTTCACAATCGGCGAGCAAGTGTTAGTGCAAGTGTATATGAACCAAAATAAACGTTTAGTTAGGGAAACAATAGTAACAAAACTTGGTTCGTCAGTTTATATCGTAAGGCTCAAGGACGATCAGCGCAGTGTAAAAAAACACGCCAACCAAATTTTAAAATATAAGGGGGAGGAGGAGCATGGCCTAGACTGTGGTACTAGAGTGGTCCCGGCGCCGGCGTTGCCCGTGCGCGACGCGCGCGACCCGGCCGATGCCGCCGGTAGCACTAGCGCGACCCGGCCGAGATGCCGCCGGTAGCACTAGCGCGACCCGGCCGAGATGCCGCCGGTAGCACTAGCGCGACCCGGCCGAGATGCCGCCGGTAGCACTAGCGCGACCCGGCCGAGATGCCGCCGGTAGCACTAGCGCGACCCGGCCGAGATGCCGCCGGTAGCACTAGCGCGACCCGGCCGAGATGCCGCCGGTAGCACTAGCGCGACCCGGCCGAGATGCCGCCGGTAGCACTAGCGCGACCCGGCCGAGATGCCGCCGGTAGCACTAGCGCGACCCGGCCGAGATGCCGCCGGTAGCACTAGCGCGACCCGGCCGAGATACCGCCGGTAGCACTAGCGCGACCCGGCCGAGATGCCGCCGGTAGCACTAGCGCGACCCGGCCGAGATGCCGCCGGTAGCACTAGCGCGACCCGGCCGAGATGCCGCCGGTAGCACTAGCGCGACCCGGCCGAGATGCCGCCGGTAGCACTAGCGCGACCCGGCCGAGATGCCGCCGGTAGCACTAGCGCGACCCGGCCGAGATGCCGCCGGTAGCACTAGCGCGACCCGGCCGAGATGCCGCCGGTAGCACTAGCGCGACCCGGCCGAGATGCCGCCGGTAGCACTAGCGCGACCCGGCCGAGATGCCGCCGGTAGCACTAGCGCGACCCGGCCGATGCCGCCGGTAGCACTAGCGCGACCCGGCCGATGCCGCCGGTAGCACTAGCGCGACCCGGCCGATGCCGCCGGTAGCACTAGCGCGACCCGGCCGAGATGCCGCCGGTAGCACTAGCGCGACCCGGCCGATGCCGCCGGTAGCACTAGCGCGACCCGGCCGATGCCGCCGGTAGCACTAGCGCGACCCGGCCGATGCCGCCGGTAGCACTAGCGCGACCCGGCCGATGCCGCCGGTAGCACTAGCGCGACCCGGCCGAGATGCCGCCGGTCCTCATGAACTTTAGGTACACCTTTGCAATTTGACTACGGTAGGTGTATTAGCTAAAACGGTAACGTAACTAGTGCTGATAGCATTTGTAGCCGCGCAACAGTAACGTGAGCCGCTCCACGCACGCCGCCACCTTGCTGAACGAGTACACCATGGGTACACCTCCACCATGTCACGTGACTGACCGTATGCGCGCCTGGTGCAGCGGCGTGGCGGGGAAGCCGACGCCGACGGCCGCCACGCCGGCGGCCGTGAGCCGCTCCACGCACGCCGCCATCTTGCTGAACGAGTACACCATCATCGGTACCACCGGCGACAGCGGGTGTCCGTACGTCACCACTCCCATCGCTCGTAACCTGAAAAAGGACAGTTCATTTGATAATTATGCGCGAGCCCGAACGGAACTTATCGTGCCAATATAGCAAGCATTGTGTAGGCGCTTAGGCGCGCAGGTTGGATAGTCCTCTGCTGTCAGTTTGACAGTTTTGTAGGCACTTGACTTGTCATCGGACGGTGAACATGGGAGTATTGAGTTGATGCAGTTATAATAGAAATATAAATTATGCTCTTTCCTGAGTGTCATGTTGTTATTTCAAAGTAAACCTTCGGGGCGTGCGCCATCGTCTCCGTGCAGAAGTACACGTTTTTCACGAATTTTAGAGAATCGTTTAAGAATAGGGTGAAGTATATTTAGGATTTGCCTTTCCTCAAAGCACGGTACAGACTACAAGCATGGTTAAGCGTGTAAATAAAAAGGGGTGTTATAATGAAATAGTGAAGTGACCGTTCCCGGAAGTAGCGCGTGTTGTCCCTGAGCGCGGCCACCCTGGCCTGGCCCTCGGGCGCGCGCAGGTCGCGCAGCGCGGCCAGCACCTGCGCGGCCACGGGCGGCGCCACGCCGTGCGCGTACGCGGGCGCGTGCCCGTGCGCGCGCACCCACTTCACCAGCTTGGCCGAGCCTGGAAACGAGGCACGCTAAATCAACTTCAGCCATCAGCCATCAGCCATCAGCCATCAGCCATCAGCCTACTACTACTACTGGTCCCGTTGTTGGAGGGAACCCTACGTCGTACTTTTGGATGAGAAAAAATAGGTCATTTTCTCCACACTTTTTTTGTTTTTTTTTTTTTAATTTATTTTATTACTAAAACAGGTTACATAATATAAATTTAACCTTATCTGCCAAACTGCATAACAGTTTGTTGGCAGAAAACATGAAACCTCAATTATTACACTACGAAGGTGTTTATATATGTACCTTATAATATAAATCGTATAAACTAATTAGGTATATTGAGATGATATCTACTTAATGCATACTCGGTCGACACGGAAAGGTAGCTGCCGCCACACGCCCGGCTTGGTCCAGTGTAGGTACTTATTTATACCCTATTTCATACAAGATCAGTGACTGACTCTGTACATCTTTCAATTTCTTAGGAAGACAGGACATGATATTTTTCTTCACCGAAAAGGAAGTAGTAAATTACAAATGATATCGATTGCGGTGTCAAGCGGACCCCGAGCTCCTTTGGGCCATAATTGTTATGTTATTCCCAACACTAGGAAGATGATGATCGAATGTGGCGCACAGTCGGCACGCACGCACGCACGCACGTAAGTCATATGAGGTCGTCGTTCAATTCATTCGTCTCGAGTCCGTTCAACTAACATGCCATCTGATCAAGAAGAAATATAATCCTACTAATATTATAAATGCGAAAGTTTAGATGTTTGGATGTTTGTTACTCAATCACGCTTAAACGGCTGAACCGATTTGAATGAAATTTTGCACGAAGATAGTTTATAGCCTGGATAGTTAATATAGGATAGTTTTTATCCCGGGTCCACGCGGACGAAGTCGCAGGCGGAAGCTAGTATAATATATGATCAAATTTCTTCGCCAGTTACGTACCAAAACACTAGGCCCAGATTATCACACTACAAAGAGTTCTGTCACTACTTCTAGCCTCTCTCGTCACGAGGACATAGTAGAGACGGTCGCTCACAATTATGAAAGAAGAGTAAAAAGAATAGGTACCAGCGATGTACCCGCCGGCGGCGCGGAAACTCTTGGTGAAGGTGCCCATGAGCACGTCCACGTCCCCCGCGCGCACGCCGCACGCGTCCGTGGCGCCGCGGCCGCGCGCGCCCAGCGCGCCCACGCTGTGCGCCTCGTCCAGGTACAGCGCCAGCCCCAGCGCGCGCGCCACGCCCAGCGCCGCGCGCAGCGCCGCCACCGACCCCTCCATGCTGTACACGCCTTCCATCACCTGCGGCGGGCCGTCACTACACTACACTACACTACACTACACTACACTACTACCCTACCGATAATACTACAATAACAGGACAACTCAAAACAACATCATGGTATTCAAGCTCAATGATCGTTCGGTAAATTTGATAAAACTTCAGAGTATGCAAAGTGAAGCTCGGCAGGTCAGTGATGTAGTGCCGACAGCAAAGAGACTCACAATAACAAT
The DNA here is from genome assembly GCA_947049275.1 of Epinotia bilunana. Taxonomy (NCBI): domain Eukaryota; kingdom Metazoa; phylum Arthropoda; class Insecta; order Lepidoptera; family Tortricidae; genus Epinotia; species Epinotia bilunana. The sequence goes on along the minus strand of OX346253.1, from coordinate 40,091,006 downwards.
CTTCTCCCACCGCCCCTCGGCCCTCGCCTTCCTCGCGAGCTGCTCGAGATGCCTCATGTCGTTGTGCCGGAATACACGCACGGTCACGTCCGACAGTCGCAGACCGAGGATCACGCTCGCGTGGTTGTTCTCGTCACTGAGGACCAGAGAGCCTGCGGGGAGTACGCCCGGCAGCATCAGTGAGTTGGTCGCGAATCCCATGCCGAGCACGATCGCTGCCTGGAAGGAAAGAGTTTTCTCCGTCTAAGTAGACCAAATGACAAGTGTGGCCGTTGGGCAACTTTTACGTGGTCTCTGGCCACTGTGTATATTGGACCATGTGGCCGGAAGATAATGAAACTGAGACAATTAACTAAGGTGACCATTATTGCGATATTCTCATATCGCCCTAACCTCTCGGTTCAAGCACTATACAGCTGGTAGCGCTATCGTCCCTGAGACAGAGTACCACAGCGAGGGTCAAGTGGTCGACTACAAAAAGATGTAACAATTGACGGTGCGTACCTCGACGCCGAGAAAGTCGGCGAGCTCCTGCTCAAGCTGCGCCTGAAGCGGGCACGAGCCGAGCTCGGCGCGCGACGAGCACAGCGAGAGCCCGTAGCGGCGCGTGGCCGCCTCCACCTCGGCGTCGCCACCACGGTAGCCCAGGTAGTTGTATGAACCGAGGTTTACACATTTCAGCTCGCGACCCGTGAACCTGGAACACGACGCCTTATCATGCCGGCTACAGCATATCCGCGCAAAAATTGCTAATAACCAAGTGCTGGCCACGGCGAAACTATTCCAAGGAAGTCGGAAACTACTCGTTGTTACTATGTGTTTGTAACAAGCTGTTCCTTTGGCTCACGGCGAACAACTCCACTGCGCTTCGTAAAACTGCACCTTCTTTGTTTTATGGGTCAATCCGCGTCACTTACAATCCTAATATTTGACTGAGTCGCTGTCTCTGAACGTGCGGGCGGCGTGATGGGGTATATAGTGGAATACCTGAAGGTCCAGTTGTAGTCGTCGGTGGCGCGCTCCTTGAGCGTGATCTCGGCCTCGGGCGAGGAGCACACGGGCCGGTTGAAGCAGTGCCGCACGCGCCGGTACACGTAGCGCGAGTAGAACTGGTCGAACGGATTGTACAGCGGCGCGTAGCCCTGCGATACAACGCAGCAAATTAATATATTGTAGCTGACTATATGGCACTGGTTGTTTGGATTGTTAGTACGAAAATGAAAGACAAGAAACTGGAGTGAACTAGAATCACGAGTGTAGTTAATAAAAATTGTACTAAATTCTACTTTACCCCTGTTATTAACCTGGCAGTGACTTCAAAATGGCGGGCTTGCTATTACTATCCATTTTGATCCGGTGTGTGATAACCTTTACAAAACGCATACTAAACGATAGAGCATAATAGAATAATCGATTCTGATATGGGAACTCATATTATGTGCTTAATTCGTATTAGGGCCGCTTCAGATCAGAATGGCAGCGGCGCGGCGAGCACTTCCCGTGTCAAATAATTTTAAACTTTATCTACATACTAAAAAGTCCAGTACGCCAAGACGCGCTTGGCCGCGTGGCGGCTCGCGTCACCGCGTGGCGGCTCGCGTCACCGCGCGGCGCCGCGCGACCTTTTCGAACTTCTCAAGCGGCCCTTAAGGTGTAATTTAAATAAATGTATCAACAAATTTCAACAAAAAAATGTCAAACGGTAAAAGACTGACTTTCTTATCTTTCTGTTTTTTTTTAATGGCATAGCGTCGCGCTTTTCATGCGTTCAGCCAAAAAGTCTATTGGAGTTTCTGCAAGATTACACGCTGAGTATTTGTTACGATACTGGTTTGGCAGTATTTCTATTTATCAGCAATAAACAGTATGTATTAAATCAGTATAGAACGGGCTTTTTATAAACATTAAATATAAATCGCATCAGTATTAAGGCGGTAATATAACTTCGGACTTCGCGCCTTCAACTTGACATTCAGTCAATATAGAGACACAGAAATTAGCCAACATGCTTACAGGAAAATACTTTTATCATTAAGCTTGCAACACACATTTCATTAAGTTAGCGATGGCGGGAACATACACAAGATTTGGCAGAATGTGTTAGTGCAATCTGAAACATTGCAATATGAAAAAAATAAACATATTACTTTAATATTTTTTATAATTATCTTTATAAGAAAGAGACCCGGACTCGCGTTATGGTTGTAGAGCTTACCTAGTGGTTAGGTATAGTTTGGAAAATATAAATTTGCCGTCTGTTGTCTATTAAGGCGATGCCTTGATTTGAGTCGAACACGCCCCCTAGACAGAGACACGCTGATGCCTTCCGCGCACGAGGAAAAGATGTAACACTCTTCGGGAATGGCTTTTTTGGACAAATTTCGATAAATACCTAACTTAAAGACGTTTTATTTAAATTTCATAAAAGAGAGATTTTAGATGAGATAAAATACTATAGTATTAACTTGATTGTGTCGTAAAATAATGTATCGTTTGAGTAGGCTGAGTAAAAAAAAGGAAAATACAGACCCAACTGTAGATTTTTTCTATCGAGGAAGCTTTAAGCAATCATGTATCGATAAAATCAGATAAACAATCTTAGTCAAGTATCATATATCTGAAAATCAGACCTTATTTACTTAATCTAGTCAGAACGGCGTTTCAAAGCACGCGATAATTTCCAATGCACAGCCTTAAAAAGAGATCTATTGTTCCGCGTAAGCGTAAACACTTAACTACCGGTCAATGGGTACTCGAAAGGATTATCTATTACTAGCTGTACCTGCGACTTCGTCTGCATGGTAATTTGGTGGGAATTAACGCTTTTCTTCTCTTGGACATAGGACACATGCAGTTCTAATTTAACCTATCAAGTAAAACGTTGAACAAACCTATTTCAGCTAAAATGCCGTTAAAATTCGTTTGCCTTTATCTGTCACTCTTATATTTAAATTAGTATGACAGGGACAAAACACGTTTTATTTATCAAGGGTATTTTAAGTTGTATGAATAAGGAGGTAAAAGTTTAGAATATGTTTGTGGCAATAGATCCAGCAGGTAGGTCACAGGCTGCAGCATTCAATGTTTATTGAGCTTCTTCTCTACATATTTTTAACACTGTTTTAATATTTTTAAATAAACAAGACACGTGATGACTGAAATAGACTTGATGTCGCGCCGAGCGCGATTCGGACCGCAAAGAGTCAGGTAACTGTTTGCATTCTGTCATGTGGCAACACTGGCGGTGAGATGACAGTGCTTTTGGCGGGATGTGGTGCCACGAGCGGTCGGCGCCATCTGGCAAGAAGGTATGAGCATGGAACGTGAAGGCGACAGGACGCGCAGGACAAGAAGACTGCGCGTGTGTCTTCACGAGGTAAACTAGAGAATCCTGGTAAGTGCTCATGCATGATTTGTGTACTATAATCGACATTCCAAGCTACATGAGAGTGGAACAGGGGATTAACCAACGGTCGCTGGTTAATGTAGTTTCACGTAGTCCAATCTCGAGGTGTAAGTACCTCTGAAAGACAAGAGATTTGGACAGGGAACGCCCGGTCAGGCTTCCCAGGAGTGTGTGTTGAAACCACACTGGCAAGGCATGTAGTACGGTCGATTATGAGTTGGAGTAACATGGCCAGGTCTAGGGGGCAGGCTTATGGAGGACCTCGTGGGGGCAACGCCCCCATGTCCAGCTGGTGCGTCGAGCACCGAGGTACTGACAGGCAGTACCTGCGCTGGAGGCGTAATCGACCGTACGGTGGGTCACTCTGGACTGGCCAGTAGACCAGACCCTTAGTTATAATATATGCATGTGTACGTGTACGGTAGCAACCTATATGAGGTATGCTAATGGCAGCGAGGACGGAGGTGGTCCCCTCCTTCTACTCTCATGTATTATTATTATTGTGTTATTGTGGGCCTTTATATGCCGCTTCGACCAGCAGGTGATCTATTGTGGCAGCCCTTTGTTTATATTTCACCGTTTAGTCCCGTTGCCTCTAAGAAGTACCAGATTCTTTGGGCGGTGATATGTTGTACCTCTTCTGGGTGCACTACGTGCCGCCCTAGGTAGATACTTCTTTTGTGCATGAGTGGTCCGCAGGAGCAGAGAATATGCATTGCTGTTTCCTCCGTCTCCTGGCAGAACCTGCAAGTTGCGTCCTGTTTCATACCCATTTGAAACAGGTGCTTGTTTAATTTGCAATGTCCTGTCAGAATTCTCGTTACTGCGCAGGTTTTGTGCCTTCTGAGTTGCAGTAGCTCTTTAGACAGTTTGTTATTGTATCCTTTAATCAAGGCTTTAGCATGTTTTTGTCCTTTGGCGAACTTCCACAGCTTTATTGCCTCTGATTTTTCTGTGTTGTGTAGCAGAGAATATGCTTTCCGTTTTGTGATACCACAGAACGGTTCTGGGCCGACCAGGGTTGTGTCCGCGCCCTTCCTTGCAAGTTCATCTGCTTTTTCATTCCCAACTATGTCGGAATGTCCTGGTACCCATCTAAGTATGACTTTGTTGGTATTGGCCAGGGTGTTTAAATTGTTTTTACAGTTCTGGACTAGTTTAGAGTAGGACTCTAGGGATTCTAGTGCCAGCAGAGCAGCTTGGCTGTCTGAGTTGATGTAGATGTATTGGTTTCTTAGGTTTCTCTCGAGATTGATCTCCACGCATTTATTTATTGCGAAGAGTTCAGCCTGATAGATTGAGGCCTCTTTCCTCATGCTGACGCTAGCTTTGAGCTTCGGCCTCTCACCGTAGATACCACATCCAACATCATCACCCTTTTTTGATCCATCCGTGTACCACACGTGGCTTCCCTCCTTAAAGTCCATTTGGTCGTTTAGCCATTTGTCTCTCGGAGGTATTTCCACTGTGTACAGTTTGGTGAATTTGCATTCCACGTAGGTGTCGTCAGTGGGCATGCTTAGTTTTTTGTTATCAAAGACAAGGGCCTCTAGTTTGGTAAGCGCTTGGGAGCGCCATTTTGGCCTTGTTAGTGTGCATATCCTATAGATGCACTGCTTCGCCTCCTTTTGCACATGCAGGTGGAGTGGCGTTAGATCGAGCAGTGCATCCAAGGCTGCCCCCGGTGTTGAGCATAAAGCTCCTGTTGCTGTTAAGCAAGCTGTACGCTGTAGACTGCTTAACTTTGTGATGGCTGTCTTTTGGTTGGCTTTGTTACACCATACTGCAGAGGCGTATGTGATTACAGGCCTCACTACCGCTGTGTAAAGCCACAAAGCAATTTTGGGTCTTATACCCCATCTTGCTCCTGCCATTCGACAGCAAGTCCACATGGCCATTTTTGCTTTGTGTATTATGCTATTCAAATGAGCGTTCCAAGTTAGCCTTTGGTCAAAGGTAACCCCTAGGTACTTGACCTCATTTGAGTATGTTATTTCCTGTCCATTCAGTTTTAGTTTGGCGAGCTTGTCTAGTTTCCTTTTTTTTGTAAAGGGCACTAGTACTGTTTTGCTCGCATTGATGGACAGGTCATTCTCTTTGCACCATTTATTTATGGTGTTAAGCGCTCCTTGCATTAAGTTCGAGATTGTGTGGAGGCACGGACCTTTGATTATGACTACAAGGTCGTCGGCATATCCTTGTGTGTCATAGTCTAGGTCCTTCATAGTTGCCAGGAGTTGGTCCACTGCTAGGGTCCATAGTAGTGGGGATAGTACGCCTCCTTGTGGACATCCTCTTGTGGTGTAGAATGTATGCTCATAGAATGTATACTCTCATGTATAGCCATATATTGTGTATAGTCTAATACTTTGTGGCCCCTAGCAAAACTATACCCATAGAATTCAGGCAAGTGTTTCACATACGCGAGTTGGGTATAGAGGGCCCCACAAAGTCACTCCGACTCTCAGGTAAAGATGTGTTTGGGAATTAATGATAGATTAGTCCTTTCTAGTATCTATTCACCGGTAAGTGTTTACGCGAAACAAAAGATCTCTTTTAATTAGACAACAGACGGCCAATTTATATTTTCCAAACTATACCTAACCTCTAAGTAAGTTCTACAACCATAACGCGAGTCCGAGACCCTTTCTAATAAAGGTAATTATTAAAAATATTAATGTAATATGTTTTTTTTTCATATTGCAATGTTTCAGATGGCACTATCACATTCTGCCAAATCTTGTGTATGTTTCCGCCATCGCCAACTTAATGAAATTTTTAGAAAAATTGTTAATCATAATTACGCTGTATTTTTTTCATTTAATCAGAGATTAAAGTGTATATACATAGACATACTTTATTGGTGATAAGATAACACATTACAAGTCAAACGTATACAGTGGCATAATAAGCTTCTCGCAGACTGGCGCCGCCTGGCCGCGGCGGTCAATAGTAACCTTGTTATTAGCTGTCAACTTTACTATTGACCGCCACCGCCAGTTTGTGTTGCAGGCTTTATGATAATGGCCAATTTCTGTGTTTCTATATTGGCTGCACGGCTATCACAAGACAATGCGCGCGAGCTCTCTCGATTTTTCTCGCACTATCCGTCTCTCTCTTATTCGAAAACTTACAAAGAGAGGTATACTTAGTGCGAGAAAAATCGATAGAGCTCTCGCGCCGTCTTGTGATAGCCGTGCTGAATGTCAACTTGAAGGCGCGAAGTACGAAGTTATAATACCGCCTTAATACTGACGCGATTGATAATTAATGTTTATAAAGGGCCCGTTCGATACCTACTGATTTAATAAAGACTGTTTATTGCTGATAAACATAAATACTGACAAACCAATACGTGTAATCTTGCAGAAACCCAAATTGACTTTTTGGCTGAACGTGTGAAAAGCGCGATGCCATGCCATTAAAAAAAAAACAGAAAGAGAAGAGAATCAGACTTGTTATGGCTGCGTTTCCACCAGAGCTGTGCGAGGATGCGTTGCGAGGTTTCTTCATACATTTGAACTTCGCAAGGCCTAGCTTACGACGTTCAAATGTATGAAGAAACCTCGCAACGCATCCTCGCACAGCTCTGGTGGAAACGCAGCCTTCACGTTGCCGTTATTTTGTTGATAAATTTATTTTCTCCAATATGCTCGGAAATGTGCGCCTTACTGTATCAAAAATAGTAGGCAAGTGAAGTTCCTCGTTACTGACAAGCGCAAATTTAAAAAGTTAAAAGTCATTACTGTACAGTTTTAGCGGCCAGGAAAATGTATGAAATTCCATTACTGTATACTTTTTTACCTTTTAACCATATGTTTTGACTAAGACAAATTACTACAAACAGCCAAATGCTCGTACGTTTAAAGGACTAACAATTTGTCACAACGACTTGCTTTAGTTAGACTGGTTAGTAATGTATGTCTGTCTCTTTCGAACTATTGCAAGTTGGTGTGACAAATTGAGCCCGTTTGTAGTGGCCATAAAGTTTTCCCGCGTTTTCTTTTTTTTTATTGTCATAGACAAAACGCCTACAGTAAGTGATCGAAGTGACTTTTTTAAAAATGTCTTAAATAGTTTTAAATTACGAAATAAACATATTAACGAAATAAAATTCATAAGGAATAAAATTTCAATCCCGTTTACTATTAAATAATTTAAAAAACACAAAACGTTTAAAATTGTGATCTATTTTGATGTTTTATTTATTTTTATTTATGTCAATTGAAACTGGCACCATGAGTCATGTCGTGTACTCGGTTTTTCATAATGTCTATCTTTTTTCTTGGTCTGAGGTTATCGCTCGCGGATTCGACAAATTTAAAATGATAAAATAGAAAAAGTACAGAGAAAGTTTATCAAGGCAATTGAGTATCGCACTGGACATAAATACATAGACTATACCACTTCCTTGAAAAGACAAAGTACTACTTTATTAAGTTCTCGTCGTGAACGTATTGATGTCTTGACCCTGTACCAAATTATTAATAACATCATCGATGCCCCTTCGTTAACACATAGGCTTTCTTTTAGAGTACCCCGGCGTTGCGAGCGAGCTTGTAGAAAGAAACCCCTCTTTCTTATCCCCCGTAGCCGTACTTCTTACGCAAAAAACGGTTTCATTAGAAGAGCGTGCAGGCTTTATGACGAAAAATTTGAGACGTTAGATATTCTCCACAAGACATTTTGTAGCTTCAAACGATTATCTTTACAACGTATTCAACAACTGTAATACAACTTTATCATAACCGTAAGTTTTCTGGGAATGTTAATACTACTAACGATGCATCTCAATTTAAAAAAAAATGCTCAAAACTGAATATGGGAACACTAAATAATGTGATAACTATGACGCCTCTATTTGGTTTAGTAACCTTTGGTCTATGTATCAGCTTTAAATATGGAACACTAAAAACAAACATTCATAAAGTACGGAGTACTTTATTTGAATTGCTATAGATTATGACAACAATCAATCTTATTTTTACTAGATGCAAATTATTCGTCGGATTCATTCGGAAATACGGAAATATAAACTATTCACAATATATCTCTAAACTAGCACACACCTCTAGTATATATTGACTCCCAGATCCGCAACAACTACACCGGATCGAAGGTCAGACTTTAACTGGATCGTGGCTAATTGTTGAAAACACCCGACCTGCGTTGTCTAATTACTTGACATCGGGTATTTTTCCGTTTCGATCGGAACAAATCGGAAACAGGAAACAACACGAAATACAATTCTGTATTTTCATTATATCAATATTCATTTATCAGACTGCGAAGTGCAATGTACGTCACCAGACACGGCGATACTGAAGAACCAGCGTAAAATGAGACGCTATACCGATTTTATTTACTTTAATTTGTAAATATAATTTAAACTATTAAAGCTAGCGTCATGTTGATAATTTTCCCGCCGTCTACACACAATTCCCGTTATGCATGTGTATTTCCAAGTCTTAGTTGGCTATTGTTGTTGAAACAGAGCTGGGGACAGCACTGTATGGAAAACAGTTGCTTTGGTTATGTTTTACACTAGTAAGAGCTATCGTAAAAAGAACTCAAAATGGGTATTCCGTCTCAAAATTTTACGAGCTTTCGAATGATACCCCTCACATTCCTTACAATCCAAAAAAAATGCGAAACCCCTTGTTACCTCTCAAACTGCCCCCTTTATTGGGGTTTACACCTTTTTGACTTTATTTATGTAATTAGGCCATAAATTTGTATATCTATATCAAATTAAAGCTTCCTGTGTCAAACGGTCTTCGAGAAAACTGGCTGTGACAGACGGACAGCCTCCGAGTGATCGCATAAGTGTTCCGTTGGATCAATTTTGGTGCGGAACACTAAACAGTAGCTCGAACAGAAAAGTAGCGTTTTGATCCCTCTCGTCGTGGAGCAGAACTTGCTTTTCTGAATGAACTTAAGAATGTTAAATAATGAAGTTAAGTATGAGTTGAAATTTTACTAAATTAAAATACTAACTTAGGTTTAATTTCTAGACCTGATCAATAGATAGCAAGAAATATAAAATGTATCTAACCATAAATAATGTAAAATGACATGTAAAATTATTTATAATTTTATCAATAAATATCTCAATCTCAATCTCAAAGATGTGAAAAATCTTTTTCCAAATTGTATTGTACTGTTCTGTCGGCGTGATTGATTCATATATCCATGCCGAATCACAGTTTTCTAGTAGTAATGGTTACTGAGCTAAGCCGAAGACGGACAGACCGACAGACGGACGGACATTGCGAAACTATAAGGGTTCCTTGTTGACAACGGAACCCTAAAAATGGAAAACCATCGTCTACAAAAGTAATAGAATTCGCCGTATCAACATGGAAGAACAACTCCTAAGAATTCCTTATCGAATATAATCAGGAGACGGCCGGCGCGGCGTTACGCCAGTGCCTCATGACTCACTCTTACCAATGCAGATATCGATCGACCTACACACCATCGTATCGTTATCTATCGACTATCGTAAAAGCTCGACTACCGTAAGAGTAGAAATGTGGTGCTGGAGGAAAATGCTTGGGGTATCTCACCAGACTGCGAGGCAAGTCACCAATGAGATGGACAGATCAGATTAAAGCTGCAGCAGATGCCTCACTACACGCAAGCATAAGGAAGACGACGGACAGAGCTTTGCTACCAACACCTGAAATCATGACCACGACCACTCTGTCAAGAGTGAAACGACGAGGAAGAAGAAGATCGTAAGAGCTAGGAACACACCGCACCGGCCACTCGCAGCCCAATTACACAGACTATCATCCTTAAGGGAAGTGTCCTTCGACTGGGCTCGACTGACGCAATATGACTCTGCCGACATCTGATAAAGCATCAAAAATATGTCACAGTCGCGGCAGTGTCACCAGTCTCTCACGTACGCGTATCTATTAACGCGGTCAGTTGTTCTATTCGCGCAATTTTCACCAATATTATATCATTTAGGTTACTTTACCTAAATGATATAATATTGGTATGGTAATGGCATTAACGACTCACAAGGTTGCTGAATCGTCGATTCAGTGTTTTTAAAATGCGCTCAAAAACTGATAACGTTCCCGGAAATATGAGTGAGTTGATAACGGTGTTTGTCTTCGGTTTAGTCGGTGCAGTTACACTTGTAGCCAAGGGCTAACAACTTTGACTTGACTGGCCATTGGTAAACCTTTTTCGCACTTGGATGAGGTCTACAAATAGTGAGAAGATGCGGCGCTGATAATGGTACATAATATTATGTATGCAATGAGTTGCAATTTTAATGACGATACAGGATGCTATAGGATGCGCTATAGGATCGCGTCTAGATTGTTTATTATTGATCAGACTGCAGGGAAGTGTTGGCGTGTCGATGCCGTGCCAACTATGAGTGTGTTGCTCTTGTGTGTCGCCGATACATGGCCTACGATAAATACATATATTATATAAGTAGCATACGTCTAAAACGATGACGTGTGAAGTCCCAACAAGTGTGTGTGCTAGCATCTGATAAACGCAAAATGCACCTACGAGTATGCAACCCGATATTATGCACTTATTTCTGAAAACCGTAAACTGCATTTCACAATCGTGTGACGCGCAAATAAATATAATTCGCGTAAGCAAAATTCACTAAACAGTAGGGAAAATAAAATATAGGTATATGTAGGGAAACCCTTGGACATAGGTCAGGCGAAATGATTGCCAGTGGAGGGCAGAGGAGTGGCACAGCACATGAGTGACGTCGCGGCGCGGCACTGCCTGTAACCTACTTTCCACGTGAATCTGGCCGCCGGTCGATATGCCACGGAAACCTTTCTAGCTACGCAATTAGAAGCTACGCGACAGTGTGCCCAGCTGGTCAAGTTCTTTGATATAAGGTTTTAAACTTGTACAACAATTTTTATTGTAAGGACTACGATTATCAGTGTGTTCATGAGGCTCTAAGGCGTAAAAAAGTCAAATAAAGTAAGCCGAGTTCGCCTCAATTATTTTTATTTTCATACATCAAGGTCAAGCAAAAAAATTTAATAATAAATTTAAAAATGTGAACCGAATTCAGCTTATTTACATACTCAGGTACACACCGATGATGTTCTTTGCTAGTCAACCCTTGGCCAAAGGAGACAAAATTATGCAACGAATAATTGAAATGCTTTCACTAGCGGAGCAGACGGGGAACCAGCCCGGTGGCCAATACTTCTGGGTCGCCGGGCCACCGTGTTAACCAATCAATCACCGTAACTGCATGCCAGAAAAAACAAGGTGTGTCGTCATTCCTGTGACAGCTCGTGACGTCAGCGTCACCTGCCTACGTCATCAGCATCTTCAAAATGGTGGACTGGAGTGTTGCCAGTGTTAAAGTAAATTACCCGAGTCAATTGCATTACTTCACTTACGTGCTTACAATAAATATTTACGCTTTAGTAGTAAACAGGTAGCATAATTCGTATAGCTGTGACATCAGAGCAATCAGAGGGCCTACCGCGAACCGAAAACGAACTTCATTTGTGTATCTCCGTCTCTGTCGCACTTGCTAGTTTGAGCGATAGCGATAGAGAGGGAGATACACGAACGAAGTTCGTTTTCGTTTCGCGGTAGCCCCTCGGCTGTGCTTCTCAGAGTAGCTCTTTTCTGATGTCGATCAAGTATCTCCGTTTCTTGCAGACACAAACCACACGTACGATGACCTACCAAGTGACAAAACTTTGAACGGACATAATTAAATTATTACTTAAATTCAATGTGCAGCTCCGCTCACCATGTTCGTGATATTAAAAATAAATAATGAGTAAATGTATTGAATTGTTTTTCTGCGTTTAATTTTATTATGCAGTTCGAATATACGCCCTACTTTTTGAAATAGAAGAAAACTGAAGCCACGTATTACAATATATTTAATCAAGAATATTTTTTTGGTATTCTACAGTCCTCTGAACTCTGAAGGCACTAAAATATTTACCAGCATCCGATGTCGTCTATCACTTAAAAACGGAACACATGATTAGATTAGATTATTTATTTCATGGTAAAAAATTACATTACAGATTTGCATACATGTCAAAAAAATAAGAATTTTTATCACGATCGTCAAAAACAGAGAAAAATTAAGATATAATATTAGGACAATGTCAACAAATATAAGAACACAATAACAAGGAAATAGGAAAAACAAACCAAAAGCAAAAGAACACAAATATATCAACCTCTAGGTGTCGTCATTCTTTACAATATTTAGTGCATCAGAAAATACGTGACACAATATATTTAATGTCAAATCATATTCATACAAAATAAGTAATAATAAAAAATTAACATGTCAAGTCAAGACTCATATACTCTTTAGCTGAGTATAATGGATTTTCGAATAAAAGATATTCGACGTTTTAATTTTTTTTAATTTTCTTATTTCATCGTCGCAACAAAGATGACCTTGCTCACGACGCTCAGCCCTCACACGCTACTCGTTGCCCTCTCTGGCCACACATTGCTCTGCTCGCGACGCTCCGCACTAGGTTATGGCTCCCATACATGATGGCCCATCCTATGGCCCAGCGCTATGGCCATGCGATGGTTGAACGCCACTACACGATGGCGATATTCAGTTGTGATCGAATCGTTTTGCGAGATGGACGTCGAAGCGTTAGCCGCTGCGGCAACTTACCTAATGTAAAAATTCGATTAAAAAAATACACAGCACGAACATCCACATTCAACCGCGGTCGACCGCGCACTGCGGAATGGCGCACGTGTAGATGCGTAACGCCATCGCTGGCCCACTCCCTTTGATGTGCGGCCGAAAAACCGACACCGCGGCCATCCCATCGCCATCCCGCCGCGCCATAAGCCATCCGACACCACTACCCTCTCTACACGCTGCACCAGTCTAGTGGGCCAGCAGGATGGCCCATCGTGTGGAGCGGCCATTACTTTGCCTTTATTGGCGCTCCTTTGACTTGCGCCCGAAAAATCGAAAAAACAGCGAGCGGCGGGCATGACGAGCGGGATAACGAGCAACGTTGCCTCACTGTCTCTGCCTCCTTTCCTCGCTATTTCCCAGATCACTCGACGAGTACGCGGCATCAGGGGTATGAGAAGTGGGTACAGCCTGTTCCCACCCAATACAGTTACTTACTTATTAGCTGTGCACACGACTTTGATGTCAAGAGCATGTGCATTGTTCAGATCAATTTGACGCAGTACCAACCTAACTTCTGCTGCGGACTGTGCATGACTTTGGCGGAATCGATACGGGAAACGTCGCAGGCTATAAAACGATTTCGCAACCGTGTGCGTGATTTTACTGAGGTTTATTTAAATGTCTGACTTATAATCGAAAATGAGCTACATCTTTAACCACGGTGGAGGGCTGGTGGCAAAAAAGGTAATGACCCGCCCGATGGTAAAACTCCATCGTAGCTTATAGACGTTTGCAATTCTAGGGTCCCGCGAATTGCGAGTGTTGCCAGATTCCGGGACAAATTATGGATACAGCGTATACCCACAATAGTACAATAGTATAGCCTAGCAACGAGGAGCGCCTCATCACATCACCAGGAGCTCAGCACTACATACAGAGCATGCAGTGCAACTGGCTTGCAGTCTTCTGGACAGAGGGGGTGAAGACAGTCCCCGCGGAGCATTCCTGTCCAGCACAGACAATTGGCTACTTTCTTGAAAAAATCTGTTTAGTCCGTCAGTTAATATCTAAATATATTGGACACGTATATTTTATCTTTGTCAATCAAACAAAACAATATGAACATATAGCCCGTTAAAGTTCCGCGTGACGTCATGTTATGCTAAAAAGTGTGCTATAATGTAACTGACGGACTAAATCGTTTTTTTTTTACCAAGAAAAGTACCAAATTGTGTAATACACGTATCCAGGACAAGGGTAGGTGTTGTTAGCAGCACCTAATGTGGCGCGAACGTTCGATTAGACGCAATTACCAGACATGTGTCTAAGCCGTTCGAAGCTGGCTGCCTGGCAGTGTTGGCCAACCGGTACATCGCTACACTCCGATTCGGAATAAACCGTAGTTGGGTATCCTATCGCAATCACTAAATTTCATTTCCCAAATCAACTGTACGGTTTGTCCGAATATATATTTCGGCAAAGTCCATTTTCTCGAAGACCCCAAAGCTTTTTATTTTATTCTATAAAATACTTTTCGTGTAGAACCCGTTGCAAACAATTTTAAGTGATTCAGATAGAAGTTGTAAAGAAATCTTGGAATCAAGTTGTTGGTGTGCCTCTGCGGTGTGCCTGCTCAGTAGACTACATAACGATGCTATTCTAACCAGTTTTTAGAGAGGAATAAATGTTTGTATGGGTGCAACTACAATTAAAGGGCATAAATAGACAAAAAAAATCCGCCAGGTGCGTGTCGGGCCACGCGCAGTGTAGGGTTCCGTAGTTGCCTGTGTCTTAGTTACATCGGCGTTCGGTGCGGTTGCGTCAGCCGAATTTGTACGAAAATTGGCCTTTCCAAGTACACATTAAGTTGGTCGACTATTACTCGGTAACTACTTATGCCTACTTGTCCGTTCACTTACACCCCACACCATGGGTTTAACGAGAGAAAAAAATTACATCCCGCTTTAAGTGTAGGGGAGGTACCCTTGGTCGACTATTACTCGGTAACTATGTATGCCTACTTGTCGGTGATAGTTTTCCTTTTAAATTCATTATATGTATACTACTACCACGATTTTTTTCACATCCCCAGTAGTAGCCATGTAGCCGACAGGGGAGGGTTACACATGACTCGAACAAAAATTAGGGCTTTAATCTCTAGCTTGGCGGACAGGGTCACTACCAACTACGCCACAGAGGTCGTCAACTGTCACACAAGTTGTGTTGTGTGTAAGTATATTGAGAACCTCTTCCTGAAAAAGAACTCCCGTAGATTTCAGAACATGTCGCCTATGTAGTGACATTGACAATGAATACGAATATAACTGTTATTAATCTTTTTACAAGCTGATATTTACTTTCACCGGACACGGTGTCTGTAATGAAATCTTGCAAGTTAAATTTGACCCACTTCCCGGTAGGTAAAAGTATAGTTTGGATGAAAATTCAATATTATGGTACCATCGAGCTGATCTGATGATGGAGACGGAAGGTGGCCATGGGAATTCAGTACTTATCCGGCGTAACCCCGTTGAGTTAGGGCTCGTTAGAATCGTCTCAATGAGCAGTTGATGACGGTATACAGAAAAGTACAGTCGGCAATAAAAGCTTGTACACAAAAATGTTTTTTTGACAGTAACATAACATTTTCGTTCACTTCGATTTGTACTTGAAACAACGAGTCATGCCGCTGCCGTAGTACAGTCAGCGTCATATAGTTAGTAGCAGCCAGAGGGGCCAAATATTTCGTAATACACCCTTATTCTTACAGTATTAAAGAGGTGTGCCGAAATATTTGGCTAGCTTGGCTGCTACTAACTATCTGACGCCGACTGTACCGTTCGCGGGCTGCGGGCTGTGGGAGAAGAGATGAAGCGAATTGCATGAATTCTTATCCGGTAGACTGAACAAGTGTGTCCACCTATAGCATGTTCGTTTAGTAGGCACGGGACGGGTCGGGTAGGAATTAGGGCTCGCGGTCGTGTCGGGTACCCGTGCCCGTGTAACACGCCCGCGGGTTTAAGCGACCGGTCCGAACGGATCCGTGTAATTAGGGCACGCGTACCCGTGCACACGTGTACACGGGTACCCGTGCCCTAATTACACGCGGGTAGTACTACCCGTCCTTGAGGTGTGAAGCTGGGAACTATCCCGTAGTTCTAAGAATGTACATACAAGTATTAAATGAATGTTCGTAGCTTTGCAATTATAACATCTTTTTTTGCGAATAAAAATAGCAGATTAATAAATGTAACAAATTATAACAAAGTACGTAAAGTTCGCTTTCTCAAATTCAGATTTAAATAAAAGTAAGTACGAACCCATACTGTTATAAATGTGAAAGTGGGTCTGTCTGCCTGTGTCTTTCTGCTACCCCTTCACGCTTAAACCGCTGAACAGATTTAGATAAAATTTGGTATAGAGATTTGAGTCTGGGGGAGGGACATAGGTTATAAACGAGTTCCACGAGGACAGAGTCGCGGGCAGAAGCTAGTAAGTTTTATCCCATAAAAAAACATTCCATGTAAAAAAGAGCGTGTCTCGAAACTCTTCCACCTTAAAAAGTTGTGAGATAAATATAAATATAATACAATCCTACACAAATCGACCTAGTCCCAAACTGAGCAAAGCTTGTACTATGGGTACTAGACGACGATAAAAATACTTATATAGATAAATAAATACTTAAATCCATAGAAAACATCCATGACTCAGGAACAAATATTCGTGCTTATCACACAAATAAATGCCCTTACGGGGATTAGAACCCGAGACCTCTTGCTTCGTAGGCAGCGTCACTACCAACTAGGCTAAAGCGGTCGTTGACTGATATTTCGTAGTACCAAGTCTCAGGCATTCTTATTATTCTTTATTTGCTAGTTAAATAAAATTCTGCTACTTGGCAATCACACAACTTTACTGCATTTATGGATTTTTGCACACCTAAAACTATGCAGTATTGTGTGATTGCCAAGTCACACGGTGGAAGAGTTTCGAGACTTGGCCTCTTTTTTACATGAAATGTTTTTTTATGGGATCTCACTTCTTTTTGTCGGTTATTGTGTTATCAATACATATAAATTATGATTGCAGTTTCATTCTTGCTTGCTTGCCCACTCACTGCAAATGTAACTTTGTAATCCTATATATTTATATGGGCTTACAAAGTTATTTATGCGTATCTAGAAATCGGGAACGAAATTAGCAAAATATTTTAGTTATACCTTGATTTAAACACTAATTATGTTCTAAATTAGCGCTTTTGTTGATCGGTCAGTGTGTATGTGAGTGACAAAATTAAGAAACTGTGACTAGTTATAATTCTTAAACCACTGATTCAAATTGAATGAAATTTGAAATATACCGTGTTTATACAATGCCGGCTTGGTTACTGAAAATTCAGGCTTCTAGTTTTATTCACAACGAAGTTATTGGGGGGGTCGAAAATGGCCTGAACTGCTTCGAAAAAAGATGGTACGGCCGTGCCGCTGTTTTGCTCGACTTGGCGGGGGCACCGCCGTGCCCCCAGATTTTTATTTGAGCTTAAAATGTGAAAAATAATGTAGTAGCATTAATCTAGTTTTGGTTTTGAACCAAAATAGTTACGAAGCTGGTGGTTTACAATTGGCCGGTCCCAATTTTAGACCACCAGCTCTAATAGTAGATATTAGAAATAATGATGAGATTAGCACGACCATTTATTTATAACCTCACAAAGGGAAGGAATCAGTTAATAAAAAGCATGTATCTATTAAGAATTGGTCACATTTATTTCAGATAGTGTGGGCCTTTACGAACACTCAATATCACAAATTACATATAAACTACAGTATCTGACAGAAAAAAAACTAAGAAAATCGCAACAAAATGGTGTCATTTTTTTAATCACAACTGTTGAACAGAACATAGGTATAAATATATATTGCAGATCATTGTAATGAGGCGAGCGTAGTAAATATCTAAACCAAATGTAGTAAATGATAGTAATATCCCATAAAAAACATTTCGCCGAAAAAAGAGGCCAAGCCTCAAAACTCTTCTACCTTAAAAAGTTGTTAGATATTTCGAAGAGCCAAGTCTCGGGCATTCTTATTAATCTTTATTTGCTTGCTAAATAAAATTCTGCAACTTGGAAATCACACAACTTTACTGTCTTTATTAAATTTTGCATAACTAAAACTATGTAGTATTGTGTGACCCCTTCCACCTCCCTAATATATATTAGGGAGGTGGAAGGGGTCACACAATACTACATAGTTTTAGTTATGCAAAATTACCGCTGAACGGATATCCGTTCAGCGGTAAAACACCATAACTCAGGTCGGCGAAGATAACAGATAAAGAATTATTACCTGCTTTAGAACGATGAAGTTCGTGCCTATTTAACCTGTTAAACCCTTTTCGCCGGCAGGCGACGAACAAAACAAACAAAAGGAGTCTTAAGACGTAAGTATTTAGCTTCAGTTTTTTTGTTGAAATTTCGACTTTATCGCAAACGCATAAAACTTAATATTGCTTTGGAATTCAACGACTTTAGGGTTTATCCAAAAAAAGTTGCAAGACACTGATAATGCCTATCCAAATTATAATCTCGTTGCTGCAAATTATTTTTACTTCGTTAAACTACATCAACGATGCTTAGTACGTCCGAAATTGTAAGATAAAATCCTGTCAAAAGCGCAAGCAGAAAACGACTATCATGAGAGCACAAAATCGTATTTTGCTTGCATTCATTTGATAGAATTTACTCTAGTTTCGGATATATAATAACGTAAATGATGGAGCGAGCTTGAGAGTAGGCATAAAGGAGATTGCAAATGCACAAAAGATCCCGCTGGGTCGAAGTGCATCCGAAAGGGCCCTCATCTACATAAGATAAGATAAGATATAGGTATCGTAGGCAGAGTAATGTTGCATGTATCGTTTTGATTCAGTGCCTTTATTCGGTGTTCACATTCAACCTCGTGAGTTACAACCATTTAAAACGGTATACCTTGCAGTACCTTTATTAAGTACCGTTATTTAAAACCCTTAATTTCGATACCACATTCAGTCCCTTATTTAGAACCATAATGGCATGTACGGTCGAGGAAAATGAAGGTTTGGCAAATGTCAACTCTACTTGAATGACGTTAAGGATCAAAAGTGCTAAACATTAAATTTCCTCGAGCCGAAAAAAAAAAAAAAAAAAAAAAAATTAAATAGTTCTCATGTACAGTCAGCCAAGAAAGTGGTCTACCACTTTTGGACCTTATTTTGCATGCAATAAAATCGAAAACGGTAGAACACTTTCTTGGCTGACTCTACTTACCTAGGTACTGTTTTTGTTTAGCTACCTATCATATCTTTAAGCGGCTATAATAAAAGTTAAACAATTTGCGTGCCCTTTGTCGGGCAATCATTACATAAAATACTAGGTGTGGTGTCGGGTTAGAATTTCACCACCCCCTTTCTTCCCGTGGGTGTCGTAAAAGTAGACTAAGAGACCAGGGTTGAAGTGTGTTGTGGGCGATGGGGTAGCAACCTATCACTGCAATATCACATTTTGTCGATCTTTTATACCCACATGTATGCTAAAAGTGGCACTGGAATATATGTTTCATGTGCTCTGCCTACCCCTTTTGGGAATTAATTCGGGAATGTAATAGAGTAATCATAGGCTTCCTGCGATGTTTCCTTTTGTCACATACCTAATATAAAACAACATCATACACACCAAACCCATAGAGTTGCTAATGCAAATAGAGTAAAATGAAATAATTATATTCTATTTGCCTCAACTCAAACGGCCACGGACGGTCCGAACCCGCGGGTACGTGTGTACGGGTACACGGGTACCCGGGTACCCGCCCGCGGACCGGGCGGGTTCGGGCGTGTCCGTGTAGAACGGACGCTTAGCACCGCGGGCTTAAGAACACGGGTATTCGGGCGGGCGGGGATTACACGTGTAGCGGGAGCCCTAGTAGGAATGCCCACGACTTGTGCTTAGGCAATCGTGATCAATTTCAGATTTCTATTTATTGACCTGGTAATTATTGCAATATGAAAATATGGCTTATTTTAAGTAGTTAAAGTACTATCAATATAATAAAAAAAATGGCAAAAATGTCTGACTGTTGAGTTCGTTTCGGCGTTTCTTCTTGACAGTTGTCTTATTTTTAGAATTTTGACTTGTAAAAGTGCCATTACGGCCTACTTGCAGAATAATATTCATTTATTTAATTTAATACCTCAACACTGGATAATTTGTAGTTTTGCTAAAAATAAACAAACTGTTTAGTGAGACCGAGTTTTCCGCAGTATTGTTAGCGGTCAAAAGTTTTCGCATTAGGGCCTGTTTACACATTGATTAGTGACTATGCGAGTACTCGCTCCTATTCTATGAACTCGCACTAAACACTAATCAAAGTGTATCCATGCCATAAGGGCCTGTTTACACATTGATTACCGATTAGTGCGAGTCCATACAAAAGTTATTCGCGTCTCGCACTTGCAGCAATTGTATACATTTGCTGCAAGTGCGAGAATCGCTGTCGACTAATCACGAATCCTCCAGGACCACAAGGTTGAATTCCTAAAATGTTGGATTTGCATAAAGTTGAATTTGCAGCATGTTGAATGTTAAAATGTTGAATTTGCATAATGTTGAGTTCTTTTTATGTCCAATTCGCATAATGTTGAAATATTCAAAAGTTGAATTCCCACAACGTTGACTTAAAACGATAAATAATTCGAACAGTTTTGACGGAGCCCCGCAGAGCGGGGCTCCTATTTCTGGTCTGTTTGCCCTTCGGGCATCTGAAGATACCTAACTAACCTAACCTACCTACCAGTAGTACCCACCAGGTAGTTCAACTGGTAGGTAGGTTAGGTTCGTTAGGTATCTTCAGATGCCCGAAGGGCCAACAGACCAGAAATAGGAGCCCCGCTCCGCGGGGCTCCGTCAAAACTGTTCGTATTATTTATCGTTTTAAGTCAACGTTGTGGGAATTCAACTTTGGAATATTTCAACATAATAAGAATTCAACATTTTGCGAAACAAAATATATTCAACTTTCTGGGAAAGTCAACATTTCGGGATTTCAACATTTTAGGAATTCAACCTTGTGGTCCTGGAGGTCACGAATCAACGTGTAAACCCATAACGTTATGTGCGTCGCCTTGCTTAAATAGGTATTATACTCATGACTGTTTTATCGACTTCCAAAAAAATGAGGAGGTTCCCAATCCAACGAAGAACGTTGCTTAGTATGTCTTTCTTGTATAAAACCATGAACAATCTAATTGATTCACCTCAAATTGTTAATAAGTTCACTTTAAGCGTCCCGACTAAAATACCTCGCATGCCTCGTGCCTTATTTCACGTTCCTTTTTGTAAAAACAAATTTCGCAAGCACTCACCTGTACCTCGCCTGTCGAGTGCCTACAATGATCTCGTTACAGAACAGGAAAATATCGATATTTTTGTGATTCTCATAACAGCTTCAAATGCAAAATCAGGGATCTGTTGTTGAACCTTGAACCATAGTCTGACTGATTTAGTTTTAAGCCTAGATAGTTTAGTGCAGTAACGGAAAAATTGTAACGCATGCCGTGGTTGCCTACTATTAGGGTTACAATTAGACATACATAAGTACTTGATGTTTCCACATAAAATGTAACATTGTTAACTACGTTGGCAATCCTTAAATAAATAAATAAATAAATCCTACGCTGAGGGTCGGTGCCTCTATTATTATTTATTTTACATACTCTATTGACATACAGTTTCATAAAAAACTACTCTGATGCCTGTCTTGGTGTCTGATAATGCATCACCTAGGTTTCTTATTTAGAACACGTAAACCACATCGTTGCGTCGCGGCCGCAACTAGTAATAAACTGGAGACAGACTTAAAATGCCGACAATCATCTGTTAACGGGTATTGCGTCTGCGGCGGCCGTTGCCTAGACACGTGATTACCATTTACATATTCACTCACGTCTACAGCTGATTTGTAAGTGATGGTCTTTTCATAATGCGCCATATTTCGCCATAATGCGTAAGCGTGTCGCGTCCCTGCTGAGGCGCCTGCTGCGCGCGCGGCAGCCCGAACAGCCTCCTGCAAACGGTGGCGGCGCGCCTGGATGGTCCCTACCTATTTCACTGGGATAGGTCGCACAGGGCACCCAATTAACGTAATATAATACCTACTAACATAGTTTTAAGACCTTTATTGCTTTACTAATGTATAACAAAAAAAATATATGCAAATTATAGTTTGACAAAAAACGCTTCATCAAATAATTCATTGGCAAACGTGTTATTGCGTAAAAGTTTCATTTTACAAACGTTTACTTGACAAACACTCAATTAGCAATAAGTACTATCGACAACACAGCTAACTGATCAGCCATCGGTGCACCTTAAGTGCATTGTAATAAGGTTCTTTATAAACACAGGATGGTCAGTTAACAGTGTTGTTGTTTGTACATAACGTCAAATGTATTGATTAATAGTGTCCAAATTGGTTCTGGCGCTTCGCCGGCCGCTGCCTATTTGATTAAATAAATTAAAATGATAAAGTAGTTAATAAACAAAGACCTAGCAAGAATCCACTACAGCTTTTTTAACCTATACAAAGGCTCGAAGTTGCCAACTCGAACGCACATTTTATGGCTATAAAATTATTTAAAGACTGCCAAGATGACTTTAAGATCCTGCCTCCATGCCAATTCCAGAAGGAAGTATTTATATGGTTTCTTGACAAATGTTATTATTCTGTTGCTGAATTTATTTAAAAATAATTGTATGTATATTTGTATAGACTATAAGTACATGAATATTTCTACGCCGATGCATGACGGCAGAATATGCTGACCTAACACCCTTTACTAACCAACATTGTACCATATTCTAAGAAATAAATGATTGATTGATTAAAAAAAAACGCCATATGCCAAACTCTCATTGGAAGGATCGGACCATAAGATAGATTTTGCTCGAGGAAGAAGACAGTGCCACGCCACACTACCATCACTACATTAGTATAAAACAAAGTCGCTTCCCGCTGTCTGTCCCTATGTATGCTTAGATCTTTAAAACTACGCAACGGAATTTGATGCGGTTTTTTTTAAAAAAATAGTGATTCAAGAGGAAGGTTTATTTTATATGTATAATATAGTACCCGTGCGAAGCCGGGGCGGGTCGCTAGTACTTAATATATAACGTTACTACGCGAGCAAGATATGGCGAACTGATCTGATTGAACTTATGTTCACGGGCATGATGATGATTTGTGCTTGGCACTCTAGTGATCAGCCTTTGACAGCTTGTCCCGTAGACGCCATACGCACCACGAACGAGCTTATAGTTGGTGATAACGTACCTCTCTGTTCCTCTCCTTGGCGACCTTGGGCGGGAAGAGCAGCTGGTTGAGGTAGCTCAGCAGCAGCAGCACCGCGAAGCTGAGCTGAGTGAGGGCGGCCGTGAAGATTGAGCAGCGCTCGTAGGTGGCCTCCGTGTCGAACGCGGCCCAGTCCAGCGGGGGGATGGGCGGCGAGCGCGTCTGCTGGGGACAACACACCGCCATGTCACAGTACGTACATAAAAAAACGTAATTTTTCACAATAAAACATTTCTTTGTTACAACATGGATGAGAAAGAAAAAGGATGGTATAGGCCATGTCACAAAATGAACCCAGTTCGACATGATATGACTTTACAGCCAGCGCTGGTCTTCCGCAGGGTCCATTCAGTGAAGACACGGCAGGTATAACTGCACTAAAGACAACCACAAATGACAACATTTGTCTAATTGCTAGGCTGATCTGTTTAATAGCCTGGTTATTTTCAGTTTCATTTCATACCTAAGTATTCCATTACATCTACAGAAGCAGATTATGGGCTATGGCTAAATACGGCTATAGTTAATGTTGGTATGCTAACATTAACTATAGTGAAGGTAACGTGGTCATCGCTACCTTCAGCCGCACTTCCTAATAGTCTGTGTCAGGCCATAAGATACAAAAAGGTCGATCTTTCCATGTCCTTGCTGTGAAGTGTATGTATACTGCGAATGTCGCTCATTTTGGCGGTGCAATGTCGCTTCATAATTATTATTAGGTACCTACATAATAAGACGGATCTATCTGAATTCTGAACTACCGTCTAAACATCTTCGAGATTCTATGTTCAAATTAAAATCAATCACAACCGCAATGCCCCGTCAGGGCTACTAAATTAATGGACATTACGGGTACCAACAAAGACAGATATGGGTGACCAATAATAATAAACCTTATTGCCATTCCATAAAGTCTACTCAGGGCAGCAAGTGTTCGCGTATAGTTAGCTAGCGACTTGCCCACGCGCCGTGGTTGCTGAACGAAACTAAATTCTTTGGAGGACTTCGAACACATGAAATCAGAGCAGCATGGCAACAATAATAGTAGTTTTCTGAGATTACTTGAGTTGGCCGAATTGCATCAAAGTTGTCCATCCAAAAAGCAACTCTCCCGACCACGGTGGAAGATTCAAATTCCAATGACAGCTTTATAAAAAGTCGGTCACATTCAACAATCTCATGTAATGGATCAAGTGGATGATATTTTGTTATTTTGCCTTTAATTTAGAAATGATTATTGTTGAGATTTTTGTTATTGTAAATCATTATTTGACATGTAATGTAAAAGTGCCATTGTGGCCTATTAGCACTTTTTTTGGTTTTCAATGCCCCCGAGGATGTTGCTGGCGGGGATGCATATGTGCCAAGTTGAAGAACAAAATTGACCCTGAACAGTTGTAGCAAGACTTTAGAACTATTTAAGTACACACCATAAAGAGTAACAACATTACAAAGACTAGAGATGAGCATTTGTAGTCGCTTGATACCTTAACACCAACTGACCATTCAGTGACCTAATTTGGTTAACTTTTTCTTCAATAACAGTAGAACACGGCGTTGTATATCGATAAACCAGTAATAATCGAGTTCTATGGCCGCCATACCACTGCAAAACGCATTGATTTCTGATTGCACACATGGCTTACTTCAAACAATGGTTTAGGAACTTGCTTTCCGTATCTAGTGTGCAAATACAAATGTTGTGATGTGACTTGAATTTAATATTTATGTATGTACATATGTATGTAGAGTGGGATGGCAGGGAAAACTCGAGAACTATATAAAATCGTATTTATTTACACAATAATTTTCGTGACACGATACTTGTCATGAATAAATGTTTTCTTTCTTTCTTTCTTTCAATATACGTCTTCATTCGTACCGATCGTCTTACAAACTCAATCATACGTCAAATCATTGACCGTTCTAAAACTATTCAAACCACGTTCGATCGTTTACTTATTCATCATCTATAACAGCCAGCATCATACAAAGTCATCAAAAAGTACCAATCCCACATGTATTCAAAACAAGCATGTTATTTTTGGTTGTATTATATTAAAAGTAAAGTATTGACTTCCTTAAAAAAAAACTGATATTCTTTAAAGACTAGGCTAGTTTCCTTACAATTTATTCAGCTGAATGTGTCAAGGGACTCCCTAGGGAATAAAGTATAAACATTTTTAAAGTTGTGTATGTAATGTCCCAAGACCTGACTTTTGTAGTTAATTGCATAGGTAAGCACAGAAAAATAAGTAGGTATAAATTTGTGTATTTATACAGCTACATTCATAATCAGGTGTTAAAATACTTAGCTAGCTTCCGCCCGCGACTTCGTCTGCCTGGACTTGGGGTAAAAACTATCCTATATTTTAATCCAGGCTATAACTATCTTTGTGCAAAATTTCATCCAAATCGGTTAAGCCGTTTTGATTGAGTAACAAACATCTAAACATCCAAACATCTAAACTTCCAAACATCCAAACTTTCACATCCTACTAATATTATAAATGCGAAAGTTTAGATGTTTGGAAGTTTGTTACTTAATCACGCTTAAACGGCTGAACCGATTTGAATGAAATTTTGCACGAAGATAGTTTATAGCCTGGATTAAAATAACAAACATGCATAACACATAAATAACAAGCTGCCCCCGCGGGCTTATTATTATTATTATTATATATGTGTGTCAATGCCCTTAACCTATTTCCAATGCAATAATTTATTTTTCTGGAATAGTGATCACATGATTAACTTATTTCTTGAAATGGTCCGCCTACCTAAAGCAAAGGCGGCGCAATATAAGAACTGAGATTTTTTTTGACCAAAAGTGAAAATTATATAGGAATCATAAAACAGTTAGAAAAAAGCTAATATGTATAAGCATGTTTTGTAGAAAAAACTTTTTCTCTAAAATCAAAAATGGCCGAGATATTGGACCTTAATGTTGGCACGATTTTAGGACAGAAAAAAATCGATGGATGTTGGTGTCATTATCATTATAATACCTATAATCTAAGAAAATTAAGCGAATATGGGCAATCAGGGGAAATAATTCGTGTAGTTTTGTAAATTGGTACAATTATACCTTGTGGTGTCCAGATAAACATACTAAAAGTACTCGAGGGTGGGGGCTGTGCTGAGGGTGTAGGTAGGGGGTTGAAGGTACCTTTTTTCAGATTTCCGTACATATCTCGAATATCTGTACGAATAGCGTTATAATTACATCTGACAAAAGTTTCTACATAAAATTTCCTACAAAAATGGTCGTAATTATTTTTACTCTACGATCATTACTTTGGAAGCTACAGGGTGTTAAAGTAAACAAAGAGATAAAAAAAGTCGATTTAAGAAAACGTCGTTTTTTCGTAGTTGTTCATCATAACTATTATAATTACTTCGGATAAAAGTTTTTCCATACATTTTCCTACCAAATTGGTCATATTTATTTTTGTATATATGTATGTATGTAAACATTTATTTCAAGTAACCAGGACTCATACAGAAAGTTACATGTTTCTTAAGATTACACTAGGCACATATAAGAATAAGAATTTTTTTATTTGCCATAAAGATAAAGAAAAACAAAACACATGCAATACAAGGAATAGAAACAAAATTCGCTTTACAATTAACTACTTAGTACCTATGGCAAATGGGATCCAGTTTCAGCATGTGCTAGGCTTAGCAGCCTGGCGCTGGTTTTCAAACTGGTCCCGGAGAGAGCGATCGCGACTCTATAATAAGTAGGAAGTTGTTTCCGTGCTGTGTGCGGGTGTGTGTAGGTGTAAATAAATATTAGGGGACAATCTTACACAAATCGACCCAGTCCCAAACTAAGCAAAGCTTGTACTATGGGTACTAGACGACGATAAACATACTTATATAGATAAATAAATACTTAAATACATAGAAAACATCCATGACTCAGGAACAAATATTCGTGCTCATCACACAAATAAATGCCCTTACCGGGATTCGAACCCAGGACCTCTTGCTTCGTAGGCAGGGTCAATACCAACTAGGCTAAAGGGGTCGTGTGTGTAGAAGTTTGCGTTTTTGATATTTGTTTGTATTTTGTGTGCAGGTGTGAGGTGATTTATTTAGTTACGAGGGGGTGTTGCCATATGAAGAATAAACAATATCATTATTATTATCTATACAAAATACGCACTGTTGGAAACATGCATTTTGCAACAGTGCCTCATGTACGGACAATCTAGCCTGTCCGCTATCAACCGCAGGATGGGGTTGGGGCTGGCCCGCGCCGGCGCACCAGGGATGTGCAGCGCTTGCGCATAGTCGCATAGAAACAGTCTACACGTGCTTCTGCGAACATCCCTGATGCGCTACAGAAGCGGGGCAGCCCCACCAGCACCCGGAACGCGTTATAATATTGGACCCGGAGGGCTCCGGGGGCCCGTTGCGTAGCGTTTTAAGTCAGCTGTGACAATATGGCCTAGGTATTTGAAGCTCGAAACCCTCTCTAGTGGAGCACCATTTAGGTAAATGGGAGGCACTTCATATATTTTATTATTGCGGGCTCAAATACCATGACAGCTGACTTTTGGCTACATTATATATTAGCCCGTGTTCAAGTGCGTACTTCTCACATACGAGAAGTAGGTAACTTTCGTAGGCCACAAGCCAACGCGCTGAGTAAAACCATGTCGTCTGCATAGCTTATATTATTTACACATAATGAGTCAATATGACAGCAAACATGCATTTTACTCAGCGCGTCAAGAAGTCCATCCATGTACAGACTAAAGAGTGTGGGCGAGGTCAGCCCCCCCTGCCTCACTCCACACTCCAACCTGTATGGATCCGAGAGATTTTTACTCTACGATCGATACTTTAGGAGCTACAGGATGTTTAAGTTAAAAAAATAGTCGATTTAGAAAATGTCGTTTTTTGTAGTTGTTCATCATAAATATCATAATTCTTTTTTTTTTTTGGATAAGCAAGCTTAGTCACCTGCTTATCGAACATACAATTCCCATGTCGATTCATTGAGAATTTCTAAACAAAACAAACAAATAAAGCTGCAAAACCACTGATTTCTCACTGACATAGTTGTTCTCCGGGAAAGAGTGCAATTACGACCTGGTGATTGATGTATGAAATTCTATACAATAGCATCGTAAAACGACGACCGGTTAGCCCAGTGGGTAGTGACGCTGCCTACGAAGCTGAAGGTCCTGGGTTCGAATCCCGGTAAGGGCAAATATTTGTGTGATGAGCATGAATATTTGTTTCTGAGTCATGGAAGTGTTCTATGTATTTAAGTATTTATAACTATTATATATATCATCGTCTGGTACCCATAACACAAGCCTTACTGAGCTTACTATGGGACTAGGTCGATTTGTGTAAGATTGTCCACTAATATTTATTTATTAATTATTTATAAAAAATAGGTGTCATAATACCACCCCCATCGTTATTTTTCTAAGTTCAAAAAATTGTGTCCATTTAGGAGCCCATATCTCGGCAATTATCAAGTTTAGAGAAATGTTGCCCATACACAACATGCTTATTATAGCGTCCTCTATACGATATCATCATAAAAAATAGGCGTCATAATGACACCAACCCCATCAAAAAAAATATGCGCCCCCTTTGCTTTAGTCCAACCGATAGTTTTTTTTAATTTATTTAGAAACACAAACAGTCGCATAAACAAATATATAAGGGGTACACATAGAGTACCAACAGACATAATGCTGAAGACCTGGAGGTTCATTAATATTTGATAATGTGTTAACAAAAAAAAAGAAAGAATATTAACCATGCAACTAAATATTAATGTAGACATTTTTCAGTTAGAATACAAGATCTGAAGAGTAACATTTACATTAAGTAATTATAACACTTCCGGAAGAACTAAGAAAATAACTTACATTTTACTAACAATTTGAGACTTAACAATGATTGATGAAAAGGATCAATATCGATCAGATACTTATTATAAAAACTAGGGACTTGTCTGAAAAAAGTATGCCGTGAGTAATTTTTCCGGGCAAAGCTGATATGGAATAGAGATCTAGGACGTAAGGGATGATGTGGGCAACTAAAAGTAACCAATTCCAAGAGGTTCGGACAGTGTATCACACCTTTTAGAATTTTGAACAAGAACATCACATCTAAAAACTGTCTCCGGCTATGAAGGGAAGGAACACAGAAATGCTTCGCAGCTGACGCGGAACGCTCGAAATAATTACCTGTTCTATAACACAGTGACTTTAGGAAAATATTTTGAATCCTCTCCAAACGATCAATATGGAAACCAGAGTACCAATACTGAGGTGTCCAAACAACGCAGCCAAACTCAAGGATACTCCTAAGGAAGGAATTAAATAATAATGTATAAGTATTTGGGCGCCTGAAAGGCTGTCCGATCCGAAGGAGCATCCCTAACTTTTTATAAGCTCGCTTACATAAATTATCAATGTGTTTATTAAAGTTTTGTGAGTCCAAAATAACACCTAAGTCCCTAATAGATGATACCCGAGCTATGTTATTACCAGCTAAGGAATAATTGAATATTATTGGGTCATTTTTACGGTTAAAACTGATTACAAAACATTTTTCCGCATTCAAAAGAAGACTATTATTAGAGCAGCAAAGGAAAAAGTTTTCCAAGTCCTGCTGTAATGCATGACAATCCGCTTCCGAGGATATAGCTTTATAAATTTTTGTGTCATCTGCGTAGATGAGGTGTTCAGAATTACGGAAACAGGTTGCCATGTCATTGACATATAAGATAAAGAGTAAGGGCCTAAGGTGTGACCCTTGAGGTACTCCGGAGGGCACGGGAAGAAAACAAGAGGTATGTCCCTTCAAGGCTACCGCCTGACTGCGATTAGACAGGTAGGACTTTATCCATCTAAGGAGGTCACCATGTATACCAAGTTCCAAGAGTTTCTTGATTAAGTTGTTATGATTCATTTTGTCGAAACATTTCGAGAAATCGGTATACAACGGCGTCCACCTGACAGCCGAAGGTATTCTATTGATAATAAAATCGGTAAAAGTCAGGAGATTGGTATCAACTCTACGACCTTGACAAAAACCATGTTGACTGGGCGCAATTTGTTTATAAAAAGCAGCAGTCATTTTGTTGTAAACAATTTTTTCTAAGATTTTTGCAAAGATATTTAATTTACTGATATTTAATTTACGGGCCTATAGTTAGTAATCTGGTGCGCATTGCCGCATTTGTGAATTGGTGTAATCAAGGCTTTTTTCCACATAGAGGGGAAGTGACCATGCAATTAGGACTTGATAAAAATTGTAGTTCAAGGCACTGCCAATTCACGAGCGCACAACTTAATGAAATGGGGATGAATCAAGTCAGCACCACCACACCCTTATTAATGTCTACTCCCTGCAATAATTTAAAAATGCAATCCTCAGAGATGCTACATAATTGCAATTATTAGTGGCACTATTTCTGGAATGTTTCATGCTCGAGTAGTCAGCGCGGCGAGGCGGCCCGCCCGACACCACGCGCGAGGCCGGCCTCCAACACTCCTAACGACATCATCAAGGTTGTACGAGGCCCTTGCACTCTGACCCCTTGCAGCACCACTACAAAGGCGTGGCCAGTGTTTATTCCCAGAATGACAACAGGCTCCAATGTTTGCGCTCAGGCACTGGTAACAGGGAAAGTCACCCGCAAACGTTCACGAACGAGGTTAAATAAGAAAATCATCGTAAACACTCACGTCATTGCCGTTGTTCTGAGACTTCGTGTATCCATTTTTATGGTTTATCTTGCCATTAACACTAGTTTCAGTTTCATTACTTTGCTGTGGTTTTAATAGTTTCGATGCACTCGCGCCGACACTACCATTCGCAGCCGTCGCCGCCATACTTGTGTCACAAGAAACTTCAGATTACAACAATGTTTTGTAGCGATGTTTTAGCTTTGTGATAAAGGCTCAGAGCCTTCGAGATTAAGGTTTGTTTGGTTGTACCAGAAAAGCGCTTCGTGCGCTGCGCTTACCTCAAGACATTTGCCATATTTGCCTGCTCTATCGACAGGGCGTGCCTTCAAAGTGAACTAGTGATAGTCTAAGTCAGTAGTGACTGACAGTGACAGTTAAACAGTTTGCATGGACCTATGATACTCAGGACAGGCTATACGTGATGCCACAACGAGGGACGGAAAAGCTCCTATGCGGCTAAATTAAGATGTGGTCTTAAAATGGCTGATGACTTGCCATAAACAACTTACTTAACTTGGACGGCTAATAGTTTATGCCACCACTTCATACTAAAACAGGTGTGAGAAATAAAAAAAAGTGGAACTATGACAAGGACAATGAATGATATTTCCCTTTCTGTCACAATAATCGAGATTTGTATGCTATCGGCTCGCTCGCACGTGGTATTATTGTTACCATAGCTTGTCCTGAGTATATAGGTTCATGGAGCACGTGGATTCCCATTAAAAGAGAGCATTCTTTTGCGAATTAAAATGAACCTGGGGTTTTAAATTCGAACCTTAATATGGAGTTAAATAAACGTTAAATAATACTGTTATTAGACCATTTTATTTTATATGGTAGTTCTCAAGAGCATTATCGGTTTTAATCCCACTAAAAACGTCTCAAGGGTAGTGTTCAAATACCTGATAGATTAACCTGATGAGGAACTTATTGTTACGGATTTAGAATAAATCGTTTTCATATTTTTTTTTATGTTAAGTTGTAAAGGAAATAATTTTAGAACTTGTGAGACATTTTTCAAATCTTCTTGGTTTTTAAACGACTTGTTAACGGTGTGCTGTATTCCGACCGCAAGGCGCAATCTAATCAAATCAATTTTCGAATTGTCAAATTAAGCTCTGTCGGTAAAGCAGAATCTCTGAAGCTGGAAGTCGATAATTTTGCATTTTCCTGCATTGAGTTCGCTAACGTTATAAGATTCGCAGTCCTCGTAAAATTTTAGTAAAAGAAAGCTTCTTCGAACTCGAATTGCAACTTTTAAGGCGTAATTACATTTTGAATATAATTATCGTAAGCGCGCTCACTCCAGCGGCGAGGGCGGACTCTTCGCATTGGCGGGCCGGCGATGAGTAATACCACTCGTCGTGCAGAGTGACGTCGCAGCACCCCACACGGCCGCTCGCTCGCGAGCCTCAGTCCTCCGGCGCCCGGCGCCACCACGACACGGCATCCGCCTCTAACGCACACTAACTTCTACCGCGCCCTACGGACGCGCCCTTCCGCGAACACCCTTTCTTCCAAAAAAAAATGGACGGCATTGGAGCTGATGATTTACTGGGGGGCTTCGGGGACCAGATGCCCGCGGCCGCGTCGCTGCCGCCCATGAAGCGCGAGCAGGACTCGACGGACGATTTCGAGCACCTGGAGCGTGGCCGCGACGACGCGGAGTCGCCGCGTCACGCGCCGCGCATCGCCACGCAGAACTTCCTCGACATGGAGCGAGACGAATTTTCGGAGCCACGCGCGCCGTCGGCTGACAAGCTGACCGACAAGCTGGCCGACCAGCTTGCGGACAAGTTCACCGACAGCGAGTCGGACGCGGACACGGCGGGCGAGTCGCCGATGCACCGGCCGGCGCCTGCCGCGCCGGTGGCGGCGCCCGTGCCGGACCCGACGCCCGTGCTCGCACCGGTGCTGACGCCGAGCGCCGCGCCCGCCCCGCCGGCGGAAGCGTCGCGCCCCGAGCCGACACCGCCGAGGCCGGCCGAGCCTGCGCCGGCCCCCAGGCCCGCGCCCGTGGATCCGCCCAAGCCGGCCCCGGAGCCGCCCAAGCCCGCGCCCGCGCCGCCCAAGCCCACCGAGCCAACCCGCACGCCCGTCGCCCACGTCATCGAAGCCGAAGTCATCTTCTGCCAGATGGGACTTGGTAAGACATTACACAACGTATACACAAACATACACTTGTAATATAATGACACATTTTTACCAGGTCTTTCTACTTAAAGCGGCTTTTGTTCTCCAGATTAGTCACAAGTCTCGGAAATGATTTGCGACTGCGAAGCAGCGTGTTTATTATTCAGAAGCCAGCAGCTATTTGCATCTCATGATTTCATCGTCCATGTTCGCCTAGTTCCGCTCACGCGGCACGCTCCGCTCCGGTTTTTATGCAGTTTGATCGACAATGGCTGCCCAAGGTCCCTTTTCCTAGCAAAAAATTAGGCTCGTGATGAATCACGGGTCATTAGGTTTTTTCTACAAAGATTTGAGTTATCTTTTGGCGGGGGTAGAGGCGCGCGGGGGTCTGCGAGGTGGCGGAGCGGCAAGAGCGTTGACCGCTGCACTCGGGTAACGGCGCAACCCACGCTGCAGCCGCAATGAGAGCCCGAATCATTGAGAGCACCCCGGAAGTTACCGGATCGCATTCAAAACCCTCGGTTTCCTCATTCAGCTGCTATGTTTCTAACTGTAGCTCCATTTCAACCACAGTAAAGAGCATCGGAAGCTACTCGGCTCCTATCGTACTCGTATCGCGTTCGAAGCTTCTCGATCCCTACTCGATCGTAATTCGCACAACAATATCGCTAAAGCCGAATGGCCAGTTATGTGTTGGTGTTTATTTATACAGAAATTGTAGCCCCGCAGGACACAGGGAACTCGCAATGTAGTGACATGCGACACGTGCCGTGGCGACGCTAAAATCGATGCGCTTTTTACAGGGCGGAAGCGGCGTGACTCACGGACGCAATTACTGGTTACCAATGTTACCATTGCTATACTTGATATTGATTTCCGATTTACTGCGGTTAATTTGGGTGAATGCGTTGAGAATTTTGGACTAAATTTCGAGCGTCGAGCGGCTGTCGTCGCTCAAATGGAAGGAAGTTCCTTTAAAACGAGGTAAAAACATTACATAATTATGTGCTAACAGGCATGCCCTGAAAGTAAGCTGTGCTAGCGTGTTCGAATCATCATTCCAAACGTAAATTGGCCCAAAACGCGCTTCGCAGGTGGCTCTCCAGAAGACCTGATCGTCCTTAACGTGGAAGCCATAAAGTGGCTGATTGGCTTCAATATTAATATATATTTGATTATATATATATTTATTATTGTTTCATCCTGTTTGGCATACGATTAAATAAATAAACGTAAAATAACTTTCCATTGCTAATTTTGCTGGTGTATATGTCGCAGGGAAATGGCCAAAACAGAGATTTGAACAAAACTAAGGGATATGATCAAATCACGCAGGATGTTAAAATGGCGAATCCATTTTATCATTTGCCTAGAAAAAATCAGTAATTTGATCAAATCTCTGAATCTGTTTATTGAAATGACGAAATCGGCCAAAAAGGCAACTCTTTTTTGCATTTCACTAGATTTGTTTAGTGATTTAATAAAACCCCCGAAACGCGTTAGTGAGTTGACGAAACAAACTCGCAGTCAACTCGTTTTATCATTTCACTAGACACGTTTAGTGAAATGATAATGTCTCTACTGTAACATGGTGTAGGTGATTTGATCAAATCTCTGAACTGGTTCAGTGTTACTCTACAATTAAGTTTGATCAAATCTCTCACATGATGTTTCAGGGATTATATCAAATCACTGAACAATTCTGGTGAAATGAAAAAAAAACGAGTAGGCCTTTTTTGGCTGATTTCGTCATTTCACTAAATAGATTTAGGGATTTGATCTAAATTTTCACATCCTGCGTGATTTGTTCATATCTCTTAGAAATTTGTTGAAATCTTTGACATGATTTAGTGAAATGGTAAAATAAAATGACAAAAGTAGGTAATATAATTGTTTGTTAAATCAGATTTTTAATCGAGTACAAGAATAGGTAGTTGTAAACCGGAATATAATCATTTTAAGGTGGTTCGCTTTGCATACAAAACGTTCTTTGACATTCTCGGGGTAACGGCGTGATATTTTAAGAAACTTATATAACAAACTTTCATAAATTGCGTCTAAGCCGGCCGGTGCCTAACACGCAAGGGCGAAACCGGGGAGCGGTAAGGTGCAGGAGGGAGGTAACGCGACCGCACGAGCGACTTAATCTGTACTAGAGTTGAGATTTTCATCATTTCACTAAACGTGTCTAGTGAAATGATAAAACGAGTTGACTCTGCGAGTTAGTTTCGTCAACTCACTAACGCGTTTCAGGGGCTTTATCAAATCACTAAATAAATCTAGTGAAAAGAAAAAACGAGTTGCCGTTTTTGGCCGATTTCGTCATTTCACTAAACAGATTCAGAGATTTGATCAAATGACTGATTTTTTCTAGGCAAATGATAAAATGAATTCGCCATTTTAACATCCTGCGTGATTTGATCATATCCCTTAGAGTTTTGTTCAAATCTCTGTTTTGGCCATTTCCCTGCGACATATATAAAAGTCTGAAACCAATCGAAGTCTGTGTTCTGAAACCTGCCCGTTAACGTTATCAGCAATTTGCCGGGAGAAGATATCGCTATCTTATCTCATCATGAAAACGCAGAGCCAACAGCCAACAGCCAACAAGCGGCAATGTGAAAGTCCCGCTTACGCGAATTTTCGCAATTCGGTCGGAACAATTCATAACGTCGCGTGCAGCTGTAATGAGAATTTATGAGTACAGCGTAGGGCTTGCAACTTGATTATTCGAAAATATCGAATATTCATTTTGAATTTCGAATAGTTGGACAAGTGGTATTCGAATATATGTTAAAACATCATGATTTGTACACAAACGGAGTTATAACCACGCCATATCTAGCGGCCTTTAGACCTCACTGCATGCAGGGCACTAATTCAATGTTTAAGGAGGCAAAATCAATTTATTCTAAAAGTTCTTGAACTGTATATTTAATTTAAAAGGAAATGCGCTCTCCCCTGAGGGTAGGGATTAGCTAATGTTAATGACTAATTGTATGTATGTATGTATGTAAGCACTTTATTGTACACAATAACAGGTTAAAGAAAATACATGTCACACAATAGATCAAAGTACAAAGGCCAAAAAAGGCCAAAGCCAAAGGCAAAGGCTAATTGTTGTATTAATTTTAATATTCCTTCGCCAGCGTAATGCAAAGAACGCAGGCAAACCCGCGAGATAAAACATAGTATGTGTCCATCCAAAAAATTCCACTCTATAGACAGATCAAATATATTTTTTAATCTGCTACAATGTCAGTCTTTTTCCTTTTATAAATAACAGTAATTTATTATTATTATGAGCCTGTGCTGTCCCACTGCTGGGCAAAGCCCTCGTCACGCCATCGCCGATGGGAACGCGATCTGCCACGTCCCCATTTGGAGCTGTCGGGCTACCACTCAGTGGCGATCTTGGACCACAGCTCACTCGGCATGCGGCAGACATGACCAGCCCACTCCCTCTTCAACTTGGCCGCCTTCTGAAGAACGTCGACTATTTGAGTTTTGGAGCGCAGCGTGGTGTTCCCGAATGCGATCTATCAATTTAACTTAATATGGTTACTCATGGACATATGCAATAGATTCTCCTTATACCTCAATCCTATGTGCTATTTATTGGTTATACATAAGTCATGAGCTTAGTCTTTGTCATATACATCTCCAATAACTAACTTCTTATAAATAATATATATTTAGTATAAATATGTATCGGAGTCAATATGCATCCGAACAATAAATATTTTTTTAACGCAACGCAACACACTTCATTCGAAGCTTTTTACTTAGGTATACTGAAATAGGCATTGATGCCACCAAAGCCATAACGAGTCTATTACTTTATATTTTGTCGGTGAAATTGCGAACGTGCATTGCACTTGAAGTTTTCGTACATACTGAGTGAGCACGCTAATTAGATCAAGTTTAAAGAGGACGCGCTAAATCCCCCACACCGTTGTCTAACTTTAGTTAGAGTACCTACTGCATGCAATGAGGTCTAAAGGCCTCTTTTTAAGAAAATAACCATAAAAACACGTAGAAGTTCGTTTTCTTTAAAATTTCCAGAATTATTCGAATAATAACTCCGTAAAAAAAACTGAATATTCGAATATTTGAAAAAGGTCGACTGTTTGCAAGCCCTAGTGCAGCGGCACACGCCCGCTCGGACGCCGTGGATTATACCTACAGGCTACATAAGTAATAAAAACACCACACCACAATAAATCATGCACGCATCTGCGTCAGATGGCATAAAGAGTTAGCAAACACGAGTGATGCGTTGATGTATTGCATGATCGGTGTGCCATGAAGATATAGGCGAGACTGGTGGTAGCGGGATGGGCGGCACCATCGCTATTTTTAGCAGCAGTCGCGAACCGCTGGCTGCTCACAAGCGCGCCACCCGCCGCCGCGCTCACGTCGCGCCGCACCTGCGATCCATGTAGCACCTCGCTCCACGCACACCGTACCAAGTGACTCAGGACCATTACCTTTTGTGTGTTTGTTGTGATTTAATATAATCAAAATGGGATCCGATGACATCACGCGTAAGTATAAAGGTTTCCTTCCAGTTGTCCACTTTTGGACTGGGTATACTATTTTTCCTGACGTTCACGAGTGTAACAGATGGTTGTCCGGTCGGCCTATAGATACCTATAATTTGGAATTGTTCCTACAGTATTTTAATCGTATCTTCGTTTTTGATAACAGAGTTTTTTGAATATCCCTTCTATCCCTGCGTTTTGCTAATTCTTCGTTTTAACCCATTGCATTCATTCATGTCCTGTCTCTGAGCGACTATGTATTACAATCATGATGATTCCCTAGTTTTCCGTTGTCTACCTGGCTATGTCTAGGCCTCAGTTTTGGCTAGCTTGAGCACTATTATCTGCAATTATCTGTCATTGATCAAGTGCCACGGGCGTCGCTAAGGCGCAACCAAGACAACTGGCGGTGTAAAGAGTCGCCGTTCTATTTATGTCCCACATTTTATGCACTGTACGCGAATAAAAATTCTAATAGTTTGTAGCTATGTATCATTATGTCGCCGGTTGCTACGTCAGCAGATCTCTAAACACTGCTGACCTAATTCCGGGCCCTTCAAAAATGCGACGCAGTAGCGTAGCGACCCTCCGGCCTCCCCTCGCGATGAGGAGCGCTAATGAGCACAAACAGGATGGTGGAGCGAGATATTCTTCGATCTTTTCTTATTCATCGCTAGCCGACGGAAAAATAATAGACACTAAATAGTATGTTAATTAGCGTGCAGCTAATGATAATTGCCTCGAAATAGGTATTTCTAGCTTACACACCTAGTTCAGATTTTAGTAACAATTCAACAACTGGTAAACAATCCTTCTTACTTTCTTCCCGTTACATCATGTTCAAGGAAATATTCCACTGGAGTGGAATCAATAACCGCGAGTAGATAGGCATCGCGTAAATTATTAAGTGCAGTGCTCCGTAGATATGCCTGGGTTTTCCGGAAAGCCTAGACGGGTTGTAACGCGGCGAGGGGTCGCGGGGTGAAGTCTGGATCGATACCGTGCGGCCGACGCATACGTATACCAGTAAACTTCGCGTACTGACGAACTTCATCCATATTCAAAGATGCATTATCTCCCAACTAAATTTTTTGGTAAAAAAATACTAACCGACGCAACAGTCACCATGTTGAGTCGATAAGACTTCCGTTTTACCAATTTTGGCACGAGCCACTAAAAGTATAATTCTAGTCCCCAAGAGACGGTCAACAATGTAACATTGTCGTTCCAACGTGTGAGCTTCACCCCCGTAGTCTAGTTTTTACGAACAAAGGTCCCATTCTTCTCGCCCGCTTGCATTGTGCGGAGAAAGTCAATTTCGGCACCAACTCCGGTTGATTGAACAAGCGTGTCGTCTGAAACGTTGCTCTTAGTAGCGTTGTCGCTAAGTAGGTCAGATGAAAGGAAAGTAGGTCTGATGCAGTTGACGAGTATCTTGTGTTAGTGCTTATCGGGATAGGTTGAGTAGGTTCACGAGTGGTATTCTAGGTATAATCGGTTGTATGTTTCTCATCCTAGTATAGGGCGGTAATCGATGAGGCGATGAACCGCGCGTCGGGTCACCGTCACCGCTGCTTGCATTTGCTACCTATTTGAGCATTTCTTCAGGCTAATGTGGATTTTGGATTTGATCATTACATTTTGGATTGAAATACGAACTCATTAGTAATTCAGGAGTATGTTTTCTACTTCATAAAGCGCTTCGTCACGACGCGGGTTATTTTTCGGTGTTTCTGTCTGATATTTTCGTAAGTAGTCAATATTGTTTATTAGCTACTTTGCCATTACCGATAAACACCGACTTAAGTGAACACTTGTAAACGTTATTGCTTATTGCAGTACAGTCGAGGTCAAAGATATGTTTACACTTTTGCACCTTATTGCCTTGTGGTAGCCTAGGTGCAAAAGTGTAAACATATTTTAGACCTCGACCGTACAAAGTGTATACTGATGTCGTATCTTTCTATATTTCTTTGTCATCAAGTTATTCAAAATAAACTGGAATGTTAAATAAAAATAAACGATAAATATTTAATAACTCCTAAAGTATTATTTTCAAGAACGTATTAATGCGTCACCTATCGATTATTGAGATGTATATGTACCTAACTACCCAGACGATGACATCTCCCCATGATCTCATACGAATAGTGCCTACCAGTGCCTCACTCATTCTATGTAAATTTATGTAGGTGTTCTTCGTGCAACATTGTTATGGTTTTTTTTTAACCCCCGACGCAAAGAGAGAGGGTGTTATAAGTTTAACGTGTCTGTGTGTCTGTGTATCTGTCTGTGGTATCGTAGCTCTCAAACGGGTGGACCGATTTGAATGCGGTTTTTTTTATTCGAAAGCTGTTGTGAGCCCGAGTGTTCTTAGCCATGTTTCATGAAAATCTGTTTAGCCGTTTTTGAGATATTGATATTGAGATATAGGGTTTTCAACTTTTCTAAGTTGTAGTTATATAATTTATAACTTGCCCCGTCGGGTCATTTATTCATTTTTTGGATCCACGTAAAGTATGGAATGAATTGTAAACCAGATTTTTTCTAGTTTTTGTTTAATTGGATTCCTCTATGAAGGAGATAAGAAGTTGGCGGTCGAAGTTGATGTCTGCAATCATTCCTATTCTACGCATGGTAATGGTAAACACTTGCTATCGTTGCAATACTGTCACTTTCTTTGATCTATCTATCAGTCATCGTATCGCTATCTATCTATCTGGCTATCCCTACACAACCTCGTTTATTTGGAGTGTTAACGGGTTGACTCAAAGTGATGAGAAGGTTTTCAATTGATACTAGCAGGCGGAAAAAAAAACTTATATTCTTTTGTTATAAGTCATTATGCATACCCAGAAGTGGTTGAGAGACCGAGACAGACATTTCGTGCCGAAAGAGTCTAACCCCCCAAAGGTCCCTAAAGCTCGTCCAATTGAGGATTTCTGGGCAATCCTTAGCAGACAGGTTTATAGTGATGGATGGGAAGCAAAATCATCAAAGCAGTTAAAGCGTAGAATACAAAGCCAATTAAAAAAAGTAAAGTTGGATGTGGTCCAAAGTATGATGAGAGGGGTTAAAACCAAGTTGCGAAAAATTGAGGACGGGGGACCTTTTTGTATATTGTAATTAGTAATTGACATACTTGTGACAGTTTATTTTCGTATAATAAT
Source organism: Epinotia bilunana (assembly GCA_947049275.1). Lineage (NCBI taxonomy): Eukaryota > Metazoa > Arthropoda > Insecta > Lepidoptera > Tortricidae > Epinotia > Epinotia bilunana. The sequence continues at coordinate 40,049,983 of OX346253.1, read as the reverse complement.
AACATAAAAACCTATACTTAGTGATTTCATTTAAAAAAAAAAATCTCATTACTTTAAGCCAACCCGTTATAGAGATTTTTGGATACCGACGAAGACCCATCTAATCGATAGACCTTAACATTGCTATACAGCTATTTTATCTTATGATTATGAAGGCGGGTTGCTAATGACTATCAGAGTGTTCATAAGCTCGAGCTGTAATTTCTGTAACACATACCTAGTGACAATGAGCAAGCACCATCAGCAACACAACACAGCACAACACTACACCGACTATTAGTAACATTCACTTATGTCCAGGTAACTGCCGTCGCTGGTACATCATCAATTCATCGCACACCAGTATGTCTATACTGCCGATATTTGTCTTGAAACTATAAGCGGGACACTCGGGAATTAATTTTGGGATGAAAAGTGCATAAGCTTCCGCGTACGGCACGTTCATTTCGTTTATGTCGTTTACTGTATGAGCAGGCGCACTGACAGACGGATGGTTTGTCGCGATCCGCAGGTGCGGTGACGTCACCACTATATTTATACCGCGACCTACCCTCAACGGAACTTCGTCTAGGGCGCTGGCAATTTGCAATTATATTGTTATAATCCCATTGATCACATGCAGTATGTACTCAAACATTCATATGTTTGAGTACATACTGCATGTGCACACCTCCTCACAAATAACGATCCACACCTTCATAGGTGTGGATCGTTATTTGTTATGAAATACTTATGGTCAGATCCGTTGAAGAAATGTATACCCTCATCTATTATTTGACAATGACCAATATTACACGTTAGATAATATACGGGTTGATAATTCGTACATGGGTTGCGTAGCGAAATCCTGGACCGAAGCTGTTTAATAAAATATATGATAATTAATCTTACTAATATTATAAATGCGAAAGTTTGGATGTTTGGATGTTTGGATGTTTAGATGTTTGGATGTTTGTTACTCAATCGCGCCTAAACGGCTTAACCGGATTGGATGAAATTTTGCACGATATAGTTTATAGCCTGGATTAAAATATAGGATAGTTTTTATCCCGGGCCCACGCAGACGAAGTCGCGGGCGTAAGCTAGTATAATATATTATTAAGGTACTGTTACACATGCTCTTTAGTAGCACGAAAGCATAGTTTCGAGTAAATCAGGGACCGGACAACCCTTTCCGCGGTAAATGCCTTTCAATGGGCATCCCTTAAACACGGCTAACCCATTGAAAGACTTTCCAGTTTGAACTGCTAGCTCATTCGTTTGACTACCCCTTATCGAAAAACTTAGCAAAAAATAAAGCTAGCCCTTTGCAATTGCGTACTGTTATCCTATATGCCTTGCAATCCCTTAATAAGGGTTACCCTTATCATTTAGCGCTTTTTATAAAGCTTTCCCTTTAGTAATGTCGTAGTTGAGCCCTGCTTAAAAGAGACAGGATTAGTGTTCTACGCTAGTGTATGAAAAGGAAAGAAAATACGTGCCTAAGGGGGTTTGTAAAATTCATTTGTTTGCCTACCATAACCTACTACATACTAGTAAAATTACAACTACCAGTTGCTGCGCTTACCTACTATTGGATTCGGACTTCGGAGTAATGTGTGCTTTATGAACAAGGTAGACGATTTAAATTAGCTCGTTTATATGCTAAAAGAGAAGCCCTCTATCAAGGCTAACCCTTATACGAGGGCCACACTGAAAGTTTTGCGTAACTTTTAAATAAAACAATTTAAAACAAAACTAATACATTTACTGCTTCTCAAAATATTCTCCCTTGCATTTTATACATTTATTCTTCCGCTCGAACCATTTTTCAAAGCATGATACCCAGTCGCTTGACTGCATGTTTTCGACGTGTTGGTTAAATGTCGCCACTGCATCTTCGGGCGTCTTAAATGTTAAACCTCTCATCAAATCCTTGATTTTCGGGAAAAGGTAAAAGTCACAGGGTGCAAGATAAGACTATAAGGCGGATGAGCCACGGTCTCCACATTTTCGGAACTCAAAAACGCTTTTGTTTTTTTTGCAGTGTGGGGGGACGCATTATCATGATGCAGGAGTATGCGGCTTCGTGGTCGTGTCTCGCGAACTTTTTCAAAGACTGTGGGCAAACAAGTTGTGGTGTACCACTCGGCATTTACAGTTCTTTTATTATTTAGAAGGACTGTGCAGACATGGCCACTTTTTGAAAAAAAACAAGCGATCATTTGTTTGGCAACGCTTTTGGCTTGTTGAATTTTTGTTGGCCTACTGTCACCTTCAAAGACCCATTCACTAGACTGTTGTTTCTTTTCTGGATCGTAACAATAAATCATGTTTCATCTCCTGTTACGATGTTATATACACCATTTGAACATCCGTTCTTATATTTCCGCAGCATTTCTTGGCACCAGTCGACACGTGCCCGTTTTTGGCCTGAAGTTAGTTCATGAGGAATCCACCGACAACAAAGTTTCCTGACTTTTAAATTTTCGTGTAAAATCTTTTGTATTTGACTCATACCAATCCCTAATTGTCCTCGAATTTCGTCGTAAGTGATTCGTCGGTTTTCTTCTATCAGTCGTCTCACAGCAGCAACGTTTTCTTCAGTGACCGCGGTTGACGGTCGACCTTCACGAAACTCGTCATCGAGACTAACACGGCCCCTATTAAATTCAGCGTACCAACGTCTCACGGTGCTCAGATGTGGTGCTTCAACACCAAATGCATTTTGAAGGCGAGTACTACACTCATGCGGAGAAAGAGAACTTTTAAAATCATAAAAAATCATTGCTCTAAAATCTTTACGGGTCAAATCCATTTTGAATGCAATCGGTTTATTTCGAACTGACAAAAAAAACAAATGACTATCGATTTCCCGCCAATATTTAGTACATTCCATAAACAAAGGTCTATATTTTTTTTAAATAATCAATTCGAAATTGGAATGAGTGCGAATAGCCAGGAGTGCAAAGCAAAACTTTCAGTGTGGCCTATGTAAGGTATTGGTGAGCGGGTGATAAGGGTTTTGTAAGGGTATTGGGATACCGATTGCTCATATGGGTTAGCGTTTATATAAGGGCTTTAAAAGCAAAACAGGGACCGGCCCGTTTTGCTTTTAAAGCCCTTATATAAACTTGTAAAGGGTTTTGTATGGGTTTTGCATAAGGCTTAACTCACCATACCTTTTGCCCGACGAAACCCATTAATTCCGTTTTTTGCCATTTGGCTACGGAACCCTTATAGGATTACTTTGTTGTCCGTCCGTCCGTCCGTCTGCCACGACCCTTGTCTCAGGAACGCGTGGAGGTATCAAGCTAAAATGTATACCATCTACTGTCCCTAGGAGCTGTGAAAAAATCAAACTTCTAAGCCAACGCAATCAAAAGATCAGCCGTTTATGCCGCAAATTTTTGAAATTCGCAAGCTAATCAAAACCTACAGGGTACTTCCCGTGAACTCAGAAATTTCTCTGAAGAAATCTTGAAATTTGGTACGAAGCAACGTCTTATAAAAAAATAAAAAGAAATAAATAAATTAATAGCACAGATAAAGGAAAAATTGCGAAAACCGTAAATTTTTAGTTACATCATATAATAAAAATATTTTTAATAATTTTAAAGTTATTACTTATATACCTACAGGTTTGTACGGAACCCTCGGTGCGCGAGTCCGACTCGTACTTAGTTTGGCCGGTTTTTTTTTACTTAATCTGGATTTACCGGCTTTAAATTTTTTTATTATCATATTATATTAATATTACCAAAATGGATGATTATTTCGTTAATAAACATAGAAACTAAAGCAATTAAAAATCCCACTCTATTATTGTCTATTGCCAAAAAATTACGGCAATAACTTAGGGTGTTAGGCAGCGGACCTTCTGTACCTTTAGGTACTATTAATTATTCTGTGCTCATTCATTATCAAGTAACAGGTGAGGGTATATTCGTCTTCAACGTATATCTGCCTATTAGTGTTGATTTCTAGTCAAGTGCGAGTTGTTGTTGTTGAAACTCCATGCTTTCGACAAACTGAAGTATAGGGTACTCGATCTTTGATTTGATAGGACTTGATAAGGGAATATTGATTTTTGATCCCTTTAATAATCCAATAGTATATTTTGTAGCTCGCTCGAGTACGAGTCGAGTGACACTTCCTTGCATACTTTTCGATATTTTATTTTACAACTTGGTTGTTATATGAGGTTGAATTTCACATATTATTCGCTGGAAAATCGCGCAACGTTCCCACAATCACAGTGATTATAATTAGCATGAATCATGCAGGGTCGCGTGTCTTGCGAGGGCGGAAAGGGACGGGGCTCCCGGAGCCCGCGTGGCGTCTGACTCACCGACTGTTGTATAGCTCCAGCTCGAGCCCTATGGCCTAATTTGTATATACGGCACTCACTTCTGACACTGACCAAGAGTTTAAAACTATGGCAAAACACTTGTACACAAAAAAGGGTGGTGATAAAATGTATTGTCCACTCCTCTCGACCCGACTCTCCACTCTCCTTCGGCAGTCGGGTAAAAAAACCTACTTTTCGGTACATTATAAATTGGAAAGACAGTTACCGTTGGATGGAATTGCTTTATATTTGTGGCAGGAGTATCCCTTCGATAAAAAATATTTAATACATTTTAGTTGTAACGTTTTTATATTAAGTATTAATTTTACAAGTTTTCCTGGTCAGTTTGCCTTAAGCCTTGTTTTTCCTCAATTACAACATTACAAGAAACCCCGGAAACGGCATGAACAATACTTCTATCTTTAGATTCCGTTTGTTCCTGTTCGTTTCTGAACATAATAGACAGACACCTACTATTTGCAAATGGTTGAATTGACTGACCTAGATATCGTAAGTATTTTTTTCGAACCAAACTTTTCTTGCATGCGAACGCTTGAGAAAACATTTCTTGGTCGTCAATCGTCATTGCATGGTCCTTTTCGAATTCTCGCGAATACTGTTTGGGCTATATACGGCGCTGCATTTGTAATATCTTCACTGTTTTTCTTGTAGAAACATTTTAAAAGCTTGATACAAGCATTGGTAACCAACAATAAAACAATAACCTGACTGTTAAGGGGCTCTCATACGCCAATGACCTTCGATCTGAATCCCTTAGTTTGCTAATGTTTTTTGTAGCTTATTATATTAACAACAACGGCTTTAAGCAATATAGTATCCCATATTTACTTCAAAGTTCGTTGTTTTTGAGATATTTGGCATCAGTTGGACAATTTTAGGCCAAAAAACTGGTTTTCTGGCCATAACTTTTGTGTTAATTGGTTTAAAATGAAAACCCTAGGCCAGTTTTTAGAGACGTCACAGACGAACCCAAATATGTAGATTTCGTATATGTTAGATCTTTCACGTCAATAGAGATACGAAATAAGTGTTTTTAGACGATTTTTAAAAAACTCATACAAAATTAAGTATTCATTTGTTTCAAAATCCGGTACACAAAAATGGAGATAAAAGATTGAAGAACCGATAACCGTTTGACTTATAATTCTATCTGTAGTGCAAACGTAGGAGAAACGATTCAAAACTTGTCAAAAATCGACGAAAACCTCGGGCCCCCTTAAGTGAGTGTAGCATGTGCCCGTACCAATAAGGTGGTATTGTGTGTCGGTGACATGTGTATGGTAATTCACGTAGCGTCGTCACAGCAATTTTGTTATAACTTTGTTCATTCTGCCCTTGACTCTGCTAACCTTAGTTTTCGCCAAGTTTGAAGAAGTTAATTGTTAAACATTTATGTCATACTTTAAAGAGACGTTTCGATTCCTACTTGTATTTATTGATAGAATTTTTTCATGTTTTATTTGTGATATACGCTTCATTCTAATCTAACCAACGTGTTCACGAATCATTTTGCGCCCGTCCATGAGTTAGAATTAGAACCTAGTAAGTATAGACTGACACTGGTTCGCCTGTGGCGATGCGGTGCGTTAGCTTTTTGAATAGGTGAGTACCTCGAGATAAGCTCGATAAAGTAGTTACTGCGCAAATGCGTGAGATAATCCTAGATGAATAAGTTATGGGCGCGTTTTAGATCAAGTGAAGCTGCAGCGCGCTAAGGCCGGCTGAGTCACAGGCAGACATGGTCGGACACTCACGGGAATATCTCGTAAACCGTCTGTCGGCTGTCGGTCAAGCTCGGGAATGGGAGGGCGGCCAGCGTACCTACTAACCAACACTTAATTGACCAATGATACACCATTTCCTTTTCACATTGACATACACTTTAGGTAAGCATCTGACCACAGTTTCGTCTGATGGTGTCGATCAGAGGGCCTACCGCGAAACGAAAACGAAATTCGTTTGTGTATCTCCGTCTCTGTCGCACTTGCTAGTTCGAGCGACAGAGAGGGAGATACTCGAACGAAGTTTGTTTTCGTTTCGCGGTAGCCCCCTCAGGTTGATGATGTAGCATAGAGCCTTATTTACCATTCTTTTGAAAAATGTGGTACCTGCTCTCGGTGAAAAAGTACATACTGGAAGAGGTTTCAACTTCTTGTGTCAGTTGCGTCTGCAAACGATCAGTCAATGTGCTGCTGTTTGGTTTTAGAAATGCATTAAGTTAACGGTCGCTGCCCTCGATGATTGTAGTGTTATCTGCGAGCTGACACTTGACTTCGCGGTGCGGTTCGACAATTTGTCTACGACTCGCGCGCCGCTGCATTATCTTATCCATTGCTTCGGCTTACTGGTAGGTTGGATGTGACGTCTTGCTAAGACTGTGTAAATATGCTATGGTTGGGGATACGGTATTGTAAAAGCACGCTTTCGGACTAACCAATTTCGCAACTAACACCTGTTAATGCAAGCGCCTGCACCGGCGGGCGGCGGGCGCTGGTGGTGCTGGCCGGGCAGGGCGCGGGGCGCATGCGCGGGCGGGGCGCGCGCCGCCGCGCCAGTATCGACGCAGGCCTCGGGCGCGGCGCGCGTCCCGTCTGTCACGCGAGTGTTACGTAAAGTGCGGCCATGGCGGACTCCGGGCCCACCCTGTGCTCCGTGCTCAACCCCAGTAAGTGCCCGCCGGCCCGGCTTCGCTTGCCTCTGTCGCGACTAACCCGCTAACGCGCCGCCTTCTCTTGCAGATGCTTGGTTCGACCCGCAGAGGCTCCATCCCGAAGGTGAGTCCAGCGAGGGCAGAAATACGCTTAGGTCGGCGCGCCGCCAACTGGGCCGCGCCGCCCGGGCCGCTCGCCCTGTGACCCAGTGACCGCCGGTGTTGTGAGCCCAGTGACAGTGACAACAGTGACCCTCACAGGCCCGAAGGCCTCCCGTGTATCTCCCACCCTCATTCTTCACACATGACACGCGTTCCAACCAAGACCGCCCGATGTAGCCTCGCATGCCACTCCGACGGGCCCGACCTCATTCAAACACTTGCGATTATCATTCAGCGCTCCGCCTGTCACGGTGACGGGTACAGCGAAAATCATTGTTGTACCCGATGCAGGTGTAGAACACATTTCTAGTGAGTCGAGGTCGTTGTGTTAGGGAGTAGGAGATCATTCAACTTCTGCTACTAATTGCCAAAATAATGTTGGCGCTCAAAAATGTCACTATCCGGTATTCCTCAGTGAGGTTGTTGCCTCGGCCGAGTATTTATATCTTCCCTAATGCCTAAACTCGCGAAGGACGGTGGTGTCCCCGCAATGCGGAACCGGGCTCCGCTCCCGGCACGCCGCCGGCCGCACGTCTCCTTGATACACATACAAGATTCCTTCGATTACTTGTTTCGAAATTGTTGCCCAATGTAGTACGCACGCGCGTGCTAATCTCGCGAACTTCAGCTCTGCCAAGATCAAATTAGACTAATTTTGAACTGACATTGACGGCTAAACAATACAAACTGTCACGATTGACCGTCGCTAGAAGATAAGAGCTCATTTATATAATAGGTGGCCGTTTGTGGGCAATTAGTGGGGGCACGGGAGGGCTAGACGATCAGGTCGGGCCGCGGTGCGCACGGAAAGCGTATTCGTCTACACTAAGCGAATCTTACTGTCTTGGACAGTACGATTCGCTTATTTCTGTGTAAATAGTTTGCATGTCTTGCATGTTAATGTGTTGTTTCGTGTGCGTGGTGGTGGCGCAGATACTCTCATCTTATCCAACCTTAAAGTCTCGAATCACGTTGCTAATACGAGTACGTCTCGGGTTAAAGCTATTATATCATCTAATTCGATTCTCTTTAATATCCGACACTATACGTCTACGATACGCTGGGTCTAATTAAATTAGAAACGAATGTTCTCTGATGTCATGTCTGCCAGGGACGAGGCGCGAATAAGCAAACATGCAGGTTAACACGTCTGTATAAGATTGCAATCGTTTTGCACAATCGTACCTGCCTACCGCTGCACCACGAAACTCGACCCGAGCCCCGGAGGCCGCGGCGGTGTCCCATCCATCTCTATTTAACAATATTCTATCGGCCGTTTTACCTTACTTAGTAGAACTTCTGTAGACGATAAAACAAGGAACACGCAATAAATAAGACGTACCTAATCTATGCGTACGTTGGACCTACTTATTACTTTCAATCATTATTCATTATGTTTTAATTGGTCAGTTAATATGATAGTTCATGATCGTAAACCTGACGCAGAACGTTTATACAAGGAGATCAAACAATTAAGGCGACAATTATGCGCAGTAAAACCAAACCAAGCAATAAGGATTGTAAGAACTGGTTGGAATTCTGTGGCTGAGATTGAGATTCAGAGTATAATACTGATGACATTACTAAATATGTCGCTAACTTGCTTCGCGTAGTACCTTTTGATGTTAAGGAATGAATGTTTCGTAGGTTTCGTTAGCGTAGCTTGGCCATTTGTTTTTACTAAAGTCAATGAATTGTCGCCTGCGGTATTTCCGGACCGTTATAACCTTCAAGCCTTCAAGAAAAGAGCGTACTCCCAGCTTAAAGGCCGGCAACGCACCTACAACTCCTCTGGTGTTGTAAGTGTCCATGGGCGTCGATTATCGCTTACCATCTGGTGATTCGACTGCTCGTTTGCCTCCTATATAAAAAAAAAGTCTGACTAGCCCACACACATTGGGCTGGTATAGAGGCCCGGCTGAAGAAATTCGCCACCTTAATGAAAAACCATCTTAAATAAGCTACACTGTTGCTGCCTGTGACTGGCCAGAATATACTTCTAGCTAGGTAGCTAGATGATGAAGGCCAGCGCCAGCCTGTATAATCACAAAACATTTTGTTCTCGTCCGTGAGTTCGTCTCTAGTATGTAATAACGACAACCATATGATGATTCCTAACAACTATGCGTAATCGGAGATGAGAATGATACTGGTTCCCCTGAACGATGCGGTCGGTAAGGTTCGTCAATAAAAACACAGTTGTAAGTGTTGTAACGAGTCTCTTCCCGCGTCCGCTGCGACGCACTTTATTTACATCTACAGTTATCAAGTAGACAGTAGATACCAGCCGAGTAGATATCAACCTCCAGGACATGCCGAGAACACGTGTTCGTCGATATGTGTGAAGGTGACGAAACGTTTTTATCGTGATTCCTGCCCGTGGGATCCGATTGCCCTGACATGTGTAGACATGGTACTTTGTGTCGAAACAGAATCGGCAAACATTGCCATACCAGATGCTTGTCGAGCCTATCATTCCCATTGCTATGCAAAGACCGAGAGGTCTTCGTTTCCACAAAAATTAAGCCTATACCTATTCGCCTCACATTTTGGTAGGTTTCTTTGTTTCTCGTTTTTTGAAAAACAATTTTAGTATCGGAAATTACAATAATTGCCTAAGACTGATGACTGATGATGGTGATGATACTTCTCTGTGAAATAGAAGATTCCTCGATTATTCATGTTTTCACATTTATTATTATTATCTGTATAAGTGATGAGCTGCTCCAGGACCTTAGATCAAGGCTTGTCTCAGCACCTTCTTCAATATGTACCTGAATATGTCGGCACTTACTTGGCAATTTGCTTATTCAGAATTATGTTATGACTCTTCAACATGCCAACTACATTAACAATACGCTCTCAGACAACTAAACGTTAAACTTTATGGCCTCCGCCATAAGGCCGCGCTTAGAGCACTGTGAATTTTGACGGTAGTCCGGGCGGTTCCCGGGAGCACAGAATAAGTATAGATAATGGTGATGGAAGTCCATTACCCGTCCTGGTTCCCAAGCCAACGGGATACCTATAGGCATTTCCCCACCTACAAAAAAGGTGTATTATAGAATATTGGTGATGCAGATTACGAATTATTAGGCACTTTTCTGGAAGGTTATCCTCACGGTCACACACAGTACTGTAATTTTCTAAATTTAGCGCCACTGATTGCATTTTATATCACGCTGTTAGAGTGATACCGCGTGCTTCACGCTGATGTAATGGACCTTGGCAAAGAGCTTGTTTCGTGCCCATTGTTTTACTACAACGAGGTTCGATTAAGTGGTTAGTTGTATTCAAATGATAGTCGTTTCGTAGATTTGTGTAATCTTTCGCCGTGTATCTTTATTGTTCGCGAAAATGACGCGATATTTGCGTTTTTTATCATAACAAAATATTGACTTGCATTGTTGGATTTTTTTTTAGTCATTCAGCACCGAGTCCTAGTCTTTTTCTAACTGAATAAGTGTGAAAATTCGCCAAGTTTCCGTAGGAGGCACCGTCCGCGAACGCGCGGAAGTCGTTGTATATATAGCAGAAGGACGCTGGCCCAATAGGGTATATTCATGCATTTTTTTAATTTTTGTAAACTATTCTATAAGTAATTATATAACCGGAAAAAAATATAACACTTTCACAATATTATTGAATGAGCTAAAAAATAATAATTAAAATTACTATCATTTTCGGACGCTTAAAACGCCGCCATTTTGGCGCGCTCATTTTGTGACGTCACCGTGCACGTAGAATAAATAAACAAAGAAGTGTTTGATTCACAGTTTTAGTAAAAGTGAGTTATTAAAGCTTGTAAGATCAACTTATTGTAACGGAAGAGCACACAAAAGCTTATTATAAATATTGTATTGCCCCTATTTATGAAAGTAACACTAAAACTGCACCTGACATGATATATTTTCATATGCCCAAAGAAGCAAAATATAAGGAAAAAGGGGTTTAAGTCGATGAGGAGATATAATGTATCGTGTTTGAGTAGTTTATATTGTTATGAACATCATTTTGAAGTGATTATTAAATATGTTTGTATCTAAAATCTTTTTTATTAGGACTGTCGAACAATATAAACAATAACCTAACCTAAAAATTTATATACTTATAAAACTATTCTGATTCCCATTTTTTTAGTTATTAATGTTACCAAATATTATGATTTTTGTTGATCAACAGCTGATTACGAGTGTTGATTTTGATTACGAAACGTTTTAGCTAAGTTTCTATGTTTGCACTGTTGATCGAAGTTGAAAGAATTTAATCCTTTCTACTAAGTGTCCCACACAAATTTGTTTTATTTATAAGCCTTGACGAAAACAACATAATTTGTTATGTTTATAAAGATGTTCTGACCATGTAACATTCCTAATACCAACATATCTTTGATTAGGTATATAATGAACATATTATGTAGGTACTAGTTTTTTATTCCACTTATTTAAGAAAGACACCTTCGAGGTACGTACTTAGTCATCATGAACACATCAATTTCAGGCAGATTAACCGACTTTGCCTTGACAAAACCGCTTCCAGTCACTGTGGCGAGACTTTTTTCACAAGGAGTCACTGCTTTCAGTTATAATAATTCCCAAAAAACACTGATTTATTATCATAAACAGCGGCAAAACAATGCGAATAACTTTCAATAATCATACAAACGACCTGTTAACAGTAGACACCGAGTGCACGGTGACGTCACGATTCGCTCGGCCAATAGCGTTGCGTTTTGAAAATTTGCGAGGGAATTTGAAAAATACTACTTTTAAATAATGAAGTTTGTTAATAGAAACATGATAATTGGTAAAAATAATCATGTGAGTATATTTATTAAGCAATAAAGATTACTCATGATTTTTTTGGCCATTTCTGAATCACATGCATATTCCCTATTGTATTCATAATGAATTTAATTTAAAACTGTATCCAGTCGGATGGTAACCGACGGAGTCGCTCCACCTGCCGCTTGGTATCGCCCATTGGAGTATCAGCGATTTCCTCATCAGAAAAATTCAAAATATTTCAATTCAATTCATTTATTGCAATAATCATGTTCATTATACAATGGATGTCAGAAAATGTAATAAGTAGATACATGATACCCTGCTAGGGCACTGCATTTATTCAGCAAATAGGCCACGAGGGCACTTTTACAAGTCAAAATATCTATCCATAGACTCAAAATAGTATAAGTACATTATTCATAATAGAATTAACTACAACAGAGTTTACATGTCAAATACAATAAGAGAAAGAAATTACAATCTTATTTCTTAGAGATGTATAAGGTCTCCAAGTTCTATGCTTCAGCTTTGAGCTTGGGCCGAAAACCGTTCGTATGTCCGGTGTCCCGCTGCCCGGCTGTTCTGTACAGGTCGCATTTGTCAGTGTGAGCAGATACAATAATTATATAGATTTTTTTTGGCCGATTCACTTTTCGAAATGAAAAAAAAGTATTAGAAAGAAGAAAGAAAGAAAGATACATTTATTCACAAACACACAGGACACACGTGTTAAACAATAAAATAATCAAAAAACAGAAAACAGATAAAACATGAAACAAGTGTGTCTCTGCGGCAGTGAACCGGACACTGGCTCAGCATTATGCTGAGGTGGCAGACACCTGCAGCGCTGATTTTCAGCCAGCACCGTCGGTGACTCACGGAAACGTCATACAAATGTAATAAATAAACTACCTACAGTATTGGGACAGGCGAAAGAGAAATAAACATAAATAAAAAGTGAGATATATAATATTAGTTATACTCACGAGTTCTACAGCTCACCAAGTCACTAGTATTCGCTTTGTGAATCTGCTAGTTAAACATCGTATCGTTTGAAAGTTTTATTTTCTCGGAAAGCACCGCTTTTATGGGAATCATGATAGAAACCTAATCCGGTTAGGTTTAATGACCATCCAAAATTATGTGATATGAAAAAGCTACGAATCGTGACTAAGGAAGTTAGTGCCATCGAATTCCAGCCTATGCCTAATTTCCCATGTTACACGTGGTTGCATCGAACTGCACTGTAACTGCGATTCACTTTCTTGCGTGGTTATGCGCTATAACTGCGTTGCGTGGACGCAGCGTCGGCCGACTGCCTGCCTGCCTGCGTGCCGCAAAAACAAAGGAAAGTAACGTGATTAACTAACACGTGTGTTCTGTTCAGTGATGTTACGTCTATCGCCTATGCAACTTGTCTTGTTGAAATTGTTATACAGGGTGTAACAAAAATGGGGTATGAACCGATCAAGGGCTTGACAGGTATCGTGTTCTGATAAGAATAAAGAGAAAAAAAAAATTTGACGCGATTTTTTTTACATTTGTATGGAGCTCGTCGCTCCAGTCGGCCAACGCTTCATACAAAGGTAAAAAAAAAATCGTGTCATTAAAATAGTTTATCTGGAAAATGTGACATACTAGCGCTCAATAATCCCCCTCTTGCAGGAAAGTCCATCGTTCCGTTCCACGCAGTATGAAATGTTTGTAGTAATCTCCGGACGGAGGTGCGGTGCAGTGTGTCATACGGGTCATACCACACGGAATGTATATACAAACTGAGGTACCTGCATACAACTAGCTCCGCATCTCCGGACGGAGATGCGGAGCAGTGTGACCTCCACCTAAGCTGCAGCAGGCTTCCGTGTTTACTGCCCTGACTCAAGCTTGACATTAATTTTCTGTTGAGCATATTCACAGGCATTTATAGTATAGTATAGTGGTCAGACGAATTCTCCACGGTCAATTTGAGGCGTGTTGTACACGTGGTTGGTAGTGTTGATGTATTCGCCTTCGTCCAGTTTTCTTGCCTTAGGTCAGTGCCTGATATGTGCTGGTTGGTATTCACAACGCTTACCGAGTGCGCTCGTCTCAGATGAACCAGTTTCTAACCTCTGACTATGTACGCGATATTAACAGAACTTATGATAATACCGGGAAAAGTCAAGCTTCAACTCGTTTTTAGGGTTCCGTAGTCAACAAGGAACCCTTATAGTTTCACCATGTCCGTCCGTCCACCCGTCTTCGGCATAGCTCAGTAACTGTAATTACTACTAGAAAACTGTGATTCGGCATGGGTATATAAATCAATCACGCCGACAAAACAGTAAAATATAATCTCGAAAAAAAATTTTTTTTGGGGTACCTCCCCTACACCTAAAGCGGGGATGTAATTTTTTTTCTCGTCAAGCCCGTGGTGTGAGGTATTGTTGGATAGCTCGTTCAAAAATATTGTGGGTTTCCTAGAACCACTTTTCAAATCGATGATTCGTTTGCGAGATATTGGGCTTTAAAGGTTTAGCACTGTATATAAGGTTACCTTTTTGATTGTATTTCCTTTTTCCGTGTTTTGTGTGCTAAACAAATAAATTCTTCTTCTTCTAATGTTTGTTCGGATTCATGTGTCGTCCCCCCCCCCGTCCCCGTCCCCGTCCCCCCCTCACACACATCTCATATGTCGAAATCCGTCAAACGGTTTAGGCTACAGGGCGTGCCAAAGAATAAGCTCACATACATACATACATACTCTCGAAAAACATAACCCGAGGAGGGGCTTCGGCAGTCGGGTAAAAATTGACGATGTTTGACCATAAATAATTGAGACGTTCGATGCCTGTATTTCTGTTCAAACTTATAAATACTAACAGAGCGTTTTTACGTTCCATAAGAAACTTCTTATGGACTATCAGTGAAATACCTTAGTGTTGTCCAGCTCATCTTACCCTAGGGAACCCCCGAACGAGTACAAAACGTTTGATGAATAAATAACCCGGATTCTATGTAAAAAAACGAATATGGCTTGATGGTAGGAGCTATAGAAAAGTAGACATATAATGTTTGTTCTCTCGTACTCGTAATGCTTGTTCTGTACGGTAATGAATGCTGAGCAGGTGAGCAGCGGGGCGCGGCGCGGCGCGTCGTGTCAGCTATACACGACGCGCCGCGCCCCTCCGCACTGCGTATACTTACATTTATTTACCTGTGCGATGTGCGGACAAACATTCGACGGGACATGTTAGTTTGTGGAGAGTGGGTTGACGAGTTGTTGACTCGAATTATTGATTTCGCAGTTTGGTGTGCAATTTATAAAATGAGTAGTTACAACATCGTGGGCCTGCTTGGCCATCGGCATGCATATCACGTTGTTTAGTAGGATAACAATGGACAGCCGCAAATTTTCTTTAAATGTGCTGTACTGCTAAAGTAGAGTCATATTTACAGCTTTGCTCAAAGAAATTGTGTAGGCAAAATGACTAATCGGTTCAATCTTTTTAATAATGATCTCGTTATTCTAAAAATAGTACTCATAAAAAAGATACAAACGCTACCTATATCTTCACTTGACTGTAATTCTACAAACTCGTACCTTATGAAGTCTCAAGAAATAAAATACAGTTGGTTAGACTCCATTGACTGATTTTTAATTTCGCTAACGGGGTTCTAATTAGGACGAAATGAATCCTAGCCTAGGCACAATGACCTAGGCGAGACAAAACGACCCGTTCTATTGTCTCCTGCGATCCGTTAGGTCCTAGGGAGGCTGCTATTGAAACTTAAATATACCAGTGTGTCAGTTCTCTGACTATGCAGAGTTATTACGAATCTAGGGGCACTGTACAACACAGTAGATACAAAATGGCTTTGTAGTCATAGTCCGTTCTAGGCATAATTAATGAGACAATGTAGTATTCTCATTAGTAAATGCTAGCAACAAAATAAACCTTGTTGGGCAGGGCAGAAGGAAGAAATTACTTTGATGAATTTTGGATGAGATGACAGTTTCTATACATATACCTATTATTATAGTGAGATCGCATAGCTACTGGCAGCATATTTCTACTCTTTTTTAAAATCACTTGAATTCCAAATGAAAGCAATTGGGTGGAAAGCGCCTGAGTGGATTAGGGAGAAATTGGACAGGACCTTATTTTACAAGTAGCTGTTCCTAAATGTAGCCATTTTAATAATAAATTACATAATTAAAATTTGGCTTTACCCTTTCCAGCTCTTAAAAATTACTTGAAAAAAAAACATTGATGTCAAAGGCTTATTACAGGGTTGAGGAGTATCTAACTGAAATTCATCAAAATACCTTAATGATTGAGGTATTTTGGGCATTATGATGATTTTTTTTCTTTGTATTCTTATACAGTTTGACTTATTTCAAGTAGGTTAAGAACTATCATTGTAATAAGCTTGTTTCTGGCAAAAAATGTCTGTTGAGTTTGTTACGGCGTTTTGTCTTAACAGTGGTCTTCTTTTTCAGAAACGCGGGTAGAATTTTGACTTGTAAAAGTGCCATTACTGCCTACTTGAAGAATAAAATTCATTTATTTAATTTAGTAGTCGTTTATCAAACTTTCACAATAAACTCATAGTGAGTATGTAGTTCGTAATAGTCGGTGCTGCGGCTTACGCGGTTTATATGTGAAAAGGGAACATTAAAACAAACCATTTTATCATCTTGAATATTAGTATGGATTTAGGATATATTAGTATGGATAAATAACCCAGATTCGTAGGCAAAAACTACATAATCGTAATCAAAAGAGATAAATACTGGATCTAACAATTTTTTAGATTGCTGTGCCCGGGGTTTATACTGAGATAACTGAGACATTTTTTTATTTGTAAGACCTTTGTAACGTAATAATGCAATAAATTATTATGATATGATTAACAGTGCATGACTTTGTTAATGATATTGTAACTTTCTGTATTGACATTTTGAGCATTTTTTTTTCTTATTGTCGATCATGATAAGAATTCTTATAATATTGACATGTATGCAAAATTTAAGTACCATCTAATTGATTGAAAATCAGGCGCTAGTCTGTGTGTAGTTTCAAGAAATTAATTGATACCGTATTTTTTATCGTGAAATAAATAAATATAAATGATGACCATTGTCATAAGGAAGGAGGCGATGACCAGCGCGTGCGCCTGCCTGTTGTCTTTGGCAATGCTCGCGGCGCGGGCGCTGCTATTGAAGATCCTCAGTTAATAGCGACCAATCCGAAACCATCATAACGAAACTCGGTTAAAAATAACTTATTATAAATATTTTCTTTGGTTGATAAATTGGAAAATGACAAAATATTCCAGCTTTTATTGACATAAAAAGATGGAGTACCTACTCTGATCAAGGTTTGGGTATTCTATTATAATTGTATTGGTTGGTGCACTATCGCTTATTCTTCGAAAATCAGACTGAATTTGATTTAAATTGATTACAAGGTCTGACCATTTTTTTTTGTAATTTCGTACAATGAAAATAATAATAAAAGTTTTACTAAATGTCGAGTGGTCTCCAACTATATCAACCTTAGACATGTATTCGAATGGGCAGTGGAATACTTTTATTCGCCTAAAATATATGACAAATTGAGAATCGCTTGACCTCATACGCATTCGAAGAAGGTGCAGTCCAACCAATTAAATTATAAACCACATAGTCTGCCATATATATGCGACAATATGAAATATCTCGCGACTTTCTTTATTGTTATCGTGATATGACTGATATGGTTCTAAAGTAGATTGGTATATAATATCCTCAACGCGGTGCGTGGGAGGTTGCCTTTCACTCACTCATTGCTCAAAGCTCTTTACTCAAAACTTTTACTTTCTCCATGCCACCGGTTTGTGCCCCCTGAACTCATATCGTGGTTAATAGCTGTCACGTAAAGCTTTCATCTCTTTCTGACAGACAAACACAGCTGATGCTTTATATTCTCCATAACATTTGAACTTGTTGCTCATCCACATTTATCTAGTTTTTTGTGAAATCCCTTAAATAAATAAATATTTAGGGACAATCTTACACAAATCGATCTAATCTCAAACTAAGCAAAGCTTGTACTATGGATACTAGACGACGATAAACATACTTATATAGATAAATAAATACTTAAATACATAGAACACATCCATGACTCAGGAACAAATATTCGTGCTTATCACAGAAATAAATGCCCTTACCGGGATTCGAACCCGGGACCTCCGGCTTCGTAAGCAGGGTCCCTGCCAACTAGGCTACGGAGGTCGTCGACTTGATAGAAAGAGACGACTCAAAAGGATAATTCCCACCAAACGGCACGCATCGCATCGGATCGGAACGGATTTTACAATCTTTAAACGATATTAAATCATGTACACAGTATTTAAGGGAGTGCATTGGAAATTATCGCGTGCTTTGAAACGCCGTTCTGACTAAATTAAGAAACAATTAGGTGTGATTTTCAGATATATATGATTGTTAATCTGATTTAATCGATACATGATTGCCTAAAATTTCCCTGATAGAAAAAAAATCCAAAGTTGGGTCTTTATTTTCCTTTTTTTTCTCAGCATACCTACTCAAACAATACATTATTTTACGACACAATCAAGTTAATACTATAGTACTAATTTATCTCATCTAAAATCTCACTTAGGAGCTGCTGAAATGCTGAAATCCGTTTCGATCCGATGCGATGCGTGCCGTTTGGTGGGAATTATCCTTTACCTATAATTCGTCTTATGTTGTGTCAACACAATGTAGTAATAGTAGTTTTTCATGCGACGTTAAGTTATCGATTGTGAAGTAGTTAGGTATAGATGTCTTTACGACTGCATGAGCACGCAAACACGTGTCGAAATGAAAGTAAATTCTCTCATTATTATGCCTTATTCGTAGGGTGGCCATGATCAATGCTAAATTTCCAGACACCGTTCCGTTTTTGTAAACTCATTCCTTTTATCTCGAATTATTTATGATAAGCGAAATAATACATGTATCTGGGTAGGAACTGGGTAACAAGAGGAAGCACCTTCATAAGTGGGTTATTACCATTTATAAACTTCGGTGTATTCTAAAACTGTAAGTATACGTTGCGAATCAGTCCACCTACTTCAGTTACTAATGCGTTCACTTAAGTATCTCGTGTATATCTCAAAATGAATAGCCCCATTAACTTAATTCAATCGTATCGGAGTCGTTGACCGAGTCGAGACCGTTTTAGTGCGTGACTCACCTTCCAATATTCGATTCCAACCAGACGCCGATTTATCGATACTCCAAATGCGATTGAAAATCCACTAATGGAGTCGAGAGTTGGAATCTTCTGTCTGAAAATTCCATTTGGTACGAGATGATGAACATCGCGTAATAAAAGAAAGGCGACACAGCCCGGCGGGGTTCGGTTGTCGTGGTGTCAGTGGCGGCGCGGTGACGTGTGCCGCGTGGCGCTGCGCGGGCGCCGCGCGGCGCGCACACGTGCGCTCGCTCACTCCGCCGCCATGGTGCGTTCCAAGCAGTCGCCCCGTCACGCCGCGCAATACGACGACCTCCCGCCCCGTGGTCCAGGTATTATCATCACTTAAAAACACAATAAAACACCCCCACCGGCCCTAGCCATACAACTAAACCATTTTCCAAACCAGTCGCTCGGGCCGCCGCGCGCGCCGATCCTTGTTGACGTGTCGGGAACATAACATACTGTTGGCTCCGCCGAAACTGCCACGAGATAACTTATCTTTGATGATGCACTTGAGAGTGAACGTGTTTGTGTGTAGTATTGTTTTATTGTATTCTGCCGTTTTGCCTAGGCACTAGTGGTTTAGTGAGTCCTGTTGTTTTCCCCAACTGTGCTTCTTCCTGTTTTGCAGCGTTTGTTCCTAAGTTGCTTCAGAGTTGTGTTTAGTTTTGTTGAAGTTAGAGTGAGACGGGAGCTCGCAGCGGAGCGGCGGGACCGGTCCGGGGTTACTCACCGCTTGCGAGCCCGCAGCAGTTGACCCAGTAGTATTGCCATCGCACCATTTCATTACAAAGTTGTGCCGGGACTCGCTACTTATTTGCACACTTATTGGCTGACAGCAAACTTTTATTTAGTATGTAAGTCAGAAGGGTTAATTCACTATAATCCCGCCGCATTCTTGGAAGTCCCAATTCAATGCGGATAGTGTTGTTGTAGTGTTTGAGTTGAAAATTTCGCATTGCTTCGATCAACACCCACGAAGTAGTCACAGCTTATTAGCATGCAAAAAGCGTGCTCACACTCGCTCAACGGAGAGACGACTCGCTCGGAAATGTATGACACATTATTTTCATGTTAATTTATGATATTAGAGAGCTATTTTTTTTATTTAACAAACTGCCAACAAAGTTGTAGTTTCACCGCCGCGAAAACATCAGCAACGAGATCAACAACAATCCATAGACCTGGGTTGCGATGCGCTTATTATTTATGATCCCCCGAGTCTGATTCTTATTTGAATCCAATTAGAGTCAGCGAACATTGCAAACACACTGCCTCGACATTGTCATTTTATGTCTGTGTATTTACTGGTTTCCATAGTGTGCAAGTCACAAATCTTCTCGACTACCGTCAGTCGATAGCAAACCAGATTGATCGGCGTAGGAGGACCGAGACCTAACAAAATTCGGGTGACAGTCGTCTCTTGGTTGAGCTTGAATGGGAGTGAGTCAGGGAATGAGGAGGCCACTTGGACTTCCAATATCGGCAGGTCCGAAAGTGAAGCCTTCATTCCAAATTAAGTGCATCATATTAAACCGGTTGTGTGTTTCAGTGGAGGCGCTAATATACTGGCGCAACGCGGCGCGGTCGGGCGCCGCGCTGGGCGCGGGCCTGGCGCTGCTGCTGGCGCTGGCGAGCTGCTCGGTGGTGTCGGTGGCGGCCTACGTGTCGCTGCTGGCGCTCTCCGCCGCCGTCGCCTTCCGCATCTACAAGAACGTCCTGCAGGCGGTGCAGAAGACCAATGAGGGGCATCCCTTCAAGTGAGTTGATTGACGTAACGTGTGTATCTTTTGATACGCTATGGGACGTTCTATCCACGAACTAGCATACATGTTACGAATAACATTCGTATTTACATGATACTCCGGTGGAGCGCAGGCGCAGCAGAAACTTACAATTATTACAAGCTTAAAAGGGCTATTTACATGGGGCAACAACTCAAATCGCATACGAGTTGATGCACCATGTAAATGGCCCTTAAAACTATAACAATGAATTTATTACAAAAGAAAAATGAATGAATTTACTATACAAGTTTAGCTGAAAAAAGTCATCTAGGGTAAAGTAACATTTTTCGAGTAGGTACGATTTTTTTCGGTTCTTTTTTTATCGGTTGGTAAACAATAAACATTCTCTCGCTTTTTTTCCTCTTTTATACTGTCGTCGATTTTACTATATTTTTTTACTGACATCGCGTGTGGACTAGAGGTATGTAATTTTAGTTTGGATCAAGATACGGTAACTAGGTGGTTTTTAAACCTGTATTCGTCGTTACGAATACAGGTTTAAAAACCACCTAGTTACCGTATCTTGATGATCCGTGGTTGATCTCTAAGGGATTTATATAGTTGTGGATGTTTTCACACTTCAAATATATATATGGAGGCCATAGTTACGATTTTGTTTTTTTTTAATGGGGAGTTCGAGTTTCTGGGCTTCTTATATTAACAAGTATTCTTATACATTTCTTTTGTAGTATAAATAGGTCTCTAGCATCAATGCTGTTTCCCCAAAGTATTATTCCATATTTAAGCCATGAGTAGGCATAGGCATAGTACCTACGCGGTGAATGCCGAATTTAAATCAGTAGATCTTTTAAGTTCACTTAGGGCATAAACGAATGATGATTTCGTTTTAATTTTAGCAACGTGCTTTTTCCAGTTAGTTATCGATTTGGAAACCCAATAGTGGTGCTGCCTATTATTAATGTTTACCTTGAGCGGGCGCCTCCTCGAGCATTGACCGATCTCACAACGAGCTGCATAATAGTACATTACTGCAGAGGCCGTGAAGTAAGGGATCGCTGGACGAGATTGGGGTAGACGGCCGAGTCGTAGACGAGGCCGGATACAACGAGTTCAGCAATCCCTGTTCCGGCCGAGGATTGTATAGTGCTTTTCTCAAACGATGTGAGGAAATATTAAAATAAAAATAATAACAATCGGAACGAAAGATCAGAAAACAATTGTGTAATTTGCCGCCTTTCTTATTTTTTAAACATGCCATTTGAAGAAGCCGTTCGAGCACCATGTTTAACCGCACATAAGTATAGTACCTACCATAGATTGTTTTTTTTTTATGTCGCAAGTATGCTTACAGAGTCTGGTGGTGGATGGCAGTATGTAATTTTTCCTTTGTCAGTTTAATATTAGTAAGCAAATTTAAAAGTTAGAGTAGCGGACAATAATGGTTTTACTTAGGGTTTTCATACATTACTTCTTGGCGTAAGGCCAAGAAGGAATGTAGGGAGCCTTAAACAAGAAACTTCATGTCTTCATTTCGTGATATTAACGCATACATTTCTGAGCATGTTTGAGAAAACATTTTTTAAGGATATATGACTTGCTATCATTTTTTCTGCGTGCCTTATCAAAGCCTATGAAGTCTTTCATCCCGCATGCGACTAAAACAAAAAACAGCGGCTGCTGATTCTCCAGATAAAAGCGCAGCAGTCGACCTTAGCACTAAATTAAAGAGTGTGCTCTTGGGAATCTTTACTAAAGTTTAAACTAAAATAGGACCCCATTCCCGTACCGTGTCGCGGAGAGGCTTCAATGGATGTTACATAACAATTTACCGCTCATAGTTACGCACGGTTAATCTTTTACCTGTGCTGGTAGAATTTTGACTTGTAAAAGTGCCATGACGGCCTACTTGCAGAATAAAAATTAATTAATTTCATTTCATATAAATGGTATATAATTGACGCATAAATACGACGACAATAAATATCGAGATGTATTTCGCAAACAAGCAATTCCTATGGTAATTAATATAGGTAAATAGAGCACTGACAGATCCGGGCTACACGCAGCGAGTCGCGTCGACAGTCGCGCGCGCAAGCGTGCTACACGCAGCCAGTCGCGTCGACAGTCGCGCGCGCAAGCGTGAAAAAGAAACTCGATAGGCCTCACACTCATACGATACCTACATTTTCGGTATGGAATATTTCCGTGATAAATAGACATTCACATCGAAAGCACTTGTGGCATATGGGTAAGAAAGAAAACTCGTAAAGTCCTCACGCTAATCCAGTGCGCAGATACTTACGACTAATAAGCCTTTTTAGCCTTGGGGTTAAGTATACTGGCCAGTTAAATGTTTTCCTCGTGGCACACTATCGTCTATTTTCAGTGGTTATCTAAATGACTGCTGGGCTTTTTTCATATATATTAACCGTTGATTTTAGTCGTGAATTACGCAGTCTTTTAATCTTAAACTTGGTACCTATAATTAGCTATGGTGTCACAATCAGTTAGTATTGTGTCGCCACCACGTCGCCACAATACGGTAGTCCAAATGAGTAGGTAAGTGCTCCCGCGACACCTGTTTGCGCAGCTTGCGCCTGCGCGGAGCCTTTGTATTTAGATATTCATTTGAATATACTTAACGCGCACGCACGTTTTCTTGATTTTTTAACGTTTTTGTATCTCATATATGAGTTTCGTATTTGATTCCGATTTTGTCATTGCGACCCACAAGAGTAAAGTAGTCCAAGAATGAAAGCTGATTTTTATTAAGAAAAAATAAGTTATAACAACCGTTTTAGAGAAAGTTCGCACGTGACTCGCTCAATAACACCTGCTTGATTGTAATTTTAACCTTTTTAATTCACACGCGAACTAATAAATGAAGATGAAACTTAAAAAATCAGGAGACCTCGTTACAACAGGTCGCCACTCTCCATGGTAAA
This sequence comes from Epinotia bilunana, assembly GCA_947049275.1. NCBI lineage: Eukaryota > Metazoa > Arthropoda > Insecta > Lepidoptera > Tortricidae > Epinotia > Epinotia bilunana. The sequence continues at coordinate 40,026,105 of OX346253.1, read as the reverse complement.
GAAAAGCAGGGAAGGAAAGTTTACAAAAAAAGAATATAATAATTAGAAGCTATAATCATTATTAACGGAGTACATTCATAATTCGAAGGGTACAGTCCGCGGCAAAAGAAGCTACGAAAACGAAGTGCTTAAGAGGGAAGAATAGCTTTGCAGCAGCGAGCAGCTTGGGACTGACAATAGGTATTTTTTTAAATAAAATTTCTATTTCAGGAGAAAACGGATTCCACTAACTAAATCTTAACAAACCACTTTGATTTTGATGACGATCGCTTCACTATAATATGTGTATTCTAGGTTTATAATAAACATAGACTTTCAATTATGGCAGTAACGTACTAAAAATTAAAAAATCATTGAGATTAGAAAATATTTAGATGTGGAAAACCATTTTCTTTTTTTGTATGGACGAGTACGCAGTATTCTTCTCTCTTAAAATTATTTTGGGCTCTGGAGCATATATGATTTTCTCTTAAATATTAAAGGCCGGTTATTTCAAACCACCGGCAAGTAAGTAACGTCCGTTAATATCTAATTGTATGGGATGACAGCTGTCAAACTTACCATATATTCGGATTTTAACGAACACCACTTACGATAGACGGTTTGGTGCATCCCGCCTTAAGTTGCAGGCACGCGTACGTGTCATTACTACCGGGTCTCGGTAATAGCAACTTCTGCTCGCGCCTACAGTCTAGTTGACTCGGAGCTTCCAGCGGGGCCTTGGCCTTGGCCGTGACGCGGGTGTCGCGCGCGATAAACGCGGGCTCGCGTCACACATATCAGGCCCGTAGTTAAATGGCTCTCGACAGACTTTCCTCGGTTATAATCTGGTCAGACGAAACATAGCCAATCTCTGATGGCAGAAACTTTCGCTTTCGCGTTTTAAATCGTCAAGAATTTTCCACTGTTTAATATTAATCCTAAACCAGGTAGCTACTTAATTCATTGAAGGCCCATGACTCGCATATGAGTCATGCCTCTATGTACGGCGTGTTGTCCAAGTAGGTACTATTATTATCATACCTCGATTGGGATAGGGTATAAAAATTAAAAATACTCGGATAGTATCAATGTTTTATTTATGTTTGCAATTTCAAGATTTCATATAAACTAACAATAAGGACGTTGTCTGATAGTGTCGTCACAAGCACGTAATCCCTACAAATCTCATACTAACGGAGCGTTTATGGCGTTTCATAAAAAGAAGCTGATTTGTTGTTTGTCAAATACCGTATATATAGTAGATGACAGTTCTGCCATACAAATACTTCAAAGTTTATATGAACTGACAGCTATTCCATTCCTAAAGGCATCTCGTTGAATAGTAAAGTAGGTCGCCTCATCATGTAAAGAGCGCTAGCCTTGAATGTATATTTAACTGACATTTGCAAGTTGCAAGGTACAAATTTAGAGTTCCTCTATTGGAAAGCGGTATAAATATCTCGTTTGCTGCAAAGGTCTAAAATTGTCGTCGGTCGGAAAGGCGGCGGGTGAAAGGTCACCGCCCACCCGGGTGTCGCAGAGAGATTCCTGTAGTTTTAACGGCTTTTATATATAAATTATCATTAAGTAGCTTTCCTGATTTTTTTTACATATTACTTGGTAGAACCTAATCCCGATATGGCTATAAACATGTTAGTTCCTTGCGGCACCTATGGGAGTTGGGGTGGCGGGCGATGAACATCTAGTCTAGTCATGCAAGGTTCTTCAACTACCGATTTGCTAATTCGATTATCAAACACACTACATACATAGATACATACATAGATTCATGCCTTCATCCCCAATAGGGAGTGGCATGAACCAGCTTTTGCATAAATGTGGTTATAAAATGTTGACTAAATGTGATATCGCAGTGATAGGTTGTTAGCCCATCGCCCACAACACACTTCAACAGGGAGAAAGGGTTGCTATTCTATCCCGACACCACACATAAACACTATTCGACAGTTGTACGTGCCGCAACTAGCCGGTCGTGCAGTGCCTTCCGTTGTGCTCATTGCAAAAGCATTAAATAATAATAAATAAAATAAAAATAAATCTTAAGTGACAATCTTACACAAACCGACCTAGTCCCATTGTAAGCTTAATAAGGCTCCTGTTGCGGGTACTAGACGACGATATATTTAACAGAGAGAAACTCTTAAATAAAACATCCAAGACTCTGAAACAAATATTCTCGCTCATCACACAAATATCTGCCCTTACCGGGATTGGAACCCAGGACCTTCAGCTTCGTAGGCAGCGTCTCTACTCACTAGGCTAACTGGTCATCATTGAAAGTGGAACGGTCTGTGTGCGTGTTCCAGATTCCTGCTGGAGCAGGACGTGAGCGTGCCGGCGGAGCGCGCGCAGGCGCTGGCGGCCGCCGCCACCGCGCACCTCAACGCCGCCGTCTGCGAACTGCGCAGGTACGAGTTCCACACGACACGACACGACACGACACGACACGACACGAGTACACCGACCCATCCTCCACTGCCTGTGGGCAATATAGGTAAATGGTGTGGGCTGTGGCCCACAGACTGGCTCTCCTTTTGTCTAATCATTCACGATCACATTGATTGAGCTGAGATCGGCTCCCATTGTCACACCTATGTTTACTAGATTTAACTTTTGTGATTGTACTTCTTTTGTTTATCATCTGTTTTTGTTTCATATTTTAAGGTGATGACTATAAAGACATTCTTGTTCTTATTCTGATTCAAAACTTGAAGAACACAGGACACAGAATATCCATCTTTCATTTATGTTTGTTATTTTCAGAATTTTTAATTCATAAAACGAATAATAAGGACGTTGTTTGATTGTGACGTCACAAGCAATTCATCCCTAATTTTTTTTTGACAATTCATAAAAAGAAGCCGTGTTGACTTTTGTCAAATACCGTATTGCATTTTATAGAATCCGTTGTTGCTCTTGTCTCGCGACACAATCTCATTGGCGTGGCGTGAGTGCAGACGGTTCCTAAAAGTGCGACTGATGACAAGTGTTGCGTTGCAGACTGTTCCTGGTGGAGGACCTGGTGGACTCGCTGAAGTTCGGCGTGCTGCTGTGGTGCCTCACGTACGTGGGCGCCTGCTTCAACGGGATCACGCTCATCATCCTGGGTCAGTATCGTCATCAGCTCGGGTCGTCAGTGCTCTTAGTGGACGAGTTCTTTCTTTGAACGCATTTTCTATAGCATCGGCCCACACCGAGCGCTCATAGCCTAGCGGCGCCTGCGAGTCGGAAACGATACCGCAGGTTAAGCGAAGATGGCAGCGGTCAGTCTTTGGATGAGTGACCGCCTGATGTTTGAATGGTTAATATAAATGAGCGCTTCCGTTCTTTAGAAGGCACGCTAAGCAGTTGATCCCGGCCTTCGGGCGGCTTAAGAACTTCTAGCAGGCGAGTTGCCCACTCACTTGAAAAAGGGGGGACAACTGTTACTCGCGTCCGCAGGAGCTACCTACCACAACCCTGCACGTGTCCCCTGGGTGGTACTAAAGAGTGACAAACTTAAAGGCAAAAAAAAATGTATGCCATACGATTAAATAAACACCGAGCGTTTAGTTGCCGCTTCTTCGCCAAAAGTTGTGCGACAGAGTGGTCCGTTTAGTGGCGGCCACTAGCTGTAATGTGGCCCTTTAGTTGTCGGGGTTACAGCATTCTTGAGTCGTCTCCTGGGTCGCTCCGAGAGACGACTCAAGAATGTTATGAGTCTCGTTCTGTAGTGGCACGAGGAAGCCGCCTTTACGTTCTTGTTGATGTACTTACTAGATTCCTCTGAACAATACGCAAATGGCAGCGCCGACTATAGATTAGCAGAAATAGGCGGTCCCTTCTCTAGCGTAGTGCAGATATTGGAGCCTGTACCAGGTGATTAATTACTCAGTATTGGTTCTTGTACAAAAATATGTCTTATGCGTTTGTGTCATTACCACTGGCCTAGCAAACTAGAGAATACTAAAATTAGCCCAATGGTGCTAAAAGTTGACTTGCAGTACATAGTATTTTTCGGAGCAGATGCAGTAACGGGAAAGAAAGTAAAGAAACCTCAGAGTAAGGGCGGGTTGCACCAACTTACAATTACAGACCGACCAAAGTTGTGTATGGCGCCGGCAGCTGTCATTCCATATAAACATGTAATTTGTTCCATTCCATACATTCATAACGAACACCGCTTACGATAACATACTGGTTTGGTTTGGTAACATTAGTGACCCGGTAATCTGAGGTCGTCGGGGAAAAAGGAAGAATAAGGGGGGTTGTACCACACAGTCTGTTATCGTAAGCGGTGTTCGTTATGAATGTATGGAATGGAACAAATTACATGTTTGGTTCACTAATGTTAGACCAAACAACTTTTGGCCAAATGTTTCATTTGACCTAAAGCATTTTTTTCTTAAATAGGATTATTATAAAACAAACCTAACCTAATGACTTCTATTTGATGATATTCAAAGAATACCTGAAAATACCACTGTTTTGACGAAAAATGCATGAGGTCAAATGATTCATTTGTCAAATGATACATTTGGCTAAAAGTTGTTTGGTCAAGAGACAGGACCCCTAGATTACCACGTTACCCAAAGGTTTTCTGGCTCAGTTCGGCTTTTGATGATCAGCTTTTGTATTATTTCCATATAGAAGTGTGCAATACAGAGTTCTTTCACAACTCCTATTCAGATAGGATCCATTGTTAACATAGAAGATGTGAAAAGCGGTATGTGTCACTCGCTCAGTGGCAAAGTTATTTCCGTCTAGGGCGATTGAATTTACCGCCCTCGCCGTCAATATGTAATTTTGCTTCCTTGAGCCACAATCTACTTTCTATTGTGTACTTACTTACTTCCAACTACGCTGGCTATCGAGCCAAGCCAAGACCCTCTTTGGGTCATCGGACCCAAAGAGGGTCTTCGCCTCTGACACGAGAGAACGCCACTCTTCCCCATTCCGCGCCAGCTCGCGCCAGTTGGATGCCCCGAGGGTGGTCTGATCTTTGAGGGCTTGTCACTGCAGCGGTGCCTGGGCCGGCGCACTGGGCGTTTTCTATTGTGTTGTGTACCTTTTTTATGGTAGGTAAATCCGTTATGGTTATGTCGGACTCGCGCCGACTCAACACCCCGCTGGTCCCCCTCGGCGCAGGCCGACTCAACCCCCCGCTGGTCCCCCTCGGCGCAGGCCGACTCAACCCCCCGCTGGTCCCCCTCGGCGCAGGCCGACTCAACCCCCCGCTGGTCCCCCTCGGCGCAGGCCGACTCAACCCCCCGCTGGTCCCCCTCGGCGCAGGCCGACTCAACCCCCCGCTGGCCCCCCTCGGCGCAGGCCGACTCAACCCCCCGCTGGTCCCCCTCGGCGCAGGCCGACTCGACCCCCCGCTGGTCCCCCTCGGCGCAGGCCGACTCAACCCCCCGCTGGTCTTCTCGGCGCAGGCCGACTCAACCCCCCGCTGGCCCCCCTCGGCGCAGGCCGACTCAACCCCCCGCTGGTCCCCCTCGGCGCAGGCCGACTCAACCCCCCGCTGGTCCCCCTCGGCGCAGGCCGACTCAACCCCCCGCTGGCCCCCCAGGGCGCAGGCCGACTCAACCCCCCGCTGGTCCCCCTCGGCGCAGGCCGACTCAAACCCCCGCTGGTCCCCCTCGGCGCAGGCCGACTCAACCCCCCGCTGGTCCCCCTCGGCGCAGGCCGACTCGACCCCCCGCTGGTCCCCCTCGGCGCAGGCCGACTCAACCCCCCGCTGGTCCCCCTCGGCGCAGGCCGACTCAACCCCCCGCTGGTCCCCCTCGGCGCAGGCCGACTCAACCCCTCGGCGCAGGCCGACTCAACCCCCCGCTGGTCCCCCTCGGCGCAGGCCGACTCGACCCCCCGCTGGCCCCCCTCGGCGCAGGCCGACTCGACCCCCCGCTGGTCCCCCTCGGCGCAGGCCGACTCGACCCCCCGCTGGCCCCCCTCGGCGCAGGCCGACTCGACCCCCCGCTGGCCCCCCTCGGCGCAGGCGACTCGACCCCCCGAAGGCCCCCCTCGGCGCAGGCCGACTCGACCCCCCGCTGGCCCTCCTCGGCGCAGGCCGACTCGACCCCCCGCTGGCCCCCCTCGGCGCAGGCCGACTCGACCCCCCGCTGGCCCCCCTCGGCGCAGGCCGACTAGACCCCCCGCTGGCCCCCCTCGGCGCAGGCCGGGCGCGCGGGGTTCTGCGGAGCGCACCGGTGCCGCCCCCGCGTCACGCCTCTGTGGGCCATACCTTTTTTTTGCGATTTTAGATATATGACTCGTGACTATATAATTGCTTATCTGATTTAATCGATACACGATTGCGTACAATTTCGTCGGTAAAAAAAAAAAACCAAAGCTGGCTCTTTATTTTCCTTTTTTTTTACTAAGCCTACTCAAACAATACATTATTTTACGACAGAATCAAGTTAATACTATAGCATTTTATCTCATCTAAAATCTCACTTAATGAAACATACATAAAACTTCACTAAGTTAGGCATTTATCGAAATCTGTCCAAAAAAGCCATTCCCGAAGAGTGTTGCGTCTCTTTTTCTCGTGCGCGGAAGGCATAAGCGTGTCTCTATCAAGGGGGCGTGGTCGACTCGAATCGAGGCATCCCCTTAAAGATAAAGATAAAATCATTTATTTGTCCAACATAGGTTACAAGGTTTACCGTAGACAGAGGCTCTAGTATAAGTTTTACCGAAACAAAACTTTACGATCGCGTTTGCGTTTTACCCTCAATTTGCTAAACGCGAACGCGGTCGTAACGTTTTGTTTCGGTAAAACTTATACTAGAACCTCAGGACAGGCAGGGGATACCGGCGCCGTATTGTAATGGCCGCGCTACAGTATTGTTCCTATACCTGTGTTGACACGTGTCGTGTAACGTTCCAGGCTGGATAGCGCTGTTCACGCTGCCGAAGGCGTACGAGATGAACAAGGCGCAGGTGGACGCCAACCTCGAGCTCGCGCGCGCCAAGATCAACGAGATCACCGCCAAGTGAGTACCGCGCCGCCACCGCCACCGCCACCGCTGCTCGCCGAAGCGGCTTTGCGTTCATTACAACCGGCGAACGAAAAACCATAGTATGCGAGCTCGTTACAAATCTCTACACAAACACGCGCCTAAACCCGGTATGCGCATGTTCGAGCTATACGGCTGCCTGGCAGCGCTGTGACACCCCGCCCCCGCCCCCGCCCCCGCCCCCGCCCCGCCCCCGCCCCGCATAATGGCAATGGCACCCATTCTGTGGTGCCATGTTGCGGCGCTACTTAGACTTCTATGGTTTTTTCGTTCGTTCAAGCGCTGTATGGGTATAAGCTACCTTAGGACATGAGTACACATATTTGAATACATATCTATGCTACCTGTGTATGACGGCGCGGACGTCAACATGCCCTTACGTCTAATATTTGACAGCTGTCGTCCCAGTACATTTTATATCATATCATGTCGTCATTGACGTTTATTGTACCGGGATGGCGGCTGTTAAAAAAATCTAATTATAGCATAACAGAGCGGCAGGCAAAATACGCGCCGCTGGGTCACGTCGAAGTGAATGGTGGTTGAAATCGGTTGAAAAATGCGACCTGTAGAGGAGACCAGCCGGACAGATAGAAATTGGAATTTTAGCCCGAGCTGGGGCATAGAACTTCGTTCGCTCGCTCGTTCGATAACTTATAAAGTCCAAAGGTTGAAGACCTCCATGGACTTTTTTATATTAGTAACTAGCTTCCGCCCGCGACTTCGTCTGCGTGAACCCGGGTTAAAAACTATCCTTTTAATCCAGGGTTTAAACTGTCTTCGTGCACAATTTCATTCAAATCGGTTGAGCCGTTTAAGCGTGATTGAGTAAGAAACATCCAAACATCCAAACTTTCGCATTTATGATATTAGTAGGATTAATGGGATACGTTGCTGCAAAACATGTGAATTTGAGGATGATAAGTCGATTTTCGATTACAATAAGTGGGTTAGGTTAGATTTACAACCTTACAAAATAGACAATTAATAGATAACTACAACTTAGAAAAGTTGAAAAACCCCCGACATTTTCATTTCAAAGTCCAATATCTCAAAAACGGCTGAACAGATGTTCATGAAACATGGCTAAGAACACTCGGGATAAAATTATCTATGACACAAAAAAAAGCATTCAAATTGTTCCATCCGTTTGGGAGCTACGATACCACAGACAGATACACAGATACACAGACACGTTAAACTTATAACACCCCTCTTTTTGCGTCGGGGGTTAAAAAGGGGCTTAGAATTAGGTCAAAACATTTAAGCAACTAGAGTGCTGCACGAGTTGTCAAAAGGCCCAGAAACGGGGGCTCGGGGGGCGAAGCCCCCGTAGTAAAAAAAACGGTAATATTTGTAGGCTAATGGTATTATTAGGTTAGGGTTAGCTCGTGCCCCTTAGAACGGAAATAGGCATGACGTCGACACGCTGGCGGCTAGGTTAGGTTTAAGTGTGCAAACCAATGCATCGATAATTTGCATCGACATGCTACAATTTCGATCTTTTGATATAGCGGGATAGTATTTCGGACTGGATTTCGGTGCCGAAAAGTCTTACTTTTCGGCACCAAAAACTAGTTGACAAAATGATCCTTTCGGATTTTAATAAGTGTCTATTCGAATCATAAGCGAAATAAAATCGCAGCGAACTGAGAATTGGGAAAATAATAATATGGGAAATGTAATTTCGGGCAAACAAAGATTCGGCCAAATAATAAAAAGGGAAACTTTTTCGGGATTTTAATATTCAGAATTACGATATTTTGAGAGCTTATGATAGGGAACCTCGAGCAGAACGATCTTTGCGGTGGTACTACTCGTATCGACAACACAGCTGACTGACCATCCGTGCACTTTATGTGCATTGTAATTGTAATACGGTTCTATATAAATACAGGATGGTCAGTTGACTGTGGTGGCGTTTGTACCTACGCTACCAGTGCGCAGCAGAAGTTACTGCTAACTCTCGCGCTAATTGGATACACAAATCATTGAAAATGCTCAGCCACCTTATGCTTGTGTTCAAGATAATCTACCCACATAGGTGATTCTGATTTCAAATAGTCTTTTCGTAGATAGTTACGACCTATCAACCTCTTAAATTAAACGATATTGGCACTTAAAATGGTCTTTGACAGACATTGTCATTCAGATCCTACTAATATTATAAATGCGAGAGTATGTTTGTTACTCAATCACGCTTAAACGGCTCAACCGATTTGGGTGAAATTTTACACGAAGATAGTTACGACCCCTGCCTACACGCTGCTACTGCTACTGCTGTTACGGCCTGGATTAAAATATAGGATAGCATTATCCCGGATCTACGCAGACGAAGTCGCGGGTGGAAGCTAGTAAACAATAAATTGACGTTGTAATTGTTTAGTTATTGTATTTTTACAATTATATTAGCTTCCGCCCGCGACTTCGTCTGCGTGGACCCGTGATAAAAACTATTCTATATTTTAATCCAGGCTATAAACTATCTTCGTGCAAAATTTCACCCAAATCGGTAGAATCGTTTAAGCGTGACTGAGTAACAAACATCCAAACATCTAAACATCCAAACTATACAGTGTATACTAACATTAGTAGGATTTATTTTACTACTGTATAGAAAATTGCTATACAATGTCATCTTTGTTACGACTTTTCGTTTTGGAGGTTCGTTACCAAGCTTCATTAAACTTATTTTATTTAACACATCTCTTTATTTTTTCATCTTCAGATCATCAGAAAATGAAAATGTATGTATGTATCTCGATTTTAACATGACGTGTGTTTTCAGGGTGCGGGCAGCTGTCCCTATCGGCAGGAAGGCCGAGAGCGAGAAGGACAAGTAAGCGCCGAGCGAGAGGGAGTCGGGAGGCTACGGGAGGGAGCGAGAGAGTGCGAGCGGCACAGAGCAGATCTTTCTTTAGCGCCGAGTACTACTTTGTTATATTTATTGTACTATTAAAGATAAACTACTTTACGTGTAAAGCTTTATGACGAGACATGCGGAGATTGTATTTGCTTTTTGAAATTTTAAATTAAAATAACTGTCGAACCATGACGGTATTTCATTATTTAGGGCGGTATTCCACTTGTTTTTTAAGATCTTTGTCCATTAATCCAAAATGCAAATACATTGGACAAACATCCGCCCAATGTATTTGCATCTCGCATTTTGCTTTAAAAAATTGAGACGCAATGATCATTGGACAAAGATCTTGGACAAGTGGAATACCCTTAAGTACTCATACAGAACCCGAGCAGAAAGAAAATGGTCCATAGTTATAGGCTTGGTATCTGACATGAAGAGTAAATTATCAATCCCATAAAAACATTCCATATGAAATATAGGCCAAGTCTCGAAACTCTTCCACCGTAAAAAGGGTTTAGGAATCAACTCGTCACGCTAAAATTTTGTTGTAATCGGTCACACCGCCAAAAGCAGTTTTATTTGTTTCAACCCGTCACCGTATTTTAAATAATTTCGCTACCCGCCAAACAGGTAGGTAGGTCCGTGTAGGTACGAGCGAGGACGAGTGTTAGGTGTACTGCGACCCTACGCCCGCGAGCCGAGAGAGCGAAGCGAGCGCGCCGCGGCAGCGGCCGGCGAAGCGCAAGAACCAAACAGTGTGGTGTGAAATTTATTTAGGTATCCTCCTTGTGACCAGTTAGGACTGTTTGACGGGATGACGAATAGGAACAATAGCTACAAAATTGCGATGTGTCCTAATAGAACTAAATCTACTTGTGACGGGTTGAAACAAATAACTGCTTTTGGCGGTGTGACCGATTAGAACAAAATTTTGGTGTGACGAGTTGATTCCTAAATCGTAAAAAGTTGTGAGATATTCCGTAGAGCAAAGTCATGCATTCTTATTAATCTTTATTTGCTTGCTAAGTAAAATTCTTCTACTTGGGAGTCACACAACTCTACAGCATTTATGATTTTTTGCATAATATGTAGAAATCGGTACATGTTATAAAAAAATATCGCTGAAAAAAAAAATTGCCAGGTTGCAAGTTATTAGTACCAAAATGCAGATAGCGCTGTACCTGTGATCGACGGCTATGCTGTATGAAAGTTTGTAATAAAGTGACTGACAAAAAATTGCACGTAGCTCGCGGGCTTATTCGTTAACTCTAATCCATTACAGAAATAGTAACAAACTAACAAATGAAACTACAACATTATTGTCAACTTTGTATAATATATATAATATTGTCTAAAATTTCATAATTACTATAAACTGTCATAACAATATCATCTGTATTATAATATCATTTATAAATAATTCATCGTTTAGGTAACCGTACTTATGAATTATATAAAATAAGTATTTACAGAAAAACAATTAAGTAGGTGTTTAGTGCATCGAACTAGCCAGCTCAGCATAGTCGGACTTATTCCTATTCGTCCATGTTAAGACAAAACAATACCTTAGTATAACATATATATTTTCTAACTACTATCTTCACAAGATATAATTTGCCACATAAGTATACCAACTTTACTCGAAACAATGAAAGGTAAATCTAAACAAATTGATCAAAATCAATGTACGTAGGTATAATACCCGTGTTTACAGTTTATTACATTGGTACAGTCCAAAAAAAGTGTCAATCGTGCAAACAAGTACTAAAATGTAAAAAAAGGATTATTCATCGTTTCACACATTTTGCTACTTTAAGTTTAAGTTGTACAGTACGATTATTGTTAGTTAAGACCTGACAGATGAATTGCCTTCATTTAATTTTCAACTTTAATTTCATATAGATAAAGCATTTTTCAGAATACTGTTACCCACATCTACCGATTTAGTAATAACTATTTTATTTGTATAAGATTAAAGTTGAAAATTAAATTAAGGCAATCCATCTGTCAGGTCTTAACAGTAATCGTACTGTAAGTAAGTACCTGTCATCTCATCTTACATTCTGCAAGTTAAGAGGGAAGTATACCTTTGGAATACTACGTACTCGTCCATATAAAAAGAGATAACTTTTTCCACTTGTAAATATTTTCCAATCTCAATGATTTTTGAAGTGAACACTTCTTAGCGGCGCTGTGCACTTTTTGGCATGGGGAAAAATTGTTAAACTCGCCACAGATGTCACCTGACCGTAAATAGTGACAGATTCGGGACGAGGCTTAGGGGCGGGGGGACCGATGCCGTAGTACGAGACTGGCTGCGCCATTCGAGTTAGCGAGAAAAAGGGCGCAAATCCGCGGCGCTTACCCGTTCGGCCGACATACAATAAGTTCTCACGCGCTAATTTGCAAGTGAAATAGTTTACTTCTGTCTCTACGGTATTCGTCGATTCGAAATGTCAAAATATTCAAGTGTTCACTTCTGCCGGCACTCCCGGAGTGCAACCCGGTCTTTTTTTTAGTACGTTATTGACACAATGAAAGACTAGGTTTATACGTTTTCCTTTTTTCAAAATTTGCAATAAATTATAATTTATAAATAGGCAACAAAAATTTATTTTTAAAGCGAAACCTTATAGACCTACATATTATTATGCTGAAGCGAATGACATCAAAATCAAAGTGATTTGTTAAGATTTAATTAGTGGAAAACGTTTTCTCCCGAAATGGAAATTTCATATAAAAAGTAATAAGTACCTAATGCCAGTTGCGAGCCAACATTTTCGTATTTTGTGTCATATAGTGCCAGCTAAGTTATTTATGTTGTGGCATTTTGTGGTAATTGGACCAAACAAGAATGGGATTCATGTCAAGACCAGATTAACTAATACCTACAATGTTGACCTTTTGTATTTGGCCTTAATACTAAAACAAAGCAAGACCCGTTATAAAAGTGAGCCACGAGCCGCTTCGCGTAATCTTGGCAGGTCCCTACATTTATTTAAATTCGGTAACACAGCGTCGAGCTATACTAGCACAGGCTACGTATATAACTTAAATTAACTCATGGCGCGGTGGATATGCGTGCACCGAACACATTACTGCTGTGTGCTGTGTGCTGTGAGCACTGTGTCGAACGAAGACAGCAGCGCAGAGCTGTCATTCACTATTTACACCCACGTAAAAACTGCTACACCATGGTTGACAACGACATACATGTCATCCAAGTCTTCATCGGCCAAAGCACACCCGTAATCCAATCATGTAGCTAGCCATGTAGACGTCTTTGTCGAGTGCTGCTTACAGCTGCGCGTACATACGACAGCGCCGAGCTGTCATCAGCGTCCAGCACACACTGGCACCTGGCACCTGGCACCTGGCAGCTGGCACCGGGCACCGCGTGCTCCTAGCTGAGCGGCGGGCAGGCGGGCGCCTGCGTGAAGAGCCGGGTGTAGTTGATGAGGCAGTAGACGGCGGCCGAGCCCGCGGCGGAGCCGGCCTGCGTGGCCGCGCCCACGCCGCGCATGCCGCGCGCGCCGCCGCGCCGCGCCCACACGTACACCCACATGCGCGCGTACGAGACCGTGCCCGACACCAGCGTCCACGAGATCACCTGCGGCCGAGGGAGGCGTGAGTGAACACTCTCTCACGACACCAATTCATACTTAACCCTTTAACGGGCATAAACGCATGTGGTTTTTCATACAATCGAACACTATCACATATAAATAAGGTTAATTCTTGGTGGGAATATAGTTATCTCTGCCTTATAAAGGGTTATTAACATCTTGGAGCGAACCTTCAAGTTTGAATCACCCCTTTCCAGAGGTTCTAAATCTGTTGTCTTCTAGACGCTAACAATACATACTTAATATTATTTATTATTATAATCTCTTTCAAATTTTCATCTTAAGCTAGGTTTTTACAATAATTATATAAAAAGTAAAATATAAATCTCTACATACAAAACATATAATCATTATAAAAACCTAACCTAGGGTGCAGCCAGCAGCGAGGCGGGGCCTAAGCTGCCGGTGGTCAGGGCGTCAGAGAAAGGCACCTCCTGACTATCCGCGCAGTATCCAGGAGTAGTAGATCCGCCTTCTGTATCTGACCCTTGATCCAGCCATCTAGCGAGAGTCTCTTGAGGTGATGGTCGAGACTCTTCGCTATTAAACCGTTCGCCGAAACGACTATCGGGACGATAATCGTCGAATCAACATCCCACATGGCGGTTACTTCATGAGCCAGGTCTAGGTACTTGCTGGCTTTGTCCTTCTGGGCCTTCACGAGGTTCTCATCATGGCGGATGGTAATGTCGACGAGCACTGCCTGGCGTTTCGATCGATCTGTCAGCACGATATCAGGCCTATTGGCAAGAATAGTCCTGTCCGTGATGACAGATCGATCCCAATAGAGCGTGGCACGACCATTTTCCAGAACTGGCGCAGGTGTGTACTTATAAGTAGTAAGGCACTTCGGAGACCGCAAGACCGTATATCAGAGCAAGTTGCTGGTGAATAATCCTGGCTACAAGGTTATGTCTGTGCAAGTACTCGCCGTTAGCAAGATGACCACAACCGGAGATAATATGCCTGAGTGACTCCCCGGGACGGCGGCATGCCCGACAAATGTCGACCGTACCGTCCTTCAGGATATACCTCCGGTAATGGTTCGTCATGATAACTTCGTCCGCAATTGCACAGACAAAACATGCGGTTTCCCCGAAGAGATCCCCGAAACGTAGCTAGTTCACCGACGCGAGCAGATATACATCGGGCCCTGTGAGGGCCTTGTAGAACCGCCCGTGCAGCTCCTTGCTCCTCCATACCGCCCTGCGGTCCTCGGCGCTCATTACTTTAAATCTGCGCCAGTTCTCGTTTGCCAAGGAGAGCGGGGTGAAGTTTCCGTCTACTGCTACTACATCACGATGCATCCCACACTCGTTGTTTAGGAAATAATCCCTGAGACTGCACACCTCGCGGTTGTGGAGGTCTTTGGCATTTAAAAAGCCGCGACCTCCACACTTCCGCGAGATGTACAGTCTCATAACAGACGAGCTTGGGTGTAGCAGGCGATGCGCAGTAAGCAGTACTCGGACTCTTCGGTCCAGGGCATCCAGCTCAGTCTGAGTCCACCTTAGTACGCCAAAGGAGTAAGTAAGCAAGGGCATCACTCAGCAGTTGAAGGCACGCACCTTGTTGCCGCCCGACAAAAGACTATTAAGTACTTTGGTCAGGCGACAAAAGAAGCGCTCCTTCACCGCCCGCTTTACGCCCTCACCCTCAATACCCAATGGCTGTGACATACCAAGATACTTATAGGTTTCTGCTTCGGAGATAGATTTAAGGGACATTGTCTCAGAAAGTTGCAAATTTGTTGAATTTACAACTTTCCCCCGCTGTACATGCATGACCGCACACTTATCGACACCAAATTCCATTTTGATGGCACTACTGAAGACTTCCAACAGGTCATGTCCATTCGGTGCAAATAGCTTAAGGTCATCCATATAGAGCAGATGAGAAATGACCTCACCCTCTCTCCAAAGCCGGCAACCTAGTCCTGAATCCTTCAGCAGGGTGCTAAGCGGATTCAGTGCTAGGCAGAACCACAAAGGACTCAGACTGTCACCCTGAAAGATCCCACGTTCAATCCTTATAGAGTCCTGCGGACCAGAAGGGCAATCTCCTCCCCCCAGTTGACAAAGGACTGTGGTCCACTGCCCCATACAAGCGCCTAAGAAGGTTCTTAGAACTACATCAACTTTATACAACTCTAAGATCCTCCTCAGCCATGAATGAGGCACCGAATAAGGGCCTTCTTGTAGTCAATCCAGGCGGCCGAAAGGGCCCCTCTGTTCCGCCGGATTCGTTGGCAAATGGTCATGTCTATGAGGAGGAGCTCTTTAGTACCACGAGACCCAATTCTTATTATTATTTGTATGTTTTTTCCATATCTCAGGGGTCAGTTACCATTACTAAGAGCCTTAAGTGTCTCACTGCTGGGCAAAGGCCTCCCTTTTTTTTCCACATCCCTGTCCTGGGCAGACTCCCACCAGTCTTGGTCAAAGACGTCAAGCTCGTCTCGCCATCTCCTGCGTGGTCTACCGAGACGCCGTATTCGGTTCTCTGTGACCCACTTGGCATGCGGCAGACGTGCCCGGTCCAGTCCCATTTGAGTTTTACGGCTGTGTGGGCTACGTCAGCTATCTGAGGTTTGGAACGCAGTATTGTATTTTTAATGCGATCCGTTAATTTCACGCCCAAAATACTGCGTTCCATGGCTCTTTGGCAAACCTTGAGGGCAGATTTCTGAACTTTTGTCAAAGACCAAGTTTGTGCTCCGTAGGTAAGGATTGGAAGAATGCACATGTCCATGAGTTTGCGTTTTAATGACATCGGAAGGTTTCCCTTCATGTACTCCTTCATAGCCCAATAGCTTCTCCAGGCGTTTCCGGTGCGTCTGTTGGTCATGAGCTTGGTCTTTGACATATTCATCATTAATCCCACCCCAAGGCTTGCTCTGCTTGTCTTGTAGCATGACACTGAGCTCTGTAGCTGACGATGAGAAAAGAACGATGTCGTCGGCGAAACGCAGATTGGTCAACCTCCTTCCGCCGACGTCGATGCCCTTATCTCTCCAACCAGCAGAGAGCCTTCTGAATACTTGTTCAAGGGTACTGGTGAACAGTTTGGGTGACAGTGGATCGCCTTGCTTGACGCCCTTTTTTATATTAAACGATGGCCCGGGAGACTGTAACTTAATACTAGCGGTGCTTGAGGCATATATATTGCGGATAAAGTGAATAAATAAATAAATAAAAAATATATGTGGGGTCTATGCCCTGATCCTGTAGTGCGGTGAATATTGATGTGTGGGTAATACTGTCAAAAGCTTTCCTGTAATCTACGAAGGCCAAATAGAGGGATGTTAAATTCACTGTATTTTTCGAGGATTTGATTTAAAGGTTGTAAGTGATCAGTAGTAGAATTATAAACGTGAAAGTTTGTTTGTCTGTCTGTCTGTTACCTCTTCACGCTTAAACCGCTGAACCGATTTATATGAAATTTGGTATAGAGAGTTTGAGTCTCGG
This sequence comes from Epinotia bilunana, assembly GCA_947049275.1. Classification (NCBI taxonomy): domain Eukaryota; kingdom Metazoa; phylum Arthropoda; class Insecta; order Lepidoptera; family Tortricidae; genus Epinotia; species Epinotia bilunana. The sequence goes on along the minus strand of OX346253.1, from coordinate 40,009,139 downwards.
CGAAGGATATGGATAGTTTTATCCCAGAAATCATCCCCTAAGGCCACCCCCTTGGAGGTTGAATCTTGGTATGGAGCTACGATATAAGGGTAGGGACCAATTTTTTGGCCAGCTTAAGTCACTCAATTAAGTTTTCCGTTGTCACACGAAAATTAACCATACAATTCTATGGTTCATTTTTGTGTCACAACGGAACTTTTTTCACTTCTTCGGTATCATGGCTTTCGGTTGCATGGCTAACTACCTAATAACCAGGCTAACTACTGGCCAAGAATTTGGTCCTTACCCATAAACGAGTTGCACGCGGACGGAGTAGCTGGCAGAAGCTAGTAATTAATAAAGTTTTGATTTCTCGTTTACATTCCCCGCTTATATAGCAAAGCAAAATTGTTGAATTAAATTAAGTAACGTAATATGTACATTTCACCGCATTCGTATAGAACAACTCTTTTATCTACGCACATATCATTAGTGCTCTTAAATGCGTTCAGAAACCGTAGGAAATGACCAGCATTATTACAACCAATTTTACTATGAGAACTTTCTTGTCTGTGGTAGTAGGTAAAATCTGTACTGTAATATTATTACAGTACAGATTTTTGTAAGGTTATGAGTACTTATGAGTTTAAATTTGGGACAGCTGTCAAAACTCATATGGGTCCCTATTCTAGCATTCATAGATATTAAACAGTTACCGATGCGAAACGTCAATTCAGTATGTTTTTTTAATATAAACCGCACGATATTTGATCTCGAGTGACATGAGAATAGGGACTTAATTCGTTTGTCTATGATTTAAAAAAACATTCGTCTTGAAGTAGAATCGAATTGCCGCCATTACTGTTGTCACGCGCCTTCCGGTTCGTGGTCGCCACTCGCGGAAAGGTTCCCGCCCCAACGGCCATCGGTTCTACATAGCACGTAGAACCGATGGCCGTTGGGGCGGAAAGGTTCTCGAGTGGCGACCACGAACCGGAAGGCGCGGCGTGGGTAGGCCCCCCGCAAGGTGTACTGATGACCTGGTAAAGGTTGCTGGAGTCCGCTGGATGCGGGTGGCGCAGGACCGGTCACTTTGGCACTCTTTGGGGGAGGCCTATGTCCAGCAGTGGACGTCTTTCGGCTGATATGATGATGATGATGACTGTTGTCATTTCTTTGTTGGTTTTTTGCTGTTACGAAAGTAGGATTGTGAAATGAAAAGTTATTTGTAACTTACATTTTAGTTGAAAATATGAGTAGTAGTGCCTCCGAGAACGATATGCACTCTGCCGGATATCGTAAATGCAGCCACGATTGCAAAAAAGATATTTTACAGGTACCTAGCACTATAGTAGCAATGCAGGTCATTTTTCTACGGCTTCTGAACCCATCTTAGAGTACATTAAGATATGTGTATAGATAAAGTAGTGTATGAAACTCACAGACCAGTAAACCTATAGACGTCGCTTAGTCGGGCGACCCCCGCTGCCACACATACGGTGAATTCACCCTATATTTGAGACACGCCCCCTTTGCTAAGTTCAGTCTGCGGACGGCGTTTGCGCAAGTAACATCGTTACAAAATGCATTATTATTGGGTAAAATTGTGTGGAAAAATCACTAAAACTTCAAGTGTGCAAAAAGACGGTCTATCATTTCACAAGTAAGGCGATTTTAAGAAAATTACATAATAAATAAGCGAGTTTTTATATAAAGTTCTGTGTAGACCGTGCTCGGGGCTTGTTTATGTCTTTTAACAGAAGTCTCATTCTATCCCGCTGCACAGAATAGTCGCTCCTTCCTTGTCTAGCATTAGGCAAAGTAGGTAGTGATGTCCATAGTATGTATTCATTTACTATCGATAAGATAATTAACGGAAGACGCAATACATCGTAAGTAATTTAAAAATAGCAAAATATTACATATCTGTCTTTTTTACTAATGGACTGTATTTTACGATATTAAAACGTACGAAAATGTCTGAAATAATGTTTGTGTGGAATAGTCTCAAAGTCAATCGAATTGAGCACTTACCAGGCTTATCTGCGATTGTAGTATGCAGAAGTCGGTGTCAGCTACCAGGGCAGAGTACTTTCACCAACTTTCAGCTAGCCGACTTACCTACAGTTCGCGAAATACCTTTCCTGAAGCTTCCACCGATAGGAGTCTCGTCGGCACTCAACTGAATTGACTTAATGCTTGGATTCTGCTTCCACACACGACTTATATATTATAATTATGTTATTCACAACTGCGACGCGACAATCAGTTGTTTTACGGAATAATTCAGAGCAAGCCAATCGAAAACGACACGATAACTTTGGCTGCTACGAAACGACTCAAATTCGACCGGTCATTGCATAGACAATGAATATAGATTTCTTTTATTTTTTTTTATTTTTTTTAATCTTAGACCGATAACGTTGCTAGGCGATAATTTAATTTGCAATCCTGAACATTCCGCCCACCAAAATACAAGTTATTTTAAGATTTACTATTACTATGGGTTGTATCTCTTTAGAGAAAGTACGATTCTATTAGGATATCTATAACTTACACTAAATAAGAGCGACGATAAAACGAATTAATTTTGTAAAGGAAGAGGACACAGTTTTACAACTGGTCTTTTAAGTTCACCAGACTCGGTGCGAACTGTCACAACCCTACAGATACCATCAGTTCCTGGATGGAGTTGAACCACCCGACCCATTTTCCATTTCATTGGACTACATTGCTCATTAACAATGAGAACAAGAGTCCCGACATCTATTTGGTTTTGACCATCGAACCATTTGTGGCGCTGTTGTAGTGTGCAAATATTCTAAGTGCCACTTACGCCAGAAATCTTGGTGGATTTTTTGTATCAATTTCCACCTCTGAAGGGGGCCTAACTTTGCATCAACTAAATTACTTTCAGGTAATATAGTGAGCGGCTCCATCGTCAGAAAGTGGCCAGCTGTTAACACCGATAAATCGTTAGGGTCTGAACTAACGGGTGATAGAGGCCTCGAATTTAACATGGCTTCTATTTGAGTCAAAACGGTGTACAATTCCTCGAAAGTGAGGCGCTGCGATCCTAATACACGCGATAAGTGTGTTTTTAACGACTTTACACCGGCTTCTGCCAAGCCGGAAAAGTGCGGGCTCCCCGGGGGATTGAAAACGAATTCGATTTGCTCAGAACGCGCAGCTTTAGACATCAAACCGTGTAACGCATTGGAGGCACCAACAAAGTTCCTTCCTTCATCCGAGACGAGTCTTGAGCAGCGACCACGACGCGCGATAAACCGGCGCAGAGCTGCCAAGTACGCTTCCGTCGTAAGCTCGGAAACAAGCGCTAGATGCATTGCTTTTGTGACCGTGCACACGAACACGCAAATATACGATTTGAATGTGCGTAAGCCGCGACCGCGACCTAGACTAGTGTCAAATGGACCCGCGTAATCAACCGCCGAAGACGAAAAGGGTTTAACTTGGTTGATTCGAAAGGCTGGCAAATTGCCCATGATAGGAGGCTCAGCGAGCTTCGGATGAGCGCGAAAACATTTCATGCAAGATGAAGTCACAGAGTTTATAGCCCGTTTCGACGACATGATCCAGAAATCTTGGGCTATTAGATTTTGCAGCGTTTGCAATCCGGGATGCATAAGCCGATTGTGATAATCCTCAATGACCAGCGTTGTTAACCTATGATCACGAGGCAACAAGAGTGGATGTTTAACATCAAACGACAAAGTACCTTTGGAAAGGCGACCGCCCACCCTTAAACAACCAGATTCGTCCAGAAAAGGCGACAATTTCCGAATCGGTTTGGCTACAGAGCGGAGCGACTTCTCCTTCGACAAACAACGAAGTTCTGAAGCGAAAGCGCATTCTTGGACATGCTTCACGAGAAAATGGAGAACACTGTTAAGTTCTTCAGACGACAAATTAGGATTTGTATTTTTTGACGAAGGATTTTGCAGGTTATACATGTATCGAAAACAATAAGCCAAAGTGCGCAATACCTTTTGCAACGACGAAAAACGATTCAAAATTGTGTCTATAAACGAGACGTTAGATGCTGTGAATAAACTATAAATCTTCTGTTCACTGGAAGCAGCCTCATTCAGAATCATCTCTGATTGTGGCCAATACTTTTGGGGAAGGGGCAGCCAGGAAGGCCCCGCCCACCATAACGGGTTCTGGATCAAGTCAGCGGGTAGCAAACCGCGAGAACCGGAATCCGCTGGGTTTTCCAAACCAGAAACGTGATGCCAACGTTCAGGGGGAACTTGTTCCTGTATGTGCGCAACCCTATTTGCCACGAAGGTTTTCCACCTCGAGGGACACGACCGAATCCAGGTCAGGGCTACAGTGGAGTCCGACCAAGCATAGACACTGTCAAAGGTGTGGAAATCTTTTAAAGCTTCAGTGAACGAAGCAAGCAAGTCCGACAATAAAAAGGCTGATAACAACTCCAAACGAGGTATCGAGCACTTACGAAGGGGAGCTACCTTCGATTTTGCGCAACAAAGACGCACGACAGTAGAGCCGTCATTTTGAACGACCCGACAATAAACGACAGCACAGTAGCCCCTCTCCGAAGCATCGCAGTACCCGTGGAGCTGCAATGACACGAAAGTTTCAATCATTCTACGGGGAATGGACAGTAAGCTTAATTCCGACAATTGTGACTTTAACTTACTCCACTCTTGAGCGATAGCACTAGGGATTTCACCGTCCCATTCGACACCCGAAACCCATAAGCGTTGTATTAAGTATTTTGCGAAAAATACGACAGGCGACAACAAACCCAATGGGTCGAAAATACGAGCGATGTCTGAGAGGATCGACCGCTTCGTACAGCGACAGTCATTCTGAATTGTTTTGAAAGTGAAAATATCTTCCTTCGGGAGCCACGAAAGACCCAAAATTTTCAGCGACAAATCATGAACATCTTCGAAGTTATGAAGTTGCTCCGAATATAGCTCCGACCCAGGCAAACCTTCAAGGAATTTAGGACTATTAGAGGTCCACTTACGCAAGTGAAGCTGAGCGGATGACAAAATGTCCACCAACTCCTTGCGCAAGCTTATCGCACTCTCGACCGAATCCGTCCCGGAAACAATATCGTCGACATATGTATCCCTAGCCAGCACTGCGGCACCGTGGGGAGCGCGAGCTGAGAATTCTTTCGCCAACTTAGAAACACACCAGAGCGCCTGGTATGGGGCACAGGATACGCCATAACTAACTGTGAGCAAGCGATAGTCCTTCACAGGATCATCAGGGGATGGACGCCATAAGATACGTTGATAGTTGCAGTCTTGCAGATCGACAAGGAACTGGCGATACATCTGCTTGATGTCCCCAGTGAAGACTATAGCATGCCACCGAAATCGAACCAGCAAATCGAATATACTTTTTTGTAACTTGGGACCTGGCAGCAAGGTAGCATTCAAGGATTTCCCGGTAGCATCCACTGAACTCGCATCAAAAACCGTGCGCAGGGGCGTTGTAAGTGAGTCACGCAAAATTCCCTGATGAGGTATATAGAAGAAGTGACCCTCAGACGACAAGGGGGGATCTACTTCCGCCATGTGACCACACTCCAAATAATCTTCCATAAAATTGACATAAGCTTGCCGAAAATTGGGATTTACCAGAAACTTCTTTTCTAAATTTAAGAGCCGCTTGAGAGCAATCTCTCGAGACCCTGAAAACTTAGGCTTTTCCTCAGCGTTGACAAAAGTTAATGGTACCACCATCCTTCCATCAGGATTGCGACAGTATGAAGATTCCATTAACTGTTCACACAACAATTCCGATTTCGAAAAAACAACAGCTCTAGGAGCATCAACACTTTCCAACTCCCAGAACCGCTTTATATTATTGTCCAAAGAAAGACTCGACACAAGAAGGCAGTATTTCGACTCAACACTGGAACCACTACGAGAACGAGAACGAGAGGCAGCAACACCGATGGCACACTCACCCATTACAATCCAGCCGAACACTGTGTGGATGGCAATAGGCTGCCCTGCGTTGCCTTTGACAACACCGGGTTGTAGAGCGGAAGCGAGAATATTCACACTAACCAGCATGTCAATAGGTCCAGGTTTGAAGAACGATGGATCTGCAAGATTTAGATTTCTAATATGTTCCCACGAGGCGACATCAATTTGTTCCGAGGGCATATCAGAGCAAATCCGAGATAAAATGAATGCTTCCAACGAAAATTTACAATGAGAGTCACTATTTGTAGGGACAATTTCACAATTGACAGATCCCAGAGTCTCTGTTGACGTTTGGCCAATGCCATTCACTGATTGCCCACTAGCATTCTTTATGGACAATCCAAGCTTTTGAGCGCATCTCAAAGTCATGAAATTGCAAGCACTTGCACTGTCTAGCAATATTCGAATTGGTACTATTTCATTATATTTATTTTTTATCAGCACAATAGCTGTCGAAAATAACACCTGTGCATTACAGTTTGGAACAGCCAAAGTCACCGGAGCATCTGAGACCTCTGATACTGCAGGTTCAGAGTCCCTGCTTTTATCAAAATGCAACAATTTGTGATGTTTGCCATTACATGTGTGACACATGACACTTGATTTACAATTTTTTACTCCATGTGATGGCCGACAACATAGGATACAAAGTCTCTTATCTTTTACCCTATTAAATCTCTCCATCGGAGTCAATTTCAAAAACTGAGCACAACTTTCCAAACTGTGACCCGAAGCAGCACAAATTACACATTGGCTCACCGGCGGCACAACAAATGACGATTTAGATTTAAAATCGGGCTTACTAACAACACTATTTGCCCGAGACACCGAATTCTCCAAGGCCTGACTCCGCTTTTCGATGAAAGAAATTAACACTCCATAATCTGGTATGTCAATGTTTGATTCGAGATGCAACTCAAAGGCTTCTTTGGTGGAAACATCCAACTTAGACCACAGCAAATGGTACAACATATAGTATTTATCAGGTAACTGATATTTTTCTAATATTTCTAAATTTTCTTTAAAGGTGCGACAAACACGATTCAATTCGACACTATTTTTCGATTTTGCAGACTCGCAACTAAGCAACTTTTCATAAAACATTGAAGCAATTACTCTTTTCCTTTCATAATGCTGCTTCAATGTGTTATAAGCAGCAACATAATTCTCGTCACACAAGGGATAGTTTTTTATTAGGTTAAAAGCCTCACCTTGCACATTGGTTAACAAATAATGGAACTTCTCAACTGCAGGAATGTCTTTCTTGTGAATTAATGAATCGAATATTTGAATAAAAGACACCCAATGCTCCATCTTCCCACTAAATGGGGCAATAACAATACGAGGCAATTGCACACACGAGCTGGGACTGGAAAGTGACGGCTTTTGTTCTAACATTTGATTAGTAAAGCGCAACTTAATAGCTTTAACCATCATTTCGAACTGCGATGAAACTTGTAGCTCACTTTTCCTATCTCCGCTCGACAGCGACGATAACAGTTCTATCTGGAATGAGTGGAATTCCCTCTCCAGTGCCTTGACATCTTCGAGCGTGTACCCGGCTAAATCCGAGCTCGCGATGTACTCCAATCGAGCGAACGCGTAATCGCGACCTACGCGGTTTCTATCACACATGCCACTAGCGTTATCACTATTTCCTCCAGTCATTTTACCCGTACGAAGCACAATAACAACACTTCACAATAAACAAAACACCGACTATTATTATATTCTTCTAACCTCAACTAAACTATAACTGATTTGACAGCTTAGAAACGTTCCGAAACTAGATTTTATTTTATTTGACAAATCGCGACGTGTACCAACACGCAGACACAAAACGCCTTCTATCCAAAGAGAATCAACCCAAACGTTTCTAGGATTACCCGCAAATTTGTACAACGAGAAAAAAATTATATGTAACTACAAAATCTTGTTAAAAACACAAAATATTCCACGATCGCCTTACAATATTATGCGGCTCGAAGACCAAATGTCTTTTTTACTAATGGACTGTATTTTACGATATTAAAACGTACGAAAATGTCTGAAATAATGTTTGTGTGGAATAGTCTCAAAGTCAATCGAATTGAGCACTTACCAGGCTTATCTGCGATTGTAGTATGCAGAAGTCGGTGTCAGCTACCAGGGCAGAGTACTTTCACCAACTTTCAGCTAGCCGACTTACCTACAGTTCGCGAAATACCTTTCCTGAAGCTTCCACCGATAGGAGTCTCGTCGGCACTCAACTGAATTGACTTAATGCTTGGATTCTGCTTCCACACACGACTTATATATTATAATTATGTTATTCACAACTGCGACGCGACAATCAGTTGTTTTACGGAATAATTCAGAGCAAGCCAATCGAAAACGACACGATAACTTTGGCTGCTACGAAACGACTCAAATTCGACCGGTCATTGCATAGACAATGAATATAGATTTCTTTTACTTTTTTTTTTTTTTAAATCTTAGACCGATAACGTTGCTAGGCGATAATTTAATTTGCAATCCTGAACAATATCATATGCAAAATATTTGTGCACAGTGCACAGTTATTTATATACAACATGGTAAATGATCTTCTCAAGCTGGTGTTGTATTATAAAGTATTCAAAGCATGTTAGTTAAGATGTCCAATCATAAAGGAAAAGTGGATTGACGCTACAAAACGACCACCTGATTGGTTGGTTTCCTTCCCCAAGCAGTGTCATATGTTCTCGGCACTTTAAATCAGAATATATTAAATTGCCGACGTCTAATAATAGGCGACTAATATTTCCAAAAGCCGTGCCTACGCTTCACTTACGAACTGTGTTTAGTATTGTTGACTTGTATTTTGATTATTCAACCACATTTTTTTTATTTGATCTAACAGCTGCTATAAAGCTATTATATTATTAAACTTATCGTTAATTTATTAATGTGCTGAAAACTCTCGAGCGTCTAGCTTGAAACCAATGTTTTGAAAGTAAAATCTACCCCTCTAAAATCTAAAATTGGGTTTGCGCAAATGTCCATTGAAAATATAAATTCTTCTAGGTCTTATGTAAAGATAGTGGTGTTTCGGAAAGTCCACACACTATTATTCCATTGGTAACGAATGCAGCACTGTCTATACCAACAACAGAAGTAAGTTTATCTTACACTGCTATGCTAGTGAGTTTCCGAGTTAACATGTTTAGTTATTAATTGAAATGATTAATTCTTATAGGTCTCGCGTACAGATAATAGGGATCTGGAAAATCCACACTCTTTTCCGTCAGTAACGAATCTGGCACCGTTTATGTCAACAACAGAGGTTAGTTTAAAGTCTAAATAAAAACATTTTGATCATTCCGCGCCGCCTCGCCTTCTCTGTCTCTGTAAGATTAAGATTTCTTTTTGTTTCACGCCCTACTTTGTACAACGTATTCTTTAATAAATGCAAAATTGGAATATATTTATATATTATTTCAGAATCGAGAGTGGAATCCATTCTATTTGCTTCTATTTCAACATAATTATGTCAGATAAAGATAATTTATGAGTAAAAAAATAATGTCCTAAACGTACTAATAAATAAAAACAAACATTTATGTTTGCTTTACATTTTGTCTCGCAATATATTATTGTATTTTAACGCGTGGTAACACGACTGCTGAATATATTTTTGATTATTATATAGTATAATCATTCTAATTATTATTACTAGTGCTACTTTATAAAATTAGATAAAGTATCGCATGTGTCCCATCACTACAGGCAGGCACGTGTTACGCGCGGCCTTGAATGCACCAATGATAGCGCACTAGTCGTCCCCCGCGCTCCGCAAGTTTGGCAGCTTTGTTTATAAGTAAAAATTAGGCTAAGCGGGGTCTTTAGGATATATGGTCTGTGGTGAAACTGTACATAATTTGGCCTTAAAACACTCGTGTAATCCAAAACCACCCTCGTATTTTAAGGCCTCTGATTATGTATCAGTTGCATAAACTACTATTAAAATTCAAGTGAGTATAAAAGTAAAGTGTACCGACCACTAAAGCGGCTCCTCCGGCGTGGTGCAGCAGCGGCGGCGCGGGGCTGAGCAGCGCCGTGGCGAGGATGTAGGCGAGCGGGGCCGCCGCGCCGGCCAGCAGCGCGGCCAGCGCGCGGGCCGGCAGCGGCGCCAGCCACACGCCCGCCAGGCACGCCGCCGGGTTGGCCAGCGCGCCCAGCGACACCGCCAGGTGGTACGCCGTGGTGCCGTACGGCATGCACGAGTACGACTGCACCGACGGCAGCACCCCGTTGGCCAGCGCGTTCAGCGTCACCATGAGCGCCAGCACGACCACCCAGCGCGCGCTCGACAGCACCGCGGGCTCCGACGTCGCCTCGTCGCCCTTGTCGGCGGCCGCGGGCTCGACGCGCTCCGACGCGAACCCGCTGTACCGGTCCACTAGCGTGAAGCTGGCCAGACTCATCGCCGACAGCCCCGCCAGCACCAGCAGGAACACCGTGGTGTCGAACCGCGGCGGCCGATTCACCGCCACCAGCTCGGTGCCCGCGTCGTTCAGCACGCACGTCGGCGCGCCGCCCACCCCCTGGATGAGAGCCAGGATGGCCGGCAGGAAACCGCTGAGCCCCTCGCCGACCAGATAAGTCGCGAGGTACACGTCTCGGAAGTGGCGGAGGTAGGGGTAGAAGAGAACCGAGCTCGTGCAGCCCACGAGCGCCGCGAAGAATGTTAGCGCGAGGTATGCGACCGAGCGGTCCCATACGATCTGCTCGTAGAGGAAGGCGTTGAGGGCGAGGGCGAGAGTGCCGATCACGAGAAGCACGTAGATGTACGGCGAGTCCGAGGCGTTGGGCCGGAGCCGGCGGAGCAGCGCGTACGAGACGACTCCGAGGTTGGCGAGCTGCACGGCGAGCACCATGGAGGAGGGCAGCGCCCAGCCCTCGGGCAGCCGCTCCACCAGCAGCGGCAGCTGCACGTACAGCCCGTTGACGCCGAGCCACGTGCCAACGCCCCAGCACGCCAGCAGCACGTCCAGCGCCACACGACGCGGGGCCCCGAACATATCGCTGCGCTCGCTCTCCGGGAGACAAGGAACGCGCTCTCTGTCCGCGTTCAATCTGCAACCAGCGAGAACACGCTTGAGCTTGAATCTCTTTGGACTAAATGACTTGGACCAAAGTTGAACGACACTGACCACCACAAGGCCGTGCGAGGCGCGTGAGCGAGTGACGAGTGACTGCGGTTCTACGGATATATGGGTGGTATTCCACTTGTCCAAGATCTTCGTCCAATGTGCATTGCGTATCACTCACTCTTTAAGCAAAATGTGAGACACAAATATACATTGGACAAAGATCCTGGACAAGCGGAATACCACCCTAATATGTACCTAAGGGAGGAAAAGCGGTAGAACGGTCGGTACGGCCGTGCTATCGATGTGTTTTACGCGTAGGCCCATAGGCCCAGCTCGCACGATACGTTTTCGCCGTCCCGCTTTCGTGCTAGGGCCTCTGGTACATTAAAATATTAGGGGATAATTTTAGAACCCGAACGGCAAGTTTCCTAACTATTTAGGAAATTCAATGCCTTCTGGTCTTTTTTTTAATATCCTAAATAAGCAAAATATGTATTTGTTATACCTCCCTACCGGGTCATTCCCAGTCAGCCTATGTAAAGTGTGTCGTCGCGTCAATTGATGATGAAGGAAGCCTTTTCCCGAACCATGTTGGCTATTTATAAACAGTTGACACAAGTGCCGCGTTTTGTGTTGCGACTGTTCCGAGCGAGCTGGTGGTGGAGGTTTTGTGTTCCAATTTTCGTTATGATTAATTGATGATTGATAATTAATAGTGACTGTGAAATACCGTCAGTTGAATGATGATTAGGTTGCTAGTTACCTAAAAATTACATTGTATGCTGCTTACCTAATGAAATAACTTCGTTTCAAATTAGTGTCATTAACCAATAGGCATGATGCCTCATGTTCAAATTGATAACGTAGTGATGCTAAATGGATAGTAAACCATCAAATTATCGTAATAAAGTATAAATTACAGAATATAATTAGTCATAAAAAGATATGAACCACGAAAGTTTAGAAAAAATATGCATTTATTTTTAATTGTCCAAGAGTAAATTTAAAGCTACCAATAGAATCCTTACGCTTTTATAGAAACAAAATTATATGACAACTATGTAGTATTTCGCGACCGAAACAACAATTTACCTGATTTTCCATACAACGATGAGTACAAATGTCAGTTGTGACGTCATACCTGTCTGTCTATCAGTATGAAGCGTTTTGCGCTGTCGCCAGCGAGGTCAATCTTTGTCTCAAATTTTTGGGTAGTTGTTCTTTAATTGTAGTTGCTCCCATAAGTACAAACATTTGTTCCTCTCCTAAAACTGGTTCGAATGACACCATAAACAATCTTATAGTCATTATCCCTATTCTAAATTTCGGTGAAAGACAAATAGGGGCTGTAGACACTAAATAAAATAAAATAATCAATAATGTTGTATTTTCTCGAAAAAGGATTAAAGATGTAGTCCAATGAAGAGTGGGAGAAAAGCAACGCGAGAGGTTCAATAATCACAAAGTTACAAGTGTCCAAAGTTTTAAGATGGGGTATGTTCTGTCCCTTTTCCGTAAAACGCACCTACATTTGAAACGATTGTCATTTACTATGACGCTCGTAGATTGTGAAGTCACTATTTCTCTCTCGGCTTCGTAAAAGGGTATTCCCTATTACGCAAGGGGGCGACACTAGCAGAGTTGGCATTGTATCTCGTTCACACTTGCGGTATTGTCTATGCATGCATCCTTGTCACTCATTTGACAATCATCTTCCTCTACTGGTTTACGGTTTGTGCTAGTGCTGCACTCTGGCGGCAAAACATTGCAGTAATGTTCCCTATTCTTTGAGATATCTGAACGGGATTTTCGTCACTAGGCATTTTTTTTTGCATTCTTTCTTTATAGAAATAGAAATGTTTATTTGCAAGAATACGTAAGTACAAAGGTATTATGTATATTATAATTTTTCATCTCTCCTGTTCTGAAAGTTGAGTTTTCATGGGTATATAGCCGGATGGAAAATTGCGTGTTCTCCCCTAGGGTAGAAAGTAATTTTTTTTAATTGGTAAAATCAGCCACGGAGTCGAAGATAATAGAGTATTAAAATAAAAGCTTTTCACAAATCGACAGTCAGCTATAGGTACCTACATTAAACGACGTGTTTATTACGACCTATAGGTTGATATTTAAATCGTTTTACAGTTGGTTTATTTTTATTCGCAAATTAGTCCAGTAAATGAACTGACAACTCGTATGGAAAAAATGTCAAATTTTGGAAATAATTTATAATAGCTTACTTTTTATGTGTAACGGATATATTATCAATTAAATAGTTACCCAGCGACAAAATCCGACAAAATTTCAGACATCAAAAAAATGATAAATTAACTAACTTCTGAAAAGTCAGAAAAAACATTAATAAATATTTTTGTCTTTATTTTGGTTTATTTACATTTGCTCTATAATATTCAAGATAAATCGTATAAAAAAAGACAATGCATGCTTCATTGAAATCTACATAATTACTTCCGGGTGGAAAGTTTGTAGGATTCTTGAATATATCATCTTAGAATAACATTTTCAAATGAAATCAACAAAAAAAAGCTATTATAAATTAATGTTTTTCAAAACCGTATTTTGCCTGGAGTAAATACAGAAAATCAATATTCAAAATCATTCCTCTATTCGACTGCCCGCCGGCATGGCCCTCTAGATTAGTTGCGTCGCGGCCTACTCGATTACAATTTAGGCCGTGGCATAATGTAGCCAGTGCGAAAAATTTGGATATTGGATAGTAGTACAATATTATTTACAGTTGGTCTATTTTTTTTAATTGTAATTATAGAAAATCAACATTCAAAATCATTCCTGTAAATTTCGGCTGCCCGCCATAATGCCATACTTTCTTTTCTTGACTTGACTTCGGCATGGCCTTAGTCGTCTTAGGCCGGCCTAGTCGATTACAATCTAGTAGGCCGTGGCAAGTAGCCAGTGCGAAAAGTTTGTAGGTTGGATATATGTGTAACTATTTTATTTAGGTTATATACCTATACCTATACCTCTTAATATACCTTGTATACAATGAACGTGCAGTATTCTACTTTCCTCACAGTCGAAATGAAAAGTAGAGTGTTTAACTCGGATGAAATTACCCATTTCACCCTCGAACTATTGGCGCTCTCACTTCGTTCGAGCGCCAGAAATATCTCGGGTGAATTGGGTAACTTTCAACCCTTGGTTAACAATCTACTATGACATACCTACATTTTGAGTCTACTTACATAATATTTATCTGTCATCATTTTGCTTCCATTTTTTCCTTTACGGAGTAAAAACAATGTTCCTGAAGCCATTTTGTCAATTTCCTCTTAAACTAGATCATGCAACAATTTAATGCTTTCAGGAAGTTTATTAAAAAAATCTATGCAACTGTTGCAGGCGTTCCGTTTATAAATATCCGCTTTTAGTTTAGACTAATAATAAATTTGGAGTCTAATACACCCGTATTGTGCAATGAGCATGAAATGAAGAGATGCTTTCCATGTATTTAGGTATTTGTATCCATTCCACAGGCGGGTATATCGCCATCTAATCAAGCCTTTAGAGCTAAGATTTTTCCTTAATATATTTTGAATGTATTTAGGTATTTATTAAATACATTAGAAGAATCCCCCCGTGCGCCCGTCGCGCTGGTGTGGTGTCGGGTTAAAACAGCACCACCCCCTTTCTTCCCGTGGGTGACGTAAGAGTAGTACTTAAGCCAGTCAGGGAGCAGGGTTGAAGTGTGTTGTGGGCGATGGGTTAGCAACCTATACCCACATTTATGCTAAAAGTGGCACTGGAACATAAGTTTCATGTGCTCCGCCAACCCCTTTTGGAAATGAAGGCCTGAATATATGAGAAGATTGTCTATAAAGTGCTACGAAATTGGACACAACTAAGTAATAGCTCGTTAAGTGGGTCGAATTCGACGGCTTTACTATCGATCACTCGACTGGCAAACTTGATCGTCGATCCACTGTAAATAAACTGTGGCATGTGATATATAGGTCTCATTAATTGATGAAGAGTGGGAAGTAACTACCGGGTACAATTTTGTACAAAAGATATTTTGTACAGGAGCAGAAGTTGCTAGTTGCTAGTTGCTAGTTGCTACGCTGAATACGTTACCGATGATGCACAAATCGTACAATACTTATTCGTGCCAATCGATACAAACCTACTGCATTTCTTAATGGGGTGTATAGCTAAAACTGCACTACTTAACTAAGTAAGAGCCTAAAGAGCTGTCCTAAATGTATCCACATTCCGCTCCTTCCTCTACCCTCCTGACCTTCTCTATGTGTCATGTGAGGTGCTCACTGAGCAAACACTAAGTATTTATATTGAGCTGAGCACGCAACCCCGTACAACGCTGGACACGGTAAAAAAGACGAAAAGATATTGTTTGCCTAAAAAAATCACACAGAAAATGCTTCCAGATTCAATGTTAAATGGAAACAGGTTAAAAAGTAATTGGTTTGCAAGATACTTCTGTCTAGGTCTAGGAGGTAAAAATGAAATTTAATGATGATTGGAGTAACAACTACGTGACCGCTTTTTAAATAGTTTTTAATAGGTAATGTTATCGCTGGCAGTCAGTAGTCATCTATACTAACTCAATTAATTATTATGTAATAGAATATTATAGAATAAAAAAACTTTATTTCGCAAATAACAGTAAGTACATTTTAGATTTACACTTAGATGCTATATTAAAACTAAGATTAGATGCGAAAACGGAGTCCACTCAGCATAATGTCGCTCCACAGAAGGCGAAACGACGCTGGTATTATGTGAACCACACGTGGTGCGCTACAGGACTGCGCGTTATATAGTACTACTATTTAAAGGGTTTTATTTATACACACTAATGTTCTTGGTAAATGAATTTCAACTTAAATTTCAAAGGATGCATATAGAACTTATATTTGAAAATAAATTGCTAACTAGGTACGAAAATAAACATAATCATACACATAAAGACTCTGGAAGGCTATGCTGGATTTATTTGTTGATCTAGTATAGTATTTTAAGCAATCGTTATAATAATATAATGTATGCTTTTCAGGCGAGTACCACGTTTAGGTCACGAAGCTTGCTGAGTGGCCTAATTAAGGTACGAGACTTAAAATGCTAATTATATAACTATTGTATACAATACTTTTTCTACGAGTCAACGGAAATAATAATTTATTAAACCAACTTGGTATCTAATATCGAAAATCGTTTTCTATTGAAAATCGTCCTGCTGATGCTGCAACGAACTGCAGCCAACCGCTTCTTTTTTAAACGCGTTGATCTCTCTGTAAATCGAGCCGCGTGATTGGTCAAAATTCATTTCAGTTCTGTACAATTGAATAGCATTATTTCGATTATCCATAGAGCATAAACTTTTGCATCAGAATAAAAGTATTCAATTGCGTTACGGTTTGCTAGGTTCTAAGTTTAAGATTGTAGTCGACGAGTATAAAATAGTTATTTTCACACCTTTCATTCAGAAAAGTAAGTTTTGCTCCACGACGAGAGGGATCAAAATGCTACTTTTCTGTTCAAGCTACTTTTTTACAAGCTTTTATTTACTTTCACCTGTCCCGTTGTCTGTCTGTCTGTCCGTCTGTCTGTAATCAATCTTGCAAGTTAAATTGACCCACTTCCCGGTGACCGATTGAGCTGAAATTTTGTGTACAAGTATAGTTTGGATGACAATTCAATATTATGGTACCATCGAGCTGATCTGATGATGGAGACAGAAGGTGGCCATGGGAATTCAGTACTTAACCGACTTAAACGACCCCGTTGAGTTTGGGCTCGTTAGAATCGTGTCAATGAGTAAGTAGTTGATGATGGGACAGATGGTATACAGAAAAGTAGTCCGCAATAAAAGCTTGTTCCAAAAATGATTTTTTTGACAGATACTTGTTAATTTATACATTGGCATGTAGCTTTTACGCAATGTGCCCATTGAAAACAGATCTTAATAAAATAATCGACTGTAATTTCATCGTAATCGATTCAAAACGAACATATTTCAAGTGTTTATTCTAACAAGCGTACTATTAGTCTGACGGTAAGTAGACACCTTATCCTATGGACGCTCGCTACTCCAGAAGAATCTCAAGGGAGGGGGAACGTGGGAGGGGGGATGGGGGAGAAGGGGAGGGGGAAGGGGTGGGTGGTGAGGGGCTTTGGAAGGGGAGGGTTTTTTAATACTGATCATTAAAGCAATTCGCAAGTTATCACTTCTGCTGGCACTCCCGGAGTGCAACCCGGTCTTTTTTTATTTATGAATTTTTCGTAATATTTATAAATTAGTAAGTATAATAAAAATTAAGAAAATGTATTAAAACTTCTTAATTAACTTTAACAGTATCTTTTTAAATTTCTTCATAGTCGGTGTGAAAAATAGTATGTGTAGCCAAATTATTTTCGTCTCGGGCGCTAACACTTGTATCCCTCACTACGCTCAGGATTCTATTGTAGGATCCCTCGCTACGTTCAGGATTCAATACACCGCCCTCGCCGTAAATATACTATTTTACTCCCTTGTGACACAAATAACTATTGTTATACAAGGGTGCAAAGTTGTATTTTACCCGCGAGTATGAAATTGAAACGCGAGCAAGCGAAAGGATTCTATAGTTGAACCACGAGCGAAGCAAGTGGTTCTAAAATAGAATCCTGAGCGTAGCGAGTGTTTCAACACACGAGAAGTAAAATACATTTGCACCCGTATGTAACACAAAACTTTTCACCTCACTGTGGCGAGCACAGTGCAACATGCATAACAACTTTATTTAATTTAAATAATACTATAAAAAAAAAAAAATAGTAATAAATGTGAATAGTAATAATAATTAATATCACGAATTTTGGTCAAGTGCGAGTCGGATTTTAGTTTTCCCATACATTTTGAGACCCAAAAGCCAACGCCTGATGAAGCAATTGTTTAAAAGTTCTTAAATATTCATTTTAATCTATTTTATAGTATTTGTTGTTATAGCGGCAACAGAAATAGAACATCTGTGAATTTTTTGTATTATGAGCGTTTTTAGTTTTGTTATCTGTCATAAGCTATAAACACGCTCCAAGGTCAAATTACTTTTCACACTAGTGGATAAAATACGTTTTTGCCCACTGGTTTTAAAGGATAAAAGACGGCTTTCCGAGGCAGTGAGGGGAAAAATACATTTTTAAGTTGTAATGAATTTAATGTGGAAGCATTTTTGACGGGGGGTGGGATGTTATTCCAGCATTTCATGATAATACATACGTATACATGCGTATGTACATAACAAATGCCATAATAAGCAAGGAAGACTCACCCATTACTCATCTCCACTAGCAAACAATGAATGAACCAGGCAAAACAACACGCAGAGATTTCAACCCGGAAGAAGGAAACTTGAAATAATGTAAAACAGAATAATTCAGAGCATGGTCTGTGTCCGTAGACTTCGAGTGAGGCACTGGGGCGCGAGGCTGGGTGCGGGCGGAGACGCCGAGTGCTCGAGAACTAATGACTTCATTTAGTACACTTCACGCACGCACCTTTCAAATGTAATGCGAACTCCTCCTAATGATGTTACTAAACTGTCTGTATCGTACTGCCACTGGATACCGACTAGACAGAGTCGCCAACTCTGGAAAATTTTAATGTAATGTAGGTAAGTATACCTAATTCTGCTTGGGTTGGCGGGAGCATGCCGGCAATAGGGCCGAGAACTGTTATATAATCTGTGGCCAAGTTGAGGAAAAGGGGGGGTTGCCCGGGAAAAAGAAAAGATTTTGTGATGTTACCTACCACACAAGATTTATTTTCTGATGTTACCTACCGAATACACAAGGTTTATTTTTCCTTCCTAGTTTAGACTAGAACGATTGTAGACACTTTAGAAAACAACCAATAATCATGTATTTTCTTGAAAAAGGATTAAGAATGTAGTCAAATGAAGATAAAAGTAACGCAAGAGGTTAAATAATGGGGGGGACCGGACGGTTTGACGTCTTTCTAGTTGCGAGACATATCGGTTGTTATAACGGTAACAATTTGAAATTTGAATTATTTGAATCGATTCACGTTCACTTTACAAACGATTATCGATAGTTGCTGATGTCAGTTCATCATCATCAAATATCAAAAATGCACAACGTTAATATTCAAGTTTTCACTTCTGCCGGCACTTCCGGAGTGCAACCCGGTGGGCGCTGGCGCTGAGAATACTCGTCAAAGAGTAGCGCGCTCCCATCAAACGTTCGTTTTGGCCTTTCAGATTGGAATATGAGTTAATTAGATTATAGAAGATAGAAGATCATCAACTCACTTACACCTCTGCTATGTTTCTGGTCAAAGTCACCCGATTAACAAACAGTCCTTTCATTGACATTCCGTTAAGTAGGCTCTGATACAACCGGGAACAGTAATCCGACACAGTGGTGTGGCTCTCTCTCTCTCCATCCTTCCGCGTATTGTAGCCAAAACAACCCCACGTTTGCGAACACTGTTGTCGTTATCTATTCCATTCAAGTTTTGAAACAGACGATCTGCTATTGAACTCCGAACATTTGAAATAATGTGAGACATTAACGATAAGCGTTTCGATAAGAAATGTCGAGATGACAGACGAGACACAAAAGTTTATTGCCTCGATGGGCGCAGTCATTTGGTGACAGCCAAGTAACAGCATAAACAACCTAGTCAATTTGGACGGGTAATGGTTTAAGGTGCGACCACACCGCTGCTCAAAATACGCTAACGCTCCGTAAAACGCAGCAAAATGTCGTGACGCATACGACACGTCAACGCGTATACGCAGCGTTAAGCACCGGTGTGGTATAGCTCCCTTATGTGCCACAACTTCATACTAAATCAGTTGTAGCAAATAAAAAAAAGTGGGACTATGAGAAGGACAACGAATGATATTTCCCTTTCTTTCACACTTATCGAGATTTGTATGCTACCAGCTCGCACGTGGTATTATTATTACCATAGCCTGTCCTACGTATCATAGGTCCATGGGTCTTCGGCTGCTTCGGAACTAGCTTTGTACTTAGTTATTTTCTTTTGTGAAAACAAAACGAGGATTATTTTAAAAAATAAGGTCAGGGCTATACTTACAAAATTAATGTAGGATTCTAACGCTCCAAGGGTTGCCTGATGGTCGGGATTTGGCGGGATTCTCCCGAATTTTGTATGGCCTCCCTACTCCCGACAAAGTTAAAAATCTCCCGAAAAACCACTTCATTGTATAAAACAAAAAAATGCATATTGTGAAAAAGTATTCAGTTTACTGAATAAACTTTACACAAAAGAGAAACCGAATAAGTATGGAAGCTAATTTAAATTAAAACTGTTTAAGTTTCATGTCGACTTTAAACAGCGAAAAAGGTCAATAAATGCTGAAAGCTGTTAAAAGTAATAGTAAAACAAGTGGCAAACCAAAAATAAAAAAAATGTATACTTAAAACGTTGATTTTTTAAAACAACACACACAACAAAAACAAAAACAATAATTTTCGATGTTGTTGATTTTAATATTCTTAATACAGTTTAAATGTTCCTTTAATGATTTTATTTTTATTTCTCCCGACCAGTCCCAAAATCCAGAAAAAAAATAATCTCCCGATATTAGGGTCATTCGATCTGGTAAGCCTAGGCTCTAGCCCAGCTAGTACGATAGGCTTTATGATCACGTTTTACGGCTCAAATCGTGACCATAACTCGACTTTTCATCCTTTCTTTTCTGTATTTAATATGATACTTAGTTCTTAGTCATTCTTATGTACCTAAAACTCGACATAAATTGTGACTGAATAAATGAAATTAAATATATAACACCTATCATTGCTAGCTGGGCAGAATATCTACTCGTACTAGCGGATTCTATTTGGTGGTAACTGGTAACATATAAATAAATAATAATTCAATATCCCCGGCACCGGCAGGCGTTAAGCGATATATAAAATTTATTTTACCTTCGTCGTCATTCGTCCTCGGACAGTTTTTAACAGGGATGTTGCAGACATTCGCATCCCCATCCGCAACCGCGGAAGTTTCGCACTAAAATTCAACATCAGCATCTGCATCCGCCAAAATCGATGCGGATTTTTGCGGATGCGGATGTAGTGCAATTCACGACGAGAAAGGAGCCCACGCGGCGGTTACCGTACGCGGCTTAGATATTTTCGCTATTCGTAAAAAAAAAAACGTTTCGTGACCAAGAGCAATCGCGTTTTTAACCCCCGACGCAGGGACCCCTCTCTATAAGTTTAACGTACTCTCCGTAGCTCCCAAACGGATGAACCGATTTTCGTTTTTTATTGGGTCATAGGTAATTTTATCCCGAGTGTTCTTAGCCATGTTTCATGAAAATCTTTTCAGCCGTTTTTGAGATACTGGACTTTGAAATGAAAATGTCGGGGGTTTTTCAACTTTTTTTTTTAAATTTATTGATTACTAAAACAGGTTACATAATATAAATTTAACCTTATCTGCCAAACTGCATAACAGTTTGTTGGCAGAAAACATGAGAAACGTTTTCTAAGTTGTAGTTATTTAATTGTTTGCTACGATTATAATTTAGTCACATGTTTGATGATCGCGAGATACTCGTATTATAAAATGGACGTTGTTTATTTACGTTTTTAGTGTTTGACCCCAAAATCCGCATCCGCATCCGCGGATGTGTCCCCTCACCAAATATTGCATCCGCGGCATCCCTGGTTTTTAACAAGGGCAAGACAAGAGTACAAAAAGATGGAACCTCGAATATTTCGGACGAACGGTGGGAATACCCATTCGCAATAACATTTTCCTCGTGCCCCAAGTTTAGAGGTGAGGTGAGTGTAATGCTGTATACCTAGCTACCTTCCAAAGGCATTGCAAGCAGGTGGTACTCTCTTATCAGACATTACTCATAGCATAGCTCTGCTGTCCTTCGTGTGGCCCTCATCTCATGTCATGCAGTCATTGCGGTTTACGACACTCCGTAAATCAGTATTTCATTTGATTTATATATATATAGTGCATAGGCACTGCGGGGAATACCAGGCGTGGGTTTATACTTAGTATATGATTTACGTGGCTGAATTGGAATCGTATTACCACGACCAATTGATATAAATGATCACCGCAGAACTTGTCACGCTTGTCATAATAATCTGCATTTCATAAAAAAACCTTCTATTATATGGCCGCACATATCGTCAATATCGTCATATGTTTGGCTGAACATACTTAATTAAAGTAAACCGTACCTATCCACGGCGAGCGCGAGCGCCTGGCCCAGAGCGGCGACCGGCGCCGGCGCCGGCGGCGTCGCGGAGCCCGCGCACAAGCCGTCAGTCACCATCACACAACACAACACACTGCCATCGACTCACGGCCGTATTTATAAACGTTCTACAAGCCTATTTTAACTAAAATGCCGTGTAATTTTGGCATTTGTGTTCGTAAGAAAGGGACAAAGCACATTTTATTTAGCAGAGGCAACCACTACTGCTTCACCGAATCGCACTTGGCAAACAGCTCATTTGGCAATTAGCGTTTGCAGATACCGGTTTTCAGAAATGTTAGACCGAGTTGACCATCGTATAACGCCGTCCCTGTTGGGTACAGGTATCTCCTCATAGACAAGAGGACATGGTCTTATCACGCAAGGCCAATGCGGATTTCCACTGTTTTTCTTCACCACGATAAAATTCCGGGAAACATGAGTTAGACGTTTGCTTTGGAAGACGCACGCGGCTAAATTAGTCAGTTACGCCATCGCCTCCTGCCACTTGAAACAAATCTAATGAGCTAACAATTTGACGAAGATGTCACGGACTCGGGAAATAATGCATGTTGTCGAATGAAACGTTTACCAAATGGCACTTCCGATTAAGTAATGAATAATGATGCCCTCTACTGACGCATTAAAGTGTGATTTAAATAAAACTACCTATACAAGACTGAATCAAACGACCTTACAGTGCTCAGTGGAGAACAGAGCTCTCAGGCATAGCTAATTAGGTGATAACGAGTTACAAGTATGTCAGATAAAAAACTAGTGTAATGTTTGCCTATGTCATATTATTAAGTCAATTGAAATCATGTCAAATTGGATACCGAAGTTGAATTTCTTCAATATTATAAATAGTGACAATAGTAGGCTGTGTCTCAAGGGAGCAAAATTACATATTTACGGCGAGGGCGGTATATTTAATCTTGATTGTAACGAGGGATTCAAGTCTTAACGCCCAAGACGGTAATCATTTTGCTACCAAGTGACTCATATTGAATTTCACACCTTCTATGTGGATAATTGAAATCCCTTTTTTGAGGAAAACAATGAATACCAGGTGTGTAAAGTATTTATTTAAATTGGCCAAAAAGAAGAGTAGTTTCATGATATGGTTAACAGTTTTATTTATCTGTTTATATTCTTAATTAAAAAGAATTCATAAATATCATCTAGTCTTGGTGGGTGAATGAATAGAAAGGGGAAATATAAAAATATGTATTATATTTTGTAACATTCCACATGCAAGAAATTGCATGCAAGTTTAACTACATTGCGGGGTTTGATAGATAAAACTCAGTATAAATGCCTCGGTAACCCGCAATATGTCATGAAACTTGCCTGCAGTATCTTGCATGTGTAAATTGCGCTTGCCGTTTTTACTCTGCGGCATGAATAGCGAGAGGTAATACATTATCAGCTATCCTGTGGATACAGTGACCTATTTGCACACAATTACTTACAAAGTGAGTTGCATTAAATAGGTATGTATTGTAATATCTGTAATGAATTTGTGGTTCTGGTTTAACTCAAATTATGTAATAAAGTAAAACATGAATTCACACCATCCCGCGCCATTGCTGATTGGATGTGGGCATCATCAGCTGTTTCAACTGCCCGCGTGGCACATAAAATAATGATGTATCTACTTATTTAATATATAAGCGAAAAGCCCTCGGACAGCAGCTGCGTACGATGTTCTGGCCCTTAGAACGCAAATCCCAACTAAGCCTAAACAACAAACTACTACTCTACAAGTGCGTACTAAAACCAATAGGGACTCATGGTATCCAGCTGTGGGAAACAGCCTCCAAATCCAATCTAGGAATACTACAGCGCTTCCAATCAAAAACACTACGTATTATCACTAAAGCCCCGTGGTACATCAGAAACGAGAATTTGCATCGAGATCTTAAAATTAAAACAGTAAACCAAGAAGTGTCAGACACCTTAGACAAATATCGTAAACGAATGGAGAAGCACCCAAACTTATTCGCGAGAAACCTGATCAAGGGACTACACAACACCACGTTTACAAGGCTGAAGCTGAAGCTGAAACATTCATGAAAACAATATATTCATTACATATACATTTCTATTTTATAATGGCTGCTCGCGGCTATCTTCTTATCTTCCAACCGTTTCCAAACAAGACACTATTTAACGTGAGTAGTACACACACACAACCTGGTAGCTCCTAGCCTATAGTACGAGCATAGTGACAACAAGGCCTACTTGGGGGAAGTGGCAGTCAATAACCTCACAGTTCACATGTACGTACAGCTCGGCATACAGCATGTCAGGTTGTTATCTGATAAGAAGCAAATTAGGCCCATCGTTGCATTGCAACCAGCCTGACTCGGCGTAGCTACCTATGCATTGTGATAAGATAGGGCAGCAGCGCTTAGGCCTCACACAGTCGGAATCAGTTACTGAATTCAGTAGCAGCAGTAGCAAATAAGTTTCTGTCAAAAATTTAATCTTTGGTACAAGCTTTTGTTGCCGACTGTACTTTTCTGTATACCGTGATCAACTGCTCATTGAGACGATTGTAACGAGCCCAACTCTAGCTAGCTTGATGGTAGTTACCATAATATTGAATTTTTGCTTTTTTTTATACAACGACGGTGGCAAACAAGCGTACGGCCCGCCTGATGGTAAGCGGACACCGCAGCCTATAGACGCATGCAACTCCAAAGGAGAAAGGAGTAACATGGGCGTTGCCGACCCTTCATATTTTTAAGAATTCGCCGTGTTGACAGCCAAATACTCAGCTCACTCGGGGGAGTTTTTTTTAATATTTTATTCTCTACTGTTTTGTCGGCGTGATTGATTTATATACCTACTAGCTTCTGCTCGCGACTCCGTCCGCGTGGAACTCGATTATATCGTAGCTCGATACAAACCTTCATCCCCCATTTCACCCCCTCAGGGGATGATTTCCGGGATAAAAAATATCCTATGTCCTTCCCCGGGTTTCAAACTATCTCCATACCAAATTTCATCTAAATCGGTTCAGCGGTTTAAGCGTGAAGAGGTAACAGACAGACAGACAGACAGACACACTTTCGCATTTATAATATTAGTATGGATGCCGAATTACAGCTTTCTAGTAGTAAAGGTTAAGCCGCAGACGGACCCGACGGACAGACAGACATGGCGAAACTATAAGGGTTCCTTGTTGACTATGGAACCCTAAAAAAGGTACATCCTTTGGAAGAAATTCTGCACAAAGTACATACAGTTTCATATGCCCTTGAATTAATCAGATTATGATTCCATGACTGAATTTCGTTCAGTGTGTTGGGGCCTTATCGGTGATGTTGTCAAAGAATGGAAGCAACTTTTGATTCTGTTAAGCACCCACATTAAGATAAATTTTTGATGTCTGTGATTTATTTTTTAGTGATAATGAAGTAACATGAAAAAGATTGAATCCATTTAAAGTGTTTGTGAGATGGTAAATAATTTTAATAACTCAACAATCTATATATATAAACGTAAAAGTCCTGACTGACTCACACTCACTTATTCTTTTTTTCACAATAGGTAGTTATATGACGTAAGTTCCACCACCTTCAAGGGGGTAAAAAGGGTTGTTGAAAGTTTGTATGGGGATGGAGTAAAATTATTTAACTTTCATCTTTCATATAGATATTGAGACCTGTGCATTTGAAGTAAATGAATCACAAGTCACTATAAAATTTCAAAACGGCTCTACCAGAATTCTGGCCTCTAAGAAATATATGAACAAATAATATTTTAGTTGAACGGATAGATACATTCTTACCCATACCAATCATTTATGAGGACAGGATCTACCACATTAAATAAATTCCAAGTACATAGCACTAATATCAGAAAGAATCCAACTGAGCAACTTTACCATACACTTTAAGGCACAGTGTCTAATTAATAATCAGATACACAATGGATTTAATAGATAGAATGTATGAAACAAAGTAAACTTAAATAAAATTGAAGATAAACTTACAAGCGAGGCTAATGAAGGGTGAGTGTTGTCGTAAGTGTTTGAACAGGTGCACAACCCACACCAATACGAGTGCGACAAATATATTGTTGCCAAGGTCCTGGAGCCCCTACCTGTAATGCACACACATCAATGCTGACCAAACTACAGATGTAAATTATAATGTTAATGGATCCTATGAAATTGCCATTGAAATCACAGCTTGGTTAGGCTGCAGTGTAGGACACATATTTCATATGGTTTTATCATTTAGAATACGCCAAAAGAAGTATGTTTTATTTGAAAAACTTTTGTCTTAAATCAATGGCTGAGATATTGGACCCATGGCATTTGCGAAACACTAGGAAGGTTAGGTTCGTTAGGTAGTTTCAGATGACCGAAAGGGCAAATCGTCCACTCTTGTACTTAAAAACAAACTAAAATATTCGCATTTTCGATTTAAAAAAAGTCCTGTTGCATACCCTTTCAGTACACCCGACACAGCTTTCTGGATTATCTTAGATTTTTTCATTTGGTATGTTGTGGACACCTGCTAGCCATGTCATTTTGGGTCTGGTCTCTCACCTGATGCTGCCGATGTCGGCCATGGTATCCGCAGACAGCTCGTAGCGCGTGCGCCCCAACACCGCGCATTTACATCACTCAATTTCACGCATTTACTCAGCACTAAGCCATAACAATATATTCTCAACAAACCGACGGTTCCTGCTCAATTAAACTAGTTACACCGAGCGTGACGCGTGACGCGTGATGTTGCTGCGCTGTAGAAATCGCTTCCACGCCAATCGTTTTAGCACTTTGAACTTGATTTCGGTAGACTAACTTTTATTGCATCATATCACTGTTCGAATAAGTTTAAATAAAGTAATGCGACGGACATTCACTACTGCAAACACATCTTGAATTGAACTTTGGTAATTTCGGCTGAATATCAGTGGAAATCTTGCATAATAAACACTTCAGTAACCTATCGTGGGATACTGATAGTAATAACTAAACTGATTCATGCCGATTGTGATCGATAGACAATCATAATCAGTCGTGACGTACGTGTCTATTGAGAGTCGAGTCGATAAAGTGGGACAAATAGACGCAAGTTTAATAGAATAAAAAAGGACAACCATTTCGAGAAATCGCTACGTTATACGCGAAACTTAGGTCAAGGATGAAGGATCAGCTGCTTGTCAACTGTCAGTTTGACAGTTTCGTATTAAGTTTTGTTAGGCATGTAAAAAGCCAGCAAGCGCCACGAGGCGAAGTTAAGTGTTCATTGCATAAAGTTAAGCATTTGAGCACGAAAAAACTTAAATTTAACTGATGTGGGTCATGAAAGTTATCTTATCAAAATAATTTTTATGATTCCGTAGCTAAGATGACAAAAACGGAATACAGATTCGTCATATCCATCTGTCTGTCTGTCGGGTCTGTCCGTATGTTATAGGCACAGATAACCTCCAATAGATAGAGCCTATAGCGCGACGTGCGGTCACCACGCATATATGTTTTTGCACTGATAACCCCCCACTACCCCGCACCATATTGTCAGTATCGACCAGGTACGCGATCTATACGTGCGTCAAATAACCAACAAATTAAAATTGATTTTGCGCTATAAAAAATAGTTCTTGCTGTGTGAAGTGGTGTGGGAAAGTCTCCCGAACTTCTAATTACACAAACGACGGAATAACATTTCACAGGTAAGTTAAATTTATAATATAAATGTAAATTTAACTCTGTCACGCGGAGTTCATTTTACACTGGTCCATAAGAAGTAGTGAAGTATGCATGTCCCTTTTCATCAAATGGGAATGACAATATACTGTTCCTTTCTCACGAAAGCACGCGACAACCTAGTGTTGGGCTAGTGATGCTTTCGGATTTTACCGATTCAGATTCATTTAAGGAAACAATACGTTAATTCATCCGTGCTTTCGTGTACTATTTTAATACGAAAATTCACCAAAGATTATATTTATATCCTTGACATTGCATTGTCAAAATTATTTTGTTAGAAATCATAGATAATGTATACGATGTATGTAGGTTTAAACTGCACCAAGAAGGTGCTGCACGTGGCGGACTGCAACCGTCTTACAAGCTATGAGGTAGAGGGAGACGTAGTAAATTACTGTCTCGCTCTATTTTATAGCTTCCAGAGCCAATGAACCGAATATATTATTGTAGTACGGTCGCGTTCTTTAATTTATGACCTTTTTGGCTAAAATATTCTTAGTATTCCTATACAATTTGACAGGATTGTGAACCTTAAGTGGGTCCCAAATTAAAGTCCGCGACTGTACCTACAGCACGTCTATCATGAGACGGCCGCGACATACGAAATAATAAGAAAGAGACGGATAGGAAAGAAACACAAATCAATCAATTAGGTACATTAATATACACATATATAATGCATACAATATAAACTTACTTATACATACTGAAATAATTAATTATATGTACCCGAACAAAGATATCATGAGGTTCATCAATCTTTAATAGTTAAAAAGAGATGCTTACGCAACTTGCGTTTAAAGGAGAACTTGATCTGAGCTTTTCTGACGGTAAGAGAGACATCATTCCAGACGAATAGCAGGAAACCAGTACGGTAAAATAAGACAGAGAGTTTAAGACTCCTGGATGTACGTAGCTTGCAACCAGGACGGGGTGTAACAATTTTTTATTTTATTTAAGATATTACGGTGCAGCTGGGTCGAAAAAAAGATGGTAATAAAGTGTGCACAGAATTCTGAATTTATACACCTTTGCTGCCGGGTGCATCCTGTATGTAAGGTCACCACTGTTTGCGTTTTCTCTCTCTATCAAGCAATATTAAAACGGTTGTAGCTTCGTTATTCTTGAGACCTCAGTGACTTGAATAAATAAGATAATTACATACGCAATTATCAATTAAGTTTCGCAAACAAGTACCTCCGTGGCCGCAGCCACCGCCATGCCACCGCCTCCTGGCGGAAGAGGCGGCTCGCTCGGCGGCGCACGAGCACTCACCAGTTTTCAACGCGCAGGCGCTACTTAACAAAGTTATTCTGTATGCACCGGATTGCGATTTGTTTGCCTAAAAGTGGAGTAAACTTCTCCCTATTTTTAAAAGATTATGTGAGATTAATTTTTAAATATCTTTTGTTAATATCATTTGTTTCTTATTCTGTACAATGTATGTTAAATAGTTTAAAGGCCTACACCCACCGAACGCGTGTCGGGCGCGGTTGCAGCGGTATATTCACACCGCAAGCGGGCGGCGTGTAGCAACGCGGGCCCGCCGCGTCATCTCTCTCACTACCAACACATTTAATATGTATCTCACTATCTCTATCACACTCAGCAGCGCGGCAGCTGCGCAGCAGCTTCACACGCGACGCGCACGACACGCGGCCGCGCTGCCGAGTTGTAACTTTAGCGCCGCGGCGCGGGCCCGCGTTCGGACCGCGTTCGATGTGTGTTTGAAGTGTAGTTACAATGCTTTACAATTTGTGTGGGCCCGCGCAACACACGCGCCGCGCACGACACGCGTTCGGTGGGTGGAGGCCTTAAGTTTACCAGCGCCTTAGCATACGCTGTAATGCTGTTAAGTTGTATATCTAAATAAGTAATCAGTGGTAATGTATTTATTTTTAATTAATATGTCATTAAAAAGTTAATAAAACAAAACAATACATATAGTACAATATATAACGAATATTATGCTCTAAATCCTATATTTTGGGTCGGGGGTGGTTTATGTTTGCACATTTCCATTGGTTTTCCAAACATAACATTTTACTTACCTGCTGTCCTATTCGTATCGTGCCAATATACTTATAACAATAAATAGGAAATTAACGAGTAAGTAGGTTCGTATTATAGTTTTAGATTCACTTCACTTCACAATGATGCACACAAAACCAACCACACATCTTATTAGCATTTAGCAACTAAAAAGATTGGGATGGCTATAGATACTACGGAACAATAAAAAGATAAGATAATGATTAAAAGAATTATGTGAATGACGTAACTAATTAAATACTTTAGTACACCTACAAGATTCATGAAGAATAAAGACTAAAGACGGCTTATGTCGTTTGAGTTTAAAAAAAATCCTTACCCATTTAGGCAAAAGACCATGAAAGTTAAAAAATTAGATTAGATTAAAAATAAGTATTCTCTAGTCTCAGTAATTTTCTCGATTCAATAATAACCAAATCACGAAATCGTTGAAATATCAAACAATATGGAACGCCTAGTTAATATCATTCTCTCGAATTTTGCGTAATAAGGCTAAGAAATTGCTCAACAAATACGGCAGGCGCACGTAATGGGCCATATTAGAATTAGATGTTCGCTGCGCTTCCATCGACTCGTAATGGCACCATATTATTTTGAACGTAATTACGGTTTGATGAAATTATTAAGAAGAAGTTGAACTAAAGCTTTTTCAGCTGACGGAATATCCAGTTCATCACTGCGTCGATGGCAATTTACATTGTTCTTTAAGAAGCCAAGTTCACAATGAATCCCAGATGTATACCTACGAGTACAAGTAGCTACTTAGGTACTTACCTTGAAAGGCTCGATGATGCTCACTAGACAGACATTAGAATTGGAAGTGTTCGTAGGTAAGTACCTACCTCTACCGTACCCGCATTCCTTGAGGAAATGAGGATGACCTTGCGTTATTCGCTACCCCTCCTAAATCGCTAGACTGATAAATCGGTATCAATCGGTTTCATGCAATAAAAAGTTAAGTCCACATTCATGGTCCCGAGCCACGTGATAGCGTCAGGTGTTGACTTATACAGATCTTCTGGAGGCCCCGAGTATGAACAAAAACTGCCGTATGGGGATGAGATGGAGTTCGGATAGGTACTTATTTTTTCCGAGAAGTCTTCTAATGGTACTCGGAATAAGTTCTACGCGAACGGGTGGGCAGGGATCAGTCAGGAGTTGTATATTTATATAACAAAGAACTGCGCCTTAACCGTGGGTGTCCGTGAGTAAACATAGGTAGGTAATGATTGTTGCGTCGCGTCGACCTGGATTGATGCAGAACTGACTGTCCGCCGGGCCCGTCATGCAGCTGGCGTTCCTGCTGTCGTTCTTTGCGGCCAAGCGGCTGTCGCTGCTCACCGCCTTTCTCTGCTGGAGACCAGGTCCACAAAGTTGTTTATCTTATACTATTTAACAAGCAATATTTATATATATATTTATAATCACGTTCTAGGAAACGGCTCTAACGATATCGATGAAATTTGGAATATAGGGGTTTGCGGGGGCGAAAAATCTATATAGTTAGGTCATGTCTGAGATGATTCGTTTTCTCCATTTTTTCATCCGAGCTGAGCTCGCTCGGTCGTCCAGTGACTTGTTCTCGTTAAAAAAATAAAATAGCAACAATTATGGTTTTTACACTCCTTTTGAAAATATAAAACTAGAAGAATAGCAAGTAGGTTCATAAATTTTGTACACAAACATATTTTTATTAATTACTCATTGCCTTCACAGCAGTACGTTATTCTTTTGTGTACATAGGTATATGTTTAAAAGATAAGTTTGAACTTTGGTTCAACCGACCATAAGATCGCGTAACATTATGTACCTAGGTAATTCGCAAAGCACTAGGTACACATTTCATAATCATCATACAAGCAGAAAGACGTCCACTGGAGTACAGAGGCCTCCCCAAAAGAGTGCCACAGTGACCGGTCCTGCGCCACTCGCATCCAGCGGACTCCCGTGACCTATTGGATCTGGTGATCATCAGTCCACCTTGGGACCTACCACGTTGCGTCTTCCGCACAAATTGCATGTGACGAGTACTCATTGAAATTGACAAAAGCCTTTTATGGAATGGCTAGAGGAGCAGTCGGCGCTATGGCGGGGCGCGCACAGCTACGGCATGCGGCTGAGCATGGCGGCCTGGGCGCGGCTGCCGGAGCTGCAGCCCTCGGGCACTCACCGGGAGGGCCTGCTGCTCGACATGACCTGTCCCGGCGCTCAACGCGTACTGGAAAAGGTAATAATACGTATAACAAACTGGGTGATGTTGCACTAAGAAGACCATTTAATTGGGCTAAGTTCTTGCCCAAAGAGAATCATACATCTGTCCTGCCCTGCGCCACCCGCCTCCCGCTTTCGCGGATTCCCTCCTACACTGCGGCACAGCTAGCACAAGACCGCGCGCAATCTCTCTCGAGAGATTGACCAATCCATCTCTTTATCTCGTGCGCGAGACAGTTCGCACGCGTCTTGTGCTAGCCGTGCTGGTCATCGGTCTATCATGGTCTGGCTATGGAAAGCCAACCTTAAGTATGTTGCTTTCCGATGACTAATCTAATCGCGATTCAACCCTTCCGACTTTTCATTGGTGACGTAGGCTTCCTCAAACCGCGGTTTCAACGTGCGTCACTCCTGGCTGCTGCTGCACGACGCTCCCATCAACACCTCCATCCTTAAGTCCTCTCTGCGCGCGGCGCTGATCCTGCCGGACGCTGATGTGGCCTGGGCGGCCAGCGACCAGCTGCTGGACGTGTACCGGGTGAAGGCGGAGCAGCCGCTCGTGGCCACGCCGCTGGACCGGACCGGGGATCTGGAGGCCGCGTGGGCCGCGCTCCCCGCCGCGCCGACAAGGAGGAAGGACCTCAATAATGTGTATTTGAAGGCGTCTACTATTGTAAGGAATTAAGGATGCGTTTTTCATTCGTCATATAGTCTTAGTTTTCAACACGGTCTCAGGCCGGCGCTGCGGCTGATCAGGCCCAATTACTTAAGCGCCGCAAATACTCTTCTCTAGTTCAGAACTACGAGTTTGCGGCGCTTGCAGTTGAAACGATGGGACCCTGGTCAGCCGACATGAAGGCCTTCATGAGGACCCTGTCGTCGCGGCTGGTCCAGGCCTCAGGGGACCCCAGAGCTGGCGCGTACCGCGTACCTTTCACAAAGGATCGCCCTTGCGGTCCAAAGGGGAAATGCCGCAGACAAAACATTTGGACGGACTATTTTTTTTGTAATTAGTTTTGATTTTTTCGTTTTATTATTTTTTATTTAGTATCTAAAAGTAAAGTACTTATAGAATAGTTCATATAGTTAAAGTCGTAAGTGTACCTATTTAATAAAATTTGATATGGCTATTTATTACGAGCATAAATCCTACTAATATTATAAACGCGAAAGTTCAGATGTTTGGATGTTTAGATCTATGGACGTTTGTTACAATCACGCTTCAACGGCTCAACCGATTAGGATGAAATTTCGCACGAAGATAGTTTATAGCCTAGATTAAAATATAGGATAGTTTTTATCCCGGGTCCAAACACACGAAGTCGCGGGCGGAAGCTAGTAGTTAATAATAATCAGGGAATAAGCTCGCTTTCGTGAAACTACATAGTCCTACGCCAAATCTGTGGATTAGGGACCAAAGCGGACCCCACGTGCGTTTAGGGCATTACCGGGAAAAGCACTAGGAGAATGACGATGGTGAATCGCGAAATAAGCTCCCCGAGAAGTAAAGGTTTTACCGAGGGCCTACGGGTACAGACCATTCTTCAACAAAAGTGCGCACCGTTTTTTGCTAAATTAAGTAATTATCATTCTAGTCAAGGTATGTCATTTAGGTTGTATGTACAATGTAGTGTAACCTATCAATTGATGTACTCCTCGACGACCTCTCAATTGGTATGTTTGCGCAGATATCGCAGCCGCAGCACTTCAAGGGCTGGAACGACCTGTCGATGCGCCACATCGACACCTTCCCGAAGCTCACGTACCCGCTCATGCTGCTGCTAGCCAAGGATTTGCACTTCAGGTGTTTACACTACCAACAAAAAACTTCTGCATTACTAGCAGAACCTTCGAGCATTACGAACTGCGTACCTTTTAATGTATGACATATATGAGATCTTATGTACACAGTTTTGACAATAAATGATATCTGAATCTGAATCTGTTAGTTGACAGTAATCATATGGAGAGACAGACGCACAGACAGACAGTCAGACACACTTTCGCATTTATAATGTCGGAAATTGACGGATGTTTCTCCGCAAACGGCATGCTTTTAAACGTAGATAAAACTAGCATAATCCATTTTCAGTTAAGGCATACCAATGACAATCAGCTGAACATAAACATAGGTAACATACCCGTCCGACAAGTGAAACAGGTAAAATATTTGGCTTTACCATCGACTCGGGGCTGACATGATCCGCACACATCGATTCCCTGTGCGACTCGCTGTCATCAGCGTGCTTTGCTCTGTCTAGACTTGTACCAAGCCTATCCGCTGATAACTTAAAAAAGGCTTATTACGGATATTTTAATTCCATCCTGAGCACGGAATATTAACACTCCCCTCGGTTTATATATTGACTGCATTTATACAAGACGAACTCTAGCCGTGAAGGTAAGAACCGTAGACGGCCTCTGCTGCTTCCTCCTACACAGAGACTAGCCAAGTGCCGAAAGTCGCTCAGTATCATTGGCCCCAAAATTTATAATAAGGTTCCGAGACACATAATATCATCTGAAAGTGACATGATATTTACAAAAAAACTCAAATCAACTCTTATAGATGCAGCATGTTATAGTGTGGATGAGTTTTATTACAAGTGGGTGGATAGTTGACTGATGTACGATCATCTTAAATGTTATTATTAATTGTACCTAGGTATTGCTCCTGCATATTTTATGTATTGTTCTGTCCAAATTTACAAATGTATACGTTAGTATTAGATATTTTATTAATAAGACATTCTGTATATTGTTAATTTCATTATGATTTATGATTATCTGTAAATAGATATTTACCAATAAAGAAACTGAAACTGATAATATTAGTATGGATTACCATGGAATATAGCATAGCCTTCATTGTTGCGCAGATACAACCTGAAGCAGGTGGACTTGTACGGCGAGAACCGCAATGGCTCGTTCGATGGGCTGGCGGGGCAGCTGCAGCGGCAGGAGATCGAGGTCGGCATCACGTCCATGTTCATGCGCGCCGACCGCATCCAAGTGCTCGACTACTGCTCCGAGACCGTCGAGCTCAGGTCACACGTCTATTGAATAACAAAGCTCACATTCTGTGACATTCAGCAGGAGTAGCGGAGAATGGCATTGACTACGACTTTGCACCTCGACGATGCAGATCAAATGTGACCAAATAAGGTTGGT
Organism: Epinotia bilunana; assembly: GCA_947049275.1. Classification (NCBI taxonomy): domain Eukaryota; kingdom Metazoa; phylum Arthropoda; class Insecta; order Lepidoptera; family Tortricidae; genus Epinotia; species Epinotia bilunana. The sequence goes on along the minus strand of OX346253.1, from coordinate 39,973,624 downwards.
TTGATGTGTGGGTGATGAAACTCAAGAAATAGCCAGGAGATAGGTATTACAATTCGCACGTAATATCAAAACAAATACCTACTTAGACATTAAACCAACGGTTCGTAAAATCGAGCTTGCCCGTGAACTTTGTCGTGTCTAACTAAAACAGGTCTACAGTATTACTTATACTCGCAGGGGAGCGTTCATATTCCGGCAACCGTCCAAATCTTCAATATCGAACGTATTCCTGCTGCCGTTCAGCCGTGGCGTCTGGGCGGCCACGGTTGCGGTGATGGCGGCGGCGGCAGGCATTCTGGCGCTGCTGGCGCGGCGGCCAAAGCTGCGCGACCTGGACCCAGCGTTGCAGCATCTGTCCTTGGGAGAAACCGTCATATTCAGCGTCGGGACTGTGTGCCAGCAAGGTTTGTATTGTTGTAGGATAGACGGGGGGGGGGGGGGGGGGGGTATGAGGATCCAGCGTTAGCACATTTTGCCAGCAAGGTTTCTAGGTCATCGGCGCGGTGGCCACGTGATGTGGATCCAGTGCTACGAAGGATCATAGAGGGGGACTTTACACTGTGAGCCAACAAAGAAGACAACAAGAAGCGAGCCAGGTATATTCGAGACATCTAAATATGAGTCATGCACGAGTTTCTTACAACTTTTAAGTACGGAATATAATTTGATTGCGCTGTTCTCATTCTGCAACAGCATTGCAGACGTCAGCGATCCCCACCATCGGGCCTAAGATGGACTCGCAAACTTGTCAGAACGTGACGGATGTCGTACCCACAGCGATAAGTGATAAAATGGCAACCATATTACTCCCGCATGACTCGACTCGACTAACTTAAGGCTTTGTCAAACAACTGCGCGACGCCAATCGGATGCGTTGAGTGCGCGATGCGTGTAGGGCGCGCTGTCACTCAGAAAACGCGCGCATCGCCTAGTCTGTGGCGATGCTAACTTGTTTGTTACCGAAGGTACATTTCGGTGCGCAGCGGTCGCGTCGAGTGGACGTCCCGCATGAGTCACGCAGTCTGTGTAGACAAGCCTTTAACCCCTGTATCGCAGGGTTCCACATCGTACCGGAGCTGGCATCGGCACGCGTGGTGATGTTCTGCGCGCTGATGTCGGCGCTGTTCTCCTTCACGGCGTACTCCGCCAAGATCGTGGCCATCCTGCAGACGCCCAGCGACGCCATCCGCACTATTGATGACCTCACTCGCTCGCCCATGACGATGGGCGTTCAAGAGACTACGTATAAGAAGGTTTACTTTGCTGTAAGTCTTATGCCGCGTTTGTCCCATGATTTGTTGGGTGTATGCGATTGCAATAGCGAAATCAATGGTTGACTATGGTACTATCTTTGTGTGCTGTACCAATGGTGGTTGCAGGAGAGTACTCAGCCGGCGACGCAGCGGCTGTACCAGCGGAAGCTTCTGCCGCTTGGCGACCGAGCCTACCTCAGCGTGGTGGACGGAGTGGCGCGCTTGCGCTCTGGTCTCTTCGCCTTCCAGGTAAGGCTAAGATAATACCTACACAGATAGTTACACTACGCCGATAAAAAGTAGATGTGACTGCGACCCTCCAAGAGCGAAGTTCATCGCCACCTATCTCTGCGCCTCTTCTCCTATGATATCGCAACGAATCATCGTCCATCATTATCTCGGTTGTAACCTAAAGGAGCCCGGGGTCCGCCTTGTCCCAACATTTGTCAGAGGGCACTTGTTTTACGAAAGTGACTGCCATCTGACCTTCCAACCCAAAGGGAAACTAGAACTCGTTGAGATTGGCCCGGCTTCATCACGATGCATCCTTCACTGGAAAATCAACCTACTGTTAAATATACCGCATGGAATTAAATGTTTAATTGTAACCCAGGGCAGAAACATACCTTCCCTTGTGCAGGTGGAGGAGGCGTCCGGCTATGACATCATCAGCAAGACGTTCACGGAGCGGGAGAAGTGCGGCCTCAAGGAGATCCTGGCCTTCAAGCTGCCCATGGTTGCCGTACCCGTGCGCAAGCACTCCGGGTACAAGGAGCTCTTCGCCACCAGGCAAGGAAATCACTATTACTTCACACTTGGCCATAAAGCAGCAATTACCGCCCGCTACGGAAATCCCACTCCCTGGCCAGGGTGAGACAATAAATGTGCGTATTGCTGGCCAAGACACCATTAAGTTCCTTATATTAAGCTTACAAAAGCTACTTAAAGTAACAATACAGTCTCCGCCGCTGGAGATAAACTTCTGTGAAGAAGTTTGTTACTCTAAAATAACTTTGGCGAAGATCCTCTGAGAGTGAAGGTTAGAGTGGGACTATTCGAAATGTTTAGTTTTAGGCGACATTAGCACAGTAGACACCAGTATTACATGGTCAGAATACCCTTTTCTCTTTTTTGTAATAGCACATAAGACACAGCGGTCATCTAATGTGCGAGTCAACTCGTATAATCCGGATGATCCGAATCAGCGTCTAAACGAGTCAATCCGAATCAAGTTCCTGCGCGATTCGGATCAACTCGCCGCTGATTCGGTTCGTCGGTTAAGACGGTTTGTCTCACTCACACTCGCACTCGCAATACAATTGAATCGGATCGTACAACTAAATGCGAATATTGCGAGTCACTCCAACTCGCTTACGAATACGAGTTACGAAACGGATAAGAAAGCCGCGGCGCGAACCAAACGCCATGCGGCTGCGGCTGTGCCACGCCATCGCCATCCCCATCCGAATGATGCGGATACGAGTCAACTCGCATTCTGATCCGGATCGGGAGGCGAGTTGATTCGAATCATCCTATATTTGGAAAAATTTCAACTCGTAACATCCCTTATTACATTTATATATTACTTAAGTTTGTTTAAATTTTATATGAGATCTCAGTAGCTAAACACCTCGACACCCTGTCGCTTTCATCCGTTCGCTGCGTATGGCAATTTACATGACGTTAAAGCGATGAATACCGACGATACAAGAAAGTTAGTCAGAGGTACGAGTATGCTTGTAGGCTGCGCTGGCAGCGCGAGACGGGGCTGATGGACCGGTCGCGGCGTATGTGGCTGGCCGCCAAGACGCGCTGCGACGCGGCCTCCGGCGGGTTCGTCAGCGTCGGCATCATCGACGTGCTGCCGGCTCTACATGTACACTTGAACGTGTTGTAGTTAGTGAGACAGTGCCTGTAGGCTGCGCTGGCAGCGCGAGACGGGGCTGATGGACCGGTCGCGGCGTATGTGGCTGGCCGCCAAGACGCGCTGCGACGCGGCCTCCGGCGGGTTCGTCAGTGTCGGCATCATCGACGTGCTGCCGGCTCCACATGTACACTTGAACGTGTTGTAGTTAGTGAGACAGTGCCTATAGGCTGCGCTGGCAGCGCGAGACGGGGCTGATGGACCGGTCGCGGCGTATGTGGCTGGCCGCCAAGACGCGCTGCGACGCGGCCTCCGGCGGGTTCGTCAGTGTCGGCATCATCGACGTGCTGCCGGCTCTACATGTACACTTGAACGTGTTGTAGTTAGTGAGACAGTGCCTGTAGGCTGCGCTGGCAGCGCGAGACGGGGCTGATGGACCGGTCGCGGCGTATGTGGCTGGCCGCCAAGACGCGCTGCGACGCGGCCTTCGGCGGGTTCGTCAGCGTCGGCATCATCGACGTGCTGCCGGCTCTACATGTACACTTGAACGTGTTGTAGTTAGTGAGACAGTGCCTGTAGGCTGCGCTGGCAGCGCGAGACGGGGCTGATGGACCGGTCGCGGCGTATGTGGCTGGCCGCCAAGACGCGCTGCGACGCGGCCTCCGGCGGGTTCGTCAGTGTCGGCATCATCGACGTGCTGCCGGCTCCACATGTACACTTGAACGTGTTGTAGTTAGTGAGACAGTGCCTATAGGCTGCGCTGGCAGCGCGAGACGGGGCTGATGGACCGGTCGCGGCGTATGTGGCTGGCCGCCAAGACGCGCTGCGACGCGGCCTCCGGCGGGTTCGTCAGTGTCGGCATCATCGACGTGCTGCCGGCTCTACATGTACACTTGAACGTGTTGTAGTTAGTGAGACAGTGCCTGTAGGCTGCGCTGGCAGCGCGAGACGGGGCTGATGGACCGGTCGCGGCGTATGTGGCTGGCCGCCAAGACGCGCTGCGACGCGGCCTTCGGCGGGTTCGTCAGTGTCGGCATCATCGACGTGCTGCCGGCTCTACATGTACACTTGAACGTGTTGTAGTTAGTGAGACAGTGCCTGTAGGCTGCGCTGGCAGCGCGAGACGGGGCTGATGGACCGGTCGCGGCGTATGTGGCTGGCCGCCAAGACGCGCTGCGACGCGGCCTCCGGCGGGTTCGTCAGTGTCGGCATCATCGACGTGCTGCCGGCTCTACATGTACACTTGAACGTGTTGTAGTTAGTGAGACAGTGCCTGTAGGCTGCGCTGGCAGCGCGAGACGGGGCTGATGGACCGGTCGCGGCGTATGTGGCTGGCCGCCAAGACGCGCTGCGACGCGGCCTCCGGCGGGTTCGTCAGCGTCGGCATCATCGACGTGCTGCCGGCTCTACATGTACACTTGAACGTGTTGTAGTTAGTGAGACAGTGCCTGTAGGCTGCGCTGGCAGCGCGAGACGGGGCTGATGGACCGGTCGCGGCGTATGTGGCTGGCCGCCAAGACGCGCTGCGACGCGGCCTCCGGCGGGTTCGTCAGTGTCGGCATCATCGACGTGCTGCCGGCTCTACATGTACACTTGAACGTGTTGTAGTTAGTGAGACAGTGCCTGTAGGCTGCGCTGGCAGCGCGAGACGGGGCTGATGGACCGGTCGCGGCGTATGTGGCTGGCCGCCAAGACGCGCTGCGACGCGGCCTCCGGCGGGTTCGTCAGTGTCGGCATCATCGACGTGCTGCCGGCTCTACATGTACACTTGAACGTGTTGTAGTTAGTGAGACAGTGCCTGTAGGCTGCGCTGGCAGCGCGAGACGGGGCTGATGGACCGGTCGCGGCGTATGTGGCTGGCCGCCAAGACGCGCTACGACGCGGCCTCCGGCGGGTTCGTCAGCGTCGGCATCATCGACGCGCTGCCGGCTCTACATGTACACTTGAACGTGTTGTAGTTAGTGAGACAGTGCCTGTAGGCTGCGCTGGCAGCGCGAGACGGGGCTGATGGACCGGTCGCGGCGTATGTGGCTGGCCGCCAAGACGCGCTGCGACGCGGCCTTCGGCGGGTTCGTCAGTGTCGGCATCATCGACGTGCTGCCGGGTCTACATGTACACTTGAACGTGTTGTAGTTAGTGAGACAGTGCCTGTAGGCTGCGCTGGCAGCGCGAGACGGGGCTGATGGACCGGTCGCGGCGTATGTGGCTGGCCGCCAAGACGCGCTGCGACGCGGCCTCCGGCGGGTTCGTCAGTGTCGGCATCATCGACGTGCTGCCGGCTCTACATGTACACTTGAACGTGTTGTAGTTAGTGAGACAGTGCCTGTAGGCTGCGCTGGCAGCGCGAGACGGGGCTGATGGACCGGTCGCGGCGTATGTGGCTGGCCGCCAAGACGCGCTGCGACGCGGCCTCCGGCGGGTTCGTCAGTGTCGGCATCATCGACGTGCTGCCGGCTCTACATGTACACTTGAACGTGTTGTAGTTACTGAGACAGTGCCTGTAGGCTGCGCTGGCAGCGCGAGACGGGGCTGATGGACCGGTCGCGGCGTATGTGGCTGGCCGCCAAGACGCGCTGCGACGCGGCCTCCGGCGGGTTCGTCAATGTCGGCATCATCGACGTGCTGCCGGCTCTACATGTACACTTGAACGTGTTGTAGTTAGTGAGACAGTGCCTGTAGGCTGCGCTGGCAGCGCGAGACGGGGCTGATGGACCGGTCGCGGCGTATGTGGCTGGCCGCCAAGACGCGCTGCGACGCGGCCTCCGGCGGGTTCGTCAGTGTCGGCATCATCGACGTGCTGCCGGCTCTACATGTACACTTGAACGTGTTGTAGTTAGTGAGACAGTGCCTGTAGGCTGCGCTGGCAGCGCGAGACGGGGCTGATGGACCGGTCGCGGCGTATGGGGCTGGCCGCCAAGACGCGCTGCGACGCGGCCTCCGGCGGGTTCGTCAGTGTCGGCATCATCGACGTGCTGCCGGGTCTACATGTACACTTGAACGTGTTGTAGTTAGTGAGACAGTGCCTGTAGGCTGCGCTGGCAGCGCGAGACGGGGCTGATGGACCGGTCGCGGCGTATGTGGCTGGCCGCCAAGACGCGCTGCGACGCGGCCTCCGGCGGGTTCGTCAGTGTCGGCATCATCGACGTGCTGCCGGCTCTACATGTACACTTGAACGTGTTGTAGTTAGTGAGACAGTGCCTGTAGGCTGCGCTGGCAGCGCGAGACGGGGCTGATGGACCGGTCGCGGCGTATGTGGCTGGCCGCCAAGACGCGCTGCGACGCGGCCTCCGGCGGGTTCGTCAGTGTCGGCATCATCGACGTGCTGCCGGCTCTACATGTACACTTGAACGTGTTGTAGTTAGTGAGACAGTGCCTGTAGGCTGCGCTGGCAGCGCGAGACGGGGCTGATGGACCGGTCGCGGCGTATGTGGCTGGCCGCCAAGACGCGCTGCGACGCGGCCTCCGGCGGGTTCGTCAGTGTCGGCATCATCGACGTGCTGCCGGGTCTACATGTACACTTGAACGTGTTGTAGTTAGTGAGACAGTGCCTGTAGGCTGCGCTGGCAGCGCGAGACGGGGCTGATGGACCGGTCGCGGCGTATGTGGCTGGCCGCCAAGACGCGCTGCGACGCGGCCTCCGGCGGGTTCGTCAGTGTCGGCATCATCGACGTGCTGCCGGCTCTACATGTACACTTGAACGTGTTGTAGTTAGTGAGACAGTGCCTGTAGGCTGCGCTGGCAGCGCGAGACGGGGCTGATGGACCGGTCGCGGCGTATGTGGCTGGCCGCCAAGACGCGCTGCGACGCGGCCTCCGGCGGGTTCGTCAGTGTCGGCATCATCGACGTGCTGCCGGGTCTACATGTACACTTGAACGTGTTGTAGTTAGTGAGACAGTGCCTGTAGGCTGCGCTGGCAGCGCGAGACGGGGCTGATGGACCGGTCGCGGCGTATGTGGCTGGCCGCCAAGACGCGCTGCGACGCGGCCTCCGGCGGGTTCGTCAGTGTCGGCATCATCGACGTGCTGCCGGGTCTACATGTACACTTGAACGTGTTGTAGTTAGTGAGACAGTGCCTGTAGGCTGCGCTGGCAGCGCGAGACGGGGCTGATGGACCGGTCGCGGCGTATGTGGCTGGCCGCCAAGACGCGCTGCGACGCGGCCTCCGGCGGGTTCGTCAGTGTCGGCATCATCGACGTGCTGCCGGGTCTACATGTACACTTGAACGTGTTGTAGTTAGTGAGACAGTGCCTGTAGGCTGCGCTGGCAGCGCGAGACGGGGCTGATGGACCGGTCGCGGCGTATGTGGCTGGCCGCCAAGACGCGCTGCGACGCGGCCTCCGGCGGGTTCGTCAGCGTCGGTATCATCGATGTGACCTGCTATACAGTATGTACCTACACTTTCATGGCACTGTACAGTGTACTTGGGAGACCCAGCGTTGCCCTGGGTTTTTCGTGTTTTTCCGAAGAATACGAGTTTTTCCGGAAATTATACCTCGATAGATCCACTTTCGCCCGCATTAAACCCTGCATTTGCAATTCTCATCGCAATACCATTTTTTTTTTGTCACTTGGTTATTTAATGCTATTTTCGAAGGAATTTGCTTATTAATAAGGATAGGGTTTTTTTTCATAATAATACAAGCTCACAGTTAATAATTCTGTCTTGTGTCAGGTGCTTATCGCCGGCATGGCTGCGTCAGTCGTCATGCTGGCCTGCGAGCGCAGCATGGCGCGCCTGCGACGCCGCGTCTGCTGCCGCGGACCCGCGTCGCCTAGCCCGTCGCCTCGCGACTCTCGCGACGAATAACTGTACTTAGTGCTAGTTGGCTACATGTCGTAGAGATAAATACACACGATGTAAAGCGCACCACAGGAAATAAAACACTGTTATGCCAGCAGAACTCTAAGTAGATGTCGTAGAGTATGGTGCCATGCGAAATAAAGAACTGTAAGAAGTGCTAGTAGCCCCTAGTGGTAGGACTCTAGACGTAGTAGAGAATCTTCACACATGATGACATTGATGAGGTGGTACAGGCCCCACTCGTAGTTTCGTTACGAGATGTCGAAACCTTTGGCATTGGCAGTCAAGTGGTAATGTCTTAAAGATGAATATTACTTAGTCTCGCACCTGCAAGATCTACGTAGAAAATAAACAATGTAAAACTTTTTCTCAATTCCTTTATTTCTTCTATTGACTTAATTACAATGTATCAAGCAGTACCTTTCTCCAAGACAAGGGCGACAAAGGTGAGTTGGGATTTTGTAACCTCGTCATGCCCTTGTCCAGCAGTGGACTCGTTTCAGCCGATATGATGATGATCCTGGACACTGTCCCGGCTGCCTCAATCTGCTAGGCAAGCTACCAGGTAGATGCAACCATTAGCATCATTATGGAAATTCGGGCTATAGATAACGGTTTCTCCTAATAGGCAGGCGAGGAGAATCGAGAGACTGCTGGAAAATTTAAACGAGCCAACGCCGGTGGATAAACACCATGCTGCCACGGGACGATCGCAGTAAAAACCGTTGACATTCTATCACTTAACGCTGTTGATAAGACACCCGTCATGTCCTGACAAGTATGCGAGTGCGAGAGCGACGGATGTTTTATCCACAACGATAAGTGATAAAATGACAACCATGCCCGCTGAACACGTCAGTCGCGTTGCAGCATCCGAGCGTTAACAGTTTGTTACACTGACAGTTGAAGCGTGAAAAATAACCAGCATTTGACTTATGGAACATGGGATCCGTCAATGCTAGTCTCAAGGCTTCCTAGTAAGTAGTGTTTTGTAGCTAGGGTCAGACTAAGCCCGTCAGAGGCACGGGGGGAAAAACCTGAATGAGGCAACCCAGTGGCTATAGCGTGACGCAGACCAGCACGAGCAGGACGAGCGCGAGCGCGGCGCGCAGCACGTTGTCGAGGAGTTGCGCCGCCGCCGCCCACGACGCGCACGCGCGGTCCCCCTCCTGCGCACACACGTTTCACATTAGTTAATATGAACGCAGGTGCTGTGCTTTTTAGAGTCACAGAGTTGACATAGCACCAACTGGTAAAGCTCCTTTCCTTGACAACACACTGTTGCAACACTTGCAACACTAGAAGATGAGATGAGCAATCAATTGACATTCATTACTGTCCATAGGATCTTTTATAGAAACTCCTTTAGACCGATCGGCCGCAAACCAATTCTTTAATGTGGTCTAGTGCAGGGGTCGGCAAACCGCGGCTCGCGAGCCGCATGCGGCTCTTTGAAAGGTTTGTTGCGGCTCTTTAGGTTCCCCAAAAATAATAGTTTTTTATGAAAATCTGACAAAAAAAAAGTAAATAGCGCGAGGCAAATATAATTACTTTTATAGAACTCAAACAGCATATCCACTTTGGCGACTCACCCGAAATTATAATTTTCCCTAAAATTTAACTCTAAATTTTTTCTCTGGCTCTTTGTCTAAAAGTTTGCTGACCCCTGGTCTAGTGCAAATCAGACGTGGTTTATGCTGGTATAATCGTATTGTAGGTAATATAATAATTGTAGGTAATATATATTATAGGTAAGGTATACAACGGGTTACCTGCGGCATGGTAGCGACGCACCACGCGGGCACCTTGGTGAGCAGGTCGCGCAGCAGCGGCGGTGGCGGCCGCGGCGCGCGCGCCAGCCGCGCCAGCAGCGCCGCGGCCGCGCTCGCCGCGCCCGCCGCGCCGCACACGCCCGCCATGCTCGACAGTGTGCGCGGGCTTGTGGCAGAACCTGGCAGCCGCAGCAACGCTGACACAAGCCTGGAAAAACAAAAAAAAACGTTAAAGAACCCTTCAGCTGCAACAATAGTTGACAACACTGCCTGTTGGAGGAATGGTCCCTTACCAGAGCGCAGCAGTGAAGGCAGCGCACGCACACAGCGAATGCCTGTGCTGCGGCGGCAGCACTATAGCCGTCACCAACATCAGCGCAGCCGCGGCTAGAACGGCGCTACTGGCCAGCGCGTGCGCCGCCGCGCGCCGTCGCAGCGTCACGCTCCACGTCAGCGCGGGCTTAGTGCCTATGCTGTCTTTCTCGCCAGACACGGACTCGATCTCCCAGCTGCCAGCCTCCCATACCGTGGCGTACTAAAACGTGACAATACCGGGTCTATAGACAGTTCAGTTGGAGCATCAAATAGATCTGAGACATCTAGAGCCAACCTCGGTGGCCCAGGTGATATACCTGCTGCTGGTCCCTCCAAGTAAAATTTTACGTTTTTAAGTTAGACTAACAAAAAATGAAAAAAAAATATAATTTAGAGTGGCTCGCTAGACTAGCCATCCAATGCACATTATAATATACAGTAAAAGTGAACTGTTATAATCGTCCGCTTATAGTTATACGTGCCACAGGACTCCTCTATAGTTGAGAGGGAATAAGGTGTAGTCCCTACGCTGGCCCAGTGCAGGTTGGAGACTTCACATACCTACACCCTTAAATATCCTTGCAGTTGCACGTTATGCAGGTTTCCTCACCGAAATGCTAATGGTAAGGTAAGTTCGACCTACAATCTCTGTTGACAGTCACAAGCTTGAATGACTAAACAAAAATCGCCTGATTAAAAGTAACTACGCGGATTTAAGGGGCTACCCGAGGTTTTCATCGATTTTTGACAAGTTTTGAATCGTATGTCCTACTTTAGCACTACAGATCCTACTAATATTATGAATGCGAAAGTTTAGATGTTTGGATGTTTGTTACTCAATCACGCTTAAACGGCTGAACCGATTTGAATGAAATTTTGCACGAAGATAGTTTATAGCCTGGATTAAAATATAGAATAGTTTTTATCCCGAGTCCACGCGGACGAAGTCGCGGGCGGAAGCTAGTAGAATTAATGTTGTATGTTTTTTGTTTAAAAAAAACACTTATTTCGTATCTCTATTGACCTGAAAGATCTACCTATCATATACGAAATCTACATATTTGGGTTCGTCTTTGACGTCTCTAAAACGTGTTTAGGGTTTTCATTTTAAACTAATGAACACGAAAGTTATGGCTAGAAAACCAGTTTTTTGGCCTAAAATTGTTCAACTTTGATGCCAAATATCTCGATGACAACGAACTTTGAAGTAAATATGGGATACTATATTGCTTAAAGCCGTTGTTGTTAATATAATAAGCTACAAAAAACATTAGAAAACTGAGGGATTCAGATCGAAGGTCATTGGCGTATGGGAGCCCCTTAAGGCAATTATTACGGAGCGAAGTAAAAGTTCGTGTGAGTTCAAACGTCTACATGACAGGTTTTTCGGGCCAATGAGAGTTTTACGGCTAGTTTGGTAGCCCTTTTCTAGGTCACAGGATTTCAATTTCAGCAACCCGACTATCCGGCACGGGGTGCAGGGCACGATAGAAGGATCGAGACGAGTGATTAGGGACGCTCCCTCACAATATCTAAATTCAAATGTCTTAATGCAATTCAAAAGGTTAAATAATGAATTATGATGATTAATTCCAACTTTGTTTTTTTATCGTGGGGACTGCTTGATCAATTGTAGTTGCTAAGTACGTATCGTCCGCACCGCCAATTATCAAAAGTCATTAAGGTAAACGTCTGAGTGCTCCACGCTCTACTGGCATGGGCACTCTATGTTAAAGCAATATGGGTTAAATTCGAACTAAGAGGATTTTTCTTCATTCAAAAGAGTCCATGCCATACACTATTACAGCGTCGAGCACTCGGGCGTTTACCTTATAAAGCGGGCAGAGCCAATCCAAGTTTCCAAAAAGTCGTCATGGCAGTCTCGAGTCCCCAACAAAAACGAAATATTACGCTTAATCGTGTTTATTGTGGTACCCCTTGTATTAGTGCCTAACAATATCAAAACCAATATATGTGTGAGCGCCGTGAGACAGCGTCTACGCTATTCTATATCAGTATTCTAATACTTATAAAGAAATTATGTTCTTACCTTAAAATCATCAAGTTCCAAAAGAATTTCATCTGCAGTATGTTCTCTAGAACCAAATATAAACATCGTGGTCTGCTTGTCCCTCGGCCAGTCCCGAAGGTCAATGGACAGCGACACAGCCACGTTGATACGCGTGATCCACAGAATCTGGAAAACGAGCAGTTAGGTTTTTTGAAAAGTAGATAAGTTAACCTTGAACAGTACACTTAACAGACGCAATTGGCGTAGCTCCCTAGAGTAGGTAAAATGTGGGGTTAGGAGATGGAAAGAGGTGATCTTGGGACGAAGCCCCCTAAGACTGAAGAACATTTGAGTTGCTTATAAGCTGATGATCAGCACAGACTTAGGTGGAGTATAATATGCGCATGCGAAGGGTGGCTGGCAAGAGCTGGATGAGATTAGCCGCAGGCCGTGCTCAGTGGCGTGTACCTACGTGCAACTGGACTAAGGCTGATGATAAAGCAGATGATAACGACGATATGGACCTGTGAGTCGGCGGTGAGGCGCGCGCGCAGCGAGCCGTCGGCGCCGGCGCCGGCGCCTGCCGCCCCGTTCAGCAGCTCTATGTCAGGAAGCCAGAGACGCTCGGCGGGAACCAGGACGGAGTCGCACTCCCACTCCGTCGCGTTCCAGGACAGGCGGTGGTCTTGCCAGCTCTGGAAATAATAGTCAGTCATATTAAAGTTGACTACTAACATTTTGGTAAAGGAAAACGTACACAAGCGAAAAAACATTGCGTGAACATCCCAGAAGTCCCAGCACGGACTTGGACTGCGTGGGCACCTTTCTAGCTTATACCTGGTCTGTTGTCCACAATAGGCGCCATCCATTATGCCGGGAAAAGGGACGGATACCTGATCAATGTCATGATGATGGTTATGCGAAATCCTCAATCTTTAAAAAATGGGATAAAAAATATAAAGATAGGAGGACTTGGGTTCTGATCATAGTCGAAAAATAAATACCTAGAAGACGGAGTGGCGGATAACAAGGCGCCATCTTTGATAGATACTATATACAATACAATACAAACCAGTCTCAGGTCGCCGAGCAGGCGTACGGCCGCCGCGCGCTCGTCCACGGCCGCGTGGCGCACGTCCAGCGCCGCGCGCACCGACACGGGCGCCGCCGGCGCAGCATACTGCGCGTACTCCGCGAGCAGCGTGTCAATCCCGACGCTGATAGCCGACACGTTGCTGCACGCGGCGCGCGCGCCGCACACTGGAATAGTTACCGAGGATTTTTCATGCAATTGCACTAGCACTGGCTGAAAATAAACGAACTCACATATCGCACTAAACACCTAAGACAAAACCTTTCACAATTTTCGTCATCATCCTCCTAGCGTTATTCCCGGTTGTGCCCTAAACGAGCCCACGGTCCTTTTGACACCTAATCCAAGGGCAATGAATCCCCATTTATAACTACCTACCTATACGATCACTATACTTATTGTCTTGAAAATACTAAGTCACATCATCAGAATAGTATACCTTCGTTTGCCAGAATTTTGTTTACCAGAATTTCATGGGTCATAACTGAATACTCATAAGACCGAATTTTTATTTTCTATAATATCCTAGGTCATAATATTTTTTGCCATAAACTTCATAATCCATAATAAACATATGCAATAAAATAATTTGCCATACCTTTCAAAAGCAATATTACATGTGAAATAACAAATTACTGATTATTTAAGAAATTATTATTCGATCATCTGATAAAAAACAGTTATTACTCATTCAATACGAGTAAGTATTATTAATTTAATGAGAAATTATTATGTGACATTAATTATAACTATTATTATTAAGACATGAAATTTGTATACATTTTTTATTTATTTAATTTTATATTTAATGTGCTTATTGTTTTTTTTTTAACTACGTGTCGTATCGCATGACATATTCTAAAACATTTGTACGCCATTTTATGGTAAAGTAAGATTGGTTTTATCTTTATGTAACATCTGTTGTACTCTTGCTTATACAAATAATTTTTTTGATTGATTGATTGGAATTTTTACGTCTCGGGGTGCGGGGGACAGTTTGCAGACAATCAAACTGCGTGTACTTCCTTTCGTGTGTTCTAGTAAAGTGAAAAATATAATTATCCTAATAACAGGGCAGTTTAATTATAACGACCTCTCTCAACTAAATCCTAAACAACGTTCTTAAGTCGTATAATTTTACCAAAATAATAAGAGCAAGAGAACTTCACTCGATTCGAAGGCATTTGGAAAAAAATGGCATTTAAATATTCTGCCAAATTACGTGATTGTAATGTATATTAGTGTATGGTAGCAGTGTTTCAATCGTATGATTTGCAAACGAATTATTTGGACGTGGGTTTAAATCCTGGATGTGGGTGATTATTATTTGATTTATTATTCTGATTCTTGTCGCCATCGGTCCTATTCTACTCTAAGGCAGGTCGGTGTAGGTACGATGACATAAGCACATTAAGAACCGGGAGCCTACGGCCTACAGCGCGCGAGCCGAGCGAGCGAAGCGAGCGTACCGCGGCAAGCGGCCGGCGAATCGCCAGCGGCATTCGTAATACATGCATCCCTGTTACTGGAGTAAGGGAGTGCGATAGAGATGGAAATACCCGAACTTCGACTTTCGAAGTTCGTGGTAGCGCCGCAGAACCAAACATTATTGCATTTAAAAATAAAGCAAGTAAAAGATAATAATAAGTCAAATGAATATAATGGAAAATGAAACGTTCTGAATATAAAATTATGGCAAATGAAATTCACCAAACGATAGACAGCCCATCAGAAACCCTCACGAACTTGATAATAAATATTTTGAAAAACTGATTAACAAAGTGGGTGGGGGACTACGAAATTAATAAGTTAACAGTTCAACAAGTAGGCAAACCATTTTTTTCCGAAAGATTGCATGTTATTTCTTCGTTTAAATTAACCCTCATTCATCGTATAGTCAAGTCAACAGCTCAAAAATATGTCTTTCTGTATATCTGTATTCAAGTGACTGCACCACTACCACTATTACCGATGGTTAATTATAAGGGTAGAATTTCATCATCTCATAGCGTTTCTCGCGGTTGTATCCACCCTGAACGAGCCCGGGCAAGGCACTAGTTTTTCGAAAGCGAATGCCATCTGACCTTCACCTTCCAATCCAGAGGTAAAACTAGACCTTTTTGGGATTAGACCGGTTTCCTCGCGAACTTTATAATAATGAAGAATATGAAGTGACATTTACGAGTAGTACCTACATAAGTAGGTAGTTACGTTTTGGAAAAACCCAGTGGCGCACACGAGCCGGGTCGATCGTCCACCGAGCCACGACTGGCCATATCGTTCGGCCACGGTACCTACATAGGGAACAATTTACACTTGGAAAACACTTGGTTATCGAATTTGTCTTTATGGGCATTTCGTAGTTGACCGACGCCCCTTCCCGCCGCGTGGCACTTCACTTATCTCACAACCGCCACGTTCACTAAGCAGATACACGCACACAAATACACAACATATTCCACTTGTACTATCGACAACACAGCTAACTGACCATCGGTGCACCTTAAGTGCATTGTAATAAGGTTCTATACAAACACAGGATGGTCAGTTAACAGTGTTGTCTTTTGTACAGGCACAGTATAGGACCAGTAGATAAACTTCGAACAAAGGTACATCGCACGGCTGCACACATGCGCGCGTGTTCGGTACGCACACACACATAGCCTTCGGGAATGATGGAGAATGCTTCAATCGGGGCCGCGCGGTTGCGGTGTTCGCTCGTTCTCACTCGCTACTTCAAAGGAAGCCGCCTCGTAGGTATGAAGACAGCGAGCCGCCAGTGCCACGATATCAAAAGGAGCCGAATAGGCTTGTAACTAAGCACCTACCAACCTAGTGCAGTTTAGCAACTATTATACTTGCTAGGAAATATTTTAGGCATAGTATAGTAGTATAAAAATATTCCATGAAGTGGGTAACTAAAAACACATACCCAACTATCTATAAAGCAAACATTAGTATTATAGGTATGCCAAGCCACAAACTTGACACAGCCCTGCGCATCGAGCGAAAGTAGGTAACGAACGCTCCTAAACGGCCTCAGATTACCTACTGTATTATTGTTCTATACTGTGGTACAGAGCACTCGTTAACCTCCCGCTGTGGTGTTAAGGAAACGATGAAGAAAATTTAGAAAAATAGCAAGAGACTTTAAACTGATTGAGAAAAAAATTATGCCTATTTTTCAGGATATCGTTAAGGGTTAGTTATATATAGTATGTACCTACTAAGGAGCAATATTCGACTTCCTTATTCAATTAGTGTGCGCGTTAGAGCCAGACAGCCCCTCAGAAAGAGTTAATCCGTTAAGTTAAGGCTAAGACTATCCTTCTGTAACATCAGTAGGTAGCCTAAGCTTTGACAGCTTGAGACTGTAATTCGCCAGAGATGTACGAAGATGTGTTTTCATATAATTTGATTCCTCGCATACTTACTTGGCAGCTAGGTGGCACGTATATGAGAACACAGCTTCACACGTCTTTGGTGGAATTCACCCTAAGCCTTGGCCTAGTAACTGACGACACAATTTCAGACAGCTCATAACAATATCTCGATATCGAAGTTGTCCATATCTTGTATGACTTGAATACCTAGTAAAACATAGTAGATCACCGATTATAGCCACTTTGAATATGTAGTCGTGGGCACGAGTGGTCACTATAACAAGAGGAATATCGCAGCTGTTACCGTGCACGGCAGCCACCAGCAGCAGCAGCAGCAGCCGCGTCGCCATCTTGTACTAGCCGCACTGTACACTGCGCCGGAGTGAGCTTTCGAGCGCGCGCAGTCGTCGACAACCTAAGGTTGACTTTATGTATAGGTAGGTAAAAAGTTGCGCGGGTTTTTTACTTTGTTATTTAATGTTATACAATTAAATAAATAAGAGCTCTGCCTAGGACTTGTGTTTCGATGTACAATACAATACAAATACTCTTTATTGCACACCTAACACAAACAAAACAGTTAAAAAGAGAACCAATACAATAACATGTAGGTAGAGGTAGACAACAGGCGGTCTTATCGCTGAAGTGTAATGTTGAAGCTTGGACGAATAAACAGAATTTAATATGAAGTCATTTTGACCTGAACGTGTGTATATCTAAACATCTAACCATGTGGTATATCTAAAATTCAATATTGCACATTTGATAAAAATTTGTTGCCCTAATGACGCATGATATATAATTTCATAACGGGAGAGAATATATGAATGAATGTCATCGAATAGAACTGTTTTGTCATAGGTGTAGTCGTGTTCTCCAATATCAATACAGACAGCCTTTCAAAAATATCTATACCTTGGTCGTGTGGTAGCCTCTGACTTTCAAAGACCATGCAGATATTGAGCGGGAACAATGGGCGTTATTGTGTGTTAGGGCGAATATGGCGGCCCGCAGATTAGCTCGTTGATGTGCTGAGGTTAAAGTGACTCTTATAAAGTATTTTACACGAACAGTCTGTGGGTCTCATGTGCGCAAAAGCAACACAGCGCCTTTCGTGTACAATACAACAATGCCTTCAGGGCGTCGGTGGGTCTGCCACGCTACTGTAGCGCGTCAGGAATGTCTGCTGAAGCCAGGGTAGACTGATTCTACACCGCCATGCGTAAGCGATGCACATCCCTGACGTACCAGCTCCTACGGCATCCAGAGGGCATTTACAGTTACGTTTAACTGTCAGTACCTGAACCATTGCTGCGCCGCATGATTCAACTACTGACAGGCAAACCAATTTACTGTATGCTTTGTTTTATATGTCCCGTTTTTAACCTTGGACTTGAAAGATGATTATTTGTATTTTCCATTAGTAATGTAGCAATGAATTGTACTTACCTATATGGACTTAGTCTAAAATAAAAGACTATTGTTATTATTAAACCTTTACAGTTTTTATTGTTACTGACATGACATAAGAGGCATGTTTAGATATTATTGAAAGGTTTTCTGTATACCTAAGTCCATATTATTTATCATTTATCATGAATGCTGTCATTCGAGTCCACAGAAGTGCTGCAAAGTCGCCGCTTATAGACCACATTATGAGCAGACGCATATATAGTCCCCATTCTGGCAGTCAACTCGGCACACGCCAAACGCTTCGCTTTCTTCATCCACCCCTTTAAGTATAACGCTGTCTTTAAAGTCTGTGACATAAAAAAATGCACCATACGCAAAGTCAAGTCACTCTAAGGAAATGGTTTGCTGGATTGTCTTATAGTGATATATATATAGATATATACAGAGGGAATTTTACGCCCCTGCATCTAAGATTACTTTTTCCAATAGGTACGTAATCACTCACTCTCACGCACACTTTCACACGCGCATACACTCACACACACTCACACACAAACTCTCTTAGTACTTAAAAATAAATTGTGTTATATTAATCATGTGTTCCTTCTGTTACGTTCATGTCGTGATCCTTGTGACATGTGATGCTTAAGTCATTTGTTAACCGACTCAGTGGGTCCCAGTCCCAAGATACAGGCTCAGCCTAGTTTGGAGCCCAACGGATAATGTCTATATAATTTGTATATGTGTTTAATTGACTAATATATCATTATCTCATCTTATATTGGACAAGTCAACTGTAGCGTTCTTTATTAAATGCCAAGTTTTGGCTCGTTGTCGTAAAGAGTAGAGACTGCAAAGAAAGTACGGTCAGCCATAAGAGTTGGTCTCAAAAGCAGCTTTTTGACAAAAACTGTCTGAAATCATAATTAGCTTCATTTCAATTTATAAATCTAGACAAAGAATTTGTATAATAATAAAATATCCCCAAAAATGTTGCGTACCCGGGCGGCGCGGGGCGCGTGGGCGCTATCGCGCGGCTTCCGCCGCGGCAAGGACGCGCCGAGCCCGTGCGGCGCCTATCAGACTCCACTCTCCGTCGCTCTTCAACTTAGGGAAATTAGTCCTGCTTGTTATGAAAAAAATGCTGCACTTTATGAAGAAAGCAAGCCGCTTGACACAGTGCTAGTAGAGACCAAACTGAGTGATTTGACCCGCAGCAGTGGAAGTTTCACTCCTTAGGAAACGAGATGGCCACTTCCTTAATAAATATTTCAAAAATATCAACAAGCTAAACGAATTCATGAACCAATTTTAATGAATAGTATCTCAAATGGAAGCTTATTATATTCATTATGAATAAAAAAAATATATATATTCTAAATACTTTTGGTACAAAACCGCTTGTTAAGTTTTTTTTACTTGAATGGAAGTTTGATTTCATAAAAAAAAATTATGCAACATGGTTTAATGAATATATATATTACTGAGTAAATAAAAAGTATTATAAAAAAAACTCGACATCAATACCTTTCATACTGCAGAAAATATTAAAGTTTAATTGTGAGCGCCATTTTTTCAAAAATATTTAAAATAATTATACAAGCTAAAAAAATAACAATATTTTATTATTAATTAAAATTATTTTCAAATGACACTATCACTGTACAAAGCGGCTTGCTTTCTTCACAAAGTGCAGCACTTGGCCGCTTCAGCGCTAACTTACCCCCAGCACGGACGGCCCGCGAGCTGCGTCGCGGCGACATAGACTATCCTTCTCTTTCTAAGAGTGCCAGTTACAAAGAAACGAATAGTCTTTCTCGCCGCGACACAGCTCGCGGGCCGTCCTGTGATAGCCGCGCTGGGGCCGGCGGCAGGTACTACAATACTCCAGGCAAAATACGGTTTTGAAAAACATTAATTTATAATAGCGTTTTTTTTGTTGATTTCATTTGAAAATGTTATTCTAAGATGATATATTCAAGAATCCGACAAACTTTCCACCCGGAAGTAATTATGTAGATTTCAATGAAGCATGCATTGTCTTTTTTTATACGATTTATCTTGAATATTATAAAGCAAATGTAAATAAACCAAAATAAAGACAAAAATATTTATTAATATTTTTTCTGACTTTTCAGAAGTTAGTTAATTTATCATTTTTTTGATGTCTGAAATTTTGTCGGATTTTGTCGCTGGGTAACTATTTAATTGATAATATATCCGTTACACATAAAAAGTAAGCTATTATAAATTATTTCCAAAATTGACATTTTTTCCATACGAGTTGTCAGTTCATTTACTGGACTACAAGCCGCGACCAAAACATGGAGTGAGCCGCCCTTGGCGCAGGCTAAGTTTTTTCCTTTTGCCACATTTAAAATAATGTTGTTTACTGTAGGATGGACTTAAGCTAGATATCAAGCAAATAATAGTCGTATTCGTTAAGGAACTTTATTGATTAATTTTATACCTGCTGGTGTCAATTAGGTCAAGTTTTATCAGACATACAAAATGTATGTAAGACGTCAACTACGAAAAGTACTTGGAAAATCAGAGCTCAATTTAAGACAAAGAAACATTACAGTACTTCACGATCCATTCCCGCACAAAACAAAAAAACTTAACTTATTAACAATAGGAAGAACAATTAACACGTAAAACAAAATAATAAACCTACTTAATAAAAACATTAAAATTTATAAAATACCATACCAACTTTAGAAACAGGGCGACGACATCGTCTTCAAATCGTTTAATTGTTAGCAATTTGATATTATTATGCTTCACGTAGGTAAAAGTATTACAATAACAGTACTCAACAACTGTATTCGTCTCTTAGAAGTAGGTTTAGTATTAATTACCCGAAATATAAAGTAGCTCTTCGAAAAGTTCCGTAACGTTATCATACAGTTAGTGTTGCTACTCCTTAACAGATGGCGCTCAAAAACATACAATTACATGATAATAAACGAAGTGGAACAGATCAATTGATTCCAGAGTAACGTAAATCTACAGGAAAGATATAACTACCTACTAATCTTGTTATGTACTAACCTCATAAAAAAACTCCGTTTTTGAAACGTCATAGCTAGGACATAAAATAACTGGGACTCATACACTAACAACATTTTTTTTATGTAGGTAGCAATGCAATTATCAAGTTGGCTGTACTTTATTACAAATAATCTATATTATCTAAGCTAACATTTAAAATAAAATAAAAACTTACAGACGAATAAAATGCATGGACAAGAAACGTTACCGTCTAGCTCAAAGCCAGACTCGACTGGGGATATACCTAAACTAGGTTATTGAGGTAGCTAAGTGTAATTGACAATTCATATATACAAACATTAGAATAAGCGATTACTTTACCCATTATTATTTTGGATCTAGAATTAATCTGCTGATTCGGTAAATAGATACCAATATAAACTTTTGGGGATGGGAAAATATAAATTTATTCAAAACAGTTCATAAGTAATGAAGACGCCTTAATAACGACAGTAGGTAGTGAGAGCGATAGGTGTAGTGCGACACAACAAAAGCAGATTTTGCTAAGTATAATGACAACTGTGCACTTACAGTCTACGAGATTTGGGACTGGGGGCCGATTTTTGACTTTCGAGCGCTCGAAAATTAAATAAAAGTAAATGCTATTGTAGTGTCAAAATTACGGGCACTTACTTTCTACCGATAGAATTGACTACGAATGGGCAATACCGCTCTTTTTTTTAATTTGCTATCGTCATATCAAAATAGCATTTCATAGTTTTTGACAGTTTTCGAGTGAAAGAGTCGAGCGCTCGAAAGTCAAAAATCGGTCCCCTGGTCTTTTAACAGTTCCAATATGACGTAAAGAGTGATGTGGCTAAAGTAAATCGATTGTCGTAATATCCGATTACGATTGATGGTGGCTAATTAAAGGAATCGATTGGTTACTTTGTAATAATTAATTTTAGGAAATCAAATAGAGAGCCTATACAGTCGTCTGCTAACAAAAGTGTCCTGTTAAGGCGTACAAATGCAAAGACCTCTAGATTCTTTAGAATATGTGTTCGGATCGACATGCAAAATTAATTTTATATATTCCTAAGTAAATTCATAAAATATGTCGGGGTCGAGCGATTCCTGGATCGATGTGATTTTATTTCCTATTATCGTGTCAGTAATTAAATAATACATTGTTATTCTGCTATTCACAATTATTTGATTCATACCGATTTATTTCTAAATTGACAGACTCCAATCGATTGAAACAGTGTAACACTAAATTAAAAAAAAGTCGTAGCACGTAATTGTTCGCATACCGAGTTTTCAATGCTAATTTATGCACAAATAAGCTGTAAAAAAATATTACAATCATTTTATAAGTGCTAAAAAGAGCGTGCATGGAGATTGAACTTTGTTTCGTAACTCGTAAGCTATTGAAACTTTTTATTATTATTTCGATGAGCAGTGCCAATTTTCATTATATGGGTGTCGCGATGTGTCAAAAGACCAGTCGCAAACCTCGTAGACTATAGCATAATTTGCCGTAATCTCTATAGGTAATTAAGTCCGAATATCTACCTAGGTATGGACAGCACCTGCTGTTTAAGTACTAATAGTAACAAATCCACCGAATTACGACTCTAAAAAGGAAATGAAATCTAACATATTTAAGGTTATTATAACTAATTCTTACGGCTACAAATTAAAAGTAATTAAACAAATTCAGAATGGCTGCAAAGCCCTCACGATGGCATTAATAGACCAAAAACGGATTGTCCTGTCCGACCATAATACATCTCTAGAAGAAGCACGCAAAGAAGGTCGCAAAGAACAAGAAGCCCGTGATGACGCCCTTTTAGAAACCACGCTAGCAAAATTTACCGCAAACAAAAAAAGGGCGATTGAAAGATCCATCGCATCAAGATGAAATCGAGGTCCTCAAATTGACTGTCAGTTATTCCCACAAAAAAGATAACTATGACCTGTCTTCAACAGAATTCAGAGACGCGCTAGCAATACGTTACCATAGACCGATTAGGCTTCGACGGCGGTGCTGCTCTCCCCCCGCATTTGGACTAATACCTTTTTACCCCTACTTAAAAAAAAAGTAACGTAGGTGTAACAATTAAATGAATTGAACTTTTCAAAAAAAAAACAGTATAAATTGGGTGTAGTATTCCCTGCTATATATGATATGATCAAGTGAACTGCTCACGACAATTTGACAGAAAGCTTTAAAATAACAATAAGTAAGATTAATTAACTGGCGCCTTTAGTTCAGACTAGGATGTTCTTTTCATACTTAATATGTACTACTCGTAACAACGGGCTCCGACTAGCGTCTAGGTAATTAGGTAGAAGTACTTATTATCAATAGTTTTTAAAGTGACTGATCAAAATACACTTACCTGTCTACCGTACTTTGTACCCTCCGATACCCGCCACGTAATTTATTAATTTTAACACATATTTTTGATGGTCAACATTTCACTTAAGGTCCATTTTGCAGACATTTACGGAAAAAAATACGCAGACAACTGTTCCATATTAACGATATTGACTTCGCGTACTACTGTGTTAGATGGGGTTGTGGCGCGGGCGTGGCGTGTTGCGCGGACGATTCGGGGCGTGCAGGCGAGGCGCGCAGGCGCCAGGTACGGCCAGGGTGCCTCGGGGTCCAATTACTGCAGTATGTACATGTGGCGCTGATGGCTGAAGCGCACGGTCGAGGCGCGGGGGGGTCCGGTGCGGCCAGGGCGGCTCGGGCTCCTGCGTCTAGCGACTACACGTGCTACTGCGGTAGATGTGGTGCTGGAGGCGCGTGCGAGGCGTGCGGCGCGGGCGGCTGCGGAGCTGCAGGCGCGTGGGGCGCGTGGTCGAGGCGCGGGGGCGCCAGGTACGGCCAGGGCGGCTCGGGCGCTTGGGCCTGGCACGCCTGCGACAGCCCTGTCCAACTGAACTTGTACGCGTAGCGTTTGCCGGTAACCTGGACAATACAACAACCTACTTTTAAGACGGGTTCATAAAAAACAAACGAACAACCCCTCACGAGATAAAGAGACAAACATTCCTAATATTCTGTTTCTCTTATCTTGTTATTCGCGCACTGCATCAAACTTTAAAAAAAGCAAAACATTAAGTCACAAGTTGGAACCAAATAAAGATCGCGTTACATTTTTAGACTCGCTCGTTTCAGCACACTCATGCAAATGATTTCGTTGTATTTGACGCCTTTATTAGGGAGTGGAAAGGAGGGGTACTCGCAAAAACGAAGTTAAAAAGACGTAAGTGCTTTAAGTCGTGAAGCAAACACAAGTCCTTTTGTTAAGTAAGCTAGGAGGCGGAGCCGGCGGGAGGGGCTAGCTAAGACCCAAAGTCATCACAAAAGCTCATTCATTATCAACGGGACGCGAGATATTATTTGTTTTATTGTTGAATCGCTCAATTCCCAGACACCCTAAAAAACTCGAGCCGAATGCGACAAGTAAAAATAAAATGGACGTTTGAAATTATTCAAGCGTTTTTATTAATGACGGTGGGTGAATAAGACAAATATTTAATTTTGTAAAAATATTTCTATCGTTTACTTTACTGCCAAGAACGAATATGTAACCATAACAATGGCTATCATAACAAGCCAAACACTTTTTGAGCTTGGCAAATGACTCTCCCCTCCTAAACCGGTCCCTCATTGCTCGGGACCGCGACGCCGCCGTCTGCCGCCGACGATGGCATGGCCAGCATTCTTCTCCAGGACTGGTCGGCTGCCTGTTGGAGGGCTTCATTAAGCGGCAATTTAAGATGCTCCGACACCTGGTTGAGCCAGCGTGTGGGGCTTCTGCAAATCACTATAGGCACAGGAAAAATAGCAATGCCGGTTAATAATGGCAGACCTTGTCAACCTTCGTCGTCCGTCGTAACCTACAGCTTGCGGTCGCCGATACTGCATCTCGTCCGTTTCTCCATTCTATCGAATCTAAACGAACATCGTAAACTATATTTAAAAAAAATGTAGAATCGCCCATTCCGTCCCACTCACCTGCACTTCATTGATAACACTTTCTTAACGAAACAAATTATTTATAACTTAAATATTTTGTTTCGTGTTATTTTTAACGGGGAAGTTACCCCGATCATATTTTAAACGATATTATACAGAGAGAAAGAATATAATGGAAAAATAAACTATCTTCGTGGACGTGGAAGATGTTTTACTTTTCTATGATATTCTTTCTCTCTGTATCATATCGTTCATTGATAACATTCACGGGCCGGCATTGAATGGACGACGTACTGTGAATGAACCCACCTTGCTCATGATGTTCTTGTCGTAGTAGTAACGCAGCGCGCGCGACAGCTTGTCGTAGTTCATGGAGGGCTTCTGCTTGCGGCGGCCCCAGCGCCGCGCGACCTCGTCCGGGTCGCTCAGGCGAAACTCGCCCTCCGTTGGGGAGCCCTGCGCACAGCGGTGTCAGAAATACTTAACAGCGGGCATTCTTTTTTGGGGGGAATTCTTAATAGAAACTATTTTGAACAAACAAAGGAGAAAGTTAATGTCGGGTCATGTAAGAAAGTAAAGGAAATGGCAGTCGACAGAAACGGCTGGCGATTGCTCCACTGACAAGAGTTGAGTTTAAGAAGTAGAAGATTTTTATTTCATAAGGGCGGATGAAAAGGGCATAAGTAATGGTGTCACTATCAGAGACGTGTGCGATAACCACATTCTAGAACTCCACTCCACATACTGCTTTTTGTCTACACTTACATTAGCGCACGACGAAATGGAATATAATTAAATACCAACACTTAAGCCTTACTAAATTAAGCCCGCTATCAAAAAAAACGGTTACTAATTGGTCGCGAGGTGTTTTCCTACAATATCCGCAAAAAATTCGACGTTTAAATAAAATACTTAGAACATCTTCTCAAGATCCATCGCTGTTTTCTCAAGATTGACTTCGTAGCTCTGCTACACGCCCTGTGCTACGGCGTAGAAGGGCTACACGACACGAGGTTGTAGCAATTTATTTGAAACTGATGGGTTTCGTCCGCTCACAAACTTCAAGTACCAGTTTCGGGCTTAAACCTGAATTTACGAGAATAGTCTACATTAAATGACTACAAATTCAATTGTCATTTAATTGGATTTCAATCGAGTGTCGCAAAGCCGATTTGTATTAAAAATCTATGTTAAGTGGTAGGGCGCGGCGGTCAGGTCTGCCCAATAATAAATCCTAATAAAGTAAAGGTGAAAAATAAAGGGGGTGAACTAACTACAGGAAGCTCTTATGCCAGAGAGCACAAAATCACCTTTCCGATGGATCGGAATCCCTCCCTCCTGTTCACACTCGCACATAAACCGCATCTACGTCATATCAGCCGGTTTTATTGCTCCCGCTGACTCAAAATTCCCTAAAAGTAGTTACTAACTAATGTACAGGGCTGGCGAAAAATCCCAGTTCCCGCTGTGGGTATATACCGACCTCCCAGCAGATGCCGGGCGCGCCGTGCGCCAGCTCCTGCAGCAGGAACTGCCACAGCTGCACCTGCCCGCCCGCGCTGCCGCCGGCGCCGGCGCGCGCGCAACTCAGCGACGCGTACGGATCTGTAACAATAACATGCACTCATAATAGTGTAGAGACCAAATAAAATGACCAATAATGTGCAATTTTACCGAAAAAGGATTAAAAATATTGTCAAATTGAGAAAAAAGCAAAGCATTAAATAATCACAATTATAATAGTATCCATAGTTTTAAGAGGGGGTGTATTCTGCCCTTTTCCGCAAAACGCACCTTCATATGAAACTTTTGCCCGCGACTCCGTCCGCGTGGAACTCGTTTATATCGTAGCTCGACACAAACTTTCATCCACCATTTCACCCCCTCAGGGGATGATTTCCGGCATAAAAACTATCCTATGCCCTTTCATCTCAACCGGTTCAGCGGTTTAACCGTGAAGAGGTAACAGACAGACATACACACTTTCGCATTTATATAATATTAGTATGGATATGATGCTCGGAGATCGTGACGTCACGATCTGCGAGCGTTTCCTCTCCCTATCAAGCAATATTAAAACGGTTGTAGCTTTGAAAGTCTGAGATATCTGAATGGGATATTTAATATTTTTTTGCCTTCTTTCTTATGGAGTCATAATACATTTTTAGTCTTCACCCGTATCAAAATGAATACATATCTAGACTCAGAAGCGGAGAAGTTCGTTACAATGAATTTTCAGAGCCACTTCTAGAATATTGGGGTGTAAAGACATATTAGAGAAATGAGATATTGTATTGATACGTTGCTAGCCTTTCGCTTATAAGTACTTACAATACATTGGACGGAGAGCTAGCGACCAAATCGGTCATGTGGCTTCAGCTGTATTGAAACTCCGTTAGCTACTTACTTCCCCCCGAGAAAAATCGAGGGAGCTCGCGCGCCGTCGCGTGCTAGCCGTGCTGAACAACCTTTTCCGTTAATCTTCGCGCTGGCAGCCCGCGGGCGGTGGGTGCGGGTATAGTAGGGTGGGGAAAAAAAAATGTGCGCTCAGCGACTTTAATTTTTTTTTCAAACAGTTGCTCTGTACTCCCTGTGCACCCAAAAAAAAAAACGATCGGGTGGTGGGAAGGGGTTGCCAGCGTTAATTAAAAATACCAAAATAATAATAATTTTCATGTGGGCTCAGCTGTATTGGCTTTTTTTCTGACGCGAGTTTAGTTAATAAGTAAGCCCCAAAAAATAGCCATGCAAAAGGTATCAAAAAAAAACTGATATTTTTGCATGGCTATTTTTGCCAGCGCGAAGATTATCGGAAAAGGTTGTTCAGGGAAGTAGCTAACGGAGTTTCAATACAGCTGAAGCCACATGACCGATTTGGTCGCTAGCTCTTAGACCAATCTTAATCCGATCTGGTAGTCGATACCTACGGAAAAAGGAAGACTTAAAAAAGTATTTGAATGTGATAAATGAAACGTTTCTATCTCTTTCCTGAAAGTCTTATTTTGTTCGTCGCTTCGTTGCTTTCGCTCATTTGAATATTACGCGCGCTGAGCTAGCGTCCTGAAGCACGCTTATGTGTGTTAATCATTGGACTTTAACTGCAGTTTCAGCATCTGACTATATTAAAGGGCGGTCTAAATCTAATAAATAAACTACATTGAAATCGGTTTTTTTTATAGCGCAAGGGAAAGTTTTTTTTAATCTCTTTCATGGGCTCGCATGCATACAAAATTGAACTCACGCTTGTATTTCCAAGAAGGGTGGGCAGAGGCATTTCCAATCATTGTAGGTTTCATTGTGGCAAAAATATAATCAAATCCTTAAAAGAATTCCAAACGTATACGAGGGAAAACGCTGACTCTCTATCTTCGTCACACTTCCCACCATCACTGATAATCTGCGTCTTCTATGTTATCTATGCTTAATGCTAATATGTATTACAAAGAGGAAGTGTCCGTGACATACAAGTATTGTCAGTTTGTATGTATATGATTATTTTATTTCAACGCTTACATCTCTTTATCGTCATAGTACTTTACAAGAAAATGTGGTAACTTTCCTCTATCACTAACAATATGCGTCTTTATAATAATGTATAGTGATTGTATTATAACAATTAGAATCGCAAATTATGAGAAGGACGCATAATTACCGTGGTAGAGATGGTGTAGCCGGCGGTCGCCGGCGGTCAGCCACAGCATCGCTCTACCATCACACGATATCTACAGCCGAGACACGCGCTTGTTTAGCTTGCAGACGAACACACAAACACACACTTTGAATTGGCTCAAGATTACATCATTGATTTATACAATTACACAAGTGGTTAAATTCGATCACTCGTCCCTGATGCATTTAATAGATATTGATAAAAAGATCCTTGGTATGCAAGGTAAAATAAATAGATAAAATAAATTTATCACTTAATTCGCGTCAACGTACAGTACACGAAAACAAATTAGCTTCGTTCTCCTCAACGTCTGAAAAGTAGGATCGGAACGGTCATTAGAGTTATTTTAGACAAATGTACCCGACCGGATGTGCACACGGCGGCACCGGAAGCCGCGGAGTGACGGAAACGGAAGCGGAAGCCCCGCCCCGCCCTAAGCCAGATAAAGAGCCACTCGTGTGCTAATGAAGGACCCTGCGATGACTTGGTGGCCATGTATTCCAAAAAATACGAGAAATAGGTGAAACATAATACACGAACAGTTTAATGAGCTAATGCGCTCATTATCAACTTTTAATACGCCTATCAAGGCGTTTAACAATTATTTTATTTACACTGAATTGGTAGTAGTGTGTAGTCTCCAGCATAAATATATGACTATGGGCAACGCTGCAAAAATATCTGATCATCAATTTAACGTATATGACGATACATAGCCGGTAAAAATATGTTGATGATCAGATATTTTTGCAGCGTTGCCCATGTGTAGTCATATATTTATGCTGGAGACTGTACACTGTTACGTGAACACAGCTAAGTGAAGGAGTTTAAACCTTCCAAATTATATAGTATACTTAGCACAGTACGGATGTTATTCTATAAGTGAGGTAAACGCCCGCGTGCTCGACGCCCGCGCCGTACTACGAGTAGTACATGGCATGGACACTCTATGGCTAAGGAATATGGGTTAGATTCGAACGAAGAGAATTGTAATTACTGGGTGCGTAATGTTTCATATAATGTCAGAAACATGTCACAAACTAACATACACTTGATATACATTAAATTGCCATAAAGTTATTTAGTATAATGTAACGTTTGATATTACGGGTTTTTAGTATATTTTGCTTTACTCTTTATCGCTTGATATAATAGGCAAAATGACATAATTTGCAAGTGGCATAATTATATTTTCGTATAACGCATTTATGACATAAATATGTTAAACATACATATTATGAAATAATAGCGCTTTCATATAACAATGTCTGCCAAGAAGTTGACGGAGCCCCGCTTTCGTTTCTGGGACTGAATCTCCCGCCCTCCGCGGTAGACTTTTGTAAGTACTTACATAATATGTAATGTAAGATTTAAAAAAAATCGGTTCTGGTGCTTTGCCGGCCGCTGCCGCGGCACGCTCGCTTCGCTCGCTAGGCTCGCGCACTGTATGGTCGCAGTTCTACCTAACACTCCTCCTCGCTTCGCTCGTCGTCGTACCTACCTGAGGCCTGCCGTAAGGTGGATTATGTTGAGTGCAAAGGGACTTTTCGGTATCGTGAAATTGATGTCAGAATAAAATGACATCTTGATTATATTGGATTTTTGTGTTAATAATAATTTCTATATATCAACCTTAATTATTTAGAACCCCTTAGCACAACAGAGAACGAGAAGTACTTTTTAAAAGAAGAACTTATTTATTGTATTATTCATTATATAATGATTTTTAATGATTTGTTTATATCTAAAGTTATTTATTGTAAAATCAACTTATATCTTCGGAAGTTTATAGCATTGACGAATTATGTCAAGTAAGTCATTATGTTAAACACGTTTTATATCAAGTGATAAATATAGTAAATGTATTTTATACTAATTGTAATTATAGCCTTAAATCATTATATCACTTTTTACATTAGATCATTTGAAAATTATCTGAAACAATATTATACCATCTGTTACATTATAATAAGCAATGGTATATCAAACCAAAATTAAGAGAAATTATATAAAACGTCGTGCACCCGTAATTACTAATAATTATCGTAAAGTTTCGAGTGTGTAACTGGCAGGATAGGTTTGTAGAAGTGTACTGATTAGATACTACTTATGATACAATCTCATCACACGCAGATGCCCCCTCCAAAGTTTAAGTGTAGTTTTATAAGTTTGTATGGGATAATCAGATGGGTAATCTACAGAACTACTCATCTGATTTCATAAATATCTCAAATGGACCGCTTGCTGCTAGGCGGAAAGTAAAAAAAGCCCTTGATTTGAAAAAATCTTTTGAACCAACAATTGATCAGAGACTGAAATCAGTCTGGGTATCTTATTATTCAGAATTTCATCCAAAGAATAGTACATTACTGCAGAGGCCGTGAAGTCGTCTACGACTCGGCCGTCTACTCCAAACTCGTCCAGCAATCCCTGTTCCGGCCGAGGATTGTATAGTGCTTTTCTCAAACGATATGAGGAAATATTTAAATTAAAATAAATACAAGATAATTACTAATCAATTAAATAATAGGTCATTTGCCGTCTTTTTTATTTTTTAAACATGCCATTTGAATAAGCCGTTCGAGCACCATGTTTAACCGCACATAAGTATAGTACCATAGATTTTGTTTTTTTTTATGTCGCAAGTATGCTTACAGAGTCTAGTGGTCGTTGGCAGAATGTAATTTTTCCTTTGTCAGTTTAATTAAATTTAAAAAGTTAAGAGTAGCGGACAATAATGGTTTTACTTAGGGTTTTCATACATTACTTCTTGGCGTAAGGCCAAGAAGAAATGTAGGGAGCCATAAACAAGAAACTTTATTTCGTGATATTAACGCATACATTTCCGAGAATGTTTGAGAAATAATTATTTAATACTAGCTTCCGCCCGCGACTTCGTCTGCGTGGACTGGGGATAAAAATTATCCTATATTTTAATCCAGGCTATAAACTATCTTCGTGCAAAATTTCATTCAAATCGGTTCAGCCGTTTAAGCGTGATTGAGTAACAAACATCCAAACATCTAAACTTTCGCATTTATAATATTATAGTAGGATAAGAATAACATTGGAAAAAATAACAAGTAACGGAAAAAAATAATATTTACAAACTAACTGAACTTGACTTATATAATCCAAATAATGTATTTAAAATAAATTAAAAAATAATGTTTACTTATCTTTCGTTTATTGAAGTCATTGCAATGAATAATGCATGCACGTAGCGACAAGGGTAAGTAGTGGTAATCCCGGTGATCCCGGCGATCCCGGGCGGATCCCGCGTTATTTGATTGCGGTGTCCCGGCGCGCGGCTTACTTTATCTTCATCACAAGTACGGAAAATGTGGACTGTAATTCTTGCAACAAGAACTAGGCGTATTGCGGCAACGGAAAGTTAAGTATGTTTGTTTAATTACCTCCTTTGCATCATATTAATGTTGTCTATTCATACTATTATTTAATTGCAATTGCGTTTATTTCTGTCTTTTTGTCCCCATTCAAGTTTAAACCGTATGAAATTTAGTTTAGATTGGTGACAATTTTAGCTCCGCCGGGGAACAACGGATATTTTTCAACCGAAAACCATTCACGAAGGGGTGAAATAGGAATAAGAATTTTGTAAGTAAGGCAATGGTCTTTACGTGTTCTACGCGGGAGTCGGGGACAAATCTACGCGCAAGAACAATCGCCATGGATAGGTACTTACCTATTCAGTTTGAGCATAGATCAAAATAATTTAGCAATTACGCGGGTATTGCGCACCCTCTCAATCGGTTAAACCTTGGAACACCGACTCAGCGCGTCGCTCGTGCGTCAGCGGCGTTGGGTCATGCATAATGCATGCGGACAATATCGGCACTTTCGCGGCGGGGCGCCCGCCGGGGCGCTGAGGTCGGGAGCGGCGCCCTGCCCTGGCCCGGGAGGGCTAACCGTAGACTTCACGATTTTGTTTCTTGATGCGTTTTGGAATAGAAATAGTAAAGACGTTTCTGACTTCTAACCTAACTGCTCTATTCTTATCTTTTACAAGCTTTTACTTAGTTTCACCTGTCCCGGTGTCTGTAATGAGAGCAAGTTAAATTTGACCCAATTCCTGGTGACCGATTGAGAGATTACGTATAAATATACGTAATCTCTCAAGCGGTCTTGTTGTTAGTGATTTTGATTCATATCCGTGTCTCAGTAACTTTTTTGACACATATCATATTCATGTTTTTATTATGTTTGCCTTCAGGATTCGGACTTAACAAATGTGTAACACCTAGCTTTGTAGTTTATATATATCTATATAGTTTAGCGATGGAGTACGTAATTAAACCATTTGTCATTAATTAAATTGCCTTACAGATATAAATGGCAATAGTAGCGCTGTCTTATCACTAAGCAATATTAGGATTATGTATTAGGTTAATGTGTTGGGTTCCTAATATTACCTAATCGATTCATGCAATACATGGAGGTTAATTAGGGCATAAGAAGGTGTTTTTGGTACTCCAACCGTATACGAAGTAGGTATGTGACCCGGTTGCCATATATGTATTTTTGGTGCAATTCCAGATTACTTAATGATTCACCTGGCGACAGCCCTCCCCGACGCCTCCAACTTATAAATTAAATACGACTTTGCTCAATTCTGTTTAATCGACGATATATCACCTACGTGACCCGACAAAAAACTTTAATTGAGCGTGGTTTTATTGAAGTAGATAAGCAGACAGACGGACAGTAATGGCCGCTCTTCCGAGAAGTTGTTCAGAACGGATTTGGGTTAGCACGGCGGTGCGAGGCACGCGAGAGAGCGGCGGCATGATAAGGAGTGTTGTCTATCGTTTGCCAGAATTTAATATAATATAATTTCATTTGCCAGGACGTTTCATTTTCCATAATATTCATTTGACATATTACTATTTTCCATAATGTATGTCAGAATCATTCATATGCCATAAACTTTAATAATTGTAAATGCAATAATTTTACTTGACAAAATAGTCGTTTGCCATAAAACACTAAATTTCTGCGAGCCGTTCGAATGTTGCGAATGTTCAGTTCTGGCGCTTCGCCGGCCGCCGCTGTAGGGTCGCAGTTCTACCTAACTATCTTATCTTCCTCGCTTCGCTCGTCGTCGTACCTACAGCGACCTGATTTAGAGTAGAACGGGACCGACGGCGGCGAGAATATGAATAATAAATCAAATTATAATCACCCACGTCCAAATCCGTTTGTAATTCAAAAGAAAGAAAAGAAACACTGCTAATATACACTACACAATACAATTACGTTATTTGGCAGTGTAGGTATATAAAAAAATGTTCATAAGTAATTGTTTTTTATTCAAACTAGTAGCGGCATTTATAATTCCTATCCTTATCTACATCCAACTATAGTTACAAAATATATTAAGTATGTACAGTCTTCAAAGATATGAAGTCATTTTTTCACCTTATAAGAAATAGATACATCTGTATATAGCCTATCACACAAAAGCAATTAGTAATTTTACATGTAATATGGCTTTTGGAAGTTATGGCAAATGATTGTATTGCGTAAGACTATAAAGTTTATGGTGATATTATGAAAAATAACAATAATTCTGTCTTATGAATATTATAGTAAATAACAGTTATGGCAACTGAAATAATGGCAAATTAAATTCTGACAAATGAAGGTATACCCGATGAAGGTGAAAAGAGCGTGCCCTATAAAACTACTTTACATAATTTGGATAGGGACATCGCATACCAACGTATCATTTTGGGACGTGGGATATCTGACCTAGAGGATTAGCCACAGCCACACATAGTTCGATCTCGAGAAGGCAGAAAAAAAATCACCCCTAAATCTGGAGTTTCGTTAAGTAAGTAATGAACTGAATTGTTTTATTTTCGTTTTGCAAATCCATACAGTGTACGGTAAATGGAATATGGATATGCATACGGGCATGCAAAAATCATTTTCCCCACACGTACCTACGATAATATGATTTGACCCATCCATAGAGATGCTTACCTACGTAGTGGAGGTTTCTTCAGATAATATTCGCCAGATGACAAAAAAAACAGTATAGATGGTATTAGTTATCCATAATGACCCGTACGTTCCACCGTATAGATACCGGCACGTACTAGAAGTTCTCGTAATAATTTCCCCGCTACGTCTTATCTTTTGAGACAGCTTAGAGCGGCGCAGGCAGGCGGAGCCGGCGCCAGGCGGGGCTCCGTCGCAGGACCGCGGCCCGCCCACCGGGCCCCTCCTCCGGCCACCGAGCCGCACTCGCTCCCAAGAGCCTCCTACACGCTGCAGTTAGCTCCGGGAAACGTAAACACGACCATTTCAGGCTCGCAACACTTGACTGTTTACGTACCTAAAGGAGGTACGTAAACAGAAGTCACAGTTAATACTAGTTCTTCCGCGACTATGCAAGCGTTGTGAACATAACAACGGTAGATACCTCAAAAGTTGTGTAGTTGGACGGTAAACTAACAACATAAAAAGGTTTAATTCATAACTCGTTTATTGCATCCATGGTTTACATTTAGGTTTTACATAATGAAGTAGGTCGGTACTGTCGGTAGGTTTGAGTTTCAGTCTCAAAGTTGACGGTCGGTGCCAAGGATTTTCCAAATATCCCGGCAACAGCACATCGCTAGCAAAGAGCTTCAAATTCACTAACCGCGAGAATATCTCTTTCATGTTTAAATCATTAAAAGATTTGTCTGTGCCAAATTCATGCAGCTTATAAATTGTGTAACACCTTTAGAACATCGTAACTTTCGCAATACAGTTACATAATATCCTCTTCAGTTGCTCTCTTCAACGGCGATTCGTCATACGTCAGTGATTCATGAAGTTGAACTAAGCCACATTGACTTGGACAGGACGCTAATTTAAACTTTTCTCATACCAGCAAAGTGATTACGCATATGGGTTTACAGAAAAATCTACGTTGCCTCTTGGGCTTTTTCCCACGATGGCAGGGATGGCAGTAAGGTTAATTGTATATTTCATATTTAGGTGTAGGTAAGTAGTACTTCTCTTAAGTTCATAAAATAAAAATAAAAAGCGTTTATTTCAGACCCAAAACGATCCATAGTGGGTTAGCATCAATAACATCTTACATACTATGTTAATTAAATAAAACACAGAGACAAAAATAAGAAATCCAGAAAAAATACCCTAAAACCAAATATTACTATTTGGCCCTCCCTATAACAACCTCCATCCAATACTTAGCGAGCGGACAGTCCAATCGCTCTGCCAACTCCTTCAGGAGGCTGTTGCTGCTACTTTGCACCCTTCTTATCAACGAGGCTATTCTTTTACGCCTTATGGCAAAGAAGTCGTCTGTTCGCGCTTCTGCGAACATATCCGACGCGCTGCAGCGCCTCGGTAGTCTCAACAGCGTCCTCAAGGTGTTGTTGCACTTGACGCGTATTGTGTTATAGGCCATTTGTGTAAAACTAACCCACATACTGCATGTGTAAAACCCAGAGGTTTTACACATGCAGTATGCAGCAGTTTAAACCGTACTGTCAGACAGTACGGTTTAAATAGCATAACTTAAATAGCTTTACTTGCGTGTTACACAGCGCAATCTGCTCAACATAACATTACTAAGTTGAGCTATCTGTAATTCTGTAATAACCAGTTGTTACGTAAACGGACCCATTTTCATTGCTTTGAGTGTATTTCTGTTTGTTTGTGTGTACCTGTTGTTCCACATCCACGCTATTTTTAACTCTTTTTCCTAAATGATAACTCCAAATTAGACATTGGTTAATAGAGTCTACCTTGGAGCATAAAGGTCCGCGCGCCATCACCAGCAGCGCCGAAGCCCCGAGGTTAGACGTGGTCCGGTGAGTCATACACTATTACATTAATTAACTAGTCATTGCCTCACAAATTGCGTACTGTATCACATTGGTTTTTATCTTGCACGTCAATTCTAGGAAGAGAGCATTCAGCTAATCCGCGAACAAAATCTTTAACCGGAAGACAGTTAGGTATTCAGATATTGGGAACAGACTACTTTAATGCTTAAATTGGACACAATACGAGGGGTCATTAAAAATGTGCATGACAGATGAGTCATATTGTAACGTACTTTATGTTAGGTCTTTCGTCGGGGATGCGGTCAGCGGTGGCCGCCTTGCTTCTTAAGCGGAGCTTCTGACGCTGATGGCATTATTGAAGACTGACCAAACTACCGAACAACGTCGCTTTATAAGCAAACTTGTAATTTGGCGAATTCATCTTAACTTAGATGGTAGCCATTTTTTTAAAGAAGAAGACTGTTTATCTTGCAACTACTCACATATTTTATAGCAGATCTAGGTTATGTTTACTTCTAACAGTTCTAACTCCGATATGGAAATCCCCCACTGAGTTTTTTTTAATACTACGACGGTGGAAACAAGCGTACGGCCCGCCTGATGATAAGCGGACACCGCAGCCTATAGACGCATGCAACTCCAAAGAAGTAACATGGGCGTTGCCGATCCTTGATATGTTTGAGGATTCGCCGTGTTGACAGCTGAAGGAACAAATTCCCTCGCTCTCAACACAACGCATCCTCAGGAGCTCTGGCGACCTTGCTCACCTCCAGGAACACAACATTACTACATTATTTATTTATATAAACTTTATTGCACAGTAACATGTTACAATTACAAAAGGCGAACTTAAAGTCATAAGGCATTCTCTACCAGTCAACCTTTAGGCCAAACAGAAAATAAGCATAGCTGGTGCGGGCGGGGTATGAGAACAACACAGAAATAAAGTAAGAGGAAAACTACTGGAATGTTATACTGATAATTCCAATGAATGTAATATAATACATATCCATATTATAATTTAATATTACATAAATATCATATAATACAAATATAATAGATACAATATAATATAATACCTCCTACTAAAAACTACGAAGTCTTAATCTCGAGAATTTTTAAGTAGATGCTTGCGCGACTTGCGCTTGAATGTAAATTTACTCTGAGCCTGTCGTATGCTAAAGGGGAGAGCATCCATAGACGAACAGCCTGCACAGGGAACGAACTGGACGTGGAATGGGAGCGATGATGAGGGTCAGCGAGGACAAGTTTACGGGAGGTGCGGAGTTCACAGCCAGGTCTCGCAGTTATATTATAAATGTAAATTTAGAATTAAGATAATGGGGGACAGCTGGGTCATATAAGATAGAATAAAGGCTAGTTGGAATTTTAAGATTTCTGCGCTCCCGAATGTAAAGCCAATGAAGTTTTCTCCGATAAGCAGCTATAAGTGATCGTACTTAGTACGGAGACCGAAAATGAAACGTAAGCAGTTGTTTAGGAGCCGATCCAGCCTGTCCATTGCCTTTGTCACATTGGTGTAGCACATCACTATAATCGATGATAGGCAATGAGACTGTATGAGGAGTTATGAAATACACCTAATCGAATTGTGCAGCTTGTGCCTTTGTATAAATATAGTAAGTAAGTACCTAAGTACCTACAAGATTTAGGGATTCTAAATAAATCGCATTATCCAAATACACTATTACGATCATAAAATTCCTAAATGTTAACCGACCAGCTCGTTGAAGTTATAGAGTTGTTTGCATTAGGTAAAAAACTCAAGTAAAGCCTACTACTTTAGTCTGTGGTGATGGTAAGGCCCCTCTTGCATGTTGTTGTGGACTGTTCAAATGTGCATTTGTTTTTTGTATTGGTGTTTAATTTTGGACCAATTTGAACGTTTCAAATTTGACATGTGTTACGTTTTATTATAACGTCACGTATATTTATTTAATGTTAATTCGATGTCACAATCACATTGGTCAATATTCGCGGCTTTATCCTAATATGTAATGATGTCTATTCGATTCGAACATGTCACAATTGCATACATGGCCTTTCTTAAGTTTTTTTACTTATAGGTAAGTATATCATCAGTTACCTGCACGCGCAACTCCAGTCTTCGGATTACCTGTTTGGCCTAAGAACGTTTTGCCTCATTTCGGTTTGCTTAATTTTATTTAGACTAATCTTGTTTTACATAATAGCTCCTTTTGCCTAATTTTTATTTGAGTGAAAATCATTTTGGTTATTGCTCACCTCACCTAATTTTATTTTTCCTAATTTCCAATGATCGGAATGGGTTTGACATTGTACATAACATGGATAAGACTTGAGATTTCCCCTACTCTAAAAAATAGTCATTGTAAATACATCATTCATTTACTTTCGTTTAACAGTTATAAGTAACAATAATACAACTATAAAACAAAACACGAAACATTAACATTACTTTATTAAATTAACATTATTAAATTAATAAAATAGTTATTTATTTCATATCTTTCGTTCCTTACTTTCCTTGGAATTATAGTAGCATAGAGGATAATTGGAACATATAAAAGTACTAATACTTTTTTATAAAGTACAAAATCGGTCGAAACATTGAAAGGGACCCAGTAACAGTCGTAGCACCTGTAGAGCCTTATGTTCAGGGTATAAAAATCTATAATACTCGTATATCAAAATTCTAGGGCATTCAACTAAACATATTTTCAATCGTTAGGCCCGGGGTTCTTTAAAACATTCTTTAAACCAAACACAAACTTAAAATGTTCATTCAAGTCCCCGGGCTAAAGACGCCATACTACGCTTACGCACCGATATTCCCCGAAATGGCACTAGCCATTCCGATCACTGCTAATTTCATTATATCAAATTTTTAGTTTGTATAATCTTACTTTGTATGACTGACATAATTACATTTTGTGTAACATAGATTTCGCATAATTTCATTTTGTCTAATCACTCCCCGCCCTCCGCTCGGACTCGCGCTAGAAACTAATGTAGGGACCTAGGTTTTGAGAAAAAACTTTCGCTAAGTAAATAAATAAAAAAACTGGCGTTTCCACAGCCGCTACCCCGCACGTTCGCTGCGCTCGCTCGGCTCGCGCAATTCTACCTAAGGCACTGGTCCCACCGCCGTCTAGTAAGCTAGAAAAGTTGGGCGAGTAACGGTTCATTGCGTGCTGACCAGGCACAGTGTGATCAATCGACCTTTACAGATCCGCAATATAATGCTACTCGCCTAACTTTTCTAGCTTACCAGCCGGCAGTGGGACCAGTGCCTAACACTCCTCCTCGCTTCGCTCGTCGTCGTACCTACACCTACCTTCCTTAAGGTGCCTTAAGGCTGAGGCGACACTTGGTCGATATTTGCTTCTTTTGTACAATTAGTACTTTTTTACAAGTAAATATTATAATGATTTAGTATTAGACAAAAAATAAGTTAAAATCATTCGTAGATAAAATTATATTCGGCAAAACAAGAGTTATAAAAATCTTCATTTAGGGTAAACGTATTTCGAACAAACAAATATTATGAAAAATGCAATTATACAAATTAACTTTAGACAAACAATGCATTATACTAAAAGTTGTTAGACAAACTGAAATTAGACAAAACGTTATCAGGCCAAACAAGGGAATTCCCCAGTCTTCATACAGATAGTCGCGGTCCTGAAAGCAACTTGTTGCTAATGCAACGTCGCAGAACCGTGAGAACAAGAGAAGTCCGCATTCCGCCATGATTCACAGGAGAAAGCCTGGAATCCGGTCCCTCACCAGGCTAGCCGGACACCCGCCACGTAAGGCACCACCCACACGGGAAGGCCAAGGCTAACTGGCCTTCTTACGACAACCAATAAGGTAATACACCTGATTTAGTTGAGCTTGTAAGGTAAGCGGGTTCACAGTAGATTGGCTAAAGAACAGGTCTAATTCACTTGTCGAAGAATCTCAAATATTTAACGTGATATGGTATTTTTTTATAGCATGTTGTTTAATTATTCATGTTGTGTGTATTATTATTGTTTATAAATAAACGTAGTTTTGGGGAAGTCAGAGCATACTTAAATGTAAGTACGTTGTTTTTCTAAAAAAATACTGCGATACCTTATAAACGAGTTAGTAAGAACTGGGTTCTAATGACGCCTTGTCATTGGCAAGTAAGCTTGACATCATACGTAGGTCACGTTGTATATCTTTATTGGTAGGCGGTTTGGCATAAGTAAGACCTAAAGGAAAGGGAAGATCTACAGACTAGGGTTTTAAATAAATAAATATTAAATGACAATCTTACACAAATCAAACTAGTCTCATAGAGTAAGCTCAATAAGGCTTGTGTTATGGGTAATAGCCGACGGCGACGATATGTTTAATAGATTTAAGTAATTAAATACATAGAAAACATCCGAGACTCAGAAACAAATAATCATGCTCATCACACTAGTTTGAACGAGTGTATGAAGTGGATGAAGTTTTCTATGAGTAGGTATATATAATAATAATAAGACACATACAGAGATAATAATAAGTGACCCTAGTGCTCCCGCAGAGTCGGTCAGGGCCTCCGTCTCCGGCGTGTCTTCGTCGGTCAGAGTGGAACCCCAAGGGGGCCCGCAGGACTCTCAGCTCTGGCTTGCCTTCATTGCCCGTCCAGAGAGGAGTCGTCAGAGCTATACGCTCCAGGGGTGGAAGTGTTAAAGGGCATAACGAACGCTGCGACTAACTTCGGAGAAAGCGCAGCACCACCTCTCGACACCCCTGAGCCGTTCACCCCGGGGTTGCTCCTGGCCGTCTTTACGGCGGCAATTTCAGGGGCCCATCTAATGAGCGGCTAGTCACCGCCTGCCTCGATAACTTTGTGCGCAACAATGTTATGGCAGGTGTCCGGACCTCTTTGCAATAGCCCAGTTTCATAATCCATCCATATTACCCACAATAGCCCCAACGCCTGTTGGAACCGGTTCACGAGTATCTAACGATGTACCCGTGAAAGGGTTCTAGCAGGTGTCATCACATTAAACTTCGTCTCTAAAGCGCCTCTGCCTCTACGTGTTGGATCTGGGGTCCTGTCTCTTGACCAAATAACTTTTAGCCAAATGTATCATTTGACAAATGTTGCATTTGACCTAATGCATTTTTCGTCAAAACAGTGGTATTTTCGGGTATTCTTTGAATATCATCAAATAGAAGTCATTAGGTTAGGTTAGGTTTGTTTTATAATA
Organism: Epinotia bilunana; assembly: GCA_947049275.1. Lineage (NCBI taxonomy): Eukaryota > Metazoa > Arthropoda > Insecta > Lepidoptera > Tortricidae > Epinotia > Epinotia bilunana. The sequence continues at coordinate 39,931,992 of OX346253.1, read as the reverse complement.
ATCCTATAAAGCTTTCTATTTAAGAAAAAAATGCATTAGGTCAAATGAAACTTTTGTCAAATGAAACATTTGGCCAAAAGTTGTTTGGTCTAACATTAGTGAACCGTTGGATCTATATCTCCACGCACGCCTTCCGAATGACCGAGGGTCGCCCCGTGAATTTCAATCGGAGATACATAATAATAAATCAGCATATATACGTCCCACTGCTGGGCACACGCCTCCTATCATAGAGTGAGTATATAATCTAGGTATTTCTGTTTTTGGCATTGGAAAGCTTTTCAAGTTAAAGTTTCTTACGGATACGTGTTTGGGTGTAGTGTAGTCACAGCACAGAGTGTAATGTTAGTGTTCTTAGAACATACATACATCATACAATACGTAATCGATCAATAATAAAACGATAACTTAAAAAATAAACAGAGAATTTCTAACAAAACCGTTTGAATAATTAAAGCGCTCCACAAAAAATGGAAAAAAATGAGATTGCTATCTAAAGGCAATTTCGTGATTGAAACGTTTAGGTGTTGGTACACAATAAATAAACGATAATAACCATTAGTTCGGCTTTGGCCCCTTGAAATGATCAAGTGAGTGTTCCTGGAAGCTGCGCCGGCGCCGATGTGACGCCTGCGGAACACTGCTTAACAAGGAGACCGATCTGACTCGACGTTTAGCAGTCCATTATGATAGTCATGTCATGCGCGCATTTGTCCTAACACTTGCAAGTAATGCATGCTCAGAAAACGTATCAGTTATCAGTTTATTAATTGGCTTCAAAACTACAATAATCGATACATTGCGATTTGTGGTTAGTTCAGCTACAGAACTCTGCAGGGCACTGCAACGTCGGCAACATAATCATATTTATCTATCTGATATTAATAAACAAACACTGTCAAGTAAAAACACGACATACGATGTTTACATAATTTATATAAGGCACTACTAACAGGCCTTCACTCATCGGAATGATCTATTAAGTTATCGCTATGGACACAATGTTGATATTAATAGCTAACTTGTGTGAGCTCTTGTGTGTAAAAATACTATGGTTCTCTTGTCTGTACTTATGTGTCAACCTTGATAGAGTAGATAATTACTCCTTTCTAATTCCAATCAGTTGTGTTGCTACCAAACAAACCAACATTGTGTTTTATGAGTCTTGCAAAGGTAGGTAGGTATTTCTTCTCCGAAAGCATCACGTCGGATTATATCAATAAATAAATAAATATTAGGGGACTATCTTACACAAATCGAACTAGTCCCAAACTAAGCAAAGCTTGTACTATGGGTACTAGACGACGATAAACTTACTTATATAGATAAATAAATACTTAAATACATAGAAAACATCCATGACTCAGGAACAAATATTGGTGCTCATCACACAAATAAATGCCCCTACCGGGATTCGAACCTCTTGCTTCGTAGGCAGGGTCACTACCAACTAGGCTACAGCGGTCGTCAAAAACCGATACACTTCATATAGTTATTTGCATTCATATGAGCTCTCAAATGGTCAAAAAGTGTTGTCGACCTGCCGCTCCAGGCGTCGCGTCGGCGACTTGAAACAAACGCCTCCGCGCCGTCTCGTCTCCAACCTGATGGCAACCGGCGGGTTCTGGGAGGTCCTTCTTCCGATAATTTCCTTTAGTTTGCCGCACCGTATTTATGAGATGAATAGTTTCCGATCACGCTTTGGCGGGGTCGAGGAAAATGCGATAACTGCTTGAAATTTAACAGAAGTTAATTTAGTTAACTTTAGTTCTTTGATTTCTTAGAATTAAAATTAGGTGCCCAGCGATTTTAATAAATCACACCGCTTTAACGGCAACTACTTAGATACAGAACAGATCCAGGGTCATTCAAATATTTAATATCATTTATCAGAAACTAGCGCTTATAACTTATTGATCGTACTCCAACACAAATTTCGTCCCTGAGGAACGATTTCTGGGACACCTTTTTAAGTCCCTATGACGCACACATTAAAAAAGCCTAACTATGTACTCACTAGTCCAATCGAGAATTTTATGGAAGGCTAGTTGTTTACAGAGGTAGCAGCTGGGATTGTGTATCCATACAAGGGACACCTGCAGCTGTCAACTACATTAAAGTGCAGCTAAGCTTATCTTGTAGATATCTGACCCTAAAGGGTGACTATACCTAATATATTAGGTAAATTTAAGCAACTTCATTCATGGAAATTAATAGGTGGCTTCGTGTTATTACTAAACTACTTATCGACCGAGCGAGCGAAGCGTCTATGCTTCAGCTTGGACGAAAAATCGTTTTTCCTCATGTCCGGATGTTTGGATTTCCCCCTGTTCTCGCCTAGAGCTTACATTTCTCAACCGATTCTCATGAAATTTTGTGAGTAGGTTTGGTAAGTATACAGAATTTTTTGACGAGTCAGTTTTTCGAAATTTTGAAACATGGCGGAGATATGGGTTGATAGGGGTCCTGTCTCTTGACCAAACAACTTTTAGCCAAATGTATAATTTGACAAATGTTTCATTTGACCTAATGCATTTTTCGTCAAAACAGTGGTATTTTCAGGTATTCTTTGAATATCATCAAATAGAAGTCATTAGGTTAGGTTAGGTTTGTTTTATAATAATCCTATAAAGCTTTCTATTTAAGAAAAAAATGCATTAGGTCAAATGAAACATTGTGCCAAATGTTGTTTGGTCTAACATTAGTGAATCCATTTGAACAAGCCGTTCGAGCACCATGTTTAAAAAATAAACAAATAAAAAAAAACCGCACATAAGTATAGTACCATAGTTTTTTTTTTTTAATGTCGCAAGTATGCTTACCTCTAGTCTAGTGGTGGTTGGCAGTATGTAATTTTTCCTTTGTCAGTTTAATATTAGTAAGCAAATTTTAAAAGTTAGAGTAGCGGACAATAATGGGTTTACTTAGGGTTTTCATACATTAATTCTCGGCGTAAGGCCAAGAAGAAATGTAGGTAGCCTTAAACAAGAAACTTCATGTCTTCATTTCGTGATATTAACGCATACATTTCCGAGCATGTTTGAGAAATAGTACATTACTGCAGAGGCCGTGAAGTAAGGGATCGCTGGACGAGATTGGGGTAGACGGCCGAGTCGTAGACGAGGCCGGATACAACGAGTCCAGCAATCCCTGTTCCGTCCGAGGATTGTATAGTGCTTTTCTCAAACGATGTGAGGAAATATAAAAATAAAAATAATTACAATCGGAACGAAAGATCATCTTTTTTATTTTTTAAACATGCCATTTGAAGAAGCCGTTCGAGCACCAAGTTTAACCGCACATAAGTATAATACCTACCATAGATTTTGTTTTTTTTTATGTCACAAGTATGCTTACAGTCTAGTGGTTGATGGCAGTATGTAATTTTTCCTTTGTCTTTCTTGTTGTTCTTGGCGTAAGGCCAAGAAGAAATGTAGGGAGCCTTAAACAAGAAACGTCATGTCTTCATTTCATGTTATTAACGCATACATTTCCGAGCATGTTTGAGAAAATAAAATTTCGAATATCTCAAAACTTTGGAATGTTATATTATTTGGATTTACGGTACGTCTCGTGGCGTGACATTGATATTGAAAGAAAGAAAGAAAGAAAACATTTATTTGTGGACAAAACAATGGGTATAAAAAACAAAACACAGTAACGTAAAAGTAGCAGGGATATTGATATTGATAATTTTGATGTGGATGGTTTACTTACATCCGGCGACACCTAATTATAGGTAATGTCTACTTAAGATGCAGGGCAGCACGAATGGACATGAACAGCTATGTTCCGACAATTTATTATCTAGGGAAATTACCTCATTGTGTAATTTTGTCGACTTCTTACCGGCAAGGAAGTGCAGACCAGGCACATTTTAGGGATATTTTGGATCGCTTGAGCGTTGGAAAACTCAACTAAACGTCATTTGGAAACCTTAATGTCACGAGAAAAGAGTAGAATATGTAACATGGAACAACGGCTTTATTGCGATGCACTGAGGCTGTATCCGGAAAATATGAATATGAAAAAGTTCGTATAATATAGCCAAACTAAAGGACCTGCACAGACCCACGGCTAAGGTGACGGCTGATCACTATAACAAAGAAGCTGCACAGGCATGTGCAGAACAACAAGCACAAGGGTTAGAGAAAACTCTACCTCTGTGTTGGCAGCCGGGTGATGCTTAAAACAAATCTGTTGGTTAAGAAAGGTTTAGTAAATGGTTCCGTTGGCATTGGCACTGTAACCGATTTGGTATAGGTATATCCACCTAATTACGCACCACCCGCTGATCGCCCTTTGGTAGTAATGGTCAGATTTGACAACTATCAGTGCCTATCGCCGCTGTCACGAGAACTTGGCGTTCCAAGGAGCTCACATGTTCTAGAACTCAGTTTCCGCTTATATTAGCATGGGCAGTCGCCATTCATAAGTCGCAGGGCTTGACGTTACCAAGGGTAGTGGTTGACCTTGGGTCTAGAGAACTTGCTGTGGGTTGCTCATATGTTGCACTTTTACGGGTTCAAAGACGGACAGACTTAATTCTAGAACCCTTTAATTTTGATCGTTAAACGAGAATCAGGGCCATGAAACTTCTTTTTCTACGAATTGAAGAGGAAAAGAGACTAAGCAGATTGACGGCACAAACCAATCGAGACTATTGACCGAAGTCTGATCGTTCCAGCTTGGCCCAAAATCCATCTTTCGTATGTTTGGATGTCCGAATGTCCCGCAGTTCTCGCCTACGGACTGCAGTTCTACACCGATTTGCGTGAAATTTTGTAAGAAGGTTCACTAATTTATAGGTACAATTATTTCATTTTGTCACATCAATTTTCGTTTTTTTTTCAAATGGCTACGATTTTCACACATTAATATAACAAAATCGGACTAAATCGCGTTCAAAAAGGTGTTTTTATACTCGTCGACTATAATCTTTAAATTAGAACCTCGCAAACCATAACGCAATTCAATACTTTTATTCTGATGTAAAATGTTATGCTCTATAGACAATCGAAATAATAATTATTCAATTCTACGCAGAACTAAAATGAATTTTGACCAATCACGAGGCTCGATTTACAGAAAGACATCAACGCGTTAAAAAAAAAAGCGGTTGGCTGCACTTCGTTTCAGCAGGGCGATTTTCAATAGATACCAAGTTTGTTTAATAAATTATTATTTCCGTTGACTCGTAGAAAAAGTATTGTATACAATAGTTATATAATTAGCATTTTAAGTCTCGTACCTTAATTAGGCCACTCGGCAAGCTTCGTGGCCTAAACGTGGTACTCGACTGAAAAAGCATACATTATATAACAATTGTATAAAATACTATTATTTAATTAGCTCAACATTTCGACGTTTGTTTGATAATGGCCACGATTTCAATTCAACCCCCATGGGTTAAAAAGGTATAAAATTACTAAATTCAACCGTTTTGAAACAAACCCGCGATGTCTACAGCTCACAGAGCCACTAGTTTTAAACCCTTGTCATACAATCTACTATTGCATCACACGTGACGTCATCGTATCCGGAGTCAATAAGAGTATAGCCTCTTAAAATTTACAAAACACGTGTCCTAATAATTACTTGATACAATAACTAAAGTCGAGTTCGTATTACTATTAAAAGTTTGTTGTCGCGGGATTTGTATTTTTTTAGTGAGCATTTCTATTATTTCGTTAGATTAAACTAACTTTTTTTTCAGTGTACCGTGACAATAGACGTTCGGCGCCGCCGTTAAAAAAGGAAACGAACCAGACACGACCGAAATACCCGCGACAGTAACCGTCTGGTAATTCATCGGTTAATTTAGCCGAATGATTAAGATAAAGCCCGCCACGTGCGTCGCAGATTCAACACCATCGGCGGCCATCGTGTCCCTTGGTGGGGAATAGTAGCTAAGAGCAAGCGGGATATCGAAGGAAGGGTCCGAAAGGCTTTTTTGCCGAATGATAAGTTGAACTACATAATTTCAAATTATGTAGAGATTTTCACCTAATCTGCTAAGTTTGGAAATCGCTTATTTGGTAGAACATAAAACTCATTTTTGAACACAGTTTTCTGGTTCGTTCATGTCATATTCTAGTCTAGAAGTTGGTGCCTACGTATTACTAGATTAAAATAATATATCGGCTCCTCAAACATTTTCACTGTATTCATTATGAACGTCTTAAGTAGGTACCTAAGTATAGAGTATCAATAGTTATTTGTGCAACAAGAGAGCAAAGTTTATTTTTGTTGCGAGTGCTGGTTTGAGTCCTGACCCCGTAGCATGGACGGCCTTATCCGCCGACCGTGATACGGGGTCTGAGGAAGCGAAAGATTCTAAAATTGAATCACAAGTGTAGCAAGTGATTCAAAGTTTGAATCTTGAGCGCAGCTAGGGACTCAAAAGCACGAAACGCAAAAACTTTGCGCTCGAGTAACACATACAACTTTTCACATCAGCAGTGAGAACATATTCACATTAAAAAATATATCATAGTAACGTACCTTTTCGCCTCGTGATTATTCAGGAAGAAAACTTAATTAGGCGTTCGGTACTGCTTGTTTTAACTTAGCGCCGCGCCTTTATTAAGTACTGGAAAGGCGAGACAAGGCGCGAGAAACCAAAGGACTATAATACGAGTCTCGCGTGACACAAACACATTACTAAAAACTAAACGTATTTTATTGTTCACAGATTTCACTCATATTTTCGAGCTATTTTTGAAATATTAACAAATGTCTGTTACACAACGTTAATATTCAAGTTTTCACTTCTGCCGGCACTCCCGGAGTGCAACCCGGTCTTTTATTTTTTCATATCATCGCTATAACCGATTACTGTCAACTTATGGAAGAATCATATAAATCGAAATGACTTTTAACTTAAAAAAATACATGGTAAAAAGACACGTTACCTAAGTACCTACCTAAACTGTTTTCATGGTGAATTATTATCATATAAAATACAAGAGAACTATGATAGAAAAAAAAACAATATTCATTTGTTTGCATCTTAAAACAGCGTATTATAGTTTTAGGTACTTGTAAAACCATAGATAATCTTATTACCTGATTGTATTTATTATTTCGATAGGTCATGCACATTTACGTTATAATAAAATATGGGTGTTGACATTTGTCAAAAATAGCAAGTAAGATAATCATATCGATATCACCCACCTAGTACCTAGATATCTTTGCGATTAGGAAAAAATCTGTTGTTTACTTACACACAACCAAGCGTCCTATTTTCACTTATTAAGAACGGAACTCTAAAACCACATGAATATTATCGGAACTCCTTATGAATTTATGTCCTTATAATACGGCAACAGGGGTCTACCTCTCCACCCAGAATGGCGTATTCAACCCATTCTCCCTATCTACAAAAGCCTTACTGCGAATACGAGAGGGGAATCTCATTAGCAAGTCAATAGCGCTCGCTTGACAAACAGTGTCATTTCGAGGGTGATATTATTTTTAATATGACAGGCGGGATTTATGTAATCTTTATTGCAATTGACTGACTGATAAGTGATAACTGACATACAGACGGCGTTGGGTACAGTCCAAGGCTTATGGGTTTAGAAATATGATATGTAAGGATCTTTGAAATTCCTTAAAAGCTTTATCTTGTGACTATACCTATTGTACAAAATGCGGTCCTTTTAGTATTGTCTAACATCTTTTGTACAAGAATATACAATAGATAAACCTACAAATATACAATTCAACCCCAATCCCTTTCAGGAATAAGCTCGCCTTTGTACATGTGTTATCTGTTCTTGTATAATAATTGTTCTGTTGTTGTGTTTTGTTCGTTTTGTTCCATGTACAATAAATAATGTACATACAATTGTATGTTCTCATATACCTATCGAGCATTAATTAGGTACTTAAAAGAAAGCAGTAAGTTCTTGATTTCACAAATGGAGTAGTCAGAGATATCTATTGAGGAATACATGAACTAGTTTAGTCGATGGTGAATTAATTAAGCAAGATGTATTTAAATTAATAAAATAAAATCAAAAGCAAGTAGCCCAATCTACGCTGTACCATAACTCCGGTGTCACGTAATCGAGTTATTGGAAAACAGCGTTTAATTTTAACCCGATACCGAGTACTCTCCCACGACACCACGCTGGCGCCAGCCGCTGCCAAAACTCGGTGACCATTACTCACGAGATGAGTTCTAGCTGAGTCAATGCCGTGGAACTTGAGTCACACTTCCGAGAAGCCGAGTCACTTCCGCCTGCGTACTTTAACTCTTGAAGATGGAAACTATCTTATACTCAATACGCGCCTAGATAACCCGGTGCAAACGTATACTCGGTGGGGTAATTATCGGAGATGAGTAGGTACTTATTATCTGACATAGTACCTACTAAAGAGTGAATACGCACCCAGTGAGATTTCCGTCTACAAATACTGTTGCAACTGTTACGACGTGGCGATTCATTTGGTTTAATAGAAACATATAATTTCGTTTGCTTCCCTCGCTCGTTCGACAAGACGGAAGTTTATTGTTGATATCTTTTTGATCGTCACGCAAATGTTTACAGTGCTAATTTGTTTGTTTCCGGCTAGAAACACGGTCATAATTCACCTGCCAAATTTATTAGCAACTGACCCCTGACACACGCTCCAACAATCTTGTTTTTGGCACGCTCCGAGTTCCGCACATTCTTGGCAACACGTCCGGTTCCGGCGCGCGAGCAGTTATGCGATCCACAACCTTTCTCTAATCCATATATCTTGGCCCCTGATTAGTTACATCTCCGCGCAATCTGAGGTCAGACGCACGCTGGTTATCTGCGGCGAGTTACCTTGATGCGAATACCAGCCGTGATTCACGTCCATTAGCCCGGTGATACTTTTTGGCAGATCTAATAAATTCTAAAGATTTGTTATTGCGGGCACGCGAGCAGCACGCGTGATTCAGAAGTCAGGGATTTTATAACATAATCGGAATCATTGAGACATGATTGTTCGTTCGGAAGGACGAAAATATATTTTACACTTGACTAACTGGAACTCATATATTGATCAGAGGCTCTAGTATAAGTTTTACCGAAACAAAACGTTACGACCGCGTTTGCGTTTAGCTGTCAAATCCCATACAAATTGAGAGTAAAACGCAAACGCGATCGTAGTTTTGTTTTGGTAAAACGTACTAGAGCCTCAGGTTCTATACCTCATTCTGAAACGAGCGGTCGATTCCAATTCTGTTGATATCATCAGTCATGCATGTCTTCGAGATCTGCGTCCACGTGTGACATTCGTCAATGAATAGTTAATTATATCAATAAAATACGCTATGAAACGCGATTAAATATTAACGTAAATGCAAAGTCCTGATTTAATAAAACTCTCTGGACAGCTTTCTGAATGTTTTTACTGCAAAACATACATTAAAAATACTTGAAATCTTAGATCCTCTAAACTGTGAAGAATGTAACGTAATTTACTATTCTATTAGACGCGCAAGGGGTTTCTAAGTGTCCAATGTCCATTTGCTAGCAACCCTCGCCCCTGAACTCGCCAGGGACAGTAGATGCTGCACCAGTAATGAGCAGACGATTGCCGATCTGTAGATTACCCCGTTTTTAGGCCCTTTCCTGTATTACCGCGTCCCTTGGGGCCCTGGGGGTCATTTATATCGACGCATTTATTACGATAAGTAAATAGAATCTACGAAGACTTACGTTTTATGAGATAGGGATGTTTAATCAAATCCATACGATCAAGACAATTTAGCTGAATACGTCGTAGGACATAACGTCAATCAGCGTTATGTAGGTAAACATCTTTTGATACAGCCTGAATCTATTACTTTAAAATAAAATAAATAAATACATTTATGTACTTATGTTATGTCATTTAATTGAACGTTTAGGAACATTTTAACATAATCTGCTGTTAACGCGATTAAATAAAATCATTTAAACGGATTACATCATGTTCTCGAATTAAATCTTTTTGTTACAAATATATTCGCAGACAGGCCACCAAAAATCAAAAGTAACCTACTTCAACCTATAAACTATATAAAATTGTGACTAACAATGTTACTGTTGATGTGGGCGTCAAACCTATTAACTGTTTAATGAGGCGCGGCGCATAAGGAAAACGCATACTACCGTGAACCCGGGCTAGCTGCGCCCGCGCACGCAAAAAGCCCGCGCATTCCCACAGCTGTCTGTCACATTCGTTGAAAACGACGTATGTGTGGTTCACTTGTAACGCACTTGCGACCTTTTATAATTAATGAATAGTGCGGGCAGTGACCGCTTCACAAGGTCTTCTACGCTCTTTGAAATCCAAAACCAAAATGCGGTATGTTTCTACGAGGTGGGGAGGGAGATACTACTTTTTGGATTTAACACGGCACCCTGCCATCATTCCTGTGAATTGCATTCCAATAAAAAGAGGTCACGCTTTTTGTCATTCAAGCTTTCGATGCAACAGTCCCGGGAATGTAAATAAAAGAGCGTAGATTTTATTATTCTATTGACAATGTGTGTTGCCATTCAGAGCCTGATTTAGAGTTCTGACCGCCCCCCTAGGCTAACTATAGCTCAGTGCCGCGCCCCCCGCCGCCCCCTTGCTTGGTCCTTGCGCCCTAGGCTCTAGCCTTACTAGCCTGTGGGTAAATCAGGCGTTCCCATTAGAACTTCACCATATCATTCTCATTTTATTAACACTGACGACGAATCTGCAAATTTACAAAAACACCTGATCAGATTTTCTTGCCAGGCCGTTTAATGCCACTACATGAGGCTATGCAGTCAATGTCACAAGTGGTGCATTTTTAGTGAATGGTACCAACGAATTACATTCATTTAGGCAATTCCACTGACTTGCGCCACATGTTTTGTGTCACAAATGCCAACTGCCTTTCACGATAACCCCCCGTCATTCATTGCATAAGTTCACTGTACAATAACTATCAGAGCCAGATGAATCACCGTGCACCGTGCACCGTGCACCGCACCGCACCGGTAAGGTTTGATGGTCGGATGTAATTACTTCCGTAAAACAAAAAATAGTACAGCTACGTCACATTTGCGAGAAGAAAAGTCTTCGTCATTCCTTGCACAAGCGTGTATTATACTGGAGACTCATAACCCATGACTCACTCGTCACGTAAATCTTTGATGATCGGAAGTGATCTCCGTGCGATACGTCACGGATTGTGCAAGCGCAGAGTACGGTCCGTTCACGTTGACGCACGTGCGCGTTGGGATACCCCATGCCCAGTGTCAGCTTCCGAGTAGCGTGCTCGTTTTTGTATAGGTACTTACTCGAAAGGGTGAACGCAATATTGTCTACACTACCTACTGTGTTCTTAGGAGTGCTTGTTGAACAATACATACTTAGACATTAGACGTGTTTAGAATGAAATACAGATTTACCTAAATAGTGGGAGCTTTCTCTAAGTCTAAAGCACAGATAACCTCCAATGTAATTGAAGACAGTTTTTTATACCGTTGTGAATAAGTAGGGAGAGGTCGTATCTGTTTGGTCTAATTGTGAAATTTCAAATGTAATCTATTATCATCGCGCCCATATTAGGATATCGTCTTTGCAAGGCTAAAATACTACCTATAGGTACAGTTATTAGGTAGATTTCATATTGCATAATAAACAAGGTCAACTTAGTTTTGTGACTCCCGCCATATTTGGGAAGTAAATCAATACTCGTAGTCATCAATGAATCACGATCAAATTGACTTTCAGTCATTTTTGTGTATTCTTTAGTTTGGGGCCGAGTGCCCTCCGGCTACCCACTGACTATTCACTCAACACTCGTCCTCACGGCTCGGGCTTTCTCCAGTATAAGTTGACTTTGACACTATCAACAAGTACTCGTGACGAGAGGTCGGGCTTCCGCTGGTCGGAGTTAGCGAGAGACCGCTGAGAGCACACGCGTAATAATTATACTCGCAGCGGTTCCACGAAGGCTGACTCACGACATGAATGGCAGCGTGAACGGCGGTGAGTCACGATCCATTCATGCACGCCGCCGCCGCTCGCCGCGAGATGGCGCTGATACGGAATGCGCGCAGGGGAAAAATACGAAGCGCTTTTTTCCGCGTGTATCTTGGTTTAACAAATTATTATTATTGTTTGACATCATGTTTTAATTAGTGCATGCTCCGCTCCATCTCTTCTTGATTATATTTGTATGCCAAATGGCAAAATATAGTGAAACAAATTATTGTATAAGATCTATATTTAACCTATGTTTACCAATAAATAAAATTTGAAATTTGAATTTGAAATTTGTATTATTATTTTATTATATTACAGACATAAACCGCATTTTTTCGGGATTTTTAAAACGAAACAACTTAAAAATTGTGAAAAATAAGGTATCTCGTTATTTCATAGGCAAACGTTCAATCGAATGTATTGTTTCGCAGAATTTTCGTTTCGGTGATTATTTTATTCAGAAACCGTTACATTTCTATCTACAGCGAAGGGGTAACTGTGTGGAACTCGTTAGGTTAGCTTAACTTTGTTTTATAACCTTAAAAGTTATACAATAGTACCGTTTCTGGAAAAAAAAATGGTTTTTACTACATTCGAATAAAATATTTGTCGGTAAAACAACTAACTTTTTTTGAACACCCTTGGGTTAACATAAAGAATATATCTTGAGTCAATCATCTACTCGTGGTAGTATTACGATTGTGTTATTGGTCAACAATTTAATTAAGTATAACTGGTAAGAGACCATCGATGATTATATTGATTATACCTAAGTAGATTAAAGATTTAAAATCTTAGTAACAATTAAAATGAATCATACCTACCTATAGGTATACTATGAACGTTAAGTTTAAAATTATTTTTTTATAATCTTCATTGCAATTTGAGGTTAGAGCACGGGCTGCCAGCGGGCAGAGCTTGCTGGGCTTTTATTCATACTCATACTCTTTTAAATATAATGCACAAATACATTAAACATGATTAAACGTCACAAAGTTCATACTAGATTCGATTAAAATAATTCGAATTTATTTAAAGTCAACTATAAAAAAAATATAATAAATAAAGAATAATTAAATAATACATTAGTAATTCACATTGACGTACAAAATATTTTTATAAAGTTGACCGAATCCAATCTGTGACCCTGCCCTCTGTCGATGGCGTAACGATCGCGTGGCGTTATATAGAACTCTGGTTACCTACCTAGACTGAAAAACATTTTTCTTATTCATATAACATCAATAGGGATTGGCTTTTATCTACCAACGATTTGAGATCCCGTAAAATGCATTTATACATCAGATAAAGGGAGCAAAAAGCAATACTGCAAGGCCATAACGTTGAAACACCGCGACCAGCGACCATGCACGAGCGCTGTAAACAGCTCGAAATGTCGGGGTGGAATTTAACATTATGTATTACTAGCGAGCGACCCTTCGATTGGTTCACGATAGATTCTTACAGTATACCTACCTACAGACTTAAATTATATTCATTCAAATCAGCCACGGGAACAAAGCTGTACCCTGTCCACGATAACGAGCTAGTACCTACTAGAAAACTTAGGCAGCACGTAAATGGTCAGCGCCGCCCCTGACAAATATGGAAGTGTCGGTCTGTCGCATCTCGATGGAGGGTCACCCCCCGATATCGATTGCTTCAACCTACCTTTCACCTCAACGAGACTTACTTTTGACTGACCTCAACTCTTTAGCCTCCCTAGGTCCTTCGGTCATCGTGGCCGGGGACCTAAATAGTAAACATACTAACTGGGGTTGCGTAGCAACCAATCCCAACGGCAATCGGCTTCATCACCTTTTGATCGATAGCCTCCCTTTCGATCTCCTCGCTCCCTTAGAACCGACTCACTTCCCTCATAACGTAGATCACCGACCTGACATACTCGACATAGCACTGCTAAAGAACGTAGCGTTAACTCTGCGTTCTATAGAAGTGATACACGAACTAGACTCGGATCATAGGCCAGTCCTTTTGAGACTAGGTCCTCACCCCAATAGTACTCCTCGAACCAGGACACTCGTGGACTGGGACAAGGTGCAAACAGGTCTCTTACAGACAGATCCCCCCTTGCTTAGAGACATCCCAGACAATATAACTACAACCGAACAGACAGACCAAGCGATCGATTCTTTCACCAACTACCTCAACGCTGTACGAAGCGAGGCCTCAAGGGAGGTGTCGGCGGAGGACATCCAACACCGACCCCTACCTAGGGAACTGAGAGAGTTGGTAACAAGGAAAAATCGCGCCATCCGTACCTATTCAAATCACCCTTCTGCCGAAAATCGGCAAATCCTGAGGGACTTGTCTAACGAGTCCAAACAGAGAATTGCCGAATTTCGGGAGAACTCGTTCAGGGATCTGATGGGGGAGATAACGCATAGTCATCTGGCTTACTGGAAACTAGCGAGATCTCTCAAATCCGACGCCTGTTGGACTATCCCTCCCTTGGATCGACCGGATCACTGAACCCCCGCGTTCGAGGACAGTGAGAAAGCCGAATGCCTTGCGAGTATCCTAGAGTCCCAATGTTCGCCCAACCTCCTCCACACCGACGAAGCCCATATTAGAAGGGTCAATTCCGAGGTGGACAGGAGATCGCGTCTCCCCGTAACTTCACCCATTTTACCGGTGTCGGTTAAGGAAGTTAGTGACCATGTCAGGCGTCTCCGTATTAGGAAGGCTCCGGGTGCGGATGGTGTATCCAATCGCATCCTGAGACCTCTCCCCGAAACCCTCCTCCTCCTTTTGGTTGGCATCTTCAATGCCGCGCTGACCAATGCTCACTTTCCAGCCGCGTGGAAATGTGCAACGGTCATAGGGATAGCGAAGCCCGGTAAACCCCGGACCTCGCCTGCCTCTTATAGGCCGATCAGCTTACTTAGCTCCCTTGGAAAGCTATATGAGCGGATCCTACTCACGAGAATTCTCAGATTTACGGCTGAGAATAACCTCCTCATCGACGAGCAGTTCGGCTTTAGATCCGGACACTCATGCGTCCAACAGGTGCACCGCGTCACGGAGCACGTGTTGGACGGTTTCTCTCGATTCCAGGGGCTCAAGACCGGTGCGATCTTTCTCGACGTGGCGAAAGCCTTCGATAAGGTCTGGCATAACGGGCTGGTATACAAGTTATACCAGCTCGGTATACCGGACAGACTCGTACTCACCATACGAGATTTTCTCAGTGATCGAAGCTTTCGATACCGACTGGAGGGAACGTACTCGGACCCACACCCCATCCGGGCCGGAGTCCCGCAAGGCTCCGAGCTCTCTCCCACTCTCTACTCGTTGTTCACGAACGACATTCCCAGGCACCCTAAGGTGCAACTGGGGTTGTTTGCGGACGACACCGCGCTCTTTACGACCCATTGTAAGTACGCTACTATCCGGCGATACCTCCAAGAGGCAATCACCGACCTAGGTCGTTGGTTTAATCTTTAGCGTATCGAAGTCAACCCGGAAAAAAGCACTGCAATAGTCTTCCACCCATCTGACTGCGTTAGTACAGAAAGACGGGTGGCTCCGATCCAGATGTTTGACCGACCCATCCCCTGGGTTAACGAGGCCAAATATCTTGGAGTGACCCTCGACAGGAGACTGACTTTCCGTAGCCACATCCGCAGGGTTCGCAACCGCGCGTTGTTCGTACTAGGAAGGCTTGGGCCGATGATCAACTCGTAGAGTATTCCAGTGCACAAACTTTCCCGCGTGGTCGTGCCGGAGGCACCCCCTGGATATGCCCCAGGCTACCCTCCAACCACGCAATTCGACCGCTATATTGGGTTCGTCCTATTATAGCAACAGTCAGGTTAAAAAAAAAAAAAAAAAAAAAATTCAGCGATAAAGGTGATGCATGTGCATTGGGTGGGTTTACATGGCGGTCAAAATTCAGTCAACATCTGTCTCTTGTACGGTGCGGACGCGTTATAGTGCTCTCTTTCTCTTTTGTTTCTGGTTAAATCTATGACGGCTTGTTTAGGTACTGGACTATGTTCTGCTTACTCGGCTTGTTACTCCAGAAAGCTATTTGTAAAGTAAACGCTGAGTCGTGGTAGAAGTGGAGTGGTAGGAGTTTATAAATACATATTAAAGAAATCCACGTCAAAATCAGTTCAATAGATAATTGTTGAAATAATTGTGAAGACCGGTTTTCCCCAGTACTGACTGGGGAAAACCGGTCTTTGCTCTCGACAACCAGGAGAAAAAAAAACGAGTATCCTCTTATTTAGGGCGAAAACCACTAAGTATATATGCCTCGGCGGGAATGCCATTTCATGTTTTGTTATCCATTGGTATAAATTGACTTACCTAGGAATTGGGTTTGCCCGCGTCCTCTGTAGTAGTATTGTAAAACTCTGGTACCAACCACCCAGAGGTTGCAGTGCTGACCCAGCTCAAATTACCTTCGGCAGATCAGTGCCAAAGGAACTGACTAAGTTGTAAGTACCTGGGTAGTCAAATCCGCAGTGACAATCGCCTTGTCGCAGAGATCCCATTACGCATAGCCACAAAACTGCTGCCACCTTTGGCAAGTTAGAATCTTCAAACCAAGCTTTCTGTTTGACACCTTCCACATGCGTTGTTTACGATGCATTCTCTGCATTTGGTGGCAGGATCGTGTGACCAACATGGACATTTTACGAAGATCTAACATGCCCGGCAAGGCAGCCATAAATCTATCTCCTACTCCGGAGCTTGCGGATGGAAAGCGTACCTAATCTAATCGTGGGGGGCAGTTTCTGCGCTACAAGGACGTATTAAACGTCATCTCATAGCCTGCGATATCCCTGCTGAGCACTGGGAGGAGGTCGCGTCTATGGGACCAGAACCGTAATAAAGTCAGAAAGTTTTTTTGAAGTAGCTCGACTTGAACACCTGGCCAAAAGCGTCATTTACGGAAGACTCGACTCAGGACATCCTATACATGTACTTACAATGACCAGGGCCAGCTAAAACTAAGTTCGGCTTTGCGAGCCATGTACACGTCTGCTCATCAGAGATAATTGTAAGGGTCGCCGTCGTCGGTTACCACAAGCAGAACTACATATTTATCTTACATCTATATTTCTACATATTATAAAACAAAGCCAAACGTTTTTTTCACTGCATATCTGATTATTGTCTGCTGAATTTTAGACAGCCGCGGATGCGGATATTTTGTGGCCCACACACACACACAAACACCCAAAAACATAGATAAACCATGTCCATATGATATCGCGCAGTTGGTAATCAAACACGTTGCGACTGAATTTTCATCTTTGCGAACAAAATAGAAGAAACGCGACGTCATTCTTGTCACGAGTGAATACGGCGAATCAGAACATTACAGACACGAAATGAAGATTTTTTTGACTTATGACGTAAATACCTAACATGCGCGCGGGACGCATCCCGTTCTTATCCGCCTACTAAATCCGCATACGCAAAAAATCCGCATCGATTATTGAGGATGCGGGTACAGAAACTTCGGTGGTTCCGGATGCAGATACGAATGTCCGCAACATCCCTGGTTTGTAGTGACCACGGTAGTGACCCTGCATAAAAAGCAAGAGGTACTGGGTTCAAATCGCGGTAAGGACATTTATTTATGTGATGAGCACGAATATTTGTGCCCGAGTCATGGATCTTTTCTATCCGAATTAGTGCTAGCGGTACACCCCGTAATTCAGTAATATGCGGCAAATGGTGTTAAAGTTTTGAAAATCGGTGCGATTGATCTTTAGGCCAAACGAATCAATTGGACCCGTAGCCCGACAAAAAAAACGAAAAAGGGCAGGAGTTATGTCGACCTCTTTTTTTTGTATGGAAAAAATATATATTTTGTTTTGAAACCTATCGAGTGTGGTACCTAATGAAAGGGCTTACTAAGCCGATTCTAAAAATATATCACATCATTATATTTCAGCCATTTTTGTTAAATTAAAACAAAAACAATTTTCGAAACATACCAAGTTTGGGCTCCTCCAGACACGATATGGCTTCCTTTTATCCGTAAGACAAGAGTCGTCTTTTGTGTCTTGTGTTAACCGTGCGGGGAAAATCCTTAAAGTTGTAGGGTACCTACTATACGGGATGGCGACGGTGCTGGGGGCCTCGTGGTCGGGCAGCGGCGGCGGCGGCGGCAGGCCGGCGGCTGCGCAGCGCGCGTGCTGCAGGTGCACGCGCAGCATCCGCGCGCTCTGCTCGCTCCCGGAACACACCTGTCACACAACAGCCTAATATTGAGGCGGGTAAAAAAAAAACTCAAACTTAATTATTCATTTGAACGTTTGAATTTGTATTAAAGTCAGTGTCATATAGTTAGCAGCCAGAGTGGCCAAATATTTCGTAACACACCCTTATTCTTACAATAATAAAGACGGTACCGAAAGATTTGGCTATACCTTTGGCTGCTACTAACTATATGACGCTGACTGTACCTAGTTTAATAGGTACTAATAAATAATCCCCGAGAAGAGGCTGATGTAACAAAATTTGATTAGCTTATTCTGAGATAATGTTTATTATTATTGGCAATGTTGATTTATATTTTAGTGTGTGTCCATGGGTGAGTGATAAGCGAGAGAGAAAAAATCAAAGTCACCCGTACTTTCAGGCGACACGGTTACTGGATTACTATAGATAGTAAGAAAATTGTGAATGAACTGTGTGGGATCCGGACAGGAAGGGAGTGAGCGACGAAATGATGGGTGGCAGGGAGATATGGAAGAAAATATAAGCCAAGGGCTACTTAACTTAAATATTATAGTGAACTGATATTCGCGTGGAATTACATAGGTAACAACAATGACTGCCTTATGACAAGTGCTCCGCTATAGACTTCGTTTCTGAGTTTTCCCGGTAGCATCCTTAGCGACCGCTTCCTAGATAAGGGGTAGCGGACCCCATCTCGAAAATACTATACTACAATTAACTGTACTATAATTATTCCATTGTGAAATTAGTTCTAATTATGATTAAGTATTACATTGCGATGCCCTTGCAGGGTACATGTTTGATACATAAACTTACTGTAACACCATTTAATCTTAACAACATGTATGCAATAAACGAATTGAATTGAATTGAATTGAAAATGTGCGTAGGTAATTAGATAAGAATTCGTTTTCTGACTGCCACCTGAACTTTCAACCTCGTGTGCATTTCGGTGGTCTGACATTTGATAGTACCTATGATTAAAATGTACCTACTATAGGTACCTACACCTACACAGGTCGGACAGGGAGAGTATTTAATTTAAGCCAGGTTACGTTTTTTTGTTAACGGAGTGAAAATGCTCTTACCCATCCTCCTAGTCTGAGCGAGGCTATACCGAGGGGTTTGTGGGACTTTCACCCTCCAGGAGAGGGTTTCTATCTTCTAAAACCACTCCCGCGTTTCCCTTTCTGGCGTTTATGGAGCGTAATGGGGGCATAATGTTCTAAAAGCGTAAGGAGTCTTAAGAAGTTAAGGTCTAAAATTCACCTGCAGCCACTGCTGGTCGCCGAGCGCGAGTAGGGCTGCGCCGGAGTCGGGCAGCAGGTGCGCGCGCGGCGCGCGCACTTTGAAGGTGCGCGACGCCCACCGCACCCAGCGCCGCACGTCCGTGGCGTCCCATATCTCCGGGTCTGGAAGCATAAATGTCAGACATAAACGTTTGCTGGGCACAGTCGTATTAGAGGATCTCCCAAAAGTCACGCGTTTTCAGATATTTTTATATTGTTACTGAATGATAACGAACACGGTAGGTTTTATGTTTGGGATTATGTTTTAGCATTCGACGTCGCTTCGTGTGCCACTCCGTACATACCCTCTACCTCCTTACCTAATACTGGAACTCTATGATTCAGTAATCATCCAGCCTCCTAGCGTTATTCCCGGTTGTGCCCTAAAGGACCCCGGGGTACGCTTTGACACTTAATCCCAAGATTTGGATTAGCCACTAGTTTTACGAAAGCGACTGCCATCTGAACTTCCAACCCAGAGGGAAAAATAGACCTTATTGCAATTAGACTGGTTTCCTCACGATGTTTTCCTTCACCGAAAAGCTAGCACTAGGGTACCGTAGCAATTTATGATTCAATTACAAAACAATAAAAACCGGCCAAGTGCGTGTCGAGCCACGCTCAGTGTAGGGTTCCGTAGTTACCTGTCTGTCTTAGTTACATCGACGTGCGGTGCGGTTGCATCGGCCGAATTTGAACGAAAATTGGCCTTTCCAAGTACACATTAAGATGGTCGACTATTACTCGGTAACTACTTATGCCTACTTGTCCGTGATAGTTTTCCTTCTAAAGTCATTATATGTCACGATTTTTTTCACATCCCCAGTAGTAGCCATTTAGCCATTTAACATACTTACTTAATATTTTTTACGTCACACCTGGCCATAATGCGAGTTTTACTGCACGGTAAAACTCGCATTGTGGCCAGATGAAGACGTAAAATTCTGTACATACCACGGGCGGTAATTCGTAAAGCCCCAGCACGTCTAGCACACGACGGCCGCGACATACTCTCGATTTTTATCGCACAAACAACTGCGATCTGGGACATTTACGAATTCACCGCCTTAGGTACGTAATGTACTATGAACGAGCTATTCAACGATACCCCACACCATGGGTTTAACGAGAAAATTAGATTACATCCCCGCTTTAGATGTAGGGGAGGCCCCTAAAAAAAAATGTTTTTAAAGATATTATTGTACTGTTTTGTCGGCGTGATTAATTTATATACCCATGCCGAATCACAGTTTCGTAGTAGTTATGGTTACTGAGCTAAGCCGAAGACGGACGGATAGACGGACAGACGGACAGACATGGCGAAACTATAAGGGTTCCTTGTTGACTACAGAACCCTAAAAAATTAAAAAAACACTGTAGGTATTTTCTTTATAATTCTAATCGTGCTTTTTGGGACTTTTTATCTATAGGTACTTATACAAATAAGTCAATCCGTAAGCGTAGCTTTCCGGTCAACTACTTGCTTTCGTAGGTTTTCATAATGTTATCTATAGAGATAATAGAGATGACGATAAATTGGCAGGTGTAATGACTCATTGCCGTGAAGCGTTAAGTCATTTGAGATTAGTCTTCGTTCTTCGATCAATATTATGAATTTACCCATTGATAACGTATTTAAGAATATGTTTGCCTTGATATGCCTGTTTAAAATTTAGTCCATTTACCTAACTTCATAGGTTGGCAAGTGATAATTTTATCGATACCTAATTCCCTTCTAAATACCTCCGAACCTAAATCGAGTACTTTCAGCATGGTAGGTATACTGCAACTGCACATAGTATCAATGTCGAAGTACCGAAATAACAAACATAAAAAAATGGGATTAAAAAAATACAACCGAATTGAGAACCTTTTTTAGGGTTCCGTAGCCAAACTTTTTTTCGAAACTATAACAACTATCTGTTGAAACTAGGTAAGTAGATGTATTTAGTGAACCGCATTAAGATTTTCACACAAAAATAGAAAAAAAAAACAATACATTTTGGGGGTTCTCAATACTTAGAACTGAAACTAAAAAAAATATTTTTCGTCAAACCCATACGTGTGGGGTATCTATGGATAGGTCTTCAAAAATGATATTGAGGTTTCTATCATTTTCTTCTACTGAATAGTTTGCGCGAGAGACAGTTCCAAAGTGGTAAACTGTGTGTGTGTGTGTGTGTGTGTCCGTAATAACTTCTAAAATAAGAGAATATGATGTACATTACCATGCCAACTTCCAGCGAAAATTGGTTTGAACGAGATCTAGTGAGTAGTTTTTTTAATACGTCATAAATCGTAAACCGCAATTTACCTTTAATTCAACGGATAAATGGTACGGAACGCTTTGTCCGCGAGTCCGACTCGCACTTGGCCGGTTTTTGAAGTCTGTTAAAAATACATTACAACGAAGGCAAAAAATATGCTGTTCAATTGATCGGAAAAATTCCAAAATTTAATGCTAAGTATATCCAACCGAAAATGAGCCGGCAACCTACAAAAACTTCCCTCGTCATCTGAAGAAGATAAGAGATTGACAAGAGAGAAGACAAGAGATTGGACTTGGATGAATATTGCGTTCCCCACGGGTTGCATAGAAAGTCTAGAAGTAAAACAAGATTTTCATCTTTTGTTACGTATATTACATTTCTAAAAAGTTAATTTAAAAGGAGGTAGGCCATTTTTCAGATAACAAAACGAATTCTCCTCAATAAACCCACGGAAAAAACAGAAAATTTCATTTTATTTATTTATTTGTAATCAAAAATGTTGCTTGTTTCATAGTTAAAGGACTAGACAAAATGAAATGGCGTGGTATTTTTAACGTCTTTAGACTAGGTACGTATTTGATGGTCAGCATTCGGCCAAAACAAATTTGTAAGGAAAGTTGTCATTCATGATTATAGGATTAAATTTTGTAATTGACTCGTATTGGTTTGATAGTAGTAAAATGTGCGATGACTGATTGTGCAATAAAGGATATCGCACATCTATCTAGGAAAAAAGCTCAATGAATAGGTATTCTTGGAAAAAGCTTTAGAGAAATAATACATTTCGTGAAAAACGACCCAGAATATGTACCAGCCGGTAGTACCTACTTAAAAACATATTTCCATATTAGTACCCAGAGGTGAAGTTCGAATCAAAAAAAAAATACAGGTATTTAAACCACTTTCTCAATGAAACGTTACTTACACAGAATTATTTTTTTTTTTTACAAGTTAAGTAGAATCAAATTAAAACAAAAACAAATCAAAGGAAAATACAGCTCCTTCAATATTTTACATAATAAGTGATTGACATAAAAAGGGAGATAGTTTAATTAGCCTTTTTTCTTATGGAAAAGTTGAAAATCAAACCGTCGGGTTTTTTATTTACAAGTATAAACTAGGTATACCTATTTTTTGAAAATATTCTATTGTTGTTTAGTGTTCATTATTGTACCTAACTAATATGGTCTAATTTATTAAGGTAAACAACCTATATCATAGTTACAAAGGTACAGTAAACAACAAAATGTATGTGAATCTACTCTCCTCGTAGTTGGCATATTGTGTTATGAGTTTTTTTCTAGGTATAGGTTTTTAAGTACAGTATACATTTGCAATGACTTCAACCTGTTTCTTCTCCATTTGTGCATTTACAATTTATACAAAATGTATGAAAACTGTGATGGCGCCGGCGCATTTTACGGGCAACACCTGAATATTTCGCCAAGTGTTTCAAAGAGCAATCGCGAGTCGAAAATATTTCATTAAGTGTAAAAAAAAATCTACTTAGATTTAATTCGATAAAGGGTCAGAGTTCTTAGGGTTTTTGCTGTCTAATGATTCTTTATAAGTAGTTTCAGCTTTATAGAGAGTCAAACGAAGCCACGAAAGGTTTTCTAAACCATACTTGTGTAGTAAATAGGTCAATACCTACGAGTACCTACTAGTACAATTACTCCAAATGGAATTGAAATTGTATAATTTAATTGAAAGTTGCCGGTTAATATTCCGTTAGCTTTCAATTGATTTCTCTTACTTTTTTATCTG
This sequence comes from Epinotia bilunana, assembly GCA_947049275.1. Lineage (NCBI taxonomy): Eukaryota > Metazoa > Arthropoda > Insecta > Lepidoptera > Tortricidae > Epinotia > Epinotia bilunana. Next base: position 39,908,447 of record OX346253.1, on the reverse strand, counting down.
CTACTTAAAATGTTCGATTATTCAACATGAAAAATAACAATGATTCGAGGGCTTCTTCATCAAAAAAATGGAATAATCCAACTCGCCATCAGCTGATATGTATATAAAGTTAGCAAAAATCAGTTAGTTTATTATTAATTTGACCTAACCTCGCAACTATAAAGCGGCGATAGTTTATTGCAAAATGATTCAAAATCACGACCAACTCATCAGGGACAGGCATACGAAAACCTTCACTATACCCTACTTACAGAATCCGGGTTCATCCTACAACAAGACACTGACCACCTCACATTATCACTTGCTGAGATAAACTTATTGAAATCTATCCCATTTCCTGGTTTCAGGAACGGTACTAAACTGACAGCAGCCGTAAGCCGATAAAACATTATACATCACTGGGGTGTAACTGGGGTAAACTTTTAATTCGAACTTATCCATTTTCCAATTGGGTTTAGAAACGCGTTCGATGGATATACGATCCATCAAAACTCCTTCACTCATCAATCAAGTAACCTCCTCTTTCAAATTAATCCGAATGCCATTTGGTTTAAAGAACGCTGCCGAACTAGGGTTAGCCTAAGACGTAATTTTTATGTCACTTGCTTTTTTATGACCAATTGAATTTTCGGGTCGTTTTTGGCCTTAAAATCCAGCACAAAATGACAACATGGACCCCGGTCATACCAGAGGGTACGAGGACGTGCTGGTCGTCGACGGAGGACGGTGGCGAGGGCGTCTGCGCGGGCGCAGGGCTCGCGGGCTCCATGCATGCATCGCGGGGCGCCAGGGTGCTGTCGCGCCGGCTCGCTGCCTGTGACTAGGCCCGCGAGAGCGCCGCACGGCTCTACATATACCTAGCCGGTCACAGTACTATGTTAGCCGTCGCGCGCGCAGCGTCACGGCCGTGACGTCACCGTAGCGCACAGTGGGTCGCTGAAAGTTGGCAGAAAATGCGCAAACATGTTGTATGTACATCGTTGTGTGTAGTTTTGACAGATTGTCAATATATTTTATTTGCCAGCAATTATCGCATTCTCCGTAAATTTCCACTCATCTCCGTCAAGACAATAAACCAAAAACAATGTTCACCAAATGTAATAAACATGTTTCGCTAAACGCCAAGCAGGCATAGATACCTAAATATAATTCAGTGGCTGAGCTGAGATAATATAGAATAACGATAAGCGTCCAATAAAACTAAAAGTAATTTCACCAGATACCGAAATACGTAACGAGATAGCTCTTAGTATTTTTATCTATTTAACCAATTTGAAAAGTACAGGCTACAAAAATATGTATTCTTTTTCTCTTGTTCTAAGTGTTCTAATAAGAAAGAGCGCGCCATCGCATGATAGCCGTGCTGTTTCACAGGGTAATTATTATTATTGAGCATGACCACCCGGGAGAGTCTGGAGGACAATGGCGCCGACCAACGAAAAACAGCGTCACGATGTAAAATGTTAGACCACGGTTGGCTTCGTGACATCAAGCTGAGCGACCTTTCCACTCCTATCGCTGAGGTACCTCTGATGTTTGTATGTATTACTTTGAGATGCCAAATAAACGTACCTATATTTCTTTCTTTCTTTCGTTAAATAATCCAAATGTACTGTGTTTTCCTTTGGTACAATTGAAAATATAAGTCACGTTCTATTTCATTAAAATATTTTTATTTTTAAAGAGTCCTTTACCCTTTGCATTTAAAACCGTCAAATTAAAATACAAATTTATAATAGTAGGTACATAAAATACTACATAGTTACATAATTTACATAGAGTCGAGTGAAGTTTTTGCCGGTCGCCGATGCGGCAAGGAACCAGTGTGGAGGAAAACGTTTTCTCGGAACGCTGTAGGTACTGTGATCAGCGCGGGCGCACAAGGACCCGACTGCACAAACTTAAGCCCTCCACAAACCGGTCGCGGTAGCGGCGCGAACGCGGGCCCGCGGGAGTTGTAAAGCATTAAAACCACATTGAAACGCACATCCCGCGCACGCGCTGCCGAACCACAACTCGGGCAGTGCGGGCGCGACGCTGAGTTTGTGCAATCAAAGCAGGCGACTGAGCCAGTAAACGGTTGTGCAAAATGGACATCAATGAAAAAGTTATAGAATTGGTTAGAAAATACAAATGTTCGTACGATTTTAAAGACATATTATAGAAATACTACACAAGTTATGTACGGGTGTAGGAGGACATCGCCGGGGAATAAATTACACCAAGAGCCAGAAGCAAAAACAAGTCTTCTCGCCGCCTACGCCGTTCCACTCTGGAAGTCGACTGCGAACACCCCGTTTCGATGTCGTGTTCGATGTGTGGCAATCCATCTGTCAGGTCTTAACTAACAGTAATCGTACTGTACCTCTTCACGCCTAAACCGATTAACCGATTTAGATGGGTATAGAGATAGTTTGGGTCCCGGGAAAGGACATAGGGTAGTTTTTATCCCGTAAATCATCTCTTAAGGGGGTGAAATGGGGGGTGAAAATTGATTTGGAGCTACTTAAACCGCTGCACCGATTTGGATGAAATTTGGTACAGAGATAATTAGAGTCCCAGGACAAAGCATAGTTTTTATCCCAGAAATCATCCCCTAAGGGGGCGAAATTCGGGGGTGAAGCTTTGGATGTAACCCATTTAGATGAAATTTGGTTTGGAGATAGTTTGAGACCTGGGAAAGGGCAAAGGATAGTTTATATCCCAGAATCATCCCCTAGAGGTGAAATGGGGGGGGGAGGGAATTTTTATGGAGCTACTTAAACCGCTGCATCGATTTGAATGATAGAACCCATACCTACTGATGAAATTAAAAATTTAAAGATAGTTTGAGTCCTGGGAAAGGAGATAGGGTTTTTATCTCGAATATAATTTCCTGAGGGGGTGAAATAGAGGATAAAAATTTGGATGGAACCCATTTAGATGAAATTTGGTTTAGAGATAGTTTAGTCCCGGGAAAGGCTTTGTATAGTTTTTATCCTGGAAATCGTTTCCAAAGGAGGTGAAATGGGGGGTGAGAAGTTGTATCGATACCTACGACATCTACGATATAATGGAGTTCCACGCGGACGGAGTCGCGGGCAGAAGCTAGTAAATAATAATGCGCGGATAGTCAGGACTGTCAGGAGGTTCCTCTCTCTGTCGCCCTGACCACCGGTGTTACTTTTATATCATTATTGTATTATTATTTATTATCGTATATTTCCTCTTCTCTTGTAAAATTTCTTGATATTACGTATTTTTCTCCTGCGCTTATTTCCCATCTTGAACTAAAAAACAAAATCTAAACTATACCTACGTAAATGTTAATTAGGTACAAACGCCAACACAGTTAACTGACCATCCTGTATTTATACAAGAACCTTATTACAATGCACATAAAGTGCACGGATGGTCAGTCAGCTGTCTTGTCGATAGTACCTACTACTTTACAAACCACGAAATAGATTGTCCACTCTATGCAACAAAATTATCTGTCACTAAAAACGAAACTATACGCAAATGTTTATTAGTTACCTACTATACGAATCACAAAACGGATTGTCCACTCTATGCAACAAATATATAGTCCACAATTTCCACAAATATTTAAAAATTTCGGCGCAGCGCAAATTGACACAGGTCCGTCATGCAACGTGTCTCGTCCCGCATTGACCGTATGGACGAAAACGGGGAGGCGTAGGAACTTTGGCGGAATATTTCAGAAAACGAGGTACATTTTTAAGAAAATTAAGAAAGTAAGAAAATGATGCCCTTGTTCATTATTGTATGAAGAAAGTTATAAAATTTCATATTATTCTGATAAAAAATGGAGCAGTAAAATGGTTACAAGTGAATAAATAGGGGTGACTTTAGATTTCTTTTTCTCTAATTTTTATTGTTAAAATGGATTTCTACGAAAACTATGTCTATTTATTTATTTATTTTTTATTTGTTTATTTGTTGTTTATTTGTTCAACATAGGTAGGTGCTAAAATACATAAGGGTCTTAAAAATTAAATACAGTATCACTATGTTGGGCCCTCAGGCATACAAAATTTATGTGTAATTTGGTGGAGGCCGTGTGGTACACATCTCCACTAACTACATGGTGTCTGTTAAGAAATCTGTCACTTTATAATAGGCTTTACTAACAAGAAATTTAAACAATGCTTTTTTAAAATCAGCTGTGCTTTCTATATTAATAATTTCTTTTGGAACCTTGTTGTACATTGTAGGTGCTGTACCAAGCACACTTTTACGACACAGAGCGGTTTTACAGGACATTGCGACTAATTTATTCCTTAGACGTGTACTATTAAAGGTCGGGAACAAATGCAAGTTACGTTTTACAAACAATATGACTTCGTAAATGTACAGGCAAGGTAGAGTTAAAATTCCTAATTTTATAAAGTATGATTTACAAGAATCACGATGGTGTAGACCACACAAAGATCGAATGCACCTTTTTTGCGCTTTGAATGCAATTTCTCTATCAACCGAGTTTGCCCAGAATATAACTCCATACCTTAAAGTTGACGTTACATATGCTTGATAGGCATTTAAAACTACATTTTCGTTAACAATTTTTCTTAATTGATATAGTGCGAAGGAGAATTTATTTAACTTTTTACATACTATGTCGATTTGGTTTCTCCACGATAGCTTATTATCAACACTTATCCCTAAAAATTTTGTAATGTCAGTTTGTTCAATTTTCCGGCCCTTATAATTTATATTTAAATTTGTAATATTATTAACTCTTTGTAGAAATGTCATTATTTTGGTTTTGTCCAAATTTACTTTCAAATTATTATTAGTAAGCCAATCTATAATATTTCCTAGAGTTTTGCATATGTCAGTTTCGAAAGTCTTCAAGTCTTTGCCGGTGAATATTATTGTACTGTCATCTGCAAAGAGAACCATGGGAGACTCGGTTACTCTTGGTAAATCGTTTATATATATAATGAACAATAATGGACCTAAAACACTCCCCTGTGGGACACCACACCGAATGTGTCGCAATTTCGATGAATAGACAAGTTCGATTTTAGTTTTACTATTTAATCTATTGATTTGAGTTACTTGTCTACGGTCACTTAAATAAGATTTGATCAGGTTATGTATGTTTCCCCGTATTCCATATGTATATAATTTGTCCAAAAGTATTTTATGGTCAACAAAATCAAACGCACGAGACATGTCCATATAAAGAGCCGCTACTGGGATTTTACGATCAAGATTTGTTAAAACTAAATGCATAAAATCATAAATGGCCATATCTATAGATTTTCCTTTGCGAAAGCCCTTTTGTTCTTTAGCAAATAAACAGTTGCCTTCGAAGTAGTTATAAATACAGTTATGAATGTATTTTTCTATGATTTTTGAAAAAATTGATAGTAGAGCCACCGGTCTGTAGCAACCCAAGTCTTCCCTATTACCTTTTTTAAAGAGAGGCTTTATGATAGCTATCTTTAGTCTTTCCGGAAACTCACCATATTCAATACATAAATTTATTATATAGCTCATTATTGGAGAAATTATAAGTGATGCAGCTTTCACAACATTCGTGCTGATGCCATCATAGCCAGTACTAATACTATTTTTTAATGATTTAATTATTAATAAAATGTCATGAGAAGTGGATGGTTTCATAAATATAGATTGAAATAAATTGCATGTCATTGTATTTATAAAATTAAATTGATTACTATTGGTCTGTTGGTTATGATTATTATTGATGTTACTAGATGTCTGTTCAATAAAATAGTGATTAAATTCGTGGGCTATATCATTGGGAGATGTTACGCATTTGCCATTTGATTGTATTCGTAATATAATATCATTTGGCTGTTTGATTTTATGCTTATTAATAATGTTCCATGATGCTTTTGTTTTATTACTCGATTTTTTTATATAGTAATCATTTTGAGCTTTTTGCGTGAGTTTAATAATCCTTTTAAGGTTCCTGGAGTAATTTATAAATTTTAATTTGTTTTCTCCTTTATTATTTTTAGAAAGCCTGTATTTCCAAAGAAGACGACGCTTTTGCTGACAACATGTTTTTATTCCTTTACTGATCCATTTCGGTTTTACCACTAGAGTTATTTTTTTCTTTTTCATAGGAAAACACAATTTATAAAACAATTCAAATTGATCAGCAAAATTATTAAAGGCCTCATTAGGAGTGTTTGCCATATATACGTTATTAAAGCTAAGACATTGTAAGTACTCTACGAATCTCATAATGTTTTCTTCACTCAAATCTCTTTGCATTTTAAACCAATGTGTGAAGATACTTGTTTTTTTTACCGGACATTTCAAAAGCTGAGCTGTGTGATCAGAGAGGGCTAAGTCGATCACCTCAGCTGAGCTGCCGCGCACGTTATGTATGATGTTGTCAATGCAAGTATTACTGGATAATCTGGTCGGTTCCAAAATTGATAATTTTAAGTTATAACTTGTAACTAAGTTTTTAAATTTTATTGATTGTTGGGTCCTTTTTAAAATATTTATATTAAAATCCCCGCATATTACAATTTTTTTATTCTTATAGCATATCTTTTTGCAAATTATATTTAATATACTAAAGAAAACATCAATACACTGTTTACTATTTTCAGGGACTCTATATATACTTACAATAATAATTTTGTGATCAATTAATTCAATAGCTGCACATTCCACAACATTTGGTATGGATATATTATGTCAATAGGTTTAATTCAGCGTTGCATGCGAAATATGTAAATCACTCTTATGTGTGGCTTCAAAAACCTAATAGTGTTTATTTTGGAATAGAAGATTACTACTTAAATGGCTTTAAGCTGAACTATAGGGGGAAATACAAATTAGCATGCTGTTTAAATGACGCTTTAATTAATGTAAATAAGGCATTTTATAATAGCTTACATTTTTTATCCATAAGAAATCTCAACAATCATGTAATAATTCGATAAAATTAATGGTGGAAGAGCCCGTTGTATATAACCATATTCATATACTACATCAGAATATAAATGGCATTATAAATAAATCAGATCTTCTTAGTGTTCACTTACAGGAGTTAATGGAAATGGGCAAAAAGATAGATATTATTTGTGCCACAGAGCATAATATGCAATTTGGTGATGAATATCATTTAGCCATCCCTAATTTTAAGCTCGTATCATTTTACTCCAGAAACAACCGAAACGGTGGATCATGTATTTTGGTTAGAAACATACACAAATATAGTAAGTTAGACGTATTTGAAATATATGGATATATGTCCCGTCTCATATCTTGCAGATTATGATACATATAGATACACATACAGATTATGATGTATATTTTTTCCAACAGCAAAAATGTTACGTTATAATGTATAAAACGGTTACAAAACATCTCATTTTCACGAAAATTTCGAATGTGGAGCCTCAACGTGTCTGTGTATCTGTCTGTGGTATCGTAGCTCCCAAACGGTTTGCTTTTTTGTGTCATTGATAATTTTATCCCGAGTTTGTAGCCATGTTTCATGAAAATCTGTTCAGCCGTTTTTGATATATTGGTCTTTTACCTAGTTGATGAGGGGATCTGACTAACGTCCTACCGTCTTACTTCAATGATATTGAAAGTATATGGTAAGGTAACCATGACCTGATCAGCGGTTTGAAGATCATCACTTTAAAAAGGACAAAAGGGCCACGCGCAGTGTAGGGTTCCGTAGTTGCCTGTCTGTCTTAGTTACATCGACGTGCGGTGCGGTTGCGTCGGCCGAATTTGTACGAAAATTTGCCTTTTCAATTCATTAAGTTGGTCGACTATTACTCGGTAACTACTTATGCCTACTTGTTCGTGATAGTTTTCCTTTTAAATTCATATGTACTTCTACCACGAATTTTTTCACATCCCCAGTAGTAGCCATTTAGAATTAGGGCTTTATTAGAGCCCAATATCTCGCACACGAATTACTGATTTGAAAAATAGTTTTAGAAAACCTATAATATTTTACGTTTGAACGTGCTATCCAACGATACCCCACGCCATGGGTTTGACGAGAAAAAAAATTACATCCCCGCTTTAGGTGTAGGGGAGGTACCCTAAATAAAAATGTTTTTCTAAATTGTATTGTACTGTTTTGTCGGCGCGATTGGTTTATATACCCACGCCGAATTGCATTTTCCAAGCGTCGTCGCGTCAGTAGACCGTCGGGCGAATGAAGCGGAGTTTAGTTTTGTGTTGCGGGGTTTTTTAAATGTTTAATTTTAGTATTAAACTGTGGTACAAACAAAATAAAAATCCAAGTTAACTACTTACTTAGATATAAATCTACCTTTTTGTAAACCTGCTCAAGCGAATTATTACGTCCTCAAAAGTCACCGCAGACCTAGTATGAAAAAAAAACTAACTAACTAACTAACTGATCTGGCTCAGGGACCCAAAGATGGTCTTGGCCTCCAAAACGAGAGCACGCCATCTGTCCCGATCGTGCGCAACTTCTTGCCAGTTGCCGACTTGAAGATGTCGCAGATCTGCCTGCACACTGTCCTCTCCTCCCAGCGGTACCTGGGTCGCCCAACCGGGCGGCGACCAGTCGGTCGTCCCACGTACGCTCTCTTGGCAGCACGAGTAGGTGACCGAACCAGCGAAGTCTGTGTGATTTGGTTACGCCGATGATGTTGGATTCGACCACCACCTCTTGGATCTCTATGTTTTTACGGATCCAAATGAAAAAAAAGCTCGGTTTATTTATTTAATCGTATGGCTAGAGAGCTATATAATCCATGTGATATTTTATAGGAGCGTCTATTTCGCTGAAAGTGTCGTCGCTCATTTAGTACCACCCCACCAATACCTTGTCAGTATAGTTTTTGAGAAAATATTTTTAAAGGGCCAGAATTGAGCCATATAGTAAAATGTATGGTGAAAGAAATAGAAATTGTCAGATTAGAAATAAATAAATGTTATAAACATCGTTTAAAACACTTTCTACATAGAAACATTCCAAAAAAAGTTTTTGTTTTTCATGTTAAATAAGTATGCCACTCTGAGAAAAAAAAGCTCTATTTTCCTTCAGGAAAATACTTAAGTACGCTTTACGGCACTCTTTGGGGAAGGCCTCTGTCCAGCGGTGGACGTCTTTCGGCTGATAATATGATGATGATGATAGGTAAATACACAAAATAAGTTTATTATAGGGTAACGTGAATCGCACTTTACAGATTAAACAAATATGAATTTCACTAGGGCAATGCTGTAGCAATTTATTGACATTCAATTGAATTTTTCCGAATTATCGACCGAGCGAGCGAAGCGTCTATGCTTCAGCTTAGACGAAAAATCTTTTTCCTCATGTCCGGATGTTTGGATTTCCCCCTGTTCTCGCCTAGAGCTCACATTTCTCAACCGATTCTCAGGAAATTATGTGAGTAGGTTCGGTAAGTATACAGAATTTTTTTTTCGACTCAGTTTTTCGAAATTTTGAAAAATGGCGGAGATTTGGGTGGATAACGTAAAAAAATACTGGAAAGGGGTCAGCGTTGACTACTGACTTGGTACAAATATTATGTTCCGTCCACTGTATCTTGAACTCCGATAATATAATGATGGTTTCCTATGTTCGAATTTCAAATAAATAATCACTAAAACATTGAGGTATAATGTACTAACGTACTAGAGAAGACGCAGCGAACAAGAAGTTTGCGCTACGCGTTGCGGTCCAGTGCGCCGCAACGTCTCAGTCAGTCCCTGCGCTTGGTGTGATGTGGTTGTTTCTACCCGCGAATAAATAAAACGTGAAAATGCCTTCCTGTGTATTAAGAGATTGTTTTAATCATTCAAGGAAGTAAAAAAAAGTGACGGTGTTACATTTCATCGATAAGTAAACAAGCCATTTTGTTTTAACTTTATTTGAGTAAATATTTTGATGAAGGGACGCGCTTTGTCGCGACGAACGCGAAAGCTAAAACCACTGCTAATTTCCAGTGTAGCAACACTGACTAGCACCACCTAGGGTGGGCAGTGGTAAGTAAATTGAAATGACAACGGTTAGTTACCGCCAATATGGCTCCCAGTGTGAACGTTCTGAGGAAGTGAGTTGAGAGTGAAAGTGCTATGGTTGCCTACAAACTATCCAGAAACATTGAAGCTAAGTATATTTGAATATCTTAGTAAAGCTCACAATGGTTGTATGGTTTTCTCTAGACAACTAACGTATGTGTATTTTATTAGCTACGTAATCCATGTTGTGGAAGAAATATCTGAGCTCATCTTAGGTATGGCGGAAAAGGTACATCGTAACTCGGTGCCGCGGCTTCGGCCGCGGTGACCTGTTCTGTAGCGGGACTCTGCCCGCATGTCCTAGGTGCCGCGGCTTCGTCCGCCGTGACCTAATCATGGACTGTTCTGTAGTGGGACTCTGCCCACATGTCCCAGGTGCCGCGGATTCGTCCGCCGTGACCTGACCATGGACTGTTCTGTAGTGGGACTCTGCCCACATGTCCCAGGTGCCGCGGATTCGTCCGCCGTGACCTGACCATGGACTGTTCTGTAGTGGGACTCTGCCCACATGTCCCAGGTGCCGCGGATTCGTCCGCCGTGACCTGACCATGGACTGTTCTGTAGTGGGACTCTGCCCACATGTCCCAGGTGCCGCGGATTCGTCCGCCGTGACCTGACCATGGACTGTTCTGTAGTGGGACTCTGCCCACATGTCCCAGGTGCCGCGGGTTCGTCCGCCGTGACCTGACCATGGACTATTCTGTAGTGGGACTCTGCCCACATAACGTTGATACCTTCCTCCGGCCGGGTAAGATGAGGCTCTCCTTAGAGTAGAGAAAAGAAGAGAAAGAGAGATGCGTTGTAGAGAGATGCGGTGTAGAGAGAATACCATACTTATAGAGCTTCTTTCCACAGACCAAGGAGAGGCTCCCATTCGACACTTTAAGCGAAGCAGATAAGAGCGGGATATTAATCCCCTTAGATTACTGAGTCGACCATTAGACCCACACCATCAAGGATAAGGAAAGGTACGCTATGCATTCTATAACACACTATAAACAATTACCCCACTGAGTTACACCCCCATACAACCATGTCGCCGTCTTCCCTCGGCGGTCTCATGATATTACCGTAAGAGAGAAGGAGGGAGGCGGCGACAAAATGGTGAAAGAGTAGCTGGGATCGAACTATGATGAAACAGAAGGAATAAAGAATCAAAGGCATAAATAGTGAAAGAATGCATAGTGTTCATTTTCATAAAGATGTTAATTGTGTTGTGCTAGCAACTAAACCAAGATGGCATAATGAACGTCAAATTATATCTGGACGGAATAACTTTACTTGTTGAACATAATTTCTGAAATTCATGAATAATTGAAATTGAAACCCTGATTTAAAACTATAGGACACAGGCATAGACAGTGGCGAAAATGGTGGCAGAGGAAGGAACTTATTAGTTTACCTGAAGGTCATAGATGGCGTTACCGGTCTCAAACAGTCGTGGAATTACGAATTATACTAAACTTTATTCAAGGTTTATTAGTACCTAGTACGCGACTTAAATTTAAGTTTATTTTAACTAAGTTCGTTTAAAATGTACTTTCCAGGAATTATTCGTTTAAGGCGATTTTAAGTAAATAAGTATAATGTTTGTAAACAATCCATCAAGGATAAAAGTACCAACTTAACGGTACTATGAAAAGTTTCGTTCGTTCGTTCGTGTAGCTGTCTCTTTTGCACTAGCGTAATCAATCGACAGAGACGGACATATTAAGGAAATATCGAAACTCTAGGAAAGGTGTTGACTTCGTCGTATTTTGCCTAAGTTTTTTTTCAGAAATGGAAGTTAGTATGGTGGTATCTCTGAGTTCGTTTCCGCAGTCTCCTAACTCCTTGTGAACCCCGGAAGCATTTGTCGGAAGCCATCTTCCCTGCAAGATAGTTGTTCTTTAAGTCGGTGCCTCATATTATACAGGTAATTGTTGAAAAATCGTCTGCGGGAGTGAAGAAAAGAGTGTAACTACTTAGGGGAAATGTGCGTAATAACGTTCCATCTCTGTATTATAGGTTACCGCAAAGAACGCTTCCGACCATCCCGGATTTGACGAACCCCCTCGGAATTGACATTATAACCACCTGACTAGACATCCCGGTAAGTTTTCTTGCTTCTTACAGTAGGATTTTCCAATTAGAAAAGCGTATAGTAAGTCGTAAACAAGTAGCAAGCAGGTTTACGCGGTGCGCGCATAGGCACGTGTTGCACCTACCTACCTAGAAATGCGATTTCTTAACGCAAGGCATGTTTGCTAGAATATAATCATAATAAAGCCTCCTTTTACATAAATTTCGATAGGCAAACGAACAAAAGATGGTATTTCTTGCATTTGGTAATTTTGTTTAATTTTGGCCGGTGTTCGAGTTAGTAAAACTGTGCCGAGCTAAACTGGACCTTATTGCGAACAACTTAAGAATTACTTGTACCTGAGCGCGAACGTAAGGAAGTTTCCAGAACATTGCAAATGGCGGATTTTTGATTTTGTATGTAATTATTTAAGCATTCAACTAAAGTTATCTTGTTTGCTTAGGAAAGGATAACGCGTACAAACAAATTTTTACGTAACAATAATTAGGTCCAAGGACACTTTCTTTTGTTTTAGTTTGTCATAAAAATACTTAGCCAGTAACTACTAATCATTTAATTTAACTTCATTTGCGAAAACTTAATAGAAACTTTCTGACTAACAGTCGATAAAGTCAGTATTTACGCGAGTAATTATTTGCATTATGTAATCATATACGTGTGATCCCCAAGGGTAGATAGGGTAAATAAAAACCTTTATATTCGGTACAAATTACATTTCTGGCTGTAGTTCTAATTGAGCTAGTGTAATATTGTGGTGATAGGTTGCTGGTCTATCGTCCACATTGTACCTCAACCCTATTCCGATCGTAAATTATTATGCGAACAAGGTTTCTATTTATTTCGGGTTGGATTCTCGCTTGGTGTATAACTATTTATGTGACAGTTATTGTGTTTTGTGTTTATGATTTTGTCTTTCCTCCTAGCAAGTGTGTTGTTTTAAATAAATGGTGTACATAGTAGAGATTCATTCTTCCAATTAAAAAGTACAATTTATTATTATGAAGTGAATTTAAGCAGTGATTGAGTGTTTAGATTTTGTAGAGAACTTATAAAACAGTTCCCACTTTAGGAATGTTACTTTCCTTGTGTTGCAAAAATAAATAGACCAGTGTGGTTTAAAGGTTCTCTTCTCCTTTTGTAAGAAAGTGACAGTTGATGCAGTGGGAAAAGCTTACAAACGTCAGTCCTTATGACATTGACATAAAGTCTAATCTATTGTAACCAACCAATTAAGAAGTTTTACCCATTGTACCTACTAGTATGTGAGTGCGTCTGTAATACAATAATTGGTAAATATTGTGTTTATTTCTCAATACTTACATAGAAGATTATACTTACATAGTTGTTGAGTCTGCAGCGGTATAACTATTAGACAAAATATTTTGAAATTTTGGTTATTCAGATAGAAGTATGTTAGTGTGTCTGAGGTGCCATGTCTTGCAAACAATATGATTTTGAATTAATTTTTTGACTGATCAGATAGACATATAATGATGAGACATGGTGGATCCCTGGCTTTCATATATTAATATTTTATTTTTGTTTGTGAACTCAACTTAGTGAGAAGGACTTAACTGAAAGTATAGTCGGCTACATACATAATTGACTTATATGTTTATAAATAATTGAATAATTAATTGTGTGTGATGACCTACATACACTTTGATATTTATGATGAAGATTGAAATTATTTGAGTTTGACCTCGCATATTATTTGCTTACATAAATTTTTGACTTTGAATTTAAAGTTTGATTTTAGATTTCAATTTTAAGTTTTTTTTTTGCACTGGAGTATGGAATATTTTAGAAATTCATTTGTTTTGGACTAAGCTTTGAGTATTTTTACTTTTGAGAAGTCAAGTTAACTTGGACTTTAAAAATTTGCTTACTTCTGATTTTGAATTTAATTCTGTTTTTGAATCTTGATCTTTTGGTTTCAATTGGGAACATTAACTTAGACCTGGTTAATGAGTTAAACTTATTTTTGGATTTTGACTTGAATTTTTTTTGGTTTTGAATTTTAAATTTTAATACTGGTCAAGGATAGTAACATTTTGGAACTCATGTCGATTTCCGGTTGGGAATTTATTTAGTTTTGACTGAAATTTCTAATTTTATTTTTTAACTTTGAATTTTGAACTCATCAATGATAGTCTATGCTAATGAATATTGGACAGATCAGAGAATCCCAAGATAGATTAAGAGTTTTAATAATTAACAATCAACGTTCTTAATATTAAATCATTAACTTAGTAAGACATACTGAGGTACCTGTGTGATGGAATGAGAGTTGTTAATTTTTCATGCGGCATCTTTAAACAAGTAGGTATTCAGAATTTTAGATTGAATAGAACTTGTCTATGTGATTCACAGGATTAGACAAGATAGAACATTACCATGGACGAAGTGATACTAAGAAGGCTTAGGCTTATACATGATAAAATTCGGTCGGACTTAGGCACTCTACCAAATACTATTGACGATGATACGGTTATGCACGGGCAATTAAGTTACAGTAAATTAGAAGCAACAGTTAAGCGTTTCAACAGTGATCTCGTTGAGTACTTTAGGATGGCATCGTCTCCAGCTGCGGATGAAATTTTTTTAATGAGCGGAACCCAACTTGAAGCTGAAGAAGCTTTAGCTACACTTAGCACCAAGATCACCCGGATCCTTTCGAAGAGCAAAACAAAAGAATATTCTTCAGAAATGAATTCCTCCTGCCGGCTTCCAAAACTGCAGCTGACAGTGTACAATGGGGATGTACTGACCTGGTGCGAATTTTGGGATTCGTTCCAGAGCAATATAGGCTCGAAGAACTTGTCCGAGGTAGACAAGCTCTCATATCTTAAAGCTTCAGTGTCCGGAGATGCCAAGAAAGCTATAGACGGTTTGTCTACTACAAACGCTAACTATGAGATAGCAGTGTCAATCCTTAAGGAAAGGTTCGGGAAGATGTCTCACCTTATAGATGCGCATTACGCCCAACTTTACAAGGTTAAAGCGGCTAATAACACAGCTGAAGACTGCAGGAAGACACTTAATGAGGTAGAAAGGAACCTCAAGATTCTGGAGTCCCTGGGAGAGAACATCAACCACAATCATCTACGCTTCATGCTGATGGAAAAGTTTCCAATTGAATTAGTATATGAGATAAGGCTGAAGATCGTTGATGAATCTATACAGGAACTCCGAAATCAATTGGAAAAAATCATCACAGCTAAAGAAGATGCTGAAAGAATATCTGGAAAGAAGCGCTCCCACGAACCAAGAAGTAGCACTGTGGAGACATTGCATGTACAAACAAAGCGGGCAAGATACACAAACCAACTTCAGCTCCAGGGAAACAACACAAAAGGACCATTTAGGAGTAACAAGGGAAGCTGGAACAACAAACTTCACTCAGAAAGGAAAGCAAATAATAATTGGAAACCAAACAAATTTCAACAACCACCCAACAGGACTCATCAAGCCTACAACAGAACTCAACAAGCTTCCCTCCAAAACGAAACCCAGATGCAAGGGACATCTTCTGGATTGGTGTGCGTATTTTGCAGCGGCAACCACTACAATGACAAATGTGAAAAATTTACAACACTAAAAGAAAGGCTATACCGTCTGGGGAAACGGTGTCATATTTGTTTCCAGTTAGATCACTTTAGGAAGGACTGTAAAGTTAAGAAGAAGTGTCCACGCTGCCCGACTTCGCGGCCACACAACAGAGCTCTTTGCCCTAAAAATTTTCTTCATGCTCTACCGCAGAAGAAGCTGTCACGACCGCACAAGAAAAGGGGCTCACCGTTCTCCAAACAGCTACAGTTAAGGCTAGCTCTGTCAGTGACTTGGAGAAAAGCAAGGAGTGTCGTATCCTCCTAGATTCCGGATCTCAACGATCATACACCACCTTCAAGGTTGCTGAAGAGCTGCAGCTTCCTATAGAAGAGGAAAGTCACCTTACAATTTTCACTTTTGGAGCGGAGCATCCTCAAGAACTTCACAGCCCAATAGTTATCTTAAAGTTGTTATCGCGAACGGGCGAGAATATAAGCATACACGCAAATTGCGTAGAATACATTTCAAGAGGCGGCGTACCTTATTTAAACTTAGAAAACGTACAAAAGTCATACGTGCTTGCCGACGATGGATCGTTGAACGACCAGGTGCACATATTGATCGGGAACGACTACTACTTCAACATCGTTCAAGATGAAAGGATACAATTAGAAAAGAATCTGTTCCTAGTCAAATCTACACTTGGATGGATAGTAAGCGGTAGGGCCGAACCTGAAGTTAGCGACGAGTCGTACGTGGTAACGTACGCGCAAACTAGTACCGAAATGAGACTTAACCAACCAGACCCACCTTAATGTAATGGAGACATAAAAGGTCTATGGGAATTAGAATGTATTGGTATCAATGATTCACAGAAAGCGAATAGAGACGAAGAAGCTGTCAAGTACTTCAATAACACTACTCAGAAAATACATAATCGATACACGGTGAGCTGGCCATGGATAACTTATCCGCCGGACTTACCTGACAACTTCGGAATGGCTATAGGTCGTTTAACAAGTCTATTGAAACGTATAGACCAAGATACGTTACTAACATATAACGATACCTTCAAGGATCAATTGAAGAAAGGTATAATTGAAATTATACCAGAGTCAAAGACTTCACCAACAGGAAAAGTTGTTCATTACCTGCCATTTCACGGAGTTCGTCATGCGGGGAAACCCATGAGAATAGTCTATGATGCTAGCTCTAAGAGTAGAAAAGATAGCAAGAGCTTAAACGAGTGCTTATACCGAGGACCTCTCATGCTGGAAGACCTCGCAGGATTACTTATAAAATTTAGGACTCACCAAATAGGACTGTCTTCCGACATTGAGAAAGCATTCTTGCAGATGGCGTTACATGAAAAGGATCGTGACGTAACTAGATTTCTCTGGCTGAAAGATACGTCAAAACCAGTATCAAGAGACAACTTACTTTACCTGAGATTCTGTAGGGTCCCATTTGGAGTTATTTCCTCGCCGTTCTTGCTTAACGCGACGATTAAACAGCACCTGTCCAACGCAGATGACCAGCAAGTCAGACAGAAAGCTAACGACATCTACGTGGATAACTTTATATCAGGCACAGAGTCGCCTCGCGAGGCATTGGAACTCTACAGAAATCTCAAAGGGACTTTTCATGATATATCTATGTAGAGACTGGAGCTCCAATTCCAAGGAATTCATGCGGAATATTCAGGATTCATGTAAGGATGAAAAGGTCAATGTACTCGGCTTAGAATGGGATATCAAGAAGGATACTCTTCAATTGAAATACAATTTAAATGAAGAAACTAATACAAAAAGAGGAGTCTTGAAGATTATCGCATCTGTTTACGATCCGTGTGGATACGTGGTACCGTACATCTTATCAGCCAAACTTTTTTTACAAAAGCTTTGGAAAGCCAAGGTACAGTGGGACGTGCCTTTATCAGGCGAGCTCACAGAAGAATGGAAGACCATCCAAGAAAAAATACGTGCCATCAGAGAGGTGTCGCTGGACAGATGCTACACGAGTGAACCAGGAGAGAAAAGGTACGATCTACACTGTTTCACCGACTCCTCTCTGCAGGCATACGCTGCGTCTATATTCCTAGTCAGCGGATCTGAGAGAAGCTTTGTTATTGGCAGGTCGCGCCTCGTACCAATAAAGGATCAGGAAAACCTTAAGATACCTCGTCTTGAACTTCTAGGAGTTTTGATTGGAAGCAGACTAATAAAGTTTGTTCTTAAATTTCTTCAACAAAAAATAGAAAAACAATTCTTGTGGACGGACAGCCAGATTGTTATAGAATGGTGCAAGTCCTGCAAGCTGTTACCTCCTTTCGTGGCCAGACGGATTGAGGAGATTAAATCTAACCCAGACCTGAGGATCAAATACATTCCATCGGAACTCAATCCAGCAGACGTGGGTACGAGACCCACCTGTTCGAGAGAGGACAGAGCGAAATGGTTGACTGGTCCACAATTTATAACGCAGTGCCAGACGGCGTGGCCAATGAGACCTGGCAGTGGACAAACCTGTTCTTTCTCGGCTGGGGAGGGTCTTGCGGTACAAGAACGTGAAGAGCCGATGGAAGTAGATGATCAACAAGTACAAGAGTCACAAAACGTCGATCCTATGGAAAAGGAAGAAGAAACAGTAGGTAAAGAAGAAGAAATTCGAGGAAATAGTAAAACATTAGAGGATAAGATACGTAAACTAAAGAAACTTCAAGCGGAATACTTCCCTCTAGAAGTTGAAGGAAAAGTAACTAGTTTAAGCCGAAATTTGGGCATTTTCAAAGATATAGATGACCTATTGAGGTGCAAAGGTCGTATGAAAAATGCAAATTGGTCGTTTGATAAACGGTACCCTATACTTATTCCTAAAAACTCGGATTTCACCAAAGAAGTTATAATGAAGACCCATCAGGAAAACAAACATGTAGGTGTAAACCACACTCTAGACAGGTTAAGGCAAACTTACTGGATTCCCCATGGAAGAAGCCAAGTTCAACACATTCTTAAGAGGTGCCCCGAATGTGTGAAACATGAAGGGGGGCCATACAAGCTACCTGAGACACCAGCCTTGCCGAAGGAAAGGGTCAACTATAGTTCACCGTATACATACGTCGGAATCGATTACATGGGCCCCGTTTTAGTTAACAACGGTAACGGCAATTGCAAACGATGGATATGCTTATATACATGTCTAGCAGTGAGAGCTATACATCTAGAGGTTGTAAACGACCTTACGGCTGAGGAAGGCCTACTTGCCCTAAGACGAATGGTATCCGCTAGAGGAGTACCTGATTTAATCACGTCGGACAATGCGACAAACTTCAAATTGATTTCAGAGATTCTTCAAAATCCATACTGTGTGGAAAAGGAAATAAGGTGGAAATTTATACCACAATTAGCACCATGGCATGGCGGATTCTACGAGAGGTTGGTCAGTCTTGTTAAGAATTGCATGAAGAAAACCCTGCAGAAACATATGTTAAAGGATAGTCAATTGATAACGGTAGTAAAGGAAATTGAAGCAGTTCTCAACACTCGACCTTTAACGCGTGTGGATTCCGAACCGGACCATGTACTTAAACCATCAGATTTTCTCACCATGGGAAAATGTATCATTATGGAAACTTCAAACAAGGATCCAACAACGTCACAGGGGACAGTGACCAAGGAAACCTTAATTAATAGCTGGAAGAAAGCACGTGTTATTCTAACGGAATTTAAAGATATGTTTGAAAACCGGTATCTCCTCAATTTGAGAGAGCGATATTCCCACGGTCCGAAAGAACCAAGGGTAACGTCAAAATTAGCCCCAAAAGTAGGCCAGATAGTGCAAATCAAAGGAGACACGAAGAATCGGATAAACTGGAAGGTGGGAAAGATAGTCTCGTTGATCACTGGCATGGATGGTCAATTTAGGGTAGCTAAGGTTAAGGTAGGAGATACAGAATTTACAAGGTCCATCGCACATCTCTACCCGTTAGAGATTGAAGATGGAGAAGAAGAATGCAAGCAAACAGAAAGTGAAGAAAATTCTACAGATGAACATCTGACGCTTCCAGGGCTTCCGCCACAGTCATGTGGGGATGACGATGTGGTCAAAGCACCTGTCAACGACGTGGCTAAATCTCCAGATGAGAAAAGTACCCAATTAGAAGACACAGAAGAATTCATGGACGAAGCCTTGCCCCAATCCACTGTAACTGTTAAGCCTAAGTCCGTATCAGAATCTGAATCGTATAAGCCAGTCACTGAGTCTGAGCCGCTCGAACCTTTTGAACCTGTCAGACAAGAAACTGAGCCAAGACCGAAGAGAGCTGCTGCCCTTAGAGCCCTTGAGAAGATCCGTGAATGGACGAGCAACCTAGTAGCCGTGCTTCGGCCTTTCGTGGGGAGTGTCGCGACGAACGCGAAAGCTAAAACCACTGCTAATTTCCAGTGTAGCAACACTGACTAGCACCACCTAGGGTGGGCAGTGGTAAGTAAATTGAAATGACAACGGTTAGTTACCGCCAATATGGCTCCCAGTGTGAACGTTCTGAGGAAGTGAGTTGAGAGTGAAAGTGCTATGGTTGCCTACAAACTATCCAGAAACATTGAAGCTAAGTATATTTGAATATCTTAGTAAAGCTCACAATGGTTGTATGGTTTTCTCTAGACAACTAACGTATGTGTATTTTATTAGCTACGTAATCCATGTTGTGGAAGAAATATCTGAGCTCATCTTAGGTATGGCGGAAAAGGTACATCGTAACTCGGTGCCGCGGCTTCGGCCGCGGTGACCTGTTCTGTAGCGGGACTCTGCCCGCATGTCCTAGGTGCCGCGGCTTCGTCCGCCGTGACCTAATCATGGACTGTTCTGTAGTGGGACTCTGCCCACATGTCCCAGGTGCCGCGGATTCGTCCGCCGTGACCTGACCATGGACTGTTCTGTAGTGGGACTCTGCCCACATGTCCCAGGTGCCGCGGATTCGTCCGCCGTGACCTGACCATGGACTGTTCTGTAGTGGGACTCTGCTCACATGTCCCAGGTGCCGCGGATTCGTCCGCCGTGACCTGACCATGGACTGTTCTGTAGTGGGACTCTGCCCACATGTCCCAGGTGCCGCGGATTCGTCCGCCGTGACCTGACCATGGACTGTTCTGTAGTGGGACTCTGCCCACATGTCCCAGGTGCCGCGGGTTCGTCCGCCGTGACCTGACCATGGACTATTCTGTAGTGGGACTCTGCCCACATAACGTTGATACCTTCCTCCGGCCGGGTAAGATGAGGCTCTCCTTAGAGTAGAGAAAAGAAGAGAAAGAGAGATGCGTTGTAGAGAGATGCGGTGTAGAGAGAATACCATACTCCCATTCGACACTTTAAGCGAAGCAGATAAGAGCGGGATATTAATCCCCTTAGATTACTGAGTCGACCATTAGACCCACACCATCAAGGATAAGGAAAGGTACGCTATGCATTCTATAACACACTATAAACAATTACCCCACTGAGTTACACCCCCATACAGCCATGTCGCCGTCTTCCCTCGGCGGTCTCATGATATTACCGTAAGAGAGAAGGAGGGAGGCGGCGACACGCTTATTTCACCGCCATTTTGTCAACCGAAATCATAGATGAACCGCGCAGACGTGTCTTATAGGTACTTATAATTGTGAATATATTCTGTTTGCAATATATAGAAGAAAAATATTTATTTCCTGTACTAGTTACTAATATTACACATTTATAATATGTAGAAATGTGTTTTAATACAATAAGCATGATTTAATTCATTCTGAATTATCATTAAGTACTTTGAATAATAATCTTAACAAAATTAAGTGACACCAAAACTGAAAAATGAATAACTACCTTTTTAATTTTCCATGTGCCGACGGCAGCCGTAAAAAGAAAAAGGTCGGGAACTTAGTACTATAGCGATAATAAATAAATACGCAACTATTCGTTTATCACGAAGCAAAAGTTTCAAACGACTCGAAGGAATTCACATCGAGACTATTGACCGAAGCCTGTTCGTTCCAGCTTGGCCCAAAATCCATCTTTCGTATGTTTGGATGTCCGAATGTCCCGCAGTTCTCGCCTACGGGCTGCAGTTCTCCACCGATTTTTGTGAAATTTTGTAAGCAGGTACAATTATCTTTGTCACATAAATTTTCGTTTTTTTTTCAAATGGCCACGATTTTCACACATTAATATAACTAAATCGGACTAAATCGCGTTTAAAAAGGTGTTTTTATACTCGTCGACTATAATCTTTAAATTAGAACCTCGCAAACTATAACGCAATTGAATACTTTTATTCTGATGTAAAAGTGTATGCTCTATGGACAATCGAAATAATAAATATTCAATTGTACGCAGAACTAAAATGAATTTTGACCAATCACGAGGCTCGATTTACAGAAAGACATCAACGCGTTTAAAAAAAAGCGGTTATATAATTAGCATTTTAAGTCTCGTACCTTAAATATATACCTAGGACAGAATGTTCAGTTAGGTAGGTCCAACTTTGAGAAAGAGGTCAATCGTCGAATCCGACTCGGCTGGGCAGCATTCGGGAGGCTACGGCACATCTTTTCGTCCAATATTCCGCAGTGTCTCAAGACGAGAGTCTTTGACCAGTGTGTGTTGCCAGTGATGACGTATGGCACGGAAACGTGGTCGCTTACTATGGGCCTCATAAGAAGGCTCAAAGTCACCCAAAGGGCAATGGAGAGGGCTATGTTGGGAGTTTCTCTGCGCGATCGCATCAGAAATGAGGCTATCCGCAGCAGAACCAAGGTAACCGATATAGCCCTACGAATCGCTAAACTTAAGTGGCAGTGGGCGGGGCACATTGCATGTAGAACCGATAGCCGTTGGGGCGGAAAGGTTCTCGAGTGGCGACCACGTACCGGAAGGCGCAGCGTGGGTAGGCCCACGTAGGCACAAGGTGGACTGATGACCTGGTAAAGGTCGCGGGAGTCCGCTGGATGCGGGTGGCGCAGGACCGGTCATTGTGGCACTCATTGGGGGAGGCCTATGTCCAGCAGTGGACGTCTTTCGGCTGATATGATGATGATGATGATGATGACCTTAATCAGGTCAGGTCAGCAAGCTTCGTGGCCTAAACGTGGTACTCGACTGAAAAACCATACATTATATAACAATTGTATAAAATACTATTATTTAATTACCTCGACATTTCGACGTTTGTTTGATAATGGCCACGATTTCAATTCAACCCCCATGGGTTAAAAAGGTATAAAATTACTAAATTTAACCGTTTTGAAACAAACCCGCGAGGTCTACAGCTCACAGAGCCACTGGTAGGTATTTAGTCTAGGCCGGCCTCACACTGAACGGAATTCGGTCACTGAATCATAATCCGAGTGACTCAGAAGCAAATGAAACGGTACCCTTTGTGAAGATGTAGAATTTCTACCTAAGGGTGTACACATTTTTCAACAGCCTGAAAAAAAAAGGAGTAGGTTCTCAATTCGGTTAATTTTTTTATCATTATTTTTTCAATGTTTTGTTACTTCAGAACTCCGTCATTTATGAATCGATTTTTACAATTCTTCTTTTAATTGAAAGTATATATATATGCTTCCAGGTTGGGCACATTGTTTTCGAAACTCCAGTTGGATGGCGGGAATAATTGAGGGAACTCCTCAAATAGGTAGCTAACGTATAAAGGTGGTATGCCACTTGTCAAAGATCTTTGTCCAATGTGCATTCCGTCTCACTCAGCAAAATGCGAGACGCAAATACACATTGGACACGTGGAATACCTTATAATACCTTAAGCTGTGATAAGCTGATAAGATAGCATGTGTGTTTTCCAAACAGTGAGTCAAATCTAATTAATTTGTTTGGTGAGTCGTTACTCTCACTGGATCTGCTGATATCAGCGGAAGATGTTCCGGTGATGGCAAATACCTACTAGTTAAGTCTGTTTAGACTAGTATTGATAAGCAGACTGTTATCATATCAATGTAACCCATGACGTAACACTGTGCGTAGAAATCTTTAGACCACGTATACCTTAACGGACAGATTTTTAAGTGTTCTTACCGCTTATGAGCAGCTCACCAAATTCTCATCTCACCACATGCTCAGCTCATCAAATTCTCATCTCACCAAATTCTCAGCTCACCAAATTCTCATCTCACCAAATGGTCAGCTCACCAAATTCTCATCTCACCACATGCTCAGCTCACCAAATTCTCATCTCACCAAATGCTCAGCTCATCAAACTTCAGCTCACCAAATTCTCATCTCACCACATGGTCAGCTCACCAAATTCTCATCTCACCACATTCTCAGCACGGCTATCACGCGACGGCGCGCGAGCTCTCTTGATTTTTCCCGCATTATTCGTCTGTCTCTAGAACACTTAGAACAAGAGGTTGTAGTGCGAGAAAAATCGAGAGTATGTCGCGGCCATCCCATGATAGACTTGCTGCTCACCAAACTGTTGACAAAATTTTGCGTCACCCTGGCCGGGAAGAGGGATTTTCCGCACTTGTGCCTGGCGTTAACTGCTCCTCTATGGCCAGCGGGCGTAGCACGGTTGCCATTTTATCACTTATCGTTGTGGTAAAGACGCCCATCACGCTCTGACAAGTATGCGAGTGCGAGAGTGACGGATGCCTTATCCACAACGATAAAATGGCAACCATGCTACGCCCGCTGGTGTGATGGAAAATAAATAAAAAGACAGGTATAAAATTTGGATATTTTATAAATAATAACGATAACTTAACCTAATTATTTTATAAATAGTTGGTATCAATCTCCTTTGCCTCGTCTATTTTGAACCCTTCATCGGTGAATCGGTGTTTTGAAGCAAGAAATTCAGCTCAATCTTGACACGGTCAAAGAATAATAAATTAATAAATGTTGGTCACCCTGCACTTAAAGGCAGATGGAGTATACATAATCGGAAGGCTCGCGGAATTAACATGTCTTATCACTTTTTTTAGCACACTTTTATTAGGTCGACCCACACTTTTATTAGGTCGACCTGTATGTAACTAACTATGTAATGGAATCTAAGGTAATTTAACCATCTCCAAGGATCGTAGCGCCATGGGCAGCTGTATGTAGTTCTGATGACAATCAATAATATGGTACTGTCGAACTGCTCTGATGATGGAGCCGGAAGATATGAACTGGAACTTCATGATGGAACATCGTATCATAGCTGTTTGGATTTGTTAGAAAAGTCTTGTAATGAACTTTGACCACGATTAGGTTTAAAGGTCTGATGATGAAGCTGGAAGATAGGCACTGGCATTCCGTGATGGAATATCGTATCATAGTCGTGTTTGCACTTGTGAAAAAGGTCATGTAATGGACTGTTATAACAAACCTATTATATATTGACTAGACTAAAAAGTATAAAATAAATTAACAGTTTAAAAAACACTAGAAGAACACGTTTTTATAAATGCACGTAAAAACCATAAATAAATTATGGATCGTTCAAGTTGTCTCTATTTCTGGGCTGATGTGTAAACTATGTGCTTTTAATTATAATATTTGATTGTAAAAGCGTGGGGCGCTGGAACAGGAAATACTTTAAACGTTAAACGTTATGCTTTAGTGCGACCTCATGCAGCTTCCGCCAGGAAGTTAGTATTAGTTTACAAGAAAGTCTTTCCTGTTCCAGCGCCCCACGCTTTTACAATCAAATATTATAATTAAAAGCACATAGTTTACGCTTCAGCCCAGAAATAGAGACAACTTAAACGGTCCATAATTTTTGGTTTTTACGTGCATTTATAAAAGCGTGTTATTCTAGAGTTTTTTAAATTCCGACTTCCGAAATTTAGTGGCCGAATTGCATCAAAGGGACTGGACATGTTCGTTCCGTGGACGTTGTATACTTGTCTGCCTTTGAGTTGGCCGAATTGCATCAAAGTAATCAAAAAACAACTTTACCATCCAGGGTGAAAGATTCCAATTCCAATGACAATTTTATCATTAGTCAGCCACCTTAATTACAATATCACCCATATACAGTAGTACCACAAATATAAGTTACACTGATGTACCTGCGCAGAAAGCATTTTTTGAAAACATTATAACCAATCATAAGGCAGTGGCGTTTGCGCGGGTAAAATCTTCAACGCCCATTGGCCGAAATTGTGTGCGCGACGCAAGCAGCTTCGGCGCCTGCCATATTGTCTGGCGCCATAAGCAGGAAAGCACGAGGTCACCTGTCATTGCGTATTGTACCTTACGTATAGTGTAACAAGGTCTTTATTGAAATGATCAGACGTACGATTTCATTCGGTACTTGTCACCACTCGTCAGCGTGGACGAAGATTGCCGATGTAACTTATATTTGTGCTACTACTGTAGTGAGATGTTTTTAAGACGTTCGAATGCTATTATACCTTTTATTAACTTCAGCCACCACTTATCAGTTAGTAATGAAAATAAATTAATTTTGAAGACATTAGGATCGGTAGCATGAAGCTTAATATCGGTAGCAGGTTGGTACAGTTTCGCATCGCAACCAAAAAATAAAGTTTAGAAGGCGTAGGGTGGTGGGTTGACCAAAAACCGTTTATAATTTTTTAATAAACTATTTTCGTCATTAACTAGGCTACAGTTTGATTGCACGTAGAACCGATGGCCGTTGGGGCGGAAAGGTTCGAGGCGACCACGTATCGGAAGGTGCAACGTCGGTAGCCCCCACAAGGTGTACTGATGACCTGGTAAAGGTCGCGGGAGTCCGCTGAATGCGGGTGGCGCAGGACCGGTCATTGTGGCACGGTTTTGGGGAGGCCCATGTCCAGCAGTGGACGTCTTACGGCTGATAGGATGATGATGATGAGTTGAGAAACCAACTAGCTCGATATTCTACAGGTTGGCGGTGCCGGACTTGTCGACCAGCTCCAGCAGCGTGTGCAGCGACGTGTCGAAGAGCTCGCAGCGGATGGGCATCTCCAGGGAGTAGAAGGGGTTCTTGAGCGCGTAGTCCGAGTACAGCTCGTAGATGCGCTTGAGCACTGCGTCGCTGCCGGTCATGGTGGGTTCCGTCACCACTATGAACTTGATACCTGCAAAGAAGGTTCTTTGGTTAAACCAGTCGACGCCAAGCAACACTATGGGTGGGTTGTACCAAACCATCTGTATTTATAATATAATTTTACACGGGTCTAACGCGATACTTATTTACCTTTATTTCTGACGTTTCGACACGGGTTGCACCGGTCATGGCCCCAGCAAGTTGTCAACTGAGGTATGGGTATAAAAATGTCCGAAAAAGTCTACTACCCGCCTTTATTTTCCTAATTGTCTAGATTGTTTTCCCGTGTAAAATAATATTATAAATATGTGTGTACAGTGCGAGAGTTGAAAGTGTTATAAACCAGCTGTAGTCGTAAGCAAAGAGTACTATGTATATATGTCGTAAGCAAGTCTGAAGTATGGAAAGTTTGACAAGTTTCTTTGGGATGACAGCTGCCAGCGCCATAATTAACGTTGATAGAATAGAAACACTTTATTCAACATCACATGACAATTCTAGTTACATGGGAACCTTAAAAGTAGACTTAACATGTAAAATTTAAAATTAATCCTACAGTTATCATTATGTGATGTTAAAAAGGGGCTAGCCTCAGCATAATGTAATCGGTCTGTAATCGAAAGTTAGGAAAGTAGCAACTGTATCTCGCGTATCTCCGATAACAGATGGACTATAAAGTTTATAGTCCATCTGTTATCGGAGATACGCGAGATACAGTTGCTACTATAAAGGCCTTATGGAAAGGCCCAGTCGCCAAAAGAAAAATCTGCAGATCAAGCAAGAGGTGGGCAGACGTACAAGAAGTAGCAGGCAAATATGGATGGAAAAGGGAAAGGGCAGAGAATGTAGGAAAGAGCTGGGGGAGGCCTATACCCAATTAGCGATCCATATTAAATAAAATATCCAAAACTTTTTATAAATTCTACACCTGTATCAATATGGAAAATGGAAAGGCTAATTATTAATATTATTATAATAGCTTCCGCCCGCGACTTCGTCTGAGTGGATCCGGGATAAAAACTATCCTATATCCACGATATAAACTATCCTGGTGCAAAATATCCAAATTGGTTAAGCCGTTTAAGTGTAGTTGAGTAACAAACATCCAAACTTTCGCATTTATAATATTAGTAGGAACTACTTCCTACTATTATGTATAATCTTTTGTGCATTTGCCTTCTCCTTTATGCCTACTCCCAAGCTCCTCCATAATTTCCACAAAACAGATGATGCAGCTCAGCGGGGGCACCTTGAATTCCTTTGGTTGTGGCAAGGGCACGACATTCACACAGTAAGTACTCACCAGTAAGAGTTTGGAAGCAGGAGAGCTTAAATGTGTCCGCGGTGAGACACTCAATGCCCGAGCACTTGGGTATGGGGCTCAGCTGGCTGGCCAGAGCAAATAGCGGGTAGAACATACTGGCCAGTACAATCTTCTCATTTGTTGTGGCTCGGGGTCGCCCAAACTTTAAGCTTAGAGGATAGTTTTCCTGCAAAAAAATGATATATACACTTAGGTTTTTTTTAACTAAGCTTCATTGTATTTTATGAACAAGATACATCATAATGTTCTTGACTGCTTTAATTGTTATTGACCCTATACAACTCTGTCAATATTACTATTGTACCTATTTTTGTGTTTTGACGCTTAGAGGCTGTACACATCTCTAAGATCATTAAGGATTCATTATGGTCATCATTAGAATAATTATTATTACTTGTATCTGGACTCTCTGAGACCTTATATTACATTTAATGATCTCATAAACTTTTTGTTAATTCTGATAGAGACCTTATAATAGTAATAATGTGAAAATAATTATATTTTGTTTTATTCATTTTTATTTAGTGACATTTAGTTCTTAAACTTCCAAATGATTATTGTTGTAAGTTTTTTTTAAGTGCCCTTCTTGTGGCCTATTTGCCGAATAAATGTTTGATTTTGAATGCCTTAACAGCTTAAAACATTGTAAGTTGATACAAAATTATGTGGAGCTAAGGAGAAGTAAGAACACAGAAGGGGCAGCCATCTTAGTCCTATTATTATGAGTGTAAGGAAATCTAGTAGTAAATCGCCGAAACCCAATTACTTTCAGTTCGACAATTATTTGTCTGTAGGGTCGCCGTGATGATGCATAAACTCACTCTCAGCTCCCCCACATACGCAGCATTGCAACGCAAAAGGGTTTTTCGTGTTCCACTACCTTTGACAAAAACATCTTACTCGCGACGCTTCCCACAATTTCTACATCCATACATTTACAACCAAATATTAAAAGCTTTCAACATTCAAACCTCGTCCCTAAAAGAACTGCTGTACACCCTTAAGAAATGGTTAATCTCTCTTTCCTACAAGGCCACCGAAGACATACTAAAACCCTTGCAATAACGCACCTCATACACAGGATACACACTCTCTCACACACACACACACGCTCACACACACACCAAAATACACATACACCCATACACAAACCTGGAGCATAACTGTATGAATAAGTTAAGTATAGTCCTTTGTGTTTAAGAATCTTTGATATAGGTAGCATATATTATATTACTTCACGCCTCTATAACTGACAGATCTGTATCCTGCGCATCTTGTTGGTAAATCTTAGTTTAATGCCCCAAAGTCCTCACGACACAGGCTCGACCTAGTGTGAGGGCTATTGTTTGCTCTAGGAAGCTGTTGTATACATTATATAGTTAATCTAAATTTAATTACTAAGGTTTCATGTAATGTCAATGTGGAAATAAATATATTTGTATTTGTATTTGTATTTGTAAATAAAGTATTTGTTCCCCAAATTCCATGTTAAAAATAATACACTGTATAAGAAGATTTTATACTCTGGTGTAGAACTGGCTTAGAGATGGGGTATGGGGTATTATGAGAATTGGTGTACTAAACATACCTTAGTTTCTATGACAGTGAAGACATCCCTGCCATCTTCGGTCGTTCTCCCCGTCACAGGAGATCCGTTTACAGAGAGTAGAACGTGTCCAACTGCAATATTTATCGTCAGCAAACAATAAATAAATAGGTTACGTCGCAACCATTTTTTTCACCGTTTTTATCAAGATCAAGTGGTAAGTGGATTATTAAGAATCGTATACATGAAGTAGTATAAAAGGCTTACCGTTTACTCCGTCTCTTTGCCCAAATACTACGACAACTTTCTTGTTTTCGTATTGCAGCTTGATATCCAATGGAAACCCAAAAGTTTTCTCCGTTTCGACGCGTGGAATGTTGTGATCATAATTGTATATAAGTCCTCCTGACTTACTTACGATAAAAACACCGTATATTACCATAATTGATGCCTAAATTTAACATTTAATAGAAATAAGGTGCATTTATCATCAAAACAACAGTTAACACCACCCACAGAAACAGACAGAAAACCTACGTTCTGAAATCATAACTTTTCATGACACGTCGTGAATTCATGAATTTATTGAACTATTTTGATAGTGGATTTATATTATGCACACCTAATAGAGTCTGGCCAGGGAAAGATGATCCTAGAAAACCGCGGCAAATTTAAAAAAACAGCGTGTTGCAACACTGTGTATAACGCGATGAAATAAAAGTGATACTTGCACAATTATTAATTTTCTTCATTTCTCAAAATGCAACTGACCAAACAGAAGGAAGTACTTAAAGTTATATGAAATAGTACTCTTTAAATTCATTCTACTTTATATTTAAGAAGATTATTCAAAACCACTCCAAAATTTAAATTTTGGCGAGACATGATAATTGAACTTTTTATGATATTCTTCAATGTGAATAATATTAGCAGTAAGCCACCCTTTAATTCTCTTAGAAACCAAAAACAGACCAATTTATTATGGAACAGTTACTTTCTTAGTTACCATATCAAGTATCAAGATTAGGACATCACACTAATTTAAAGCGTTTGACACATTTGACAATCTCATTACTGTTGCCATATAAATCTCAGTATCACGTTTCGATGGCCAGACTCTAATCAAAGCAGCATTTATTTTTTTCTGTCGTATGTCTAGGTCACAGTACACTAAGCACCTTTAATAATTAATTGACAAAGTTTAACCGCTATTAGATTCCGAACGTACTGTTTTGACATTTGGCCGAATAGTATTGCCAGTCATCATTTTAATTCTATTGAATGTTGTCCACTAAACGTATTTGAAAGCTTACCAATTATGCCAAAGCTGGACCCACTAGTTAGATTAAATCACGCGGCAACTAAGACCACCATTACCTAAAAACATACTCCACCCCTTCGATGGGGTTCAAACGTAAGACGACGAGTCTCTTAGCTACATCGTTTAACACGGATCGTTAGACTCCTATTTCATAAGTACCTACAACCTGTAGGTAACCTGTGTTACAAGTGGGTGGAAGCTTCTTTTCGATAATTTCAAAAGTAAGCTTCCTGTTCAGTTTGAGTTCACTGGGCTCAACTATTATCAGACTGAAGGTGATAATAATTGTGTATCACACGGCCCATCAAAATGTATTTTAATTCGTTTGGATAATAATGACAAGCGATCGTAATTTTGGAACATTTCTTACTCGTCGTAATTAGGCATACCTTTCCTTCAACCGTGGGTAAAGATGCTATATGTCTTCAAATTATGTAAGTCGTTGAGAATAGTGCTATGGTCATTTCGCCCCACTTCTGCCCTTCTAGCACTGATTATCCATATAGGCAAACTAGGCGCGCAGCAGCAGCGCAAATTTATTCGTAATAATTTTTACGTCACACAAACACCTGCTATCTTGGGGCATACACGAATTCACCGCCCTAGGTAAGTAATGTACTATTACTTGTATGGTCTCTAGGGGCGCCGATGAGGTGCTTGCCTAGGGCGCTCTCGACATTTAATCCACCTCTGCCTTCTAGCACAACTTGCTGCGAAGTCGCGTCTCAAATTAGAACACTTAGAAAAAGACGGATAGCCTTTCTCGCCGCGAGACAGCTCACGCGCGGTCCTGTGCTAACCGTGCTGGGGGCTAGCACATCACGCTACCATGCCATGTCGCGCTCGACTCACAAACTCCAGTCTCATTCGCATTTACGAATAAGAAGCAGGAATGTAGACTTTCTCGCCTCGTGCTAGGCCCCGCTGGTGAAGGGTTAACTTGGGTCGGGTTTAGTTCCAGAGATGTAGGCTGGGTTGCACCAAACTGTCTGTAATCGTAAGCGGTGTTCGCTAAAATCTGATTGTATAGCAAGTTTGACAACTTTCTACGGAATGACAGCTGCCGGCGCCATATTTAACCTTGATCGCATGTAGGTCATCGTAAGCTGGTGGCATTGTGCAAGTTACAAATTGTACAAGTCTAAACTGGGTCCAAGGACTGGCCATTTGACTTGTAAAATTGTTACTTGTAGCTTTGTGAAACGGGACCAATGCGACAAAAAATGAATAAAAAACCAATTAGTTTACAATAAAAAATTTATTGATATAATAATTATTTATTCATAATTATAACAATCGAAAGGGGCGCGGGCCCTCCGCTACACCTACCGTGAGCACTCCTTTGTACTTCCTACACACACTTTATTGCTGTCCCGTCGTCCTGGGGCAAAGTAACTTGTAAATAATTCAAAATAAAAGCCCTTAAAAAACGTTCACACAATTAAAAGGCCGCCGGGACGATCCTAGCATTATCAATAACGATACAATTTTTGATGAATACCCTCACAGAATGTATTTACAAAGCTGGCACCTGTTGTATTAAGCTACTCTGAAATCCCTACCAATCGGTAGCGGGGAGTGGGAGCGAGAGTACTGAGCGCGGTCTCTCGCTCTAACATATGGCGCACGCACCGCTGCCACCGCCGCTGGAAGTTGTGCCCGAGCACCTGCCTGCAGCGCACGTTGCTTTTTTAATCAGATTTCCTGATACGGTTTTGGAATTATGGCACTGGTATTTTAATCAGGTCTTGCACTAGCCGTACCGTACCAAGACTTCAGCGATAAGAAAGTTTGCGTGACACACAATTGTAGCAATTCATTCATCACCTTAATTGTATGGCAGTTAGCGTAAAGTACAATAGTCGCACTTGAGTAAACCAGCCACACCAAATGCAGAATTTGGAGTAGCTTTACAATATAGGTCCCCAGCCTA
Organism: Epinotia bilunana; assembly: GCA_947049275.1. Taxonomy (NCBI): domain Eukaryota; kingdom Metazoa; phylum Arthropoda; class Insecta; order Lepidoptera; family Tortricidae; genus Epinotia; species Epinotia bilunana. Next base: position 39,875,636 of record OX346253.1, on the reverse strand, counting down.
ACATGCGTGAGGATTTAATGCAGTTAGTATCTTCTAGAAGTTAAAAATATGTATTAAAATTAACTGGCTTTGTTTCTGGTAGGTAACTACTGCATTGAAATGGCGATCAAGCACACTCGTTTTTTTTTATTTGTTATTGTTTCTGAATGTGTCGGGTATTACTTAATATGCACCAGCCGTAGATAGGGGATTTAACCTATCGGAACCTGGACGGGTCTAGACTTCAGTACTACATGTGACATCATATGATGACGCTGAGCACCAAGAAGACGACAGTAAATTAACCATACTAAATTGAGAAGTAACAGAAGAGTAATACATTCTTGACGTCTAATGATGTTTATAATTTAGTCGTGTTATATCGGTGACGTCTACGCGACGTCAGTTTCAGAACAATATTTTCACAGTTGGTGAAAAACAAGTTGGTGACAAACAAAAAAGCCGCCACTAAGTCCCTGTTCCCACTTCTCTGTATTTCTAGTCGCTCACTTATAATGTAGTCGCTCGGATACAATTTTAATATCTGAACTGGATTAATCACAACCAACTTTTTGTAAGCTCGTTCTGGATTTTATTATTAATCAATATTCGTCGTTAGTTTAGTTAATTTTTCGCTTACTTAAATTCATACCGCTCAAGTTTTTAAAACAGTATGTCATTATCATTGTCGCCTAGTTTTTTTTTATTCGATCTTTTTATGATTCCCCTTATCTAAATCCTCTATCTACGTTAGCACATCTATGGTGGATAGTCACCCTTAGGCAGTAGCATCGCATGTTCGTCCGCAATGAATCGGATAAGCGGGTCTCCCACGGAGCCTAAAGCTTTGATTGAGGTTGTGTTTGGTACAAAAATAGAGCCAACTGCTCTCCGCTTCTAAATCTCTTGCCGTGCCCGCCACTAGACGGCGGGTCCTACGCTAAACCATACTTAATTTTACTGATATATTTTAAGTCCACTTTCATTCGAAATACGTGCTAAAATAAATATAAGGCTTGAAGGCCTCAAGCATTACGCGGCAGGACACAGTTATATGTTAGAGCGGGAGATACAGGTATGTCACTGTCCCGTTCTATCAGATAGCTGCGTCTCTCTTCTAGCAGCGTTGTACAGTCGCCATCACATACATCTGAGCGGTCAAGGGGTTCACAAACATCTGAACATGACTTTATTGACAAAGCCATAGAGTGCATGTTCAGATATTTTTGCTGAATAGTACAGATGTATGAGATGCTGAGTATAGGTTAGTTAATGATTTTTTAATCATAACTTAACAAAAGTAGACTATCGCGTATAATAACTATTTATTTACCTCGACATTGCAATTCATACGCGATTTTAGCATGATTTTGTTAAATTAATGTATAAAAATCGTAGTTTTTATAATATAAGTCGCCCGTTAAAAGTAAATGTACGTTATTTAACGCCTTACAAGTACTATAGCTAATTACTCTCGATTTTAAAACTAATTATAAAGAAACCACGCAACTCCGTCGCAATCGACTCTAATCGATAATCTATTCAGTCGTTTGGTTCCTACGGCTACGTCGCTCCTGCACAGACCCTATTCGAGTGAGGATCGTGAATCTCACGATATAGCATGATTCCGTCAAATCAAATAGACAATAATAGTAAGACATTTGCATAATCTCTACTTGGTACGCTTGAGATTTTACGAGTTGGCAGAATTACACCATCATCCATTCAAAAAGCAACTGCCGTCCGAGGTAAGATTACAATTACACTGACAGTTTTTTAAAAAGTCGGCCATATTAAATAGTCTAAACCATACTTTGGTATCACTTAGCGCATATCAGAAATGCAGTAGGTTTTCAGTTTCCCTTCGCGTATTATATTGGGTAGGTTCTTGTTTAAGAGTCCGCAGTAAGTTCGGCCGAATTACACCTTTCCATACAAACGGAGTTCCGTTCTCATTTTAAAACTACGTGTTGGATTGTGACGAAACTTTGCATATACAATGACATGAGGTATATCTATGTTTGTAATTAGTTTATATGGTTCCCGTTTATTAAAAAAAATACGAAATACAGTAAAAACAAGTTTTGTAAGTATGAAAAACTTAAATTCGCTGTATTTTTTTACTATGGTATCTGAAGCTATTTTAACTAATTACAGACCTGGATATACCTCATGTCATTGTACATGCAAAGTTTCGTAAGAATCCAACACGTAGTTTTAAAATGAGAGCGGACTCTTAAATGAATATAATATGTATAACCGCTCACTTGATTGCGGAATTTTAAAAATGTAGCCTAAATTGCTTCTAACTTTTCATTATAAGAGCATCCCATACTGCGATTGTCAACCACAGTTGCCACCATCGGTTTAGGGGTCCGCGAAATTGGCAACTATGGCTGCCGCTAGAAAGTGAGCGGTTATGATAGGCTGATTGTCCACGGTCCCCGCATTACCCTAGCTAACCTATGAAGCGGCCACTCTTAATCTCAACCCCACACTCCTGACACTGACAGGGCCATTCCCTAGAGTCCACAGCAGCCCACTGCCGTTAGTGAAAATCCCATACTGGGCCGGTATACGGTAACACGACAAATATCCCTTAAAGGGATAAGTTCGCCTTTGTACTTTGATCTATTGTGTGACATGCATATTCTTGTGTCGAATAAAGTGCTTACATACATACATACATATCCAAATGTGTATTTCAAACTCAGAATAACATAAATTAAGTGTGGATAATGGAACACTGGTTCTGTTCGCAGCGCGTCAAGTGTCAATCTCAGTTCACTGGCAGGACTATAGGGAACCGCCCAACCAAAGACTCAGTTGCAATAACTCTAACCAACTCTATAGGGTGGAGTCATTAATCATTACACGGGACCTAGCTTGCTCCCAGGATTAACTCGCGAGTGCGAGCGAGAGGTGCGACGTAATGATGAATGACTCCATTTTCTGATTCCATAACAGTGACAGCATATTAAGTTCACATTTTTAATGATTATTTCAGCAACTAAGCATGTTGGAGTATCAAATCACAATCATAAGACGATACAAATCCTACAAAATTAGTAAAACCGTCGACATTTTAGTTACTTGACCTGGAAGAGCGTTCATATACATTATCATCACTTTGGGGTATAGGCAAAATTGTTCTGTCCATAAAACATGGTTTTCGAACGCTCGCTAACAAGTATTATCAATATTATCATTATAGCATTTTCGTGTCCCATCGGTTGAATGGCACGCACATTGCATAAACATGCGCGATGACTATCATAAAGTATTTAATATTTGGTAGTCACGCGCGTATCCACCGCTTCGCTCAACCAGCGAATTAATTTATGCTCATATTTGGAAAGCTAAATTCTATTACCACTCAAGTATTCGACCTGAAAACCATACATCATCAAATATTACACTTGGATTCAGGCACTAGCTATTATTGCCAAAGGTGGCGACGAAATTACCGCGAGACAAGTTCATAAGTCACTCACTTTAATACAAAATAGCCAGGATATGTATATATACAGGCTCACAATCGTAATGGCCAGTCGACATGCGGGTGACCCCACTGTTTTAAGTACTTACTGGAATAGTAACAAAAAAAGTGACTTTATAATGCATTTATTGCTCAATTCGAATTGAAGTTTTATAGTGGTCTGCACATATCTACCCGCCTCTTTCTAAGTGTTCAAATTAGAAAGAGGGCAGTTTATCACGCGCGCGGCCCTGCTTAAGCTGGGCACAATTTGCATAAAATCATAGATTTCCTACATATTAACTTTAATATGGTCTCTTTTGTGTTCGTATGATTTAAAAGTAGTCGTTTAGCGATTTCTTTAATGTACAAAGTGTATCATAAATCAACATCCTTCAATCCTTCATACTGGTCAGATACAATAGTAAGTATAGTAGTAAAATACTACGCATTATAACGTTAGTTAAATTAAAACTAAGCTATCAAGTGCTAAACATATAGGTACATTCAACATTCTCTAAAATATGTTACAACTTCTGCACAAGAACAATGTAAGAACATTGTCACATATGTTGTGATGCCAAATGCTACCATATTTGTACACTAGATTTATGTCATATTTGGTGGCGCGGAAGTACTACGTGTCAGAGCTCACCGCATCTACAATGTAATGTATGTTTGTGGTCGTGTAAATTCGGCAATGGTGTGTTGTGTGTGTCTGTATGCGTGTCGGTCTCCCTGCGGGCGCGGATGTGCGCACTCTGCAAAGAGAAAACACTACATTACACGAGACTCGTATGCTGCATGTACATCACGGGACATCGCATCGAACCTGTATGATACGTTGATACGATTTAATTCAAACATTTCCCCAGGTGATGATGCCAAATGAATGTTACCGTGAGCGTATGCGTAGTACACGCCATGCTACTATGAGAGATGAGAGAATCACATGAGTTTTAGAAATACTTCGGTTCTCATTCTGTGCTGACGAAAGACGTGTCAAAATGTCTACATGATCTCATTGAAAGTGACAGGACTAAGTTATTTTTCTCTTTTAAGATGTTTTTCCACTGCGAGGTGCTGGTTGTGCCTGGCGGAGTGCGAGCGGCACTAGCAGCGCGGGCCCCACAGGCGCAGCGAGTAGTCGTCGTGTACGTGCCTGGCGGAGTGCGAGCGGCACTAGCAGCGCGGGCCCCACAGGCGCAGCGAGTAGTCGTCGTGTACGTGCCTGGCAGAGTGCGAGCGGCACTAGCAGCGCGGGCCCCACAGGCGCAGCGAATAGTCGTCGTGTACGTGCCTGGCGGAGTGCGAGCGGCACTAGCAGCGCGGGCCCCACAGGCGCAGCGAGTAGTCGTCGTGTACGTGCCTGGCGGAGTGCGAGCGGCACTAGCAGCGCGGGCCCCACAGGCGCAGCGAGTAGTCGTCGTGTACGTGCCTGGCGGAGTGCGAGCGGCAATAGCAGCGCGGGCCCCACAGGCGCAGCGAGTAGTCGTCGTGTACGTGCCTGGCGGAGTGCGAGCGGCACTAGCAGCGCGGGCCCCACAGGCGCAGCGAGTAGTCGTCGTGTACGTGCCTGGCAGAGTGCGAGCGGCACTAGCAGCGCGGGCCCCACAGGCGCAGCGAGTAGTCGTCGTGTACGTGCCTGGCGGAGTGCGAGCGGCACTAGCAGCGCGGGCCCCACAGGCGCAGCGAGTAGTCGTCGTGTACGTGCCTGGCGGAGTGCGAGCGGCACTAGCAGCGCGGGCCCCACAGGCGCAGCGAGTAGTCGTCGTGTACGTGCCTGGCAGAGTGCGAGCGGCACTAGCAGCGCGGGCCCCACAGGCGCAGCGAGTAGTCGTCGTGTACGTGCCTGGCGGAGTGCGAGCGGCAATAGCAGCGCGGGCCCCACAGGCGCAGCGAATAGTCGTCGTGTACGTGCCTGGCGGAGTGCGAGCGGCACTAGCAGCGCGGGCCCCACAGGCGCAGCGAGTAGTCGTCGTGTACGTGCCTGGCGGAGTGCGAGCGGCACTAGCAGCGCGGGCCCCACAGGCGCAGCGAGTAGTCGTCGTGTACGTGCCTGGCGGAGTGCGAGCGGCAATAGCAGCGCGGGCCCCACAGGCGCAGCGAGTAGTCGTCGTGTACGTGCCTGGCGGAGTGCGAGCGGCACTAGCAGCGCGGGCCCCACAGGCGCAGCGAGTAGTCGTCGTGTACGTGCCTGGCAGAGTGCGAGCGGCACTAGCAGCGCGGGCCCCACAGGCGCAGCGAGTAGTCGTCGTGTACGTGCCTGGCGGAGTGCGAGCGGCACTAGCAGCGCGGGCCCCACAGGCGCAGCGAGTAGTCGTCGTGTACGTGCCTGGCGGAGTGCGAGCGGCACTAGCAGCGCGGGCCCCACAGGCGCAGCGAGTAGTCGTCGTGTACGTGCCTGGCGGAGTGCGAGCGGCACTAGCAGCGCGGGCCCCACAGGCGCAGCGAGTAGTCGTCGTGTACGTGCCTGGCAGAGTGCGAGCGGCACTAGCAGCGCGGGCCCCACAGGCGCAGCGAGTAGTCGTCGTGTACGTGCCTGGCGGAGTGCGAGCGGCACTAGCAGCGCGGGCCCCACAGGCGCAGCGAGTAGTCGTCGTGTACGTGCCTGGCGGAGTGCGAGCGGCACTAGCAGCGCGGGCCCCACAGGCGCAGCGAGTAGTCGTCGGAGGCGGAGGCGAGCACGTCGTGGTGCACCGGGTTCCACGCCACCGCGTTCACGCAGCGCGAGTGCCCCGCCACCACGGCCACCGGCTCCTCGCCGGAGATATGCCAGATGTACACCTGTCAACAGAAACAAACACGTATCGTTATAAGACTTGTCCACGAAAACAAATAGCCAATGTCTGGGGGCACGGCAGTGCCCCCGCCAAGTCAAGCAAAACAGCGACACGGCCGTACCATCCTTTTCTCGAAGCAGTTCAGGCCATTTTCGACCCTCTTATAAATTCGTTGTGGATAAAACTAGAAGCCTGCATTTTCATTAACCAAGCACGCATTAGCACGCAGGTTAGATGACTTCCAGCCTCCCGAACAAGCCGGTTTCCGAAGAGGCTTTAGTACCGTAGAACACATCCACACGCTCCGTCAGGTTATACAGAAGACCGAGGAGTATAACCTGCCCCTCTGCCTAGCGTTCGTGGACTACGAGAAAGCCTTCGATTCGATTGAAACCTGGGCTGTACTACAGTCTCTCCAGCGGTGCCAAGTTGACTATCGCTATATCGAAGCGTTGAAGTGTTTGTACGAGAACGCCACTATGTCAGTTCGACTCCAGGACCAGAACTCGAAACCTATTCTGCTGCAGCGAGGAGTCAGGCAAGGAGATGTTATTTCTCCAAAACTGTTCACCGCTGCACTGGAGGACGTTTTCAAAACTCTGGACTGGAGAAGGCTAGGCATCAACTTCAACGGCGAGTACATCACTCACCTTCGGTTTGCTGACGATATAGTAGTCTTGGCTGAGACCATGGAGGACTTAAGTACGATGCTCGATGACCTCAATAAAGCTTCCGAACGAGTTGGTCTAAGAATGTACATGGATAAGACGAAGATCATGTCAAATACCCATGTAGTACCAACTCCCATTACAATCGGACACTTCACACTCGAAGTTGTAGACGATTATGTATACCTAGGACAAACTATCCAGTTAGGTAGGTCCAACTTCGAGAAAGAAGTCAATCGTCGAATCCGACTCGGCTGGGCAGCGTTCGGGAAGCTACGGCACATCTTTTCGTCCAATATTCCGCAGTGTCTCAAGACTAGAGTCTTTGACCAGTGTGTGTTGCCAGTGATGACATATGGCACTGAAACGTGGTCGCTTACTATGGGCCTCATAAGAAGGCTCAAAGTCACCCAAAGGGCTATGAAGAGGGCTATGTTGGGGGTGTCTCTGCGTGATCGCATCAGAAATGAGGCTATCCGCAGCAGAACCAAGGTAACCGATATAGCCCTCCGAATCGCTAAACTTAAGTGGCAGTGGGCGGGGCACATAGCACGTAGAACCGATGGCCGTTGGGGCGGAAAGGTTCTCGAGTGGCGACCATGATTCGGAAGGCGCGGCGTGGGTAGGCCCCCCGCAAGGTGGACTGATGACCTGGTAAAGGTTGCTGGAGCCGCTGGATGCGGGTGGCGCAGGATCGGTCACTTTGGCACTCTTTGGGGGAGGCCTATGTCCAACAGTTGACGTCTTTCGGCTGATATGATGATGATGATGAAGCACGCATTGTATAAACACGATATATTTAAAATTTTATTCAATTTGAACCAGCGGTTTAAGATTTATAACTAGTCAGTTTCTTAATTTTGTCACTCACTGACTGACTCATCGATCATCAAAAGTCTAAGGCACTTCTAGCAGACACAGAAGCTTCAAATTTAGAATACAATTAGTGTTTAGTGTATAAATCAAGGGAACACTAAAAAAAATGCAATTTAAGTCTAGTTTTCTATGTAAACATATGAGATTACAAAATTATATTTGCAGTGAGTGGGACAAAAAATTCAATATCAAGAATGGGATATTGATAACACAATAAACCTACAAAAAGAAGTGAGATCCCATAAAAAACATTCCATGTAAAAAAGAGGCCAAGTCTCGAAACTCTTCCACCGTAAAAAGTTGTGAGATATTTCGTAGTACAGTCAGCATCAAAAGTAGCTGCGCAATCGAAGACGTCAAAAGCTCTTATTCCCTTGTAATAAAGACTTTTGACGTCTTCGTTTGCGCAGTTACTTTTGATGCTGACTGTACCAAATCTCAGGCATTCTTATTATTCTTTATTTGCTAGCTAAATACAATTTTGTGACTTGGCAATCACACAATAGTTACTACATAGTTTTACGTATGCAAAAATCCATAAATGCAGTAAAGTTGTGTGATTGCCAAGTTGCAGAATTTTATTTAGCTAGCAAATAAAGAATAATAAGAATGCCTGAGACTTGGAACTACGAAATATCTCACAACTTTTCACGGTGGAAGAGTTTCGAGACTTGGCCTCTTTTTTACATGGAATGTTTTTTATGGGATTGTTTATTCAGGTTTTCAATAAGGGTGTAGACACTAAATAAAATAATCAAATGCATAAAAAATCAATGCAATAGGTTAAATAACCACAAAGTTGTGTCCAAAGTTTAAAGAGGGGGTATATTTTGTCCATTTTCCACAAAACGCGCCTTCATATGAAACGATTGTTATTCATATGAAACGATAGTTCAAATATCTGAATGGGATTTTCATCACCAGGCATATTTTTTTGCCTTCTTTCTTTTGGAGTAATAATACATTTTGAGTCTACACCCGTATTTAAATGATTTTTTTTTAAGAATTCTAGTAAATAGAAGGACTCTTCACCGTTCCCGTCTTGATTGGCGTTATGCTTATATATTTATATTAGCTGCTATCCATTTTTGGGCTTACTTTAGAAATCTCTGGATTTTAGATTTTGTAATTTTCACATTTGGGTCACAGAGTTTTTTTTTTTATACTCAAACTAGCTTCTGCCCGCGACTCCGTCCGCGTGGAACTCGTTTTTATCGTAGCACCATATAAACTTTCATCCCTAATTTCACCCCCTCCGGGGATGGTTTCCGGGATAAAAACTATCCTATGTCCTTCCCCGGGATCCAAACTATCTTCATACGAAATTTCATCTCAATCGGTTCAGCGGTTTAAGCGTGAAGAGGTAACAGACAGACAGACAGACAGACACACTTCACATATTTTATAATATTAGTATAGATAGATAGATTATCGATACTATTATGTTCCGCGAATATCGTTCCAGACTCGTAATTACCGTATGCAGGTCATTATTTATTATTTATATTTATTTATTTGTTAACAACTAAAATCAGACATGAATAGTAAGATACATTGCTCCACAAAACTATATCAATAGTTTGACTGTGGAGTCAAAATTACAGTCTCTTTTCTCTTTAACATAATATAGTAGTGTCTTAAATATCTTAAATGTATAGGTACTCTACATTTTTTTATAATACTATTAAAAAATGTACAGGGCATCAATAAGGTATTTTTGTAATCGATTCTTAAATCTACCTTTTTTGGGTTCATGAACAATGTCCACGGGCAGAGTGTTCAGTACCTATATAAGGTATACGTTTCTTTAGTGTCCTATCACCATAGTAACTGGACACTCTAGGTACTTCATACTTGCCCGCGGTCTTTGTCCTTGTGCTATGTTTGTGTTTAACTAGGTGTAAGTATGTCAGGTTGACATGGTTATTTACTGCTAACAAGTATTTCAGCTTAGAGCTTACCGGTAAGATTTTACATATTTTAAACAGTTTTTGGTAGTTATTTTTAGAGTTGTCTTTTGTCTTCTTATTCACAAGTAATTTCAGAAATCGGATTTGTAACATTTCTAATTATTCAATATTAGTTTTGAAAGTTAAACCATAGCTATCAAAGGCATAGCATAGGATGGATTCTACTATTGACTTATATAAACATTTTAAGATTCATGCCAGAAGTACACACATTTCTAAGCAATCGTTCAAGCTTTAAGGCTTAACTGGCATTATGCAGGATTTCACAACTTTGAAGGGAATGCAACTTATACATAATACTTCTTATACATAAAAAAAGAATACTCAGTTGGCAGTCTAGTTTGAACTACCTAAACCTGCTGGGTGACAGCGGGGACTTAGTTTTCGATGGCTACTTTTTTTCGTGAACAAGCCTTAGGGGGGGGGGGGGGGGGGACAAAAGTGCCAGCAAAACTGCCGGTATACGATCAGCTCGCATCGTTCACTGACAGATTTACGAGCATTTGCTGCTCCGTAATGCAAGGGCTACGAATGGCTTTGCAGCAGCGAGCAGCTCGCGACTGACAATAGGTACTTTTCCATACATTTCCAGTTCGGGAGAAAACGGTTTCCACTAACTAAATCTTAACAAATCACTTTTTGATGTCGACCGCTTCAGCATATTATAGGTTTCGATAAAAAAAAGTTATTGAGGTGCCTATAAGTTAGAATATATTGCATTTAAAAAAAAAAGGAAAATCTACTATAGACATAGTCTTTCAATGAGATTGGAAAATATTTGGAAGTGGAAAAACATTTTCTTTTTTTGTATGGACGAGTACGTATACTACGTCTTCCCTCTTAATTTTTACAACACACTCGAAAAAAGTTATCAATCACGCCAAATCAACGAGACATTTAGTGCGGAGTCAAACCTTATGTCAATGCAAGAAGGTTGCTATCGCACTGGGCTCCTTGACGCATTTATCAGTCGTTCGAAAGGATTAAAAGTAAGTGAAAAACATAGCGAGTACTACATAATCCAGCATTCCCGCGATTGATTTATATTGTAGCGTCTGGGGAATATTGAGTTAAACAACTTCTGCAGTCAGTTAAAACTGATTTTTATACATCAAAATAAACTTTTTACATATTACATGCTGCTGAATAGGTACGTGCGGCTAATTAAACATGCAGAGAAACCAATACCTTTTCACGCCACTGCTCGGAAATATGGCCAAAGATGGATTGAAATGAGAGTAGAAAGTAGATCTTAGTAGTACAATTCAAAAACAGTCAAACAATGTAGATTTGCAAAGTAGTGTAGTGTTTAGCGGCCTTTTTTACCATCTACTCTGCTATTGGTCGATTATTTTTGACATTAGTAACTCGTTCAGAAAATAACAAAATTATTAGAGCAACATTACATTTGTGCGTTTAATTAAAAAATTTAAACATTAAATTCGCTCAATGAATGTGTACTTTTGCGATTGTAAGCGTTTTTTATTTAAGTATGTGAAAAACGCCTTTGCATGCTTAAAAAAAGTATAAATAAAAAATTTGAAAAGGCGGGAAGGAAAATTTCTTCTGTCTGTTCTCTAGATCGGAAACAAACATTCAGATAATTGTATATATTCTGTACGATTTGAAATAAAAATAAATAACAATGAGTGACACGAGTACGGACATGGATCTTACACCGCCGGAAATTCAAAACACTGCAAAGTCAGTCGAATTCGAAATTTATTGCCCATTAAATCCCGACTAATCCCGAGATAAATATAAGAAAGTGTATGAAAATTTCAAGACATGGCAATTAAATAAAAAAACAAACTCTTTCTCTGAAAGTGTAATGCTGACGTATTTTGATGAACTCTCGAATAAATAAAATCCTCCACTTTATGGGGCATTTATTCAATGCTAAAGGCAACGCTTCATACGGAGCACAACATCAATATCAAAAACTACACCAAGTTACTAACTCTATTGAAAAGGCTATCAGAAGGCTTTCAATCAAAAAAATCAAAAGTCTTGACAGCGGAAAATGTTGAAAGTTTCTTGAGAGATGCACCTGATGAAGTGTTTCTAGCAACAAAGGTAAGTTATTTCACAACGTGACCGATGGTTATTTTTCCTTTCCGTTGCTTAATATATTTTGTATTAACCAAATTATTATCATTATTACAGGTCATTTTAATATTTGGAGTAAATGGGGCATGCAGGACAGCTGAATTAATTAATATAAAAATCGATGACATTGAAGAACACCACGATATGATTTTGGTCAAACTGAAAAACACTAAAACAAAAATTTATCGGTCGTTTATCATTCGTGATGAATTTTTGGAAATTTTCAAAAAATATCAAAACCTCCGCCCGGAAAACGCGGGATGTGATAGATTTTTCCTAAATTATGTTAATGGTAAATGTACCAAGCAGCCTATAGGCCTATATAAACTTGGTGCTATACCAAAAACGATTGCGGCCTATTTGAAGCTACCGGACGCTGAATCTTACACCGGTCACTGCTTTCGAAGAACTTCGGCAACTCTGCTAGCAGACTCCGGTGCCAATTTAACCACATTGAAAAGGCATGGCGGTTGGACATCGGATAAGGTGGCAGAAGGATACATAGCAGACTCAGTAGAAAATAAAGTCAAAGTCAACCACCAAATTAATGAAGCGATAAATTCACGTGCTCGTCCGTCTACAACAGCAGACACGTAAGCAGGACCATCAACACCTAAGGAAACCTTACTGTCAAATTCACCTCATCTTGCATCATTCGATGATATCCCATCAGCATCACACTCCATACCGGCCGAAATGACACAAAATACTAACATAAATGTTCCGGGAAAAAACATTTCCTTGTCATTCCACAACTGCCCTCATGCGAATATCAATATTACTTTTAATTAAACTGTGTATTATACTGTGTACTCAACCTGTTTTATTTCCTTACATTAGGCGTGAAAAGCACATAGTAAATGCCTCGGTAGAAAGTGCAATAGATGGACTCGCATCTTCGCGGGCCTCACCTGCGGCTCGGCCCACGAACTAACTCGTCCATCTATTGCTTACTTTCTATACCTGGGCAACAATGTACTATTATTACCGCGATCGATTGCAAGAATGGCGCACTACGAAGCAAAGTTAAAAATAAGTGTACGGGGAAAAACAAAGTAAGCTTTTACATGTAGTTGTGCAAGTTGTTGACTGTTCGCATGTGAATCTGTTTTATTTATTTCCTAGGATACCAAACGTTATAAAACATGTTAACATGACATTGAATATTAAGAAAAAAGCCAATTACAGGATCAAACAGACAGACAGCGTTAGAATATGAAAATACTTAAACAATGTGTGTACCAACTCATACACAATTACACAAGCAAACAGAATAAGAATATTGTTTTGTTAGTGTTATAGATTTTCTTAATGTAATTTCTATTTGAACAAATCACATCTACATACTCAAGGTTTTTAACTTGAATGGCAGTTGATTAAGAATATCTCCCTGTTTACTCACCACGTCACTGCACTTATTATTATTTTTGTAAATCTTTAATTGTGACATTCCTAATTCTTAATTCTGTATGACATCTACTTACTATGGTCGATAATATTGATATTTTTTAAATCTGTTTAACACATATAGGCATTTAATATTTATTTATTTATTAGGTACACTTTACAGACATCATACATTCACAATATAAGAACACATGTGCTATGATGTAACCATTTATTATTGTAATTGTATTCCTATTTTATTTTACTTTTGTACGCCGCAACGCAGAACATAGAGGACTCCCAACCTAATTTAAGATCTGCAATGTATACTTACCTATGTTTCACAAAATAAATTACTTACTTACTTACTTACTCGCTACATTACCTTATTGAATGAAACACTTTCTTGACAACTTAATGGGGCTTTAAACGGGCAACATTTTTACGGCAGCGTGTGGCCGGCAAGTATGTGCATCTTGCTCTAACGTACAAAGTCAGCGTAAGACAGCAATAGTTGCCGGCCAGAAATTGCAGGAAAATGTGTCCTGTTTAGAAGCCCCATAATATACAATAGACAATTAGACAAAAGTCAAATCAGCTTCTTTTTATGAAACTGTCAAAAACGCTCCGTTAGTATGGAATTTGTAGGGATTACAGGCTTGTGACGTCATAATCAAACGTCCTTCTTGTTAGTTTTTATGAATTCAAAAATCTTAAAACTGACAACTGTTAGTTGCCCAGTATTTTTGTAATTTTTATCTGTTGCTAATGAAAAAATAAATTATTTTCACTGTTGTCAAATAGTTTATTCTTGTACGTATTATCCTTGCACATACTCATAGAGTAAACCTGAATGTCTGTCTAATTAGACCAGCTAGATGTGCTTCACGAATGTAACACCGCCATCTATCGTGAAATTGGTGCACTATAAAATGCAAAGCAACTAAACATTGTACATTAAAAGACTCGTTGCAAATCAGCGGGTATACCTTGTTGTCCTCGCTGCCCGAGGCGACGAAGTCCTGCCGCGCGCCGCCGAAGCACGCGTGGATGGTGAAGTGCCCCTGCGACAGCCCGCGGAAGCGGCGCACCAGCGTGCGCGCGCCTGCAACCAACAAGCCGCATCAAACCATTTGCCTTCCGTCTAATTAACCCGTCAAACGTGAGTCTTTCTCTTAGCCCGTCGCCCCGACCGCGCGAAGCCAATCAGGGTGCAGCCGTTAGGCACAACCGGGCGTGCCTTGCGCGCCATAGACCAAATCGAGATAGGCACAACCGGGCGTGCCTTGCGCGCAATAGACCAAATCAAGATAGGCACGGCACAACCGGGCGTGCCTTGCGCGCCATAGACCAAATCGAGATAGGCACAACCGGGCGTGCCTTGCGCGCCATCGACCAATTCGAGATAGGCACAAACGGGCGTGCCTTGCGCGCCATAGACCAAATCGATATAGGCACAACCGGGCGTGCCTTGCGCGCCATAGACCAAATCGAGATAGGCACAACCGGGCGTGCCTTGCGCGACATAGACCATATCGAGATAGGCACAATCGGGCGTGCCTTGGGCGCCATAGACCAAATCGAGTTATGCACAACCGGGCATGCCTTGCGCGCCATCGACCAAATCGAGATAGGCACAACCGGGCGTGCCTTGCGCGCCATAGACCAAATCTAGATAGGCACAACCGGGCGTGCCTTGCGCGCCATAGACCAAATCGAGATAGGCACAACCGGGCGTGCCTTGAGCGCCATCGACCAAATCGAGATAGGCACAACCGGGCGTGCCTAGCGCGCCATCGACCAAATCGAGATTGGCACAACCGGGCGTGCCTTGCGCGCCAGAGATCAAATCGAGATAGGCACAACCGGGCATGCCTTGCGCGCCAGAGATCAAATCGAGATAGGCACAATCGGGCGTGCCTTGCGCGCCATAGACCAAATCGAGATAGGCACACCCGGGCGTGCCTTGCGCGCCATCGAATAAATCGAAATAGGCACAACCGGGCGTGCCTTGCGCACCATAGACCAAATCGAGATAGGCACAACCGGGCGTGCATTGCGCGCCACAGACCAAATCGAGATAGGCACGCACGGTTGTGCCTAGCGCACCATAGACCAAATCGAGATAGGCACAACCGGGCGTGCATTGCGCGCCACAGACCAAATCGAGATAGGCACGCACGGTTGTGCCTAGCGCACCATAGACCAAATCGAGATAGGCACAACCGGGCGTGCCTTGCGCGCAATAGACCAAATCAAGATAGGCACGGCACAACCGGGCGTGCCTTGCGCGCTATAGACCAAATCGAGATAGGCGCAACCGGGCGTGCCTTGCGCGCCATCGACCAATTCGAGATAGGCACAAACGGGCGTGGCTTGCGCGCCATAGACCAAATCGAGATAGGCACAACCGGGCGTGCCTTGCGCGCCATAGACTAAATCGAGATAGGCACAACCGTGCGTCCTAGCGCGCCATAGAACAAATCGAGATAGGCACAACTGGGCGTGCCTAGCGCGCCATCGACCAAATTGAGATAGGCACAACCGGGCGTGCCTTGCGCGCCATAGACTAAATCGAGATAGGCACAACCGTGCGTCCTAGCGCGCCATAGAACCAATCGAGATAGGCACAACTGGGCGTGCCTAGCGCGCCATCGACCAAATCGAGATAGGCACAACCGGGCGTGCCTAGCGCGCCATAGACCAAATCGAGATAGGCACAACCGGGCGTGCCTAGCGCGCCATAGACCAAATCGAGTTATGCACAACCGGGCATGCCTTGTGCGCCATCGACCAAATCGAGATAGGCACAACCGGGCGTGCCTTGCGCGCCATACACCAAATCTAGATAGGCACAACCGGGCGTGCCTTGCGCGCCATAGACCAAATCGTGATAGGCACAACCGGGCGTGCCTTGCGCGCCATCGACCAAATCGAGATAGGCATAACCGGGCGTGCCTAGCGCGCCATCGACCAAATCGAGATAGGCACAACCGGGCGTGCCTTGCGCGCCAGAGATCAAATCGAGATAGGCACAACCGGGCATACCTTGCGCGCCAGAGATCAAATCGAGATAGGCACAATCGGGCGTGCCTTGCGCGCCATAGACCAAATCGAGATAGGCACAACCGGGCGTGCCTTGCGCGCCATCGAATAAATCGAGATAGGCACAACCGGGCGTGCCTTGCGCGCCATAGACCAAATCGAGATAGGCACAACCGGGCGTGCCTTGCGCGCCATAGACCAAATCGAGATAGGCACAACCGGGCATACCTTGCGCGCCAGAGATCAAATCGAGATAGGCACAATTGGGCGTGCCTTGCGCGCCATAGACCAAATCGAGATAGGCACAACCGGGCGTGCCTTGCGCGCCATCGAATAAATCGAGATAGGCACAACCGGGCGTGCCTTGCGCGCCATAGACCAAATCGAGATAGGCACAACCGGGCGTGCCTTGCGCGCAATAGACCAAATCAAGATAGGCACGGCACAACCGGGCGTGCCTTGCGCGCTATAGACCAAATCGAGATAGGCACAACCGGGCGTACCTTGCGCGCCATCGACCAATTCGAGATAGGCAAAAACGGGCGTGCCTTGCGCGCCATAGACCAAATCGAGATAGGCACAACCGGGCGTGCCTTGCGCGCCATAGACTAAATCGAGATAGGCACAACCGGGCGTGCCTTGCGCGCCATAGACCAAATCGAGATAGGCACAACCGGGCATACCTTGCGCGCCAGAGATCAAATCGAGATAGGCACAATTGGGCGTGCCTTGCGCGCCATAGAACAAATCGAGATAGGCACAACCGGGCGTGCCTTGCGCGCCATCGAATAAATCGAGATAGGCACAACCGGGCGTGCCTTGCGCGCCATAGACCAAATCGAGATAGGCACAACCGGGCGTGCCTTGCGCGCAATAGACCAAATCAAGATAGGCACGGCACAACCGGGCGTGCCTTGCGCGCTATAGACCAAATCGAGATAGGCACAACCGGGCGTACCTTGCGCGCCATCGACCAATTCGAGATAGGCAAAAACGGGCGTGCCTTGCGCGCCATAGACCAAATCGAGATAGGCACAACCGGGCGTGCCTTGCGCGCCATAGACTAAATCGAGATAGGCACAACCGTGCGTCCTAGCGCGCCATAGAACAAATCGAGATAGGCACAACTGGGCGTGCCTAGCGCGCCATCGACCAAATCGAGATAGGCACAACCGGGCGTGCCTTGCGTGCCATAGACTAAATCGAGATAGGCACAACCGTGCGTCCTAGCGCGCCATAGAACAAATCGAGATAGGCACAACTGGGCGTGCCTAGCGCGCCATCGACCAAATCGAGATAGGCACAACCGGGCGTGCCTTGCGCGCCATAGACTAAATCGAGATAGGCACAACCGTGCGTCCTAGCGCGCCATAGAACAAATCGAGATAGGCACAACTGGGCGTGCCTAGCGCGCCATCGACCAAATCGAGATAGGCACAACCGGGCGTGCCTTGCGCGCCATAGACCAAATCGAGATAGGCACAACCGGGCGTGCCTAGCGTGCTTGACGGGTTAACTGTGGCCTATACAGTTGTAGGATATTATTGGGTCAATCAACTTGTCCTTGCTTAGTTCAGTCTATTTGAAAAAACTAGCATACAAATCATATCATACAAATCGGGGGTCATTTTACGTCCGCTGGGCACCCGAGGAGATTGAAGGCAAATTAATATTTTTAATACCGTTGTTGCATTTAAAATTAATCGAGTAAGGAATGTAACAACAGCATACATCGTATTTTCTTGTAATCTTTCAATGGTACCATGGGTTCGTGTATACCAAAACATTCTCCAGAATGTGACGAATACTTTTCTGAAAACCGAATCAAAATCGGTTCAGCCAAGCGCGACATAATCGCGGACAAACATAAATTAATACACACAAACATATGGGTCAAACTGAGTACCACTTTTTTAAGGCGGTTAAAAAACAACCTAATCGAGAACCCTCTCCTTTTTTTGAACTCTGTTAAAAAGCAGAAACAGGCATTTTTACTGTCGGGTATTTAAACAAGGCAGATGCTGATATTGGACACTCTCAACATCTCTAAATATAGGCTAAGGTTAATGTAACGGATGTCAGTACTGGCAACAATACAATACTATACTAATTTTATTTATTGCTCACCAGATATAGCATAGCAGATAATAGAAAAATAGACGTAAATTAAACATATACAATGGTAGACAACAGGCGGTCTTATCGCTAAAAAGCAATAAAAACAGTGCTCCGAACAAATTAAAAGCGTAGCACAGTTCTTAGTATAGATACGTTGCTGGAGTTGAGTGTGTATACTGCAAACTAGCTATTGTGAAGTAGCTGTATAAATGTCCCAATTGCTTATGTATAAATGTTACTAACACTCTTGGATACTTTGTATATCCGAAATAAAGAAATTGATTGATTGATTGAAAAGCCAGACAACCTTTCAGGCAACGTTGTTTATAAAAATCTGTTGCACCCACTTTAGAATGACGCTTAGGTTGTTTCCGTTTATCACTTTGAAACTTGTGTTTGCAAGAAAGGCCAGAAGAGAGTAGCTACTAAGCCTCAAATCAATCTTGCACTTGGATATTTCGGAGTAGATCCTTCCTCACTTCGGACAGTATACTCGGCAATGTAAAAACCACTGTAGCCGAACAGCGAATAAATAAATAAACAAAATAAATATTAGGGGACGATCTTACACAAATCGACCTAGTCCCAAACTAAGCAAAGCTTGTACTATGGGTAGTAGACGACGATAAACATAATTATATATAGATAAATAAATACTTAAATACATAGAAAACATCCATGGCTCAGGAACAAATATTCATGCTCATCACACAAATAAATGCCCTTACCGGGATTCGAACCCACAGGCAGGGTCACTACCAACCAACTAGGCAAAAGCGGTCATCACGCGACTTCAATTCTGGAGGCCGTGGGTTCGAACCCCGGCTCGTATCTCTGGGTTTTACAAAAAACTTAAGTACAAAATATAATTTGATATTATAACAGTAGCTTTTCGGTAATGGAAACCATCGTGAGGAACCCAGTCTAATCCTATACAAGGTCAAGTTTTCCAGAGCTGGGAACGTCAAATGGCAGTCACTGTCGTAAATATAAATCTAGTGTCTTCGGTGTCCCCCTATTTCACCGACGAACTTTTCACCGTGTGCATTGTTTCGCAGAGTTCTCACTTCATCGAATTTTTGTTACTCAGTAACCATTAACTTTTTAGGTACTTACAGCTAAAAGGACATTCTGTAGAACCCATTAGGTTAGGTTAGGTTTGTTTTATAACAATCCTGAAAAGTCTACTGATTCTGAAACAAATGGTTTTCAATGAAATGAAAATTCTGCGAAACATACACCCTACCATTTGCCGAACATTTGTCGGTAAATCAAGGTACAACCAGTGTCTTCGCCTTGGGCTCAGGTGCCAGCGGGCCCCTGGACCAACGGGAGAACGATAAGAGGACGTTCTGTGTACTCACGGATGTCCCAGAGATGCACACCCTGGTTGGCCACGTTGAGCAGCAGCAGCGAGTCCGCCGCGTCCACGCACATCGCCATCACGGCGTGCTCTTCCTGGATACTGCACACAAAACAGTTAGGGTAACCTCTGACGCTAGGCAAAACTAATGCGGTGTTAAACCACTGATAAACGTTTTTCGCGTTAAGCCCCTTTAGGATCCTGGATACGTAATAGTACATTACGTACCTAGGGTGGTGAATTCGTGAATCCCCCAGATCGCAGGTGTTTGTGGCCCGAACTGAAGGTGAGGGCCATAAATATGCGATCTGGGGGTTTTACGAATTACCGCCCGTGGTGCGTACACGCGCGTCTTCTCCTGGGTGTGAAGTGAGATTTGCTGCTTCGCCCATGGGCGGTAAATCTCACTTACCGCCCAGAGTGACGTAAAGTATTTTAACACTATTCTTAAGACTTAAGTTCACCAATGTGTGCATATTTTTAGACTTGACTGTACAAGACACATGTTTCTCTTGGATCCTGATCAGAAATCAGTTACCGTAACGATTGCTACTAGTTTTGTATTAAGCAGTAACGCTGCTAATGAAATTTATAAGTTTAAAATGAATGGATAAATTGAAAAATTTAATGTTCCGAGCGGGATTCGAACCGGCGACCACAGACATACATGGCCCGTCGCTACAGGCATGGCCACATTGCAAACAAACCAATCAATAGTTTATAGCGGAAAAATGGACGAAGCTATCGCTCTTTATTTTATGGCGCTAAATAATTACTTTTTGCATTTGTGCAATCAAAAAAATAACAAAAAGTAAAGAATAGGCGACAGTGCGAGACGCCGCGCGCGGCCGTCGTGACGGAGATAATGGAGATGCACTCACAGGTTGCAGTCGGTGAGGTCGGTGAAGTCGTAGTGGCGCACGCGGTGGTGCGTGTCGGCGGCCAGCACGCCGCGCGCGGCCGTCGTGACGGAGATAATGGAGATGCACTCACAGGTTGCAGTCGGTGAGGTCGGTGAAGTCGTAGTGGCGCACGCGGTGGTGCGTGTCGGCGGCCAGCACGCCGCGCGCGGCCGTCGTGACGGAGATAATGGAGATGCACTCACAGGTTGCAGTCGGTGAGGTCGGTGAAGTCGTAGTGGCGCACGCGGTGGTGCGTGTCGGCGGCCAGCACGCCGCGCGCGGCCGTCGTGACGGAGATAATGGAGATGCACTCACAGGTTGCAGTCGGTGAGGTCGGTGAAGTCGTAGTGGCGCACGCGGTGGTGCGTGTCGGCGGCCAGCACGCCGCGCGCGGCCGTCGTGACGGAGATAATGGAGATGCACTCACAGGTTGCAGTCGGTGAGGTCGGTGAAGTCGTAGTGGCGCACGCGGTGGTGCGTGTCGGCGGCCAGCACGCCGCGCGCGGCCGTCGTGACGGAGATAATGGAGATGCACTCACAGGTTGCAGTCGGTGAGGTCGGTGAAGTCGTAGTGGCGCACGCGGTGGTGCGTGTCGGCGGCCAGCACGCCGCGCGCGGCCGTCGTGACGGAGATAATGGAGATGCACTCACAGGTTGCAGTCGGTGAGGTCGGTGAAGTCGTAGTGGCGCACGCGGTGGTGCGTGTCGGCGGCCAGCACGCCGCGCGCGGCCGTCGTGACGGAGATAATGGAGATGCACTCACAGGTTGCAGTCGGTGAGGTCGGTGAAGTCGTAGTGGCGCACGCGGTGGTGCGTGTCGGCGGCCAGCACGCCGCGCGCGGCCGTCGTGACGGAGATAATGGAGATGCACTCACAGGTTGCAGTCGGTGAGGTCGGTGAAGTCGTAGTGGCGCACGCGGTGGTGCGTGTCGGCGGCCAGCACGCCGCGCGCGGCCGTCGTGACGGAGATAATGGAGATGCACTCACAGGTTGCAGTCGGTGAGGTCGGTGAAGTCGTAGTGGCGCACGCGGTGGTGCGTGTCGGCGGCCAGCACGCCGCGCGCGGCCGTCGTGACGGAGATAATGGAGATGCACTCACAGGTTGCAGTCGGTGAGGTCGGTGAAGTCGTAGTGGCGCACGCGGTGGTGCGTGTCGGCGGCCAGCACGCCGCGCGCGGCCGTCGTGACGGAGATAATGGAGATGCACTCACAGGTTGCAGTCGGTGAGGTCGGTGAAGTCGTAGTGGCGCACGCGGTGGTGCGTGTCGGCGGCCAGCACGCCGCGCGCGGCCGTCGTGACGGAGATAATGGAGATGCACTCACAGGTTGCAGTCGGTGAGGTCGGTGAAGTCGTAGTGGCGCACGCGGTGGTGCGTGTCGGCGGCCAGCACGCCGCGCGCGGCCGTCGTGACGGAGATAATGGAGATGCACTCACAGGTTGCAGTCGGTGAGGTCGATGAAGTCGTAGTGGCGCACGCGGTGGTGCGTGTCGGCGGCCAGCACGCCGCGCGCGGCCGTCGTGACGGAGATAATGGAGATGCACTCACAGGTTGCAGTCGGTGAGGTCGGTGAAGTCGTAGTGGCGCACGCGGTGGTGCGTGTCGGCGGCCAGCACGCCGCGCGCGGCCGTCGTGACGGAGATAATGGAGATGCACTCACAGGTTGCAGTCGGTGAGGTCGGTGAAGTCGTAGTGGCGCACGCGGTGGTGCGTGTCGGCGGCCAGCACGCCGCGCGCGTCGCTGCGCGTGGCCAGCGCGTTAACGCGCACGCCGTCCCAGCTGTTGAGCAGCTGGCCCTGGGGACATACACCAGTACGTGGGAAACAGCCCCGCTAGCCGTGGGTGCAGAAGGCTAACACCCTCCCCTCAGCTATGACAATGGACGGCAGTTGGTAAATTGCGAAGTATTTTGGTCGTAATGTTTCAATATTCAGATTCAGATTCAGAACATTATTGGTAGAATGTCATATTTTACAGGTTAATATCATATCAATTACTATTGATCATAAAATGATGATTGATGGTTTCATCATTATTTCATAGTTTTGAAAGTTGTGGGTACCTTGTTGTTTTATGAGTGGGTCCTTGATATATTGGTCATAAACGCATCTACGCTGTAGCAAGCCATTTTTAGGACGTTGTAGATTTGAGGGCCTAGCACGCTGAGTGACTGCCGAGCCCTGGCCAATCTTCGTTGCGGGACGAGCAGCAGGTGGTGCTTTGTGTTTGAGATTTTTTTTATGATTTCTCCGAACATACAATTCATTTACCATTTGATGTTATCCAAGTGTTTCAGTTGTCCGAAAAACTTTTACAGCTACAGTCATTTGAGCTTTGGCTTGTTACAACTTTTGTTTCACAGCCAATTTTTTACTTATCAAAATAAATCAAATCAAAAATATTTATGTCGGAGAACTTGATCCATATTTTGTTAGAAATCCTTAAATCTTATCCGTCACTAGTTTCCGCATTCCATAAGTTTAGCCAAATGTTCATTTTGAGTAAAGTTCAAAGTAGTTTCATAGAAACCCTGAGGCAGGTCAGTGTAGGTACGACGACGAGCGAAGCGAGGAGTGTTAAGCGGATGCGTTGATTCGAGTCGGCTACGCCCCCTAGACAGAGACACACTTATGCCTCCCGCACACGAGATAAAGCGTTGCAACACTCTTCGGGAATGGCTTTTTTGGACAAATTTCGATAAATATCTAACTTAGTGAAGTTTAATTTATATTTAATTACTTAAGTGAGATTTTAGATGAGATAAAATACTATAGTATTAACTTGATTTAGTCGTAAAATTATGTATAGTTTGAGCAGGCCGAGTAAAAAAGGAGAATAAGACCCAACTTTGGATTTTTATTCTATCTAGGAAAATTAATTAAATCAGATGAACAATCATATAGTCAAGAATCATATACGAGGTGCGGTCCAAAAGTTTCCGGCCTAACAGAGCCAAGAAGTATATATATTTACATTTTATTTTTTATTTTTCGATATAGTCTCCCTCTATTTCAAAGCACTTTTCAGATCTCTTTATAAGCATTTCTATCCCCTTATAAAAATACTCTGAAGTTTTGTCCTCAAAATGGGCGACCGCACGGGTCACTTCATCATCTGAAGAAAATCTTCTTCCTCTTAAGTCTGCCTTAAGTTTCGAGAACAAATAATAGTCACTGGGGGCCAAGTCGGGACTATAAGGTGGGTGGCGAATTTCCTCGAAGCCACATTTTGCAACAGCAGCCTTGGCAATTGCGGCATATGAACGGGTGCATTGTCGTGGAGAAGCCGAACACCTCTGCGAAGTTTTCCACGACGCTTCTGTTTGAACGCCTCTCGTAACTGCTTAATAAGGGTGGCGTAGTAGCTACCATTTACCGTAGTATTCCTTTCTTTTATGTCAATCAGTAGTATTCCGTGACAATCCCAAAATACCGTAGCCATTATCTTTTTGGTGGATTGTGTTACCTTGGCCTTCCTTGGCGGCTTTTCACCAGGACGACGCCACTCCATTGATTCCCTTTTGGAGAGAGGATCATAGTACAAAACCATGGTTTCGTGCCCCGTAACAATTTACTCCAAAAAACTCTCTCCCTGTCTGTCTTAATAATATTTGCTTTGCACTACGTACATTATATAGCTGCATAATAATATAAGAACGTAATTATAATTTCCTCTGTTTTCAAAAACGATTATAATAATCGAGTAAGAAAATCGCAGTGTACAGCACTATTCTTACTTTCGATAGAAAAAATGAGAAATCTACCTTGAACATGACTCGACAGTTTGAATAGCTTATTTTTCGTCGTTGGTTTTGAACGCACACCAAGTCTGGCTCGTCAAATTAAAGCCGTAATAGAAAACTGGCGTTGGCACACGATCGCCCGCTACTGTTTTGATGAAAATAATGAAATAAATGGTTTTTTAATTAATAACAGATGTTTAAGGACAAATTGTACTTACCAATGAAAGGAAACACTTCGATTAACAGCTCCACCTTTATTGGAAGTTTTTGAGCAACTAATTATTGCGCAAACAACCATTTTGTTTTTAAAATGTGACGTCGCACGCAGACCGCGGTCGGGAGCAGACTGAAGTTCGCGGCGAGCAATGGTGCCACCGTGTCATCATTTCGCCACGCGAAGTACATATACACTTATTCCTTCTATCTTGATATATTTCTGTGAGCCAAGTTCAAAGCCAAAAGGAACTGGCGACGCAGCAGCCGTGTGTTATATTACACGAACCATTTGGAGCCACTTTTTGAGTCCTTAATAACTCAAAATCTATTTAACATAGAAACATGAGATTTGGTATATTATGTATTCGATTAAGAAGAGAAAGATATTGTATTATATTATTAATAACCTGATTTTCAATAGTTAGTTTTTTTTTGTCTGAAACACAGGGTATCCTAGCTCAGGCACGTGCTGCACGTGCATGATGTTTTATCAATAAATTATGTTTATGTTTATATTTTTAAGACCGTATGATGGAGTCCTGAAGGAATCGAGGGAACTCTTCAAATATTACAGGCACACCTGTAGGGCTTTGGGTAATTTGGAAAGTAACTCGTGCATTATCTCTTGAGAACCACAATATTTGGTGAAGTAGAACTGATGATGAAGACCACAGTTGGTCACCGGAACAACTACTCAATCAAAAATAAGTATGAAGTGCAATGACACCTTTTTGTTTTTTATTTTCCTATGTTTTTCCTTGGTGTTATCATCGCCTCTGTCACGTTACGATATATTAGCTTGTTCTGTGTTTATATATTTTAATAAATACCAGTTTTAAAGTACTTAAGTTGTTTCCATCATCTCACCTGAGGCGGCTCGCCCTAAGGAGCGCTGGTGCAGTGAACTCCCATAAATAATTATAACAAAATTGTACTCATTAATCTCAATATTAATATTACTATTTAAAATCTATCTTAAAAAACGACTGTACCAATAAAATAATTACCTTTACACATTACAAGACCATACCATATACCCATTATCCCATACACCTGTACTGTATCATTTCATAGGTAACGCGCGAGGCGGAGCGCTCACGATTGCGCTCCTATGAAACAAGATTCAGTACATTGCCTAATACGAAATCCAATAAGAGTGAAAGAGAAATTTCGCCACAGGCCTGCGCGTGAAACAGAAGATTTTCTATGAAAAAATAGCCAAATTCGGAGCGCCGCTCACGCGACGTTGCCGGTTAATTTTACCGCCCGAACGCGCGACAGCGATTGCGTGCGACGTTGCCACTCCTATATAAACAAACACTAGTCAACTTAAATGCATGCGCGCGAATGCAAAATCGGGTATTTCCTAATTAATAATCATTTAATACGTGTTGAAATAGCCTGTACTTATCAGTTATTACTTGTGAGTGTAAAATGGCCAATTATAATGTTGCGTTCATAAAAAAATGTGAAAAAACGTTACAAATTCGGCTTGAATTGAAGGCAAAGGGACCGCGACGGCCTGAACTTGACCTTACGCAAACATGTACGACGAAAACCAAAACATATAAGCGTGTGTTTAAATCCGAATAATATGTGAAAAGTGTGAAAACACAGTAGTTCTGTGGTGGTGATGAGAGTAACAAACTATTTTGTTTTCCGTGTCTTTCTGCTTGGGCTGAAACGGGCGTTAACGAACTAGCTCATCTTTCAATCAAGATGAAATTAAAATTCACAATCTCGGTAGGTACCATTTATTTGTTACATGAACTGCAGTTTAATAACTGCAGTTCATGTAACAAAGATCCGATAGACGCTATAATTAGCGTCTATCGGACGACAAGATATTCGCAAGGCACTAGATTCCACGTAAGTTCCGAAAATCTATACGCGAGTTCAATGACCGTGTTGACGAAAACAGGCATATTTTACGAAGGTTAATAGATTGTGCACGATGAGTCTTCGGAATCCCTGAATCCCGGAATCTGCTAACGCTATGTATTTTCATTGTTTTATTTCAAGTGAACACCCATAAAATTTGTCACGAGCCGCCTCTGCATCTCTCACATCCATTTATACAGTTGAAGCTCATCCTACTAGCTGTCAGATTGGATAAAGGTGATTTTCCACCGGCGAGGCGATGCGGGGCGTGGATGGGCGAGAATTGAAATTAGTATGGGACTTATTACCTATTTCCACCGCGCGCGCGCGCGCTCAGTGCAAATAGGTAGTAAATCCCATACTAATTTAAATTCTCGCCCATCCACGCCCCGCCTCGCCTCGCCGGTGGAAAACCACCTTTATACATATATAAATTGAAACATAAACGAAACTCCCTGTTGACAACTGACAAAATAGTACTTTATATAGCAAATAATTCACCTTCAAATTCATCTTTTATTCTAAACGCCTATTATGATTTTGCATTTAAAGTAAATGAAATTAGTATAATTTATAGTGTATAATTATTTTTATTTTCTTTACTATGTCGCATTAACATAAATGTCCTTATGGGCGCGTGCTAAAGTTGTTTTTTTTTTACTTTACAATTAATAGAACTCCAGGTTTGTTAATGTATACTGCAAGATATTTCTTTTATTTGTGTATATGACCGTTTGTTTCCTAAATAAATCAAAAAATAAAACATCTGAATACAAGAAATATTCTTTAAATACAAGTCGTTGTAAAAGCTGTCTCAGTGTCAAGTATTTTTGTTTAGGTGCACATTGAGAAGCAAACAATGGTAATGTAATGAGTGCGCGGAGTGTGTGTGGAGTGGAGTGTGTGAGTACCTCCTTGCTGCAGTGGTAGAACTGGCCGCGGGCGCCGCCGCAGACGAACTTGTCGGCGCCCGCGTGCCACGCCACGGCCGTCAGCGAGTCCTCCTGCGAGTGCGTGTGGAGTGTGTGTGGAGTGTGTGTGGAGTGGAGTGTGTGAGTACCTCCTTGCTGCAGTGGTAGAACTGGCCGCGGGCGCCGCCGCAGACGAACTTGTCGGCGCCCGCGTGCCACGCCACGGCCGTCAGCGAGTCCTCCTGCGAGTGCGTGTGGAGTGTGTGTGGAGTGTGTGTGGAGTGGAGTGTGTGAGTACCTCCTTGCTGCAGTGGTAGAACTGGCCGCGGGCGCCGCCGCAGACGAACTTGTCGGCGCCCGCGTGCCACGCCACGGCCGTCAGCGAGTCCTCCTGCGAGTGCGTGTGGAGTGTGTGTGGAGTGTGTGTGGAGTGGAGTGTGTGAGTACCTCCTTGCTGCAGTGGTAGAACTGGCCGCGGGCGCCGCCGCAGACGAACTTGTCGGCGCCCGCGTGCCACGCCACGGCCGTCAGCGAGTCCTCCTGCGAGTGCGTGTGGAGTGTGTGTGGAGTGGAGTGTGTGAGTACCTCCTTGCTGCAGTGGTAGAACTGGCCGCGGGCGCCGCCGCAGACGAACTTGTCGGCGCCCGCGTGCCACGCCACGGCCGTCAGCGAGTCCTCCTGCGAGTGCGTGTGGAGTGTGTGTGGAGTGTGTGTGGAGTGGAGTGTGTGAGTACCTCCTTGCTGCAGTGGTAGAACTGGCCGCGGGCGCCGCCGCAGACGAACTTGTCGGCGCCCGCGTGCCACGCCACGGCCGTCAGCGAGTCCTCCTGCGAGTGCGTGTGGAGTGTGTGTGGAGTGTGTGTGGAGTGGAGTGGAGTGTGTGAGTACCTCCTTGCTGCAGTGGTAGAACTGGCCGCGGGCGCCGCCGCAGACGAACTTGTCGGCGCCCGCGTGCCACGCCACGGCCGTCAGCGAGTCCTCCTGCGAGTGCGTGTGGAGTGTGTGTGGAGTGTGTGTGGAGTGGAGTGTGTGAGTACCTCCTTGCTGCAGTGGTAGAACTGGCCGCGGGCGCCGCCGCAGACGAACTTGTCGGCGCCCGCGTGCCACGCCACGGCCGTCAGCGAGTCCTCCTGCGAGTGCGTGTGGAGTGTGTGTGGAGTGTGTGTGGAGTGGAGTGTGTGAGTACCTCCTTGCTGCAGTGGTAGAACTGGCCGCGGGCGCCGCCGCAGACGAACTTGTCGGCGCCCGCGTGCCACGCCACGGCCGTCAGCGAGTCCTCCTGCGAGTGCGTGTGGAGTGTGTGTGGAGTGTGTGTGGAGTGGAGTGTGTGAGTACCTCCTTGCTGCAGTGGTAGAACTGGCCGCGGGCGCCGCCGCAGACGAACTTGTCGGCGCCCGCGTGCCACGCCACGGCCGTCAGCGAGTCCTCCTGCGAGTGCGTGTGGAGTGTGTGTGGAGTGTGTGTGGAGTGGAGTGTGTGAGTACCTCCTTGCTGCAGTGGTAGAACTGGCCGCGGGCGCCGCCGCAGACGAACTTGTCGGCGCCCGCGTGCCACGCCACGGCCGTCAGCGAGTCCTCCTGCGAGTGCGTGTGGAGTGTGTGTGGAGTGTGTGTGGAGTGGAGTGTGTGAGTACCTCCTTGCTGCAGTGGTAGAACTGGCCGCGGGCGCCGCCGCAGACGAACTTGTCGGCGCCCGCGTGCCACGCCACGGCCGTCAGCGAGTCCTCCTGCGAGTGCGTGTGGAGTGTGTGTGGAGTGTGTGTGGAGTGGAGTGTGTGAGTACCTCCTTGCTGCAGTGGTAGAACTGGCCGCGGGCGCCGCCGCAGACGAACTTGTCGGCGCCCGCGTGCCACGCCACGGCCGTCAGCGAGTCCTCCTGCGAGTGCGTGTGGAGTGTGTGTGGAGTGTGTGTGGAGTGGAGTGTGTGAGTACCTCCTTGCTGCAGTGGTAGAACTGGCCGCGGGCGCCGCCGCAGACGAACTTGTCGGCGCCCGCGTGCCACGCCACGGCCGTCAGCGAGTCCTCCTGCGAGTGCGTGTGGAGTGTGTGTGGAGTGTGTGTGGAGTGGAGTGGAGTGTGTGAGTACCTCCTTGCTGCAGTGGTAGAACTGGCCGCGGGCGCCGCCGCAGACGAACTTGTCGGCGCCCGCGTGCCACGCCACGGCCGTCAGCGAGTCCTCCTGCGAGTGCGTGTGGAGTGTGTGTGGAGTGTGTGTGGAGTGGAGTGTGTGAGTACCTCCTTGCTGCAGTGGTAGAACTGGCCGCGGGCGCCGCCGCAGACGAACTTGTCGGCGCCCGCGTGCCACGCCACGGCCGTCAGCGAGTCCTCCTGCGAGTGCGTGTGGAGTGTGTGTGGAGTGTGTGTGGAGTGGAGTGTGTGAGTACCTCCTTGCTGCAGTGGTAGAACTGGCCGCGGGCGCCGCCGCAGACGAACTTGTCGGCGCCCGCGTGCCACGCCACGGCCGTCAGCGAGTCCTCCTGCGAGTGCGTGTGGAGTGTGTGTGGAGTGTGTGTGGAGTGGAGTGTGTGAGTACCTCCTTGCTGCAGTGGTAGAACTGGCCGCGGGCGCCGCCGCAGACGAACTTGTCGGCGCCCGCGTGCCACGCCACGGCCGTCAGCGAGTCCTCCTGCGAGTGCGTGTGGAGTGTGTGTGGAGTGTGTGTGGAGTGGAGTGTGTGAGTACCTCCTTGCTGCAGTGGTAGAACTGGCCGCGGGCGCCGCCGCAGACGAACTTGTCGGCGCCCGCGTGCCACGCCACGGCCGTCAGCGAGTCCTCCTGCGAGTGCGTGTGGAGTGTGTGTGGAGTGTGTGTGGAGTGGAGTGTGTGAGTACCTCCTTGCTGCAGTGGTAGAACTGGCCGCGGGCGCCGCCGCAGACGAACTTGTCGGCGCCCGCGTGCCACGCCACGGCCGTCAGCGAGTCCTCCTGCGAGTGCGTGTGGAGTGTGTGTGGAGTGTGTGTGGAGTGGAGTGTGTGAGTACCTCCTTGCTGCAGTGGTAGAACTGGCCGCGGGCGCCGCCGCAGACGAACTTGTCGGCGCCCGCGTGCCACGCCACGGCCGTCAGCGAGTCCTCCTGCGAGTGCGTGTGGAGTGTGTGTGGAGTGTGTGTGGAGTGGAGTGTGTGAGTACCTCCTTGCTGCAGTGGTAGAACTGGCCGCGGGCGCCGCCGCAGACGAACTTGTCGGCGCCCGCGTGCCACGCCACGGCCGTCAGCGAGTCCTCCTGCGAGTGCGTGTGGAGTGTGTGTGGAGTGTGTGTGGAGTGGAGTGTGTGAGTACCTCCTTGCTGCAGTGGTAGAACTGGCCGCGGGCGCCGCCGCAGACGAACTTGTCGACGCCCGCGTGCCACGCCACGGCCGTCAGCGAGTCCTCCTGCGAGTGCGTGTGGAGTGTGTGTGGAGTGTGTGTGGAGTGGAGTGTGTGAGTACCTCCTTGCTGCAGTGGTAGAACTGGCCGCGGGCGCCGCCGCAGACGAACTTGTCGGCGCCCGCGTGCCACGCCACGGCCGTCAGCGAGTCCTCCTGCGAGTGCGTGTGGAGTGTGTGTGGAGTGTGTGTGGAGTGGAGTGTGTGAGTACCTCCTTGCTGCAGTGGTAGAACTGGCCGCGGGCGCCGCCGCAGACGAACTTGTCGGCGCCCGCGTGCCACGCCACGGCCGTCAGCGAGTCCTCCTGCGAGTGCGTGTGGAGTGTGTGTGGAGTGTGTGTGGAGTGGAGTGTGTGAGTACCTCCTTGCTGCAGTGGTAGAACTGGCCGCGGGCGCCGCCGCAGACGAACTTGTCGGCGCCCGCGTGCCACGCCACGGCCGTCAGCGAGTCCTCCTGCGAGTGCGTGTGGAGTGTGTGTGGAGTGTGTGTGGAGTGGAGTGTGTGAGTACCTCCTTGCTGCAGTGGTAGAACTGGCCGCGGGCGCCGCCGCAGACGAACTTGTCGGCGCCCGCGTGCCACGCCACGGCCGTCAGCGAGTCCTCCTGCGAGTGCGTGTGGAGTGTGTGTGGAGTGTGTGTGGAGTGGAGTGTGTGAGTACCTCCTTGCTGCAGTGGTAGAACTGGCCGCGGGCGCCGCCGCAGACGAACTTGTCGACGCCCGCGTGCCACGCCACGGCCGTCAGCGAGTCCTCCTGCGAGTGCGTGTGGAGTGTGTGTGGAGTGTGTGTGGAGTGGAGTGTGTGAGTACCTCCTTGCTGCAGTGGTAGAACTGGCCGCGGGCGCCGCCGCAGACGAACTTGTCGGCGCCCGCGTGCCACGCCACGGCCGTCAGCGAGTCCTCCTGCGAGTGCGTGTGGAGTGTGTGTGGAGTGTGTGTGGAGTGGAGTGTGTGAGTACCTCCTTGCTGCAGTGGTAGAACTGGCCGCGGGCGCCGCCGCAGACGAACTTGTCGGCGCCCGCGTGCCACGCCACGGCCGTCAGCGAGTCCTCCTGCGAGTGCGTGTGGAGTGTGTGTGGAGTGTGTGTGGAGTGGAGTGTGTGAGTACCTCCTTGCTGCAGTGGTAGAACTGGCCGCGGGCGCCGCCGCAGACGAACTTGTCGGCGCCCGCGTGCCACGCCACGGCCGTCAGCGAGTCCTCCTGCGAGTGCGTGTGGAGTGTGTGTGGAGTGTGTGTGGAGTGGAGTGTGTGAGTACCTCCTTGCTGCAGTGGTAGAACTGGCCGCGGGCGCCGCCGCAGACGAACTTGTCGGCGCCCGCGTGCCACGCCACGGCCGTCAGCGAGTCCTCCTGCGAGTGCGTGTGGAGTGTGTGTGGAGTGTGTGTGGAGTGGAGTGTGTGAGTACCTCCTTGCTGCAGTGGTAGAACTGGCCGCGGGCGCCGCCGCAGACGAACTTGTCGGCGCCCGCGTGCCACGCCACGGCCGTCAGCGAGTCCTCCTGCGAGTGCGTGTGGAGTGTGTGTGGAGTGTGTGTGGAGTGGAGTGTGTGAGTACCTCCTTGCTGCAGTGGTAGAACTGGCCGCGGGCGCCGCCGCAGACGAACTTGTCGGCGCCCGCGTGCCACGCCACGGCCGTCAGCGAGTCCTCCTGCGAGTGCGTGTGGAGTGTGTGTGGAGTGTGTGTGGAGTGGAGTGTGTGAGTACCTCCTTGCTGCAGTGGTAGAACTGGCCGCGGGCGCCGCCGCAGACGAACTTGTCGGCGCCCGCGTGCCACGCCACGGCCGTCAGCGAGTCCTCCTGCGAGTGCGTGTGGAGTGTGTGTGGAGTGTGTGTGGAGTGGAGTGTGTGAGTACCTCCTTGCTGCAGTGGTAGAACTGGCCGCGGGCGCCGCCGCAGACGAACTTGTCGGCGCCCGCGTGCCACGCCACGGCCGTCAGCGAGTCCTCCTGCGAGTGCGTGTGGAGTGTGTGTGGAGTGTGTGTGGAGTGGAGTGTGTGAGTACCTCCTTGCTGCAGTGGTAGAACTGGCCGCGGGCGCCGCCGCAGACGAACTTGTCGGCGCCCGCGTGCCACGCCACGGCCGTCAGCGAGTCCTCCTGCGAGTGCGTGTGGAGTGTGTGTGGAGTGTGTGTGGAGTGGAGTGTGTGAGTACCTCCTTGCTGCAGTGGTAGAACTGGCCGCGGGCGCCGCCGCAGACGAACTTGTCGGCGCCCGCGTGCCACGCCACGGCCGTCAGCGAGTCCTCCTGCGAGTGCGTGTGGAGTGTGTGTGGAGTGTGTGTGGAGTGGAGTGTGTGAGTACCTCCTTGCTGCAGTGGTAGAACTGGCCGCGGGCGCCGCCGCAGACGAACTTGTCGGCGCCCGCGTGCCACGCCACGGCCGTCAGCGAGTCCTCCTGCGAGTGCGTGTGGAGTGTGTGTGGAGTGTGTGTGGAGTGGAGTGTGTGAGTACCTCCTTGCTGCAGTGGTAGAACTGGCCGCGGGCGCCGCCGCAGACGAACTTGTCGGCGCCCGCGTGCCACGCCACGGCCGTCAGCGAGTCCTCCTGCGAGTGCGTGTGGAGTGTGTGTGGAGTGTGTGTGGAGTGGAGTGTGTGAGTACCTCCTTGCTGCAGTGGTAGAACTGGCCGCGGGCGCCGCCGCAGACGAACTTGTCGGCGCCCGCGTGCCACGCCACGGCCGTCAGCGAGTCCTCCTGCGAGTGCGTGTGGAGTGTGTGTGGAGTGTGTGTGGAGTGGAGTGTGTGAGTACCTCCTTGCTGCAGTGGTAGAACTGGCCGCGGGCGCCGCCGCAGACGAACTTGTCGGCGCCCGCGTGCCACGCCACGGCCGTCAGCGAGTCCTCCTGCGAGTGCGTGTGGAGTGTGTGTGGAGTGTGTGTGGAGTGGAGTGGAGTGTGTGAGTACCTCCTTGCTGCAGTGGTAGAACTGGCCGCGGGCGCCGCCGCAGACGAACTTGTCGGCGCCCGCGTGCCACGCCACGGCCGTCAGCGAGTCCTCCTGCGAGTGCGTGTGGAGTGTGTGTGGAGTGTGTGTGGAGTGGAGTGTGTGAGTACCTCCTTGCTGCAGTGGTAGAACTGGCCGCGGGCGCCGCCGCAGACGAACTTGTCGGCGCCCGCGTGCCACGCCACGGCCGTCAGCGAGTCCTCCTGCGAGTGCGTGTGGAGTGTGTGTGGAGTGTGTGTGGAGTGGAGTGGAGTGTGTGAGTACCTCCTTGCTGCAGTGGTAGAACTGGCCGCGGGCGCCGCCGCAGACGAACTTGTCGGCGCCCGCGTGCCACGCCACGGCCGTCAGCGAGTCCTCCTGCGAGTGCGTGTGGAGTGTGTGTGGAGTGTGTGTGGAGTGGAGTGTGTGAGTACCTCCTTGCTGCAGTGGTAGAACTGGCCGCGGGCGCCGCCGCAGACGAACTTGTCGGCGCCCGCGTGCCACGCCACGGCCGTCAGCGAGTCCTCCTGCGAGTGCGACATCTTCGTCGCCAGCGTCTCCGTCTGACGCGAACACAAACACAAACAGACAGACGCAGGTTAGCTCACCACTTTGCTAACAAAACAACACGCAGGCAGGGTTGGCCAGTGTTTCAATTACATGTATTTGAAAAACAAATGCGTATTTTGTATTTTAACTACAGGTTGGACAAGTATTTAGTATTTGGTTTCAAATACCACAGTTACATGTATTTTGTATTTAGATTTCAAATACTTTAAGTTTTAAAATACATTTAAACTAAAATAGATTTAGTACGGTACGGTATTTTAGTACGGTCCTTTTTGGTAAATATTCAACTTGGGGGCAGGTAATGTTAGTTTACTGTCACGACGTGCACTTTTGACAGATTTAAAGAAGTCTGGATGTTTTTTAACACATAAACCGATTTCGAATATGTATATGTATACATGGCACAATCAAAATCCTATTTTGAATGAAAATTCAATTAAAGCTAAAATTAAAATTTCATTAATGTGTATTTTAATTAAAGCAAAACTTGTATTGTGCCCAGCCCTAGATGCACCACAGGCACTTACAGACCAGAAGTGAGGAGTTTACGTTCATCAGGAGTAACAAGTGAGTGGAACACAATTTTACCACATAATGTTTTATATGTGGCTTTGAGACATCATGGAGCTGCTAAGATCAAACTCAAGTTTTTCGCAATTCAGTTTTAAAAGAGACATATTCAGAAACAAACTATCGTGCTGATCACATTAATATAACCGAACACGTCATCATCATATCAGTTGAAAGACGTTCATTACTAAAACAGCGCCAGAATGACGACCGTCCTGTGCCGCCCGCATACAGCGGACTACAGATTTCAGTCCACCTCGTGGAGGGTCTGGTCCCATGAACATTGAACACATGCATACTCAAAATTTAAATCGACTCCTGCCGCTTACTATTCTATTGGAATGAAATCTAGGGTGAACAAATGTCGGTGGTACCTCCATGTTCCATATCCAGAGGTCTGGGCAGTCCTCGGGGCCGGCGGCGATGAGCCAGCGCCCGTCCGGGCTCCAGGCCAGGTACGACACGCCGTACGAGTGGCCCTCCAGCGACTTCCTGCAACAACGACCACACAATTATAACTACACTCAGCGACCATATCTATAACTAGTTGAACATAAATTCTATACAAATGTTAGGACTAAAACCGCAAATGTTGGGACCACTGCCAGTACCGTATATCCAAGTTTGCTGCTTCGAAAGACCAGTGCTAACTTTGCAGCTCACGAAAAACGACGAAATTTTCACACTTTTTTGGTATTATCAATATATATCCTAAACTTATGACGACCGCTTTAGTCTAGTTGGTAGTGACCCTGCCTACCTTAGCAAGAGGTCCTGGGTTCGAATCCCGGTAAGGGCATTAGTTTGTGTGATGAGCACGAATATTTGTTTCTGAGACATGGATCTTTTCTATGTATTTAAGTATTTATTCATCGTCGTCTAGTACCCATAGTACAAGCTTTGCTTAGTTTGGGACTAGGTAGATTTGTGTAAGATTGTCCCCTAATATTTACTTATATTCTAATAGCATAGTTTAGGATTTATATATAATGTTTTCTTTTAGATGCGGGCTAAGAACGAAATGGTAACATGATTTATGTATGTATGGAACTCGTTTGTACCTGAAGGCGAGGCGGCGTGCCTGCGGGTCGTAGTCCCAGATCATGACGGTGTTGTCCTTGGAGCCCGAGGCGAGCTTGCTGCCGTCGGGCGACCACTTGCAGTACCACACCTCGTCGCAGTGCTCATTTAGAACCTGTCCACAACATGCC
The DNA here is from genome assembly GCA_947049275.1 of Epinotia bilunana. NCBI lineage: Eukaryota > Metazoa > Arthropoda > Insecta > Lepidoptera > Tortricidae > Epinotia > Epinotia bilunana. The sequence continues at coordinate 39,839,578 of OX346253.1, read as the reverse complement.
AGTGAATAACAAAGCAGGCTGTGGCTGTGGCAGTGGCGCGGCCCGCGCTCTGCTCGGGGCCAATCAACTATTTAGCGGGGCAGAGTGCTCGATAAATTGTCGTAAATGTGGACACGCTGGACAAAAGCACCAATTTTTTTTCAGGCACTTGTTAGGTCCATGGCTTTAAGTTTTTGATAGGGACCAATTCCTCCGTCAGCCATATGTATTTTATGCCTGCCATTTTTAATTATACTTAATTATTAATATCTCGAGTTCTAAGGCACTAAGGTTCTAAGGTTGTCTGGAAGAGATCGCTCTTCAGCGATAAGACCGCCTGTTGTCTTCCTCTACCTACATGTTATTGTATTGTTTTTCTTTTTAACTGCTTTGTTTGTGTGAGGTGTGCAATAAAGAGTATTTGTATTGTGTATTGTATTGCACTCAGAATCACAAACTCGGTGTCTAAATATACATATTTGGGGTCAGGGAATTCAACTAGATAAGTATTTTACCGATATAACACTGCATATACATGTAAACATCTTTGTTCTTAGAGTTGGTTTGTTATATAAAAAAAAAAAACGATTATTAACGTTATTATTTTTTTATTACTTTTTATTTTAGAAGCTATAGTAATACATAATATGTGGAAATTTCAAATGTCTAAATATTACAGTTCTAGAGATAAACCGATTGTTATGGGCGGGCAAAAAAACGCCATAAAATTACGTTTCATATATGAGAGCACTGTTTAATTTTTAATTTATTTATATTTTTATGAATGTATGTTAAAGTAGCAATAGAAAAACAAAAGCTGTGAAAATTTGAACAGTCTAACTATTGCTGATACGCAGACAGCCAGATGTACAGCGGAAGCTTAGGAACAGGATTCCATTTGATATCCTTTGAGAACTCGACTCTAAAAAATATCTAGGTGACACTAAGTTTGTGATTCTACGTTATTTAGAACTCCAGATATTAATGATATAAGTATAATTAAAAATGAACGCCATAAAATTAAAGATGGCTGACGGAGGAGTTGGTTTCTATCAAAAACTTAAAGCTATGGACCTAACACGTACCTGAAAAAAATTTGGTGCTTTTGTCCAGCGTGTCCACATTAACACCTAAAACTGCGTACTAATTGTCCTGCAGTAGACTGAAAGGGATGACGTCGGGCGTGGGTGTGTGTACTGTTAGTTAGTCACCAGCAGCGAGTGTATGGGGAAGCTTGTGCTATCCGGAGTGACTTTCACTCCGGTCTTTTGCTCAAGCTCGAGCCTTTCCCTGCAGAAGCGCGGGCAGTCGCACACAAGGTGCCAGATATCTTCGTCAATGGCCGGGTCGCAGACGCACGAGGGTGCGTCTTTGATTTTGAAGCGGTGTAGGTAGGCTGCGAATCCTCCGTGTCCGGTGAAGGCTTGAACCAAGAAGTTTGTGAGTTTGAGTTTCTTTATTACGCTGTTTGCGTCCCTCACTCGTGGAAAAAACTTCTTGGTTACTGCTCCAGTTTCGGAGGCGTCGTAGCGTGCCTGCCACTTTTCGACCGTTTCGTCTCTTATCGACCTTTTGACGTATGATATCGGCACCCTGTCGTACGCGGGCGCGGTCTTTTTCTTCAGAGCTGCTTGCTTTGCCAGTTCATCTGCCCTCTCATTTCCTGGCGTTCCTACGTGAGCTCGCAGCCAAAAGAATTTAAGTTCCGTCCCGTTCCTCCGCGCTTCTCTTACCTGGTCTTTGATCTTTTGGACCAGGGGGTGTGTCAAATCCGGTGATTTGAGGAGTTCCAGCGACGATTTGGAGTCACTGAGAATACTGACGCTTTGCACCTTGTGCTTCATTGCGATCTGTACTGCCCTGAGGAGCGCGTACATTTCGGTTTGAAACACCGTGTTGTAGGGTGCAAGTTTGAAGGTTGAGTGGCGGATTTCTCCACCACCCTCCCACCATGTGAGTGCCGCTCCCGTCTTGCCTTCAATTTTACTACCATCGGTGTAAATTTGAGGGCCTTCTAGACCATGCCTATCGACCACGTCCTGATTGAATTCCTCCAAACAGACGTAATCAATAGAGAAAGCCTTTGACGGGTGTGGTCTCGCCAGAGCGTCAGTCCTATTCTCAAGTTCCCTTCCAGGTGGTACGTGATCGTCGCTGAATCCCCTCTTTTCTTTGTAGAGCTTCGCCGCTTCGTGAACGCGCAGATCCAGGGGGAGAGTCCCCGACAGGATCAGCGCCGATGTTAGAGAAACCGTCCTGTATGCCTTGCAGATCTTCTGGGCGAAACCACGCTGTATTGAGTCGAGCTGGTTCCGCACCATCACCTTGCTGGCAGCTGTGTGCCAGGCACTTGCCGCATACAGGACGATTGGCTCTATCACCGCCATGTAGATGGTTTTCACTATCTCGCTGTTGAGACCCCATGACACCCTTGCCGCACGTGACAACTGTCTGTAGATATCCGTTGCCTTTTGGCACGTTTTCGCTACATGTGCGTTGAAGGTGAGTTTGCGGTCGATGGTTAGTCCCAACAGTTTGATTTCGTCGACGAGCTCTACTCCGATTCCGTCCATTGAGATTCGAATGGGGTCCCATTTCAGCTTCCTCGTTATAAGCATGGCTGCGGTCTTGTGAGCAGCGAAGTTTAGCTTATTCTGGGAGCCCCATTCTACTACTTTCTGGAGGGTGTCTTCTGCTTGTGCTTTTACGGCGTCTGAGGTGCTGCCCGAGAACACTAGGGTTACGTCGTCTGCGAAAGCCTGACAATGGGCGCCTGTGCCACTGAGTTGCTCTAAGAGGTCATCCAGAATTATATTCCAGAATATCGGACCTCCTATGGAACCCTGTACACACCCCTTCGTCGTTGGCTTCCCGCTGACCTCGCCCGCGTAGTGTACCTCTACCTTTCGATCCTCCAAATAGGAGTTTACCGTATGATAGAGGTTTCTCGGACAGCTTCTCTTCGCCAGTTGGGTCTTCAACTTTGGCCACCAGGCGTTGTCGAAAGCTCCCTCAATGTCCAGCGAGACAAGTAGAACGATGCGTTTCTTCGTTTCCACTTCCGTTTTTATGTGTCTCATCAGTTCATAGAGGGCATCTTCCGTCGACTTCTGGGGCATGAACCCGTACTGGCTTTTGTTCAACGCCGGGAGGACGTGCCACTTGATCCTGTTTATAAGCATCTTTTCCAGGATCTTCCCTAGTACCGACAACAGACCAATCGGTCGGTACGACTTTGGGTGCGTGTAGTCCTCCTTTCCGGGTTTTCGCAGGATACAGACATGTGCTGACTTCCAGGCTTTTGGGAAGTATGCTAGCCTTAGACAGGAGTTCGCTAGGCTTAGGAATACTTCCTTGTTGCTTTGGATGGCTGCTGCGCATATGTCTGCCGTTAGTCCGTCGGACCCAGGCGCTTTTTTCGGGTTCATACTTTTGACAACGACATCCAGCTCCACTTGCGTGAAGGGCGGGTCGTCGTCTGTGAGGTTTGACTCCGCTTCTGGGGTGTCTCCCTCTGTGTACTCCCTGGTGCGCCTGTGACTTTCGGTCTCCCCTTCCCTGCGATCATCCGGGTAAAAGCACTGAGCAAGTCTTTGGGCCGACTGTTTCGGTGTTAAGGTTTGTCCCCTTTCGTCTGTCAGCAATGTATCTTCTTGACGTCTAGCCGTTTTCCTGATGACACGGTAAATTTTGTCCCACATTGTCTCCCTTTCCTGTGTGGTACAAAATTCTTTCCAGCTAGTCGTCTGAGCCTCCATTGCTTTGGCCGTGTACTCTTCCTTTACCTCAAGGTATTGGTCGACTACAAACTGCCTTCTACTCGGGGCGGCGTTCCTTATGCGCCTTTTCCTCCTCAACACCTCTTTTTTCAGTCGGTCCAGGCTTTTGGACCACCACGGCGGCTTTGCGTCTGTCTTTGGGGCTCCTGGCTTAGGGATGCTCTCCTCGCATGCTTTCGACACTGAGCTGATGTAGGCGTTGGTTGCCTCCTCCAGCTCTTGAGCGTCTCCAACGTTGCTTATGGAGTTCTCTGTTAGATCCCTTTCCTGGAGCTCCTTCGACAGAATGCTCTTAAATTTGATCCAGTCAGCTTTTTTCGTGTTGTAAAGCCTGGTTGTTTGTTTCGGTACTGATGTCGGGGCTGTTTCGCTGTACACTGCAAATTTTATGGCGTTGTGATCGGACGTGATAACATTTCTGTCTACCTTCCAGTCTTGGATTCTGGGCAGAATGTTAGTACTGCACGCCGTCACATCGACTATGCTTGCGTAAAGCTTACCTCCCCGGTACGTCTCGAAAGTTGGTGTAGAGCCAACATTCAGGACGTTCAGATCTACCTCATTGAGGAAGCTATTGTAAGCTGCCCCCCTGTGGTCCTCCGATCTGCTTCCCCACCAGTAACTCCAGGCGTTTACATCTCCTCCCACTATGAAGCTGTCTGCACCCAACCTAAGCATTACCTCCTTTGTCTTGGCTATGTATCCTTCAATGTCTTGGTCTCCCTCGAAATAAACCGAGATTACTCCAACAGATACATTTCCAAATCTTAGGAGGGCCGCCGCGATGTTCTCAGTCACAATTTGGGGGTCGTGTTGTATTTGGACCCGACTTCCTAGCACTACTATTGCTGCTTTTACGGGTTTCGTGCGATTTTGCGTGCATTGAATCACCCTGAAACCCGGTTGTGCTGTTACCTCTCCCTTCCCGCCCACGTACGGTTCCTGTAGCAGTGCTACTTCGCATTTGCCTGTCTGCATGGCGTTCTGTAGTTCGGCTGTTACCAGCTTCGACCTTTGCAGATTGGCTTGTAGGAACCGTGTTTCTTTTTGTGTGACGGGGGGGGGGAGGTGGTTACTGTTTGTACCGGCACCACCGTATCAGCAATAGTATGCTATTTTAGACCTTGCTATGGTGTCCCATTTTCTTCGCTCTTTGCAGTCCGGGCTGAAGGCCTCGTGCTGTGACTCTACCGGTGGTTTGCCTGCCCTGGTGCAGTTGACGCACTTTGGTGTCTCCTGGTTCTCCGGGCATCTGCCGGGTTCGTGGCAGTTCAGGCAATACCGGCAGTTGGTAACCGCTTCCTTGCACAATGTTTTCGTGTGGCCGTATGCCAGGCACTTTGTGCATTGTACAAGGGGCGTCTGGTCCTCCACTTTCTGCCTTTGGAAGCCTATGTAGACCTTTTCAGTCTCCATGAACCTCCTCCAGACTTCCGGCGGGACCTCAAATACCATGTGACAGCAGAGGGGGCTTCGGGCCTTTTTACGGTATCTCAGTTTCAGGTGAGAGGGTTCGGTTTTCAGGTCCTCCAGTAGGTGACGGTTTTGGGAGAGCAACATCTGCGGCAGGTCTTCGTCCTTGTGGTAACTAAGGACGTCCCTAATGCAGATTAGGGGGTTTCTCTTCTGCGGATATTCCGCGTTGAGCTTCCCCTCTGTTGCTCTCTTGAGCAGCTCCAGGTCTCTGTCGCTGGCACAATTAACCACCACCTTCTGGTTCCTTGCCTTCCTTACCCTTTCGAACCTTACTCCTGTTTTTTGGACGTTAAGTGCTTTGTTGAGCTCCTTTAGGACGCCTTCGCTCGTCTTTGTCGGGTCCCTAGACGACACGATCGCCGTGTGGTTTGGAGTGTGGGCGTGTGCTGGCAGCGCTGAAGCCTGTGCATAGGTCCTCGGACCGTAAGCGGCTGGCTGGCTACGCTGCGTGACCTCTCTGCTCACTTCGCTGACCGAGTGTTTAATCTCGGCCAGTGCCAGCTCGGTGTTCAGGGTAGACATGGGGGCTGAAGCTCTCTCCCTTCCGGTTTTTACCTCTTCCGTCAGGGTCCTTATGTCCGAGCTCATCGCCTCCAGTCTTTCCTTGATCTCGCTGAGATTTTCCGCTGGATGTGGCTGTGGTTCTTCGAGGTCACTCCGACTGTAGAGCATTTCGGTGGGGCTCGCGAGTTGGTCAACTTTCTCGGTGAGGGCGCAGATGGCTTCGGTCAGCTGTGCGTCTCTGGGTGGCTGGTCTGACGTGGCCGTCACCTTCGGCATGAGTCCTTCGATCTTATTTGGGATCTCTGCCGTGGCGGTTGCTAATGCGTCCAGGGTTCTTCTGAGTTGGTCGATTTGGTTCGACACAGCTGTCACCCGGTCGCATAGCTTGGTCACCTCTCCTGCCACCCTGCTGACTGCTTCTTGCTGGGCGTCTTCGCTCTTTCCCAGCCTGCCTAGCTGCGCTTTGACCTCTTCCACCGCATGCTTTAGTTCCCCTATGGTCTTAAATGGGGTAGTCGTCTCGTAGCCTAGCCAGTCTCTCACGGACTCTGTGTTCTTCCGAGTCACGTCTGCCACTTCCTTCAGCGCTGCCAGCTGCTTCGTCACTTCCTCTCTCGTCTTTGCCATTTCCCTGGCGTGCTGCCTCTCGATGGTCACGATCTCTCGAGCGTACCTGGACCTTTCACGCTCGAGGTTGTATTTGTGCCTAGACCGGGAGTCAGAAAGCGACAGCGCAGTTTCGTAGAGGACTTGCAAGCTCTCTAAGCAGGTGGTTTTACTTTCCCGCTTCATGTTGGTTGCAGCCTCCAGCGCCTGTTTTCCGTTCTGGAACATTTCGTTGGCCAGTTTCGTCGCTTGGTCCATCTCTACTCCCGGTCTCCTCGCTGTGGGGGTCATGAGGAGGCTCTGCCTCGATGACCACGAAAACATGGATGCGTTGGATGTTTCGTCGCTAGAAGCTCCACTTTCCGGGCTTCCTAGCTCTCCGACGAAGGAGTCCAATACCTCCATGTCCGCGAGGACGTCTGGGTCTTGGGGGGGGGGGACTCGTGACAATACTTGTTTTTCCGCCGCGGCTTCCGCTTCCTTCTGCAGGACCTTCTCCCTTAGCGATTTCGTTGCCGGTTTCTTCGCAACGGGAGCTGCTAAGGTCCTGCCAGGCTTAACTTCAGGCTTGTGTACTGTTAGTTAGTTACCTGCAGCGGGTGTATGGGGAAGGTGTCTGGCGAGCAGTGGTGGTCCTGCAGTAGACTGAAGGGGATGACGTCGGGCGTGGGTGTGTGTACTGTTAGTTAGTTACCTGCAGCGGGTGTATGGGGAAGGTGTCTGGCGAGCAGTGGTGGTCCTGCAGTAGACTGAAGGGGATGACGTCGGGCGTGGGTGTGTGTACTGTTAGTTAGTCACCAGCAGCGAGTGTATGGGGAAGGTGTCTGGCGAGCAGTGGTGGTCCTGCAGTAGACTGAAGGGGATGACGTCGGGCGTGGGTGTGTGTACTGTTAGTTAGTCACCAGCAGCGAGTGTATGGGGAAGGTGTCTGGCGAGCAGTGGTGGTCCTGCAGTAGACTGAAGGGGATGACGTCGGGCGTGGGTGTGTGTACTGTTAGTTAGTCACCAGCAGCGAGTGTATGGGGAAGGTGTCTGGCGAGCAGTGGTGGTCCTGCAGTAGACTGAAGGGGATGACGTCGGGCGTGGGTGTGTGTACTGTTAGTTAGTCACCAGCAGCGAGTGTATGGGGAAGGTGTCTGGCGAGCAGTGGTGGTCCTGCAGTAGACTGAAGGGGATGACGTCGGGCGTGGGTGTGTGTGCTGTTAGTTAGTTACCTGCAGCGGGTGTATGGGGAAGGTGTCTGGCGAGCAGTGGTGGTCCTGCAGTAGACTGAAGGGGATGACGTCGGGCGTGGGTGTGTGTACTGTTAGTTAGTTACCTGCAGCGGGTGTATGGGGAAGGTGTCTGGCGAGCAGTGGTGGTCCTGCAGTAGACTGAAGGGGATGACGTCGGGCGTGGGTGTGTGTACTGTTAGTTAGTCACCAGCAGCGAGTGTATGGGGAAGGTGTCTGGCGAGCAGTGGTGGTTCTGCAGTAGACTGAAGGGGATGACGTCGGGCGTGGGTGTGTGTACTGTTAGTTAGTCACCAGCAGCGAGTGTATGGGGAAGGTGTCTGGCGAGCAGTGGTGGTCCTGCAGTAGACTGAAGGGGATGACGTCGGGCGTGGGTGTGTGTACTGTTAGTTAGTCACCAGCAGCGAGTGTATGGGGAAGGTGTCTGGCGAGCAGTGGTGGTCCTGCAGTAGACTGAAGGGGATGACGTCGGGCGTGGGTGTGTGTACTGTTAGTTAGTTACCTGCAGCGGGTGTATGGGGAAGGTGTCTGGCGAGCAGTGGTGGTCCTGTAGTAGACTGAAGGGGATGACGTCGGGTGGTGGCCGCGGCGCCGCGTGGAAACGGCAACGTGTCACCTAGAGCACGGTATCTCTTTTAGTATTGTGGAAATATAATATGGAGAGTAAAATAACTGAAATAGCAGCTATTAATAAGAAAATAGGGTTCCGTGCTTCGCCAATCGGGTGTTCCATATGTATTACAGATGCCATCTGATGTAGAACTTGTAAGGGTTAAAAAGACATAGCTAAAAGAGAGTGGCCAGCGGCGGCATCATGAGCGCCGGCGGCAGCACCCCCCCGCACGTACCTGCGCCTGCGCGGCCTGCGCCAGCAGCGCGCGCAGCCGCAGCGGCGGCATCATGAGCGCCGGCGGCAGCACCCCCCCGCACGTACCTGCGCCTGCGCGGCCTGCGCCAGCAGCGCGCGCAGCCGCAGCGGCGGCATCATGAGCGCCGGCGGCAGCACCCCCCCGCACGTACCTGCGCCTGCGCGGCCTGCGCCAGCAGCGCGCGCAGCCGCAGCGGCGGCATCATGAGCGCCGGCGGCAGCACCCCCCCGCACGTACCTGCGCCTGCGCGGCCTGCGCCAGCAGCGCGCGCAGCCGCAGCGGCGGCATCATGAGCGCCGGCGGCAGCACCCCCCCGCACGTACCTGCGCCTGCGCGGCCTGCGCCAGCAGCGCGCGCAGCCGCAGCGGCGGCATCATGAGCGCCGGCGGCAGCACCCCCCCGCACGTACCTGCGCCTGCGCGGCCTGCGCCAGCAGCGCGCGCAGCCGCAGCGGCGGCATCATGAGCGCCGGCGGCAGCACCCCCCCGCACGTACCTGCGCCTGCGCGGCCTGCGCCAGCAGCGCGCGCAGCCGCAGCGGCGGCATCATGAGCGCCGGCGGCAGCACCCCCCCCGCACGTACCTGCGCCTGCGCGGCCTGCGCCAGCAGCGCGCGCAGCCGCAGCGGCGGCATCATGAGCGCCGGCGGCAGCACCCCCCCGCACGTACCTGCGCCTGCGCGGCCTGCGCCAGCAGCGCGCGCAGCCGCAGCGGCGGCATCATGAGCGCCGGCGGCAGCACCCCCCCGCACGTACCTGCGCCTGCGCGGCCTGCGCCAGCAGCGCGCGCAGCCGCAGCGGCGGCATCATGAGCGCCGGCGGCAGCACCCCCCCGCACGTACCTGCGCCTGCGCGGCCTGCGCCAGCAGCGCGCGCAGCCGCAGCGGCGGCATCATGAGCGCCGGCGGCAGCACCCCCCCGCACGTACCTGCGCCTGCGCGGCCTGCGCCAGCAGCGCGCGCAGCCGCAGCGGCGGCATCATGAGCGCCGGCGGCAGCACCCCCCCGCACGTACCTGCGCCTGCGCGGCCTGCGCCAGCAGCGCGCGCAGCCGCAGCGGCGGCATCATGAGCGCCGGCGGCAGCACCCCCCCGCACGTACCTGCGCCTGCGCGGCCTGCGCCAGCAGCGCGCGCAGCCGCAGCGGCGGCATCATGAGCGCCGGCGGCAGCACCCCCCCGCACGTACCTGCGCCTGCGCGGCCTGCGCCAGCAGCGCGCGCAGCCGCAGCGGCGGCATCATGAGCGCCGGCGGCAGCACCCCCCCGCACGTACCTGCGCCTGCGCGGCCTGCGCCAGCAGCGCGCGCAGCCGCAGCGGCGGCATCATGAGCGCCGGCGGCAGCACCCCCCCGCACGTACCTGCGCCTGCGCGGCCTGCGCCAGCAGCGCGCGCAGCCGCAGCGGCGGCATCATGAGCGCCGGCGGCAGCACCCCCCCGCACGTACCTGCGCCTGCGCGGCCTGCGCCAGCAGCGCGCGCAGCCGCAGCGGCGGCATCATGAGCGCCGGCGGCAGCACCCCCCCGCACGTACCTGCGCCTGCGCGGCCTGCGCCAGCAGCGCGCGCAGCCGCAGCGGCGGCATCATGAGCGCCGGCGGCAGCACCCCCCCGCACGTACCTGCGCCTGCGCGGCCTGCGCCAGCAGCGCGCGCAGCCGCAGCGGCGGCATCATGAGCGCCGGCGGCAGCACCCCCCCGCACGTACCTGCGCCTGCGCGGCCTGCGCCAGCAGCGCGCGCAGCCGCAGCGGCGGCATCATGAGCGCCGGCGGCAGCACCCCCCCGCACGTACCTGCGCCTGCGCGGCCTGCGCCAGCAGCGCGCGCAGCCGCAGCGGCGGCATCATGAGCGCCGGCGGCAGCACCCCCCCGCACGTACCTGCGCCTGCGCGGCCTGCGCCAGCAGCGCGCGCAGCCGCAGCGGCGGCATCATGAGCGCCGGCGGCAGCACCCCCCCGCACGTACCTGCGCCTGCGCGGCCTGCGCCAGCAGCGCGCGCAGCCGCAGCGGCGGCATCATGAGCGCCGGCGGCAGCACCCCCCCGCACGTACCTGCGCCTGCGCGGCCTGCGCCAGCAGCGCGCGCAGCCGCAGCGGCGGCATCATGAGCGCCGGCGGCAGCACCCCCCCGCACGTACCTGCGCCTGCGCGGCCTGCGCCAGCAGCGCGCGCAGCCGCAGCGGCGGCATCATGAGCGCCGGCGGCAGCACCCCCCCGCACGTACCTGCGCCTGCGCGGCCTGCGCCAGCAGCGCGCGCAGCCGCAGCGGCGGCATCATGAGCGCCGGCGGCAGCACCCCCCCGCACGTACCTGCGCCTGCGCGGCCTGCGCCAGCAGCGCGCGCAGCCGCAGCGGCGGCATCATGAGCGCCGGCGGCAGCACCCCCCCGCACGTACCTGCGCCTGCGCGGCCTGCGCCAGCAGCGCGCGCAGCCGCAGCGGCGGCATCATGAGCGCCGGCGGCAGCACCCCCCCGCACGTACCTGCGCCTGCGCGGCCTGCGCCAGCAGCGCGCGCAGCCGCAGCGGCGGCATCATGAGCGCCGGCGGCAGCACCCCCCCGCACGTACCTGCGCCTGCGCGGCCTGCGCCAGCAGCGCGCGCAGCCGCAGCGGCGGCATCATGAGCGCCGGCGGCAGCACCCCCCCCGCACGTACCTGCGCCTGCGCGGCCTGCGCCAGCAGCGCGCGCAGCCGCAGCGGCGGCATCATGAGCGCCGGCGGCAGCACCCCCCCGCACGTACCTGCGCCTGCGCGGCCTGCGCCAGCAGCGCGCGCAGCCGCAGCGGCGGCATCATGAGCGCCGGCGGCAGCACCCCCCCGCACGTACCTGCGCCTGCGCGGCCTGCGCCAGCAGCGCGCGCAGCCGCAGCGGCGGCATCATGAGCGCCGGCGGCAGCACCCCCCCGCACGTACCTGCGCCTGCGCGGCCTGCGCCAGCAGCGCGCGCAGCCGCAGCGGCGGCATCATGAGCGCCGGCGGCAGCACCCCCCCGCACGTACCTGCGCCTGCGCGGCCTGCGCCAGCAGCGCGCGCAGCCGCAGCGGCGGCATCATGAGCGCCGGCGGCAGCACCCCCCCGCACGTACCTGCGCCTGCGCGGCCTGCGCCAGCAGCGCGCGCAGCCGCAGCGGCGGCATCATGAGCGCCGGCGGCAGCACCCCCCCGCACGTACCTGCGCCTGCGCGGCCTGCGCCAGCAGCGCGCGCAGCCGCAGCGGCGGCATCATGAGCGCCGGCGGCAGCACCCCCCCGCACGTACCTGCGCCTGCGCGGCCTGCGCCAGCAGCGCGCGCAGCCGCAGCGGCGGCATCATGAGCGCCGGCGGCAGCACCCCCCCGCACGTACCTGCGCCTGCGCGGCCTGCGCCAGCAGCGCGCGCAGCCGCAGCGGCGGCATCATGAGCGCCGGCGGCAGCACCCCCCCGCACGTACCTGCGCCTGCGCGGCCTGCGCCAGCAGCGCGCGCAGCCGCAGCGGCGGCATCATGAGCGCCGGCGGCAGCACCCCCCCGCACGTACCTGCGCCTGCGCGGCCTGCGCCAGCAGCGCGCGCAGCCGCAGCGGCGGCATCATGAGCGCCGGCGGCAGCACCCCCCCGCACGTACCTGCGCCTGCGCGGCCTGCGCCAGCAGCGCGCGCAGCCGCAGCGGCGGCATCATGAGCGCCGGCGGCAGCACCCCCCCGCACGTACCTGCGCCTGCGCGGCCTGCGCCAGCAGCGCGCGCAGCCGCAGCGGCGGCATCATGAGCGCCGGCGGCAGCACCCCCCCGCACGTACCTGCGCCTGCGCGGCCTGCGCCAGCAGCGCGCGCAGCCGCAGCGGCGGCATCATGAGCGCCGGCGGCAGCACCCCCCCGCACGTACCTGCGCCTGCGCGGCCTGCGCCAGCAGCGCGCGCAGCCGCAGCGGCGGCATCATGAGCGCCGGCGGCAGCACCCCCCCGCACGTACCTGCGCCTGCGCGGCCTGCGCCAGCAGCGCGCGCAGCCGCAGCGGCGGCATCATGAGCGCCGGCGGCAGCACCCCCCCGCACGTACCTGCGCCTGCGCGGCCTGCGCCAGCAGCGCGCGCAGCCGCAGCGGCGGCATCATGAGCGCCGGCGGCAGCACCCCCCCGCACGTACCTGCGCCTGCGCGGCCTGCGCCAGCAGCGCGCGCAGCCGCAGCGGCGGCATCATGAGCGCCGGCGGCAGCACAGCCTGCACGCGCGCCAGCACCTGCCCGCGACTGTCCGCGCCCGCGCCCGCCCATCTTAAACAATACGTTCTAGGTTATACCAGGGATGTTGCAGATGCGAATATCCGCTGCGTCCTCAACCGCGGATTTTCCGCATGATTTCAACATCCGCATCCGCAAAAATGTAAGCGGAGGTTTTGCGGATGCGGATGTAGTACGTTCGCGACCAGATAGGGGCCGCGTGCAACGCGCGTGTTCAGTATTTTCGTGATTAGTCAATAAGAATCTTCATTTTGTTTCTGTAATCTGACGATTCGGCGTATTCGCTATTATTCGTTATTGCTGCGTGACCCTAAAGACGTTGCGTATTTATGTTTTGTGTCTTTTCCTCAAGATCCGCATTCGCATCCGCGGATGTGAGCCTAGAAATATCCGCATCCGCGGCATCTCTGGGTTATACATTACACTTACACCATGTACAATATGTACAGTCAGGGTCATATAGTCAGTCGCAGCCAAAGTAGCCAAATATTTCGTAACACACCCTTATTCTTACAGCAATAGAGACTTGCACTGAAATATTTGGCTACCTTGGCTGCTACTAACTATATGACGCTGACTGTACATACATTACCGGAGAGTCCAGACATAGTATTTATCACCTTTATTTTAATTAATGTGCAGTTTTATTACTATTTGACATGTTTTTATTTTATTTGTAAATCTAATTTATTTTATTAATGTTGTAACTATATGAAACGAGAACTTAAATTTTATTTATTATCATTATTTATTTATTATTATTATTTATTTAAATGATATTAAATGTTATATTATGTTTAATGTTTGTGTTGTGATATGGGCAATGCCTGAAATTAAATAAAAATTATTATGTATTATCAATTTATCACATTCAACAGCGCAGTCATCTGGCGGGACATACCCGCTAAAGCCGCCTTGGAGGTAATAAACCACACGGTGTTGCGAAGGTCGAGCCCCTATCTGTCATATAATTTTACCACAATCTAGTTTTTAAGCATGTATTCGTAAGTAGTTAACTTGAGTGGCAGTGAGCGGGGCACTTCGCATGCAGAACCGATGGTCGTTCGAGGGCGCGGTGTGGGTGGACCCGACACATGGTGGACTGATAAAGGATGACGAACCAGTCCACTGGATGCAGGTGGCGCAGGCGCAGGAGCGATCGTTGTGACACTCTTTGGGGGAGGCATATATCCAGCAGTGGACGTCTTTCGGCCGATATGATATTGATATTCATTTATAACCCAAACAGGCGCATAAACAATTATATATGGGGTACATGAATGCCGTGCCCTACCCAGTCCCAGTACCCAGCCTCTGGCAAGTTCATGCACGGTCCCACCACCGTCTACACACTTGGTTACCAAGTGTGTTGGCGTTAAGGCCAGGTTATCCCCAAGACACGTGTCGGCGGTGGGATGTTCGCCACAGAGAGTGCCCCCTGGTGTGTGTACCTGGCGCGCGCGTGCAGCTCCGCGGGGTCGGCGCACATCATGAGCGCGCTGAGGCGGTGCACGCGCGCCGTGTCGTGCCCGAGCGGCGTCAGCTCGTTGCGCAGCACGTGCAGCGCGTCCAGCGCGCGCCCGGCCTCCAGGTGCTCGAGGTACTTCTGCTCGAGGACCACGAACTTCATCTCCTGCGGGATATACATTCGATACAGGTGTGACCGCAGATTTTTTTACGATGCCATTTGAACCTGTTTCTGGAGAAACAAATGTTTGTATGGGAGCAACTTCAAATTAAAGAATATAAATACCCAAAAATTGTAGTCGAAGAGACCTCCTAGCGGCAGCCGAAACGCTTCATACAAATTGACATAAAAAAAGACGTAGTAAATTGCAGTTTGGACAGTAAAAAAAGTCAAATTGTTATAAACTTTCATATCTTTTTATGATTTTGATTATATTTTTTAATTTAAATTCTCTAATCGACTACCAGTGCGGTCGTGTCCTAAAGGCAGAGCCTGAAGCCAAGGTCATCATCCTATTTGGCATTACAACTCTGCATTTTATCTGACCCATCAAGCATGATTCACGGAGAGGAAGGTTACGCACACCCTTAGAAGTTATATTATAATCTTCTATGGATAAATGAAGTTATTGTATCTTAGCAACTAATGTGATCAGTGCTCATTAATGCCTTGTTATTGTAAACTACTAAACATGGGCAAGTGAGTACGGACAACCCGTGGTCGGCCTTGCCCCAGTCGCTCCTCATCACCAGCGAGTACGTACCGCGAGCGAGTGCGGGTCGAGCTGCTCGCCCTGCAGCAGCGCGTGCAGCACGCGCAGCTCGTGGTCGGCCTTGCCCCAGTCGCCGGCCAGCACGTGCGCGCGGAACGTGGCCGCCGCCGGGTGCTCCAGGTGCAGCCCGGACTCCTCCATCACCTGCGCGGCGCTGCGTCTGGACAACGTTCACAATTTGACAATTACCAAAAAAAACACACCCAACTGCCTACTAATTGTAATTAAAGACCCGGATATACCTCATGTCATTGTACATGCCAAGTTTCGTTGCAATCAAACACGTAGTTTTATAATTTACTTTAAAAACAAAGTTTTAACCGACTTCAATTTAGTACTCCGCCAAGCCACAAGAACATTTCTTTTCCAATTTACCTCATGAACTGATTTTCGAGAGCAAATGCATTGATTATTAGAGAAAAAAACCCAATCGCTGTATGTGACCCGATAATATTTGAGGACTTCCGTCGATTCCACAAGGATCACCCTTGGCACTTCATTAGTTGCTATTTCAACGGAATCTTATCAGAATCTGTGATATACTTTTGTACTTTTAAGTACATAATTGAGGAATTCCCTAAGTCATCTGTGGTCTTCATCATCAATTCCACTCCACCAATTTATGATTTCCGGATGTAAATACACGAGTTATAATAGAAAATACCAAAATCACTACACGCGTGCCTAATATAATTGAGGAGTTCCCTCAATTCCTCATGGATCCCATCAACCAATTGAATTTAAAAAAAAATGGGACCCACCTGGAAGCATATACTTACAAACAAAAAAAAATTTTATGAATCGGCTCATCAATGACAGAGTTCTGAGGTAACAAACATTGAAAAAATAAAATAAAAAATACAACTGAATTGAGAACCTCCTCCTTTTGTTTGAAGTCGGTTAAAAATGAGAGCGTAACTACGTTTGTGTGGGGAATCGAGCTTACTGCGGAGAGGCTTAAGAGGGAACATTACATAAGGTGTTTTTCAGGATTAACGGTTCTAGATTAGTATTTTTGTCGCGCTGACGTACAACTTAAATATTGATAATAGTATCAATTGATGCAAAGCAAAGGATGGAGCCCTCTCGTTTGCCATTTCATACACAGTTTTATTTTCTCAGCTGAACAATTATCTGTACTTTGAGTTTGAGGTTTAGTGAACTATTATCTTAAATCTCAATGGCCATATATCTGCTGGCATTTAATAATACAAAGAAAAAGATAAGTATTACATCAGACCAATATTATCAGTAATTTCTACGACCTCTGTAGCCTAGTTGGTAGTGACCCTGCCTACGAATCCCGAGGTCCCGGGTTCGAATCCCGGTAAAGGCATTTATTTGTGTGATGACGATGAGCACGAATATTTGTTCCTGAATCATGGATGTCTTCTCTATGTATTTAGGTATTTATTTAACTGTGTATATCGTCGTCTATTACCCATAGTACAGTCGAGGGCATAAATATGTATACATTTTCGGACCTTATTCCAATGGAATAAGGTGAAAAAATGTATACATATTGGCCCTTGACTGTACAAGCCTTGCTTTTTTAGGGACTAGGTGGATTTGTGTAGGATTGTCCTGTTGTCTTTTTATTTATTAAATATGTTTTTAGGGTTCTGTAGTCAACAAGCAACCCTTATAGTTTCGCCATGTCGGACGGACGGGCATGGGTATATAAATCAATCACGCTGACAAAACTATAGAATAAAATATTGAAAAAAGTTTATTTTTTTGTTGCAGGTTGCATACCAAAAAAGGTAAAAAAGGAAGCCTTATGGTGTGACTCCGTCCATCTGTCTGTCTGTCTGTCTGTCTGTCACAAAGTGAAATATCTCACGAACTACCTAAGCTATCAATTTGAAATGCTTTTAAATGAGAGTTATCCATGTGCATGGAAAATGAGAAATTTAAATATACATTTAATTTTTTTATGAAAACTTACGAATATGAGGGGAAGGCAAAAAAACAACTATAAGATTAAGTGGGTTATCATATAAAAGGGCTTGAGTTGCACTTTTTGAAACAGTTTTTCTTTTTTTTCTACATTGGTAAAATTTCGATCGTTGAAGGAAAATGTAAAACAAAATACCAGATATTTATTAAATTAAATTAAAAAAATTATATTCATTTATTTCGAACCCTTCAGTCCATTTATTACCACCAGTATTTTTTGTTTTGAAGTTCCTATAAGACTATAATAGAAGTTATGTTATGTTATAGCCTTTGTTTGTGACATCCAAATGTTGTATTTCTTCTTTGTTTAGTTAATTTGGTTTCTTTATTTATTTTGGGTGTTCGCTTGCCAGTCGGCAAAGGCCTCCTCCAGCCTTCTCCACTCATGTCTGTCCCTGGCCACCCTGCTCCAGGTGACACCAGCAACAGGCCTGATGTTGTCGTCCCATCTTCTTATCTGCCTGCCTCTCTTTCTTTTGCAGCCTCTTGTGTACCACTGGGTTATCTTTTTACTCCACTTATCTATGCCTCTAATAGTGTGGCCTGAACACTTCTATTTATGCCTCTTAATTTTTGTGACAATGTCCTGCACCTTGGTTTTGCTTCTTATGACTTGGTCCCTAATCCGATAAGCTTTTCCTACTCCTAGCATACTTCTTTCCATGGCAAATTGGCAGATGATAACAGACATACTCTCTTTCAAATAAAATAAAAAATCGAGATCGGGTCACGTGATAAACAAAACACCAGGCAGAGTTTTTTATACAAAAATATTACTCAATGTTGGCAGAATGCAGCACAACAGAACAGCCACACAGACATAAACTTAGCACAAATACATTAAGTAGCCTGTTTGTAGTAACATGGCATGATTTTCATTTCAACAATGAAATAAAGTAGATCATGAAGATAAATTCTGCATATTTTATACTAAATTTTACAGAATAATCATTGCCAAATGATGCTTACATAACAACTGAGGTCAGAAACTACAAGCATAAAAGCACAATTACCAATATTCTAGAATCGATATGATAAATTAACCAACCACTTAGGTTAGAAAAAGGTAAGATGAAACTATTCAAATATTGAACAAAATAACATTTTGTCAGTTTATCTAGACTAGGAATATGGAATTAGCAGTCTTTAACAAATATGATCTTTAATTATCAATAAACACAAAGATCAGTGACATTTAAGGTTAATGACCTCCAATACAACCAAATTTAAGTTTAATAAGAGAGATTCATACACTATAATATTATACTAGTAAGTTTTTATGCCCTGAATGATTATTCTTTCTTACAAAATATAACTGTGATTTGTATGAGTTAGGCATGTCTTTGTTACATGCACTGATGCATTGTGTACAGAATGTATTGCAAAACTAGGTTTTTGGCTAGCATATATGACTATTTGATTAACATAATGGGAACCTAAACTACCTAATATAGGTTGTTTTGATGCTATGAGTACAAGGCTGTGCAAAATACAAACACAATTCTATTTTATCAGACATCTGAGGCATGACTTGCAAAAATGTGCTCCATTGTTAGAAAATATGTCTATAATTATCATATTATTCCTAATTAACTCATTAGTGATTAGCATAGTTTGTAAATGTAATTGATTTATTTATTAACAGATTGAGATGGAAGTTACCTTTGTGAAACATGACAAACACATCAAAACAATCTTATCTAGATGAGGGCCCTTTCGGATGCACTTCGACCCATCGGGATCTTTTGTGCATCATCAAAACAATGATTTCAATACCATTTTTTGTACTGATGGTTGTGTTAGCTATACTCATTTGCTGTCTTTGTTGACACAAAAATGAAGCAAGGTGACTATGGCCGAAATGAAGCAAGGTGACTATGGCCGAAATCAAGAATGAATAAGTATTTTGGTCAAGGACAAAGATGCCATTACTGCAGTTGGCAATGGATTTTGGAGAATAGGTCTAAAATTTGTACATGTTATCTTTAAGAATATGGTAAAGTGAAATGGATTCAGATTTTCATTTCAGCAGATCAAGCTTCACAAGCAGCTAACAAAATTGTCCAGCGACATTGCATTTGATCATTATGGCAGAACAAGGAGGCCTTTGCTTGGCAAAGGATGGATTGCAGCTAGCTGTTGCATGATCATTCAACAGCACAGCTATATGCATAGCCTATTCTCATATGCCAATAGTATAGTAAGAGATTCACCTCTCGAGCTACGAGTGGAGAAGCAGATGTAAACAAGTGCGGAAAAAGGATACTCACTCAAGGCCAATAGAGAGCAAGTGCTGGCCGATGAGGCGCACAATCTCCTGGTCAGTCTGGGCCATGCGCGGGCCGGGCGGGGACGGCGCGCCGTTGCGGTCGGCGTCGCCGTTCATGTGCGTGCCGTTGGCCGGCTGCTGCATGGCGGGCGCTGGCGACAGCTTGCGGGACCGCTTGCGCGGCGGCCGGTGCCCGCCCTCGTCGCCCGAGTCAGTGGAGGCCAGGCTGGCGGAGCGCGCCCGTGCCCCGAGCGCCGAGCTCAGGCCCGCGCGCGCCGCATGGGCCCGCGCCGACCTGCCGCCGCCGCGAGACCGCTCTGACGTCACGACCGACCACTACGCACCACCCAAGCTCAATGGACCATCTCCCTTTGTTCGTCACGGTGAACTGTGCTTCGAGATTGTTCCCTTCTGTGCCCTTTGTCCGCGATGCTAAATCGGAATTCCTATTCGAAAATTATTTCCCGTTCACAGATTCTCCGAGTCGTTGGTGCAGTTTTGCAGCGTACACAAAAATCAGCTGAAAATGATGCGACAGCTGTCTTTCTTCGCCAAGTACAACATCGCCCTTCTCTCCGTTTCGAACGACGTTCGTGGCTCGTCGCGGCGTTCGGACGCGCATCGGGCGCGATCGTGTCGTAATGTAATGACCTCAAAAATAAAATTATCATGTCATAGAAAAATGGCGCAAGCTAGAACTATTTTAGTTGCACATGCACAAATCATACCTGGATTCAGAGTAAATGCAGTTTTTTCAGCAATATTTAATGTAAATGCAAGTATAAAAAATATGGTGAAGACCAAAAGAATGAAGTCAAGTTGATTCAATAAAATATATTATATTATATCGTAAAAAAAATATATGTGCAAATAGATAAACCACACGTTTTGTACGCTTAAAATGATAGTTGGTTTATTTATTTACCACTTCTCGGTTTGTTAAATTTTTCTATCATTATTTTCAGTTTAAGTAGTTTTGCTTAGAATGGAACGGATCACCAATTCAATTGGTGAGTTTGTAAAGTATGTTACGATTCTTACCATTTAAAAGTACTAAAATAAGGAAATACTTTATTGAAATTTCTTCTGTGTCTGTGATGCGCAGAGTAATATTTTGATGGTTGGGTGCTTTTTATCTTATAACGAAATCGTATTTATATGTATGTAAGTATTTATATCTCTATATTTCGTATTTGTTTGTAGGTGTTGGTATTGGTAGATTCATTTCTTCGTAAACAGACTCAAACCGAGAAATGTCAAAACTGTCAAAATAATTATAAAAATCTTGTAAACGGAAAATGAAGCTGTTTGTATTAACTTTTCTACTCCATTTTTTCGTTTCCCCATCGAATCTGCAACTTCTAATCAATGTGAAAAATCAGGTAATCATATAATTACAGCCGTATGTGCCATACGTAATAAATTATTTGACGGAAGTATATTATAATATAATTACTTGTCCATTTTACAACTTCCTCTTAAGGAAATGGTAATATAGCGCTATTTATCCATTTCTTTCTTAAAAAATAACGATATACCTCTCATCGCCTTGTGTAGAAAGTACAACAGCATCATTTACGTTAAAAACTGACATGTTTTTGTACGTGGGTGTATCGATATATGACCGCGCTGTTGCAGGGCGGCGACGTGGTGCAGGAGAGCATCACGGCCAACGTGACGGAGGACACCGTCACGCTGGAGTTCCTGCGGCTGGACGGCGTCTTCGTCTCGCAGCTCGTCGACTTCGCTAATGTACCCATATACAAACATTACTTGCTTGTTGAGGACAGTTGAAGAGATCTGATAATTTATTTGACCCATTGAATGACACAACAACTATCGGCACCATCAAATGTATGGCTTGACCAACATTTGATTAGAGTACTGTCTGTCAATGTATTAAGCTGTAAATATGTAAAAAATATTTGGAAATTAATTACTATTACATGGTTGGAGCTGAAATTGATATTATTATCATCAGTTATTCTAGTAATAATATTGGTGTGGAGCCAAACAGGATTGTAAGACAGAGAAGGAAAATGTAGTTAAATTTTTTTACATAATAAGGGTGTCACACCATATACATAGGTATTTGAGAAATGCTTGTTTTTATTTGCTTGCTTATTATAATATATAGTAACTTCCACAAAATGCAAGCGAAGCTGCAGGATAAAATATAGCCTGCATGCATCATAATTAGGTAGCAAGTTGATACCAAATCTTTTTCAGATTCATTTAGATTTGATAATTTTATTGTTCTCAGTGAATGAAAAAAACCATAGAATGCCAGCTCCTTATTTTTTTATCCAAACACATGCTTAAAACCCAGTATGCACATGTTGGAACTAAACGGCTGCCTGGCATCGTTATGACACCCCACCCCCAACCCCACATAATGGCAATGGCTCACATTCTGTGGGGCCATTTTGCAGTGCTACCTAGACTTCTATGGTTCTTTCGTTTGCTGGTTTTCTACATCACTGAACTTGAAGAATAATTTCTTCATTTAGGATTACCCACGGTCATGTTTGATGCTACAACATACTGAAATATTTATAATATTCTTTTAGGAAGTGGAAGCCATGAAGGTGGTGATACCCGCGGAAGAAGAGCTGGGACAGAGTGGTGCGCAGACACTGTGCTTCCTGACGCATGCTGCACAGGCAGACTTTATAGCGCCTGATGCCATGGCCAAACTTAGACAGGTATAGTTTCTGCTATTTACAAACATCACGAAAGTCAAGGTTTTGTACATTGACAATATTATTTTTATACATCATTACAGATACATGAAGAGTGTGAGTTAAATACTTCCAATATTATAACATTGAATCAAATTACATTTTTATTTATTTAGAATGTATTTAACGATCGATTTCACGTCGCGTATTAAGCGGTTGTGAACCTTTGGAACATATATACATGTGTATATTTATGACCTCGACGAGCATTTGCATACGTTTTCAGTGAAAAACGCCCAAATTCGCGGGATGTCGTAATTCTGGAAATCTCGCGAGATTGCGTTCCTTAAAAGTAATTATAGATCTTATTAATGGTAACACCTTAATGATGAGGTCGCGGTCCGATTTACGATATTTAAATCATGGATGTTGTTGTACAGACATACAAGTCTGTTAATTTAGGATTCTTTTTATAGATGAATGCTAGAAATGTTAACCAGTTTACAAACGGACTCGGCAAACTATCTAAAGCAGTGGGAACCTGTGCCAAGTGAACTATGGTGTAGACGTATCAGCGTCAGCTGCCTGTCTAAAATAGGATAATAATAATAATATTATTGCTTGGATTTTATTAAGAAAATCTGTCTAAAAATTGTTCAAACACATTCCATCAATTTCAATCAACAAATTCACAAATATTTACAGTTCATGTACAGACTACATATATATTATTATCGAAATAACACACAATCCTTATCAATTTTGGTTGCTGTGCGAGATAATGAGGTATATATTAATTAGAATGATAACACAAAATTGCTGATATTTACACTAACTTCTTTTAATGGGTCTGCCACTCTCATACCACACCCAAGAAGGTGCGTGGAGTGTCCTTAGTCCACAAAAAATGCCATATTTACTGTACAATGTAATGTACCTTTACTTTTTCTGCAGAATTTATAAATTTAATGTTTATCCTTCTCGGAATCATGAGTACTCTTGTACTACCGCGCGCCTGTGGGCATCTGTCTACCACCGTTTGGCATTGAAAAGTCTTCTATAAGCTTAATTTATGTTTTGGTGGTTCAGAAAAACCCAGGTACAGTCCGCCTGGCAGAGGAATCTCGCGGCTGGCGCCAGACCACGGCCACGGCGGCAGGCGCGCGCGCCGCGGGGCTGCTGTCCGCGCCCGCCGCGAGGCACTGCGCGCAGGCCAAGGACAAAGTGTATCTGCGACAGGCTGATCTCGCTCGGTGGGCGCCGCGACCAGGTGAGCATCACACATGCCAGGTGGCCACTGCCTCAGCTTGTGCTAGGAACCATTGTGGAATGGACAGCGCAGACCTTTCGTCTGAGAACCAGGTATTATTCAAATTCTGACCACATATCTGGTCACAAGCTATTTGCATTTTCATATACTGCCCTCCTAAGACAAATGGCGCTATCTCAAAATAACATGTAATTGTAAGTTATGTCATTTGACGTAGATTTTAAATTACATGTTCCAATAGGCGGATTTACAAGAATTACACGTGGAAAGTAGAGCACGATGGCCTTATCTCCGAAGATATCAGCGTCCACGCGGGGGTTAAACAGGGCTGCCTCCTTTCTGATCGTCCTAGATGGCATCATGCAAAGAACAAACGACAGCAAGCGGCGAGGTATAGAGTGGGGGTTAACCGATACTTTGGATGACCTAGACTACGCTGATGACCTATGCCTGCTTAGCCACAAGCACGTTGATATGCAAGCCAAATTGGACAATGTACAGAGTGAGGCGCTCCTCGAGGGTCTTAAAATCAACGCGCGGAAGACCCAAGAAATGCGAACGGAGGGTAGGAACTCATCACCACTGTTACTAGGCTCGGAACCTATAGAGCGCGTACAGAAGTTTACCTACCTTGGCAGCATCGTGTCGCAAATTGGAGGAACGGAAAAGGACATCGCTTCTAGGGTAGCCAAGGCCCGGGCGACTTTCGCGCAACTGCGACCCGTATGGACTGCCATACGGGTCGCAGTTTGGCCGTATGGCAGTCTAAGAAGCTGACACGTAGGGTGAAATTAAAAATATTTCGCTCCAACGTCAAAACAGTCCTGCTCTACGGGTGCGAAACGTGGAGAGTCACTAAAGACATCACGCACCGTATCCAGGTCTTCGTCAACCGATGCCTTAGGCAGATCGTCGGTATTTACTGGCCCGAAAAGATCCCCAACGAAGAACTCTGGCATATCTGTTCCGAAACACCAATCGGTCACCAAATTAAACGCCGCAAGTGGACTTGGATCGGTCACACCCTAAGAAGAGCTCCCAACCCTAAGGCAAGCCCTGGAATGGACACCACAAGGGAAGAGGAAACGTGGCCGGCCGAAACACACCTGGAGACGTTCAGTGGCAGCGGACTGAAGGCTATCGGGCTGAAGTGGTCCGAGGCGAAGCGCGTAGCCCAAGACAGAACGCGATAGCGAGGCACTGTGGAAGCCCTCTGCCCCATCTAGGGGACACATTACATTAAGTCAAGTAATTCAATAGGCGGATCCACACCGGACGAGCGGCTCGGTCGAACATGGCTCGCCCTAACGTGCACGCTGAGTGTAGACGCGGTTCGGCGAGCCAAGGCTCGCCCGAGTAAGGCGCGCCGCAGCCTGTGTGGACGGTTGTTTTTTTCGGCCGAACGCCTCACCCAGCGTTGTTGGCTTTTTGACAGAGATCAAAGCCCCGGACATACGAAAGCATTTTTGCCCTATAAATATTGAACACACGCACAAAATTTCACGAGAATCTGTTGAGAGATGCGACCTATAGAGGGAACAGCTGGACAGCCGGACATGCCAAAGTATCTTTCATGGCGATCGCGAGCTCAACTTAATGGCCCTTAAGTAAATCGGCCGAGCCGTTTTGGCTCGGACTTGCCGCGCCCGTTTGCGTGTCCACGAGCACGAGCCGTTCGGGGGAGCGTTTGGACTCTCGCTCGTCCGGTGTGGTGTGGTCACGCCTATTGACGTTTAATTTCGAGATAGCGCTATTTGGCTTATGAGGGCAGTGCGTATTTCGATTATCAACGCAATCCGCCACCTGACATTAAGTTGCAAATGGCGGCCACTAATAACAGAAAGCCCCCGCCAAAACACCATCTGTTTATATTTATGCTTTGATCTTCATTGTAATAGTTCCACGTTAAAATATTCGTTTATAGTACATTGTTGTAAAGGCTAGAAAGTAGGCAATAGACGGACGAGGAGGTTCGAGGAAGGAGACGAGTCCATCTATTGCACTTTTGCCCGAGACATTACATAGTGCTTTTCACGCCTACGGCGAGGAAATTGCAAATAATTTATAAGTTAAAATTTAGCGTGCAAGTCAACAAGTAGATTAAAAATTTGTCCATTTTTCGGTTAAGTGGGTGGGCGTGAATTATAACTTGACACGTTTGGACAGGCACAATTTAGTTAAATATTACTTAAGAGTCCGCAGTAAGTTCGATTATCCATACAAACGTAGTTACGCTCTCATTTTAAAACTACGTGTTGGATTGTAACGAAACTTTGTATATATAATGACATGAGGTAGGGTCATTAAGCTGGTTACGCGACCACCTGAAGGAGAAGGTTTTTTCTATTGAAGATAACATCAATTCTACAGACCCTATTGAGATAATTAGTTGTACGTACATGCGTTTATTTGTTGTTTTAGAATAGAAATCTACTAAAAAACCGAGAAAATATCCTTTCAGTTCCCCAACTCAGCTAAGTGGTCGCCAACCGGCACATAAAATTAGGTGGTCGCTAACCGGCGAAATGATCCTATATCTATGTCTGTACTCTGTAATTAGTTCTTGTAGCTTCAGACACCATAGTAAAAAAACTACAGCGAATTTAAGTTTTTCATACAAAACTTGTTTTGGCTGTATTTCGTTTGTTTATAAACTAATTACTGACATACCTCATGTCATTGTATATGCAAAGTTTTGTCACATTCCAACACGTAGTTTTAAAATGAGAGCGTAACTACGTTTGTAACGGAAGGTGAAATTCGGCCGAGCTTACTGCGAACTCTTAAGTATATAAGTTTGGCGGAGCAGTCGCATTCGAAGTTCGTATTTCGTAAGTTTAAAGAACATTTTTGAAATAAAAATGTCGGTGGTGTCGAAGGTGGTTTAAATCTTCGCTTAGTACGAATTTAATTACTGAATTAATGACTAGAGCGTTCATCTCGGGCTAGCTTAACTAATTCAAACGTGTAAACGCTTGCTTAAAATTGAGTGAAAATTTAGTTAACTACTTGCTGACAACTTAATATGTGTGAACCGGCCTTTAGCGCGGCCGCTCGTGTTATTGTTGGACAGTTTGTACAGCGATTCCCCAATCACAGCCCCCTGCCCCCGCCCCGCCCCGCCCCGCTCGCGTGTAGGGGGGAATGAAACATTGTAGTAGTGGTGGTTCAGGTGCTACAGCTATTTCCTACTTTCCAGCTTGGTTTTACGTTTCCATCTATTGCCACATTTCCGAACAGTGGCGTGAAAAGAATATTGTTGTTTGTAATAAATAGATGAGTAAGAAGTATATCCAACAGGGCTTGAGCAGTCATCGTACGCCAGCCTGGTGACGGCGTTCCCGGCGCGCGCGCTGGACGCGGACGGCGCGGCGCCGCCGCCCTGCGCCGGCGAGCCCGAGCGGGCCAAGGAGTGCATCTGCCACATGGAGGTATAATTCCTTATATCACGTTTACTTCTTGCTGATTTTAGTTTTTCCCAATTTATTTATTTATTTATTAAAACATGTAAACATGACATTACAGTATAACCAATGCGTCATGAAACGACATATACAAAAGACAAAAAATAAACACATATAATTACATTGGTACAGTTGATTGCCTGTCATCCATCTCCTCACAGAAGCTCAGACATTCACCGCACACATACATCCATCGCCACGCAATTAAGTCACACCAATGCCGGCGAGATTCCCTGTCGATTGCATTCGAGGTTCGAGGAGACAAGCGGATAGCGCTACGCCGTAGTCTGTAGCAGCTTAATATTGTATATATATAAACATTAAAGTCCTGAGGGGCTACCGCGAAACGATCTCTCTGCTATCTCCCTCTCTGTCGCTCGAACTAACAAGTGCTACAGAGACAGAGATCCACAAACGAAGTTCGTTTTCGTTTCGCGGTAGACCCTGACTGACTTAAATCAACACCCAGGCCAAACCATTGAACTTAGAAAGCTGATTTTTTCAGGTAGTTTATATGACGTAAATACCCACTAAGGAGGGATTTTTGAAAATTCCACCTTCAAGGAGGTTGAAAGTTTGTCCGGGGATGGAGTAAAATTTTAAGTGAGAGACTTGAAACTTTGTGTATCCGGACTTTCCGGACTCCTTATTATAATTACGAGAATACAAGAAAACTCATTTTAGGGTTATAGAAAAACCCACCCCTAAGCGGGTTGCAAAGGAGTCTCGGGGAAGGACATAGAATAGTTTTTAACCCGGAAATCATCCTCTAAGGGGATGAAATGGTGGGCTGTTGTTAGTTTGTACGGAGCTACGATATAAACGAGTTCCACGCGGACGGAGTCGCGGGCAGAAGCTAGTCTCCTTATATAGTGCAAAAGACCCCATACCCTTACGCATGTGTCGTCATTAGCGCTACATGGGTAAAACGTATAATTGCAACATAATCAAACACGGGGTAGGTAAAAATTAACTAGTAAGATTTGATGACAGCCAAACAAGTGAAAAGGAATGAAATCTTGTAAAAAATCCAGGTGTGTGTAAACTGGTACCCGTGCGGGCTGAAGTACTGCAAGGGCAAGCCGCAGGGTGGGCTGAGCTACCGCTGCGGCATCAAGACCTGCCACCGCTGCTACCGGTACCACTTCTACGTGCAGGTATGTCGGACTAACAATACAGGTGTTTGTACACTGTTACCTGTGCGGGCTGAAGTACTCAAGGGCAAGCCGCAGGGCGGGCTGAGCTACCGCTGCGGCATCAAGACCTGCCACCGCTGCTACCGGTACCACTTCTACGTGCAGGTATGTCGGACTAACAATACAGGTGTTTGTACACTGTTACCTGTGCGGGCTGAAGTACTCAAGGGCAAGCCGCAGGGTGGGCTGAGCTACCGCTGCGGCATCAAGACCTGCCACCGCTGCTACCGGTACCACTTCTACGTGCAGGTATGTCGGACTAACAATACAGGTGTTTGTACACTGTTACCTGTGCGGGCTGAAGTACTCAAGGGCAAGCCGCAGGGTGGGCTGAGCTACCGCTGCGGCATCAAGACCTGCCACCGCTGCTACCGGTACCACTTCTACGTGCAGGTATGTCGGACTAACAATACAGGTGTTTGTACACTGTTACCTGTGCGGGCTGAAGTACTCAAGGGCAAGCCGCAGGGTGGGCTGAGCTACCGCTGCGGCATCAAGACCTGCCACCGCTGCTACCGGTACCACTTCTACGTGCAGGTATGTCGGACTAACAATACAGGTGTTTGTACACTGTTACCTGTGCGGGCTGAAGTACTCAAGGGCAAGCCGCAGGGTGGGCTGAGCTACCGCTGCGGCATCAAGACCTGCCACCGCTGCTACCGGTACCACTTCTACGTGCAGGTATGTCGGACTAACAATACAGGTGTTTGTACACTGTTACCTGTGCGGGCTGAAGTACTCAAGGGCAAGCCGCAGGGTGGGCTGAGCTACCGCTGCGGCATCAAGACCTGCCACCGCTGCTACCGGTACCACTTCTACGTGCAGGTATGTCGGACTAACAATACAGGTGTTTGTACACTGTTACCTGTGCGGGCTGAAGTACTCAAGGGCAAGCCGCAGGGTGGGCTGAGCTACCGCTGCGGCATCAAGACCTGCCACCGCTGCTACCGGTACCACTTCTACGTGCAGGTATGTCGGACTAACAATACAGGTGTTTGTACACTGTTACCTGTGCGGGCTGAAGTACTGCAAGGGCAAGCCGCAGGGTGGGCTGAGCTACCGCTGCGGCATCAAGACCTGCCACCGCTGCTACCGGTACCACTTCTACGTGCAGGTATGTCGGACTAACAATACAGGTGTTTGTACACTGTTACCTGTGCGGGCTGAAGTACTCAAGGGCAAGCCGCAGGGTGGGCTGAGCTACCGCTGCGGCATCAAGACCTGCCACCGCTGCTACCGGTACCACTTCTACGTGCAGGTATGTCGGACTAACAATACAGGTGTTTGTACACTGTTACCTGTGCGGGCTGAAGTACTCAAGGGCAAGCCGCAGGGTGGGCTGAGCTACCGCTGCGGCATCAAGACCTGCCACCGCTGCTACCGGTACCACTTCTACGTGCAGGTATGTCGGACTAACAATACAGGTGTTTGTACACTGTTACCTGTGCGGGCTGAAGTACTCAAGGGCAAGCCGCAGGGTGGGCTGAGCTACCGCTGCGGCATCAAGACCTGCCACCGCTGCTACCGGTACCACTTCTACGTGCAGGTATGTCGGACTAACAATACAGGTGTTTGTACACTGTTACCTGTGCGGGCTGAAGTACTGCAAGGGCAAGCCGCAGGGTGGGCTGAGCTACCGCTGCGGCATCAAGACCTGCCACCGCTGCTACCGGTACCACTTCTACGTGCAGGTATGTCGGACTAACAATACAGGTGTTTGTACACTGTTACCTGTGCGGGCTGAAGTACTCAAGGGCAAGCCGCAGGGTGGGCTGAGCTACCGCTGCGGCATCAAGACCTGCCACCGCTGCTACCGGTACCACTTCTACGTGCAGGTATGTCGGACTAACAATACAGGTGTTTGTACACTGTTACCTGTGCGGGCTGAAGTACTCAAGGGCAAGCCGCAGGGTGGGCTGAGCTACCGCTGCGGCATCAAGACCTGCCACCGCTGCTACCGGTACCACTTCTACGTGCAGGTATGTCGGACTAACAATACAGGTGTTTGTACACTGTTACCTGTGCGGGCTGAAGTACTCAAGGGCAAGCCGCAGGGTGGGCTGAGCTACCGCTGCGGCATCAAGACCTGCCACCGCTGCTACCGGTACCACTTCTACGTGCAGGTATGTCGGACTAACAATACAGGTGTTTGTACACTGTTACCTGTGCGGGCTGAAGTACTCAAGGGCAAGCCGCAGGGTGGGCTGAGCTACCGCTGCGGCATCAAGACCTGCCACCGCTGCTACCGGTACCACTTCTACGTGCAGGTATGTCGGACTAACAATACAGGTGTTTGTACACTGTTACCTGTGCGGGCTGAAGTACTCAAGGGCAAGCCGCAGGGTGGGCTGAGCTACCGCTGCGGCATCAAGACCTGCCACCGCTGCTACCGGTACCACTTCTACGTGCAGGTATGTCGGACTAACAATACAGGTGTTTGTACACTGTTACCTGTGCGGGCTGAAGTACTCAAGGGCAAGCCGCAGGGTGGGCTGAGCTACCGCTGCGGCATCAAGACCTGCCACCGCTGCTACCGGTACCACTTCTACGTGCAGGTATGTCGGACTAACAATACAGGTGTTTGTACACTGTTACCTGTGCGGGCTGAAGTACTCAAGGGCAAGCCGCAGGGTGGGCTGAGCTACCGCTGCGGCATCAAGACCTGCCACCGCTGCTACCGGTACCACTTCTACGTGCAGGTATGTCGGACTAACAATACAGGTGTTTGTACACTGTTACCTGTGCGGGCTGAAGTACTCAAGGGCAAGCCGCAGGGTGGGCTGAGCTACCGCTGCGGCATCAAGACCTGCCACCGCTGCTACCGGTACCACTTCTACGTGCAGGTATGTCGGACTAACAATACAGGTGTTTGTACACTGTTACCTGTGCGGGCTGAAGTACTCAAGGGCAAGCCGCAGGGTGGGCTGAGCTACCGCTGCGGCATCAAGACCTGCCACCGCTGCTACCGGTACCACTTCTACGTGCAGGTATGTCGGACTAACAATACAGGTGTTTGTACACTGTTACCTGTGCGGGCTGAAGTACTCAAGGGCAAGCCGCAGGGTGGGCTGAGCTACCGCTGCGGCATCAAGACCTGCCACCGCTGCTACCGGTACCACTTCTACGTGCAGGTATGTCGGACTAACAATACAGGTGTTTGTACACTGTTACCTGTGCGGGCTGAAGTACTCAAGGGCAAGCCGCAGGGTGGGCTGAGCTACCGCTGCGGCATCAAGACCTGCCACCGCTGCTACCGGTACCACTTCTACGTGCAGGTATGTCGGACTAACAATACAGGTGTTTGTACACTGTTACCTGTGCGGGCTGAAGTACTCAAGGGCAAGCCGCAGGGTGGGCTGAGCTACCGCTGCGGCATCAAGACCTGCCACCG
Source organism: Epinotia bilunana (assembly GCA_947049275.1). Classification (NCBI taxonomy): domain Eukaryota; kingdom Metazoa; phylum Arthropoda; class Insecta; order Lepidoptera; family Tortricidae; genus Epinotia; species Epinotia bilunana. The sequence goes on along the minus strand of OX346253.1, from coordinate 39,808,460 downwards.
CTGCTACCGGTACCACTTCTACGTGCAGGTATGTCGGACTAACAATACAGGTGTTTGTACACTGTTACCTGTGCGGGCTGAAGTACTCAAGGGCAAGCCGCAGGGTGGGCTGAGCTACCGCTGCGGCATCAAGACCTGCCACCGCTGCTACCGGTACCACTTCTACGTGCAGGTATGTCGGACTAACAATACAGGTGTTTGTACACTGTTACCTGTGCGGGCTGAAGTACTCAAGGGCAAGCCGCAGGGTGGGCTGAGCTACCGCTGCGGCATCAAGACCTGCCACCGCTGCTACCGGTACCACTTCTACGTGCAGGTATGTCGGACTAACAATACAGGTGTTTGTACACTGTTACCTGTGCGGGCTGAAGTACTCAAGGGCAAGCCGCAGGGTGGGCTGAGCTACCGCTGCGGCATCAAGACCTGCCACCGCTGCTACCGGTACCACTTCTACGTGCAGGTATGTCGGACTAACAATACAGGTGTTTGTACACTGTTACCTGTGCGGGCTGAAGTACTCAAGGGCAAGCCGCAGGGTGGGCTGAGCTACCGCTGCGGCATCAAGACCTGCCACCGCTGCTACCGGTACCACTTCTACGTGCAGGTATGTCGGACTAACAATACAGGTGTTTGTACACTGTTACCTGTGCGGGCTGAAGTACTCAAGGGCAAGCCGCAGGGTGGGCTGAGCTACCGCTGCGGCATCAAGACCTGCCACCGCTGCTACCGGTACCACTTCTACGTGCAGGTATGTCGGACTAACAATACAGGTGTTTGTACACTGTTACCTGTGCGGGCTGAAGTACTCAAGGGCAAGCCGCAGGGTGGGCTGAGCTACCGCTGCGGCATCAAGACCTGCCACCGCTGCTACCGGTACCACTTCTACGTGCAGGTATGTCGGACTAACAATACAGGTGTTTGTACACTGTTACCTGTGCGGGCTGAAGTACTCAAGGGCAAGCCGCAGGGTGGGCTGAGCTACCGCTGCGGCATCAAGACCTGCCACCGCTGCTACCGGTACCACTTCTACGTGCAGGTATGTCGGACTAACAATACAGGTGTTTGTACACTGTTACCTGTGCGGGCTGAAGTACTCAAGGGCAAGCCGCAGGGTGGGCTGAGCTACCGCTGCGGCATCAACCTTTTTTTTTTTTTAACGTTGGGCAAATGTCTTTGCGCATCCCGCCCGCCAAGGGGGGGGAGGCAGGGCGGGTATGACGGACTAACCGCGGCAGAAGCCTTGGACTACCGTCTAAAAACCCAACGAGTGCCAGCTCCGTCTTAAGGGAGGGGCGCCGCGGGATCGCTTTACGCATTCGACCGCGTGCGCCCCGACGGGCGGCCTACAGGGTAGCGGGCCGCAGACATTAAGCGCCAAATTAAAGCGCATTGAGTCCAGTGGGACCAATTTTGGCAGGGTATCCCCCGAACCCCACACTGTCCCACTACGGTGGAGGAGGCAGTAACTGCGCGTAGCGCCTGGCTCTGCCTCCCGTCCGTCGCCGGCGGAGCGGATCCGCGAGGGGATCATTCTCGCGTGCCCGCTCTGCGGCCTCCTTCTGCGACATAACCTGGTCACTGAAGGAGGCCATCGCCTTCCATGCATCCTCATTGTCAAGCATGGCCACGGCATCAAGACCTGCCACCGCTGCTACTGGTACCACTTCTACGTGCAGGTAAGTCATCGACTTCTCCTATCTCATGATATAACCGTGGCCTACTTTGCACGTCGCTAAGGATTTCTTGAGAATCTCTAATTGAAACCCATTATTTACGTAACTACGACTCCATAAAAATCTAATACCGACTCCTTAGGTTTTTGTTCTGTGAAACCCATTATTTACGTAACTACGACTCCATAAAAATCTAATACCGACTCCTTAGGTTTTTGTTCTGTGAAACCCATTATTTACGTAACTACGACTCCATAAAAATCTAATACCGACTCCTTAGGTTTTTGTTCTGTGATAATATGTCATTTGTACTAACGAAATTAATTATTCAAAACCATGAAAGGCATGAAATGACAATAAGTTTACATAAAATTCTTTTGCTATATTTGCTATTAACGCATTTATTTACAGAACATTTTTGGCATTTTTGGCAACCGTCATGTCTCACGGTCGAAACCAGACCAAAGAAATTAACCAGTATATAACCAGACTAAACGAAAACGTCTGAATCGATCTGCCAGTTCTTTTGAGCGGCCATTTTTTTGCACTGATTGTGTATCAAGTTACTTATACTAAATCAATATTGTAAACCAACTAAAACTCGTAACTCTCATAAGCTTTGATTGTCAATGTTAAAAACGTTCTGAAGTTTGCCTTTTGTTGCAAAAGTTTTAGTAAAATCTGTAATAAAATGATAAATTGTTTATTCTAGTTCGGCCACAAGTGCTACAACTACACGTGACCCCACGCCCCGGCTCCGCGCCCGCTGCCTCTAGTCGCTTCAGCCGTCATCCTTAGCTATATTTTTATAACCTCAGTTTCGTAATCCGACAATATTGACTTGTAAATATTTTACTAACTCATATTTTTTGTTTTAAGTAAAAATGAATGACTGTGTTTCTAATGAGTGTTTTATTTCTAAATATATTATTCTAATTTCTAAATATTATACATAAGATTATTAACAACAAATGCATGCAACAAGCTTTAATGTTGAAACAATATTATTGGGAGCCTATAGGATCCCATTGCGGGGCGAAGGGAGACCTTCATCAAAAACATTATTGTACAGTCAGCAGCTGAGAGAGCAGAAGTCATATGTTATAGCAACTACTGCATCTGACTGTAGCAAATATTTAAAAAAATGGGATTCATACTGGGGTTTGTCTCTCCTCCTTTCACTTGAAAATGCAATGTTTCTGTAATCTCATTATCACCATTCTATTTATACAAAGTAAAATGTCAAAATTTCAGTGGCACTGAATGTGTTAAATTAAAAGTAATGTTTCTAATGCATTTGATGTTAATAAAATAAAACTACACAACATAGTCCAACATTAATGGCATCCTGGAAAGGGTTCATGTCTATTCTTGCGGAGCACAAACTGGATTTTCCTTTCCATATCTTCATTGTATATTGCTTTGCACTTTTCATGGTTGATTCGTCGTCTCGTCTGCAACAGACAATAACACAGTTATTAAAAATCTTTGTTTCAAATTAATTATAAGCATATTTATGGTTGTTTACAGTAATTTATAATTATACACCATTTGTCAACAATATTCTTAGTATTCCTATTAAATACTAGCTTCTTAGCTGGACCCGAGATAAAATCTATCCTATATTTTAATCCAGGCTATAAACTGTCTTTGTACAAATTTTGTCCTAATTGGTTGAGCCATTTAAGTGTGATTGAGTAACAAACATCTAAACATCCGAACTTTCGCAATTATAATATTACTAGGACCAGTGGGATGACAGGATTGGCAATCTTAAGTGGATCCAAAATTAAAGTTCTTGATTGTACAATTAGTCAATGAATATCCACATAGTAGTTTAATTTAGAATGTAACCGTAAAATTAAAAGATTGTTTGAACTGAACCGGATGGTACCTGGAAGGGTTTCTCGTAGTATCTGGTAAGTCTGAACTGCTCCAGGATACCTTCTTTGCCCAAGATCCTATTCACGAGTCTGCATGCATCGTCCACGTTGTTGTTCTTAACAAATACCGTCCTGGCAATGAACGCCGTGTGTCGGTTTCCTAACAGCCTCAAAGTTATTTGCATTTTGTAATATTCAATCCCTTGCTACAAAGATAACTAAAATTGAATTTTGTTTTGAGGTTATGTTATCAAAGACAAGACAGAGTGACAGACTACTAAAATGACAGAATTTAGACGTTTTTAACTTTCTTTAACTAAGTACATGTTTGTGAAGCTTGGCTTTGATCATCTTGAATAACGTCCCTAATTTTTCCGTTTCCTTTCCTAATCCAAGTGCGGGAAATACAAACCCTATTTACTTCACTCTTTAGTACAAACGTTGCAGATACGTCACAGTTGACACTGTCAACAATAAAAACACTGCTTTGTCATTTTATTATTTTAAATCACAAAATCATATTTACTATATTTGTTCACAATGGCGAATGAAAGCGAAGTTGCAGTAGTGTCGACCTCCTCAAAGCTGTCGGACATATCTCCTTCTTTAACTATACGTCAACGCTGGCGCAACGTCCCGCTGCACGAGCGATGCTCCTTGGCCGATATGCTGGTGATCAAGCAAGCGTTTCAGGATGCATTCTTGCACAAGCTGCTGCCGAATCAGTTCAGGGACCTGTTGAGGACCCAGTTCAACTTGGAATACGATGATGACGAGTTCAAGATATTGTTTCTGAAGGTAGAATCTCTTATTTCGTTAATAATGATTTTCTCATGTGGTTTCGTGTTCATGGTGCTGAGTAAAATCTCCAGGGATACCAAAGGTTGCACTGTGTTATGATGCAGCTGTCGACACAACGAATCTTCGAGTCAATTAAGGGACGGCAACGCGCTTGTAACTTGAGTCGCAAACGTCCGTAGGCTACTTTAAATATCGTAGCCGTAAGTAAAAACTTACCATCACGCAGGCCGTACGCATGCTTGTTTGCCATGTATTAAAAAAGGGGTTCGGTACTAGTTTTTAGGGTTCCGTAGTCGACTAGGAACCCTTATAGTTTCGCTTTGTCTGTCCGTCCGTCCGCGGATAATCTCAGTAACCATTAGCACTAGAACACTAAAATTTGGTACTAATATGTATATCAATCACGCCGACAGTGGTAAAATAAAAAGTGTTTTTTTTTATTAGGATACCTCCCCTATACGTAACGTGGGGAGTGTTTTTTTTTCATTTCAACCCTAACGTGTGATATATTGTTGGATAGGTATTTAAAAATGAATAGGGGTTTGCTAAAATCATTATTTGATAAAGTTAATATTTTCGGAGATAACCGCTCCAGAAGTAAAAAAAAATGTGCCCCCCCCCCTCTAACTTTTGAACCATAAATTTTAAAAATATGAAAAAAATGTAAAAAGTAGAACTTTATAAAGGCTTTCTAGGAAAATTATTTTGAACTTGATAGGTTGAATAGTTTTTGAAAAAAATTACAAAATAATTTCCGAACTAAGGTTGTAATTTAACCGTATAAGCAGGTGTTTATTGTACCTGTAATTTCTACAAAATCACAATGAAAGTTCGTGCTTTCAAATAAAGTAAAAACCGGTGAAAATCGGTTCACGCAATAAAGAATTATCCCATAAAAATCATCTTCCATACTTTTAAGCTCGCGCGCAATAGTTTACTTAATTTGCCGATAGATGTGTCGCTGTACGCGGAACGCTCACATTGAACTAACCCGCTTCGCTAGCTCGGCTTTCAACACAAGCACTTGTGCCGAATAACAAATAACGATTAAAATGTACAATACAGTACGATACAAATACTCTTTTCATCACTCATACTCTGAAAACTCTGAAATGACGTGCTTTCAAATAAAGTAAAAAAACGGATTTAGGGTTTTAGGGTTTTGTATATAATATGTCAACTCAATGTAACAAATAGCCCATTTTTTTTAACGCTTAAGTGGGGACACTTACTGCGACGGGCGAAAAACTACGGAGCGTGGCCCGACACGCTCTTGGCCGGTTTTTATTAAACGGATGTAATAAATCTGCTCTGGGGGCGCTAAATTAGCATTAATTATGGCAACACTAATTAATTTCCATTGCACATATTATATGACGTACCTACCACTCATGTTGACAACAAGGTCGGTGATGTTATTTAGAGGAATAGTCTAAACCTTCTGACTTTCTCTCCGACAAATACTTCGTCATATTGTAAATTATATTAAAATAGTTTTCGGCATTTTAACGCACAAATACACATAATCCGACAAATACACCACGTAAAAACGACACCTCACTTTGACAGTGATTAACAGATGGCATTAATGACGTCTTCAAAGTCACTGTTGCCAGTTGAAGAAATTAATACCTATAGTTTTCCGCAATATGGCGAAGTTTTTTATTTTCCTAGTCAGGCTTTACTCAGGTAAGTAATTTAGTGGATTCAACTTGCGTTGGCCAGTCTAACTTCATACATATCTAATTTGTTCTCCGAAAACTAGATAAACACGAATCGCACCGGCGAGATCGAATGGGACGAGCTGGTATCCCACCTCCTGCTAGGCTACTTCACCAACGACCCTGAGAACCAGAGGGCCTCGCTGCAGCTCGCCATCATGGGCCGGCCCACTATCATGCGGTCCATGCACCGCCATCCTATATCCAAGATATGCTTCTGTCCTGATGTTGCAAAGGTATTAGGATTTACGTGATTAAGTATGCTGTAAACTTAATAGAACTTCAAGATTGACAATATTTAGGCGCATCCCCACGGGTCAGCATGGCATTCTTGTCGTGGAAGGTCAAGAGCCAGTACGGCGTGAGTCTGACCTTGATTTTGGCGGATGCCGTGCAGCCTGCAACGATCCAGACTGGCCAGAATCACGCGGCGACCTGCATGGCGGACAGCCTAATGCGCATGTTCTCAAATTTTATTTATTGTACTTAATAGTGGAAACAAATTGCGGTGAGTTCAAATGAGTGTGGATGAACGCACTGCTGCAGTAAATGACAAGCGGTACCTAACGCCTTGGCCACGACTTTGGTCTTAAGCGAGCTGCGGCAGCGTTTTATCTGATCATTGCGCGGTCGAGACGCGCAACGCAATGTGGTTAGTTGGGACCACGCGCAATAAATTAGAAAAACCGCTGCCGCAGGTCGTTTAAGACCAAAGTCGTGGCCAGGGCGTAATAGTAATCTCGGGTAGCATTTCACTTTACCAGTGGTAGCGATAGAATAGACTCATTTTAGAATTAAAGGTTCGTTATATAGCCGTGCTGATGGTCCTCTCCAGAGACAGTCCAATACGTACTATATTGTATGCTATTGTCGATGATGTGTGCAGGACCGCAGCACCACGCCAATGCAGGGCTCGTACATCACGGCGAGCCGCGACGGACAGCTCAACTGGTGGACCCTAGACATGACCATGCTGCGGACCGCTTACTCCTCCAGCCGTCAGTACATGATCGTATTCGTAGATATTGTACCTTCGACAACATCAACAGTTAACTGATGGCTAGTTTTTTTAATTTTTAGGTCTACTAGTGCATGGTCCAACTTGTCTTCGTTTTTACACTGAATCCCATTTTCGAGATTTTGAGATTTGAGACGAATGCCTTAACCTACCTACTTATGGAATTAAATCATGTACTCGCGTGTGCATGATTTGCCAACTCACGACGATTTGATTGCCGCAGAACATATTTTCCCTTGTGAATCGATCTCGGTTTAGTTTGTCTTTGTCCCAGAGTTATAAAATGAATATTATTTCAATATTTTCAACCCAATAAATTGTGTGCATGTCTGTCACAGCTGTGCTGAAGGTACGCACGACGTGGGTGACCGACTGCGTCTGCCTCCCTGACGTGAACATGCTTGTGACCAGCTCGACGGAGCGCGACCTCCGCTTCTACGACATCACCGCCAAGACCTTCACGCTCAAAATTGTTATCACCAGCTGGGAGTACATGGCGAGTATCTAAGTTACATCATAACGTGTGGTTTCTGGTAGGCAAAGATAACGGATATCAAAAGGAGATCTATATAATTTAATTGATTAGGTTCTTATGCTAGCGACTGAGACCTTACGACACAGAGGGTACCTACTTAACTTGGCCTTTTCCTGAAGAAAGGTTCTGCCCACTGAGGTGAGCGCTTTGATTGTTAACACATTCAGTGCCAAAGTTTTCGTAGCGCCACACACGTAGCCAATGACATGGGACACTCCGTATGTAGGTAATTAGGTATGTAGAGGAAGGCACCTTCGAGCAGATCGTTCTCCTAGCGGGTTCCTGGCACTAAAAGTGTTATAGATTCTTAAGCTACCCAAAGCCCTCTAAGCCAGCCTAACGACTACTGTCGACAAAGAAAACTGCCATAATCACCGCTTCCTCGTACTTCAGATATGCACAATGTACTACTACTTCCACAAGGACATCAATGAGAAGTGCATCCTGATCCTCGGCGACGCCGGCGGCAACGTGCGGGTGCTGCAGTTCTCTCCCATAGAGCGCGGGCCTTTCAGGAACGAGGCTGGCAAGCCGCTGCAGACGCTGCGACATATCGACTTGCAACGTAAGGTATGGTACTTATGATGATTCGGGATACACACACACACACACACACACACACACACACACCACAGTAGGGATAAAACCTTGAGAAATAAGGTCTACTATGGTCTACTGCTTCGTACTGAAAGGTTTTTGTGATCGGTTTTACAAACAGTTTACTTCGTTAACTATGCCCAAGATGATCAACAACAAATACGCAAACCAGTAAAGGGTCGGCAGCCCGCTTGAGATTCTTCTAGATTCACAGGCGTCCATATATAGTCTGCGGTGTCTGCTTGCCATAAGGCAGGCCGTATGCTTGTTTGCCACCGTCGCAATAAATAAATAAAACACCATGAATTGTACATATACCTATATTTGAACAGTTCAATTCAATTCAATTCTTTATTCATAAACAATGTACATTGTATTTGAAATAGGTACTTATAAATAATGAAATAAGGTAGATTATTTACCTTAAAACTATTCCAACATTGCAATAAATTAAAAATAATTACAAATTAGATTACAGGTTCAGTTAATACATTTTGACATGTCAGTGCGAATAATAACAATAAATTAATTTACAATCATATAAATATCTCTTGAACACTATAACAGCATCTGGCTAACAAGAAGCTTTTCAATTCTCGTTTAAAGATAGACCAATCCGTAATGACCTTTAGCTCGGTAGGCAATTTATTAAATAACGTGACAGCCTGATAGGTACCTAGCACAATGCTTCACAACCCTGAGTCCTGGATAGAAACTGTGTGCAACATTTTTCGTACGTGTAGCTAGCCGCAATTCTATATCCTCACATGTGACACTTCTTGACTGTGACTTAACAAATTCGGTAAGAAGAATAAAAACGTACAAGCAGGGCACTGTGAGAATGCCCAGTCTTAAAAAATGATCGCGACACGACGACCATGGAGGAGTGCGTGTCATCGTACGAATCGCTCTTTTTTGGGCAACAAAGGCTCTATTGATATTATATTTAAAACTATTGCCCCAGCACTTAATACTATATCGCAATTTCGACTCAACTAATGCGAAATACACTACTTTAAGTTGATCCAAGCTCATTTCGTCTCTAAGGCTTCTCAAAGCATAGCAAGCAGAGTTCACTAGTTTTCTATTGGAAGCAATCTCTCTCGTTTCCAATTGAGATTCGAATCAATGTAGATTCCGAGAAATTTGACATGATCTAATGGGCTCGCAACGCAATTAATATTGAAACCAACTTCAACTCTATCATTTTTCTTAGAATTCGGTTTAAAAAGCATAATTTGAGTCTTATTACTATTAAGACTAAGGTTATTGCTGGAGAACCATTTATGAAAGGTCAATAAAGCTTTATCCGTGACTCTATTAAGTTCATCCATATTGCCGCCAGAGATTACTGCGTTCGTGTCGTCAGCATAGACGAGAACAGAGCAGTCAGGGACACTACCACATACGTAATTAACCAAGTCGTTAATGAAAATTAAAAAAGTATTGGGCCTAAAATGGACCCTTGCGGTACACCTCTCCCAACCCGGACTCGCTTAGATCTGATAGGCACACCAGACCCTACTGGACCAGATTCAGTGTTATTGAGCTCCACGTATTGGTTTCTGTTTTGAAGATAACTGCGAATGAGATGGTGTGCTTTTCCTCTAATCCCATAGAATTCCAATTTACTTAAAAGTATCAAGTGATCTACTGTATCAAAAGCCGAACTCAAGTCAAGAAAGAGTCCTATAACTCTTTTTTTCTCATGCAGTTTAGTCACAATATCATCAATTAGAGTATCGATTGCATTTATAGTGTAGCTATACAGTGTAGCTATACTATCTATAGTAATCTATCTAAAGAAATATTTTTGGATTGCACAGCGAACAGGAACTGTGGAAGACACTTCAGCGAAGCAAAATGTACTACTAATTGTCAACGGTATAAGGTATAACTTATTCTCCAGAAAGACGCGCTGCCAGAAATGCGGCTCATCGAGCGCGCCCGCGTCCACACGGACTGGGTACGCCAAGTATCCTGGTACGCACCGCTGCACTGCCTCGTGTCCTGCGCCACGTGCCCCGACGCGCTGCTCATGTGTGACCTGCAGGGCTCCAAGACGCACAACGTGTTCCGCGTGGAGAAGGTAGGCACTTAATTCTAGAACCCCACAGGAAAATTCTTGGAGTTCTGAACAGGAATGGTAATAGAACCGTTTGAAAATCTTGGATTTGAATGCCACCTTTGACGTCTGTGAAGGAAATTAACGTTGCTCTGTGATCTCTTTACTTTTCTTTGGCGATGAAACTACTAATATAAGGCTCTCCACATACAGACTAAATTGAGCCGTTGAATTCAACTCCATATACAATCTGCACAGCTATCATGAGACAGCCCGCGAGCTCTCGCACTATCCGTCTCTCTCTTATTAGAACACTTAGAACAAGAGGTATAGTGCGAGAAAAATCGAGAGTATGTCGCGGCCGTCTCATGATAGACGTGCAGAGCTCCTGCCACAGACACCGCGGAATTCGGCGGCTGATGAATTCGGTCGCATTATTCTGCTTGTATATGCCCGCTCTAATAGGGCACTTCAGCAAACTTCAGAAATATGTTTTTCCTATACGTATACCTCCCTATTATTGAGTTAGTTTTTTTGTTTATGCATGATCATGTCTGTATTGTTATGGAGCCGTTCCAAATATAAGGATATTTGGAACGGCTAAGATAAGAATCAGTGCCTGATTTCTAGGGTATTCACTGCTTCGCATTCGATGAAGAGGCGCATGTGCTGGTGACAGGCGGGCCGGATTGCACGGTCCGCGTGTGGAGCCCCTTCGTCCCCGCGACCCCCAACCTGATCCTCCAGGGACATCACGCCGGCATCATCGCCCTGGTGCTGCAGAACAATGGACAGCTCATCTACTCGCTGGCTAGAGACAGGGTTATTAAAGTCTGGGATACTCAGGGGCAGAATTGTGTCCAGGTATGTACTATCGGCTGCAAAAATGCATGGTCACCTTAAGGCCCAGTTTCGCTTGAATCGTTTGACGTCTGCTGCTCAGTAGCACGTCGTGCGCAATAATTAAGGTAGATGGCGTTGTTGGCTAGACTATTTGAACATACAGCGATAAATAAGCACATTACTAGGCACATTAAATACCTATAAATTGACACCTGTTATCACAAGAAATATTCTCCTATTGCTTAGTATAATTATTAACAAGGCTAGCAAATGCTAATTTATAATAGCTGTATTTAAGTGCAATACCACTGGTATCTGAATTCTATATTTCGATCAGTAACTACAATGTTGTGATAGCTCAGTGGATTAAGAGCGGGCGAACCGCCAGGGAAAAATCAGAAACCACCCGCGCGCCCCGCATGCTCTAATTGCTGTTAAAGTCGACCTGAGTTGTCATCACCCGAAGGTTTCGAGTTCAAATCTCCCAGCCAAGTTATGGTGGGTGGGAATCAGTGTTTTTGTAATTTATTCGATGTTTGGATATTCCGTCGTAGCGCAGAACACAAACATAAGAAAAAGATACAAAAAGATGTATGACAATCAAAAAAATGGCAACGCGCTGGAGTTGACTTGATAAATATAATGTAAAAATAATAAACCCATAAAAAATACAGTTTTCAAAGACAAGGAAAACATCATTTTTATTCAGACAATATTTTGCTTACAACGCCATCTAGTGATATCTCGTTAATCCTTTGAAGTTTACCTTAACATCTAATAATGATATTACACGTCGTGCTCGTAGATAGCGTAGGATTCGGCGGACAAGCGAAACTGTTTCCGAATTGACCATTGTAGCGCGAGAGATAACACCGCCGCCTATCGGCGATGTATTTCCCCTCCCGCGCCCGCGCCCGCGCAGAGCCGGCAAGCGTCCGCAGCGATATGACTGTTAGAGACCACCCTACATGACCACATGACCCAGTGCGCGCGGCAATATTTCGATAGTGCCCCCCACCACCCGAACCCGCTCGTCCGCAAAATGGTGGAATACAACTACATACCTACAGACAGACAGACAAACACACGTACGCCACCCGCATCTAGCCCCCCGTCCACTTTGCCCCAGGTCTCCCCTACAGTAGTCCCCCCTTTTGTCACGCCCCCACCGCCGGCCCGGCGAATACGCCGGCCAAAACACGCCCTCCTCGACCCGCCCGACGCCATTACGGCGGCGATACAAAACTTTGACGCGACCGACGACAATGACCGTTCACATCGCCGAACCCGCCGCCGGGGGAGGCCACCGCGATCACATTATTACTCTACAGCACCTCACTACGAGTCCCGGTACGGACAGTTACCGGGACAAACCACCCCGACACACACTCCACACTAGTTTTGCAAAGACAAGAATTTAAATGTAACTTTCTCACACGACAAAATACTACACTGCCCCGAGGCGCCCGCGCGCCTCGAGTGCTCGCGCAAAAATTTCGGCAGTCGGGTAGCCCCGTAGTGGCGTCTACCCACAGGCCAGCCAGGACCCGCAGCCACAGCCCTTCAGGCTGCTGCACTGAACAAGTCCAAAAAAAAAAAAAAAAGACTGTTAGAGAGAGCAGAGAGAGAGAGTAATAAGCTAGACTGTTGCATCATACCGCTTATGTTCTGTTCCATTTAATTATTTACGAGCTCATGTTTGTGAAGTGTTTTGTTATTAGTGCCTATTATAGACTCCGTGCTGTGTTTCAATTAGACCACCGTAAACAATAACAGGTGTAACAACACGCCCGTTTCATGGCGCCCATACCGTGTGTCTAAAGTGAAAACCACGTGCGGTGAATATAAGCAGTGAACTGTGCACTATCGTGACTATAGACATTTTTCCTTTTTTCGAGTGCCGTACTAATTAAAATGTCGACGCGTTCCGGCCAGGTTTTTCGAACGCCTCACAAATCGCCGTTCGGAAACGACAAGGCAGCGCAGCACGACGAAAACACAGAGGACGCGGACGCCGACCTTCGCCTTTCCGAGGAAGACAGTGTACGCAATGGACATGTGACGATGTCCATGGATAACTTGTCCATATTGCTGCAAAGTATTCAGCAATCCAACGCCGACATGTTCCAGCGACTGCTACACGAAGTTCGCGCATCGACCCCGGCCGCCGCCGAGCCCGCCAACGTAACCGTCGTCGCCCCCTCCACCCCTGTCGTGACCGGCAATTTCTCAAAGTGTCAAGCCACTTACAGCGGCAGCGTCGAAGAGAGTCTTGAAGGATTTATCGACGCAGTGGAGGCTTACAAGGATTGTTGTAATGTCAGCGACGAGAACGCCATTAGGGGATTCTCGATATTACTTACGCATTCCGCCGCGACCTGGTGGCAAGGAATCAAAAGTACCACAACAACCTGGACGGATGCCCTGGATCGACTTCGGCGAGCTTTCGGAGATCGCCGCCCGCCACATCGGTTATATCGAGATTTATTCGACCACGAGCAGCAGATCGACGAGAATACTGACCAGTTTGTGGCTCGAGCTCGAGCCATTTTCTCCCGACTACCTATGGAAGACCTCACAGAGAGAGCGCGACTGGATATGGTGTACGGCTTACTACATCATCGCATTCGGGAGCGCCTACGTCGTGAAGAGTTCAAGTCTTTTGACGAGCTATTGAGTAAAGTTCATTCAATCGAAGACTCATTCAAGGTAATAGGATCGTCAGGTTCAAACTCGTCGTGGAAACCGCGCGATGCCGCGCGCCGCGCGCCGTCGCTACCGACATCAAACGCGCCGCCGACTGCGCGTGCGCCGCGACCTTCGCCGCCGTGGCCACGCGCCTCGTCCTCGCCGCCGCGCGCCGCGGAGCACGGCTGGCACGAGTACGAGCATGGCGGATTCCATCAAAAAGAAACGTATGTTTTGTGCTTATTGTAGAAAATCTAACCACTCTAAAGACAGCTGTCCTAAACTGAGTAGTAAAAATAATAGCATTGACACTGTCCATGAGAATAACATTAGCAATAATAGCTATATTCACTGTTACGGGTGTGGAGAGAAGGGTGTAATCAGATCGAATTGTTCAAAGTGTAATTCGCAATTCTCCACAATCGATTTCGCACTAACTTGTAACGTAAAATCAAGTTCAATGACCCCGCCCCCCGCACCCGGATCAGCTGTAATTGAACGCTGTGAATTTCATGCAGATCTCAATGATACTCCGGAAAGTAAGCATAGTCGAATCTTATCCGTTTCTAAACCCAGCGAGCTTTTAGAATCTATCAACAATGATCGTACATTCAAAAAGGGGTTCGAAACGAGATTCGATTATAACCTATCGATGTTTAAATGTGTAATTCCCGAGTTTTTTGTCACTCACGAATCTCATATTGCACGACCGACAGCCGTGTTTCTACCTAAACAATTTAGAAACATTTTACCTACAGATTTCTGTGAAATGAGCGTTACGCCGGTTATGCCACTGTCTTATCACGAAATGTGCGTGAAGCCGGCAGTGCCAGCACCTTGTAACGAAATATGTGTTAATCGTAATAATGATCGAAAAATTAAGAACGGTTCCGAAAAGATGTTTGATTATAATCTATCGATCTTTAAATTTGTGATGCCCGAGTTTTTTTGATGCTCGCAAAGTGGATGTTGCACGACCAACTATTGTGTTTTTGCCTAAACAATTTAAAAACGTGTTACCTACGGCTTTCTATGACGTGTGCATTAGGCCGGTAGGGTCACAAGAAGTGTACATTAAGTCAGTACGACCACATGAAATGTGCGTTAATCCGGTAGGGCCACTTGAAGTGTGCGTTAAGCCGGTAGGACCACATGCAGTGTGCGTTAAGCCGGTAGGGCTTGATCCTTATGATATGTGCATGGCCTCGGTAGTACCACAAACGGAAAGTAATAATTTTACTTTTAATGAGTATGCATTGCCCACGTGTGACACTTTGGCAATTCATTCTGACGACGATGCTGATTTAAGGGGGAGTGTGTTTAAGGCTAATCAGGCTGAGGATTCGCATGTGTCGCCTGATGTTAGATTGTCATTTTCCGAATTAGGCGATGTTCCTCCTTCGAATCCTAGTACTGGGCCCGCTGATGCTGCTTTTTCGTCAGATTTTGCGTCTGCAGATTTATGCTCTACTCAACCGTTGTCATTGATACAACAGCGACCTATTTTAGGCATAGCTATATCGGGTATTCAAGGCACAGCTTTAATTGATACAGGTGCTAAACGTTCCGTGATAGGGTGCAGGTTGTTTGATTTGTTGGGTAAAAATAATCAGACATTTCGAGAATGTGCTATGTCCATCAGGTTAGCAGATGGCTCTGTACAGAACAGGATGGTGCTGACAACGACGCTGAAGGTTGTTGTTAAGCAGAAGACCGTTTCACTGGAGTTCATTGCATTGCCTGATGCTGCAGGTAACGATACTTTACTAGGTATCGATTTTATAGTTAAGGCTGGTATTTCACTGGACTTCGCAACCGCTAAGTGGCATTTCTCCGAGGAACAGACGGTACAGTATCCCATAGAGTTCGAGTCACCAACTCAACACGTTGCCTGCTCGTCAGCTGACATGCTTCGCGACGACGAAGGTATTATGCTGCATCCGTCACAACGTAATAAATTAGCAGGACTTCTTCATTCTAACGAAGATATTTTAAAAGAAGGGGGAGCACCGACCACATTTGCGGAACACCACATAAATACAGGAAACCACCCGCCAATATCTTCTCCTTATCGTCTCACTCCTGCCAAAAAGGAGATTATGAAAAGGGAACTCGACGATATGCTCAAGGAAGGAATAATTGAAGAGTGCGAGTCCGCCTGGACCGCTCCCGCCATTTTAGTTCCTAAAAAAGGTAACGGTGTTCGATTTTGCATTGATTACCGCAAATTAAACGCGGTAACTAAGACTGACTCATACCCAATCCCTGCGATAGATGAGTTGTTGCAAACGACAAAGCAGAATTGTTACATGTCTACTGTAGACCTGAAGTCAGGCTATTGGCAGGTAAAGGTCGCACCAGAGGATCGTGACAAAACTGGGTTCGTGACGGCTTTTGGCACATACAGGTTTGTACGCATGCCGTTTGGCTTAAAGAACGCTCCAGCAACGTTCCAGCGTATGATGGACCGGTTCCGCTCCGGTAATACGCTGAAAGATGTCACCTTACTTTGCTACTTAGACGACTTGTGTATAATATCTGAGTCCTTCGACAAACATCTAGAGGATTTGCAGAGGGTATTTGAAAGGCTTCGGTTGTTTGGTTTGCGGGCCAATAGAGCAAAATGCTCATTTGCTCGGGAGAGCGTTACTTACCTAGGTCACGTGGTTGGTCCTAATGGCATCCAAACGGATCCGTCGAAGGTGGAAGCCATTTTACAGAAGAAGGAGCCCACTTACGTGAAGAGCCTGAAATCGTTTATTCAAACATGTTCCTGGTTCCGTAAGTTTATTCCAAATTTCGCTCAAATTGCACAACCCTTGACCAAACTCACTCGTAAAAACGTAGCGTGGACATGGACTGATGATCAACGTGATTCGTTCAACAACTTGAAGGTAAAATTGACTTCTGCTCCTGTCCTTGTCCAAGTAGATTACAAACAGCCTTTTGTGATCCGAACAGACGCTAGTAATTATGCTGTAGGTGCTGCGCTCCTGCAAGGAGATTCTTACGACGAGCAACCGATTATGTATGCAAGCAGATTATTGAGTCCAGCTGAAAGGAATTACACGACCACAGAACGGGAGGCTTTGGCGGTCGTTTGGGCGATCGAAAAGTTCAGGGGTTATGTTGAAGGTCACACCATTATAGTAAAGAGTGATCACCAGCCTTTGCGCTGGCTTCTTACCCTTAAATCCCCAACAGGACGCCTTATTCGTTGGGCAATGAAACTGCAAGCGTATGATATCAAATACGAGTATACTCCCGGTAAGTTAAATGTTTTAGCGGATATGTTAAGTCGTCCTGACTGCGATGCGTGTTCGGATAACAACTGTGAAATCTGCAACATGACAGTCGACTTACCTAGATACAGTCCGACCGAACTCCGTGAAGCTCAGCTGCAAGATCCTCAAACAGAAAAGGTAATTAAAGATTTAGAAAATACTGACCTTTTAGCAGCTAACCGATGGCTCGAACGCGGATATATCATGTCGCAAGGAGTCCTCTATCGCCTGGCTCCGGACTCAGACTCGGAGGATCCTCAACTTGTAGTCCCAGCGTCCATGGTTTCAAAGATTCTCGAGGAGTTTCACGACATCTCTACTGCTGGCCACCAAGGCGTAGAGAGGACGATTTGCCGAATCCAGAACAGGTACTATTTTACAGGGTTACGGAAAATCGTTACCGATTACCTCAAAAATTGTGTTGAGTGCCAAAAGTTCAAAATATCCAATCAGAAACCGGCCGGACTTTTACAAACTCCCGTATTGCAGCAAAGAGGTGAAGTACTCTCTATTGATTTATTTGGCCCCTTGCCAAAAGGTGCCAACGGAGAGACGTGGATCCTAGTCGTTGAAGACGCCGCTACCAGGTGGGTAGAACTGTACCCGCTTCAGGACGCCACCGCGGAGGTGTGTGCGTCATGTCTCATCAACGACTATTTCCTCAGGTATGGGTTCCCTCGCCGTATTATTTCTGATAACGGTGTCCAATTTGTGGCCGCAGCTATGCAGCAATGTATGTTCGTTCTTGGGATCAAACAGAATCTTACTCCTCTGTATCATCCGAATGCGAATCCAGTGGAGCGAAAACACCGAGATATGAAGACTCAAATATCGATTCTAGTCAAGAACGAGCATGCATCGTGGCCTAATTACTTACCTCAGATTAGGTTTGCTATGAACAGCGCGATTTGCGCGTCTACTGGCTGCACCCCGGCATATTTGATGTTCGGTAGAGAAATGAGGACACCTTTCGAAAATCAAACGGATCTGAGGTCTATTTTGAATAAAGAAAATTATTTGCCTCAATTTACTCCGTATTTAAGAAATTTCATTGACAAGATGGTTGTCATTCGTGATAGGGTGGAAAGCGCACAGGACCGATCTAAAGACGTTACTGACGAAAAATTTCGACCAGCTCCTCAGTATAAAGTAGGTGATCTCGTTTTAGTGAATTGTACTTTGCTTAGCAACGCCAGTAAGGGCACTACAAAAAAGTTTATGCCTAAAAGGGATGGGCCGTACTGCATTTCTGAGCAAGTGTCCCCAACTACATATAAGGTGTCACACGTGGATAATGGTACAAGTGTTGGAAAATTTCACACATCATTTTTAACCCCTTTTGCCGCTAGGCAGGGTCAAACACCACTGCCCGTTCAACCTCGACGCCCTCGAGGACGTCCACCTAAACTTCACCATGATACTAATACTGCCGATGCCAAGCCACATACGGGACGTTCATGTAGCTTTGAGGGGGAGGATGTAGCGCGAGAGATAACACCGCCGCCTATCGGCGATGTATTGAACGATACCGTTCCCCTCCCGCGCCCGCGCCCGCGCAGAGCCGGCAAGCGTCCGCAGCGATGACTGTTAGAGAGAGCAGAGAGAGAGAGTAATAAGCTAGACTGTTGCATCATACCGCTTATGTTCTGTTCCATTTAATTATTTACGAGCTCATGTTTGTGAAAAGTGTTTTGTTATTAAAGTGCCTATTATAGACTCCGTGCTGTGTTTCAATTAGACCACCGTAAACAATAACAGGTGTAACAACACGCCCGTTTCACCATGCACTTTTGCTGTCTGCTGTACCTAGGACGTACTCAAGTAATTACTCAAGTACTCAAGTAGCACAAGCAACACTGCCAAAGTAATTAATCACAATGATATTATATAGGTAGGTACACGATCGCATCTCGCGCATCTTCTGTAAGATTCTCCGCAAAATTGCGATGAACTTGATGTTTTCATGAAATTCCGACTCCTGTAGCACTTTAGTCGACTTTTGATCAACTTCTATTTAACCCTGCGCTATATCTCCAGACTTTCATAGACGTACCTCCCCAAATCGGCGAGCGCACACCGATCTCCGCCGTCTACAACCCGGCCACGCGAGAGTTCATCCTCGCCGCCATCAAGATCGCCGTGCTGGTGCTGGACGAACAGCTGAACACCAACCACACGGACGGCTTCACGCACTCGCGGGCCATCGCGAGGGTGCTGTACAACCCGCTGTTCAAGGTCGTCATCACATGTGGCTTGGACAGCATTATTATTAATTGGAACCCGCTGACAGGTGACGATTATGTCTTGTGTTTTTGATTTATCGTTGGTCAGGTCTGGTCCATATTGCTGATGCAAAAATAATGCTTTTAGAAATCATATCACTATGGTTTTTGGGATGACTGGTTATACCCATTAATTAGAGCTTAGTTGTGTAGTTACGCAGTAGGTTTCGGTTTTTGACCCTTCGTTCTTGGTGGCATGTGTTTGCTTCAAAAGAAAGCCAATAGCAAACACTTCACGCCATGGTCAAATCAACTGTTGACAAGATGTCTCCTTACTTATGCATGTTAGGTGCGCCAGTTGACATTAATTTACTATTAATTACCCAAGATATTACTATTTACACTACTTTTTTCAGACTAAACGTACACGTAGAAAATATCTGCTGTAGTACTGTATTGTTTGATTAACATCCGTAGTAGCAAGAGAACTATTTATTCACTACCATGCCATTTGCTTCATGTTTTCTTGCATGTTCGGCGTGAAGGGAAACGCAACGTGATGATTCGTGATGCGCACACGCGTAGCCTCCACGGCGAACGGATCCCGGTGGAGATCACTGCGGCCTGCTTCGACCCTGGCTACCAGCTGCTTTGCACAGGCGCCAGAGATGGGTCAGTCAAGGTAAGGCTTGTCTTTTGCTGTCAGCTATTACCTTTTTGTCGTCAACTTGTTTCTTTGAGTTACTTAGCTGGATTCTTTTGGTTCTGACCGGATGCTGCCAGTGTGCTTCAATCTTACTCTGGCTAGGGCATCCAATCAGTTATGTTACCTAATGCATAATTTAACTCCGCTTCCTTGCCACAACAATGTACAATTCTGGTATATTAGATAGTTGTTTCAGTCCAAATAATTTAGTCTTAATACCCTAAGCTAAAATTATATCCATCACCAGAGCCCGGAATTTTTAACGGCAAAACAAAAGACTGTCGCAACCTTACTAGTGTTAGTAACATTTTTTTATCGATATCGATAGTTGTGTAATAGAAGAAAAAAAACTGTCCACAAAATTACGTGAGGTTTGTATAAAATTACATAGAAACAGATGCAATTCCTTCTTCGAAATCCACGTCAGTACACACAGCAGCACATGACATTTTATTTCTGATAGTAATACATTCTCTGGGAGTAGACAGACAGTTTCGTTATCACTAAAAAGCCATTTATATATACTAAATGATCGTTCAACTTCACTCGACGTCTAGGAATTCATTGTAATTGGTATGTTGTTCAGGTAGAGTAAGCTTTTTTAGATATTTCTCGCATATTATTTTTAATTACCCGTCGCGAAGTATTTTAAAATATTAAATAATAATACTCGATATCGATACAAAAATGTTTCTAAAACTAGTAAGATTGCGACAGTCTTTTGTTTTGCCGTGAAAATCCCGGGCTCTGTCCATCACATTCTATTACATGAAGTTGACAGTAGAACTGATCTGTGCAATCAACTTGTTTCTACTCTTAGGCAGCCAGATGTTTATAGTACCTTTAAAAACATTGCTCCCCGCCACTACTTATTATTATATTCTACTGAAAATGTTACAGACGTGGAACTTTAACTCTGGATTGAATTTGAGGACCCTGACGATTGAGTACATGATGGAGGTCACCGGCGTGTTCTGGGTTGAAGGGCGGTAAGTGCATTCATTGTAGCCAGAATTTAGCAATTCCTATGCAGTTCAATAAGGAATGGAGTGGAGGATACGAATCCTGGTTCTCCAGATCCAGATTAAGCAAAGGCCAAAATCAAGCCACACGGTTTCCTGTCTACGATTCTTTCCGCGGTTGCTCACATCGACATCTCAAAATAAAATGGTGAAGACTAGACATTTTTAAGAAGTGGGGGAGAACTTGGGTGTTAGGTACTTTGATTACACGAACCGAATGAAGAAATTTCGCACAAAAGAAGAAATTTCTCTTACTTGTGCAGGATTATGGCCGTCGGGTGGAACCGTCACGTGACAGAGTTTGAAGACACGGGCACAGCCACGACGGGCAAGTCTTGGGAGACGAGACACAGCGAAGACATCCTGGCTGCGGCGGCGCGTATGCCACTGTCGCTGGCCACTAGCTCTTATAACTCTGAGATGATACTGTGGAAGCTGGAGACTGGTCAACCCTACAGGTGAGGCACTATTATGCGAGACGACACATGTGATGCTGATGAGATGATGATTTGAGAAAACATCCGGTCGACAGCAGGCGTGATGTTTTATCTAGTCCAATCCCCGTGATTAGACTTGATATACCTAATTGCTTAGCCGTCGTTCGTACTAATTTCATCATGATATTGATATAGTTGTTTGTTATACAAGGGTGCAAAGTTGTATTTTACCCGCGACTGTGGAATTAAAACACGAGCAAGCGAAAGGATGCTATAGTTGAACCACGAGCGAAGCGAGTGGTTTTAAAATAGAATCCTGAGCGTAGCGAGGGTTTCAACACACGAGAAGTAAAATACATTTTGCACCCGTGTGTAACACAAAACTTTTCTCCTCACTGTAGCGAGGAAAGTGCAACATGAAAAACAACTTAATATATATATATATATATATATTTAACAGTAATAATAACTTTAAGTAATAATCAAGTAGAATTTTGGTCAAGCAATTATTTAAAAGTTCTTACATATTTATTTTATTCTGTTTTTTATTATTTGTTGTTATAGCGGCAACAGAAATACATCTACTGTGATTTTTTGTATTATGAGCGTTTTACGTTTTGTTATACTGTCAAAAGCTACTTGAACACGCTCCAAGGTACTGCTTACTAATTCCTCACTAGTGGATAAAATGCGTTTTTGCTCACTGGTTTTAAAGGATAAAAGACGGCTTTCCGAGGCAGTGAGGGGAAAATATAATTACTAAACTTTGCCCTACGTATAGTAAGCTTTATGTTGATTACGTGCTATTGTTTGCATACAGAATGTTCTCGTGCACGGAGCCGATGCTCCGAATCAAGATGCAGTTCAACAAGCGCGACATGAGTCGCGGCGCGAGCTCCGGCGCGAATGCAAAGCGCCATTCCTCGTCCGCGCACCGTCCCAAGTATTTATCTAGCAATTTCATAACTTGGCGACAACTTACCTACAATCATGTCTGTTAATGAAAGGGAACTTCCTGCCTCGCACAACTAAACTGTGGAATGGATTGTCGCCTGCGGTATTTCCGGACCGATACGACCTTCTTCAAACCTTCAAGAAAAGAGCGTACTCCCATCTTAAAGGCCGGCAACGCACTCACAACACCTCTGGTGTTGCAGGTGTCCATGGGCGGCGGTAATCGCTTACCATCAGGTGATCCGTCTGCTCGTTTGCCTCCTATAACATATATTTAAAAAAAATAGAAGTTTATTTTCCCTCCAGGGACAGAACGTAGACAGTAAAATAAGTAACTCCAACACTTGTTGGATCTCTAGTTTTTCTCGGTCTACCAGTTAGTTGAGACGGAGACTTAAGAGTCATAGTAGCGTCTAAGTCCAATAAACAGTTGTCCCAGACGGCATGCCAATCAGGGCGCTGGGTCGGAGCAATCCGATTTGGTTGTCAATTTATATAGTGAAGTGAAACAGAAAAAGAATTAACCATCGCGATTGTGACTCTGTGTACCTATTACCTATGTTTAAAGTGCCATTGTATAGGTTTTCGTATACGAGTATGTATGGGGAAATTTCCAAAATAAGTTCCGTGACGTAATGGAATTCCACCCGATAAAAAAATATTTATTTTAGAAGAAACGCTTATTAATGAATTCTCCTTCTTCTGATATTCTTTGAAAATAATACTTGTTTAATATATCTATTGCTTAATATGGATAACATTATACTTTGAACCTAATAACTACCGCTGTCACATATTCCATTACGATACGAACTTTAGGTTTGTTTTAAGTATCACAGCCACAGTAGGGCAGTGACGTAAATGAATCATTCGTCACGTATTATTAACTACATGAATGGTAGTACAACAAAAAACGTGACGTATGGAATGAAAGTAGTTCCTTCCATACGTCACTTTTTTCTTCCTCTAATACGATACGTATCCTAGTGGATGTGACGCAAGTTAAATAAAGACGCAAGTGAAATAGTGCTTTGATTCCTTGCAATTTACTATTTCTAACTTCTTTACATATTACCGCACTTATCAACATGTCTCAATTCATAAACGTTTTTAATCTCAAAGTGGCTTCTTACCTTCAGTACAACCAGTTCGTGGTGGAAACAATTTTTTGGCACAGCGAGACGCACGTCCAACTCATCGCATTTTTGAAGCGAAACTGACAACTAACCTAAACAACGGTTAATATTTAGGCTCTTAATGTTGCCGGTAATAAAAAAACACAGCTGTTTTGGTAGTTTTTTGTTGTCTATTTGGTAAAAACGCCGTTTTTTTTTAATTTTCCACCACGTTGGTTTTGGAGGACAGGAAATAAATTGTGATATTATGAGTTTTTTACTCTAAACATTTAAAAACAAGGTTCATACATAATGTGTAAACGATAATATGATCGATTCACACAACAGTCATGTTCAGGCCTAGAAGGAGACAGATATACGTAAACTTCGCTTCAAAGTTAGCAGGGATACCCAAAAATCTGCACCTTTTCATCGGTTAATTTGACAAAACAATACTTTGAGTAGGTTTTTATGCTTCTCCATACAAGTAAACGAGTTATTTTACCATTTTTACAAACAAACATATTATATACTTTAGAACTATATTTAATACAAAAAACCTCCAGTCGTCCAAAATTCCAAAATTTTGAAAATGCCCATGGTGGTAACTGGTAATTAGTAGTTGTTGGTAACGCAGCAGCGTGAGTGGACGCGGAGTGGACACTGCAGCAGCGGTCCAGAAGGCGCGCGCGCGCCGCGTGTCCACCGTCTCGCTCCCACAGCGCGCGCAGGCCATGCGCAAGCTCGCTGTTCACGCCATGGTGTTCCTCGAAACCCGGCCGTTGCACATGCACGTTGGTTAGCGCACCATCTTATCTACTGACCATCAATCATTAGAATAATCGGTGGTTGTTGCCGCTGTTGGTGACGCAGGGGCACCACCAATCCAGTAGCATCAGTTGGCACAAAGGGTAGTTGTTGGATTTACCTATAGTATAGTATTTAGTATCGGGCGTCTCGCTCCCGCAGCACGATCAGTCGATCATGCTATGTGTTGTGGTGTGCCGCGTACGCCATGGTGTTTCTCCCAGCCTGGCCACTGTAGGTACAAACGACAACACTGTTAACTGACCATCCTGCGTTTATATAGAACCTTATTACAATGAACTTAAGGTGCACCGATGGTCAGTTAGCTGTTGTCGATAGTACATGCATGTAGGTTAGTGCCCGCAAGTAATCCACTAGCACCAGTGGTTCAGCATTAGCACAACTGTAATTGTTAGACTTGTTGGAAGTACCTACACATCACACACCGTTGCACATGCGTAATACACTGCATAATATAACCCTTAGCAAAAGTCATTTATGTCAGGACTGTAGTTTTCGCTATTACCGTACACAATCCTGATATCCATCGTGCCTCGGGTAGCCGGAATATAAAGTTAGAATTGCAATTCGCGTTGGACGTCCATTTGATATCCCGTAAAAGACCAAAGTAAGTAAATAGCGTTACCTATGCGAAAGTAAAAAGATCATCAAACACATTCTTCAAAAAAAACCCGTGTGTTTGGCAATACACGACTGTCTATTTTCAGCATCACTGATGTTGTCTCTTGAGAACGGTATGGTGCAGGCGTGGTCAGACCACTCGGCCGGCGGGTTCCAGGGCTCCTTCCAGGCAGTCCATACAGCTGGTGACTATGTGTCAGCACTGGCTACTGACGTGCAGAACAACTATCTGTTCACCGGCACCACGGTGGGATACATCAAGACTTGGCTGATGACGAATTATCTTACCAATGTGAAGGTTGGTTACGAATACCTGTAGGTACTTATTATTTTAGCTACTGTTTTATTTCACAGGGCCTTCACTTGGGCATGTTCACTAGGGTGCGGAAGAAAATACGTAGGTAGAATCAAGATTCAGTAGAAAGCGCAAGCTTTTACCTCGTTCACTACCCCGTATGCCGTAGCAGGTTATACAATGGGTACAATACAATACAAATTTTCTTTATTGCTCACCAGGCATAGGTACATAGTAGATAATAGAAAAATAGAGGTAAGTTAAACATAAACAATGGTAGCGGTCGTATCGCTAAAAAGCGATCTCTCCCAGACAAACTTTGGGTTTGGGTTGGTTATACACAATCTGTAGCGAAAATTCTGCGTTGTGGATTGCCTCAGTCCTCATGATCGGTTGACCACTCGCTTGCTTCTGGCGACAAGAGATGCCAACTTCGCACACCTCCAAATCAATTGTGGACCTCTTTAAATCTAGTTACATTAAACCGAAATCAAATGCACTAAGCACGTGGATCTTTACTTAAGTGCTCGAACATTTTCTGTTTAAGCCAACGGCTAGGTAATGTAGATAGAAGAAGGTAGATAGTTCCCAACTTCCCAAGTAGATTCCAAAATCTTTTGAGGAATGGTCGAAATATTGTGCAATGGATGTGTAATATGCCAGGTGCACGTGAGCATGCCCGCCCTCCGCCTCCAGTTCCCGTTCCTGTGGCGCGACCGGCTCGAGGGCCGCGCCAAGCGCTGCGTGCGCGACCAGCCGCTGCCCGTGCTGCTGAACAGCTACCGCGGCCACGTGCGATGCGTCACCACGCTCGCCTATATCGACGAGTACAAGCTGCTGCTCAGGTATTCCATTCCCTGCAGACAATCAGTGCGTGTCTAATGATCCTGATTACCTAGCTATGAAAGCATCCAAAGCGATTAAATTTTGCCCACTTTAACGACGCAACCTACCGCAGCAAGTTATGGTAGTGACCAATTCTAATCCCATAGTGGCATTCAGTTTATATTGGTTACTACCGGGTTCTGAGATATTTTCCGTTTTACAGTGGCAGTTCAGACTACAGCGTCCGAGTGTGGCGGCTCTCCGGCGAATACCTGCAGACCCTGGGCTCCTTCCAGCCCTGGAACCTGGACGTGACCGCCGTCCCACCTGACGTGAAGAAAGTGGCTAGTTTCACCACCATGAAGGTGAGCTTGAGAACTCGTAGAAACAAAAAACCCAGTGCCCAGTTTTAATAGGTACCTACTTAGTAAATTAACATTTTCGTTGTTTAATAAAGAACGCCTAACGGATCCTGCGTGTCCGCTCCAGGCTGGAGGACCGTGTGCCTACACTACTGCCTACTACACGGACGGGGCTGCATAACCCAATAATACCCCTGTCTCTTATAGCTTAGTACCCGATCTTGCAGGTCAATCGAGCAGGATCTTCTGGGAGAAGATTTTGTATGGAGCTGTTGACATTGTGTCAAATTAGATTAAACTGAGTCTAGAATCATGTAATGTACCTACAGATTAATTGAAATTTGGATTGGATGGATACTGTGTGCCACAAAAGTTGGTCATTTTCTGAACACAGACATTGACCACTGTCTCCACGTCCAGGTGTTCCGCGGCGGCTACGTCTCCCGCTACGTGCCGGGCCAGATCGAGATCGACAAGTTGCGCGACATCACGGAGCGCGAGCTGCGCACGGGCACGTTCGGCGCGCCGTGCGAGGAGCCCTTGCTCGGGCGCCACTTCCAGCTGCCGCGCCGCCCGGACACGCAGGATAGGATAGTGCTCGACGACTCGCTGCAGACGGTTAGTCATTATGAGTACAGTTCTTTCCACGTGCAGCGCAGTCTCGCCGGTCGATCGTTCTGGACGGCTCTTTGCAGACGATAGTGAAACACTAGTCTGGGAGCAGGACAGGATATTTCTGGCTTCAGAGGTTAGGTTAGTTTTATACCTACTTAAAAATTATATATAGGCGAGGGCGGTAC
Source organism: Epinotia bilunana (assembly GCA_947049275.1). Lineage (NCBI taxonomy): Eukaryota > Metazoa > Arthropoda > Insecta > Lepidoptera > Tortricidae > Epinotia > Epinotia bilunana. The sequence goes on along the minus strand of OX346253.1, from coordinate 39,781,165 downwards.
AATAGAATCGCGAGTTAGGGATTCTAATGCCCAAGACGGAAATTATGTTGCTACCGAGTGACAACTTTCACCTTTTCTGTTCTGTGAAGTAAATTTAAATCCTTGATTTGAGGGCAATTAGCAATGACTCGGAAGGCGCGGAGTGGGTAGGCCCCCCGCAAAGTGGACTGATGACCTGGTAAAGGTTGCTGGAGTCCGCTGGATGCGGGTGGCGCAGGACCGGTCACTTTTGGCACTCTTTGGGGGAGGCCTATATCCAGCAGTGGACGTCTTTCGGCTGATATAATGATGATGATGAGCAATGACTCTTTCTGAAAGGTGTGAAAACACTTTTTTCTTTCCATCTGCAGCGCAGTTTCGCCTCTTAGACGAAGATCATGCTGTTAGAGTCTCTGCAGACAATAGAGAAACACAAGTCTGATGACGGTTTCTGTTCAGGCCATATAAAAATAAAACAAGCGTATTCCTATCCCACTCCAACTCACTCGTGGTGCAAGTTGTATCGGACACAGATGCTGGTTTTTGTTAAATACCACTTTGGTGCCAAACAAGCTAACGGCGTTAGTGGTTACCGGCGTAACCTATGGAGGCTTGCAACGCCAGGGGTGTTACATGCGCGTCGCCGACCCTTTAAATCAAATCAAATCAATCATTTATTGTGCAAATAGGCCATAAGGGCACTTTTACATGTCAAACGGTAATTTACAATAAAATAATAATAAAGATATTTTATTTTATTTTTATTTTATTCAATAATCTTACACAATAATGTATGCACTCCTTTTTGAAGAACCCCATACTGTAGACGACACTACTATATACTGTTTTTTTTACTTCTTACTTGCTTTGTAGGTATAGGTATAGGTGCATCGGCATAGTCCCTCGGGAAAACGTCGGCCGGGAGCTCATTCCACAACCAGAGCGTCCGAGGTAGGAAATTTCTCTGAAACCGTACGGTACGCGACCATTTAGGTTCCAGCCAGGGTGTGAGGATGAAGGCACTGCCGACGGCGAGCGGTGCGGTGGTAGAAAGCAGCCGTATCTAGGCATCATCATCGAACAGTTCTTCGGTGCACAACCCGTTATACAAGCGATAATGAGTCAAGCTCGGTGTTTATGAACGTTTCACCTGTCCAGATCCCCCTGTACGCGCACCTGCGCATGGCGTCGACGACGCCGGTGCGGCGCCCGCGCACGCCCGAGCTGGTGCGCGCCACGCGCCTGCGCCGCGCCGCCGCGGCCGGCAAGAGGACGCACTTCGGCTCCACCTCCAACATGGAGGGCCCGGCCGCGAGGGGCAGCGTTGACAAGCGCGCGGACACGTGACGCTGGAATGCAAGGTGGAATATAGGTAACCCAGAAGAAGATTCAACTTTATTACTTTGTCTATCGACTTTTTTATGTCTTACTTGCTTTGTAGGTATGTATGTGCATCGGCATAGTTCCCCGGCCCTAGACTCCGGCGCGTGTGGACAGTTGCAGGCTGCACGACGAACTTCATTTACCACGATCGTATTCGTTTGTTTTAAACACCTAATAAGGTTGGGTTGCATCAAATTGTCTGTAATCGTAAGCGGTGTTCGTTAAAATCGGAACGTAAGTATAGAAAGTCTATGGAATAACAGCTGCCGACGCCATATTTAACGTTGATCGGTCTGAGGGGCTACCGCGAAACGAACTTCGTTTGTGGATCTCCGTCTCTGTCGCACTTGCTAGTTCGAGCGACAGAGAGGGAGATACACGAACGAAGTTCGTTTTCGTTTCGCGGTAGCCCTTCTGTAATCGGAAGTTAGTGCTCCACCAAGCAACTTAGCGCTTGTAAGTAGGTACCTACTAAACAGTCGGCATCATATATATATAGTGAGTGCATTCCTATTTGCGTTATGACAGTTAATTATAAAGACGTGTTCAGATATATTTGGCTGCTACTAACTGTACATTCGATATTAATTAATATCATGTCGCGTAGTGCTCTGTTTTATTATAATTAAATTAAATTTACACCAATCTATTTGTTTCGTTACTTACCTGTTCATTTCAAAATACCCAGCACGTCTATCATGCGACGGCCGCGATTTATCTCGCACAAGTATATCTCTTGTTCTAAGTGTTCTAATAAGAAAGAGACGGATATTGCGAGAAAAATCAAGAAAGCTCGCGCGCCGTCGCATGATAGCCGTGCAGAGCACAGATTCGTATAACCCACTTAATATATCATGCATGAAACAAAAACCGCCAAGACCTGAAAATAATTTGCGAGGTTTTAGTTCAGTTGAAGTTGAACCCTAAAATTATGTAGCTACATAAAATGCGTACGTAACTACCTACGTAACTGGCCGAACGCAGGGCAGAGTAGATAGGTCAATGAACTCCAAGGGCAGGGTGCCTTTCCGGTACGTAGCTACGTAGTTACAGTACGGTTGCAAGGATACAGTAATTAAGTTACTATTTCCCTAGAATTCAATTAATTTAGCTTTATTATTTAGATAATTGCTGTTGACGTACGCAGGTGGACGTTAAACGAACATTATCTTTGAAATCTGTTTGTTTCAAGGTAGGTACCTAAGTATGTTTTGTGTTACAACAACAGATGGTAAAAGTTCTTACTAAGAACCCCACAATAGGGGTGTAGACACTAAATAAAATAAAAATAATTTTGTATTTTCTCAAAAAAGGATTAAAAATGTAGTTAAATGGAGAAAAAACCATCGCAAGAGGTTAAATAATCACAGTTAAAGTTTTAAGAGGACGTATGTTCTGTCCGCTTTCCGCAAAACGCTCCTATTTACTATGACGTTCGCAGATTGACGTCACTATCTGCGAGCGTTTTCTCTCTCCAATAAGCAATATTAAACGGTTGTAGCTTCGTAATTAGAGATCTTAATGGGAGTTTCGTCACTAGGCATATTTTTTGCCTTCTTTCTTTGAGAGTATACATTTTGAGTCTACACCCGTAGTTATTATGTTCTTAAACCTTTGTTGAGCTTTTTGAGGTCGTGAATACTATTTGAGCCGCGAATGTATCTTCGACGCAACGGACAGATTTACGCTACTTGTACTGTGAGTGTCCTTAATCAAGATTTAATTGAGATATCGGTAAATAGTCTTATGGCCGGTTCCAATAATCAATCCACCGATAGTTTTCCGTACCGACAGTTACATTTTGACACATTTTCTACGGGTAATCGGTCAAAATGTAACTGCCGGTAAGGAAAACTATCGGTGGATTGATTATTGGAACCGGCCATAAAATGAAGTTGAGGCGTTCCTTTAGGCAGCAAAAAATAGTGTTGAAGCTCAAAAACCGATGCCGGTTTTTAAATAAAACGCAAGTCGAGAGGCAACCAAAACGGATTTCAATAAGAGACGCACAAAAGGGCAATTCTGCAGTCCGCAAAAATCTATTGGTCCCCTTGTCCCTTGTTATGATGCAGTTAATTGCAGTTCATAAATAAGTTGGCGTGCGCTGGAACGAATATTTCCAAGGCAACAGAGGGGTCGCCACTGCGACTGCGCCCACGGAACTCGCAGGGGTGCAATGAACTCTAGGGGTGACATCGTTTCACCCTCGACGCAAATCTGGTGGCTTAAAACTGGGTGTTCCAATTTTGTTTAAACAGAACCCTCGCTTGCTACTGATTCCTACGAGGGTTATTGTTCATTCACCTAGATTTAAAACAAGTTAGCTTAACCAGGTAGCTTTTTGAATCTTTTATGTTTGTGAAAAATCAATACATTATTCTTAACATCGGATTACGCCGGCCGTGAGCGCGCTCAATTTTCTTGCAATTGATATCGAAGTAAGGTAGAAATGAAACATTTTTTTTATATTATTGCTAATGTCAATATTTTAATGTCTATATATTACCTACATCAGATTACATTCGTTGACATTATTCCAAAATTAAATGTAAGCAAGTCCACATGTTTGTATTTCCTCATACATTTATCGGCGATTTGTACTTTGTCTTAAATAACTCTAGAACTACATCCTAGGCCAAAACCTTACGATACCCAAACCTGCCCGAGGTAGGGCTGCCGAGCCTGCAGAGTCCGAGACGCCGCAGCCTCAGCAGCTCTTTAAAACAAAAAAATAATAAACAAAATTGTTAGGGTGGGTAAATATACATAAGATGCTTAAAAAAAAGAAAAGTTAGTTGTTAAATTAAATTAATCTAAACACAAACAAAAATCTAAACACAAAGTATGAATGGAGAACAAAATTATAAATGGGTCAGGTGTATTGGCGGTATAGAATAGTGACGGCATGATTCGAGGATTCCGTACCAGTTGTAGGAGCGGCGCCGCCACGGAATAAAGAATTATTTCGTGGGCGGCGCTCAGTTCGAGAGTCATTTACTGGAAAGTCCCGGCAGCGGCCGAGCGCTAGGCGCCCAGCCCTGTTCCCGGCGCGAGGGCCCGTGTCGAGACCTTGACACCGACGTCGAGGGCTTCGAAAACATACACTTTGTTAGAAAGCGGAACATCTGTTCCAAAGTTGTACATTAGCATGGGAAGCCAAAAATCAAGTTCGCGTAGCTTTTGGCGACGCGAATTTTTACTGACGATACTTAAGTTTTCATAAAGGTACGGAACCCTAATTTTATGAGCAATATTCTTATAATAATCTGTTGCTTCTTCATAAAAGCCGGGGACGACACAATATACATTAAATTACAATCGAGTAATAAATGGATGCCCTAACTCTTAAACGCGTGACAATTTAATTATATCTAGCTGGCCAGTCGACAGCAAAACTGTATTGTGTTTTCGTAACGTCTTAACTACATAGCCTATTCTAGTGCCTGCCAGAAAAGGCGACCTCATTTTGTTATCGACTGTGCAACTTGGATAACTTTAAACAAGACAATCGAATTACCATCTACGAAACCGACGCATGAAAAAAATTTAACATTTCCGCTGTAGAGCAAAGAAATGAAGAGGTACATTTTAACCTGACTAGTTCCATACACATTTGCATTCCGTTGTGTTATATGCATGTTTACGGGAGGCGTGCTTCCGCGAGGACCAGAGACGGCGACACCACACGTCCGCCAGGCCGTGCGTCGGTGGTCCGGCGCGGAGGCTGCCGAACTTGGCCCGTATTATAATATACAAGCTTACGATAACCAAACACCACACCAACATAATTTGAACTCAAAATCCTAAGCAACTACATTTAAATTAGAGAACACAAGTTTTATTTAAAGACTAAATATAATAATTTATGTTGCGCAAAATTATAGCTGACTAGTTCCGTGTAGTTAAGTACATTAAATAAATAATTATTTACCTTAATGAAACATTTATACTTATTAGAATAAGAAATTAAACAAAATACTTATTCAAAATGCATTCATTATCCTTTCTAGACGATTTATTTAAGAAATTCTCACCTCTTTAGTTCTTCTTTTTACGTTACCTGATATGCATTTTAGTTATCTATGAGTAATAACTATGAAGTTACGGTATCTACTAGACACGAACGGGAACGACACAAATCTTGCGGTAGGTAGGTCCATCTTTACTCAGTTTACAGAACTAATTTTGAACTTACACTAAGTAATATTCGATACATTAATATTATAACATCAAATGAAATCTATTACATGTCTATTACGATTACGATAATAAATTATGTTTATAATGAAATATAAAATTACTTAAGTAAATGTAATAATAAATAGTATGTATTAATGATTATTTAATTAAATGAATTAGAGAGACAATATCATAGTTCATGTTGATGCCTGAGAGCAGAGTTTTGTGCGAGTCCAAAGGTAGCATATGGGTACAGCGGAGTATTGCTTAAATATTCACTACACCTACACGGCCTCGGCCGGGAGGACCCGCCATCCCACCGCCACCGCCACCGCCAATGCTGCGGCCCATCTGCCCCTTGCAACTGCATCTCGAGTCAGGCATTGCCTCTACCGTATGAAACGGTTCGTCGTTACTTCAAATCGACATTCACTACATATATGTGCGCACAAGTCTGATAAATATATTAGACACATACAAAATTTAGTTCAATAAAATGTTGATCAATAATTACAAAGGTTTGTCATGGTCCTTCAACTTCATAATTTCGATTGAGATTACTTTTTAGGATAGTCAATAGTATTTTAAACCGAATCTTAAATAAAATTTATCCACAAAACGTTTAATGGAATTTTATCAAGAATTATACATATTAATAATAGTAGAGGGTATACTTATAATAAATATGATTGAATAATAATATCAGTAACACTATTTTTTTAAATGATTTTGTGCATTTGAGTGTAGCTCAAAGTCAAACAATCAACCACCGTAATGTAATAGTCATTGTCTTCATTCAATCACTTGTCGATGAGAGATGAGGGTCCTTACTTGTAAAACTTTCGGAAACATGTACATATTTAATGGAAGAAGTAGAATGCTATTTTACACTTTATTACTGTGAATTCACTTACTTCAAAGATGTGTACATTACTTTATCAGTCATAGTTGTATGTTATTACTATTAAACTTTGACATCTTTGGTAGTCCACAAAATAAACTGTATTAAAGATTAAAACAGTATTATTTGTTATTGCAGCTATTTGAGTTTTTATAGACATTTGTAGGTAAGTAAATATAATTGCACCTGGCACTTTCATATACATAAATAATAAACCTTTATTTACTTTTACTTATAGTAAAAAGTTTCATATTGCACTGTCAATCCATAATAAAATATTGCAAGAATTTAGAAAATTCTGCTAGCAAGTTTGTTCCAGTAACATGTAAATAATATCACCAGAACTTGTATAATGTAAACTTCACCCAAGTTTATAAAACATATCTAATACATGCACTGGTTCAGCCTGACGTGCAACTTGGCTTAGCACACTTCCATGGACATTTTACCATACTTAATGAATATGCAAATTGGGCTTAGAGCAGATGTAGAAAATCCGTTATTATAGTTTAGGTAGGTAACGTTCATACCTACGAATAAGATTTAATCAGAGTCATTACAAACGGCCCAGCACAAAAACCTACTTAAGGGCCAAATATAAATGACCTTTGAATGTATAAGTATTGCTTGGTAACATGACGCTCAAAATTGCTATTATTATTGGTGTTCCATCCTTGTTGGGTATAGAAGGCAAGTATTCGATTTGGGACTTTTATCAATATATTGCTAGTTTACCCATTAAGTTTTAATACAAACAGGATTTAAATATTTCCTGATCTCAGCAGACTATACACACACTTGGACATCATAACTGACACAGTGTTACACCTAGCACTGCCTAGCTTACATTAAAAAGTTTAAATATGAATTTTAGTGATACATTACATTTAACATTAAAATTGCTTGAGATAGAACCATTAGTCTATATCAGTTACCTGATTGAATCAAGAGTAAACGATGAACAAGTCATCAGAAATATCTGTCCATTATAAAAAGGATATCTAATTAGAAAAATTAAACAAATATGGGATTGATATTACAGTCTCACTGTTTTATAGTTTAAGAAACTGTTCATAGGTATTAAAAAATGATGCAAATTCATCAAACATCCCAGGAATGGGCTAGACATAGAGAACATATTCCCATAGCAACAGACATTTAGTCGAAGACTTGTATATTTTAAACACTTGTTAAGCTACACGAAGCCGGCCCATTCAAGGGAGGTTCCTTTGTACTTGTTATTCACACTTACTTAAAAAAAATCTCATGTCACTCTGTCACCCATGTCATACTAAAATGAATCAATCTTTCGTGATGTCCATGACGGATGATCAACATTTTTGTATTAGCTACAATTTATTGACTAGACTTTGCAGAGCTTAAGATTTACTCTTGTTCGTTTTGAAGCTGACCTGGAGTACCTGGCCATTCAACGAGTAGCCGTTGAGCGACTGGATGGCCACCACTGCCTCGTCGTAGTTTGTCATGGTGACAAACCCATAGCCTTTGCACTTGTTAGTAGTGGGATCCCTTATTATTTTAACACTCTGGACGGCACCGAACGGGCCAAAGAGCTGCCACAGAACACTCTCCTCCGTGTCAGCCCCAATATTGTAGACAAAAATGCACCAACCTGAGCCTCCTAGAGCGTTACCTTGGATCAGCGGGTCTGCTAGAGGTGAAAATCTCTGCAGGCCTTTGTTGATGGCCAGCAGGGCCTTGCCAGCGGGCCCCACGAAGCGGCGGGTGGACGTCGGCGCTAGGTACGCGGCCAGCGGCGCCAGGGCCTTGTTCTGGTTGCTGGGGTTGTTGGCACACTTCACGGTCATAGGCCCCGTGCCCCCAGGCGGCACGGTGCCGTTGAGCTCGCGGATGGCGGCCTCGGCCTCGCAGCGCTGGTCGTAGCGGATGAAGGCGACGCCACGTGAGGGCCCCTGGATGGTCTCGCCGTCGCCGCCGCCCTGCAGCAGGTGGCCCACGTTCACGTTCTCGTGCAGGATGCGCGAGCTGATGATGGAGCCGTATGGCCCGAACAGCTTCTCCAACTCCTGCTGCGTCATGTGCTTGGGCAGGCCGGACACGTAAAGATTCGCGCCTTTGATCGCGTCGGAGCTCGGCCGTGCGTACGACACCTTTATGATCTTGTTCTGTAATCGCAGCCCGTTCAGTGTGTTGACTGCTTTCTCTGCGTCCTCCGCCTTGTGGTAGTTGACAAAGGCGTACCCGAGACTTTGTCCGTTCAGGATGTGGTCGGGGAATACGGTCACTTTGTCTCTTATCAACTTGCAACTTTCTACTTCGCCGACGCTCGAGAATAGGGACCTGATCTCCTCCTGGGTCATCGTCTGTGGCAAGTAGTTCACTATCAGGTTGGTCTTCGACTCGTTATTGCTCGGTTGTACCTTGCTACCATTTTGCGTGGGCTGATTCGCGTTAACGGTGTCAAGTGAATTTGCCATCATCTTTACTAATTTATTTTTACAGATTTCCGGTGACACGACCTAGTCGTAGGACTAGAGAGTTAATTAAATATGAACTAGATCATAGATTCCTCGCTAGTTTTGTTAACACCACTTCGCGTTGGTTGAAAGCGTATGCAAGGAAAGAAAATCAATAAGATGCTGTTCACATTCGTACTTATCTTGCGTTCGGTGTTACGGCACCGACTCCGTTGAATCAAGATATAACGGGAAACACAAATGAACGTTAGTTTATTAGATCTTACGGAGAATACGAAAGCAAAGTGAAAAGGAAATCAACCAAAAATCTATGCGACGTGCGACCTATTCTCGTAAATTCATTTCTTTCACTTCACTTTCTTTTTAAAAGGTTGCCACATCAAAATGTTTCTCTCCACCAAAACAATTTAGTTAGGTACATTTGAAAGTAGGCAATGAAATTTAAGAGGGAGCCACCGTCTTAGGAAAATTCTTATTAGTTTCCAACTAGTTACACGTTTGGTTCATATAGGATTTTGATTATATTCAAATAAATAAAAAATGGCGTAGCTTATTGCCGCTTAGTTAGTGCCCATTAATATCTTGCCTAAACTAAGGACTCAACTGAGAGCGTCACACTAAAAAAAAACTCATTCTGTTGCTTGAAAATGTTTGAAATCACTCACAAAGTATTGTACAACTTGAAGAGGAATATTACTAGAATTCAGAAAAAACTTATTTTGAATAAAACCAATGTAATCCTTTGATCTTTCATAAATTACCCTAAGCAAAATTGTATTTTAGTTGCTGGCAGCACTATACATTCTAGCCAACATAACAACAGCAAAGATGACAACATGACAAAAATAATTCAAGAGCGTTTACACAGATTGCTATGTCATTAGAAACAAGCCGAAATGTTAACTTGTTACAATTTATGTAATTTTTCTTGTTATTACAACTTTTAAATCAGCGTATAAACTTTATCACATGTATTTTAATCTGAGTTTTGTATTTTTTTGTTAATTTATATTATTGGGAGAGTAATTGCAAAAATGGAGTGGGCATTACATCATTGTCATTTGAATACATTTTGATCAATAATGTTTGTGAGCCACCTACTTATAACTAATTGGTTCCACTTCTGCAATAAACTCAAAATAAAAGGGATGTTTGTAGATTTATACGCATTTTAGTGCCAATAACCTATCCAACTCTGGTCTGACAATCGTGGGCGTAGAAAGTAGTTGAAGATATTCACACTGTACACCCATCTCTTTTTATCATGACAACGCCGAACGCAAGATGGAGAGACAGATATATATTCTCGGCACCCTCGTCTATTCTATTTTTGCCCGCAGCGCCTACCATTTTTATTATAGTTTCGTGTCATATCAAAGCTTTTGCCATGCCGAATTTATTTTATTTCCGACTTCTATAATAATTCTTAGTGCTAAACAAACTTTTTTGTGTCACGGAATTAGGTTAAACTTACCTATTGTCGGCACCTCTGTCTATTCATTACACGCAATCTTATATGAAAGAAGAAGCTAATTCAAAAAAGAAGGAAGTTCTCAATTCATCGGAATCTTTCATCATCATCATATCAGCCGAAAGACGTCCACTGCTGGACATAGGCCTCCCCCAAAGAGTGCCACAATGACCGGTCCTGCGCCACCCGCATCCAGCGGACTCCCGCGACCTTTACCAGGTCATCAGTCCACCTTGTGGGGGGCCTACCCACGCTGCGCCTTCCGGTACGTGGTCGCCACTCGAGAACCTTTCCGCCCCAACGGCCATCAGTTCTACGTGCAATGTGCCCCGCCCACTGCCACTTAAGTTTAGCGATTCGGAGGGCTATATCGGTTACCTTGGTTCTGCTGCGGATAGCCTCATTTCTGATGTGATCGCGCAGAGAAACTCCCAACATAGCCCTCTCCATTGCCCTTTGGGTGACTGAGCCTTCTTATGAGGCCCATAGTAAGCGACCACGTTTCCGTGCCATACGTCATCACTGGCAACACACACTGTTCAAAGACTCTCGTCATCATGACAACGCCGAACGCAAGATGGAGAGACAGATATATATCCTCGGCACCCTCGTCTATTCTATTTTTGCCCGCAGCGCCTACCATTTTTATTATAGTTTCGTGCTTCAAAGCTTTTGCCATGCCGAATTTATTTTATTTCCGACTTCTATAATAATTCTTGGTGCTAAACAAACTTTTTTGTGTCACGGAATTAGGTTAAACTTACCTATATTCGGCACCTCTGTCTATTCATTACACGCAATCTTATATGAAAGGAAAAGTGTTGAAATCGATTTTTTATATTCATATCATCAGTTGGTATTTCGGGTGCCAATCAATGCTGATAGTTAACATTAATCCCATAAAAAACGTTCCATGTAAAAAGTCTAAATTCTTCCACCGTAAAAGGCTGTGAGAAATTTCGTAGAGCCAAGTCAGGCATTTTTATTATAATCTTTATTTGTTTGCTAAATAAAATAAAAATTTATCAATCTTTCGTGATGTTTAACAATTTTACTGAATTTATTAATTTTTGCATACCTAAAACTGATTTGACTTGATTGCCGAGTAAGTAACATTTTTTTTTGTTTGTTGTAAATTGTTGCTTTCTGTAATTCTGAGCAACTTAATTGTTACATAAACCCAAAATTGGTCAGGTAAAAGAAAAATATTTTCTTCAACAGCAACATGTGAATGTGACATGTGGGTAGGACCCCTAAATTTTGGAAGGACTCGGCAGATCCTCATTTCTAGTGCCATGATAAAGTTATAAACAAAGTTTCATTGATGTTGCCCCACTGAAAATTAGCGCCACCGGCGCTTGTCGTGGCAATATGCTGCGTGGGGCTCTTTTTAGCGTCGTTTGTTGTTATTTTATATTTTAATATGTTTTTAACCGACCTCAACAAACGGGAGGAGGTTCTCAATTCGGTTTTTTAAACATTTTTTTTAAATTGTTTGTTGCCTCAGAACTTCGTCATTTATGAGCCGATTCGTATTTTTTTCTTTTGTTAGTACATATATGCTTCCAGGTTGGGCCCATTTTTTTCAAAAGTCCAGTTGCATGAAGGGATCCATGAGGAATTGAGGGAACTCTCCTCAATTATATTAGGCACGCGTGTAGTGATTTCGGCATTTTCTATTATAACTCGTGTATTTACACCCGGAAATCATAAATTTGGTGAAGTGGAATTGATGATGAAGACCACAGATGACCTATGGAATTCCTCAATTATGTACTTAAATAAAACTATAAAAATACGTCACCGATTCTGATATGATTCCAAAAGATGATATGAATGACAAAGGTGAACATTGAGGAATCGACGGAAGTCCTGAAATATTATCGGCCCACTACAGCTATTCTGTTTTTTTTTTCTCTAATAATCGACACATTTGCTCTCGGAAATCAGTTCATGTGGTAAATTGGAAAAGAAATGTGGAAATGTTCACATGGCTTGGCGGAGTAATGTTAAATTGAAGTCGGTTAAATTTAGTTTTCAAAGTAAATTATGTGCAATCGTGTATTGTGGCGTTAATAAATAATGATCTTATCTTATCTCATCTTATGAACCTACATAATTTTCCGCCAAACTGTCATATTTAGTCTTACTGTACCGGTAAGTTAATTTCACAGCAGCAGGAGCGTTCGTGGGACGAAATTCCAATGGAACCGTGCTGTGCATCTGTGGTCGCCCATTTAGCTTCCTTTGGGCAGCGAACGAAAATACCATAGAAGTCTAAGTAGCGCCTCAAAATGGCCCCACAGAATGGGTGCCATTGCCATTATGCGGAGATGGGGCAGGTGCCAAAACGATGCCAGGAAGCCGTTTAGTTCGAACATGCGGATACCGGGTTTTAGGCACGTGTTTGGGTAGAACTTTGTGAGGAGCTCACACTATGGTTTTGTGTTCGCTGCCTTGTGAACGAGGGCATCATGTCAATGTCAAATAACAAAAAAGGACTCCACGTGGGGACTAGGGACGAACTTGGGACTTATATTAAAAGTCTGTCCGGTTCTGCGTTATTAAGCACACCGAGCTTTATAACCGACTTCAAAAAAGAAGGAAGTTTTCAATTCATCGGAATCTTTCATCATCATCATATCAGCCGAAAGACGACCACTGCTGGACATAGGCCTCCCCCAAAGAGTGCCACAATGACCGGTCCTGCGCCACCCGCATCCAGCGGACTCCCGCGACCTTTACCAGGTCATCAGTCCACCTTGTGGGGGGCCTACCCACGCTGCGCCTTCCGGTACGTGGTCGCCACTCGAGAACCTTTCCGCCCCAACGGCCATCAGTTCTACGTGCAATGTGCCCCGCCCACTGCCACTTAAGTTTAGCGATTCGGAGGGCTATATCGGTTACCTTGGTTCTGCTGCGGATAGCCTCATTTCTGATGTGATCGCGCAGAGAAACTCCCAACATAGCCCTCTCCATTGCCCTTTGGGTGACTGAGCCTTCTTATGAGGCCCATAGTAAGCGACCACGTTTCCGTGCCATACGTCATTACTGGCAACACACACTGTTCAAAGACTCTCGTCTTGAGACACTGCGGAATATTGGACGAAAAGATGTGCCGTAGCCTCCCGAATGCTGCCCAGCCGAGTCGGATTCGACGATTGACCTCTTTCTCAAAGTTGGACCTACCTAACTGAACAGTCTGTCCTAGGTATATATAATCGTCTACAACTTTGAGCGTAAAGTGTCCGATTGAAATCGGGGTTGGTACTACATGGAGGTTTGACATGATCTTTGTCTTATCCATGTTCATCCTTAGATCAACTCGCTCGGAGGCTTTACTGAGGTCATCGAGCATCGTGCTTAAGTCCTCCATGGTCTCAGCCAAGACTACTATATCGTCAGCAAACCGAAGGTGAGTGATGTACTCGCCGTTGATGTTGATGCCTAGCCTTCTCCAGTCTAGAGTCCTGAACACGTCCTCCAGTGCAGCGGTGAACAGTTTTGGGGAAATAACATCCCCTTGTCTGACACCCCGCTGCAGCGGAATAGGCTTCGAACTCTGATCCTGGAGTCGGACTGACATAGTGGCGTTCTCGTACAAACACTTCAGCACTTCGACGTAGCGGCAGTCTACTTGGCACCGTTGGAGAGACTGTAGTACAGCCCAGGTTTCGATCGAATCGAAGGCTTTCTCGTAGTCCACGAACGCTAAGCAGAGAGGCAGGTTATACTCCTCAGTCTTCTGTATAACCTGGCGGAGCGTATGAATGTGGTCTACGGTACTAAAACCTCTTCGGAAACCGGCTTGTTCGGGAGGCTGGAAGTCATCAAGCCTGCGTGCGAGACGATTCGTAATGACCCTTGAAAACAGCTTATAGACATGGCTCAGAAGTGAGATGGGTCGGTAGTTCTTCAGCAGAGTGTTCCACCTCACCTCTGTTCCACGCCTTTGGCGTTCTCCCTTCCAGTAGGACGCTGTTGAATAACTTCTGAAGGGCCGTAAGGATCGGTTTTCCACCCGCCTTCAGGAGTTCGGCTGTAATTCCGTCTTCACCGGGTGCCTTGCTATTCTTAAGCTGTTTCAGAGCCATTCTAATCTCGTACAGGCTGATGTCCGGGATGGCGTCGGTGTAGTGTCGGGTAAGTCTAGCTCTAGGGTCTTCTGCCGGACCAACTTCGGGTTTGCGAGTTGACGTGTATAGCTGTCCGTAAAAACGCTCTATCTCACTCAAAAGCTCAGGTTTGGAAGAAACGACTCTGCCGTCCTCAGTTTTCAACCTTGCGAGCTGGCTCTGCCCAATAGACAGATCTCGTGTGAATACTTTTGAGCCATTATTTCGCTCGATGGCGCAGATCGCGGGTAAGGGACTTGGAGATCCGTTTATTGAGCCGCCGGTATAAAGTCGCATCGGCAGAAGACTGCAGAATCATTTCACTCCTTTCCTTCATGAGCTTCTGAGTGGAGCTAGAGACCCTTTTAGTTCTGTTGGGCCGCTGGGCCTTGAAGAACTTAGACCCAGTGGCACGGACAGCTTCCACAAACCCGTCGTTGAGTTCGTCCACATCGCCACCTAGGCAATCGAAACGGTTTTGGAGTTCCAGCTGAAAGCTCTCGGGGGTTTGGATTTGGGTGGATACTGGACGGAGCGTAGACTTCATCAGGCGAGAGCGCTCTCGCTTGACACATATATATATTCAATATACCTCTTACCAGGCGGTGATCACTCCCGGTTTTAAACGTATTGATCACAGAGACATCATTGAATATATGCTTCCTCGTCGACATGATGAAGTCAGTCTCGTTTTTAGTCACACCATCGGGACTCATCCAGGTCCACTTTCTGTGCTCGCGTTTCTTGAAGAAGGAATTCATCATGTAGAGTCCCTCCTTCTCCAAGAAACCAGACAGTAGTTGGCCCCGGTGGTTCCGACTTCCGACTCCGAATTGCCCCACTATCAGCTCCTCACCATCTCTCTTGCCCAGTTTAGCGTTGAAGTCCCCCATGACAACGGTGAAGTAGGTTTTGGAACTATGCATGGCCTTAGATATATCTTCATACATAGCCTCCACCTCGTCGTCGGAATGTGTCGAGGTCGGCGCGTAAACCTGTATGACCTTCAACGAGTACCTGTCGGATACTCTGAGTATAAGGTACGCCACCCTCGTCGACACACTCTCGATCTTCACCACGTTGTTCACTAGGGACTTGTGGACGATGAACCCGACACCTCCTGGGACTGTTGGTCGCCCTCCCGGAAATAGAGCAAGTTGCCCGATTTAAGGGTTATCGTGTCTTCCCCCTCTCTTCGGACTTCCGATAATCCTATGAGGTCCCACCGCAACTTGCTAAATCCTTCCTCCAGTTCCGTTATCTTTTCGTCGGTCCGCAGTGTGCGCGTGTTGTGTTTTTTTTTTTTGTTTGAGGGTCCTTCTTTTCCCTCTGATATAGGTTCAGAGATTATTTATTTTTATTATTGAGACAATTCTTTTTTTTTAACACTTTATTAATTTGACTTTGGAGCTTAATCTTTTGCTCTATTAATTGATTCTTTTCTTTAAAAACTTTACTAGTACTAAAGGTGCGTGCCTGGAAAAAATCCTCATGGACGACTGGGAAGGGAGGACCCAGACAGTGCCGGACTGCTACCGGCTAAAAACCAGACACGCACCTTTTACACTTTTCCTTAATCTTAAGCTAGCATGCTATCTCCCGCATGCTATGGGAGTACTTATAGCTAAAATTGAATTAAATTGAACAAATACAAATATCAAATATAAAAATTAATAATTATCTAATTTCCAACATACACACACCTCTACAGATAGAGGTTGGCGAGGTTACAATTTCAAAAAAAAACCTTATTTTAAAATAATTAATTCATTAGATAGTAAAAATAAAACCCATTATATAATTTGAGACTGTACAAGTAAAAAGTATAAATTCATTCATTTGAGATCAATATTGGACAATAAAACAATAAAATGTATAACTCATTAGTAAAAATCCATTACTTAAAATTAAACTAATTAAACAATTGACACTCATCTTGTGGTTAAACTGGTAATAAATAGAATAAAATTGTGTAAAATTAAATCAGTATAAATAAAATAACATATTGAATTCCAACTACCCTTTTTCCTTACACATTACATTTATTTCCTCCCAACTCTCCCCAAAGAGGTGAAAGTGCATGGGTTACCTGCTACCCAGTAGCGCCCCCAAATTGTTTGGATTCTTTGTTTTAACTGTATAGTTTAGGTGCAGACCAGAACCTCCTACACAGACGTCGCCCCGTTCGCCCTCGCCGCTTTGCGGATGACGCCCTCCGCAAATTTAAGGAAGACAGCTCGAGAGGCGCCGTCTGTGATCGCCCTTGATAAGCCGGCCCCGGCCCCGGCGTGTTGTATGTTGCCAGGGCCAGGGGTCGTCGTTGGTGGTAGCTGGACCTTCGCCGGAGATTCTTAGCACCCCTGACCCCGCTAGTACCCTGGCCGCTACCATAACCAGGGTACCGGGGGTCGCCGGAACCTCGGGGCCGTGGCTTTGTTGTATTCTGCATGGGGGTATATGCCATAATCGCCACGCTTGGCATGCGGGTTGGCGGAATCTTTATATGTATGTAAATGAGGTTTACTGCACCTCATTTAGCGTGTTTATGGTCAGTCTATGATAGTTGTTGAGAGAGTTGTCAGATATGTACAAATGTTATGTCAAGATAATTAAATAAATACAATAAGTGAAGGAATATGGAATATTAGCTTTAAATGTGGTAAAGTATTTAGTTAGTATTGTGTAAGGTAATGTGTTATGTGTGTAACATTGTAAATAATAAAAATTGTTTATGTTCCTATCATAAATGGGTAATTTGATTTACAAACGCATTATATGTATGATCCTTGCGATTACTCGAAAACGCCTGGGGGCCGATTTTTGACTTTCGAGCGCTCGAAAATAAATAAAAGTAAATGCTATTGTAGTGTCACAATCACAGGCACTTACTTTCTACCGATAGAATTGAATACGAGTGGTCAGTACCGCACGTTTTTAAATTTTCTATCGTCATTTCAAAATAGCATTTCATAATTTTTGACAGTTTTCGTGTGAAAGAGTCGAGCGCTCGAAAGTCAAAAATCGGTCCCCTGGTCCGATTTGGAAATATATATTTTTTATTAGAACGGGTGTCCTTCCCATGTGATTCCATGGGCATCAAGTCAAGGTCTGAACCTTGGGATATCGAGGGAGCTCTTCAAATTTTATGTGTTTAGTCCAGATCCCTCCAAGAGTGCCTCTTGGAGCGATTTGGATACTAATTTGAAGTTGGTTAAAAGTGTTAAAACCCTGTTTTTAAAGTAAACTATTAGATTCATTAGATGCCAGCTTCAGCTTGGCTTTACCTTCTAAGTGTAAAGTAAGATATCGCTGGAAATGCTGACACCATAAATCCCAATACCTACTCTATGATGGAAAGGGACCTTGTGTCATAAAACCGTGGAGCCACAGTCAATGAGTTTTTATTTAAGGTGGAACATCACTGGTTCCTGTCGAGCTGTTGCTAACAGATGTCGCGATATATAATTTCGATGGTTGCTCATCGTTTTACGCAAAACCGTGACGAGTACCAACATGTGTTTCAAACTGCGGAAGCCGAAGAGCTTGCTACGTATGAATCGCAATCAATCTGCACTAAATAGTGTTTCTTTTTAAAATTTAGTCCGAAAATATGCATAAAAGTGCCATTTCGTGAATTTACGCCGACCAACGTAGCTAAATGTCACTTCGGAGTCTGTCATTGTCAAACATTTGGCATAAATCAAACTAGAGGGCGCAAAGCTAAATCTTTAGTAGCGCCTCTATTAGGAAATAGTGATACTAAATGTACTTGTGTCAGGCACTCTAGAATTCTGAATGAATGCAACTGACTTTTTCACTCATCACCATGTCATACGTTAGCGCAGTATGAGTCTCTTTTGCTTAAATCTGTCTGTAACGCCATAATTGAACCGAGTTCAAATCCCGACGAACGTACTTCTTTTTTGTTCCTTTTTGTATTTCTAAACCAATATGACCAATATGAGTAACTTAGATTTACTTGTAATAAGCAAAAAACATTTTACATGTTTAAAATTTCTTGATAAGCATATTTGTATCTAGATTTTCCAACAAAAAAACCCCTATATGTTTGGCGGACCTATTCTTACATGTTACATACTACATCTATACTAATCCATACTAATATTATAAATGGGAAAGTGTATGTGTGTGTTTGTTTGTCCGACGGAAACCAAACGGAGCGACGAATTGACGTGATTTTTTAAGTGGAGATAGTTGAAGGGATGGAGAGTGATATAGGCTACTTTTTGTCTCTTTCTAACCCCCCACGTCCCTAAAATGGGGGGTGAAAGTTTGTATGGAGCTACGATATAAACGAGTTCCGCGCGGACGGAGTCGCGGGCAGAAGCTTGTATATACTATTTTGGAAAGGTATATCATCTAAGTACAAAGATGTTACGCCTTTTATTTAATTAGAAAATCAAGAGTATCCGTAGGTTTACAGTTGACAAATCAAAGTACTACCTACTTAGGTACCTGTATCTATTCTATACCCTATTCCACATGAGATTAGACAAATCGTGCGTAAATTTTCATGTCATTTGAATGAAAACCATTTTGATAAACAAAAACATAAACATAGTTTTATTTGAAACACATTAAATAATCGAAATAACACTAATAAGTACAATATTTTTAAAGGAAGATAGAAGAAGTATTTTTCCATAAAAAATCTAATGTTATACGGAATAAGGTACGGAATAAATTATATAACCATATTGACTTGCGGGACTACATAATTAAATTACAAAAAGGCTACGCATTATTCACAAAATGTTTTGTATTCGCCCGTGACTCGCGTCGATAATAATTTGACCTCAAAATTGGTAATAATTTTGCGCCCCCGGACAAATTTGGTAAGCGTTATGAATAACAGGCGAGTTTGTATATCAAAACTGTTAGTGGTCAGTCTCTCGAGTCCTGACTTAGACCGCCTCAGAAAGAGATGATATATTTCATTTGACAATATGGTACTGTTTTCGATGAGCGTTAAAATTCAAAATTCGAATTCAACTTTTTCACGCGTTTATATATGCGTGCTTGATGCTTTCACTCATTCATTACTAATGTTCGAAGGTTGAGATTTGCTTACAAAATTATTGAATGTCTTGTTTAGGTAAATATGAGATGAAACTTATCTGTCGAACCCACGACCGCCGTGTGACAGTCGCATGCCTGAACCACTATGCTACCGGAACGATTATTGAAGTGTTTTTTTTTTATATGTAGGTAGGGTATAACCTCCGAAACCACATATCCGATTATAAAAGACTAGCGACCCGCCCCGGCTTTGCACGGCACGGGTGCAATGCTGACCGCTCCCGCTATGTCCCTGTATTTTAAATTTGTAATATCTTCGAAAATATTCATGTAAATTACGTGTTGTAAAGGGTATATTGATCTATATTAAGTGCACAATGTATTTAAGTATGATTTAAGGTACTTAATTGGAGGAGGATTAATGCTGCATTGCTTAAAATTCCTTCGTAAATAAGCCATTATTTCTCGTAAAAAGTGATGGATAAAAAATGGTTATTGTGGGTTACCCCTAAGAGATAGACATATACAATCTCGGACTTTTTTGTAGACCTTTTTAAGGTGTACAATACTGTAGTATATTGTTTTGATCTATCTCGTAGGTTTCAGTCAGCGTTTGCAACGGAAGCGCAAATAAATGTGTTTATTTACGGCATCACATTAGATACCTCTATAATGATAAGTGTTTCTCTTCTATATTATGCACGTATTATACATATAAACTTTCCTCTTGAATCAATCTATCTATTTAAAAAAAACCACATCAAAACCCGTTGCGTAGTTTTAAAGATCGAGGCATACATAGGGACAAACAGACAGCAGGACGCGACTTTGTTTTAAGTAAGTATTACTATACTTACTTAAAACAAAGTGTGATGATCTTTCAACTGGTGATGGATGAATGAACTTACTGGGTGGACATACTAAGGCATAGTATACATTTTATACGCAAAAAAAGAACTCGGATTTTTTGACAGATTACACCGTGTACTAAATTAAATGCAGTTTTTATTCTTTCTAAAATCGGTCTGGTGACTCCTAAGAGCCCGTGTCTTATAGTTTCGGACTGAATGTCACTGTAAAATCATCGAATCAGCTCACAACATTTCAGGAGAATCGGTTGAGAAATACGACATGTAGAGGAGAAGTCTAGACAGCCGGACATACGAAAGAATATTTTCCCAAGCTGAAATGAAAAACTTCGTTCGTCTCGCTGGCTCGTTCAATTAAGTATATGGATATTGTTATCGATTCAGTTTTTAACAATTAGCCAACAATATTTTTTTTTAAAGGCAGACCTACGAGCATGATCTGATTTCGGTTACGGTTATCCCGGTATGGGTCCGGATTCCATTACGATAGCGTTATATTGTAAAGATTAGCCGCGCCACCAACATAACGGTACCGGTTCCGGAACCGTGTAGAAATGCATATTCGTTACCGGTATTTTTTTTAAATTATACTGATACTTTTATAATTCCTTTTCCAAACCGGTATAATTATTCATTTCTTCTCGTCCATGAGAGGAGGTCTGTGCCAAGCAGTGGAACGTAATATAGGCTGATTTATTATAATGCCAATTTACATGAAGTCATTATTATAATCGTCAAAAACGAAATAGATATAATACTTATGTATAAGGACTTCATCTGGCTCTCTTGCCTTCAATTTTACCCTCCAGGATGTTTAGGAAGAAACTGTCGTGCCGTATCAGGTGGCCCACCATCTTGCCTCTCCTATTTCTAATACATCCTAGCAAACATCTTTTCTTATCTACAATCCTTATAACCTCTTCGTTCGTCTTCCTCTTCTTTTCTTTAGGCCTAGGCTAACATATTTTAGCCAAATAAAAGTTAAAGCTGATATCGTGTCGTATGAGGGAGCCAATAGGCTGGCGATGGACAGAGAAGAGTGGCGGTTACTCCACCGACAAGACCAAGGCTTTTAAGTAATGATGATGATGATAAGGCCTTCAATATCAGATGATCCTCAATAATGGTATTGAAATGTGACATTTAATAATATAAATACCGGTATTACCGGGATTTCGATTTACTACCTATCTAAATTTGGTTGCACATTAAAATTCACTTTTTCTTGTAAAATAAGTTGGAAATTAAAAGTGTAAAGAATACATTTGGGTATTCACCAATTAGATAACACTAAACAGTAACAATTTAATTTAAATACTAATTTGTGTTTTTTTACGTATTCACAAAATTTTGGTTCATCTCCTGCATTACTTGGATTTAGATTATTGGAAGCTCTGCAGCGTTAGTTTGTTTGTCAAAAAGTACATTAGCATTGGTATAATATAAAATTAAACACTCAAATCCAAAAGCAAAACCAACCTTTTTACTTGAAAAAGCTATTTGCGACTACTGCTTTTATCTGTGAAGGGAGTCATGGTGTACTTGGAAACTGTCTATACAATAGAATTAGTGCGTATGTGAAACCCAAATACACCTTCCCTCCCTGAACCGATATTAGTAAGAGTAAACGAATAATACTGTTAAAAACCAAAAGTTTAGTAACGTTTTGTCATTAAAAGTTTTTGTAATCGGTTAACAACCCTAAAAACTAGGTTTTTTGTGAAAAAAAGAACGAACATACCAGTAAAAAAATCAACAAATTTATTATTATTATGGGGAATGCCCCATTTACGGTGTTCTGCGTTCATTCATAGAAGTTACCCATTTTAGCGGAAGCCTATTTTACCTTCTAACAGATGAAACCGTGCTCCTACCACCAGCATCATTAGAGTGGAAAAGTGATTATCCTTCAGCAGAAAAATTATGTAGGACAGACAATAACAACTAAACTGATTCAAATAAATGTAAACTTAACTAGATTATGCGTTTATTTTTTTACAAATGCATGAAAATTTAATATATTTTATTAAAAACCAGCATCCGCCCGCGATTTCGTCTGCATGGACCCGGGATAAAAACTATCCTTTATTTTAATCTAGGCTCCTCTTAAGGCCCAGCATATAATACATAATGGCATTGAAATTAGAAATTCAGCTCTATTCCAGTTGAATATAATTAATTCCTTCGACAGCATAAGTCCTATCAAGCGCATGGGCCTTAGGCAGTTAAACTGTCTTCGTGCAAATCAGTTGAGCCGCTTAAGCCTGATTGAGTTACAAACATCTAAACATTCAAACATCTATATACAAACATTCAAACTTTTGTATTTATATTATTTGTAGGATTAATGTTTTTTTTAATACAAATATTAGAATAATGGAAAAACCGGTCCTGGAATCCCGCAATACCGGAAGGTATTGCGGGATTCCAGGATGGCGGTTTGCATTCCCTATATGTACGTTAGTAAAATTAAAATAAATTAAATACATATGTCGGTTTTCTCCGGACCATTTCGATACCTGCTGCATATTTTGCTGCATATTTTACTACCATAAAATAACGATTACGGTTATTTTTTCCGGTACCGTAAACGCTTTCATAAAGGTTGTAAAAGTAACCGATATTTCGCCTTCGGCGACCCGCTTAAGAACAAAAAAAATCAGTATCGAAATAATACCTGTTTGGAACCGGTATTCAAAGGTATCACTTGTCATTAAACAAGCTTCTGTCAAAAATTTCATTTTTGGTACTTACAAGCTTTTATTGCCGACTGTACTTTTTTTGTATACCATCATCAACTTCTCATTGAGACGATTCTAACGAGCCCAAACTCAACGGGGTTACGTCGGTTAAGTACTGAATTCACCTTCTGTCTCCACCATCAGATCAGCTCGATGGTACCATAATATTAAATTGTCATCCAAACTATACTTATACCCAAAATTTCAGCTCAATCGGTGACCGGGAAGTGGGTCAAATTTAACTTGCAAGATTTGATTACAGACAGACAAACAGACAACGGGACAGGTGAAAGTAAATAAAAGCTTGTAAAAATACCGGTAACCGATATTTATAACTGGTCACGGGGAACCGTTATGTTGTCGCGGCGCGGCTAAACTTTACCGGAATTTTTTAATGGAATACCGGTTTCGTACCTGCCTAGCCACCGGCCGTAACTGACATCAGTCCCTGCACCGAAGAATGCCTACGAGTATATAATTCTACCCTCACAATATTATAAAGAAGACAATTTGTGACTTAGTTCATTTACATGCCCGGTAATCTTATCTCCGGTAGTTGAACAGTCGATTCCTAAATAGGCTGCAGTAGTTATTTTACTGTCAATAGATGTGTAGTCGACTAAAGCGAATATTTAAATTTAATAGGTTCACCCTAAATGCATGGACAACGGACAATTCCGTTATATTTAATCCTACATTAAGTAACATTCACTCAATCGAAACTTATAAACCCAAGTTGCAAATTCATTTGATCAAATCCTATATGCAGGTATACGGTCGGTGGCACAGATTACGTTTCCATATTGTATCTTACTCCTATCTAATAAAACGCAAAATGTATGTATATTTATCGTTGCGTGGGCTAGGTTATTGTTCATGGAAATCTTAATAAATCACGAATAAAGAGCAAAGCATTGAACTTCATACATTGTTGTTTGAAATTCGTTCTATCAAAAAACAAATGACATGTCTCTGACGTCATTACCAAAATGAGCAGCGTAGCAAGATAAAATGAATGCTGTCTCTTTCAGCAGAAAATTAAAATGTTTACACGATGGTGTCACCGTCTGGTGAGTATAATTACTACTATTCACTCCGCTGTCTAACTAATCTTCATTTGATATCAAAGACATCTATTGAAGGTTTTAGGCAACGAGCTGTCATGTGCCGCAGCCATTTTCTTTACACGGGCAGTGTAAAACTCACTCACACATACAAGGCTCGGAGTAAAATTTGATGAATTTTAAAGGGCTATATATTGAATATTACTGGTTTTTACAAACTGCGGGAGAAGAGGGTGATATATTATCCAAATATTACAATTTCAAGTTCCTGACATCAATAGATTAGACGTCTAGTCCGAACGAAAATTGTATGGAATTCGCCAGAATCGTTGCACCTTAACGGAGAACGCACAGGATTGATTCTTAGTGGGGTTGACTCTGGCTAGACTGCTCTCCATTTTGGACACAATTTGTTAGCGACTAACACAATGGAACAAATAAGCATCGCCATAACAATGGATGTCGTCAACAGCCGGCATGTGATTGATATGCTTGCAGCAATAACAACTTAGAAAAGTTGAGAAATCTCCGACATTTTCATTTCAAAATTCAATATCTCATAATCGGTTATACCGATTTTGTTGATACGTAGCTAAGAACCATCTCGATCACGTTCGCTTTCGGACAAAAAATTCCACATTAAAAAAGGTACATTCGTTTAAGATAATACGATGCCACAGACAGAAATACTTTTAAGGCCCAGGTTAGGAAACACTTGCAGCACCACCAAAAAAGTCAGGAAAACCTTAAACATGACACAAGCTGTTTTTAACCTGGGTCAAAATACATACCTGCTTTGTATGTCCCACAAGCATTTCGTGGCCTGAATGTTTTGTAGTTAGCTGTTACTGTTCTTTGTTTAAATTCTTCGAATATTACTCCATGTTGTAGTATCTGGTTTAGCAGTAAGCCTCATAGTATAGTTTTAGTTTTAATGGTCAACGTTTACTTGTTTTCGCAGAATGTTTTGCATCAACACGCGTTAGTTGTCACCTGTAGTTATGTAATGTCAATAATTGTCAACCCAAATTTACCATAGATAAGCCATAGTTGTAGTACCTTTTCTCTTTTTCTTTTTAAAAATTAAGTGGCAGGTGTCTTTTTTTGTTTTTATTTATTGATTTTTATTTTTAATGAGTTTGTGTTCTTCGTTATTTGTAATGTTTTTGTAATTTGCCATTTGTCCTTGTGTGTGATCGTGGCGTCATTGTTCCGTCCTCACCTCACCAAATGGCCACAACGGAAGACCAGCGCTGGCGTTGCCAGCATTACGCTGAGTTGTGACCATTTCGTGGCAAATGTGTATGTGCGTACGTGTCCACTCCACAGTCTGTCTTTTTTTTTTTTTTTTGCCACGAATAAATTTTTTCTTTCTTTCTTTTCAAATACCGCGAAGGAGAAATCTCTATAGACGCTTGGTGGAGTAGGTACTGCAGCGTGAACGTGCAGAAGTCGCTTTAACGGCTCCTGTTTAAGTTTACGGCAGTTGGTTTAATTCCGCGCCATCTAGTAATCTAATGCTGAAGCTCGGAAGTTAGATTACAGCGCTAGTCGTGCTGTTGACTGGCCGCAGTCTTTCCGCGTTTGTTATGGTTTCAAGGGTTGCTCATAGAGGGCGTACTCGTGTCGTTCGTATGTTTCTCCCTTTATACACAACTTCGCATATGGCTTTTCCTAATCTGATTCTGTCTGGTTAGAAGCTTTTAAGAATGAAATTTAAATTTTATTTATTTAAAATTTGAATTTGTTTTTAGAAGATTCTTGTCCTAGTCTGTCAGAATGACAAAAACAGTTTATTGAGGAAGCATTCACGATTGAGAAGCGGAAGAGTTGACTTCGTTTGTGGATAGTCCTCTTTTAAAGAAAGAATGTTTTGTGCTGTGTTTGATGCTTTTTGCCTCAAGAGCATTCCGTGCCGCAAGTGCTCAGTTAATTTTCCAGCCCAAGGTTATCGCTGGGGTGATCAATTGTCGATGCTATAAGAGCATTCCGGGCCGCAAGCTGCCCTGTTCATTTGCCAGCTCAAGGTTGTTGTTGGAGCGGTCTGATGGAGGATTTGTACCTTTAAACTAACGAAAAGCCGGATGCCTCATTAGCAATCTGGGTAAGCTGGGTTTTTTTTAGTTTCACGATCTATTAGCTTTTAATCTAACCAATGGTGTAGTAGACTTCACGTATCCTATATTTATTTCGTAGCTCCCGGGTTCGGAGCGTGAGTGCCGAGTCACGTGAAGCGGAACGTCTGCTCCCGCTTTCGGTAGAACGAGTTCTGTGGAAGCATTCGAACGGTGGATCCCGCTGTGGAAGTGGATCCTTTTTCCTGGAATCCGCAGTCCAAGCTCCCGCCTAACGTCTGTAGATAAGTTTTCTTATGTGGTAGGCCCTTGCTATGCGATTTATGTAGTAGCTAGACTCCCCGTTAATTAACTTACCACCAGGCGTCATATTGCGAATGTTATAGCTCAAGTTTTGCTCGTGATTGCGATCATCGTTAACTTTTCCCTAAATTTAGAAAGGCAGTTTGAACGCCAACGTCTTGTATTTATTCGGTTACCTCTTAGGCCTTCATTCATCCACTTATCGCGTCACATTTTTATCATGCCATCACCACCCTCACCTCCCATCGTACATTTGGTTAGCATGACCCTTTTTTTATAATTGATCTGCTGTACTAACGAGCTTTACTTTTGCGGTCCAAACTAACGGCATTTGGTTTACGTGTGGGCAAATAGTTCTGTTTAAGTTAATCTGGCGGTAGCCGTTTACCTGTGAATCCAGGCAATTTCGAAACATCCGTGTGGCTTTGCCTTATTTTTCTGTTCGCGGATCTGGTTGTTCTGTAATCTTAGACTGTGAACTTGTGACCTAATAATGCTTTAATTTACCGGCTTGGACTTCCTGTTTGAAGTGCGGATCTTGTTTTATCAAGCGTTTAGGATACAAAATGAATAAATTGCTATCGTGATCTTGTAAGTGTTTATTTTTTTATTCAATTTAACACTACAGTACCTAATTTATTTGGAGCAGGATTTGTTAAACCGTGTACCTTCCCTGAAACGGCAAATGAAATCAAATTATTAATCAGCGCTCTTGAGCGGCCGTTGTTTGAAGAGTTGATGAGCTACCGGCTCCTCGGAATTACATAATGCTGTAAGGCCTTAAAATCCGGTAGTCTTTGCCCTAAAAATAACAGCCATCAAAACATTCTCACGACTTTTGCGCTGAGGATTACTTATGTATTTATTTGGACAACAGAGATAGAAATGATCAGAAATAAAACTTACAGTAAAATGTTTCTTAGACAACATACGTAACTATTTTGAAAAGCTCAGCGGTACGAGCCCGGGTTTCGTTGAAACCGGCGACCTCTACATTGAAACTTGTGTGCCTTACCGCTCGGCTATAGTGCCTCCATTAGTTATTAAGTATTAAAAGAATATGGTTCGCTACCTATGGGCATCATAAGGTTGAGCCTCCTTATGGGGCCCATAGGTAGTCACCCAAAGGGAAATGGAGAGGGCTATGTTGGGAGTTTCTCTGCGCGATCGCATCAGAAATCAGAAATGGTAACCGATAGCCTCGAATCGCTAAAATTAACTGGCAGCAGGCGGGGCACATTGCACGTAGAGCCGACGGCCGTTGGGGCGGAAAGGTTCTCGAGTGGCGACCACGTCCCGGAAGGCGAAGCGTGGGTATGCCCCTCACAAGGTGGACTGATGACGTGGTAAAGGTCGCGGAAGTCCGCTGGATGCGGGTGGCGCAGGACTATGCCCAGCAGTGGACGTCTTTCGGCTGATATGATGATGATAAGAATAAGTAGTTTGAATTTTGGAGGAGGGCTCGAGAGCCGGAACTCAAAATGAAAGTTTTTGTATCGACATTACAATGCGATGGAACGCCAGCCTTTTCCTCGGAAGCGGTGATTGTGAGTCGTATATACATAGAGTGTCGCCGCGCAGTCGACATCCGCTGGTGCGTTCGGTGCTCGCGTACTTGCCCACGCGGACATCACAGCGTAGCGATCCCGCAGTGGACATTATCCAACTGGATACATATTGTCACAGTGACTCACGAATAAGTACCTACAGTGGAGATACTATACCCTCGAGCTGCAATGGTGCGACCATGTTTCTAGAATGTCTGAGAGAGCATACGCCACTATATACACGGTACAACTATTTTTACTAAATGGGACTTAACCGCGTATAATTTAGGTATAATTAAAGGTATTTTTAGATGTTGATACCTACTCATGCATGCTCATACTCATACTTTATTGATATTAAAAAAATTACACGTCAACATTCTACATACGTCTCACAATAAGCCATTAATTATAAATATTATTTTTAATTTACTTCTCATGCTCAAAAAGTGCGTCATATTAGGGTTAGCCAGCGTGGTGGCTAAAGTAGTACAGTTCACCGTATTACATCCGCCAATCACAACTCTTTAAAAAAACATTTGTATTTCCTATCATCTAACCAGAATACAGCTAAATATTAAAATCGACCAATCAGGAAACAGAACTCATTTCAAACGTTAGGTGTTTTTTATTCCCTAATTCACAATCATTAAAATGCCTGACCGTCTATAGCCTCGTTCAAAGTTCAAACGTTCAAGCGTGGCCGACTGCGTTCATGCATGACATAGGCTATGAAGATTGAGCGGGCTAGACTGCTGTCTATCTCGCTTTATCGTATGCCCCGTATGCTCGCTATCACATATTATAGGCGGTCAGAGGCGTTTATTCGTGTATTTTTTTGCTAGTACTTAGTACCTATGCCAAATCTTGCGATTACGTGTCAAAGCGGACCCCGGGTTCCTTTAGGGCACAACCGGGAACAACGCTAGGAGGATGATGACACACGGCGACTTACGATACAGTATCGTTTCAGTTTAGTTAAATCATTAACAATTTTCATTGTATTTTAATGTAACGTAATAGTAAATAAAACGTTATTAGTAACATAGGAATAGTCAATCAATTAAATTAAATATCTATTTTAGTCTAGTACCTACTCTGCAAGTTAATTAAGTCTTTGTTAGAATTTAGTATCCCTGATTTTCTTTTAAGTATAATTTTATTATTCATGGGAATAGTGCCTTACGAGCTTTTCGCATCAATTATGTATGCTCATATGATCTAATCTATGTTTTGGTTACCTACGAGACAGACTGTGCCTAGTGTAGGGGCCAGTGAAACCGCAACTGTAACCTTTTAAGGTACTTACATGAATGTCACCAAATCTTAATGTATAATCTTTTTCTATTTTTGTTTGCTCTTCTTTTGTATGTGTTGGTTTTTCATGTACAATAAAGAATTTTGAACTTTTGAACTTTGAAAAAATTACAATAAAAATACCATAACAGTACCTATGTCCAAAACAAAAATAGCAATAAAATCCAATATTTACGAAAGTTTGTGGCGCGCTGGCACAACACTAGTGCAAGCACCGCGCATCACTAAATAAACCGGCCCCTAGGCGAGCGGCGCCGCCTGCGCAGAGCCTCTCCGATCGCTATCCGCGCCGCACCTATGCCGCTTTCGCCCGCTTACGCTATTCGCAACTGCTTACGCGTTTATTCAATTTGCACTTGTAAAGCTGTTAGCTTGAGTGGTTAATTATATTAGTTTAATGTGGAGTTCACTTTCATTCAAGTATCCCGAATAACCCACAAGTTAAATAGTTGTCAAAAGTCATTGATGTCATAAAAGCATTTTCCAAATAAATATGTTATTAGCATGTTTTTAAAGAGTGTGGAGTTTCTAATTAGTTCCAAGTTCTTTATACAGGTGATCTATGGCTGGCGTCGCGCTCGTGCAAAAGCTGCAAACAGTCGCCTACTATTCATAACCGCTCTCGTATGAAGTCGTGCATGAGTCGAGGCAATTAAATCGCACACAGAAATCTGGAGAAGCTCCGTTCAAATTAATGTTGATATTGCAGCGAACGAAAAAACCATAGAAGTCACAAAATACCCCCCCACAGAATGGGTGCCATTGTGCGGGGCTGGGGGCGGAGTGTCAAAACGATGCCAGGCAGCCGTTTAGTTCGAACATGCGCATACCGGGTTTTAGGCACGTGTTTGGGTAGAAATGAGTAAGGAGCTCGCAATGTGTGGTTTTTTTGTTCGCTGAGATATTATGTACGCACTGGACATATCTGTGTTATGCCCGTTGCGAAACCGAGCTCTCGATCGTTATCCGCTGTAACAGATCGACTGGCAACAACGCACGCTTACTGCGATAGCTTACAGCGGTTCCACTGACTGTTTATGTTCGGGCTGCCGGGGCAACGCAGCGTTACCGTTACGTTGAAATACTTTATGAGTCGTAAACGCAACTACTGCCCCGTAAACCTGCGTTTTTTTTAAAATAAAATACTGTCCAATGGTTGATTCTAAGTCTCATGATGGTAAGCAACGACAGAGCCTAGGATGAAGCTCACTGGTTCAGTAATAGCGTATTCACTCTTGTTTTGAAGGCTAGGTGTATTTTTTTTCAAGTACCTAATTGAAAAGGCCAACTGTCGTACAAATTCGGACGACGCAGCCGCATCATTTACTTGGTACGTACGTGTCGATGTAACAAATACAGACAGGCAACTACGAAACCCTTATACTGCGCGTGGCCCGACGAGCACTTGACCGGTTTTCCACATAGGTAGTAAATGACTTTTAGATCTACCAGCACGTCTATCATGCGACGGCCGCGATATAGTTACTCTCGATTTTTCTCGCACTATGTCTCTTGTCCTAAGTGTTATAATAAGAAAGAGACGGATAGTGCGAGTAAAATCGAGAGAGCTCGTACAATGCGTTATGTGATCGACCTGCTGGTCATCCAACGGGGCAATGCGGCCAGAGTATGTATATATTGTACTATATTTTGTATTATAAATGATTCTTATGGACCTGAACACGAAATTGAAGGTGGCCTTAGCTATGTCTGTATCCAGCCATCTATCACTCAGCCCGAGGCCATCAAATTACATATCGTTTTGTAGAAATCTAGGAATTACGTACCTCAGCACTTGAGAAGGCTACTTAGAGTATCCCTAATTACATATGCTTCTTTGAACCTGCGGCTGCGCCAGGACTCGGATCATGGATAGGATCGTTGAAAGTAATTTAGTTCTGCACCATTAATCTAATGATATTGGTTACTTTTTTTCGTGGAAAAACTTGCGATCCAGGCGCCCAGCTCTGGGGGGAAGTCTGGGTTATGTGGTATTTCTACCCACTAAAAACTCCACGTCAGTCGCCATCTGCGCTAGGTAATTCGGAGGACTGTAGGATCTCAGGTTGAACGCACTAGAGCCCTCCTCGCGCTTTGCCCTGCGCGCTCGATCTGGGCATATTACACATTTTTATCAAGACACGTGACACTGTGTCTGGCCAGGTTCGATGGAAAAACCGAGCGACGCTGCTGTGTAGGTAATGGTAATATAACTAGTGAGTTGCGGGCAGTTGCCCGCGTGGCCCCGCCTCCATCCGCGTATTACGAATAATACACCGGGAGTCACGAGATGAAGCCTGCCTGATGTCCATCGAGGTCTAACTATGTATTCTACATAGGTGAAAGGGTTTATTGAAATCGGATGAGTATTTCTGAATTTGAAAGTGCTTGCTACTAGGCCTACTTGAATAAAGATCATTTTGAGTTTATTATCTACAAATTTTCAATCTTACGACCTTCTATTCAGTTTTCCTCTATATATTTCTTTCAGATTTCTTGCAGATTAGACTGAACCTTCAGGATAAACGTAGACTATATTTTATCACACGGCTTCGCGTGGGTTCTCTGTAGTATACGCAAGCGGAACCGCGGGCAGCCAGGACTAAATAAAGCCGTGCACATACTCGTAGCTATCGACAACACAGCTCACTGACCATCCTTGCACTTTATGTGCATCGTAATAAGGTTCTATATAAATACAAGACTGCTGCAAGCTGTGTTGGTGTTTTTACTATGCCTTTTTCGTTTCTCCTTTCTACCAGGGATGTTGCAGACATCCGCATCCGAATCCGCAAAAATCGATGCGTTTGTAGTGCAATTCACGACAAGGAAAGAGCCCACGCGGCGCTTACCGCGCGCGTTTTATGTGCCCTCAAATATCCGCATCCGCGGATGTCAAAAACATCGCATCCCCGGCATTCCTGCTTTCTACATCATCTATTCACAGCACTGCAATCTCGCTTGAGTTGCTAGTAGGTACCTACAATCTGACCCCCTAGAGATTCGCAATATCTACGCGCAACGGGAGACTAGAGTAACTGGTCCGTCTACAGTAGTGCGAGACCTTGTGAATAGATCGGGTTAATGTCCGACCCCTCACTATGTGCTACAAGGTTTCAGTTGAACATTAAACATAACTCATTTAACAGTTCTCTTTCACTCATTTATCTGTTTAGAATAGTTAGATGGTTGACCGACAGAGGAGTCTTTTACTAGGCGAGATAAATCAGTCCTAGATATGAGAAACGACTAAATCAATTTATTATGCTTGTCAACTAGGAATATGTATTTAGCAAGTCGACAGTTTCCGGAACAGGACTAATTGTAATGTATACATAACATCGAATACTCAGTAAGAATGCACCTAGTTTAGCATAAAGTAGGGTTTTCTTTAGCTTACTTCGCCGTAAAGGTCCGTCCTAGTTCGCCATTTGTTCACCGCAACTGGGTCAGAGTCAGCCCGTGAATATGCAAGTTAGCGTAGTCTAGATGGCACGAATATTACTGTAATTAAGGGCCGTAAACATCTAGAGGTAATTGTGAGGCTTAGTGCCCGATAAAAAATAAATGTGGAGGACCAATTTCACTACAAAGTACAAAGTAAGACAGTTCATGTGACAGATTGTCAAGAGCCATGACGAAGATTTTCTGGAGGTGTCATGTTTCACAAGGTGTTAAAGAAAGTTGTTTAAAAAATCTCGCCCAATTTATATGGCACTGAAAGAAAGAAAAGAAAGAAAGAAAATACATTTATTTAACGTCACAACTTAAGTACACAATAAAAAAGAACAAGCAAACGATAAGGCTTAATACGAGGACGTTAAACAAGATCCCCACTCAGCATAAAGCCACGGCAAGACACGGCAAGCAGAGGCGCTGATTTTCGGTGGGGACCTAACTTAAAACTATTATAGGTGACGGCACAAACGCCAACAACTGGTAATAACTAAGGAAAATTAAAACAAAATAAATAAACCTAAGCACTTAACATAAATAACAGAATGAAAAATAAAACATTTGATAACGCAACAAAACGCAACAAGAAAGTTTAAAAGTTTAATAGCTATAGCAAGTACCGCCAACCGTCATACAAATTACAATTACAGTTGTGCTCGGGCCTACTGGCTACATGTGATGATGTAATGATGTGATGTGCAGCTGAGCATTAGAAGGAATGCAGAAGGTAAGAAAAAGTTAATTAACTAATATATTATCAAAAATTAACTATAATGTATTTGTATCTCCAAAAAATACGCATGGCACTTTGCCTTAAACGTAGAAATTGTCCTTATAGCACGGATTGGTGGAGGAAGATCGTTCCAGCACTTCGTGGCAGCGTAACGAAAACTACCACGAAATGCCGCTGACTGGTGCCCAGGACAAACTAGTTGAAGATACCTAGCGGATCTTACCTGCAAAGACCTTGCGTTATGCGCCCAGGTCAGCTTATTGTAAAGGTACGAGGGCAACTGGCGGTTAACTACACCAAATAAAAGAGAAGCTAAATGTAGTTTTTGGCGGAATGACATTTTCATAACATGATTTTGATTTAGGTAAGGCGTCACATGAGCACGTCGGGTGATGTTAAAACAATAACGCATGCAAGCATTTTGTACTCTCTGGACCAACCTCTGCGTCCGTGCCAGGAGACACGGTCCGTATACTGTGTCACAATAGTTGAACCGCGAGAGTATAGGTGCATCGCATAACCTCACCCTCAGTTCCACACTGAGAAAATCACGTATTTTATAAAGTACCTTAAGTCTATAAAAGCAATTCCTAACGACATTGAGTACATGATTTTCGAATTTAAGTTCTCCGTCCATTAGGAGGCCAAGGTTCTTGGCCTCTTGGACGCGCTCCAACGACTCGCACTGCAACTGGGCACGTACCCCCTACAACCATCTCATAATCCCAACGACTCCACAGATCAGAAGTCAAGGCTAAACAAGCATTCAATATAATCCTTAGAGCAGCTGAACTGAGGAAGACCCTTCAGAAGACCACAGCCAAAATAACACAATTACCTGGTCTGCAATATGGTGCAGCAGTTCCTGGTGGTGAGCAAGGTCACCAGAGCTCCCGGAGATGGGTCACTGGCACAGAACAATTCATAGTAGCCATTGGAATAGTGCCTACAGAAGGTCCACTGCCTAAGTGATGGATGACGTTAGCTGTCATTTTTTGCAATAGACAATCATAGAGTGAGATAGGGTTGTAAAATGATAACTATTTTAGTTGTTATGTATATTATCGAAATGATCGAAAATTTGATAATAATATATGATGATAAAATAATAGACAGATACAATAGACAGGAAGTGAGGATTAAGTAGAAATATAATTTAATACTGGTTGTTTTTTCAAAACAGTTCATATTTTGCATTGGATTACTTTTTTCGATGTTATTACGTTGTAACTACGTAATATCATCGAAGGTTAGCTGGAAGAGATCCCTGACAGGGATAAGTTCGCCTGTTGATCATTGATCTATTGTGTGACATGTAAATTCTTTAGCCTGTTATTGTGTAAGTAATAAAGCATGTAATAAAGTGCTTACATACATACATACGTAAAACGGAACGTATGTATGAAACGTCATTGTTGCGATACGCTGTACAGCCCTAGTTAGACCTCCACAGGAGGTTACCACAAACAAACTGTTCTGCTGAATTGATATGAGAGATTTCTCTGTCTTCACTTGATTGTATTATTTGATTACTTCGTTTTTGACACATAGATACCTTATACATCTCTGTGGGTACCTATGAGATTTAAATATAATTATTTAAATTTTGACACTTAGAGACCTTATATATCTCTAAAATATATTTTTTTTTTACTTATTGTATTTGACATGTAAACGCTGACCCCGTATCATGGTCGGCCGATCGATCTAGCGAACGGTGTCAGCCAGTGAGCCGTCCATGCTACGGGGTCTGATGTAGTTAATTCTATTATGAATAATGTAGTTACCTACAGGTTGATACACAAAAGCTGGCGCGTAATGTCTATGAAATTAATGTCAGTTTCATATGTTTTCCGCGTTAGCTCTCGTGAATCGACCTACTCATCCTATTTTTTGACTCTATAGATAGACATTTTGACTTGTAAAAATGCCCTCGTGTGAATAAATATTTTGAATTTTGAATTTGAATTTTAAAAGCAATATTTATTAAATTCGAACTAAGAGGATTTATCTTCATTCGAGTTTAAGCCATGTCTCTTTGGCATAGAGTGTCCATGCCATATACTTGACTAGTACAGCGTAGTCGAGCGCTGCTTGGACGTTTGACTTACATTCGGAACACCGTCTTCTGAATGGAACAGATATCATCATCATCATCATCGAAAGACGTCCACTGCTGGACATAGGCCTCCCCCAAAGAGTGCCACAATGACCGGTCCTGCGCCATGTATTAAGATGATTCTCTCGAACCAAGAGAAATAATTCAGATTAAGACAAGAATTATTTCTCTTGGTTCGGTGGTTGGTTTAAATTATCTTAAGATAATTTAACGTGTTCCTTGTTAATTTCATGGTTCAAGAATCTTTACCTCGAATCAAGTAATTTTATCTGTGTTAAGGTTAAGTTATACCTATCCTCGTATCGGATCCTTTTAGCACCATGTCTCAGTAACGTAAAGATACTGCAGCTATATTTTGCAGCGAATTGGTGATTGTGACAAGGGCCTAAATTGTTCCGCTAATTTGACACCGATTGCGACTGTTCAAAGTTCAACAAGTGCTTTGTTTAAACGAAACGCGTTGGGGACAGGGAGCTTGGAAACAAAATGGAGAAGGCGATTAATTTATGTTAACTATTAGCTTCCGCCCGCGACTTCGTCTGCGTGGACCCAGGATTAAAAGATTAGATTAGATTAGATTCATTTATTTCATTTTGAAAATTGGCGTCATTTTTTGAAAATTAAATAGCATGAATTCACAAAAAGATCGTCAGTGTATAACCATAACAATAATATAAATGGAAGTCAAAAATCTAAGTATGTACATTGCAAAATGAAAAACAAAAATAATAATAAGGAACAATTGAAATAATATTAAAATGGTACAAATGTCAAAGGAGTAAAATGTGTTTAAATGTCAAATTATTAATAAAAGCTAGGACATCCTAGATATAAATAGTCAATAGTAAAAAAAAATGATGCAAAAAATTATAAATTGAAAAATTAAAAATTATAAACAATATTCATAATAAAATAATATTGTCATTTTAAAACTAAAACATGTCAGATAAACTGTCCTGTATTTTAATCCAGGCTTTTAAACTATATCTTCGTGCAAACATTTCATCCAAATCATTTGAGCCGTTCAAGGGTGGTATTCTATTTATCCAAGATCTTTGTCCAATGTGTATTTGAGTCTCACATTTTGCTTAAAAAGTGAGTGAGACGCACACCACTATTAAACGCCTCAACAGATTTGGATGTTTTTTTTTTATTATTTTAATTATTAAAAGTATTATAATTCGACGTTAGGTAGATCCTTACTACCTATAAGTGTTTCGTAGCTCGTTGTCCATTGAATCACTGGCTGCTAGTTGGGGTACAACCAGCTGCGGGCCGCGGGCCGGCGCGGCGAGTGCACTCGGTGCGCGCGCACCGACCGCGTTACTTTGTTTTTGTATGATAGCAAACAATCCAACGTAACACTCTTGGTAAGTATGAGGAAAATAGGAACATCTGACTTCACGATTTATTATGTTTTGTTTATATTTATGTAACCCTATTTAAAAATCTTCAAGCCGCGCCGTTTTCCGAGTAGGTATTTTCAGTACCGTATTCTTAAATATTTTGTTTCTATCCATTTCTTGCTAACTTTCCTCCTATATTTGTGGTTATTGTAACTAGAGATTAATAACATTCTATTACATGTCATACCACTTTCGCGGCTACCGAGCCGCGAGCCTTGGACCGCGGCCTGGCCCCTATTTCACCAACTCGACAATTGTCACCTGACAACGACCACCCTCCGTACATTGCTGGATCCACAAGTAACCTAGCAACCACCTTAACTTTTAGAACATAAATCAAAATTTAGGCGAATTGTCAGTGTCAGGTGACATTTGTCAAGTTGGTGAAATAGGGGCCTGAAAGCTATTTACAACTCCTTGATTCATCTCTCTGGGCCTTTTAATTACCTACTGAATTGTAAAATTATAATTTTGTTAGCTGTTTCGTAAAATGATGCAGTTTGTAAGAGGAAATTCACAACCCGTAACAGCTCCAACGATTCAGTAAAACTGACCGATTAGGTACGTGCAGTTTGTTAACATATGCGTAATGTGGGCGAGAGTTGAGCCAATGAGCCAACATAAATACAGATTGTGAACCGCACAGCTGCGCGAGTGCACTCAGTGCACGCGCGCTGGCCGCGTTCGCGTTGCACCAGAGGCCTTCAACCTTTGCAACGGTATTAACCAGCCTTTATGTTGGCGGTTGACTCATGTACTCGATTTGGATTATGTCTATACGGGATTCCTTAGGTTAGGTTTATAGACAGGAGGCGCGTGCGGCGCTTGTTTGTGTACAATCAACATCATAAACATGTATTAATTCTAGATGGTTCTGGACCTTTTTGCTTAGAGATAAGGTCGAAACATGTATACATGTTTATGATGATGCCAGTACACGCATTAGCGTTCACAGTCGCATGACAGCACGTTGTTTCTCAAACATGCAATGAAATATTGATGTTATGTTCCTTATAGGCGAGTTATTAGAATATTTTCACAAAAGCATTTTTTCATAGCAGCCAATTTTCACATTGCGTATTTTCACGATCGCAAATTATAATATACGTCCTTCTTCACGTAGCGATTTTTCACAAAGCCTTTTGTATAATGTTCCCGATTATTTTTTTGTATATTTTACCAGTAGAATATTTTATTCGCATATATACCTATCTACTTTTTTTTCGGATTGCGATTTTCTACTCGTTGATATTTCATTATAATACGTTTTCTAGTAACCCTTATTACTAAAAAGCTGTTATTCGGCGCGGGTGTAATACAATACCTACCTAATAGTGTTTTAATGGAAATGTGTCTATAAAATTAACCAAAATAAACCTATTGCTTTTATACCGCTATATAATTGTGGTTTGCGGTTTGAGCAATTTTGTCCACAATATGTATACTTGTATAGAGCGTCAGTCTCGTTCTAGCGAACGGTGTCAGGCAGTGACGGGCGCTCTATCTTGTCACTTATCGCGTGATAAGGCCGACCATGATACGGGGCCTGGTTGATACCTCCATCTCCATCTCTTATGTCTAACAGTTACAGACATAAGAGATCTAATTATATTGGAACTTCAGCCACTGACGACGTCGCTGTTGATATTGAAAAACCAGCAACCTTGATCTCTGCATTCCTATATTTGCTATGAAATGAGAGGGCATCTAAATTATTATCTAAATTATTATTTTTAAAACTTGAAAACTCTCGTGACTTTCTGAAATATAATTAGGAACGCATAAGGAAAGGTTAAGCTAAGCGCAAAACCTCTGCCTTCGCTTCGCTTCTTCTTCGCTTGCCTCCCCGTTTACCTTCGGGATTTCGACCCTCAACTTTCGCTTGCAAGACACCGGAGGATAATGAGTGTCATTAGGGATCATTGCTCGCATTGATACCGCTCTCATAAGGGTTGCTTTGGGCCTTTCATTCCAACTTAAAGGCCTTGCTTGCCTCGCCGCTCACCTTCGTAACTTTGGCCTGGGATTTCGCTTGCAAGACACCTGGGGATAGTAAGTGTACATGGGGGCGCATTAAGAGCGCTTTCTGCAGGAATGCTTTGAGTCTTTTATTCCAACGAAAAGCACGGCCTTTGGCGTCGCTGCCACCTGGGGATAGTAAGTGGCCTTCAGCCCCCGAGCGCTTTCTTAAGTGGTTATTAGATTGTCCGGAATTCAGTCACTGCCGAGAGGGACGCCGCAATACGTTAGATACGATACGAGATATCTCAGATATCTAACGTATATCAGTGACTGAATTCCGGACAATGTAATAACCACTTTAAGGCTTGATTTGGACCTTTAATTGTTACGAAAAACTCGGTCTTCGGCCTCGCTTGCCTGGCCGCTCGCCTTCAGGACTTTGGTCTCCGGTTTCGTTTGCGAGACACCTGGGGATAGTAAGTGTCCGTGGGGGCTCACCCACGGGCCTTCAGCCCCCAAGCTCACATAGCGACCGCTCTCTAAAAGCATGCTTAGGGCCTGTCATTCTTACGAAAAGCTCAGACTTCGGCTCCGCTTGCCTCCCCGTTTACCTTCAGGACTTCGGCCCTCAGGTTTCGCTTGCAAGTTACTCAGAGATATCGAGTATCCGTGCTATTGCTTTATGCCTTTAATTCCAATGAAAATCTCGGTCTTCGACCTCGCTTGCCTCGCCGCTCACCTTCGGCACTTTGGCCTCAGGTCTGACTTACAAGACACCTGTCCGTCACCGTCACCGTCTTAGATTAGATTAGATTTATTTATTATACGATAAAAGTAACAATATAAATTTGCATAAATGTTAAGATTACAAGAATTTCTACCATGTGCGTCAATTTTAATACTTAATAAAAATTTAATGAGTCGAAAATATAAATATCTGTAGAATCATCCAGACACGTTTCTGGTTAAATTGTACAGTTTTAAATAATGTATTAAATTAAGCTTTATTACTAGAAATTTTTGCCTAAATCCGTCCAGTACTTTTACTCACGTTAGTCCGGGCTACCTGTATAGTTTTGAAAGCAAACTTTTCTAATGTTAAAAGACGTAGAACTTTCCATCTCCATCCGCCGTCCCATATGTGTTCTGGAAGCATCGCAGTTCTAACCTAACCTAACCTGTTTTTCTAATAGCACTGGGATTTTGTATTTTGACTAAACCCCCTTAGGGACAGAATTTTCTAAAACGCTGAAAGTACTTTTTTCTTATTCGAATAAGTAATCTTTCTACAAAGTTTCAAATCTCTAGCTCAAAAAAAAAGAGTTCCCCATACACAAACCTTGCACCCTTTTTTAACCCCCTCAGGGGTGGCATATTCTAATACGCCGAGTTCTTTTTTTTGTATTCAAATAAGTAATCTCTCTACAAAGTTAGATAGATTATTCACGACCAAGTTTATGAGGATGTTTATTTAGATTCAGAGAGATTTTGAACTGTTACACGCATAGTCTATGGAAATTAAATCTTTATTTTTAAATTTGTCAGTGGTAGTTATGGTTAAACATAAGAATATCATGTAAACCGTAATTTATGCGCGTACGAAGTCGCGGGCAGAAGCTATTATATATATAAAGGCCAGAGGTAAAGCAGGCATAGGCAGTTATCTATACATGAATCACTGTTACAAATATGTTTTTATATTATTTTAACATATTCGCAGAGTGATATAACTGAACTTATCCAGGCCACATGAATGTTTAGTCAGCGTCACATACATCTGTACTCTTCAGGGTGTTCCGATGTTTGTGAACACCTTGACCGCTCAGATGTATGTGATGGTGACTGTACCTACGACGCGCTAAATTATCGAGGTTAATTTTATTAATGCAACAGAAGCGCCGGCCGCATGTACCGCCATGGTACCATAAACGACCTGCTGCGTCGGGCGCTCGCCACTGCCTCCATACCTTCGTCACTAGAACCTCCTGGTATGACGAGAGACGATGGCAAGCGCCCGGACGGAGTACCTTTGGTACCGTGGAAACTCGGTAGGGCCCTGGTGTAGGACGCAACATGCGTCGATACGTTCGCACTTTCCCACATACAGGCAACACGGTCTCAGTCCGACGCTGCGGCTAATCAGGCCTAATTACTTAAGCGCCGCAAATACTCTTCTCTAGTTCTGAACTACGAGTTTGCGGCGCTTACAGTTGAAACGATGGGACCCTGGTCAGCCGACATGAAGGCCTTCATGAGGACCCTGTCGTCGCGGCTGGTCCACGCCTCAGGGGACCCCAGAGCTGGCGCGTACCGCGTACCTTTCACAAAGGATCGCCCTTGCGGTCCAAAGAGGAAATGCCGCAGACAAAACTTTTGGACGGACTATTTTTTTGTAATTAGTTTTAATTTTTCGTTTTGTTATTTTTTATTACAATTATTTCAGTAATTTAATTCTAATACAACGTACAAAAAAAAAAATTAACTGTTTATTTTCAGAAAATAAATAATAATTCGTTTTTTACAAGCTCAGTTAAAGTAATCTTTACATTTTAAGATTTTGCTTATTTTGTCTCCATACAGAAAATAAAATTTTCGTGTTGTTTTTTAGAAATTTCGTGGATAGTAATTTGGTAATTAAGTATTCCAAAATTAGTTTAAGTATCTACTACAATTATGTGACAATCGATTTGACATACCTTCCTAATTTTACTTTGACTATTCATACTCACATTCCAGTGTAATATGAATTATTCAGAATTGTATCTATAATTTACTAATTAGCATCAACTAAATATGATAAATCCTGTTAATATTACCTTATATTTTACGTGTTGCACTTGCAGAAAAACATGTGCGACTTTTGTTATTATGAAAATTATTTATTCGTAACAAACAAATATAAATATCACATACACACATATAATACTATTTAATTAGGTACTTAAAACTATGATATTATTATATTTACACCTTTTTGTATACCATGTTTTTGTCCTATCTCATTTAATTTAATTTCATTTATTCATAATAAAGAAATTGTGTAGAATATTACAGTAAACATAATAATAATACAATAAATTCAAATGACAATACAATAAATTCAAATGTCAATACAATGTTTCCCTATTAAGTAATCTTATATAATCAAATTATCAATTCAGAAATAACAATACAATTAACATATCATTCATCCATCACTCATCAGCTATAAACTCTGATACAGAGTATAATACGACGATTTCAGAAGAAATTGCTTAAGCCTCGCATTAAAAACTTTACTCTTCGTCAACGATTTAAACTCAATTGGTAGCTTATTATAAAGAAACACAGCCTGATAGTTTATGGTGTTTCGTCTTGTGGACAACCGAATTTCTGTGTCAGTGGGACTCTCATATTTGTGTAGATGTTTTACGAGGTCTGTCAAGAGTACTAGTATGTAAAGACACGGCACGGTAAGTAGATTGAGTTTGACAAAGTGCTCTCTGCAAGATTCCCTTTGGGGTATGAGGATAATGGTCCTGACAGCTCTTTTCTGGAGTCTGAAGGCTGCGTCAGTGTTGTAGTTATAACTATTTCTTCTTCTTACTAATATTATAAATGCGCTCGTTGTAGCCACCATG
Source organism: Epinotia bilunana (assembly GCA_947049275.1). NCBI lineage: Eukaryota > Metazoa > Arthropoda > Insecta > Lepidoptera > Tortricidae > Epinotia > Epinotia bilunana. The sequence continues at coordinate 39,738,426 of OX346253.1, read as the reverse complement.
TTTAACCATCGAAGTCAAGTCACCTACTACACTACAGACAACTTAGCTATTTTATCCCGGTTCACAAAACATTTCCTAATAAAATGTTTCTCATTATCTTGTCCTTGCTCTCCATACAACATTATATGTTATTTACCTACACTCTATGACTACTGACTCAGTCCAGATAGAAATCATTAATATTCACACAATGGTAATAACGTACTGTGTAGTCATGGCCTACGAGGCAGCTTCTCACAACCACTTGCTGCTGCTTGACATAGCAACGGACGATTAACTGTTGACATATTGCTCGATGTTAATGAATTAGAGGGATTGCGTCAGTCATGTAGTCACGCACGATAGCAATGATCATCAAAGATCCGCTCTTTAGTACATATTTGGTTACTATTTGAATACTTTGAACTTTGTTTAATTGTCCCTTGTTAACTCCTAATTTAAATTGCAATTTACAATTAGCCAATCGTGTATTTACTGATCCGATCCAAACACAAGTTATAGAAATACTAGCTTCTGCCCGCGTGGAATTCGTTTATATCGTAGCCCCATACAAACTTTCACCCCCATATCACCTCCTTTGGGGATGATTTCCGGGATAAGAACTATCCAATGTCTTTCCCCGGGCCGCAAACTATCTCTATAGCAAATTTCATCTAAACCGGTTTAGTGGTTTAAGCGTGAAGACGTAACAGATAGACACACTTTCGCATTTATAATACTAGCGTCCGCGTGGAACTCGTTTATAATAACGGCAAGGCATTAGCATACGTGACCCTATTAAACCAGAAAAAATCTTCAGCGCGAACACAGATTATATAATAGTTCTGCGCGAAGTAGGACTGTGAAAAGCGCCATCTATTGCAAGTATTGCAACAATAAATCATTGTCAAACAAACAAACTAAGCAAACTAAATCATTGTCTTCGAAAAACTACATCTAACATAAGAATTGTATCTCAAAGAACGAATTAGGAAGTACATCTAGCGCCATCTACATATACATTTGGCAACGCTCATTTCACGCTGTTCGTTGGTCTCCATCCAAAGTTTCATCCCCTTTTTCGTCCCAACAAGGGATGAAATTTGACATAAATTATAGCCTATGTCCTATTCTGATATATGAAGGTAAATAACTGAAAAATTTCAGAATAATTCGTCCAGTAGTTTCTGAGATTAATTGGAACGTACATCCATCCATTCAAACTTTCGCATTTATAATATTAGTAGTATTAAGTATAAATTGAAGATAGTCTGCTGGCTGGTTTATCGTGCAACACACACAAAACATTTAAATTTTACCCTCCATTTGAAAAGTGATTAAAATCACCAATCCGTGTGACATTCCTTGTAAAACTGCAGCAACAGTGCGTCTCCAAAAACCGCGTTTGTATAAATCATCAATCCGAAACTGCAAACATTATGAACTCATTGTCCATTCTTGTTTGGAACAATACCGACTGGTTTAAGTGGGCCTTAAGTACTTACAGACGTCAATAATAAGGGGGTCATCGCGTGCTGGTCGGTGGTTTCCGCTGGGCAAGGTCCGAAGTGCGTTCCCAGTGCGATCGGTGCACGCGCACCGAGTTGGTACGCAGCGGTGTGTCATACACGTAATATGTCGAGTCCGGCCAGGTAAAGATGAGCCTGAGATTTATTTAAAACTTTTTACACTTACGGACAAAAAAATCGACTCGAGAAACATTTTTTAGTTTTGGTCGTAGTTTGGGGAAACGGGAAATATTTCATTAGAAACGTAAAGGCAGTTTTATAAAACATTTATTAAGCAATGAAAAACAGTAACAATCGATATATGGCAATAGTAATATCATTGTCAAATGTTGCATACGTCTTAAATTAGTATCGTGTCCTAATCTTGATTCGTGATATGCTAATGCTAACTAAGAAAGTAACTGTTCCATAATAAATTGGGCTGTAATTGCTTTTTTAAGATAATTAAAGGGTGGTTTACCTGCAGATAATATTAATTATTCACTTTGAAAAATATCATGACAAGTTTAAGTTATCGCTTATTTCTTGAAAAGGACACATCAAATGGTTACAATGTACTGCCAAACTGCATGACAGTTGGTTGGCAGTTCGTGCTGCTCCCTAATACGTATCTGTGGCGTCAGTTATATGACCGCTGTATCACTTAAGTATATACCTACTCTAATAGTGGGTGGGTGTTCTCACGGCACGTAGGCGATACAGCTGCGGAAACACTCATCTTAAAGAAAATCTCCCGGAAAATTCGAATCACGTCGCCCACTGCGATCATTTTAATGCGTGAGTTTAAACGAATAATGATTAATATTGTTTTACACTTGCTTGACCCGAGTTGAACTGGGAAGGCCCGCGAACTAGGAAACTGACTGGCGAAGGCCCGCGCGGCGCTCAGCGTTGTCGGAACGAGCATATCGAGGGTTGCGTGGTCAAACCCGATAAGTCGGCATAATGGAGTTTTGAAAAAAGAACTACATGTAAATGCAATAAAACTGAAATTTCTGACAGCTGTTAACTCGACTTATCGGGTTTGACCACGCACCCCTCGATAGATAACCATAATCAGTGATCGGAATTAGGTGAGCCAAAATACCTATTATTCGCAACAGGACATAATATAAAGTGGTTGCAACCGGGTAGGAAAACAGAATTTTCTCTTAAATACCGGGTATTCGTTATTTTTCCGGATACCAGTCGTAATGTTCAACATATATGTTTTTACTTATAGAACGGGATGTTTAATGTTAATCTAAAAGTTATAACCATTTCATACTTTTTCCTTCCCTTTTTACTACAAACTAACATAAACAATCCCGTACTATTAGTAAAAATATGTATGTTTAACATTACGACTACTTATAGTACCCGGACAAATATCGATTACCCGGTGTTAAAGAAAAAAATATTTTTCTACCCGGTTGTATCCACTCTACATTATGTCCTGTTGCGAATAATAGGTATTTTGGCTCACCTAATTCCGATCACTGACCATAATCTCCTAAACATAAAAGAGGCTAAAAGCAACGCAGTATTCTCTAATAAACTGAAGGCAATGTTAATCGACCGAGCGTGTTACACGGTCTCAGAGTTTATGCAAATGACCAACCCGTTGACCCTAACATCAAACACAGGTATATGATAAATCATAATAATGTACCTACTTAATAATATTAACGTAAAATGTAATGTTAATCAAACTGCTGAATGTACTTACCATGTTGTTAAGGTTATTTTAAAAATAACTTTTTACCCAAATGTACGTCTGTTAGATAATAACAAGGGAATGTAATAATATTAATTTAATGTAAACTGAACACCTAATATTTATGAACTGTGTGTACCTATTTAAAATGTGACCTATAAATATGTGTATACTATTTATGAATAAATGATCTGAATTTGAATCTGTTCAAGTGCCAGGAAAATTCCTCATTTAATGTAAATACATTAAATGGCGCCGTAGCTAATCAAAGTATCCCATGAGGCATTAAAATATGTATACATTTATGCTTAATATTCCCAGCAACTGTGTTGCCATCCTACTCCACCATAAATGGCGATTATTTTCCAGATGCCTTTACTAAGAACTGGTAATTGTCAGCTATTTGCTCCACACCATGTTTGCCTGCAAAAACTGCACATAGTTATGGAAATGGAAGGTTCAAGATCTTGTGTTGTGTAATAGTAATGGGGTGATGGGCGCGAGTCATGCTGTGCTGTCATGCAATGATGAGATGATAGGTTTGTTGAGCGCAGGATGTTTACGGTACCTGCGTCAAATAGGTACGTAAGGATAGTTAGTTACTTGCGTGAGAAGCTTCAATCCCTTCTAGAAGTAGAAACTTACTTATTTAGGAATTAGCAGTTACTCCATTGGAAATTGAGAGCCTCAGGGAGGGACTTCGACCCGTAGCTTAATTTAATTCATCACTTTCGTATCCCACAGTCACATTTCGATGCAGTTCTTGCGTTTCTTGTGTTTTCTATCAGTTTTCTATGCTAAGGCGCCGTAGGTGCGTGGTCTTCTCTCCCTCTCACTGAGCGTAAGCGTGAGCGAGATGGAAGTGGGTGCTCGGAAGCGCGGATATCATGTTTTTTAATTTTAATTTTTTGGCCGTTTAAATACTTTAAATAAATAAAAAAGTACTGAGTTCTCTCAAACATGATATTGCCGATTTTAAGAAGCAATTTTAATCTTTTTAGCTTTTGTGCATAATTTGTTACGAATATTTTAAGTGTATTTTAGACCTATGTTCGTGATTTTTTTCTATAGAGCGAAAATTGCTTAACCATGTTTCGAATCACTGATCTCGCTGCAGAAATGCCTCAAGCTTACTATTCATATTTTTTTGAAACCACATACCAGACCACCAAACAGACGCATTATATTGTTTCAAAACTGTTCGCTTAACTTCGCTGAACCTACGGGGCCTTAAGACTGTGTGAAACAATGTGAATAAAAAATTGAGGCTCTATGCTCTAGTGGGATTGTAAGTGTTATTATTACCTTCTTCAACATACACATCCGTTTCAACCACATTTCAACCGCATGTTATCAAACTGACACATTGTCTTTGCAATCTCAATTTAATGTTACAGCTGATGCGGCTATGTTTTCAGTTTCAATCAATTTCAATTTTTACTGATACAGGCTGAGAGACGTTGACAATGATCTGTAGGTTAGAGGCCGTTTTGAAGAGGTGCCAAGGAAACTCGACATCGATGAGGGTTCTTCATCATAACAGAGATAATAATATATTATCTTAATAAGGTTGCCTATCTTTGGTTACCTCACTGCGGAAGAAGGTAATGCTTTCAAGTTTACCTGTGTACATGTATATGAAACTATAAGTGTTCCTTTCTCCGGTATGCTACGGTTAAACGGATTCTTTTACTAAGGCATCTTTATTAATCTTTATTTGCTAGCTAAATAAAATTCTGCAACTTGGCAATCACACAACTGTACTGCATTTATGGATTTTTGCATACCTAAAACTATTTAGTATTGTGTGATTGCCAAGTCACAAAATCTTATTTAAGTAACACGCAAAAAAAGAATAAAAGAATGCCTGAGACTTGGCTCTACGACATATCTCACAACTTTTTACGGTGGAAGAGTTTCGAGACTTGGCCTCTTTTTAACATGGAATGTTTTTTTATGGGATCTCACTTCTTTTTGCAGGTCATTATGTTATCAATACATACAAATTATGAATGCAGTCCCATTCTTGCTTTTTAAATTTTTGTCCCATTCACTGCAAATGTAACATTGTAATCCTATTTATGCAGTTGGTGTATGCAGCAAACTGGACCGAAATTGCAAAATGTTTTAGTTTTCTTTTCCAATGTACCACATGAACTGATTTCCGAGAGCAAATGCTTCGATTATTAGAGAAAAAAACCGAATCGCTGTCATGTGGGACGATAATATTTGAGGACTCGTCGATTCCACGAGGATCACCTTTGGCATTTCATTAGTTGCTATTTCAACGGAATCTTGTCAGAATCTGTGACGTTCTTTTATACTTTTAAGTACATAATTGAGGAATTCCATAAGTCATCTGTGGTCTTCATCATCAATTCCAGTCCACCAAATTTATAATTTCCACCCGTAAATACACGAGATGTAATAGAAAATACCAAATCACGACACGCGCGCCTAATATAATTGAGGAGTTCCCTCAATTCCTCATGGATCCCATCATCCAACTGAATTTTTGAAAAAAATGGGACCCACCTGGAAGCGTATACATACAAACAAAAAAGAAACGAATCGGCTCATCAATGACGGAGTTCTGAAATAACAAACATTGAAAAAAAAAAATACAACCGAATTGAGAATCTCCTTTTTTTTGAAGTCGGTTAACAGCTGACCGCCAGTTTTGAAAGTGAGTCTTACGAGAGTCTATTGTTCTTCTAATTTGAATTTTCTCAAAATCAATTGAGAAATAAGTTTATTGTTAGTTAATAAAGTTTATGAATATCTGCGCTTCTTGTTAGAGTATCGTCTGTACAGCGCAATATTTTATACCTTCAGTAATTATTTATCTTTATCTTCCCCTATTCCCTTCAATAAGGCAATGTATTGAATTTTTAAAGAGTTGTTTATCATTTTAAAATAGTATGTGTACATTACACGTGTTACGAACGTTAAATTAGGTTATCCAAACACTCTTAAAGCAAACAATTCTATCCGAGAGAAAAAACGGGTGACGTGTTTTCTAAAGGTTTATTAAAAACAATGATTACTTGATTATCAATACGCGATAACCAGGATGTGGAAATACCGGAGTTTATGAAAATACTCTGAGTCAGGGTACATGTTGCGTGGTAACTGATAACGAATATTTCGTAATCTAAAATAATGTTTGACTGGGACTGGGTCACCACGGACTGTGTTGTCAAAAAAGCGCAGGCTGCTTTTAAAGACTATTTTTTAAATAAAAATAATAATAAGTAATAAATAATATTAATATTATTGAAACCTCCTCTCGGATTAGTATTTATCATCCTCAGTGTCTAAAATTGAACTTTTTATACATGTTTCAACTGATTGTGATTTTATCACATTTTGTAATTTTTAAAAATTATAAAAATATACTAAATGAAATTATTTTCAAAATTGCTTATTTGAGGTTAAATATCACGTATCATTTGTGGTATAATTGTATTAAAACAAAGCCATATCGTGTCTGGAGGAGCCCAAACTTGGTATATGTTTCGATTTTTTTTTAAATTTATAATTTGTTTTAATTTAACAAAAACAGCTGAAATTATAAGGGCTCTCCTACCACCCTAAGAACTCATTGGTTCGAGCCCCCGACCGCCGCATGACAGCCGTATGCCTGAACCACTTGGCTACCGTACATTATTTATATTATAAGGGCTCTCCTACCACCCTAAGAACTCATTGGTTCGAGCCCCCGACCGCCGCATGACAGCCGTATGCCTGAACCACTTGGCTACCGTACATTATTTATATTATAAGGGCTCTCCTACCACCCTAAGAACTCATTGGTTCGAGCCCCCGACCGCCGCATGACAGCCGTATGCCTGAACCACTTGGCTACCGTACATTATTTATATTATAAGGGCTCTCCTACCACCCTAAGAACTCATTGGTTCGAGCCCCCGACCGCCGCATGACAGCCGTATGCCTGAACCACTTGGCTACCGTACATTATTTATATTATAAGGGCTCTCCTACCACCCTAAGAACTCATTGGTTCGAGCCCCCGACCGCCGCATGACAGCCGTATGCCTGAACCACTTGGCTACCGTACATTATTTATATTATAAGGGCTCTCCTACCACCCTAAGAACTCATTGGTTCGAGCCCCCGACCGCCGCATGACAGCCGTATGCCTGAATCACTTGGCTACCGTACATTATTTATATTATAAGGGCTCTCCTACCACCCTAAGAACTCATTGGTTCGAGCCCCCGACCGCCGCATGACAGCCGTATGCCTGAACCACTTGGCTACCGTACATTATTTATATTATAAGGGCTCTCCTACCACCCTAAGAACTCATTGGTTCGAGCCCCCGACCGCCGCATGACAGCCGTATGCCTGAACCACTTGGCTACCGTACATTATTTATATTATAAGGGCTCTCCTACCACCCTAAGAACTCATTGGTTCGAGCCCCCGACCGCCGCATGACAGCCGTATGCCTGAACCACTTGGCTACCGTACATTATTTATATTATAAGGGCTCTCCTACCACCCTAAGAACTCATTGGTTCGAGCCCCCGACCGCCGCATGACAGCCGTATGCCTGAACCACTTGGCTACCGTACATTATTTATATTATAAGGGCTCTCCTACCACCCTAAGAACTCATTGGTTCGAGCCCCCGACCGCCGCATGACAGCCGTATGCCTGAACCACTTGGCTACCGTACATTATTTATATTATAAGGGCTCTCCTACCACCCTAAGAACTCATTGGTTCGAGCCCCCGACCGCCGCATGACAGCCGTATGCCTGAACCACTTGGCTACCGTACATTATTTATATTATAAGGGCTCTCCTACCACCCTAAGAACTCATTGGTTCGAGCCCCCGACCGCCGCATGACAGCCGTATGCCTGAACCACTTGGCTACCGTACATTATTTATATTATAAGGGCTCTCCTACCACCCTAAGAACTCATTGGTTCGAGCCCCCGACCGCCGCATGACAGCCGTATGCCTGAACCACTTGGCTACCGTACATTATTTATATTATAAGGGCTCTCCTACCACCCTAAGAACTCATTGGTTCGAGCCCCCGACCGCCGCATGACAGCCGTATGCCTGAACCACTTGGCTACCGTACATTATTTATATTATAAGGGCTCTCCTACCACCCTAAGAACTCATTGGTTCGAGCCCCCGACCGCCGCATGACAGCCGTATGCCTGAACCACTTGGCTACCGTACATTATTTATATTATAAGGGCTCTCCTACCACCCTAAGAACTCATTGGTTCGAGCCCCCGACCGCCGCATGACAGCCGTATGCCTGAACCACTTGGCTACCGTACATTATTTATATTATAAGGGCTCTCCTACCACCCTAAGAACTCATTGGTTCGAGCCCCCGACCGCCGCATGACAGCCGTATGCCTGAACCACTTGGCTACCGTACATTATTTATATTATAAGGGCTCTCCTACCACCCTAAGAACTCATTGGTTCGAGCCCCCGACCGCCGCATGACAGCCGTATGCCTGAACCACTTGGCTACCGTACATTATTTATATTATAAGGGCTCTCCTACCACCCTAAGAACTCATTGGTTCGAGCCCCCGACCGCCGCATGACAGCCGTATGCCTGAACCACTTGGCTACCGTACATTATTTATATTATAAGGGCTCTCCTACCACCCTAAGAACTCATTGGTTCGAGCCCCCGACCGCCGCATGACAGCCGTATGCCTGAACCACTTGGCTACCGTACATTATTTATATTATAAGGGCTCTCCTACCACCCTAAGAACTCATTGGTTCGAGCCCCCGACCGCCGCATGACAGCCGTATGCCTGAACCACTTGGCTACCGTACATTATTTATATTATAAGGGCTCTCCTACCACCCTAAGAACTCATTGGTTCGAGCCCCCGACCGCCGCATGACAGCCGTATGCCTGAACCACTTGGCTACCGTACATTATTTATATTATAAGGGCTCTCCTACCACCCTAAGAACTCATTGGTTCGAGCCCCCGACCGCCGCATGACAGCCGTATGCCTGAATCACTTGGCTACCGTACATTATTTATATTATAAGGGCTCTCCTACCACCCTAAGAACTCATTGGTTCGAGCCCCCGACCGCCGCATGACAGCCGTATGCCTGAACCACTTGGCTACCGTACATTATTTATATTATAAGGGCTCTCCTACCACCCTAAGAACTCATTGGTTCGAGCCCCCGACCGCCGCATGACAGCCGTATGCCTGAACCACTTGGCTACCGTACATTATTTATATTATAAGGGCTCTCCTACCACCCTAAGAACTCATTGGTTCGAGCCCCCGACCGCCGCATGACAGCCGTATGCCTGAACCACTTGGCTACCGTACATTATTTATATTATAAGGGCTCTCCTACCACCCTAAGAACTCATTGGTTCGAGCCCCCGACCGCCGCATGACAGCCGTATGCCTGAACCACTTGGCTACCGTACATTATTTATATTATAAGGGCTCTCCTACCACCCTAAGAACTCATTGGTTCGAGCCCCCGACCGCCGCATGACAGCCGTATGCCTGAACCACTTGGCTACCGTACATTATTTATATTATAAGGGCTCTCCTACCACCCTAAGAACTCATTGGTTCGAGCCCCCGACCGCCGCATGACAGCCGTATGCCTGAACCACTTGGCTACCGTACATTATTTATATTATAAGGGCTCTCCTACCACCCTAAGAACTCATTGGTTCGAGCCCCCGACCGCCGCATGACAGCCGTATGCCTGAATCACTTGGCTACCGTACATTATTTATATTATAAGGGCTCTCCTACCACCCTAAGAACTCATTGGTTCGAGCCCCCGACCGCCGCATGACAGCCGTATGCCTGAACCACTTGGCTACCGTACATTATTTATATTATAAGGGCTCTCCTACCACCCTAAGAACTCATTGGTTCGAGCCCCCGACCGCCGCATGACAGCCGTATGCCTGAATCACTTGGCTACCGTACATTATTTATATTATAAGGGCTCTCCTACCACCCTAAGAACTCATTGGTTCGAGCCCCCGACCGCCGCATGACAGCCGTATGCCTGAACCACTTGGCTACCGTACATTATTTATATTATAAGGGCTCTCCTACCACCCTAAGAACTCATTGGTTCGAGCCCCCGACCGCCGCATGACAGCCGTATGCCTGAACCACTTGGCTACCGTACATTATTTATATTATAAGGGCTCTCCTACCACCCTAAGAACTCATTGGTTCGAGCCCCCGACCGCCGCATGACAGCCGTATGCCTGAACCACTTGGCTACCGTACATTATTTATATTATAAGGGCTCTCCTACCACCCTAAGAACTCATTGGTTCGAGCCCCCGACCGCCGCATGACAGCCGTATGCCTGAACCACTTGGCTACCGTACATTATTTATATTATAAGGGCTCTCCTACCACCCTAAGAACTCATTGGTTCGAGCCCCCGACCGCCGCATGACAGCCGTATGCCTGAACCACTTGGCTACCGTACATTATTTATATTATAAGGGCTCTCCTACCACCCTAAGAACTCATTGGTTCGAGCCCCCGACCGCCGCATGACAGCCGTATGCCTGAACCACTTGGCTACCGTACATTATTTATATTATAAGGGCTCTCCTACCACCCTAAGAACTCATTGGTTCGAGCCCCCGACCGCCGCATGACAGCCGTATGCCTGAACCACTTGGCTACCGTACATTATTTATATTATAAGGGCTCTCCTACCACCCTAAGAACTCATTGGTTCGAGCCCCCGACCGCCGCATGACAGCCGTATGCCTGAACCACTTGGCTACCGTACATTATTTATATTATAAGGGCTCTCCTACCACCCTAAGAACTCATTGGTTCGAGCCCCCGACCGCCGCATGACAGCCGTATGCCTGAACCACTTGGCTACCGTACATTATTTATATTATAAGGGCTCTCCTACCACCCTAAGAACTCATTGGTTCGAGCCCCCGACCGCCGCATGACAGCCGTATGCCTGAACCACTTGGCTACCGTACATTATTTATATTATAAGGGCTCTCCTACCACCCTAAGAACTCATTGGTTCGAGCCCCCGACCGCCGCATGACAGCCGTATGCCTGAACCACTTGGCTACCGTACATTATTTATATTATAAGGGCTCTCCTACCACCCTAAGAACTCATTGGTTCCAGCCCCCGACCGCCGCATGACAGCCGTATGCCTGAACCACTTGGCTACCGTACATTATTTATATTATAAGGGCTCTCCTACCACCCTAAGAACTCATTGGTTCGAGCCCCCGACCGCCGCATGACAGCCGTATGCCTGAACCACTTGGCTACCGTACATTATTTATATTATAAGGGCTCTCCTACCACCCTAAGAACTCATTGGTTCGAGCCCCCGACCGCCGCATGACAGCCGTATGCCTGAACCACTTGGCTACCGTACATTATTTATATTATAAGGGCTCTCCTACCACCCTAAGAACTCATTGGTTCGAGCCCCCGACCGCCGCATGACAGCCGTATGCCTGAACCACTTGGCTACCGTACATTATTTATATTATAAGGGCTCTCCTACCACCCTAAGAACTCATTGGTTCGAGCCCCCGACCGCCGCATGACAGCCGTATGCCTGAACCACTTGGCTACCGTACATTATTTATATTATAAGGGCTCTCCTACCACCCTAAGAACTCATTGGTTCGAGCCCCCGACCGCCGCATGACAGCCGTATGCCTGAACCACTTGGCTACCGTACATTATTTATATTATAAGGGCTCTCCTACCACCCTAAGAACTCATTGGTTCGAGCCCCCGACCGCCGCATGACAGCCGTATGCCTGAACCACTTGGCTACCGTACATTATTTATATTATAAGGGCTCTCCTACCACCCTAAGAACTCATTGGTTCGAGCCCCCGACCGCCGCATGACAGCCGTATGCCTGAACCACTTGGCTACCGTACATTATTTATATTATAAGGGCTCTCCTACCACCCTAAGAACTCATTGGTTCGAGCCCCCGACCGCCGCATGACAGCCGTATGCCTGAACCACTTGGCTACCGTACATTATTTATATTATAAGGGCTCTCCTACCACCCTAAGAACTCATTGGTTCGAGCCCCCGACCGCCGCATGACAGCCGTATGCCTGAACCACTTGGCTACCGTACATTATTTATATTATAAGGGCTCTCCTACCACCCTAAGAACTCATTGGTTCGAGCCCCCGACCGCCGCATGACAGCCGTATGCCTGAACCACTTGGCTACCGTACATTATTTATATTATAAGGGCTCTCCTACCACCCTAAGAACTCATTGGTTCGAGCCCCCGACCGCCGCATGACAGCCGTATGCCTGAACCACTTGGCTACCGTACATTATTTATATTATAAGGGCTCTCCTACCACCCTAAGAACTCATTGGTTCGAGCCCCCGACCGCCGCATGACAGCCGTATGCCTGAACCACTTGGCTACCGTACATTATTTATATTATAAGGGCTCTCCTACCACCCTAAGAACTCATTGGTTCGAGCCCCCGACCGCCGCATGACAGCCGTATGCCTGAACCACTTGGCTACCGTACATTATTTATATTATAAGGGCTCTCCTACCACCCTAAGAACTCATTGGTTCGAGCCCCCGACCGCCGCATGACAGCCGTATGCCTGAACCACTTGGCTACCGTACATTATTTATATTATAAGGGCTCTCCTACCACCCTAAGAACTCATTGGTTCGAGCCCCCGACCGCCGCATGACAGCCGTATGCCTGAACCACTTGGCTACCGTACATTATTTATATTATAAGGGCTCTCCTACCACCCTAAGAACTCATTGGTTCGAGCCCCCGACCGCCGCATGACAGCCGTATGCCTGAACCACTTGGCTACCGTACATTATTTATATTATAAGGGCTCTCCTACCACCCTAAGAACTCATTGGTTCGAGCCCCCGACCGCCGCATGACAGCCGTATGCCTGAACCACTTGGCTACCGTACATTATTTATATTATAAGGGCTCTCCTACCACCCTAAGAACTCATTGGTTCGAGCCCCCGACCGCCGCATGACAGCCGTATGCCTGAACCACTTGGCTACCGTACATTATTTATATTATAAGGGCTCTCCTACCACCCTAAGAACTCATTGGTTCGAGCCCCCGACCGCCGCATGACAGCCGTATGCCTGAACCACTTGGCTACCGTACATTATTTATATTATAAGGGCTCTCCTACCACCCTAAGAACTCATTGGTTCGAGCCCCCGACCGCCGCATGACAGCCGTATGCCTGAACCACTTGGCTACCGTACATTATTTATATTATAAGGGCTCTCCTACCACCCTAAGAACTCATTGGTTCGAGCCCCCGACCGCCGCATGACAGCCGTATGCCTGAACCACTTGGCTACCGTACATTATTTATATTATAAGGGCTCTCCTACCACCCTAAGAACTCATTGGTTCGAGCCCCCGACCGCCGCATGACAGCCGTATGCCTGAACCACTTGGCTACCGTACATTATTTATATTATAAGGGCTCTCCTACCACCCTAAGAACTCATTGGTTCGAGCCCCCGACCGCCGCATGACAGCCGTATGCCTGAACCACTTGGCTACCGTACATTATTTATATTATAAGGGCTCTCCTACCACCCTAAGAACTCATTGGTTCGAGCCCCCGACCGCCGCATGACAGCCGTATGCCTGAACCACTTGGCTACCGTACATTATTTATATTTGCTTTCACACAAGATACACTTAAAATTTTACTTCATTATCGAGCTCTAGAGAAAATATGAAGCAATCGTATTGGCACTATTGGCTCCTGTAGGTCGTATCTTTTTTGTAAGGAAAATGACAGATGATTTTGCTTTTACACTCATTCCAAAATTCACGCGATTACCCAACTCGTACCAAATATAGCTAGCTAGAAACAACAATGTATTAGGTATAGTCATGGGCTCCTTTTGTTTACGGAATCCTGAGACCCGTGCGGAGGCTATCCAATTACTCCCGTCCTTGCCATTCACCCCTCTCAGCTAAATTGCGAGCCCATGTTTCCCTCTGAAGGACGCACCGCGCATGAAAACTATGGCGTATGGTTAATAATCCCCGCGGGTATTCGTCCTGAGTCGCTTTCATTGATGTCTCTAGTCAAGTCAAATACTCGATCCATGAGTACCTACAGGTGACGTCAAAGAGATGTATACAGTTCCGCATTATCACATTGGAATAAGGTACAAAAGTGTATACATTTTTTTAACGCCGACTGTACTCAGCCGCAGAGAACCGTGTTCTCGTGAACAGAGGATCTAGTACAAGTTTTACCGAAACAAAACAATACGATCGCGTTTGCGTTTTACCCTCAATTTGTATGGGATTTGACACGCGAACGCGGTCGTAACGTTTTGTTTCGGTGAAACTTATACTAGACAGGAGTCCCCTTTCTCTGCAGCTGGCTGTACAGAGGGTGTACTTGCAGTAAAAGCCTTTCCAATAAATAGGATAGAACAAGTACAAAAGAAATTTCTAAAAGCTATTGATTACCGTATGAGTCGCGGCCGCAATTCCTATAGTCAAATCAAATCAAATCAAAACAAATCAAAATATTTATTCTGTAAATAGGCTTATGCTAGCTCTTTTACATGTCATATTATAACTATATATTTATATATATTCTATTTTAACATAAATGCATCCTTATCTTCTACGAATTCCTTTACAGTATAATAAGCTTTCTGTAAAAGCTGTCGTTTCACAGTTGACCTGAATTTATTCATTGACAATTCCGTTAAGTTAGATGGTAACTTATTATAAAAGCGCACACTGTTCCCCATGAATGACATATTATTTACTCTATTTAAACGTAATCTCGGAATCGCCAATTTATTTTTATTTCTAGTGTTATAATTGTGTACGAGTATGTCACTATTTAATACATGTTATACATGTTCATATTTTTCCTTGCATACATTATATTTTCGTAAATATATTGGGAAGCCACAGTGGGAATATTGATTTCTTTGAATTTGTCTTTAAGAGACACTCGTGTTCCCTTAATTATATATGTGACGTACATCACGTTTCTGTAAAACAAAAATTGAATTTATGTCAGCGGCTTTGCCCCAAAATAATATGCTGTAAGACATGACGCTATGGAAATATCCAAAATACACCAGCCGTGCTGTATCAACATCTGCAAGTTGACGGATTCTTTTCACTGCGTATGCTGCTGAACTTAGTCTACCTGCCAGTGTAGAAATGTGCGTACCCCACTGTTAGAATCCAAGGTCAAGCCTAGAAAAACAGGTTTGTCTGTAAAATCTAAAATTTCGTCTTTTATAACCACGTGTGCATCACTACTATGCTGGACATTAGGCAAAGAGAATCTAATACATTTAGTTTTCATGGCATTGAGAAGTAAATTATTAGTAGTAAACCACTGATCTACAGAGGACAGTACATCAGTAATAGTCTTTCTCACTATGGTTTGTTGCCAATAGAAGGTCGTCGAATACAGTTTGACGTTATGTTTCTTTATAAAATAACTAGCTGTTGCCCGCGACTTCGTCTGCGTAGAACTTGTTATCGTGGTAGAAAAAATATGTTTAATTATCGCTGTCCCAAACACACTTCTAACTACCAGGGATGATTTCCGAGATAAAAACTATCCTTTATCCTTCCAAGGGTCTCAAAGTATCTGTACGGAAAATTCCATTTAAATCCGTTCAGGGATTAGCCTAAATGTTAACAGCGCGATGAGAACTTTAAATCCCCGTAAGGGATGAATTTCAAAAAACACTATAATTCGTTTTCTAGTTTTTAAGCAAACAGTCTAAATCCGAAGTTATAAATCACTTACTATAAAAAGGTCTTAGGTCTTTGACTCAAATTATTTGTCACTTAAAACCCAAGTTATAACCACCATACTTAGAAACTCTATATTGATATTAAGTATTGTCCTTTTTTGTAATTATAAGCCCTTCTAGGTTTAGTTTTGTATAAGCCCTTCGAGATTTACTGCATTTAAAATCTTAAACGTGTAGTGCTCCCGTGCGCGCACAACATGTGCGTATACGTGTGTACACATGCACCATCATAAGTATTAAACTTTTCCCTCTGCGACAAATATTTAAATATAAAATATATTATAAAAATGCACTCGATTTGCGAATGGTTTTCGCTTCTTACCGCTCTTAAGCAAGATTAAGTTAAAATGTTTAAGTAATTTTAGGATATGGCATTCAAGGTCTTTTATTAAACATAATGTAAAACTATATTTTTGTATTTGACTGTTTGTTGCCTAAAAAAAAACAATGCAACTTGTTTTAGGTCTCTTCCGCATTTGGCAGCGCATCGCAGACTGGCGCGGCCTGCGGTGGCGGTCAATAGTAAATTTGACAGCTAATGACAAGTTTACTAGTGACCGCCGCGGCCAGGCCGCGCCTGTGATGCGGGTTTAAGCCTCTCACAGACTGGGAGGCTGCTGCTGGTCAACCCACCGACGGAGCTGCAGCTGACGTCCACGGGGCTTCATGACATGATACAACATTCCAAAGCTTCTCACAAGTTTTCCCCCGAGGGAAGTGACTGACAAACAAATGCTCCTAGCTCGCGGGCTAATATGCGTATCGCTTCATGTGAGAGGGGTTTCAGCAAATTAGATTAATCCACAATCTCTTGCGGGCATGAAGCACAATAACTATAGCAGATTAAACAATCTTGGCACTTTAACGATAGAATGTGAAGTAACACAAAATGTACATTTTGATGACGTGTTTTCGGAGTAAGTATGCAAGTGTTAAAGCTAGAAGGATGAAATTTAATTTTTATACTTCCTAAATTTGATTCACAGATCCTTGTTTAATAATTGAATAGTGTATAAAAAATATATATATTAATACATCATAAATCATTAATACAAAAAGAAAAAATTAACACTTGATTGATATTCTGCACCGGGTGCCACCCATGCTAGCTACGCCACTTAGTATTCTGAATACTAATCCTGGTTAATCTCGGTCCATTCATTAGAGCAATTGGTCAGTAATCAATCGGCGTAGACGCATCAATAATTGTCGATCAATTTGCGGCGGTTAGCATACTTGAAACCAATTGCCATCCAGTTGTAAGCGCAGATGTTCGGACGCTGTACGTACTAATTGTCAGGTTTTATTAGAAAATACACCTTAACTTGTGGAGAAAAAGTGCAAAATAAGTTATAGTCGGTGAAATACTTGATGCCTTTTTCTTTACGCCTTGCAGTTGAAGTAAAATTCGGCAAACAAGCTAGCCTTCTTGTTTTTCCTCGCATGAAAAATGTACGGTCAGGTACATACACTTTTGCTCGTTCTACTGCACCTACAGTATGGCAAAAAATGTCTATCTTTGTGACTGTACCTGTAAGCAAACCCAGAACCCAGCTCAGTCTGTATTCGGGTAAAGACAATCGTTTCAATAGCCTCAGTAGTCAGTTAGGTATATTTTAAAGACGTTTCAGCGCTGTCATGTAATATTTTTCTCTCACTTCATGACAAATTTGTATGCGGCTGACAAATTTAAAGCCAGCACACATTGTGTATGACACAGGGTTTGATCTTGTATATTTTGGGTTAGTAGAAATACTACCTACATGACTGTAGTACCAAAAGTGGTAGGCAGGCCGCCTGAAATTTAATTTTCAATGCCACTTCCAGCTACCAGCCATTGTAGGTGTTCCTTCTATTTATTCGTTGATTTTTCTGTTCGCGAAATGCGAAGGTGTGTCTGTTTGTCAGTTCTTCACGCTTAAACCGCTAAACCGATATAGATGTAATTTTTTATAGAGATAGTTTGAGACCCGGGGCTTAAGATAGTTTTTATTCCGGAAATAATTCCCTAAGGGGGTGAAATGGAGGAGTGAAAGTTTGTATGGAGCTACTATATAAACGACTTCGACGCGGACGGAGTCGCGGGAAGAAGTTATTTTATTTTAAGTTTATAAGGTATCATAACAATAAGCTGACCTAATGGTGCTTCCACACTAGCTGTTTATTATTTGTATTAAGAGCCTGGAGTATCCCAATGCTGGGCAAAGCACTCCCTCTCTTTCTTCCACGTTCCTCTGTCCTGGGCAGCCTCCCACCAGTCTTGGTAAAAGACGTCAAGTTCGTCTCGCCAGCCCCGGCGAGGTTTACCACTGTACTGTTATAAAATAATAATAATCATATACTAAATACTTGGGGACAATCTTACACAAATCGACCTAGTCCCAAACTAAGCATAGCTTGTACTATGGGTACTAGGCGACGATAAACACACTTAGACTAACATAGAAAAACATCCATGCTCAGGAGAAAATGGTCGTGCTCATCACACAAATAAATGCCCTTAACGGGATTCGAACCCGGGACCTGCGGCTACGGTCACTGTCAGATTCAGATTCAGATTTATTTATTTATAAAAATGTTTTTACAGGTCAATAGGTATACAATTTCAAATATAGAATTGATACATACAACCTGTCACTACCAACCAGGCTACAGAGGTCATCAAATAAATTGTATATAACAGCAACTATCTATCTTCGACATTATAGTGTTACAGAGCCTTAACTTGTTACACTATGTTGTATAACATTTATAACAGTCAATGTAAGAGAACCATAAGTATTTTTTTCTACTCCTGTACCTTTAAATCTGTCATCTACATAGTCACGAACACTAATATAAATACTAACAAAATAATAACTAAGTGAAAAAACGCTCGTGGCGTCTTTCTTTACGATGTTCGCCTTCGGCTCACGACCCATGCCACTCGTCTTTTTTGACCTCTCTTATACAACTGGTGCACAAAATACTATAATATTGAGCAAGCAGCACTGCGTAATATCCACATTACCGCACCATCGCACCAACAAAAAACATAATGAATCAGGAAATGGTTATCGTCACATTCATTGCTTTGTTGCTGTGTCGTAACTTCATGAGTTACTTACACATTACTTACCTAGGGTGGTATTTTTCACATTTTAAATTGAATAAGAGTAATCACATTTTTGATATGTAATTACAATCAATTGTATTTTATCTTCAATTCCACGTGACTGTAGATTTGTATTTTTACCTACCTAATGTTTAGTACGCCCATTGGCAAGGCATAGAAGATCACATAATGTACTAACAACTCTGTATTTTACAGCCTACCTATGTTCTACAATAAAGATTATTTCGGATTCTGATTCTGATTCATGTAAGATGTTTAATACCATGATTGCAATAAAAATGATTATGATTATAGGGTATGACGTAATAGTACATTATTGCCGTGGCCGTGACGTAACAGTACATTATTCGCAATTGCAGGTTGAGTATTTGTTTAAACGGAGTCCTCCTAATAATAATACGAAGACGTCAATTGCCATTCCAGCTGAGACTAATATAGTGCTTTTTTCAAAAACATAAAATACCTACTATAAAAAATACTAAATTTAAATTGCACAACGTGAAATAAGTAATTAATGATCTCCCGCCTTTTTTTAACAGAATCGCATGTGTATTTTCCCACCGAAAAACGCAATCTATTTGAGGCATATTACCTACCTAGAAAAATACGAGTTGAACTGGCTGAATATGACCTGGGCCGTCTATATATGCTAGTTTCTGCTTTTTTTAAAGTTTGGGACGCAAAGAGAGGGGTGGTATAAGTTGAACGTGTCTGTGTGTCTGTGTATCTGTGCATTTATTTATTTTATTTATTTAATCTTTATTGCACAAAAGAACAACTTATCGTACAAAAGGCGGACTTAATGCCGTAAGCATTCTCTACCAGTCAACCTTTGGGCAAAGCAGACAAATTGTGGGCGGTGGGTGCAACTACAGATATAAACACACATTAAACATACATTTATGATAAATGACAACAATAGACAAATAAATAAAAATACATACAAATATAAATACCTACATATATAAATATATATATAAAGGAAAATAGAGAACAGAAACACTAAGAATCTACGGCTCTGCTA
Source organism: Epinotia bilunana (assembly GCA_947049275.1). Classification (NCBI taxonomy): domain Eukaryota; kingdom Metazoa; phylum Arthropoda; class Insecta; order Lepidoptera; family Tortricidae; genus Epinotia; species Epinotia bilunana. Next base: position 39,718,203 of record OX346253.1, on the reverse strand, counting down.
GGAAACAACTTGCGTAACGATCTTTTAAACGCGAATCTGGTCGAAGACTGTCGGATTTTAACGGGTAGACCGTTCTACCTTTTTATTCGAAAGCTGTTGTGAGCCCGAGTGTTCTTAGCCATGTTTCATGTAAATCTGTTTAGCCGTTTTTGAGATATTGGACTTTGAAATGAAAATGTCGGGGGGTTTCCAACTTTTCTAAGTTGTAGTTTAATTTGGATCTGTCCTTAAACTATACACTTTCGGCCGTATTCCTAAACGTCCTACAAGCCTGTTTTAACTAAAATGGCGTTAAAAATCGTTTGTCCTTATCTGTCACTTTGACATTTGTGTTCGTAAGAAAGGGACGAAGCACATTTTATTTAGCAGAGGCATTTTAAGTTTCATGAATAGGGGAGTTTATCTTCTAATTATGTAGTTAGTAATGAACTTACTGGGCTGGTATCACAATGCTTACAGCAACTGACTCCAACTAGTCGGAGACAAAATAAACTTCGGTTTTAACTTGACACCTCCGAGGTGTAGACGTGGACATCCGATCAAGCTACGAGCGGAAGAGTATACGTGCTATGCGGCGAGCGCTAGAGCGGGAAGCTATGATTTGTTTTCTCTAGCTGGCAAACATCGGTTTTGTTTTACGTCACACCTGGCCGAAAAGTAGCAATTGCCGCCCGCTACCTACGCGTACAAAAAATCCTACTTCGTGAGCGCAAAATTCTGTAAAGTGGCAGTCAATGGAATTTGCTAACTATGTACACAAACCGCCATATTGACATTGTCTTTTCGACGGGTGGTGGTAAAAACGCTTCAGATCGCATAATTATCGTCATTGCCTTCAGCTACCTGCAAGCTGAGACATTCTTAGTTTTACCGCCCTAGGTGAGTAATGCACTACTAGTGGTTCTGTGAGCAGTAGAACTCGTCCAAAATTAATAAGGTGACTCGAAAAATGCTACCTGTAGAGGAGAATAGCGGGCCAGCGGGACATCCAGACATCCGAACATCTGGACATACAAACGATTTTCATCCCAAGCTGAAGAATAGAACTTCGTTCGCTTCGCTCCCTCGTTCGATTATAAATTACCCGGGATAAAAACTATTCTATATTTGAATCCAGGTTATAAACTATCTTTTTGCAAAATTTCATCTAAATCGGTTGAGCCGTTTAACCGTGATTGAGTAACAAACATCCAAACATCTAAACATCCAACAAACATCCAAACTTTCGCATTTATAATATTAGTAGGATGTGCCATAGTTGTTTGTTACGAATCTCTAGGCAAGTTGTACGCGGATGAGTGCGTACGGCCGAGACCGGCTGTGACTCGCGCAGCTGTACTGATCATTGCGTTGATTGAGCATAGAAACAAAGGGACTTTGACCGCGGACCGCACGTGGCTTCAATGAGTAATCAGTATCACCGCTGGTCTGCAACCGTCAGAGTAATTTTTTGATGATTACCTAAGTAAAGATAACTGTGTTGACTTGGTAGCAGCTACGGTAGCCTAGTGGTTCCGGCATGCGGCGGGCGTCCCCTCGAATGGGGCTCGCCAATGAATTTTTCGGAACTTACGTATGTACGGAATATTTACCGTTAGCTTTCCGGTGAAGGAAAACATCGCGAGGGAACAGGTCTTATCCCAATAAGGTCTAGTTTGCCGTCTGGGTTGGAAGGTCAGATGGCAGTCGCTTTCCTAAAACTGACAGGGGCACTCGTCTAAGTATCCCAGAGAAGACAGCGATGACATCCCATAACGAGCCTGAAGCTAATTAGCATTCCATCCTACTGATCTAAAAGCTTGTGAGCAGGGTATACCAGGCAGTTATGTTCACGAAAAGAGTTAGTGCAGAGTATGTAAAGGAAACTGAAACGCGTCTGTTCCGCGTGACACCTTTCTGGGGGATGCACCATGTGCTACGGTCTTCCACACGATCCTCGCTCCGGATGGCACCCATGCAAGCTACGCCACTGATCTGACGCTTGACCCAGTTCCCTACGAGTATTGTGAACCTACCTCTTGATGTAGGTCGAGATTTCGCTATAAGAATATAATAAATAAATAAATTCGTTATAAGTTCGCAGAAACGACATCGGGACAATCGTCGAATCAACATCCCACATGGCGGCAGGGCAAGGTACTTGCTAGCTTTGTCCTTCTTAGCCTTCTCGAGGTTCTAATCGGCTATTTCAGGCTTATTGGCTAATAGTACTGTCCGTGATGACAAAGCGGTCCCACTAGAGCGTGGCAAGTCCATTTGAGAATTATTTAATTATTATTGTGGCTGCGTCGTCACTCGTCAGTAAAACCGCATGAAAACAATGATATCATTTGCGTCCTATTTACTACGATCTGTGTTATTCGACGCGAGATAAATATTTGCGCAATGCTGTTATCATTTTTCACATATAATATAACACAGACGAATCATAAGTACCTACATAAGAAATATGTTACATGTTTGATCTGATCTAAAAACTAAAAAAATACGTTCCATTCCATATGTGAGATTCGCTTAAATAAAATGTAAAATTCTAAGGAGAAACAATGAAAGTACCTAAATGTAAACCTTTCCTTTCTTAAACCACTGAACCAACGTCGCTGAAATTTGACATGAAGATAATTTCATGAAATGGATGTAACGTACTTTTTGTTCGAGAAATGATTTTCGAAGGACCTGAAAAGGTCGTGGACTTTTTGAGGGCGGGTGCTATTTCTTACTTTATGCGATGTCGTGATGAAAATTTAGTAAAGGAAATAAAACAATTTGCTTGTAGGAGACACTTCATACAAGCAAAATAAGCTAATAACTACCTAATATTTAGTAAGTATAAGTTGTTAGGCCAATTAGACTGTCAGTCGACCTGGGAAGCAGACGCCGCGGTCAATGACCTACCTGCCGGTCTAGCAGAAACCCCGGACACCACAACAACTACCTTAAACCCTTTATTATTTGGTTCAAAGTTGATTGAACTCCTGCGGAGGCTTTAAACGTTTTTTGGCCTGTCGAATTTTTTGAGAGCCGGTCGTCTTTTTCATGGCGTGGCATGGCATTGCAAACATTTAAAGCTAGGAGTACTTGCATTATTGCGCGAGGTTAAGATAACACTGTTTAAAACTTACTGTCAACATCTACACACGTGCAACCTTTGGAGCAACTACACTATATAGACCATCAGTGCTCTGTGGGGCCAATAACAACTCCTTCGGGGGGTTTTTGGGGCTGCCTTCTCACGTCGTGCTGCGCAAGCGCGTGGCGTCCATGTGGGCCCGCGTGGGCGTGTGCGTCAACACTCTCCTGCTCCCCTATTCTGTAACTTGTTTTAAGCTCACCTCAACGCTCACCCACAAATATATCTTGACACCGCGATGCGTAGTAACCAAGCGTAGGTAGATGTCTAGTTTCGTGACGGGTGACGCGGGGTGAGCCACATTAGCGCGTAGCGAATAACAGCCCTCAAGGTGGTCGCGGAAAGGATGGACACCCAAGTAGCATTACAAGCTGTATAAAAGCTGTATTTAGGTTATTGTTTATACTAAAAACTTTTTAATAAGGCTGTACAAAGGCTGTATAAGCGCTTATACAGCCCATTTAAGTGCAAAAAGGGCCCAAATTATACAGCTTTTGGTGTTATTGGAGCTGTATAGCAGCTGTATAATCAGAAGGAAAGCTGCATAATAGCTGTATTAGAGCTGTTATTCGGTGTAATAAGAAACTATAATACTACAGATAGTGTCTTATACGCCACTTGTCAGAATACAAGTTTAAAATTGGTTTTTTTAAGAGAATTTTAGAAGAACAAAAAATATTGTTGTAACATTTGCGAGCTAATAATAATATTATTTTGACATGACCATTATATACGGTACATCGTATTGGAAAAAATATTTATTTAGTTTGAAGGTTTTGATTGGGCTTGTGTTATTAGCGAACGTGTATTTTACATGCACATTTATATTTACTGTGAAGCTGTTTGTGGTTTTAAACAAAATAGTCACGCGCCGCCAGAATATTCAAAGTAAAATTAAAAGGGAATACAAATGGATGAAAGTGTTTATTTTTATAGGTTATAAAATCAAAATATGTTTTAAATAGCGGCTATGAGGGCACAGTCATTATTATTTTAATTGGCAATTGCGATACTTTAGTTATTGCCAAATATTGACAAGTATTTCTTTAATTATCTCTTCAAATACTCTTTATTTAATCGAAAATGGCGACAATACGTTTAACAGCCTTAAGTATATTTGGAGAGAATTATAGGCTTAGTAGCTGTACCACATAATTAATAGAATCTATTATACAGCTTTTGGCTTTTAATCAGTTGTATATGAGAATATTAATAATATTTAGGCTGCATATCAGTTCTTGTAAAATACAATATAATACTCAATAGAGCTACGTATAATAAATTATTTGTAATATTCTCTTTCAATCCGTCCCTTGACCGCACCAGGTCTTTTATTTTTTTCCACATGATTATGTCCATATCCAATAAATATATGCTTGCAATCATGTGACATATTCAGACTTGGTTAGTAATACAGACTAAAGCGTCATTAAAGCTGTCATTTATTATTTTAGTTTTAAAACACCTTCTTAAACAGAAGTCATGGAACTACTGTATTTATAAGAGTGTTCAATTACGCCATAAACATAAGTTTTAGAATGGAGTTTGCCTACACCATTATACAGAAACAAGTATCTAGTGAAACTATAATACCACTTAGAGCTGTATTAAGGACGTGATCATATTCACAATACAGCCTGTATACAGCTTTTACGATAAAACCAGCTTGAGGTGTCACAAAAGGCTTTAAGTTGTATACTAGAGTTTTAATATTCTGTTAATGCACCCTAAGCTTACGCGGGTCCCTTAATACAGCCTGTATACAGCTTTTACGAGAAAACCCGCTTGAAGTGTCACAAAATGCTTAAAGTTGTATAATAGAGTTTTAATATTCTGTTAATGCATCCTAAGCTTACGTGAGTCCCTTAATACAGACTTTATACAGATTGAGCAGTATAATAAACCATGAACCACTCATATATGCTCATATGCGCAAACTTTTTTTGACACTCTTGTAAGTCTCTAAAAAGACTTTAAGCTTTAAATAGGCTGGTATATTGATGGTAAAAACGCTTGTGTGCTGCTTGGGCAGTCCTATCCTTACTCATTGGATGACTGTGCATGTGCATGTGTCTAATGAGCATTTTCTATTTTACTAACCTAGGTCCGCAAAACTAAACTAAGGCTGATGCGGACTCTAGTCTTCTCGATCTGCCTGTACGCATCAGAAACCTGGACCACAAAAGCTTATACTAAGGATAGCTGCATTCGAGATGTGGTTCTGGCGCAGAATGCTCCGGATATCATGGACTGAACGCCGCACAAATGAGTCTGTTCTCGACCAGCTCGGCATCAAAACGAGGCTCTCCACTATCTGTAACCAACGTGTCCTCGGCTTCTTTGGCCATCTGGTCAGGTCCGGACCGCAAAGCCTGGGAAAGCTAATTATCACTGGCGGATGCCTATGCGTTGGGCGGAAACGGTGACATCTGTGGCTAGAGCCACACTTCAGGCCAGCGTGCATCAAGCCCAGGACCGAGCAGCTTGGAGAGTGATGGTCAAGAGCGCCCACAGCCGTCACGTCCCTCAGCCATGTGGATACCACAAGGAAAAAGAACCTAGGTCATTAGTTTCTTATTAACTAAAATAATTTTGAGATGTGTTTATATTGATACCTGATGTCCGAAAAACAAAATTTCGTATTTCATTCATAAAGGTATGACGGTAAATTTTAGCTTTCGCCAGTTTATGGCTAGTTTCATAATTCTGGACCGGAGCCTCCAATAAATACGAACGGACGACTTAAACATTTAAGCGGTCTCCCATACAACAAGCGTGTTTTTTTTTGCCGTTTTTATAGACAATGGTACGGAACCCTTCGTGCGCGAGTCCGACTCGCACTTGGCCGGTTTTTATTGCACATTACATATGGTTGAGATTATATAATATGGTCGACTTTTTATAAAACTGCCATTGGAATTGGAATCATCTGCCTTGGACCGTAAAGTTGCTTTTTGAACCAACTGCCAACTTTAATAATGTCAAGTACATGAACGAACAGATATGTTTACAGTGTTACACTTTCATATTCGTAATAAGTGAATCTCGACTCTCGGAGTCTCGGCTTTAGGTATTGGAGAACCATAATTGACAAAGTTCAAAGTTCCGTTTTTATTTATTTGTGAGTACCTATATGTCAATCTGATTACAGTGGTGGTAAATAATTATTTATATGTACACTATACCCTGCCCGACGACGTACAAATTCTTGATTGTAGCAATGTTTCTAAAAACTAACATGCAAAATAAATTTAAATATCTCTATTGTTAATGTCAGAAATCATGTCATATTGAATTATTACAGCAAAAAGAATAAAAACGCCAAGTTTATGTTTCATATCGAATTATTAAATTTATACAGCAAAAAGTCAGAAACAGAAAAAAAACAATTTTCAATAAAAAATGTCAAGAGTTTATGTTTAAATTGATGGGTAACATTCTAAAACACATTTTGCCATTTTGACTCCGGAACCCTTAAAAACTAGTGACCTATTTACATATAGAAATTAATTAATCGCACTTTTCACAATAAACAATTCTGCATAGTTAAACCATTTTCAATTGAAGAATATTTAGTTTTTCAGGAAAGATACAGTACTCGATCGATTTTGTCGATCTCACTCACATTTATGCTAAAAGCGCCATACTGTCTGGCATAGTTTAATGTGCTCTGCCTATCCCTTTTGCGAAGAAAGGCGTGAATCTATGTCTATATAGATACAGTACTGCCTTACCTAACATTTACATCATCATATCAGCCGAATGACGTCCGCTGGTGGACATAGGCCTCCCCCAAAGAGTGCCAAAGTGATCGGTCCAGCGTCACCCGCATCCAACGGACTCCCGCGGCCTTGTGGCGGTCTACCTGCGCTGCGTCATCCGTTACGTGGTCGCCACTCGAGAACCTTTCCGCCCCAACGGCCGTCGGACTATATGCATACATTCTATTAATTTGTCTACGTCGCAATCCTTCGCCGGAATGTCGCTTTCCGCTTTGCAGTTTTCATTAAAGTATTAAATAGAACGGTCAGACAGGCACACTTGAGTAAAGGTACTTAGGTTTTGATTCCCTTGCGAGTTTCGAAATTTTGCGGCATAAACGGCTGTAGGTATCTTTTGATTGCGTTGGCTTAGAAGTTTGTTTTTTTCACAGCTCCAAGGGACAGTAGACCTGAGTATTTGGTATAAATTTTAGCTTGATACCTCCATGCGTTCCTGAGAAAAAAGGGTCTTGACAGACGGACGGACGGACAACAAAGTGTTCAACAATCCTATCCAGTCCTATAAGGGTGCCGTTTTTTCCTTTTGAGGTACGGAACCCTAAAAACAAATGCATCGGTTCATATAATTTCGGCCACCTCTTAAGTCGCAACTGAGGACTGAATTCGACTTGTTTATATTATTAACAGCTCGTGATATAAGTAGCGGCTTTTGTGACCCCGACGACCGAGTTACCAACAAACTGTCAAAAGCTTTTCGATGTGCGTTAACAAGTTTATTAAGCGGACATGGTAACTACATAAATAATTCGCGATATCACGCCATGTCACGAACTGCCAAAGAATTTAAACTGTAGAACATATCCTCAGTCTGCGAATACGCGTCATGAACATAATTGACTGTTTAAATTCGAGAGTGCTTCTTTGCAAAGTAACGCTTAATCTTAAGGGAAAATGAAAAAACTTCTACAGGCAGGAGTGCTCCGTCATCCTAAAATGGGAATTACAAAACAAGAGTGCCTCTACTATTTCTATTTTCAATTAGATTATTTTTACAACCGTAGTCTGCAGAAGTTAACCCCGAAATAGGACAGTTAATTTTCGAGCCACGGAGCGCGGGCCATGTCCGCAGTGCCGCGGGTGTGAGCGAGGCATCACCGTGAGTGAAAGGGACCCACGTAATGACCGAAATCGATGTTAGAACGCAAGGGAAGTATCTCGCCTCTCACGTTTCCCGCTGGTACGCGCGCACCGAGAATGCACTCGCCAATTGTAACCCAATGCAAAATTCTACTTGGTATTGATGGTAATGAGTTATCATATTTATAATATACATTATTTACCTACGCAAATTACTAGTATGAATTTTAATTATGTCAAAGATCGATGCGACAAGCGTTTTCAGTTATCTTGTTGTAATTTATGTGTTATGGTTTAAGTACAAAGCATGTGGTTTATTTTATTTTACATGGATAAAGAAAATACAGAGTTATAGACATCTTTACGTCACTGGCAATGTATTTGTCAATCGATGACAACGTCTAGGGTTCACAAACATCGAACAGCTGTGGTCTTTGTTCGTGGTGCGCCAGCGAATGCCGAATGGTGGGCAGGGCAAGCGAGCGAGCGCCGAGCGCCGACCACCGACACGTCACTCGACAGTAGCAGTAGCACACAAACCTTCGCTGTGAGTTCTCGCGCTGTGACCGTCACTCGCATTAACCTACTGATCCTATCGAATTATAAGGATTATTCACTGTGCAGTGTCTGTGAATTTTTTATTGTGCATCGTGTGTGATTCAGGTAATTTAATTCACTTTTCTAGCACCGGATGAACGAATAAAACAAAGGCGAATTTGTTGTGTGCGGATTATAATCAGTGTCAAAAATAACAGGTAGTTAAATCCTTTTTTGCTGCTTTCTTTTCTTTTCATATCGACACACTTCACTCGGTGACCTAAAATAATGAGACATTTTGAAGAGTGTGTTAAACAATATAGAATAAATATCTATGATGAGACGATGACTAGCCCTTCATTCTAAATAAACGAGATGAATTTGGGTAATATTTACCGACGCTGATTCTGAAAGCACTCCGCTTTTGAAAAACATTCTTGCCAAATTCGTTTCGACATACAGTTGGCAAAACGTAGCCCAAACTGCGTGACCGTAGCACATAAATAAAAATACCAAGTCCAAAACTCGTTATCAATAAAAAAAGTGTAAAGAATTGAGACAAATTGATGCTGTCCTGAATGACATTCTGACTGCGGATTTCAATCAGGATTTGTCCTCAATTAACAAAATGGTACTGGGATGATTATCCGCGACAATCAGCTTTAGTGTGTCAGTTGGAGCGCAAAAACCTTAATTCAGCTGAGGCTGTCATTACGGCTCGCTTAATAGAAGACATTTTTCCCATCGCCATTGTGCTAGACGTGCTGGAGCCTAACGACTCTCGATGGCGCGCAGCACGTCTAGCACACGACGGCCGCGACATACTCTCGATTTTTATCGCACTATACCTCTTCTTCTAAGTGTTCTAATAAGAGAGAGACGGTGTAGTGCGAGAAATATCGAGAGAGCTCGCGCGCCGTCGCGTGCTAGCCGTGCAGTGCTTTTAACAGAGGTGAGAGAGAGCTGTACACGACAAAAAATATTTATGGTCGCCTGTTTAATTATCTATGCGGTCTTACAGGATGTTACTTCATCGTAACAGCAATCGTTGGCAGCTTTTAATCAAACGGCAAAAGATTATCACGAAAATCTAGAGACGATTTCTAGCTTCTGTGAATGGAACACGTATCTATCAGGCCCCTATTTCACCAACTCGACAATTGTCACCTGACAACGACAATGCTCCGTACATTGCTGGATCCACAAGTGACCTAGCGACCATCTTAACTTTCTAGAACAAACAATGTATGGCGAATTGTCAGTGTCAAGTGACAATTGTCAAAATAAGGGCCTAATGTGCATCTGCTAAGGTAATTGTATCCCCGTCAAAAACTACGGGAATAAAATATTGGTCATTCCTTTTCGTCTTCTTGCAAAAAGCCTTAATACGCGTTTACTGTGTCGTAAGAATTGACAAGGCTTACTAATTCCATCGGTTCTTATTCTTCATAATTTACCGGTACCTTCGCAATTCCTTATTTTCCCCAGTTCCACGTCGTCTACCCTTGAAACCTTTCCCTCTGAATTTGAGGTTATCATAATTTCGTCTACCCAAAAGCATGACACCATTTTCGGGTTATGTCATGCCATACATTCTGAAAAGCCCGGCGTAGCGTAAACTTATATTGCACGTTAGGCCTGTAACTAACTGTAACCTAAATTACAGTGTTGGACTTAGTGACCTGTGCTTGCTTCGGTTGTAATCAATCAGGGGCGAACTGCCCGTACTACGGAAATAGCCAAGCCATATAGGCATTACATAATGGTACCAGCCTTAATATGCCTGGTGGTGGTGGTATAAGCCTTTCGAAGTTCCACACACTAGGCAAGCCGTAAAATACTGCTTCATTCGTTACAAACAATGCCACGATTAGAAATACTAGGCGTTTGGGCTTTGGAACTGCCTGTAACTGACTTGCTCACGTTTAGATATTTGTTGCTAATATTCCGTGTTGCATTGCATGTCGACTTTTAATAGGACAAGAAATAGTGTAGGCAGTCTAGTCAAGTTTGGACGTAAAGTTAGCAGCAAATGAAAAACAAAACCTTGTCCCGCAACAGATATGCAAAACAGGTAAAAATTTGGTAAGGTGGCACCTCCACCATTTGCTTTTTCAGCTACTAATGGAAATTCATTCCGATAGCGTCTATTCTAATTTCTGATAGTAAGAGTAAGGCAAGAGTTCTTGCATGGAATGCTCTATACGAATATTCTTTATTGTTCACCAAGAAAGATAAAACAATAATACCTATAGTTAATTATCATCTTGTATATAATTAAAAATAAGGGAGTGCCGGCAGAAGTAAAAACTCAATGACATTGTAACAGTTTTTCGATCAGGTCACGTGTCCGTCTTACGAATTTTCAATCTGTCGAATCTTACGGTCACGTGACCCGTGTCGAATCTTATACGGTCACGTGACCTGTGGTGAGTTTAACGGTTTTCCCCCATCCCAAAAAGTGCACAGCGCCGCTAAAGAAGTTTTCACTTCAAAAATACTAGTCTAGAACATTACTAGAAAAAAAATCGTATGTCAAAAAGATAACGTGAATAATATATTTAAAACACATGATGTCATCAATTTCCAAACGTAATAAAAAAAAAACAGTCATCCTACTAATATTATAAATGCGAAAGTTTAGATGTTTGGATGTTTGTTACTCAATCACGCTTAAACGGCTGAACCGATTTGAGTAAAATTTTGCACGAAGATAGTTTATAGCCTGGATTAAAATATAGGATAGTTTTTATCCCGGGTCCACGCGGACGAAGTCGCGGGCGGAAGCTAGTTATAACATAAGGAACTTGCTATGAAATTTAATTTAATTTATTTATGGGCCACCAACGGATAAAAATAACACATCTGAACAATAAAATTTGGATTACATACAAAAATCTAATTATCTTTAGACTTTATCCAATTAATCGGGTTAGCGCTTTACAAAGAACAGAGACAATCAATATTTAAAAAGCGAACAGATAAATAAAATTCGCAGGAGAATCAAGCTTCCCAGCAAGTTTTAATTTATCGTATAGTCAAATTATCATATATTCATTCGTGTATAATAACTGTTTTGAAAGAGCATCGCAAACGGAATCATAAAGAAAGTAAGTAGATCGCTCCACTATTGACGTAAGAAGCAGTTACGTATAAATGTTTTTAGAAGTGCAAGTACTTGCAAAATGACCAATTCAGCTTCCCAGGGTTACTGTTGGTCTGATGTCCTGACAGCACCCGACATCAATCTTGATAATTCAAAAGACTGACTTCAATTCGCTGGCGGAATATTTCATATAGGTACTATTCAATTGTGATACAAGGTAAAGATAGTTCACACTAATGTGTAATGACGAATGATATGATATAACTAACCATCCTCCATGTCTTCAAGTCCGCCTTTTGTACGATAAGTTATTCTTTAGCGCCAATAATGAATAATCAAAATAATTTATTCTAGACGCATGTTTTTGATATTTACAGTACCATATTACATAAGTTAATATGCATTGAGTAACATTTAATGTAACCACGTTTAACATTCAACAATAAACTTTAACAATTCCGACACTTTCCAAGCAAGGCCTGTTTCCCAACGAATCTATTTGCAATGGATTAGGAGTGGAATGACCCAAGAGGCTCAGTGAGACACTTAATTAATTCCATGGTTGGCTGAAAGGAAATCCGCTGATAGATTGAGGTGTACTTGGCTGTACATAATTCTTAGTGTTGCTCGGGCTTTTCACGAAAACATTATTTAGAAATGAAATAGATTTCCTGATTTCTAACCTGGCTCTTGAGATGTAATCTTAGAACAAAAAAATAACGAGCTTATGGATGAAGGTGACATTTTTGTTCTTATCTACGTGGCTTTCGAGGCATCTTTAATGATCAGGGACCATTTGGAAAAAAATATTCAAATCGCTCATTCTTTCTTTTAAGTTGACTGAAACAAAAAAAAAAACAACAACACAAACAGTTAACAAAGGCGATGACAGTAAACATATTCAATACTGGCTGTCTGTGCAAGCAATCATTATTTGATACTGTCCCTGTATCTGGGACATAGGAAAGTGCTCTAATCTTTATCAAGAACTTTAATGAATGCAAAATATTACAATCGACTATTGAGTAAACGCCAAAGTTATTAAGACATCTAAAAAATGTGATGTTCAAGAACTTTGATTAAAAGGAGACCTCTAGACAACCTACTTACGAGTTATTAGCCTTAAATTATCTATTTTAAAACTACAGCTTTCTGAAAGAAAAATATAGTACTTAATCAAAACCTTTAGATTAAAAATTCAAAATAAAAGGCAAAAACATTAAAAAATGTAAGCTGTTTACTGCAATAAAAAATATGTTACATCTTTAGCCTCGATATAGTTTATAGGTGTGGTATGGCAAGAGCCCCTCCTCTACAAATCAAACCACCCAACCACCTCCACAACACAATCACTGGACTGGTCTTAAACAAGTGCCTACGCCAATCCTTGGGATTAAGTAGAATCAAAGCAAATCAGAAATCCAGAACTACTGATAAAATATATCTTACACTGTAACAGACGTAATCTGTGAGTTAACTACATAAAATGTTTACATAGCCTACATAAGAACCTAGTAGTTAATTATATATTATTCAATGATGACATATTAAACTAAAATTTAATAAAACATCATCTAAATAGCTTTTAAATTAAACAATCACAAAATAAATTCCGAGTCACTTATTTCATATATCACACGCACTACATGTACAAGCGCGCGCGCACACACACATACACACACACACACACACACACACACACACATACAAAACACACTGTATATAAGTTCATAAGTACTATTTTTAAGTTAGTTTTGTTTGTTACCCGCTTATTCTCCTTCTTTCTCGGCTAACATCTTGGACCGAGTATAGGGGCACATTGAAAATCAGCGCTGGTGGTACACTTATGTGCCGCCAGCAGTTGCTGAATGTGCTCCTTTTGCCTTTATATAACGGTTTATTTTTTAACATATTTATTTTGTAGTTTTTATGTCATTATGTTTTTTCTGGGTACCAAATTTCTCGTGTAAAAAAAAAATGTGTTAATTGATATTTTTTTTATTTTAAGGCAGTAAATATATTTTTCTTTTCTTTACATCTAAGATGTTCATTCAAGATGTTGCTAATGATTATAAACGGTAGTAAAACACAACATAACTACGTGATGTACTTACAAGTACCTATAACGAATTGCGTGCCGAGTGCTCCACTGTGAAACTGTGATTCTACAATTTATCTTTTATTGCCCATCATACCAATTAAGTACTGTCGTGGAGCACTTTCAAATATTCGGCACAGTAATGTGCCTAATATAGCATTTTTAACGTCCCGTGAAGAATCTGTGAAGTTATTTAACTTTGTAAACAACTTCTTATGCTCATCTCATTATTATTAAATAATCGTTTAAAGGAAATCCAAAAATAAAAATCAATAAGGTAAAAAAGCGGCCAAGTGCGTGTCGGGTCACGCGCACGGTAGGGTTCCGTAGTTGCCCGTCTGTCACAGATTGCGGACTTAAAAGGGGCTTTTGGGGTTTTTATTATGTCTTACCCTCGTAAATAAGATTATTTTTATGAGACACCAATGTATAGGGTCATTTCGCTGTTTAGCGACCACCTAATTTCATGTGCCGGTTAGCGACCTCTCAGTTGTTAGGGATCACAACTTCTCAATTGAAATAACGAGGTCAGTAGGTACATTAAGTTTTTTCAAACGATATGTAGGTAATTAGGTACACAACTTTAAAACTAATCGAACCGCAGATCGCAAACTTTTAGCAGCAACAGGTTATTTACGTAAAATAATTACGAAAATCTCCGAACAGCATCAAGCCGCACATCACAACAAGCCGCGCGCGCAAGAAGCACCGTGCCGTAAGTCCGCCTAAGTTTTAGCATTGTCACGGGTGGGGCGGGGGGCATGTCGCCGGGCAGTTCAAATTCCAATGACAATGTATTTCAACCAAAATTAAGTGCATTTCTTACCAGTTAACTAGTTATGTCTACTACTCGCTAACCAGTTATGTCTACTTAACTGTGATAGTTTTCCTTTTAAATTCATTATACTCGTATGTACTACTGCCACGAATTTTGTCACGTCCCCAGTAGTAGCCATTTAGCCGGCAGGCCCCACTGGGACACATGGCACGAACAAAAATTATGGCTTTAAATCCTATTATCTCGCAAACGCATAACTGAGTTGAAAAATAGTTTTAGAAAACCCACAATATTTTTGAACAAGCTATCCAACGATACCCCACACTATAGCTTTAACGAGAAAAAAAAATACATCACCAATTTACATGTAGGGGAGGTACCCTAAAAAGAAATGTTTTCAGGATTTTCTACTGTTTTGTCGGCGTGATTAGTTTATATACCCACGCCGAATTGCAGTTTTCTAGTTGTAAGGGTTACTGAGCTATGTCGAAGACGGACAGAAAGACAGACAGACGGACTGACATGGCGAAACTATAAGGGTTCCTTGTTGACTACGGAACCGGTTTCATAGCTGAACAAATATAATGTACCATCTTGTACCTATGAAAGCAATAAAGATACTGATACTGATACTGATACCGCTTCTGATGAACCTCTTAGCCTAATGAGGCTTGATTTGACCCCTAAAACGGCCTACATTTGACAAATAATGACAGCTCCTTCAGTTGAGTTGAGACTCGCAGAACGCTGAGGAAAACACCCTTGTTCCCCTTGATTTACTGTTTTGTACCGAAAACGTGAAAACAACTTTGTTTTGCCCTCTGTGGAGCGGAATACTAATGACAAAGTACGACGTTATTTTTGTTAAGGTGAGATATTTTTCCAAGTAGTATCTTAAATAAAGATTTGCATGTCCCTGCTTGTTCACATTAGCGTATTCACGATGTGAAATTGTTTTTCTTCTGCTTATTTAAGAGTAGCTCTTGTCGGTGTAGCTCAAAGTAGGCCCTCCATCTACTCCGATCCAAAGGCAACCTCTTTGACATCTATTCTAGGTCTTCCTCTTCCTCGCTTCTCCTCTCTCTTTCCTTCAATTGTATTGAGTATGAACTTGTCATGTCGTATGAGGTCCCCTATCATCTTCCCGTAAAATTGTTACGATACTCTAAATTCTGGAAAATAATATAGCCCACAGTTTTCTAAATTCATAATTTAGGTTAGTTCAGTTCAGTCAAACTCAAAAAAAACCCTTGTCAGATTTGATTATTTTTTGTTAGAAGGCTAGGGGGAGGGGGAGCCTAGCTATCAGCTATTCGGCTATCATTCACATTTGGAAACATTGAATCAGCATGTGATTTAATAGCGCGCTAGAAACAAAATGTGAAAGAAAAGAACCCAAACGAATGTTGGAAAGGCAAATGCTAATCATCATGTATTCAATTTCAACTGATTGCATGGCAAGGGCTCCAAACAGCCTGAAGAAGTTTTCGGCCGACGAATAGGCCGTTTCTCACTTAAGTTATTTATTTGGGACTGGCCAGTATCGTACCGACGCCGGGAAGTAATTTGTGACCTCGTTCGTTCTATTGGATTAAAATTATACTTCTGCGTGAAACGAGGCGAGTTAACATAACCACCAAACCACCACATAGTTCGTAAGCCAACATGTACTTACTAACCAACTATGGATGATGTCCGAAATAAACAATTTAAATAACTCAATGCCTGTGATCATTACGAGGACGATAGCGATTGTACTACTTGGAAGGAGACAATTCAAACGCATTCGCAGATCAAAGCTGTCTCCGGTCAATACTATTGTCGCCGTTTGTATAGGAGAGAGTATAAACAAACACGAATCGTGTTTTATGACATGATGTTTTGCTAGACAAAGAAGCATCTCCTTGTGAGTCATCACTATTGTACAATGCCGTATTGTTATATTCTGCGGTTGTTGTACTGGAGAACCCTTCAATTTCATCAATTCAATAACGCTTGTCAGTCTCAAACATTGGGGATAAATAATAACTGACCATCATTTTCAGTTTGTAATCAATCAATCAAATATATTTATTTGCTAAAAGACAGTGGTAGGTTGTCCCTCAGTGATGAGCATTGGTGTGTCTTCGAGTGATCACGCCACTCATCCCATAACTATTGTTGCTATGGGCCTTAGGTGCCTGAAATAAATGGTTTATTATAATAACTGTGCTGCACAGTTATTATAAGATGACGCGCGAGCTGTGTCGCAGCGAGATAGACTATCCATCTCTTTATAATGATAACCCTTAGAAAGAGACGGATAGTCCGCGACTTATGAAGGAACTACTGGTGTTATGGAGGGACCCGCGATCTTCCCAATACGGTTTAGCAATCCCTTAAAGTTTTGGTTTGTGCCATGGCAAATATCCATTTGAATTTGCTAATGACACTTTCATGCAACAACTAATACAAAAAAATGTACACCAAATTTATACCTGATATTTTATACAAATTATATGCATCTAATTTGTACAATATAAAATTGATATCGTAATGACTGCCGTCGAATACTTTCCATTCCTTCAAAAGAGTCCAATCGGTGCTCGCATTCCGAGTGCAGATTGTTGGCGAGCAATACAAATACTCTCAACACAATACATTTCGCAAGACATACCTATCTTCTTCTTAGTCGTGGCCATCATGACTGATGATCGTGGTTGGTGATTTTCGTTCGAGCACAAATGTGCTCCCTCCATCGACCCCGGGCCATCGAGTTCTTCACAAAATTAAATAAATTCAAATTTACCATACCTCTCCTTCTGAAAAATTTAAACTAAGGCATCCTGATATGCAACAATGTTCCCTATTTTCCAAAATTCCCTTGCATCCTGTCGCCATAATCCGGGAATTAACCGTCCCGATGTGCGAAATGAGAGAACATTTGGCAACCTTTTAGAGATACATTTTCATTGGTTTTGACATATTTTAGTGTCAGTACATCATGAATTCCGTGATGTTAACGACGATAAACGCGCTAAAGATAATTATTTTCGGGTCAATCATCGACCCTAATCTCATCGTAGTGACAGAGATCCTTCTCTATTTAACTCTAAAAGGAAAATCGTTAATTATTATGACGATGCAACGGGGCCACGCCGTTTCGTCGCCTAAAGGATGACTCACGCTAGAACAGGACGTGTCCGGCCCGGGCCGTTTTCTCAGAAAAATGACGGCGTTTTTGCGCGGTCCAAAGCCCGGCCGGGCCACGGCCGAGGCTCGGAAGCGGCTCGGTGTCGGCACGGCCCGGTCGCTCATATGTAACACCAACGTTTGACGGCCGTTCTACCTACATCCGAGGCTCGGACGACGCTCGGTCCCGGCCCGGCCCGGACACGGCCCGTTGGACTACGACAACGCTCCGCTGTTCAGCAGCCCGGTCCCGGCTCGTGCTCGGCCCGGGCGGCTCGGACATATACGACAAAAATACGAAGGCTGTAAGGGACACCTTACAACCTTCATATATTCATATATGACAATATATGAATATGTGAAATATGGGAGCAACTAACCTTGCACTTAGTCGGTTTACATTATTTGATGATATTGAGCTCATAAAAAAATAGTTTAGCACAAAGGTTTATTACAACGATATACTGTCAGAATTTTAAGGGCTATTGTACATTATACGATATTTTCTTACGAAGCATCTTCTGCCCGTCGTGATTGACACGCAACGCTCGTAAGCGGCCCGTCGTCGGCCCGGTGTCGGCCCGGCGTCGGCCCGATGCGAGCTCGGTGACATGTCGTTTGCATAATGTACCGGCCCGGTGACCGAGCAGCGGACGGGGCTCGGCTCGGTGCAGGCTCGGACACGGCCCGGTGGCAAAATGTGACAAGCAAATAAGCTCGTTGACGGCTCGTCACGTTTACGGCCCGGGCCCGTCACGTCCCGTTCTAGCGTGAGTCATCCTTAAATAGTATTATTTGTTGTTTTTAGTTTCGTGATGCATTGGTTATTACTGTAATGTCACGTAAATGTATTTGTCAATAAATAAATAAATAAATAAATAATAAATTATGTGTGCTGAATGAATAATCTTCATTCTTCGTACTTTTTACGTTGTACTCCATTAATTATAAAGCGCATTTCATATTCAAATCACCGCCTGCGGTCTGTTTTGTGTGACCCAATCATCACATTCACTATTAGTTTCTCGACCTCGACCCACATTTGATTCATAGTCACAGTCTCTGAGGAATCTCGGGAATCGCCTCGAGATGTCAATTAGTTCCAAGTGCTCACTCAGTGCACAGTTGTTCTCTCCTTTGCATTAATTGCACAAGTTTAAAACCATAGTACCTGAAGCCACTCCACGGTTGCTGACGGCCTTGAGTGATTTAGTACCTTGAGAGGTACGTTGAAGCCGCCTCAGTAAGCTGTCAGCTAGTTATCAGTGTCAACTAGTAGGTACAGATTCTTTACTGCGCGCAGATATTAGATGAGTGATTCGTAATGCCGTACCGCGTTTGCGCAATATAATACTCATCAATGGCCTTTCATTCAAGTCTACATTATACAGACAACACAAGCAGTGTCCAGAAGAGAGAAAACATTTTTCATGGCTTTGTAATACTACTGTGCAGTTATTTGGTGCTGAATAGTGTTGACAGTAGGTACCGATACTGAAAAGTACGAAAATCGGGGAAACTTCAGTAACCACAATAGCCAACACGATTCTGTGTTGTATAAAATACGGTGGATGACAATTATGTAATGAGGTAGATACGTCTTCTAGATACGAAATTCCGGCGGTTCCACAATGCATCGGGAGCCATCCGGTTGCCTCTCGGATACTGAAACTACACGTCATTGCTTTAACTATACCATTTCATCAGACCGACCGTGGATGTAACTGCAAATGAAGGAGCAACCTTCGCTAATATTTAAAGGAAAGTTACTAAACTATATAGGGACTAGGAGAGTCGGGACTGCGTGTTAGCCAGATATTCAAATATTTATTTTAAATAGCCCGGTCGAAATACCCGCGAACACAATACCATAGGTACTTGCACAGTAAAATAAAGTTCTGCAGTACTATTTCCACTATACTATCGTTGGTTAATCAACCAATTAAATATATCCTGGTGATATGACAACCACGTCAATACGAGGTTAAATTCTAGAATGTTTCAAACACCACTTATCATAGATTGTGCAAGTTATAGGGCTTGTTTTTGGTATGCATTATGCAAGCTGCAAGCAACACTCAAAAAGTACATCTGAATGTCTGTCAATTTAGACAAGCTTTGCAGGACTGGCGTCCACAAAGCCCAATAGGCCTCGTTCATCTGAACGGATGATTTATATTAGAGGTTGTAAGCGACATCTCGAGTGACTAATACACAAACCCCGTCTCGACGTTGCGCCCAAAGTGACAAGCAAACTCCTTCCTCCTCCTCCTTCTAAGGTAGAAGCAGACGGTTCACTTTCCTTTTATTTTCTTTTTTCATTTTGCATCTTTCACTCAAAGTGACACGTCTGAACGAAAAATGTAGCAATCACTCGAGTGAACATTCATTCAAGTGAACCGTCTGATTCTATGAGACGCTATCGACCTGTGCTATCGACTGTTTCTTGGCTCATCGTTATAATTGTTCTCCACTCATCACGGACTCCAGCAAGATCCGTCCTACTGTTGCGGTATCGGTATCACTAAGTCAAATGATAATGCTCGGCAGTTTGTAAATGTTTCTAGGGGTTCTCTCTCACGAGACATTATATTGGAGTTTAGTAAACTTGTTAAACGGTTTAAAATTACTTTTCAAAACATCGATGTTACTGCTACGTTGCTCACGTTGCTGCCAAGTATTATTTTCAGTTTTCTTTATTCAAAAAAATATGTATGTATTTTATTATTGTACACAATAACAGGTTAAAGAATGTACTTGTCACACAATAGATCAAAGTACAAAGGCGAACGTATCCCTATAAGGGATCTCTTCCAGCTAACCTTTGAGCAATTGAGAGGAAGGTATAGGTAGAACGAGATAGGCAAACTAATACCGTGTACAAAAACACATAGAGAAAATAAAAACAAAACCAATAGGTATTCATCTAGATGAATAAAAATATGCCAAATATCTCTTAAAACAGACTGTTTCCAATTGTAACAGTAGCTCGGGTCTTGCCTCGAAACGGAATTTTAGCCAATACACCCAATTATTTAGTCTTCAGTAAGGTTACGTAAGGTTCCGACTCGTTACAAAGGTTACTTTTCTGAGGTCATGTTTGATCGATTGAGATGGAGTGAAATCATTTTCATGTTGAACCTAATTAAATATAAGTATGTAAGCTACTTGAGATTGACTTTCTAGAAAATCAAAATCGATTCTTAATGGAAATTTCCACTGTTAAACGATGTTTAGCGAATTGGCAATTTGTTAGAAGCTTACGCTTTGTCAACCGAAGTACGTAGGTATAAATTGAATGTACCTAGTTAATTAAAAAAACAAAAATACGTAGGTTCCTATCGAATTAATCCTCTCAAATATGTGCCGAAACCGTATCCCGCCGACGTAAGAACTAAGAACCACCACCGTGGATCCACCCGGATATATTTTAGAGTAACTTTGTATTTTTTCATTTGATTGTGTACCATATAACAGTTAAATATTTCAACCGGCATGTCGTTGGTGTTCCTGGGAATATTGGTAACGGAATATTTCTTTGTGAGCCATCAACATAAACTCTGTCGATTATTAAAAACATGTTGCTGACAAGCTATATTGGTTGCGCAAATAACCACGGAAACAGACTGTATTGTGTATTCGAAAGTATACGTTCACTTCGACGCTGTTTCAGGCCGCGGCCTCTCAGACTGGCGTGGCGTGGCCTGACCGCGGCGGTCAATAATAGTAAGTAAGTGTCATTAACTGACAAATTTACTACTGTATACTGACCGCCATCGTAGGCCGCGTCAGTGTGATTCAGTGCTAGGGAATGCAATAATCGACAAAATATCATAACCGATTATTGTATCGGTTAAAGCAAAAAATAACCGATTAATCGGTTATAACCGATTATTTCATACTTTGAAAAAAAGTCAAAGAAATATGATCTAAAGCTCTAAACGTTGCAAGCTATGCTGCGTATGACTAATCAATGAAACGCAAACGATGTTAGGTACTTATCTATTTTTTTAATAAAATAAAAAACAATTTTGCTAGCAAATTCGACGAATTTCTTCCATCTCGAGGTGTTTACCATTACTTACCACACAAGCTCTGAAATAAATAAAATTAGAATGTCAGTTCCGTTATCGGGGATCGGGGTAACCCGCGACGTTGAACAAGCTCGGCCCATAGGTTGACTTATTAAATTAAATTTTATTCAATTTCGTATAAATTATATTTAATTTATTTTGCTTGCTATGTGGACTTGTTCTAGAATAAAATTATTTTCATTTCATTTCATTAATTCGATTGTGATTGTAGTTGCTTTATAATTATTAATTAAAGTAAAATAACAACTTAAGGGGCTCCACGCGCTATTTGACGAGTTTTGAGTTGATATTCCTCCGTAAAAACTATAGATTTATTTATGGCACAAACACTTATGGGCTCTTCAATCCTTTATCTACATTTGTACAAGTTTAAAAAAAAAATGATTTATTCAACTATTGTCCAAAAAAGATCTGTTTTCGATATTAGTATGTTGTTTATGTACTTTTATATTATGAAATCTACATATAACTGTTCCTTATTGACATCTAACAATCCACGAGAGATTTTTATTTTTAACTAATTTTCACAAAAGTTACTTCTTAAAAACTGGTTTATTGGCCTGAATTTGCTGAAGTATGGTGCCAGATATCCCGAAAACTGAGTTTTGAAGTAAATATGAAATACCTACTACTATTTCGGTAAATCTCGTTGTTGTTAATACGATAAGCGATAAAAACACGATAAAACCGACCGTTACAGATCGAAGGTCATTAGGAGCCCCTTAAATTTATTTTTCTTAAAAATATAAGTTTTCGATACTGTATTTCGTAGATGTGTGCAAAAATTAAATTACCACGATGTTTACTTACTTATGCACTCAGCATCATCATCAAATATATTTTCTTGACTTGATTTTATAATCTTGATATAGGATAGAAAGTAATAGACTACGAACGAGAAAGAGATGGGAGATGTTTATCTCCAAGGAAGCAAAATATGCGCCGTGGTATATTAGCCTATAATACCACAAACACAAAAAATTATTTTCGTGTTCCGAGAGTTTCCTCGGAACTCGGAACTCGCCTCGGCAGTTTCGGTAGTCGTAACTTTGTTTTAAGTATAGTACCTAAGTTACTTAGTTTATAATGATGTTTGGTTTCAGTAAACTACGAAAATTATGAAAATTTAATGATAAAAAAAATAATTAAATAACCTATTCTAACCGATTATGAAATAAAAATAACCGATTATTGATACGACTGAAATAACCGATTATAACCGATTTTTTCGGTTTCGGTTATAACCGATTTGCATTCCCTATTCAGTGGCGTATTCAGGATGTGTAATTGACACGTCTTAAAACGACAATGTGTCTGAATTAAGTCAAACAGACCGTCAGACCGCGACAAAATGACTGCTATAGCCATTTGCTGACGGGCCGGGGATACTTGCAGTATTTTAAGTACTTAATACTCAAGTACTTGCTGAGTATTGAACTAACTGTTGAAAGTATTAAGTATTACCTAACTACTTGTGTGTATAAGATAGTTGCGCTGACATAATTTTTTATCTCACTAAGGTGCGACTTGATTATACTAGTAGTACGGGGGTGTATACCTACATGAACATTGTAAATTTTGTCTGATATGACACTTACGGCCATTCCCAATAATCAATCCACGGATAGTTTTCCTTACCAGCAGTTACATTTTGACACATTTTCTACGGGTAATCTGTCAAAATGTAACTGCTGGTAAGGAAAACTATCAGTGGATTGATTATTGGGAATGGCCGTAAGTAGTCCTATTGGGAATGGCCGTAAGCATCCTACCTTCCGTAGCCGGAAGGTAGGATGGATATAATATAACCACATTTGACCTACAAGTATGTAATCGTCATTTATGACGCCGTCAGCTGTCTTCTCATAGAGAACTGTCAAACTTTCCATAGAAACAGATTTCATTGTAATAGACGCAAGTTACGATTACCGCGTACATGAACAATGTGTCACAGTACAACCAACAGTGGCAGTCCGAAATAAGTAGGAACAGAATGTTTAATACATTTTCGTGAGGTACATCCATATTTGTATCCATTGATTGCAAACCGTTCGAGATGTTCTATGTTCGATCCTAATCGAATGTACCGATGTTAATGCAGTTTTTTGGTCCGAAAGCTGACGCGATCGATATGGCTCTTAGCTACGTGTCAACATAATCGGTTTTGAGATATTGAACTTTGAAATGAAAATCTCGCGAGTTTTTCAACTTTTCTAAGTTGTTAATTATCATGTTGTACGTGTAGAAGATTTTTAAATATTATTGATTTAGAAAAATAAAACAATGTTTGACTACTTATATAAAATCGTACCGTTCCTATTTCCATACTGTAAGCTACATAAGACCCGAGCGTTTTGGTCAGGGTGGGGTGGAAGGTAATACTGCCCACTAAAACTATATATCGGTTACCCTCTGTTTTGTATCGTATAGAAGACTCCAGGATGCCAATTGTGCCTTCGCTGCTTTCCAGATGCCGTTCACTAATGGCTCTCTTCTCCATATGCCCTCCAATATTGGAGCACCTATAAGGAGATAAGACTACATGAACGCGGCCGATTTCTGACACGCACCTGACTGTCAAGTGTTCAACAGTAATCATAGACCGATAACACTCGATTTTCGGATGTCTCAGTAAGTAGCAACTGATAAACAACATTGTAAAGCATTGGTTTTATTGTCTGTTTACTTGATTGATAACAACGCAGCTGCTAATACCACGCAATCACTGTCTATGTAAGTGACGTAAAACGTGAATAATTAAGGTCTTTATGCGGACATATTGAACAGTTCTGTACATTCCTCAATATCCTATATTATATAGTATATATAGTAGGATCTATTCATCTCGTTTCTCAAGGTTGGAGTTGGCAGCCTAATTCCAAGCACAAGCAAGCACAATTTTTTGCGACTGCCATCTAATCTTCCAATCTAGAGTGGATACTAGACCCTTGGGATAACCAACTGGGCCACTTGACTGGTAAGTCTCCCGAATTCCTTTAACGACTGAAGGACGACTATCATAGACGCCAATTCATTTTACGAGTAAACATAGTTATGTCACATCAGTTGATCGTGGCCTATTTTTGTTGCTTTTACTAGTCCGGGCATGCAAGCGAGCGTCAATAGACTTTGCGTGCATCATATTCCTAGTACGTAATGTGTGTGGCATTTTGTTTCTGTCTTCTTAGTGATACTATGAAACAATTCATGATAGAAAGTACAATTTATCTCCTACGCGCTGAAGAAAGATAACAAAAGTAAATTTATGCGCACGTTATTGTCCGGGTGAAATTGAGGGTATAATTTGCGCCTTATGACAATGGAATAAGGTGCAAAAGCGTGAACATATCGATCGATTTGCATTCATTTTATCAATTGGGTATTTTATGGGTAGTTCATTGAAAACTGTAGTGTGGTATAAAAAAAGAACAGTACCACGAAGTCCCCGTGCGGTGCCGGTTTAGAATAGCACCTGTGTTGCAGTAGCATCCCTGACTGTCGTAGAAGTCGAGTCCGGGTTTCAGTGTGTTGTAGGCGATGGGATAGCAACCTATCACGACAATATTACATTTTCGCCATATATAAACCTACGATTGCTAGAAGTGGAATATTAATTAAATGGCACGCTCTCTGACTACCCCTATTAAGAATGCTGTGGCGTGAGTGTATATTATGTATGTAGCTGCACAAGGTTTTCGACTCCATTACGTCGAAATCAATAACGCTAGACTACATGTTGTTTATAAGGTGCCAGAACTATTTTCGCTGCGTCGCTATTTCGTGACCTGTATTTCGGTCACTGGGGTACTGTTAACTCGATTCGACATCGCTATATCGGAGATAGACCTGTGTCCAATAAGGGCTAACTAGAGCGCCATACAACACGTGTGTATGGCGCTGGAATGTATATATTCATTCGGGCTGTATTCATTTCAATACAGGGTTGGAAGTTTAACAGGGTCATTGAGGGCTGAATTATCTTGACCCTGCTACGCGAAAGCCTATCTTTTCTTTAAAAATCATGAATTGAATTTCTCTTAATAAATGAAAATGTTACTTAAAAACTGATTACCGTTCGATTTCTATAAAAGATTAAAAGATAGAGGTTTGGGTACTTAATTAGGTCTATGTCGTGTCATGAAATTGAATAAGTAGGTATTTAAATTACCTACAAAGTAAAGATGTTATCAATTGTCAGATAACTGGCTTCTTACTTAAGAATGAATAATGTTCACTAAGTTTAAGTTCCAGGCAAAATTCCAATACTTGAGCGGTTTCGTTCTAATAGTTGGGAATTTAAAAAATTGTCATTATTTTATTTAGCAAGCAAATAAATAAGAATGCCTGAGACTTGGCTGTACGAAATATCTCACCTTTTTACGGTGGAAAAGTTTCGAGACTTGGCCTCTTTTTACATGGAATGTTTTTTATGGGATCGTTATGTACTAGTATTGTTAAAGGTTCAGGACTATAAACTCTGAATTTAGAGGCGCCCAGGTTTTTATCATCAGGTCCTAACGCTTATTGGCCACCCTTGTGCTATAATGTTGTTGTGAATTAATTAAGTAATCTACCCACTCAAGGTACTGAAGGAACAATAGTATGCCACTAAAACATAACGAGAAAGGTTCAAGTTGTGCCCGCAAAATAGACTTTACTGGCAACATTTGGAGCGCATCCAAACGGAATATGAGTGTTATCTACAAGTTGCTGGCAGACCTAGCCGCGGAGGCTACAGCCGCCGTAACATAATAAATAGAGCAGTAAACTTACTATTCATTTATAAATCAACTTAATATCCTTCGAACGTCTAAAGTGTAATGATTAAAACGAAACCGCCAACTACCACATTTACCTAGTTGTGTTCGTAGTCAGTGACCCTGTCCACGAAGCCCGCGGTCTCGGGTTCGAATTCAGTAAGGGCGTTTGTTTGTGTGATGACTACATGAGCGCTCATTGTGCCTGAGTCATGGATGCTTTCTATGTGAGGGTCGCGGGAGTCCGCTGGATGCGGGTGGCGCAGGGCCGGACATTACCTCGTAAATAAGTTCGTCAATGGTTGTTTAACGTATATATGTAGTCGTCGTCCAAGCTATGCTTAGTTTGGGCCTAGGTCGTAAGATTGTCCCCAATAGGTATCATCTATTTAAATACTTTATTAGAACAGAGATTATATATTTATTCATTGCATTTAAAATTAATGAACGGTTAAATTTTGATGACATGTATTCATATTCATATTATCTTTATTGCATCCATGGTAGTTATAGTTACATATGGTCTTAAAAATTATACAGTATCACATGGGCCCTGGTAGGGCGTAGCAAATGTATCTAAGGTTATTTCGTAATATTTATATAATTATTAATTAAGCAAATGTATAGTTTGGTTCAGATTAGAAGACGAAAAGTACTTAAGACCCACCATTACCAACATCTATGGTTTAATTGTTATCTCCATGTAGAAACAGTAGCTACTTCCAGTACATGAGCAACACTTCGTTCAGTTTTATGACGTCTCCTTGTTATCTTTTCTTTTCATATTTAGCAACAAAAGAAGTTTTGGTCATTTTAACTAAAACAAACTACACAGACACAAATAAATTGTAACCAAATACTCGCAAGACGTCGCGTGATACGTACTCGTACAGGGAAACTGCCTCTGCGGGCGTAGCACGGTTGCCATTTTGTCACTTATCGTTGTGGATAAGGCATCCGTCACTCTCGCACTCGCATACGTGTCAGAGCGTGATGGGCGTCTTTACCACAACGATAAGTGATAAAATGGCAACCGTGCTACGCCCGCTGATCATTATCAACAATATCGATTGGGAAGTCGCTGTAGACAGTTTTTATTTGTTATGTAATGGTGTTGGCTGGAAGCCTGACGAGTCTGCAGCCTACACTGAAACGTGACCCTTGCTTTGCTGTCCGTCATATTTAGGACAACCGTCCAACTGGTTTGTTTTGATTTATAAAGCGTTATGGTGAGAAAATGAAAACAGGGCGACGATGTTACCTACACCTGTAGGTAACATCGTCGCCCTGTTTTCAGCTTCGAAAAGTTGACGTAAAATACCTATTTTACGTCAACTTTTCGAAGCTCTTCTGAACAGAAACCTTCTCTAGTTTTCAGAGACGCTGCTTATAATATAACTCAGAGGGCCTACCGCGAAACGAAAACGAACTTCGTTCGTGTATCACTAGTAGTTTTACAATTTTATTACTTAATTATTATTTTTATTTTTACTTTATTTGAAATGTATTTGATTTGATGTGTTATTTGATATGGGTGTTTTATGCCTGAAAATAAAACTTTATTTATTTTATTTATATTTTATTTATCTCTCTCTCTGTCGCTCGAACCAGCAAGTGCGACAGAGACGGAGATACACAAACGAAGATTGTTTTCGTTTCATTTTAGCGCTTGCTTAGCTTTCTTGCGCACGCCGTTTTTGTTTTTTTTCCTTATAAAGTCGAAAGTATTGTCTGAAAGCATCTAAAAATATGATTAGGTAGTTTAGTTTATTAAATCTCGTTCAAAACAAAATAAGGGCCACATTTTTCTATTTTATTGTTAATTATTGGACATAAACTAATTGATAGCTGGCTAATTAATGAACTCCTGTATCCTTCAGAATCTAACCTTTTTCATGCTGGAGTTTAAGTCGAAAAGCTAGAAAAAAAAATCTGTTTAATATAATTTTCACGTAACGATTACCATATTTACTTGTGGCCCCTATTTTCTTTTGAGTAGTGTATATATAAGTTTCACATAAGTACATTCTTATATTACTTTTCAGATAGCGATCGTTTACATAATTACGCAATTTACTTATGATTTATTTACCATTCATTGCATTAGATTAAAATATAAGGATAACCTCTAAAAACTAGGTAGTGAAAAATATAGGAATCTCAGTTCTTTGTAGGTGTGTTATGTTATCAATACAAATCTATGAATGTAGCTAAGAAGTTTATTTTACCAACTGCAAATAGATCGTCATTTTTTATTTTCTACTTCGCTTTTTTATAAAAAACGCACCCCGCCTAGACAGGTGACCTTAAACTTGAACTCCGCTCCTCTAGCGACCTACGCAGTGCGATTTTTGGTTTCTGGTTTCAATAATAAGATTGCAAATAGTCTATATGTATTTTAGATAGAAAGAAAGAAGAAGATGAAACAAAGTGGAGACACCAGACGAATTCAATGATTATCAATTGATTCAACTAAACATCAAGGATGCATAATGTTAAATACCAAAATGAGAAAAAAAACGACATAAATATCGAGCAAAACTCATCGTCACCCTCCTACCGTTATTCCCGGTTGTGCCCCTGAGGGAGCCCTGGGTCCGCTTTGACACCTAATCCCAGGATTTGGCATAGGCACTAGTTATATGAAAGTGACTGCCATATCAGAGGCTCTAGTATAAGTTTTACCGAAACAAAACTTTACGATCGCGTTTGCGTTTTACCCTCAATTTGTATGGGATTTGACAGCTAAACGCGAACGCGGTCGTAACGTTTTGTTTCGGTAAAACTTATACTAGAGCCTCTGACCTTCCAACCCAGTGAAAACTAGACCTTATTGGGATTAGACCGGTTTCCTCAAGATGTTTCCCTTCACCTAAAAGCTAACGGTAAATATTCCGTACATAAGTTCCGAAAAACTCGGTTTGGTTTATAACAATTCTGAAAAGTTTACTGAGTCTGAAGAATTCTGGTTTTCGATGAAATGAAAATACTGCGAAACATACATTCGATGGAACATTTGTCGGTAAACAAGGTACAACCCCTCACATACACATGGTATGAAATACTTAAGATAGCTTTTGTCCTTCCTGAAAATACATTCTCTATTCACTGCTTATAGTCGTCTCCGTCGTGATCGTTGGTATTTTTTAAAAAAACCGGTCAAGCGCGAGTCTGACTCGCGCACCGAGGGTTCCGTACTAACTATCAATTAACTCAAGGTTAAGAAAATGTCCCTATATTTGACACCTTCATTCTGTAGCTAGCATGATGAGCAAGAATTGCATGAAATTTATCCACGCAGTCATCTTCGATGTAATTATTTTCAATTACGTAAGAAAAACTATCAACATCCATATAAAATTTTCTCTAAGCTTTAATAAACCCTTAAAATATAAATTACCCTCGTATGAAACAGAAGAGAAAATAACGAATTCTAATACCTCCATGTATCAATGAGTATATTTTATTTAGTTTTTTCCTAGCCGATCCGCTTCAGTTTTTCCCATTACGAAGCCAAAGCCCAACGAATACGACGACAAATAGACCGAAGTAAATTTCGCCTGTTAAATTACTTATTTTAACCCAACACAACAGAATTCAATTTCAAACAACGAATAACTTTTACACCAAGACCATCGAACTACCAAGACAATTGTATCACGTTTTCTTTTTGACCTGCTATTGAAAGATACCCGTCCCAACCCCATTCATTCTAGAAAAATCTTAACAGCGCGATGTAGGAATGGGGTCAGCGCCATCTATCGGCCCCATTTGGTACTAACGTGCAATGGCAATCAGGTTAGTATGTATGTTGGTGTTTTAGCGATTATTGTTTATCACGTGAACCAATCTCGATTATTATTTTTTTATTTGAAAGAGAGTACTTCTATTATAGTCTTATAGGAATTTCAAAAGACCACTTGACCTAATAGTTGAATTTTTTTTTTGCCCCCCCCCCTCATATTCGTAATTTTTCATAGAAAATTAAAATGTTTATTAAAATTTCTCATTTTCCATGCACTGGATAACTCTCATTTAAAACCATTCCAAATTTCAAATTGATAGCTTAAGTAATTCGTGATATATTTCACTTTGTGACAGACAGACAGACAGACAGACGGACGGAGTCGCACCATAAGGGTTCCTGTTTTACCTTTTTTGGTACGGAACCCTAAAAAGGTGGATTACCCCCGGGCTCTTTCAGGATGCCACACGGTTTACGTTACTTTAATTCGCAACGTCCAGACGGCTGAAAATACTCGTTGACTATTCACTGTCACCGGGATTTGAACTATTACCTACCTTTGGTATAATTATTTTGCGAAATAAAGGGTTGAATGAATTTTTGCGGTCGTTTATAAACAAAGGTACTGTAAAATGGGGTGAGTAGGGTTCGCGGGGAGAGTTGGGTTATGAATGGGGAGAGAAGGTATGAAAGGGGGGTGAGATGGTTTTTTAAGGCTACTGCTACAAAAATAATGTATTCCAATTTAAAATGGAGTTATAACTCATAATAAAAAAAACGATCAACAATCTTCCAAAATCACCTTTGTATGAAAACCCATCTCACCCCAATTATGAGGGACTACGGGGTGAGGTGGGTTTTCCTGTTTATCGTCAAAGTTATGAAATGGAACTACCCAAAATAAAATAAAAACTAAACTACAAACGTCCGGAACACTTATTATACTCGTATACACCATTCAGTTTGTATAAGTAAAAATAAAATGTTATCGAGGTTTGAATGTCAGTTTTCACCCTACTCACCCCATTTTACGGTACCTCTACCCAAATCCTATAAGCCTTTGATACAATGTGCCGAGACACCTGTGTTGCCAGCGCCTAGACTCAATTACGCATCGATAACACTAACAATTAGTGCACGTTTACACGTAATCCAACGCTAAATGGGGAGCCATTAGCAAACCTGGCCAGTTATTCACAACGCCTCACGATGTCTCAGGAGAACCAGTGTAAGTGAGGGAACTGACGCGCGTATTAAGTATTATGAACTCTAGTCAATATAATATTATAATAAATAATGGGCGTTGAGAGAATATATTATTCTTTAAGGCCTCCCAATATTATTATCTCTTGTGTACACTCCCAATATTATTGTCTATTACTGGTACTAGCGGACAGTAATACTAATCGTAGTATTAATGTCCACCAGTTTTTAATTTCTATTCTCATTTGTCATTTTTAATCGAGCTACGGTAGCCTACCTAGTGGTTCAGGCATGCGGCTGTCAAGCGGCGGTCGTGGGTTCGAGTCCCGGCTCGTGCCAATGGGTTTTTCGGAACTTATGTACGGAATATTTACCGTTAGCTTTTCGGGGAAGGAAAACATCGTGAGGAAACCGGTCTAATCCCAATGAGGTCTAGTTGTCCTTCTGGGTTGGAAGGCAGCATGGCAGTCGCTTTCGTAAAACTAGTGCCTATGTCGAATCATAGGATTAGGTGTCAAAAGCGGACCCCGGGCTCCTTTAGGGGCACAACCGGGAATAACGCTAGGAGGATGATGATGATGATTTGTCATTTTTAATCGCTTAAAATATTTCTGTTTCTAATGTGTAGTCTACGGAGGCTTTTGGCACAGTATTTTAACATAAGCGCAAGAGTCAAAACGTTCCAATGTATGGGTTTTTTTTAAATGAAAAACGTCGATTTCCTAAATTTTGCTGGTTGCATGTGGTATTATTGTAACTGCATTTAGCAGTATGATATTATTGTAGTGGCGTGGTGAATGTTAGGAGATTCTAATCTCCTTCTTTTCAGTCGTATTTACTCTTGTCAGTGTGGTCGTGGCCAAGTTATGGTGTACTCTGTGGGTCTCCATCGGTGTTGTGCCTCTTGCCTGGTCACCGCTTTAGCTAATGCTATGGCCAATGACGCGCCACTTCTGACGGTATGCGGCAATGCGGGACGAGATTTTAAAAAAAAACTTTAAAGCCTAGCCTTCACCATTTCCACTAATCTGTTCCTCGCTAAGCTTAAAGCCTGGTATTGATAGTGTCACGTCACTAATAAGTCTGTCTGTCAGTCAACATGGCGGATTTAACGTTGATTGGCTTCGCGTTTTTGCGAGCCAAAAATGTTGCTTTGATTCCACTCTAGGTGTTTCCTAGGTAGTCATTATTCCGTTACAGTTTCAGCATAATAAGTGGGTTTACACAGTTTATACAAGGCGTGGCCATTGATCACGAAATAAGTAAAATTTTCGTTAAACCAAACAGGTAAAAATATCACAAAGTTGTGATAGTAAGTATACATACCTGTGACAGGAGATCCCGCTCTACCAATAATATTATGCAAGGATTGGACCCGATTCTACAGTGGCCTCTAAACTTCCTAATTTTATTTAGGTGTCGCTAAAACACTTTGCTACTCTATGATCAGCTGTCATAATCAAATGACAGCGCTATTTTGAATCTGACGTTGCTTATTTTAGGCTGTCTATTCAACTTAGCCTAGCTGCCTTCGTCGTTTTCAATCTGCCGCCTAAATTATGTCAAAAAATTGGTCAATTTAGTTTTAGGCTATATAACATAAGCCATGTGCACGTAGAATCGGGTCCACTGTTGTGTTTTATACTGAGGATTTTACAATTTAGTTTGTGTAATTAGTACATGGGTGGCACTTAAGCATTTGCCTGGTCCATGTCATAAAATAGTACATTGTTTAACTTCCTAAGGCCCACCATTACATTACAAAATGGCATTGAAATTTGAATAATTTTGCGTCGGATATAAAGTTGAATTTCATTTGTTTTTAAAAGCGATCGAAACAAAACATATGCAGCTCTATTCTAACTAAATATGATCTAAATTCCTTTAAGAGTCCTATGAGTCTCCTGGGCCTTAGGAGGTTAACGACGGGCGTAAGTGTGTGTGTGATATACACAATGTTTTTCATTACATTTAAAAGGAAATAATAACTACAAAAGACAGAAAAATCTATGTTTCATATAACCGGACCAATAAAAAATTGACGAAATTGACAACTTCTCTTCCACATCAGTGCGAGTGGAGCGCGCAGCTTCAATATTTCAACCAATCACAGAGCAGTATAGTAGTATTCTTGCGGCGCGTGGCCAACTAGATTTTTTTTCAACCAATCACAGAGCAGAATTCTAGTGGCGCGCGGCCAACTAGATTTGCTTATACCAATCAGATCACACACAAGCTCATAACTCCCTAGAGAGTTTTGAAAATCCATAACTCCCGTGGGAACAATTTAGGCCACTGTCCTTCTGTATACAGGCATGGAATAAAACCATTTACGGACAAGTGTGAAGAAAAAGTAATAACTTCCATGAAGTATTTCATGGTTAAACTTTATCTCGCAAGAGTTTAGCTCGGCCCACATGGAGAGGTTACTTGAAGCACACTTTAGATGTCTGCTAAATAACACTTGCCTAGATAGGTACTTCTGCTTTAAGACAAAGTGTTGCGTGTAAGGTTCACGACAAGGGTTATTATTATGCAAATTAAAGCGAGGTGTCGCTGCATCCTACCTACGTCCTCATTGGGGACACATACTTATTTCATGCTTTCCGTCTAAAACTTTTCACCGGTTCAAGTGTGAAAAAAATTACAGATAGTTACTTTCTCCTGTTTACCCGTTTGTTTCCTCATTAGAAACATAGTTTCGTAATACCCTTATCTGTTATCTCACCCGCGTGTATCTGATTAGCAGCTGTTTCATTCCTTATCAGCACTTGAATGGATCGTTTACATTCAGATTGTACTCATGTCCGATAGTCGTTTGTTATCACGGGTTACAATCAATTCATGTTAATTGATTACAATAGGCCGTTATCTTTGTGTGTGCTTGTGAATGTTATTTATTGCATAAGATTGTAAACTCTGATTTAATTCGTATTATTAATTTACTGTTTGATATCTATAGTGTATAGGCTGAATTGCATACATAGATTCACGCATTTATTACTCAGCACTCCTATTCCGGCATTTCCCTAAGCCGTTTTGTGTCAGACGTCACTGGCTTCTCCGTGTGGTGTCGGGTTGGAATAGCACCACCCCCTTTCTTCCCGTGGGTGTGTAAGAGTCGACTAAGGGAACAAGGTTGAAGTGTGTTGTGGGCGTTGGGCTAGCAACCTATCACTGCGATATCACATTTTGTCGACTTTTTATACCCCCATTTATGCTAACAGTTGCACTGGACACAAGTTTCCTGTGCTCTGCCTCCCCTTTTTAGGGGTAAAGGCGTGTATGTATGTATGTGCGCTAACGAAACGTTTGCCTGAAATAGGGAGAGGAAAATAAAATATAATAAGCCACGTTTATGGAAACGCCGCCGTGGAGCCACGGGTCCTCTTTTATAGAAGGTATACGCACTTTTCCGATTAGGTAACAAATTAACTAGAGCAAGAGTGACTTAGAAACGAAATGGTAAGGAAAAAAAGGTAGTTAAGTTCCCAATTCGGGATTGAGAACGCGTGTTAAATTATATGGATATTATGCGAATCATCTTGTTTTACGCGTTTCCTTTTACGCAAGCGCATAGCCAACGTGCGGGTGTGACGCACTGATAACGAGATAGGATTTTTATAACACTTGGGCTGTCACCCGTTTGCGGCTTGACGTTGACTTTTGGGACAGCCTGTATTATTGTTTTTCGAGAAAATAGCAAGGAAAAGTGTACGCACTCTTTTCCTCAAACACGCTACGCATAACGCTATTGCACATACGACTAAAAGAGGGATCATCTTGAACATCGTACAGTGTTTCAGCTGCACACACCAATAACCATAAAAAAAAACAAACGCCCGATCATGGCTCAGTACTTCTGGGGCAAATAGCAACCTCACCGAGCACAGTACGGAACAACTAGTAATAGCCTGATCTCCAAATTACGCCTACGTTTTAACCGTCGAGCGGTCAAGTAATACTGGTGATGAATTGACGACTTTGACTAGTCAATATATATAGATTGAGAATCAGGGCTGTTATTTACAATACTTACTTAAATCGATAAAAACCAGCCAGAAGTTTGGTCTCCAATCAAGTTCAGTTAGTACGGATCACAAAGTCAAGCTATACTAGTTACGTTACAGTCGAACACAAAAAATACTGAATATATGGTGTTTGTGTGGAGTGGCATGCCTGATTGACGTCATGGCGATAAACAATTCCATTGATGACGAGGCGGTGAACTGCTGAAACCCCGTAAGTTGGGAACACGATGTCACTACACGGATGTAAAGTAGTACCCAATGAGCAATAGGGATAGCTATATATGTTGGGAGTTTCTCTGCGTGATCGCATCAGAAATGAATCTACCCGCAGCCCGCAGCAGAACTAAGGTAACCGATATAGCTCTCCGAATAACTAAACTTAAGTGGCAGTAGGTGGGGAAAATTGCACGTTGAACCGATGGCCGTTGGGGCGGAAAGTTTCTCGAGTGGTGACCGCGTACGGACGTAGACCCCCAAATACGCAGCGAGGGTAGACCTCCGACAAGGGGAATGATGATCTGGTAAAGGTGGCGCATTGTGGCACTCTTTGGGGGATGCCTATGTCCAGTAGTGGTGAAAGTGGTCATTAAAACATGCCAGGGTTTGCATTATTTGACAAATAAACTTAAGCGCTACATAATTTCAAACAAAGGGCGTAAATGGAATTTCTATCATATTAGAATCATCATTATTTAAAGAAATCGATGTCATTGTATAGCATACAAATTAGTTATCCTGCTGAAATATGCAGTGAGTAAAGCACTTAGGTAATGAGTAATGACTAATGTTTGGTGCTACATCCTTCTTCAAGGATAGACCTCGAGGATATTTAAAAAGTTTTTATGCCAAAACATCTCTTCATAATAATGCCAAATAAGCTATTACAGTCAAGTGTAAAAATACCTAATTGCATACCTAAAACTATGTAGTAATTATTGTGTGATTGCCAAGTCACAAAATTTTATTTAGCTAACAAATAAAGAATAATAAGAATGCCTGAGACTTGGTACTACGAAATATCTCACAACTTTTTACGGTGGAAGTTTCAAAAACATTCCATGGAATTATATTTTCGACATTAGTCAAAAAAACTCCTTTTCGTTTCTGTGACCAAGGGCAGAGCGGTTTCTTTTATTAGTTCGCTAGGATTGTAATTTATTCTCAACGTGTTTGATGATTGCGTGATATCATAAAATGGACGTTGTTTATTAACCGACTTCAAAAAAAAGGAGGAGGTTCTCAATTCGGTTGTATTTTTTTTTTTTTTTTTCAATGTTTGTTACCTCACAACTCCGTCATTGATGAGCCGATTCATAATTTTTTTTTTGTTGGTAAGTATATGTTTCCAGGTGGGTCCCATTTTTTTTAAAAATTCAATTGGATGATGGGATCCACGAGGAATTGAGGGAACTCCTCAATTATATTAGGCACGCGTGTAGTGATTTTGGTATTTTCTATTATAACTCGTGTATTTACATCCGGAAATCATAAATTGGTGGAGTGGAATTGATGATGAAGACCACAGATGACTTATGGAATTCCTCAATTATATACTTAAAAGTACAAAAGTATATCACAGATTCTGATAAGATTCCGTTGAAATAGCAACTAATGAAGTGCCAAGGGTGATCCTTGTGGAATTGACGGAAGTCCTCAAATATTATCGGGTCACATACAGCAATTGGGTTTTTTTCTATAATAATCAACGCATTTGCTCTCGGAAATCAGTTCATGAGGTAAATTGGAAAAGAAATGTTCTCGTGGCTTGGCGGAGTACTAAATTGAAGTCGGTTAAAACTTTGTTTTTAAAGTAAATTATTTACGTTTTTTAGTGTTTGACCCCAAAATCCGCATCCGCATCCCTGTAGTTGACGTCAACGGCGCTATTACTTATTGATGCGAACTTGTGTATTCACCACCGCGATATAATCTGCAAACTGTTTGGATCTTCGGAACAGTATCCAAGCGGGTGTGGCTAGGTCATCACCAAACTGTTATGTGGAATTTCGTAGAATAATTCAGACATTTTGTTGTGATTCTGTCGCTTGGACCACGTAACGTGACGTGGTATTCGGTTACCTATCTATCAGGCGTATGACAGTATTGTTTCCCAAATGTATCATTTATCATCTGTATTTTTTGAAACGGACTGCATCAATAGTAATGCTTTTGGACGGACGAAAATATGGCAAACAACACAATAGCAGTAACAAAAGTCTAAGTAAACATTTATAGATTGCCGTAAAATGTATTAATTTACCAGTGATTTCTGTCTATTATAAATATATTTCTAAAGATGACGCAAATTTCCAACAAGTTAAATGCAAGAAAAAGCCTTATAATGTATTCGTGATCAAATCGTACAAATAACTCTTTTCTAGAATTTTAATGAAATACCACTATCGACTGTACTACAGGCCTCTTAGCCCCTATTGCTTGTGCAACAGCAGAGTTCTGACTAATATAAAGAAATAAAGGAATAGGTAGGTACCTATATTTAATTTCAATAAATTTGTACATCAAAATTTTTAATAACCTACAGAAATACACCAAAATGCCGAAAAAAACCATAGGCACCAACAATATATTATATGCTTTAAGGGACTGGTTTTCAATATACTTTTCCTTTTCCAGGGTATAATTCCACACAATGGTAATGCAGCGATGACGTCAGAGCTGACGATGGAGTCGAAGGGCACGCAGATCCACCTGCCGCTGGTCGGGCGCGGCAGTCGGGGCGAGCTATCCGACAAGGTCACCTTCAGTCAAGTGAAGAGCCCGCCGTTTTCCGAGCAGCTTAACAATGGACAAGTCCTCGGGTAAGTGAAGGAAGCAGATGGGTGACGACAGTCGGCGAGATAAGATCGCTTTCGGAGCAACAGATTGTACGGGTCTGGACAGTAGCTGGTGTTCCCGGACTGGGATTGTTGGCAGGCCTGGGCAGCGATGTGAACTTTAGCCACGAGGTATTCGTCGTTATCAGCGCCAGCTAAATGGAGGGCCGCTCCTAATTTGAGTCCATGGAATCACTTCTGCTAATAGAGTAGAGCGTGCCACAGCTAATTTGGTTTTACTTTTATTCTGGGGCGGTGAATGATGAATTAGACGTCCCCGTGGGAATAGGATTCTATAATTCTACTGGCCTACCTATACAAACAACTGCAACGCTACTGCTAGATATCTATATTCCAAGATGGTACAGTCAAGTGCAAAAATATGTTTCGATGTAACCCTCTCATAAATATGTACCCACCGCAACCTTAATCCGCTGACATAAGAGCGATGCGACATATTTATGAGATTATGAGTAAGTTGTCTGCATCCATATTTTTACACTTGACTGTAGGTACACAATCATTTAAAGTAGGCTTTCATAAACTGTCATCATTTTTGAAGTCTGGCTGACCGCTATTCAGATGTGAATGGATGTTATGTTTATCATTTGATAATTAACAGTAGCGTTTCCTGTCAGGTTCTAAGTAACCAAATTATCTTATTGAGCTATTATTGAGCCAATATTTACAGACGTCTTGTGTATCTGGGCTTAAAAACAGACCGTTATATCCTCAACTAATTCTAGGAAAATTGGTAATTGTGATTTTATTTACCATTGGCTTAGAATATCACCACCCCCTTTCTTCCCATGGGCAGTCGACTAAGAGAGCAGGGTGTTGTGGGCGATGGACTACCAACCTATCACTGCGACATCACACCATGCCGATCTGTTATACCCTCATTTATGCTAAAATTGCCACTGGAAAATAAGTTTCATGTGTTCTGCTCTGCCAACCACTTTTGGGATCATTTTACATCTCATGATTCACGTGTTAGAATTTGTATAAAGCATGTGTAAAACAATAGTACTCGTAGATCGCTAATTGGCGTCACCGGCCAATGAATGTGTCATCCAATGGCTGCGTGTCCTTAATTTAAGTGGTGTGGCTTGATAAGAGTGCGAGGAGCGTTGACTTTGTTTTCATTGAAAATGCGAATACTAAACGAACATGTTGTCATACACAATCCGGTCGAGTCTAGCGCGTGGCATTATTTCTTGTTTATACTATACACGGACGGTTTACTTAGGTACACATAGTTACACGCTTCACATATTACTTTTTAAAATATGAACAAATTAGAATGTGACCAAAAACAATAATGTAAGCGGAGATTGGACTTGTTAGAGCTTTCAGATGTTCTGATACATATCATACTAGCTTCTGCCCGCGACTACGTCCGCGTGGAACTCGTTTATATCGTAGCTCAATACAAACTTTCACCCTCCATTTCACCCCCTTAGGGTGTCCTTTCCCGGAACTCAAACTATCTCTATGCCAAATGTCATCTAAATCGGTTCAGCAGTTGAAGCGTGAAGGGGTAACATGCAGACGTCGGTCGCATAGATCGTCGTCGCGCACTTTCGCATTTATAATATTAACTAGCGACCCGCACCGGCTTCGCGCGGGTACTATATTATACTTACATATAATATAAACCTTCCTCTTGAATCACTCTATCTATTAAAAAAAACCGCATCAAAATCCGTTGCGTGGTTTTAAAGATCTAAGCATACATAGGGACAGACAGCGGGAAGCGACTGTTTTATACTATGTTGTGATAACTTCTGCCCGCGGCTTTGTCTGAGTGGATTCGGGATAATAACTAACCGATGTTTTAATCCAGGTATATCGATTGACCCGTTTAAGCGTGACTGAGTAAAGTGAGTAACAAACATACACACATCCAAACTTTAGCATTTATAATATTAAAAGGATTTGGACTTATATGAATGAAACGTTCGATTCCTCTCAGGTGTGTCATATTTATTACATATATATTATATTATACTGATAATATCCAGAAAGACACGACTACTCAGATGATTTTGATGCAACTAACTAAAATGAGTTCGTTGTGAGTGACGAACAAAGAGACCGTTGACTCCACCGTACATAAACTTGTTGAAACATATCTAATTGTTTACTCAGATGACAGTATAGTCTCGCTTATCAGGCAACTGAGATTATCTCGTAGGTTGAAATAGTATTTGCTTGTATCTATTTGTGCTCTTGATAAGAAAGACGCGACGTTGTTTGTTTATCTGAGACAGTTCTGATTAGGAAAATGACTTCAGTTTTTGTTAGTACGCCGTCTCACGACGACGAGTGTCTATAGTAATTAAATGACAAATTCAATACTTACATTGTTTGTTTACATTTTTTCATTTTCAACTGGTGCTTACTTTACTTCCGATTATTAGAGTTGGCCGAATTCTATCAAAGTAGTCGTTTCAATTTTTTTATTTCTGGAACTTCTATGGTGGTTGATTTCGTTTCATTCACCAACGAAAACTCAGATGATTATTGAATAAAGCGGATTTTCAGAAAAAAAAAACTGAAGAATAATTACTGAAGTATATTGGACTGGACGTTTGAAACGTGGACTTAAGGCGTGCTAAATTTGTCCCTACTTTCAGCCCACCTAAGGAGCACTATAGATCTGTCTCTGCCATGATTCCTCATAGTTTCTATTTTTATTTATTTATTTATTTTCGACTGGTTAACACTATATGTATAAGTATTTATGTGGGAATAGGGGTGTAGATTCGAAAATTATTATTACTCCAAATGAAAGAAGGCAAAAAAATATGCGTAGTGACGTAAATCTCATTCAGATATCTCAAAGAATAACGAAGCCAAGTCGAGCAAAACAGCGGCACGGCCGTACCATCCTTTTCTCAAAGCAGTTCAGGCCATTTTCCACCCCCCTATAATATTGCTTGTTAGAGAGAGAAAACGTAAACAGTGTGTGACGTCACATTACGGGATGCTGCCGGGGGGGCGCGTCGAACACGATGGGGTGCGGCATGTTGCCGTCTATTAGTTGTGTGTATGTTTATTATTGATGTAATTGTGTATGTAGTAACTTAGTTTACTTCCAATTTTGCCACCTATCTACTTGTAATCTTTTGTTGCAATTTCTCCGCTACCTAAATGTTGTCTGGAAGAGATCGCTCTTTAGCGATAAGACCGCCTGTTGTTAACCTCTATTTAAGTTGTTATGTCTATTTGATTCATGTCTTGAGGTGTGCAATATAGAGTATTTGTATTGTATTGTATATTTTTAGAATCAGTGTCATAAAAGAATACATGTAAAACATGTATACCTACAGTAAATGTAGTAGTGTTAGTCACGAAATAAAACCCAGTCAATTTGACTTAATTCATTTGACTTGAAGAGAACGTGCGTAACTCATTCAAGTGATTGAATTTAAGAATTGTTGTGTCATACATAGTATATTAGGTATAGGTAGGTATTATTAAGAAGTTAAAAATATTTAATGAAAAGACATTTCGAAGAACCCAATTTTTTTTTGCAAAAATTATAGCCCTACTTTCACTCCTACTTTTGATTAAGAGGAATCCAACGACACCTCATGTCGAAATCCGTCAAACGGTTGAGGTTGCAGGGCGTGCCAAAGAACAAGACATATACACATACTCCTCTCATTCGGCCGTCGGGTAAACACGGTATAACTTAGTATTTTATACCTAAAACAAATAAATCAGCCTATATACCGTCCCACTGCTGGGCACAGGTCTCCTCTCATGGATGAGAGGGAACGGGCAGTAGTCCCCACGCTGGCCCATTTTATACCTAATATTAATTTATAATATTACAGAAAAAGAATATACATGTCACACAATAGATTAAAGCAAATCAATACATTAAAATTGGAAACCTAAACCTAAAATACCCTACTAATCTAAACTAAAACTAAGTATCGAATAAACCGCCCCGCGCCACTCCAGGTGCAAAGGTTCCCATCACGCTAGCCGCATTGCCGCGTTGCACAGCTATGGCTAACCTTTGCACCAGAAATGACCCAGAGCGGGGATCCAGGCCTCCCTCCTGCAAACGACGCCCCACTTCCCTAAAAAAGGCACCAACGTCCAGTCGTCTCCACCGCAAGCGGAACAAATAAATAATTGGATAGGACCGCATATTTGTCCCTCTTCCGCATTGCCGCCAGCTCAGCCGCTGCTCCAGGCGCCCGCGAGGTGCGACTAATGTGAGAAGCAGCAAAAGTGCTGACACATGTCGCGTCCCTGAGCAGACACTTGCCTTTCTGCCAAGGCACCAAGTTCAAACCGTCAGGCCTTTTGCCGTCAGATACCTAATTGGGTTTGGTCCGAAACTTCGTCCGCGTGGAACGCTCCCCCCTTAGATCATTTCTGGAATAAAAACTTTTCTTATGTCTTTGCCCGGATTCAATCTATCTCCACAGCAAATTTCACCGTAATCAGTTTTCTGGTGTGAGTGTGGAAAGGTAGCAAACAGAGGAGGTTATGTTAGCATTTATAATAGTATGTTATATAATAGTATAGTAAATGTCTGGGTGGGTAGGTATAATTCGAAACAAGCAAGCACCTACATTTAAAATATGTTCCAGGAAAATATTATTGTTACAGTGTGGGTTGTACGGTAGCGTCTTACGTATTTGAGAGGGCGTTCTTCATGGACCAATTCAAATGCTTCCTTTTAATGAGATTTTTCTCTTTGACACGTTTTATTGTGAATGGCCTCGATAAAATTGTACCCAACATTTTAATGACTTGAAAGTCGATACTTCATTCAAACTTTTGGTTTCAGCTTTCTTTGGAAATTATCGCGTGCTTTGAAACGCCGTTCTGACTAGATTAAATAATGATAAAGTCTGATTTTCAGATATATGATTCTTGACTATATGAGTGTTTATCTGATTTAATCGATAAGTACGTTATTGACAAAAATTTACTCTATAGTAAAAAAAAACTGTGTCTTTATTTTCCTTTTTTTTACTCAGCCTACTCAAACAATACACAATCAACTTAATACTGTATTTTATCTCATCTAAAATCTCACTCAATCTCATGTGGACAAGATATTTCACAGGCTAAAGTTCTCTCTCTATCAAGCAATATTAAAACGGTTGGTATCTCCGTAAGTTTTTGAAATATTTGAATAGGACTTTCGCTGCTACGCATTTTTTTTACCTACTTTCTTTTGGAGTTATAAAATTTGAGTCCCCAACCCTCCCTCTATTCAGCACTTTTTCATTGGTTACCCTCTCTCTCTCTCCACCTAATAAGCAAGCAAGTATCCATAATGATGAGTAATTAAGATCTAATCACCCGTCATTAAGCCGTGGATGCGGTTCCGGTGCGTACGGTAATGGCGCATAATGACTGATCATGATCACCAGTACAATGTGTACTTTGTCAATAAACTGGCTAATGATCTGTTTGAAATTTAGGTTAAGGTTATAAATCTGTTATCGTACTTGTCAATATTATATTTGCAATCGGGTTATCCAAATTTGGCATTAAATATCAACAAGTTATGATTGTTTGTTTTTAAATAAGCGTATCATCACTACTTAAGTGGCAGTGGGCGCGGGCGGGGCACCAATGTCCGTAGAACCGATAGCGATTGGGGTGGAAAGGTTCTCGAGTGGCGACCACGTAGCGGAAGGCACAGAGTGGGTAGACCCCTCACAAGGTGGACTGATCACCTGGTAAAGGTCGCGGGAGTCCGCTGGATGCGGGTGGCGCAGGACCGGTCATTGTGGCACTCTTTGGGGGAGCCCTTTGTCCAGTAGTGGACGTCTTTCGGCTGATATAATGAAGGAGAAGTAGATGATGATCACTTTAATCTCCGGCACCTAAAAGTCACTTCCCCATTTGGCAGGGCGGTCCCGGCGTGGGCTTGCTTGCATACACCCTGCCCCCCTATTCTGTAACTTGTTTTAAGCTCACCTCAACGCTCATCGACAAATATATATCGACACCGTGATTCGTAGTAACTAAGCGTTAGATAGAGGTCTAGTTTCATGACGGGTGACCGGCGGGGTCAACCTTTCAAAAATATCCATACACAGTCTTTATTGTTAGCGACGTAAGACGCACGTGTAGATATTTTTGAAAGGTTGTCTGTATAGATATTGGAGAACTCGACTGTACTAGTATTTTAGAAGTACCTCCCATCTGATGGCTCCCGAACCAAAGGAGCGCATATAATACTTATTGTATTTTTCAATAAATTATTATGATTATATATCTACTTGAGATTATTTGAGTGGACCGAATTGCATCAATGTTGTCCATTCAAAAAGCAACTTTACCATCCAAGATAGAAGATTCCAATTCCAATGACAGTCTTTTAAAAAGTCGGCCATATTTAACAATTTCA
Source organism: Epinotia bilunana (assembly GCA_947049275.1). Classification (NCBI taxonomy): domain Eukaryota; kingdom Metazoa; phylum Arthropoda; class Insecta; order Lepidoptera; family Tortricidae; genus Epinotia; species Epinotia bilunana. The sequence goes on along the minus strand of OX346253.1, from coordinate 39,673,466 downwards.
AGATTTCAACCACAAGAATATCTTGGAAATCGAGCCGTCTCCATTCGAAAGAACCGGTATAATGGCTAGGCAAGTGATGAGAAGAGTGTTTTCACATAAGGATTATATTCCCAATAGGGCTGTGACCTAGGATTTTTATGATGTCATTCGAACCAGTTTTTGGAAAGGAACAAATGTTGTTATGGGAGAAACTACAATTAAAGAACATAAATACCCAAAAAAATGTGTTAAAGATTGACCTCGCTGGCGGTAGCCGCAACGCTTCAATACCAATTGACATAAAAGTATGACGTCACTGTCTGCTATTTGTACTAATCGTTGTATGGAAAATCAAGTAAATTGCTGTTTCGGTCGCGAAATCCTGCGTTTAGGTACATAGTTGTCGGATAAAAATCCATACTAATATTATAAATGCGAAAGTGTGTCTGTCTGTCTGTCTGTTACCTCTTCACGCTTAAACCGCTGAACCGATTGAGATGAAATTTGGTATTGAAATAGTTTGAATCCCAGGGATCCTTCCCCGGGATCCAAACTATCTCGTATGATAGTTTTTTATCCCGGAAATCATCCACTGAGGGGGTAAAATGGGGGATGATAGTTTATATCGCGCTACGATATAAACGAGTTCCACGCGGACGGAGTCGCGGGCAGAAGCCTGTGTTTCTATAAAAGCGTAAGGATTATATTGGTAGATTTAAATTTACATTTAGGCAATAAAATAAAATACATATTTTTCTAAACTTTCAAAGTCCATATCTTTTTATGATTTAAATTATATTTTTTTAATTTATACTTTAATACAACAATTTGATGGTTTACTATCCATTAATAAAACAACTATTGCTTGAAAAAACACTGTATAGTTTGCAAGAGTTTCTTTCAAAATGACTATGATAACAAGAAAATGACTATCTTAAAAGCTTGACGTTTGTATTCATATTTATTTTATATTTGCCTTTGCTTCATTATTCAATAGCACAATATATTATTAATCTGACATTTAAATTATTAATTTCAATTATTTACAAATAATAACTATTCTGTACACATCTGTACACATCTATTGTAACTGACAAGTCATAATTTTTATACATTGTTATCTTGTATATTTACTGTACAAATGATTTTAATTGTAAAATTATGATAATAAATATATCTGAATCTGAATCTGAATCATTTAGCAACACTACATTATCAATTTAACATGTACATGAGTGTACACCCCTGTTGCTTCGCTTCGTACAATAATGTTTTCTCACTGTACGACTATAAGATGTACGGAAGCCGAGTGCATCCACTCTTAAGCTGCACTTGCGAGGCCAATCCAATCTGCATCACGCACATTTAATTATTGAACGTTACACGTCATACTCGTAGGAAACACCAGATAATTGCCACATCCTAGCAATATACTACTATTATGTTTTCTATTGACATAATTATACGATTCTCTATTATGCCGAGGAACCCACTAACCGCTATATGTGTTCAATGTTAAGAGTCCGCAGTAAGCTCGGGCGAATTTCACCTCCCCACACAAACGGGGTTTCGTTCTCATTTTAAAACTACGTGTTGGATTGTGACGAAACTTTGCATATACAATTACATGAGGTATATCTATGTCTGTAATTAGTTTATATGGTTACAGTTAAAAAAAAAACTAAATACAGCAAAAACAAGTTTTGTATGAAAAACTTAAATGCAATGGTCTCTGAAGCTACATAAACTAATTACAGACCCGGATATATATATCTCATGTCATTGTACATGCAAAGTTTCGTTACAATAGCGTAACTACGTTTGTATGGAGAATCGAGCTTACTCCGGATTCTTAATATGATTTTGCACATTTATGCTAAAAGTACATGAGTTTCATGTGCTCTGCCTACCCCTATTAGGAATGAAGGCGTGAATCTATATATGTATGTATGTACAGCGAAAATCAATAGAGTTTAGGTAGGTAGTATTCAGGTAACAGTCAGCAAAAGGTAGCCTACGTACATGATACAAAAGTCTATATTTTTAGGTCGACGGCTTAACCCTTCATTTTCCAAATAAAAATAAAGGTCCATAGTTCAAGCTTCGGTGATGCTAAATAGTCCAAACGATCCTAGTTAAGAAAATATAACAACAATATGGTCAAAGGTAATGTTCGCTTGGGCGAGCACTGTCAAATTAAGGGATCTGAGACGTCGTGAGAGGGTAGCGGACGGACTACCCTACAACCCGTCCGCTGCCCTCCCACGCGGTCTCAGTTAAGTTGCGTCTCACCTCTTGTGCCTCTCCCTTCACAGGCGCCGTATCAGCTAAGCGATTAGGCATTATAGCTGGTTGTACCTACACATAGATCGCATAAGTGGTTTCCCAAAAATCTGCCCTACTAGCGTTCCATGGTCATATTATGTCCAATCTTAGATACGGCCTATTATTGTGGGACAACTCCACATACACAAATCGGGCATACTGCAGAAAAAGTGTGTTAGAGCCTGTGTGTGGAGAAAATTAAAAATTCTTCCCTCACCTACTTTGTATATTAACGAAATGTGCCTATTTGTAAGAACTCGCATACTACCTTGTATACAATGCCTGGTCATTCTATACATTGCGTAAATCGTGCAGGCAATGTATGAAATAAGATTCACTATACCCTTTGCCTAGGCGTTGTATAGAATGCCTATTGAATATCTGGCAATGTGTGAAGAAGACGAAAGCCCCCCGAGGTTGCGTTGTGTTGAGAGCGAGGGAATTTGTTCCTTCAGCTGTCAACACGGCGAATCCTCAAACATATCAAGGGTCGGCAACGTCCATGTTACTCCTTTGGAGTTGCATGCGTCTATAGGCTACGGTGTCCGCTTACCATCAGGCGGGCCGTACGCTTGTTGGCCACCGTCGTTGTATTAAATAAAACCGGAAGGGAGACGCATGCGGGAGGGGGATGTAGGTAAACGCGTTGCAACAATGGTGTTATTTGTAGGTAAGTAGGTTAGGTTAGGGTTTGCTTGTGTCCCTTAGAGCGGAAAGAGACCCCCGCGAAGCGGGGTGACATCGACACACTGGCGGTTAGGTTAAAATGCTGCCACTCCAGCTTACTAATCTTGGAGGCTGATCACCTTAGTTCTCTGACGGATCACCTCATTTCAGTTAAGATAGGACATTATAGGACAGAAAGAGGGTTAGAAATTGTCGCTTATTAACTCTATTTTATACTTTGCCCGTGATTCAACGGGCACTCTATACAATGCCTAGGAATTGTATACATTGCCTAGGTAAAGTATAAAATAGATTAAAAAAAATATATCATTTCACACATTGCCTAAATGATCACGGCATTCTATACATTGCCTAGGTATTGTATAGAATACCTGCATTATACAGATTGCCTATAACATATGTAAAATGAAGTATAGCAAAACTCAAACGTTCCTTTTCTGGCCCTCGCCTATCATTACAAAGTTTTAGTGCGATATATGGAACCCCGACAAGTGAAATAACACATTCAAGAACTTTTCTCCATCTAACTTAATAATAGACTTTCCCATCAAACATCTCAACAGACATGCTAAGTAAGTTGCGTCTCGCTTACACAACCGACATAAGAGAGGGACGTGAGATGCAGATCGAGGTGATTGGATAAATTATTCATGCGCGGAAATCCAGGCGAGGCTAGACGGAGAGGCTGCGACCATTCTGTAGTTCTCAGTAGTGTAGTTTATTTCAGCTGAATATTATAAGGCTTCGTTTTGCTCACGATACCTATTTGTGGAACCGTCTTTGGTAGGTATGATAAGTTCCGTGATAAGGTACTCTTAAACTATCCGCCTGCTAAGTTCAGCTAGTACTTTAGTCTAGGTATACTGTATCGATAAGTAGATTTACTAGAAGATAGGAAGTGTTAAATGACGGGCCTCATAAGAAGGCCCAAAGTTACCTACCCAAAGGGCAATGGAGAGGGCTATGTTTGGAGATTCTTTGCGTGATCGCATCAGAAATGAGGCAAGGCAAGGTAACCGATATAGCCCTCCGAATCGCTAAACTTAAGTGGCAGTGGGCGGGGCAAATTGCACGTAGACCCGATGGCCGTTGGGGCGGGAAGGTCTGGAGTGGCGAACACGTACCGGAAGGCGCAGCGTGAGTCCCCGACAAGGGATGGATTGGATTGATGAGGTCCCAGGAGTCTGCTGGATACGGGTGGCGCAAGACCGGTCACTGTGGCACACTTTGGGGGAGGCCTATATGTTTAGCAGTGAACGCCTTTCGGCTGATATGATGAGGAAAATGTAGCCATGCGATAGTACTTTAGTCTTTAGTTAGTTAGACAATTATATAAGGCTAAGTTATATATTGGATAGCTGAGCCCATGCCCCGCTCCGTCTGCGACACAAGAAATGCAGGCAAAGCCGCGGTATAAAATGTAGCCTACATATTCATCTTGAACTTACGAAGGCACTAAGTCACAAACATTACTCACAACATCTCGGAATGGAACTGAACCTTGATCCAGTTATCTTCAACCGATTGAGCTGATCTGATGGGTATAATTACAGTTTGTATGTCAATTTAAGAGTCCGCAGTAAGCTCGACCGAATTTCACCTTCCCATACAAACGTAGTTACGCTCTCATTTTAAAACTTCGTGTTGGATTGTGACAAAACTTTGCATATACATTGACGTGAGGTATATCTATGTCTGTAATTGATACTTTTATAACCCTGTTTTTTTTTGCTAATTTATACATTATCAATCTCCTGATCTACAGTATGAAAGACGACCTATTTTACAGGGCGGGAATGAAAGTTTTAACGCTGTCTCTCTAGGCGGGGTATATTTTTTATCCATCAAAACTCAAGGTGTCATGTGTCCACTCCGCGCGATGGAAGATTCGTTCGTGCTCCACCAGTGGACCACCCCGGTCTGAACGTGTTAAACCGCAGAATAAAGATCCTAACTTGTATACAATGCAGTTATTTCTTGTGAACTGAATTAAAACAATCTAAGCACATTGGTTTATTGTCACATTCATGACAGAATGTATTTGTACGTTTGGCTTTCTTTCTCGCCATAGCCGAAGACTCTGTAGTTGTGATACTGTTATAGCAAGGCCTACATCTTTTTCTCGTATTGCTGACTTTCCCTTCTGTTCTTTTCAACCGATGTTGTTGCTTTCTCTCCTGAACACGAGGCATGTGGTTTTCTTCATTACCATCATTTTCATCGTCTAACCTCGTAAGCATGTTTATGATAATTTTTTCCCGAAACTCCAAAATTGTATTTTTCTTTCACCCTTCCAAATTTCTGATGAATAACCCAGGCTATAACCAGCATTGTGCCGCAAATAAGTTCGATGATGAGTTTGCGCTACCCTGTTAGAGTTTTTCTAGGACTGGCATAGTAAGAAGCCATTTGATCAGATATGTCCACACCATTTTTCGCATAATTATAGTCCAAAACTGAGTGAAAAAAACATTGCCTAGCGTATTCACCGGTGGTACATCCCGTTTGAGCATATTTTTAGTTTATAGGGCGACAGTGTACCATATCCAGGTTGTCTCCACCGGTGGCACACCCCGCCTAAGTGTCAATGTTGGTTTATGGGGCGACGGTGTTCCACCCGTGGTCATTCGAAAAATCTTGCCGCCGTTTAACGATGGTGTCAATTTTTGATCCCGGTCTGAACGTGTTAGCGTCAAGAGGTAACAGACAGCTAGACATGCACACTTTCGCATTTAGTATAAGGATTAGAAAAATTGTGCGTTAATCGTCATGCTATTTCAAGAAAAACAATTGTGAAATGTAAAATGTTGTTCTGTTAGAAAAGCCTAAATGATCGTAATAAGTAAAATCTGTAAAATATATTTCCCTTTAATGTCCTATAGATAAATGAAGAACCGCCGACGATTTTGTCCGTTAAAATCGAATATTTGAAATGTATCAGGGTTCCGTAGTTGCCTGTCTGTCCTTGTTACATCGACACGCGCGCGCCAACTAAATGGTGCGGTTGCGTCGGCCGAATTTGTGAGAAAGTTGGCCTTTTAAGTACACATTAAGTTGGTCGACTATTACTCGGTAACTAGTTGTGCCTTCTTAGCCGTGATAGTTTTCCTTGTAAATTCATTATAATATGTACTATACTGCCACGATTTTTTTCACATTCGGGGACGTCACATCACTCGAATAAAAATTAGGGCTTTCAAGCCCAATATCACGCAACGGGTAGGGCAACTGAGTAGATATTTTTTAGATTTTATTTTACTGTTTTGCCGGCGTGATTGATTTATATTATATACCCATGCCGAATAACAGCGTTCTAGTAGTAAGCGTCACTGAGCTAAGCCGCAGACGGACAGACGGACATGGCAAAACTATAAGGGTTCCTTGTTGACTACGGAACCCTAAAAAGGTAATTGAAGCTACACTGCATTCTAAGAATACGAATTAATTTTATTGGCACACAAAGTAAAGAAAAAAAATACATATACATACATACATACATTCACGCCATTATTCCCAAAAGGGGTATAGGCAGAGCAAATGAAACTTATTTTCCAGAGCCACTTTTAGCATCAATGTGGATATAAAAGATCGACAAATTGTGATATTACAAGTGATAGGTTGCTAGCCTAATTATCGCCCACAACACACTTCAACCCTGCTCCCTTAGTCGACTTTTACGACACGTTACCCACGGGAAGAAAGGGGGTGGTGAAATTCTAACCCGACACCACACGGGAAAAAGTACATATGATAAAAAAAGGTACAATCTATAATGTGCTAAATATGTCCCCTTACTCAGCAAGTTGTTGAGGCTGATTGATCAGTGAGCCCATCCATATTATCATCGATTTGCCGTAATTTATTAAACTAGGTCTTTTCCTTTCGACTTTATGAAAGAAAATCAATAATCGCACTCCCACGCCACGCAGACTTCCCACCTTTTGACAATATTATATATTTAGATGATAACTTGATAAGGTTAAAAAATATCCAATCTCCAAGGTATCGTTTTCATATTAGATTGAGACAGTCGCCCTCATAGATATGCGTAGGTAGGTACACTCAAATGGAATAAGGTCCAAAAAAAGACCGGGTTGCATTCCGGGAGTGCCGGCAGAAGCGAAAAAACCGGTCAAGTGCGAGTCTGACTCGCGCACCGAGGGTTCCGTACAAACTATCAATTAACTCAAGGTTAAGAACATGTCCCTATATTTGACACCTTAATTCTGTAGCTAGCATGATGAGCAAGAATTGCATGAAATTTATCCACGCAGTCATCTTCGATGTAATTATTTTCAATTACGAAAGAAAAACTATCAACATCCATATAAAATTTTCTCTTTAAGCTTTTATAAACCCGTAAAATATAAATTACCCTCGTATGAAACAGAAGAGAAAATAACGAATTCTAATACCTCAATGTATCAATGAGTATATTTTATTTAGTTTTTTCCTAGCCGACCCGCTTTAGTTTTTCCCATTACGAAGCCAAAGCCCAACGAATACGATGACAAATAAACCGAAGTAAATTTCGCCTGTTAAATTACTTATTTTAACCCAACACAACAGAATTCAATTTCAAACAACGAATAACTTTTACAACAAGACCATCGAACTACCAAGACAATTGTATCACGAATTCTTTTTGACCTGCTATTGAAAGATACCCGTCCCAACCCCATTCATTCTAGAAAAATCTTAACAGCGCGATGTAGGAATGGGGTCAGCGCCATCTATCGGCCCCATTTGGTACTAACGTGCAAGGGCAATCAGGTTAGTATGTATGTTGGTGTTTTAGCGATTATTGTTTATCACGTGAACTAATCTCGATTATTATTTTTTTATTTGTCAGAGAGTACTTCTATTATAGTCTTATAGGAATTTCAAAAGAAAAAAATACTTATAAAGTTGATTAAACTGCAAATTTAACTAGGATAATAATGATTTTTGAAAACAAAACAAAAAATACGATAGAAAAAGTTATACTTTTCGAGTAATATTTATGTTTATCTTAATCACAAGTAATTATTTCAAATTTTTCGCTTGGATAGCTTTGGAGATAAGGGGGGAATGGTTTTTTTTTTACATTTTCCTTCATAAATCAAAATTTTATCAATGTACAAAAAAAAAACTGTTTCAAAAAGTACAACTCAAGCCCTTTCATATGATACCCCACTTGACCTAATAGTTGATTTTTTTTTTGCCCCCCCCCCCCTCCTCATATTCGTAATTTTTCATAGAAAATTAAAATGTTTATTTAAATTTCTCATTTTCCATGCACGTGGATAACTCTCATTTAAAACCACTCCAAATTTCAAATAGATAGCTTAAGTAGTTCGTGATATATTTCACTTTGTGACAGACAGACAGACAGACAGACGGACGGAGTCGCATCATAAGCGTTCCTGTTTTACCTTTTTTTGGTACGGAACCCTAAAATCAATGACATTGTAACATTTTTTCGATCAGGTCACGTGTCCGTCTTACGAATATGTCTGCTCTGTTTTTTTCTGGACTTATCTAAGAAATAGGTGCCTAATGATAATGACAATCAAATTATTTCATTCTTGAGTCGCCAATACGAACCAAGCCGAAATAGTGACACTGTATTGTATCTATTATGTAGCCTAGATACATTCATATGTCTATGCCATGGCAGTTTAGAAGATATTGGCGCTCTGCCAGTGATATATATATGTATTACAATACCATTGTTGGAATGGAGCCGGCATTTCAAGCACGACTACGATAGCGTTTTATTAATTTATTATATACAAAGAGATATTATATGAAGACAACTATACCAACCCTACCCCGATGATCAGGCGACTACTTAAGAAATTAACAATTGATTCAGCGACAGCGTCTATTCTTTGAATACCGTCTGCTAATTTCTTAGTCTTTTAGTCTTCGTAGACAGTAATATTTATTTAGAATAACATTCCGTAACGAAGAACAATTTAACATGATAAAATATTGTATCTCATAAATGAACTTTGAATCTCATAATCCGAAATATCGTAATGTTTATTTTTGAGTGATGTTTAGCTTTTTCGGACCTATAGGTACATACGCAAAAACAGACGGCTATATCTAGCTGCTGAAACCGTAGTTTTGAGATGGTGTCGCAGCGACACACACACAGCATGTCCGTGGTAACAAGTCAAAACTAATTTATGGACATTTTAGAGCACTGGAAATATTTAACATAATACATTTTTCACGTGACTAGATACACACACAGAAAAAAACAGTTTTCTCCAAACTTCAAATGTCATGTAAAAGTTCAGTCGATGAAATTTTAATAATACCTATCTGAAGGTTTGCGAATTTATTGACGTAAATATTTGTCTCCACGGAGAACATCGTTTCTGCCTCGAAGGTCACCAGTTCAACTACTAAGTAGCATCTATTTTGGGAATGTCTGGTTTAGCTTTACTCAGCAAAGCAAAGCAAAGCAAAGCAAAGCTACAGATAATTTCGGCACTATTATCAAAATCATGATTTTCATTTATTTATTTTATAAACATTTTGTCTAAAAGTCGATGGATAAGGGCATACTATTGCACGCGTGCGTATTTCAAATACACGATCTGCCACTGTAACATGCTTCTGCTTCTTAAGAAGGGTTTATAAGCATCAATAAGGGTGTTAAAGCCTTATTGATCGTGGTGATGTGGCCTGACGTAGTTGTTGGAATAAAACAATTGGTATCATTACGTGGTGACGTCAATTCGTTAAAGATGTTCCGTCGTCGTTCATGCATGTTTTATGCCTACTCATGAACCACGATACACTACATAGGTATTTTGGGGTTACCTTTATTGGTTGTTTCTGTTCATAAATAATGGTAATCGGTACGTGCAAATCTTCCGTTAAGCCAATACACGATATTTATAGATCATTAGGGCCGGGATAAAAACTATCCTATATTTTAATCCAGGCTATAAACTATCTTCGTGTAAAATTTCATCCTAATCGCTTGAGTCGTTTAAGCGTGATTGAGTTACAAACCTCTAAACATCCAAACTTTCGCATTTATATTATTGGTAGGATTGCGCGCCTGGTTTTTTAGGTGGACTTAGGGCATTTGGTATGGATCATGATATAGTCAAAGTAACAATTACTCAATATATTTGCGAGTTTGACCATGACCATGTCTTGGTACTTTTAGTATTTTTTTTAGTTCGCATTTAACTGTTTAAACACCAGGCGGTTACGCGTATAATGACGATGACGACGTATTTTTTTTTGAAATCAGTTCTTCATTTATACCAGTTACTGCTACACACTCCAATCAGATTTCCACATGTTCGTCCCACGAATCTCAGTCATCAACGATTTCCTCATTCCAGAGGCTCGCAAATCAACCTCTGCAACGGAGCCGCCGGCACCGCCGCCATGACGGGCCTCGTCCGCAAGATCCCCAACGGTTACGACCAGAAGAAACCCATGGCGTCCCTCACCCACCTGCCCAAGCGGCCGCCCGTCGACATCGAGTTCTCAGACCTCTCGTACTCGGTCAGCGAGGGTCGGAAGAGGGGGTACAAGGCGCTGCTGAAGTGCATCAACGGAACCTTCAGGTCGGGGGAGCTGACGGCGATCATGGGACCCTCGGGAGCGGGGAAGAGCACGCTCATGAATATATTGGCCGGTTACAAGTAAGTATAGAGTTTTTTTGTGACAAGTTTGTGTATCACAAATGGGTTACACCGTACAAAGACTGAAAATTATAGGTAGCAGCCAGCGTCACGACGTATCAATTAGAAGCTAGACCAAAAAGTTACGCAATTACCCTGCTGTGATTGAAACAGGGATAGTAATAGTGTCTGATTGACGGGACATGACTCCCAATAGTCCCAATTGATCGTCTGTAAAAAACAAAACGGATGACAACCTAAACACAGTATAGAAGAATAATACAGTAGGTAATCTGAGGCCGTTTAGGAGCGTTCGTTACCTACTTTCGCTCGATGCGCAGGGCTGTGTCAAGTTTGTGGCTTGGCATACCTATAATACTAATTTTGCTTTTAAGTATGCAAAGTATTTCTGTTACAGTTGAATATACAATAATGTATACACAAATTAATAATATTATAGATAGTTGGGTATGTGTTTTTAGTTTCCCACTTCATGGAATATTTTAATACCACTATTTATTATGCCTAAAATATTTCCTAGTAAGTATAATAGTTGCTAAACTGCACTAGGTTGGTAGGTGCTTAGTTACAAGCCTATTCGGCTCCTTTTGATATCGTGGCACTGGCGGCTCGCTGTCTTCATACCTACGAGGTGGCTTCCTTTGACGTAGCGAGTTAGAACGAGCGAACACCGCAACAGCGCTGCCCCGATTGAAGCATTCTCCATCATTCCCGAATGTTATGTGTGTGTGCGTACCGGACACGCGCGCATGTGTGCAGCTGTGCGACGTACCTTTGTTCGAAGTTTATCTACTGTTCCTATACTGTGACCTAAATCTGTGTTGACTGATGTTAACCTTGATCTATATTTGTTGTGATTGTTAAAATTATTTTGGCATCATGATACCCTTTTATCATTGCATCGGTAAAATTAAAAACAATAAAATGTTGCTTAAAATAAATATTGCTCAACATTCGGTATCAAAATGGTTGACCTCCGCCTTGGCCTGTTGATCGGTACGGCTATCACGCGACAGCGCGCGAGCTCTCTTGATTTTTCTAGCACTATCCGTCTCTCCCTATTAGAACACTTAGAACAAGAGGGAAAAATCGAGAGTATGTCGCGGCCGTCCCATGATAGACGTGCTGGGCAGAAACTTAAGACTCAAGGTCGGTTTTGGCAGTTTTCGGTCCATCTTTTCCTTATTGTAAAGATTTTTCCACAAACAAAGTTTAAAGATGAAAAACAATTAATGCAAATGCTAAACTATCTATACGCTGGTGAGAGTATTTACATTTGCTAGACGGAGTATTTTTACATTGGAAACCCCAGTGAATGCGGCACGCGATCCAAATTGGTATTGTAATGTACCTTCTTTAAAAACAAAGTTTTGACCGACTTCAAATCAGAATGTACCCAAATTGCTTCAAGATCCTACTATCCTACTAATATTATAAATAAATCCGAAAGTTTAGATGTTTGGATGTTAGGATGTTTGTTACTCAATCACGCTTAAACGGCTGAACCGATTTGAATGAAATTTTGCACGAAGATAGTTTATAGCCTGGATTAAAATATAGGATAGTTTTTATCCCGGGTCCACGCGGACGAAGTCGCGGGCGGAAGCTAGTTGCCTATAAAATTTGAAGAGTTCCCTCGATTTCTCCCATCATCAGATCCTGACCTGATGACCATGGGGGTCCTCTCAGAAGACCCAGAACCTTTTAAACAAAAAAGATTTTGCCCAAACAGTCCAGGCGTCTTCGAGTAATCGGGGAACATACATAAAAAAATCCAACCATTTGAGAACCTCCTCCCTTTTGGAGTCGGTTAAAAATATGATGGCTATTAACAATTTTTTCTCGATTTCAGAACTTCCAACGTCAGCGGTTCGGTGCTCATCAATGGAAAGGAGCGGAACCTGAGGCGGTTTAGGAAGCTGTCCTGCTATATCATGCAGGACGACTGCCTCCTGCCGCACCTCACAGTCAAGGAGGCCATGAATGTTTCAGCGAACCTAAAGTTGGGAAAGGACATGACAGTACAAGCGAAGAAAATAGTGATCAGCGAGATAATAGAAACGTTAGGCCTTGTCGAGGCGAGTGACACACGGACGATCAATTTATCGGGTGGACAGCGCAAGCGTCTGTCGATAGCTTTAGAGTTAGTCAACAATCCGCCTGTGATGTTTTTCGACGAGCCTACGTCGGGGCTGGATAGCTCGTCTTGTTTCCAATGCATATCGCTGCTGAAGTCTCTGGCGCGGGGCGGGAGGACCATCATCTGCACGATCCACCAGCCGTCGGCGCGGCTGTTCGAGATGTTCGACTTCTTGTACACGCTGGCGGACGGACAGTGCATCTACCAGGGCAAGGTCAAGGACCTCGTGCCGTTCCTGTCCAACATGGGGCTGAACTGCCCCAGTTATCACAATCCTGCTGATTACGGTGAGTAATTCAATAAGTTATGAACCTAATTCGTCGACGTTTGTTCAAATATTGGTTTAAATTGAATATGAGTGCTCATAGTAAGTATAACTATTTCATATAATAGTATTTCTAAAATTAAATAAACAGTAGGTACTTACATTACTTTATCAATTTGATCATTCTTTTATTTATATTATCTGTGAAACGTCGTCTTCGAGACAGAATTTATTGAATACCAATTGATTTTATTAAAACGGACATAATACATCTATTATCCCAAGTACCGAGCATGAAAGTTAATTTGCATTTTGATTGCTCTATTGTTTGGTATCAATTACTTATTATAATCATTACATTGCTGTTATGTCATAGTCGTATCTCCAGTTTTATGAAACTACCATTCTATATAGGTCATCATCCTCCTAGCGTTATTCCCGGTTGTGCCCGTAAAGGAGCCCGGGGTCCGCTTTGACACCTAATCCCAAGATATGGCATAGGCACTAGTTTTACGAAAGTGACTGCCATCTGACCTTCCAACCCGGAGGGAAAACTAGACCTTATTGGAATTAGACCGGTTTCCTCACGATGTTTTCCTTCACCGAAAAGCTAACGGTAAATATTCCGTACATAAGTTCCGAAAAACTCATTGGTACGAGCCGGGATTCGAACCCACGAGCGCCGCTTGACAGCCGCATGCCTGAACCACTAGGCTACCGTAGCTACCATTCCACCCATTCCACATACCATTCTATATAGGTATAAATAAATAAACATAATGGGAGAATCTTACAGAAATCGAACTATCCCCACAGTAAGCTCAATAAGGCTTGTGATATGGGTACTAGACGACGATATATTTAATACATATAATATTCAGATACATATAAAACATCCAAGACTCGGAAACAAATATTCATTATGTCATGCTCATCACACAAATATTTGCCCTTACCGGGATTCGAACCCAGACCCCTTAAGCTTCGTAGGCAGCGTCACTACCCACTAGGCTTCCCGGTCGACAAAACATACAGGCTGTAACAAAAATGGTGGCGATCCCTTTAAAGCGTCCATTGGCATTTTGACTAGAAATAAAAAGGTCAAAAGTTTATATACTTTTCTTTTTGGTTATATTCTGTACAGTCGCGGGATGGTAGGGTTCGTCACTTCTGGACCATAATATCATTAAACTAAAGTCGAAAAGTGACGAGCCTTTTCGTTCCTCGACTATACCTACTTCTTATTGGGTGCGTCAAAATTTTCAAGTTCCGAATATTAGGGTGACTTTGTTGTACCGACAAAGAAGTGCCTTTTGCCTGGGAATGACACATACGTCTTTTGGTAAATTCATAAATATGTATATTAGTGTAACATGCTAAGTAATGGAAAGGTTTTATTTTAGCTAATGAACTTTGTAGTTCAATCGGCGTACCCATGGCGACCAAACCTGTACCTCAACTAGTAAACAGTTGGACAAGGTCTCGCCTTGTCGTTATAATGATATGCTATTGTCATAGATTTTCCTTCGTAGCCAACCCATTATTTTCATGGATTTTCCTTAACACTTTAATATGTCCAATGATTAAGGCCACTTAAATTATATCATTGCAATGAATGGAAACGTGTTCTTAATATAAATTCGTGCAACAATTCTAGAACAATCACTTTCGAAAAAATATTTGGTAAGTTTTGTTCATCATCAAATACCCATACAATCATTCATAATGAAGTAGAAAGTACTATCGACAAAATTGAATCCTGACCCACCATGGAACCTTGTTACAATTAACTGACATATTAACGTCATATGATCTTTCGTATGTTCGTTCATTGTAACAAGGTTCTATGGTGGGTCATGATTCAGTTGGTTCGATAGTACCTAGTCGTAAACACCTCATTCGTCTTTATAGACTGTAGTAGGGCAGTTTCAGGTGATAATGTGGACACGCTGGACAAAAGCACCAATTTTTTTTCAGGTACTTGTTAGGTCCATAGCTTTAAGTTTTTGATAGGAACCAACTCCGCCATCTTTAATTTTATGGGGGTCATTTTTAATTATACGTATATCATTAATATCTCGATTTCTAAATAACGTAGAATCACAACCTTAGTGTAAACATACATAATTGGGGTCAAGGAATTCAACTTGTGATTTTAAGTTGTGATTCTATGTTTTCCATTGTGTATAATCAAATAGTAAATTGCTTAATTCCGTAAACGATCGCTAAATGAAAAGTAATATAAGATAAGCTGTACTTATGTGAAACTTATATAATGAGATTTAATAAACTATACTAAACTAAGTTTAGTTTAGTTTATTAAATTTTGGAATTGGAGATATTATTAATTAACTATAATTAAAAATGGCCGCCATAAAATAAATATGGCCGACGGAGGAGTTGGTTCCTATCGAAAACTCAACACATTCACTGCCAAGAATCGCTACGCGCTACGCTCGTAGTCGATCCCGTGGTTTTCCTCGTATGTAGCGGAAAGCGACTACGGCGTAGGCGCCCGCTAGGCGGGTTCCTGGCAGTGAAAGTGTTAAAGCTATGGACCTAACAAGTGCCTGAAAAAAAATTGGTGCTTTTGTCCAGCGTGTCCACATTTACGACAATTTGTTCGAGCACTCTGCCCCGCTACTCGTAAAGCGTACAATATCGGGAGCCCGTTACACTGATGCGGCTTTAAACTATAAAAGTTACAGCCCAGGAAACTTCCTTGCGGAATGCACCTTTAAAAAAATAACTCGTTACTATTAAATTGTTTCAAGTTGACGAATTACTTTCGTTTGCACTTTGAGGTTACTTAATTAAAACTAGGGGCTGAGCGGTAGACCTCGCGAGGCTGTTTTTTTTTAATTTTGAAGAAGTGACTCGACAAAGAAGTTCTATATAGTTAACAAACCTGCTTACGAGCATCGGTTGAGGAATACGACCTGTAGAGGAGAACAGCGGGACAGACACCGGACGCCGGCCAGACAGACAAAAGATTTTCGGCCCAAGCTGAACTTCGTTTGCTTCGAACGCTCGTTCGATAAAGTGAATAGAAACATTAATTAAAAAAACACATTGGTTTGAGAAAAAATCCTACTAATATTATAAATGCGAAAGTTTAGATGTTTGGATGTTTGTTACTCAATCACGCTTAAACTGCCGAACCGATTTGAATGAAATTTTGTACGAAGATAGTTTATAGCCTGGATTAAAATATAGGATAGTTTTTATCCCGAGTCCACGCAGACGAAGTCGCGGGCGGAAGCTAGTATTTAAATAAAATAAGCGTATAACATGAAACAAACGCACGAATATAGGTAGAATGTTGGTAATGAAGTTCTTATGACGTTGATGACAAAGATCATGCTGTTGTCAATGGTGACGCTCATGACGTTGATGACATTAATGAAGATAATTTCCCAGTGATGGAAGTTGCAACTGGCGAGCACGGCGACTGGGTACACAAGCTGGTGATGGCGGTGAACAGGGGCAACTGTGGGCGCGTGCAGCCTTCGGCCGCCCCCCAGAACTCCAGCTTCAACAACCAGGCCAAGAACAACGTCAAGTCGCTGGAGACCGTGCCGGGTGAGTGATCTAAGATAGTACTAATAGACAGAGAAATTGTGATACAGGTTGCGGAAAAACAATGTAAAAACAAACAACATAATTATTACTTTCACATAGGTACCGTGGAATGGGGTTACTTTAGGAAAAAATGGGGCTACTTTGATCATTTAGAATGTAGTATAAAAGCAGAAGTATATAAAATTAAGAAGATTTAAACAAGTAAACAGCAAGATAGAATACTAATATATTCACTGCCACAGTTCAGCCAGAAGTAAACACAATGATTTCGGAGAAAAAACAATTTGATCAAATTCGCCCCTCGAATCAAAGTAACCCCATTCCACCGGTAGTAATTTTATTGAGTATGAACTTATGTCATGTCGTATGAGGAGCAGCTCAAAAAAAGAGTTGATGTTAGGTCGTATCGAGATGTCAAAGAGGTTGTCTGGGAGGTTGAGGGAAGTACTCGGCACTGGCAGACAACGACAAAGTTGCCAACTTTGGCACCGTCTGCCAAGTACCTACTTCTTAAATATCAATTACGTTGTCCTTATGATTTTAATACAAGTCTGTATTAGACACGTATTCAAATCATAAGGACGTGTATCTATTAAACACTAAAGTAATTACGCTCATGTCTAATTAAATTTAATGCCGGAAGGCACCGAAGTAGTCCTACGTGTTATTTTATTGCACAACAAAATAACGCAAAATATGTTCCATTCCAATCTTACATTGGATCAAAATAATATATTCAATAAATTATAATTAATATATTCTCGATGCTAGAAAGACGAGGTAATATTTGGTTAGAAACAATAAGCGTGTAAATCAGAGGGGTGATCACGTAATGTTTCTAACGCGCGTCAGGACAATTACACTATCATTCTTCCATCTAAGAAGTGACATTTAGATCTATCTGACGCGCGTAATATGCGTTACGTGATCGAGCTCCCGAGCACAACATCTCCAACGTAGGGGCTTTTGTGATAGCTTATTATTGACTAAACAATCCATCAAATAAAACAAAAAAAAATCGTCGGCGTTTGTCTTTTACGCCCTTACAAGAGGCCTTGGCATTTGAGTCCATAAATAAACTTGAAAACGTCGATACCGATATAGTGACATTTAGATCTATCTGACGCGCGTAATATGCGTTACGTGATCGAGCTCCCGAGCAGAACATCTTCAACGTTGGGGCTTTTGTGATAGCTTATTATTGACCGAACAATCCATCAAATAAAACAAAAACAAAAAATCGTCGGCCTTTGTCTTTACCGCCCTTACAAGAGGCCTTGGCATTTGAGTCCACAAATAAACTTGAAAACGTCGATACCGATATAGTTTGACAAGCAAATCTTGAACTGGAAGAATACCAGACAGTGATTACATAAGCAGTTCCACGATATTGAATGTATGTGTAACTAATGGCCGGTTCCAATAATCAATCCACCGATAGTTTTCCTTACCGGCAGTTACATTTTGACAGATTACCCGTAGATAATGTGTCAAAATGTAACTGTTGGTAAGGAAAACTATTGACCTATAAACCGGCCATAAGTAACGTTCTAAAGTAACCTCTTACTGGCGTTTCGACATGAGGCGGATGATTTCTTAGCCTAGGAATTAAGAAATTAATGACTAAATAAGAATACCCAACATATTCGCGTACAGTATAGGCGAATCACGATCGTAGAATAAAAAATATATTTGCAAACAATCTTACACTAATTGGTCTAGTCCCAAACTAAGCAAAGCTTGTACTATAGGTACATACTTATATGGTTAAATGCATACTTAAATACATAGAAAACATCCATGAGTCCATGACTCAGAAACAAATATTCGTGCTCATCACACAAATAAATGCCCTTACCGGGATTGGAACCCGGGACCTCCAGCTTCGTAGCTAGAGAACTCAGGGAAGTGACTTTCTTATTAGGTAGTACGAATAACACAGTTTTCAATCTGTGAACATGTTTGAAAGCATGCAGTAACTTATTTATTTTGTTTTCTTTTCAGACAAACCAACCTGCACAGTGATAGACATGTCCGGCCCAACTCCCAACCTGGAGAAACAGAACGCCCTCCCAAATACCACCAACCTGGCTCCCGTCACCTGCACCACGTCCCTCCTCGACTCCAGCGAGAGCTTCACCAAGAAACCCGTCAAAAGCGGCTTCCCAACATCAGGCTGGAAGCAATTCTGGATCTTATTGAAGAGGACTTTCAGAAGTATTCTCCGAGACCAGATGCTGACGCATTTAAGGCTATGTTCGCATACAGTGGTCGGGCTTCTGATCGGGTTCCTGTATTACGACATCGGGTCGGATGCGGCAAAAGTGATGAGCAATGCTGGCTGTATATTCTTCACTGTTATGTTCACGATGTTCACGGCTATGATGCCTACAATCCTTACATGTAAGTTTATTAGTATTTAATAGAAACGCTAATCTTTATATAAGTATAGGTTTAATTCTCAGTAATTCATGTTTTGTGTTTTTGTTTCAGTCCCAACGGAAATGAGTGTGTTTGTGAGAGAGCATTTAAATTATTGGTATTCTCTAAAAGCCTTCTACTTGGCGAAAACGCTAGCCGACTTACCCTTCCAGGTAATTTCATTTCAATATTTTTAGTAATTTACAATATATCATATTAATGTATCACTTCAGTAAAATTTGATTATCTGCATATTGCATGATCTATCATGATGAACCGATACCGAAACTTTTTGTCTTGTGAAATAACTTTAACTTTCTATTTCCTATATTGATGTGTACTGTCCAATGCTCAACAATCACTATTGGCGCCATGTTCCGACAAGTACACGCTAGAGATATTTGCTACCTATCTACGAGTCCGACTGGCCAGTACCAGATACCTGCCACCATTTGCTGATTGGATTAAACGAACACTTTACATTTGTATTTGTATTCACAGATAGTGTTTAGCGGCGTCTATGTAATCATAGTGTACTTCATGACGGGCCAGCCGATGCAGACGGATCGGGTGTTAATGTTCACGACCATTAACATACTGACGGCCCTGGTGGCGCAGTCGCTGGGGCTGCTCATCGGGGCCGCCATGAAGATTGAAACTGGTGTCTACCTCGGCCCCGTCACCACTATCCCAGTCGTGTTGTTCTCAGGTAAGATGTTCAACTTAAACTGCATTCTGAAGACATACGTGCTGCCGGTCGTATTGCTGTGAAATACCGTAGCTCTTGGTGTGGCGTTCAATAGTCACATGGGGTAAGTTGGGGTGATAAGTAAACACTAGATCACTAGAACACGAGCAACTGGGACCACGTTCGGGATGTTATTTAATCGTCACACTTGGCATACTCCTTTGTTCTCTGATTTATATAGGTACCACACTTTCTCAACGATTTCCATATTCAACAATTCCACGAATTGGTAAACTACTGGTACTTCACAAAAACTACGATTCTTTAACAGTTCTGGTCTTTCCAGGTTTCTTCGTAAACTTCAAAGCCATCCCCAGCTACCTTAAATGGCTGACATACTTAAGCTACGTAAGATATGGCTTCGAAGGGGCCATGCTCTCTGTCTACGGCTACGGGAGAGAGAAGCTCGACTGCTCAGAAGACTACTGCCACTTCAGGAAGCCAGACAACTTCCTCAAGGAGATGACCATGGACAAAGCTAACTTCTGGGTGGACGTGGGGGCGCTCAGCGCGTTTTTCGTCTTCATTCGACTGGTCTCTTATCTCGTGCTACGGTTTAAGTTGAAGATGATGCAGTAGGTACAAATATAAACTTAATTTAGGACAGTTTGAAGTTTCGAGATCGCAAAATGTACAGTTGCTGCGTTTGAATGAGTTTTGTTTGTGTGCGGCCTATTCGTCTTAATCCAATCTTCACGTACAACAGTCGCGATGACACTTGGTTTACAATTACAATATAAATCTTACATCAGTTAACACCAAGTTTCGTATCGAGTTAGATAACGTTAATTAGACTTTACTTAATAAAAGGTTTAGTATAGTTATCTAGTTGTCGACTCAGCCTTTAAAAGTAATGTTAAGGCACGCATGTTCCAATAGTTTTAAGCATTAGGGAACGACCATGAGTTCGTGAAATATTTGCATCGGTGCAGTAGAAAGTATTATTGTTCTCTTTCGCTCAAGTCACTTCAATGACACTATCTCGCCCGAGCAGTATGAATTTGCATTGATGATGAAAAGACGAAAACTTTTAGTTTGGGATAAACGAATATAGAAAAGAGAAACTTTGTCCATCAAATATTTGTATTCTTAGCTTTATATGCGACAATATCATCAAGTGCAATTTGAATATTTTTATCATGAAACCCATGGTGAGTTCTCGGATCGACTTTAGTTAGTTAGTTAGGTATAGATAGCTGGAAAGTTAATGTTTCCGTCGATGTTTTTCGCTCGGTCAATATAATGTAAATTTGGTATGTTCTAATTATTTCATGTGTTTACTAGTGTCGGAGGAGAAATTTTAACAGCCTGGTAATAATGCTGATTATGATTGCTTTACGTTGTTACTGTTGCTGCTAGACTTTTATTTAAGTATCTTCCATTTTCTCATTGACCCAGTGATTGACTGTTGGTAGATAATTCTGCCAGATTCGCCGTTTTGTACTCCATTGCGTAATAAGGCGCTCCGCCACAGCAGAGAGGTTAAGCGTTTTATAATTTGATATTATGTTTGCTTGGAGGCGTGGGGTCAAAATATGGCGCAATTTTTGTACTTGTAGTGAGCGAGCGTAGAAGTGTTTTGATAAAGGAAAAAGCTTGGCTTAGGTTAGGTTAACGTTCTGTAGTTCGAAATATCTAGCTTAAACTTAGTTTGTTACCTAGGGGTTAAGTAAGGTTTTATAGACCATCGGGCCCATGACTTTAGTTAAGTTCACCCCGCAATCTTGCACCAAAGTTTTGTATAGTACCCTTCCTGTACCAATTGGGATAGCCATTTCGTTCTTCACATGGTTACATGGACGTAATCTTTAAATAAATGTCTAGCTTGTCTAGACGATCATAGAATTATATTATTTCCTTGTATTTGTACTTTGCTGACGACCGGTCGTAGACTGGTACTTCGCATAACATTGGGGTAAATTAAAGAAATGCAACACCAAAAATATTAATGAAAATGTTGGCTGAATTAGAACAAAGTGACCCGTTCATAGCAGGTTCAAATTGTTATAGAAGTATTTATAACTGAAATAATGGCACGGACAATTTGTAAGCAACTCTGTGACTATTTCTCATGGTTTGACATTTAAGCGCCAGAACTTCTTCAGGATGTTTTCACTTTCCATCATCACAGTCCATTAGATATGTGGTGCCCATTCAATATTAAATTTAATGACATCATTAGGTCCAAAGAAGAAAGAAATGGTGATAAAAATATGTAGTGTTTATTAATTTGTCTATTGTAACATACCTACATCACAATATTTTTTAAAGCTATGCATTTGTTTTTATTACATCGAACATAATGTCTTTGTAAACCGTTAAGCCAATTTACCTTGTCGTATTTATTTATGTGTTAGTTATAATACATTCATGGACAATACCCGTTTGTGGTATACGTAATTATATAGTACCTACTCGTATCTGAGACCTGAGAACACACGATCGTCAAAGACATGCATATTAGAAATGAGAATTATATTTATTTCATACTTTATCTTCATAATTATATTAATTGATCCATTTGTATGGTGATTTATTTTACAAATAAGTAATTTTGGTCCACACTCGAGCCTAGCTCGAAGGAGAGTGCGTAATGGAGCCTCGAGTTAGACCAACGCTGACGATGCGTTCGATACATTTTTCAACACACTTTTTGATATATATAAAAATGTAATGTATAAAACATGCATGTATGATACTCAACTATGTTATAAAACTAAATGCTGTGCAATAAAAAACTTTATGAGCA
This sequence comes from Epinotia bilunana, assembly GCA_947049275.1. Classification (NCBI taxonomy): domain Eukaryota; kingdom Metazoa; phylum Arthropoda; class Insecta; order Lepidoptera; family Tortricidae; genus Epinotia; species Epinotia bilunana. Next base: position 39,650,909 of record OX346253.1, on the reverse strand, counting down.
AGTGTGTTGACATAGTATTATATGCAATCGTTCTATAATGTATGTTTTTTCAGTCGAGTGCCACGTTTAGGCCACGAAGCTTGCTTAATGCGACTGGTCTTTTGACAGTTCCAATATGACGTAAAGAGTGATGTGGCTAGAGCAAATAATAATAATAAAAAAACATTTATTTGCTTAATAATACTCATGTTTACATATAAAATGAGATGCCAGGCGGACCCCAAACTAGGCTGAGCCTGAATCTTGGGACCCTGGAGTGCAATTTGACAACAATATGAAGTTATTCAAGAAATCAGAATGAACTGAAAAGAGGAAAGTAATAACAAGCATTATACCTACATATAAGAACGTATGCGCAAACTGTGTGCATTTGTGCGTTAGTTAATGTGCACGATTGAGTTTTACTTGATAAGAAGTAGGGCCTCCGTGTCACTATATGATAGAGAGACAAGCCACTTTTTCACAACCGCCATAGCGTTACCAATAGAGTAATGTTGAATCTCAAGAACTTTGCAGATCTTATTGTAAATTCGCCGATGCATATAGTCAGGTGAGCGTTTTGCGAATAATGTTCTATAATTAGGAAGAGGGGCTTTAAACACACGTTTGGTCAGGAGCTGCGGAAAAATTGATAGTTTTGTAACTATTGCAAATCGATTGTCATAATATCCGATTACGATTGATGGTGGCTAATAAAAGGAATCAATTGATTGCTGTATAATAATTGTTTTTAGGAAATCAAATAGAGAGCCTATACACTGTCGTCTGCTAAAAAAAATGTCCTGTAAAGGCGTTACGAGTGAACATTTTGCAGAATCAAATATTATGTCGGTTTCGATCGATTCGTGGATCGACGTGATTTCTATTCACAATTATTTAATTCATACCGATTTATTTCTAAATTGTCAGACTCCAATCGATTGAAGCAGCGTAACACTAAATTTGAAAAAAAGTCATAGGACGCAATTGTTCGCATACCGAGTTTTCAATGCTAATTTCTGCACAAATAAACCGTAAAAAAATATTGCAATCATTTTATAAGTGGTAAAAAGAGCGTGCATGGAGATTGAACTTTGTTTCGTAACTCGTAAGCTATTGAAACTATTTCGATGAGTAGTGCCAATTTACGTTATATGGGTGTCGCGATGTGTCAAAAGACCAGTCGCATTTCTCGTAAATTATAGTTCAGTAAAGGCGCCACGTGATTGGTCAATTTTGTTTTAGTTGTCTAAACAGTTGTAAAATGTTGAGTTGGGAGCTCCATAGTAAAAAGTATGTGATTTTAGTTTGGTGTACGAATACTACTCAAACATTAATGTCGACGAGTATAGAAATAATATTATATTACGCCAAGCAGAATCCATTATGTATTGACGGGCGATTTTTTGATATTAACTAGTTTAATTTTCACGGTAGGCGACTACTATGTATGTACTTACTCATAAATATGTCATCAATAAAGAGCCATGTGGCAGTTGTTTTAGGTCGTCATGGTCTCAATATATAAGTGACAGCAAGAGCCACGATCAACCTTGTGTGTTGGCCCTGGAGCGATATTTGACTTTGTTTTTAAAAGCTGGTGACAATGCAAAACTTGTGATATGATTATAAGTATGCAGTTGCGATGCAGTGGCGGGCGATGGGCAACCCGGAACAAAAAAGTAATGAAAGAGTATAGAGTATATAACTATCAGCTTGCCTTAAGCAAGACGGTGGTGTCGGCTTTTATCGCTCCGCCACTGCCGTGATGTGATATCACAAAGCTTCCCATACATGTCTGCTTCAATTTTCAACACTTGATACAGCAAAATTATGCACATCGCCGATATTGTCGCAAGCTGTCAAAACATAAGTCGAATACCGCTCCAGTTTGGTGGCATACTACCTAGACTAAACTAGATTTAAAGTACCTTTCCACAAAGCTGAAGGTTTTGGTTAATCTCTGTCTATCCTAATAACCAGTATTTATTATATATTAAACGACTGTGATTTTTATTATAAACGTAACCTTCTTTCCTGTTGAACAACGATCCCATATCATCAATCCGGTTCAATGTAAAATGAACTTTACTGTAAATCTGGTGAGTAGGTAGTTCCGGAGAGTATCTCAAAACACACAAACTTACACTCTAACCAACGTCGTATAACCAACGTATTATATTGCATGGTAGAGGTTACACGAACACGCAACGTTACAATTTTACAGATAGGTACTTACTTAAAACATGTAAGATATTATTTGAATGTGTTTTTTACACCAACGACTCAAGTTGATTGACATGATTCTTAAGTGGGAAGAATACCTTTGGAATACCACGTACTCGTCCAGACGTGGTGAATAAAATGTCGCCAGGTATTCGATTGAAACAACATTTCATTATAAATAGACAATGCAACTACGCGTCATTGCTCAGAATAATAACAAAATTGCTCGGTTCGGCAAATAATTTTGAAGTAAATTTACTGTAGTTTCGTGAGAATGCTCTCTAGAATGCTCTCTACTACCTAGTAAGGCAACATTCGCACGAATGCTCATCACCCTCCTAGCGTTGTTCCCGGTTGTGCCCTAAAGGAGCCCGGGGTCCGCTTTGACGCCTAGTCCCAAGATTTGGCATAGGCACTAGTTTTACGAAAGCGAATGCCATCTGACCTTCCAACCCAGAGGGAAAACTAGACCTTATAGAGACTAGACCGGTTTCCGCACGATGTTTTCCTTCACCGAAAAGCTAACGGTAAATATGCCGTACATAAGTTCCGAAAAACTCATTGGGACGAGCCGGGATTCGAACCCACGACCGCCGCTTGACAGCCGCATGCCTGCTCATTAAGTACAAGTAAATGCTAAATTATATCAGCACCTTTACCTTTTGGTGGCCCGTATGCTGGCTAGTTACTGGGGTTCAGTACATATAACTATTCCGAAGAATCATTTGTCCGAAAGCGGTCATATTTTTTCCAAATCAAATCAATTATTTATTCTGCAAATATAATAATAACAATAATCTTACACAATAATAATTTAAAATTTTATATAAATATATAGCTTATATAATTTGTTCACCAACTAAATGTCACTAAGTTAATGTAAACAAAACAAAATTGAAATATGACCATTACATTCGATTTAAGATCTGTATCAGCATTAACAAGAAGTTAATGATATTAATTCAGATTCCAGATTTATATTACCGAAAACCATGTTCCCCTGAAGCCCCTGAAGGCATGGCAATTTGCGCTATACCGAGCCGAGCGTAGCGTTTCTACTAGAATCGTAAGCGTCCATAGCGTATAGAAAGAAAGAATTAGTACATTACGTACCTAGGGCGGTGAATTAGTGAATGGCCCAGATCGCAGTTGTTTGTGGCCCGAACCGAAGGTGAGGGCCATAAATATGCGATCTAGGGCTTTACGAATTACCGCCCGTGGTAAGTACACAATTTTACGTCTTCATCTGGCCACAATGCGTGCAAGTTTTACCGTACGCACAGCGTGCGGTATAACTCGCATTGTGGCCAGGTGTGACGTAAAATAATTAATTAGCGTAAAGTTTTTTGTACTTACATATAAAATCATAATCATAATATTAAGCTAAAATTAAGGTCCTCACTAAGCTTAATGTCACGGGAGCGAGCCACAAGACGCGCTCCGTGACGCTGATTTTCTGAGAGGCCATGCAGTAAGAGGCACTGAAAGATTACAACATAAAAGTGACATAGACACATAAAACTAAGTAGGTACTTACAATAAAAAGAAAAATAATAATAATAGGTATTAGAATCGCTTTTAGACTAATATAACTAGGTAGTTAGGCTTATAGTAGGTACTATGGCGTCTGCTTACCATCAGGCAGCCCGTATGCGTGTTTGCCACCGTCGAAGTTTTAAAGAAAAGCGTAGCGGGGAATGGTTTAAAAGATGTAACGAGGCTGAATTCACTTCTGTAACCACTAACGCCATCTGTGGTATTGCAGGAAAACCATCACAATTCCAGTGTTGTATTACTGCTTGTGTGTGTAGTGTTTCTAGAGAACCCACGAGAGCGTTGACTTTAGAAATGTTACAGTCTATAACTTACAGATGGCGCTAACAGCTACGTTCGATACAAAGGGCGTAATAGTACATTACGTATCTAGGGCGGTGAATTTGTAAATGGCCCAGATCGCAGGTGTCTGTGGCCCGAACCGAAGGTGAGGGCCATGGTTCTCTTATTTATCGCCGAAAATCGTATGGCCGATTATCACTTCCCAACTCACGCTTCGCGTAATTTTATTTCGCCGAACGTTCATTTCCCAACTTAGCAAATTTATTTGCTTTATTTGCCAACTTAACAGTTACCAACTCAACATGTGGTCTGTGTTTTATAATGTCATTTTTCAAAACGCCTACTTTCATGTTGTATAATGTTTTAGTTGGTTGTTTATTGTTTACCAAATGTTTTATTGAGTGTTTGTGTTGCGAATAGGGTTGCCATGTGGAAGAATTAAATGTCCGGATAAAAATCCTGACATCACCCTATAAATCCTGACATTCCTTGTAACAGAGATTTGGTCCTTTCATTCATTAAAACTGTGTAAACTTCGTAATATATATTTCATGTAAACTTTTTTTTGAGCTCATTCCTTAAAATCCTGACACTTGCCAAGTCCGGCCGCAATCCGGACAAAGGGTCAAAAATCCTGACATGTCCGGATAAATCCTGACGTATGGCAACCCTAGTTGCGAACAAGTATTTCCGCTCTTTTATAAAAAAAATAACCTTCTAACCTATCCCCGATCCGAGCCGGTTTTGCCACTAAGTCCCTGCTGTTCCTGTTGCCGTTGTTCTTTGAAAAACTTGAGCGGTTCGTTTCTGTTGTTGATGTAGAATTACTTGTTATCATCCCTAGTTAGTTTGTTTTGAATTTTATGAATTTTGTAAAATCCCTGTTGTCACATTTTTATTTATAAATGTAATATTTCCAAGCAAAGAATATGCTAGTATCTTTTCTTATTTGTTTCTTGCCTAATTTATGAAAAGGGAACTGTTGCATCAACTAAACGTTATTCGTCCAAGAGTTGTTCGACCAAGTGAAAGATTTGACAAATGATGAATCTGCCAAAAGTGTAAAGGCGTTATAATATAATAATCCGCTTTATAATAAATAATAATTCTGCGAATTAAAAAGTTGTCATATAAAATTTTGGTAATCGTTAGTTGTCAAAGTGAATCGTCGGCGAAACGTAAGTCGGCAAATGAAATTCGGCCAAAAAAAGTTCTGCAAAAAGGCAGAACACCGAGGGCCACAAATATGCGATCTGGGGCTTTACGAATTACCGCCCGTGGTGAGTACACAATTTTACGTCTTCATCTGGCCACAATGCGAGTTTTACCGTACGCGCAGCGTGCAGTAAAACTCGCATTATGGCCAGGTGTGACGTAAAAGTCATACGCATTTGGCATTAACGTAGGTAGGTACATACTCGTACCTAATTATATAGAATTAAATGAAGCATGCATTATTGTCTTTTTGTATAGATTTATCTTGAATATTATAGAGTAAATGAACCAAAATAAAGATAAAAACATTTATTAATATTTGTTCTGTATTTTCAGAAGCTAGTTAAGGTACCTATCATTTTTTTGATTTATGAAATTTGGTTGTATTTTGTTTTAAGGTAACTATTTAATTGATAATATGTCTGTCACATACAGTGCGACAATGGAGCAACACGTCTGAGCGGCTGTGAGGGTGAGTCTGCGGTATAGCCAGACCAGAGCTCCGTCTCTGTCGCAATTGCTAGTTCGAGCGATAGAGAGGGAGATACACGAACGAAGTTTGTTTTCATTTCGCGGTAGCCCCTCAGAATCCGGTAATCCGTTAAAGGGCCGCCGGCGTTATGTTATGACATTTTATATTTCCAACCTGGAGCATAGGTGTTTATGACAAATGCTTCATAAACTCTTTTTATGTGAACAACAATATAAAAGTGACTAAAATATGTCCAAGAACACATTTATTCAGACAAACAGATAGCCTTTACTAAATCAAGACATAAAGACGAAATAAATAGAATTATCAATTTAACATGGAATAAATTCTGGAGCTGTAAAGAAGTACTTAAATCTAACCTTTCTGTCAAACTTAAGAGAAAAGTCCTAGAATCCTGTATAACTACCACGTTTTTCCAAAACCCTAAAACGGCTTTTATTGTATTTTAATATCTCTCATTTTCAATTTTACTCCATCCCCATAAAAACTTTCAACCAGGAGGGTGAAATTTTCAAAAATCCCTTCTTAATTCCCTACTTACATTATACATATAAACTTACTATTGTGAAAAAAACAGCTTTCTAGGTTCAGCGGTTTGGGCTGGGCGTTGATTTAAGTCAGTCCGTCAGTCCGTCAATCAGGACTTTTACGTTTATTAATAAACTAGTTCTTTGTTGCTCCCCCTCAATTTACTCACAAATCTGATGACACCGAAAATCAGATGAACACTGTTCAACGTGCTACTTACGAGTGGCCGTTCTTCCAAGAGCCACCGCCACCGCCACCGCCACCGCTGGAGCGCACAATACTTTAGCATTCGAATGGCGAGTTGTTCTAGATAATCAGACGTGAGGAGATATCAAATTAAAATGAAATACTTAGTTCCCGAATAGAGGTCCTAGCCGGTAAATAATGAGCGGGTGAATAGTTGCCGAGTTATGCAAGGGAAGGGTACAACTATTTGAATGTCCTCCATAAACTCCGGTGACACGGATCCCCGACTTAGTCTGGATGACTTACAAATGTCACTTTTAGTTAGCGCTTAAAGTTGTAAGTACTGCGAATGACTTTTACCGACATTCAAAAAAGGAGTTCGTTTGTTGTTTTCTTATTTCTTTCTTTCTAAATCGGTCGAGCCCTTTAAGTGTGATTGAGCAACACACATCTAAACATGCAAACTTTTCCATTAATATCATACTAACTTCTGCCCGCGACTCCATCCGCGTGGGACTCGTCTATCCGCTCACTTGATTTCGGATTTTAAAAAAGGTAGTCTAAATTGCTTTAAATTCCTCCTTTTTTTCCCCTTGAGGGTGGAGTTTTCAAAAATCCATTCTTAATGGATACTTACGTTATTTAAACTACCAATTGTGAAAAAACAGCTTTCTAGGTTCAACGGTTTGGGCTGGGCGTTGATTTAAGTGAGTGAGTCAGTCAGTCGGACTTTCCCGCTTATATATCGCTCGATGGTTTATGCAGTGGTCAACTAATTCGGTTTACCTTTTGGTAAGAATACACCAAAGCTTATGGACGCTTGTGACTCCAGAAGAACCTCAAACGATACAGTAAAGGTGGGCTGCACCTAACCGTCTGTAATCGTAAGTGGTGTTCGATAGAATCTGATTGTACGGAAGGTTGACCAGTTTGTATGGAATGACGGAATGATAGCTGCCGGCGCCATATATAACTCGCTGCTGTAAGTTGGACCATGAATCTCTACGGATATTCACCCTTTACTTGGTTAGCTGGTGCTGCTAAATGTAATCGTCCACTACTCGCTGCTGTAAGTTGGACCATGAATCTCTACGGATATTCACCCTTTACTTGGTTAGCTGGTGCTGCTAAATGTAATCGTCCACTACTCGCTGCTGTAAGTTGGACCATGAATCTCTACGGATATTCACCCTTTACTTGGTTAGCTGGTGCTGCTAAATGTAATCGTCCACTACTCGCTGCTGTAAGTTGGACCATGAATCTCTACGGATATTCACCCTTTACTTGGTTAGCTGCTGCTGCTAAATGTAATCGTCCACTACTCGCTGCTGTAAGTTGGACCATGAATCTCTACGGATATTCACCCTTTACTTGGTTAGCTGGTGCTGCTAAATGTAATCGTCCACTACTCGCTGCTGTAAGTTGGACCATGAATCTCTACGGATATTCACCCTTTACTTGGTTAGCTGGTGCTGCTAAATGTAATCGTCCACTACTCGCTGCTGTAAGTTGGACCATGAATCTCTACGGATATTCACCCTTTACTTGGTTAGCTGGTGCTGCTAAATGTAATCGTCCACTACTCGCTGCTGTAAGTTGGACCATGAATCTCTACGGATATTCACCCTTTACTTGGTTAGCTGGTGCTGCTAAATGTAATCGTCCACTACTCGCTGCTGTAAGTTGGACCATGAATCTCTACGGATATTCACCCTTTACTTGGTTAGCTGGTGCTGCTAAATGTAATCGTCCACTACTCGCTGCTGTAAGTTGGACCATGAATCTCTACGGATATTCACCCTTTACTTGGTTAGCTGGTGCTGCTAAATGTAATCGTCCACTACTCGCTGCTGTAAGTTGGACCATGAATCTCTACGGATATTCATCCTTTACTTGGTTAGCTGGTGCTGCTAAATGTAATCGTCCACTACTCGCTGCTGTAAGTTGGACAGTGAATCTCTACGGATATTCACCCTTTACTTGGTTAGCTGGTGCTGCTAAATGTAATCGTCCACTACTCGCTGCTGTAAGTTGGACCATGAATCTCTACGGATATTCACCCTTTACTTGGTTAGCTGGTGCTGCTAAATGTAATCGTCCACTACTCGCTGCTGTAAGTTGGACCATGAATCTCTACGGATATTCACCCTTTACTTGGTTAGCTGCTGCTGCTAAATGTAATCGTCCACTACTCGCTGCTGTAAGTTGGACCATGAATCTCTACGGATATTCACCCTTTACTTGGTTAGCTGGTGCTGCTAAATGTAATCGTCCACTACTCGCTGCTGTAAGTTGGACCATGAATCTCTACGGATATTCACCCTTTACTTGGTTAGCTGGTGCTGCTAAATGTAATCGTCCACTACTCGCTGCTGTAAGTTGGACCATGAATCTCTACGGATATTCATCCTTTACTTGGTTAGCTGGTGCTGCTAAATGTAATCGTCCACTACTCGCTGCTGTAAGTTGGACCATGAATCTCTACGGATATTCACCCTTTACTTGGTTAGCTGGTGCTGCTAAATGTAATCGTCCACTACTCGCTGCTGTAAGTTGGACCATGAATCTCTACGGATATTCACCCTTTACTTGGTTAGCTGGTGCTGCTAAATGTAATCGTCCACTACTCGCTGCTGTAAGTTGGACCATGAATCTCTACGGATATTCACCCTTTACTTGGTTAGCTGCTGCTGCTAAATGTAATCGTCCACTACTCGCTGCTGTAAGTTGGACCATGAATCTCTACGGATATTCACCCTTTACTTGGTTAGCTGGTGCTGCTAAATGTAATCGTCCACTACTCGCTGCTGTAAGTTGGACCATGAATCTCTACGGATATTCACCCTTTACTTGGTTAGCTGGTGCTGCTAAATGTAATCGTCCACTACTCGCTGCTGTAAGTTGGACCATGAATCTCTACGGATATTCATCCTTTACTTGGTTAGCTGGTGCTGCTAAATGTAATCGTCCACTACTCGCTGCTGTAAGTTGGACCATGAATCTCTACGGATATTCACCCTTTACTTGGTTAGCTGGTGCTGCTAAATGTAATCGTCCACTACTCGCTGCTGTAAGTTGGACCATGAATCTCTACGGATATTCACCCTTTACTTGGTTAGCTGGTGCTGCTAAATGTAATCGTCCACTACTCGCTGCTGTAAGTTGGACCATGAATCTCTACGGATATTCACCCTTTACTTGGTTAGCTGGTGCTGCTAAATGTAATCGTCCACTACTCGCTGCTGTAAGTTGGACCATGAATCTCTACGGATATTCATCCTTTACTTGGTTAGCTGGTGCTGCTAAATGTAATCGTCCACTACTCGCTGCTGTAAGTTGGACCATGAATCTCTACGGATATTCACCCTTTACTTGGTTAGCTGGTGCTGCTAAATGTAATCGTCCACTACTCGCTGCTGTAAGTTGGACCATGAATCTCTACGGATATTCACCCTTTACTTGGTTAGCTGGTGCTGCTAAATGTAATCGTCCACTACTCGCTGCTGTAAGTTGGACCATGAATCTCTACGGATATTCACCCTTTACTTGGTTAGCTGGTGCTGCTAAATGTAATCGTCCACTACTCGCTGCTGTAAGTTGGACCATGAATCTCTACGGATATTCACCCTTTACTTGGTTAGCTGGTGCTGCTAAATGTAATCGTCCACTACTCGCTGCTGTAAGTTGGACCATGAATCTCTACGGATATTCACCCTTTACTTGGTTAGCTGCTGCTGCTAAATGTAATCGTCCACTACTCGCTGCTGTAAGTTGGACCATGAATCTCTACGGATATTCACCCTTTACTTGGTTAGCTGGTGCTGCTAAATGTAATCGTCCACTACTCGCTGCTGTAAGTTGGACCATGAATCTCTACGGATATTCACCCTTTACTTGGTTAGCTGGTGCTGCTAAATGTAATCGTCCACTACTCGCTGCTGTAAGTTGGACCATGAATCTCTACGGATATTCACCCTTTACTTGGTTAGCTGGTGCTGCTAAATGTAATCGTCCACTACTCGCTGCTGTAAGTTGGACCATGAATCTCTACGGATATTCATCCTTTACTTGGTTAGCTGGTGCTGCTAAATGTAATCGTCCACTACTCGCTGCTGTAAGTTGGACCATGAATCTCTACGGATATTCACCCTTTACTTGGTTAGCTGGTGCTGCTAAATGTAATCGTCCACTACTCGCTGCTGTAAGTTGGACCATGAATCTCTACGGATATTCACCCTTTACTTGGTTAGCTGCTGCTGCTAAATGTAATCGTCCACTACTCGCTGCTGTAAGTTGGACCATGAATCTCTACGGATATTCACCCTTTACTTGGTTAGTTGGTGCTGCTAAATGTAATCGTCCACTACTCGCTGCTGTAAGTTGGACCATGAATCTCTACGGATATTCACCCTTTACTTGGTTAGCTGGTGCTGCTAAATGTAATCGTCCACTACTCGCTGCTGTAAGTTGGACCATGAATCTCTACGGATATTCACCCTTTACTTGGTTAGCTGCTGCTGCTAAATGTAATCGTCCACTACTCGCTGCTGTAAGTTGGACCATGAATCTCTACGGATATTCACCCTTTACTTGGTTAGCTGGTGCTGCTAAATGTAATCGTCCACTACTCGCTGCTGTAAGTTGGACCATGAATCTCTACGGATATTCACCCTTTACTTGGTTAGCTGGTGCTGCTAAATGTAATCGTCCACTACTCGCTGCTGTAAGTTGGACCATGAATCTCTACGGATATTCACCCTTTACTTGGTTAGCTGCTGCTGCTAAATGTAATCGTCCACTACTCGCTGCTGTAAGTTGGACCATGAATCTCTACGGATATTCACCCTTTACTTGGTTAGCTGGTGCTGCTAAATGTAATCGTCCACTACTCGCTGCTGTAAGTTGGACCATGAATCTCTACGGATATTCACCCTTTACTTGGTTAGCTGGTGCTGCTAAATGTAATCGTCCACTACTCGCTGCTGTAAGTTGGACCATGAATCTCTACGGATATTCACCCTTTACTTGGTTAGCTGGTGCTGCTAAATGTAATCGTCCACTACTCGCTGCTGTAAGTTGGACCATGAATCTCTACGGATATTCACCCTTTACTTGGTTAGCTGGTGCTGCTAAATGTAATCGTCCACTACTCGCTGCTGTAAGTTGGACAGTGAATCTCTACGGATATTCACCCTTTACTTGGTTAGCTGGTGCTGCTAAATGTAATCGTCCACTACTCGCTGCTGTAAGTTGGACCATGAATCTCTACGGATATTCACCCTTTACTTGGTTAGCTGGTGCTGCTAAATGTAATCGTCCACTACTCGCTGCTGTAAGTTGGACCATGAATCTCTACGGATATTCACCCTTTACTTGGTTAGCTGCTGCTGCTAAATGTAATCGTCCACTACTCGCTGCTGTAAGTTGGACCATGAATCTCTACGGATATTCACCCTTTACTTGGTTAGCTGGTGCTGCTAAATGTAATCGTCCACTACTCGCTGCTGTAAGTTGGACCATGAATCTCTACGGATATTCACCCTTTACTTGGTTAGCTGGTGCTGCTAAATGTAATCGTCCACTACTCGCTGCTGTAAGTTGGACCATGAATCTCTACGGATATTCATCCTTTACTTGGTTAGCTGGTGCTGCTAAATGTAATCGTCCACTACTCGCTGCTGTAAGTTGGACCATGAATCTCTACGGATATTCACCCTTTACTTGGTTAGCTGGTGCTGCTAAATGTAATCGTCCACTACTCGCTGCTGTAAGTTGGACCATGAATCTCTACGGATATTCACCCTTTACTTGGTTAGCTGGTGCTGCTAAATGTAATCGTCCACTACTCGCTGCTGTAAGTTGGACCATGAATCTCTACGGATATTCACCCTTTACTTGGTTAGCTGCTGCTGCTAAATGTAATCGTCCACTACTCGCTGCTGTAAGTTGGACCATGAATCTCTACGGATATTCACCCTTTACTTGGTTAGCTGGTGCTGCTAAATGTAATCGTCCACTACTCGCTGCTGTAAGTTGGACCATGAATCTCTACGGATATTCACCCTTTACTTGGTTAGCTGGTGCTGCTAAATGTAATCGTCCACTACTCGCTGCTGTAAGTTGGACCATGAATCTCTACGGATATTCACCCTTTACTTGGTTAGCTGGTGCTGCTAAATGTAATCGTCCACTACTCGCTGCTGTAAGTTGGACCATGAATCTCTACGGATATTCACCCTTTACTTGGTTAGCTGGTGCTGCTAAATGTAATCGTCCACTACTCGCTGCTGTAAGTTGGACCATGAATCTCTACGGATATTCACCCTTTACTTGGTTAGCTGGTGCTGCTAAATGTAATCGTCCACTACTCGCTGCTGTAAGTTGGACCATGAATCTCTACGGATATTCACCCTTTACTTGGTTAGCTGCTGCTGCTAAATGTAATCGTCCACTACTCGCTGCTGTAAGTTGGACCATGAATCTCTACGGATATTCACCCTTTACTTGGTTAGCTGGTGCTGCTAAATGTAATCGTCCACTACTCGCTGCTGTAAGTTGGACCATGAATCTCTACGGATATTCACCCTTTACTTGGTTAGCTGGTGCTGCTAAATGTAATCGTCCACTACTCGCTGCTGTAAGTTGGACCATGAATCTCTACGGATATTCACCCTTTACTTGGTTAGCTGGTGCTGCTAAATGTAATCGTCCACTACTCGCTGCTGTAAGTTGGACCATGAATCTCTACGGATATTCACCCTTTACTTGGTTAGCTGGTGCTGCTAAATGTAATCGTCCACTACTCGCTGCTGTAAGTTGGACCATGAATCTCTACGGATATTCACCCTTTACTTGGTTAGCTGGTGCTGCTAAATGTAATCGTCCACTACTCGCTGCTGTAAGTTGGACCATGAATCTCTACGGATATTCACCCTTTACTTGGTTAGCTGGTGCTGCTAAATGTAATCGTCCACTACTCGCTGCTGTAAGTTGGACCATGAATCTCTACGGATATTCATCCTTTACTTGGTTAGCTGGTGCTGCTAAATGTAATCGTCCACTACTCGCTGCTGTAAGTTGGACAGTGAATCTCTACGGATATTCACCCTTTACTTGGTTAGCTGGTGCTGCTAAATGTAATCGTCCACTACTCGCTGCTGTAAGTTGGACCATGAATCTCTACGGATATTCACCCTTTACTTGGTTAGCTGGTGCTGCTAAATGTAATCGTCCACTACTCGCTGCTGTAAGTTGGACCATGAATCTCTACGGATATTCACCCTTTACTTGGTTAGCTGCTGCTGCTAAATGTAATCGTCCACTACTCGCTGCTGTAAGTTGGACCATGAATCTCTACGGATATTCACCCTTTACTTGGTTAGCTGGTGCTGCTAAATGTAATCGTCCACTACTCGCTGCTGTAAGTTGGACCATGAATCTCTACGGATATTCACCCTTTACTTGGTTAGCTGGTGCTGCTAAATGTAATCGTCCACTACTCGCTGCTGTAAGTTGGACCATGAATCTCTACGGATATTCATCCTTTACTTGGTTAGCTGGTGCTGCTAAATGTAATCGTCCACTACTCGCTGCTGTAAGTTGGACCATGAATCTCTACGGATATTCACCCTTTACTTGGTTAGCTGGTGCTGCTAAATGTAATCGTCCACTACTCGCTGCTGTAAGTTGGACCATGAATCTCTACGGATATTCACCCTTTACTTGGTTAGCTGGTGCTGCTAAATGTAATCGTCCACTACTCGCTGCTGTAAGTTGGACCATGAATCTCTACGGATATTCACCCTTTACTTGGTTAGCTGCTGCTGCTAAATGTAATCGTCCACTACTCGCTGCTGTAAGTTGGACCATGAATCTCTACGGATATTCACCCTTTACTTGGTTAGCTGGTGCTGCTAAATGTAATCGTCCACTACTCGCTGCTGTAAGTTGGACCATGAATCTCTACGGATATTCACCCTTTACTTGGTTAGCTGGTGCTGCTAAATGTAATCGTCCACTACTCGCTGCTGTAAGTTGGACCATGAATCTCTACGGATATTCATCCTTTACTTGGTTAGCTGGTGCTGCTAAATGTAATCGTCCACTACTCGCTGCTGTAAGTTGGACCATGAATCTCTACGGATATTCACCCTTTACTTGGTTAGCTGGTGCTGCTAAATGTAATCGTCCACTACTCGCTGCTGTAAGTTGGACCATGAATCTCTACGGATATTCACCCTTTACTTGGTTAGCTGGTGCTGCTAAATGTAATCGTCCACTACTCGCTGCTGTAAGTTGGACCATGAATCTCTACGGATATTCACCCTTTACTTGGTTAGCTGGTGCTGCTAAATGTAATCGTCCACTACTCGCTGCTGTAAGTTGGACCATGAATCTCTACGGATATTCATCCTTTACTTGGTTAGCTGGTGCTGCTAAATGTAATCGTCCACTACTCGCTGCTGTAAGTTGGACCATGAATCTCTACGGATATTCACCCTTTACTTGGTTAGCTGGTGCTGCTAAATGTAATCGTCCACTACTCGCTGCTGTAAGTTGGACCATGAATCTCTACGGATATTCACCCTTTACTTGGTTAGCTGGTGCTGCTAAATGTAATCGTCCACTACTCGCTGCTGTAAGTTGGACCATGAATCTCTACGGATATTCACCCTTTACTTGGTTAGCTGGTGCTGCTAAATGTAATCGTCCACTACTCGCTGCTGTAAGTTGGACCATGAATCTCTACGGATATTCACCCTTTACTTGGTTAGCTGGTGCTGCTAAATGTAATCGTCCACTACTCGCTGCTGTAAGTTGGACCATGAATCTCTACGGATATTCACCCTTTACTTGGTTAGCTGCTGCTGCTAAATGTAATCGTCCACTACTCTCTGCTGTAAGTTGGACCATGAATCTCTACGGATATTCACCCTTTACTTGGTTAGCTGGTGCTGCTAAATGTAATCGTCCACTACTCGCTGCTGTAAGTTGGACCATGAATCTCTACGGATATTCACCCTTTACTTGGTTAGCTGGTGCTGCTAAATGTAATCGTCCACTACTCGCTGCTGTAAGTTGGACCATGAATCTCTACGGATATTCACCCTTTACTTGGTTAGCTGGTGCTGCTAAATGTAATCGTCCACTACTCGCTGCTGTAAGTTGGACCATGAATCTCTACGGATATTCATCCTTTACTTGGTTAGCTGGTGCTGCTAAATGTAATCGTCCACTACTCGCTGCTGTAAGTTGGACCATGAATCTCTACGGATATTCACCCTTTACTTGGTTAGCTGGTGCTGCTAAATGTAATCGTCCACTACTCGCTGCTGTAAGTTGGACCATGAATCTCTACGGATATTCACCCTTTACTTGGTTAGCTGCTGCTGCTAAATGTAATCGTCCACTACTCGCTGCTGTAAGTTGGACCATGAATCTCTACGGATATTCACCCTTTACTTGGTTAGTTGGTGCTGCTAAATGTAATCGTCCACTACTCGCTGCTGTAAGTTGGACCATGAATCTCTACGGATATTCACCCTTTACTTGGTTAGCTGGTGCTGCTAAATGTAATCGTCCACTACTCGCTGCTGTAAGTTGGACCATGAATCTCTACGGATATTCACCCTTTACTTGGTTAGCTGCTGCTGCTAAATGTAATCGTCCACTACTCGCTGCTGTAAGTTGGACCATGAATCTCTACGGATATTCACCCTTTACTTGGTTAGCTGGTGCTGCTAAATGTAATCGTCCACTACTCGCTGCTGTAAGTTGGACCATGAATCTCTACGGATATTCACCCTTTACTTGGTTAGCTGGTGCTGCTAAATGTAATCGTCCACTACTCGCTGCTGTAAGTTGGACCATGAATCTCTACGGATATTCACCCTTTACTTGGTTAGCTGCTGCTGCTAAATGTAATCGTCCACTACTCGCTGCTGTAAGTTGGACCATGAATCTCTACGGATATTCACCCTTTACTTGGTTAGCTGGTGCTGCTAAATGTAATCGTCCACTACTCGCTGCTGTAAGTTGGACCATGAATCTCTACGGATATTCACCCTTTACTTGGTTAGCTGGTGCTGCTAAATGTAATCGTCCACTACTCGCTGCTGTAAGTTGGACCATGAATCTCTACGGATATTCACCCTTTACTTGGTTAGCTGGTGCTGCTAAATGTAATCGTCCACTACTCGCTGCTGTAAGTTGGACCATGAATCTCTACGGATATTCACCCTTTACTTGGTTAGCTGGTGCTGCTAAATGTAATCGTCCACTACTCGCTGCTGTAAGTTGGACCATGAATCTCTACGGATATTCATCCTTTACTTGGTTAGCTGGTGCTGCTAAATGTAATCGTCCACTACTCGCTGCTGTAAGTTGGACCATGAATCTCTACGGATATTCACCCTTTACTTGGTTAGCTGCTGCTGCTGAATGTAATTGTCCACTACTCGCTGCTTTAAGTTGTGGCCGCGTCCTGTATGTCTTGTACACTTGGTTGACCAAAAAAAGCTACGATAAAGGAGGCACTACTTTGACGACCTCTGTAGCCTCGTTGGTAGTGACCCTTCCTACGAAGCTGGAGGTCCCGGGTTCGAATCCCCGTAAGGTTATTTTTGATGATGAGGACGAATATTTGTTCCAACTTTGGCACCGTCTGCCAAGTACTTTCGGCCACTTCAGGACTGACAGACTTAGGTTTACTCTCTCTACGATTAAATGGCTAAATGATGGCACGTGTCTTGTACCTACTGGTGTCACATGACGTAAATTTTGACTGGAAGTGAAGGATTTTCAAACTTTCGGGCAATTTATTTTTCTTGCTCAGCACAATTTTCTCGGCCTGCTGCCATGCATTATATCATGTTGTCATGAGACGTAGGTGTATTGGAAGTGGCCTACGGTCTATAAGTGGTAGGTATAACTCAAATATGAAGACGCCCAGGGAAATGCTGCTTGCTTGAATGCTTGTTTCGTAGTTAAATTACAATGTACATTTCCAATAATGCAAGCATGCACTCAATGTGGGTACATTGCGTTAGCTTTGCCGTAAACTTTGTACAGTTTATGGGTGGTAAAGTATACACGGTCGTTTTCGAGCAAAACGGTACATTTTAAACTATAGCCAATTACAAAGGAAGAGTTAAAAGTCGACTGTACTCGACTTTTAAGAGTTTAATAGTAAGTCCCTGGGCGACCGAACTCTGCTCGGGTAAAATAGAGAAAATACGGAGAAAACCAATTTCCCCAGACATGAGACCTAGCTAGATCAATTTTTCGCCCCTATAAACCCCTGTGTTCCAAATTTCATCGAAATCGTTGAGAATCGTTAACGAGAACGTGTATGATATATATATACATATATATATATATATGAGCGAGCAATATTTATATATATATATATATAAATAAATATGGCTCGTTTATTGATTAATAGTATAGAAATAGGGTAGAGAAATACATTTACAGGATTACCAATATCTGTGCAAAGTCGCCTTCATTCAAATATAAGGATTGCTATAGTAGGTTCTTAGATGTGTGACACAAAATTGGCAGAAATTATCCCTCATTAAACCCTAATAGTTTTTAATAGAATCGACACGAAGGGCGCATATCCAGAGATATATTGAAGAGATTTGCGAAGCTGAGATGACACCTAGCTGCCAAGTACTTGTGCAAGGTTTCAAACATAATAATATGATTTTCCCCCGCTTTGAGTTATTTTTTAGGGTTTCGTATTTAACAAAGAATAGTTTCGCCATGTTCGTTTGTCCGCCCGTCTGCGGCTTAGTTCAGTGACCCTTACTACTAGAAAGCTGTAATCCGGCATGGGTATATAAATCAATCACACTGCTAGCGAAACAATAGAACATAGTCATGATTTTTTATGATACCTTCCCTGTAGGTTCAGTGCGGAGGTAATTTTTGTTTCTCGTCAAACCCATAGTGGGTTAGGTATCGTTAGAGAGCTTGTTCAAAAATATTATGGAAAAATCATTCAACTAAGTGATCCGTTTGCGTGATATTGGGCTTTAAAGCCCTAGTTTATGTTCGAGTCAAGTATCCGGCATCTTGCCGGCTAAATGGCTGCTCCTGGGAACGTGAAAATGGCAGCAGTATATATGTAACATAATGAATTTGAAAGGAACTATCACGGCTAAGTTGCCACAATTAGTTGCCGAGTAATACGCAACCGCATCATTTAGTTCGCGCGGGTGAAGATAACAAAGACCCGACACGTACTTGGCCGGTTTTTAGCGAATGTGTTTATAGAGAACACATTCATGTATATATTTACCTGCTCTGCAAAGCAAAGAATATAGGCACTTTCTGGCTTTTAAATAAAATTGGTGCAAAGCTAGTGTAAAGCGACTTAATATCCCGTTAACATTGGCAGTTTCTGAATAGATAGCGGCGGTGGAGTGACAAACACTGTGAGCCTAAGCCGGCCGTCCTTAATTAAACTCCTCAATACCGCTTTATGCCACTTTTTGCCTACATTTACTGAAATCCACTTTACGGATTATGGAGTTAGATATTTTGCAGTTGCTTTGATTACTTTTAAGCATTTTATGGAACAATTTGTCGGTTTGGGTAAAGTATGTTTTTTTTTCACCAGCGATTTAGGTACATACATCGATTAAAACCTTACACATACATAGATTAGCATTTATTCCCAAAATGGGTAGGCAGAGCACATGAGACGTATGTTCCAGTGCCACTTTTTGCATAAATGTGGGTATAAAAGATCGACAAATGGGATATCGCAGTGATAGGTTGCTAGCCCGTCGCCTACAACACACTTCAACCTCACTTAGCCGACCTTTACGACACCCTCGGGAAGAATGGCGGTGATGAAATCCCAACCCGACACCACACGGGGGCTATACTTATAGTTGACAAATACAATTAAATAGGTGCAAAACATTCCAAGCGCTTTTTTAATTTAATATTAGAAATATTTTTTAGAAGATTGAATGTTTGTTATTCAATCACGCCTAAACCGTCGAACGTATTGAGGCGAACTGTGGTATACAAATAGTCCATAGCTTGGATTAAAACATCACACTTTATGCCCAAAATCATCCCTCAAAGGCATGAAATCTGAGTGAAAGTTGACACGCGACTTTACGCAAACAAACACGCGGACAAGAGCTAACTAAAACTAGAATTAATTAAATTGTTTATTGCTATCATCAATCATACATTTATGAAAAGATAATTTAAACAGCGTCCATATTTAGTGGTGCGGCACTTATACGTGGTTTGTAAAGCCGATACGGGACAGCCACGCGCCACGACCGCAATGTCCTGCCCGGAGGTGAAATTACAGGGACAGCCACGCGCCACGACCGCAATGTCCTGCCCGGAGGTGAAATTACAGGGACAGCCACGCGCCACGACCGCAATATCCTACCCGGAGGTGAAATTACAGGGACAGCCACGCGCCACGACCACAATGTCCAGCCCGGAGGTGAAATTACAGGGACAGCCACACGCCTCGAGTGCAATGTCCTGCCCGGAGGTGAAATTACAGGGACAGCCACGCGCCACGACCGCAATGTCCTGCCCGGAGGTGAAATTACAGGGACAGCCACGCGCCACGACCGCAATATCCTACCCGGAGGTGAAATTACAGGGACAGCCACGCGCCACGACCACAATGTCCAGCCCGGAGGTGAAATTACAGGGACAGCCACACGCCTCGAGTGCAATGTCCTGCCCGGAGGTGAAATTACAGGGACAGCCACGCGCCACGACCGCAATGTCCTGCCCGGAGGTGAAATTACAGGGACAGCCACACGCCACGAGTGCAATGTCCCGCCCGGAGGTGAAATTACAGGGACAGCCACGCGCCACGACCGTAATGTCCTGCCCGGAGGTGAAATTACAGGGACAGCCGTGCGCCACGAGCGCAATGTCCTGCCCGGAGGTGAAATTGCAGGGACAGCCACGCGCCACGACCGCAATGTCCTGCCCGGAGGTGAAATTACAGGGACAGCCAGGCGCCACGACCGCAATGTCCTGCCCGGAGGTGAAATTACAGGGACAGCCACGCGCCACGAACCCAATGTTAGCCTCGATGAAGCTCGGTGTGCTCATCAGATCGAGACAGTATTTCACGCCGGCTCACCGCCTACAGCTCTATAAGGCGCAGGTCCGTCCACATATGGAATACTGTTGTCATCTGTGGGCAGGGGCTCCTCAGTACCAACTCCTCTCTCTAGACCGCATTCAACGGAGAGCGATTCGAATTGTCGGCTGCCAGCGTGTTTCCGATCGGCTTGATCCCTTAGCACTGCGTAGAGATGTAGCCTCGCTTTGCATTTTCTACCGCATGTACAATGGGGAGTGTTCCGAAAAATTGATCGGATTAATCCCCGCCGCATCCTTCCGCCATCGCCCTACGCGAACGCTTTTCCATTCTCACCACGTAGATGGTTGGCAGTCCTCAACTGTGCGTTTCTCCCGAAACTTTCTGCCTCGCACAGCCAAACTCTGGAATGAATTGTCGCCTGCGGTATTTCCGGACCGTTACAACCTTCAAGCCTTGGTTGGTTGGAAAGAGGCTCGGATCGTACCAGTTTATAAGAAGGGTGACGAAGCTTGCGTCCAGAATTTTCGTCCGATCTCCATCCTGTCCTGCTTTTCAAAAATATTTGAGTCCCTTATAAAACCTGTGCTGTTAGGAATAGCTGAAACTTGCATATCAGACCATCAACATGGCTTCAGACCTGGTCGTTCAGTAATGTCGAACCTAGTGCCTTTTGTTTCTGACATATGTGAGCTAGTTGATAAAGGATCAGAGGTGGATACTATCTACACTGATTTTAGCAGCGCCTTCGACAAAGTCGATCATTTGATTCTATTAAAGAAGCTTAGCCATTTTGGCGTGGGTGGCAATTGGCTGGGTTGGTTCGCATCGTATCTCACCAAAAGACCTCAAAACGTCGTTGTTCATGGCTACAAATCGGAAACATACTATGCTGAATCTGGGGTTCCACAAGGATCGCATTTGGGCCCAGTGCTCTTCTTAATGTTCATTGATGACATTACGAACCACATTAAGCACTCAAAGTATTCGCTCTATACAGATGACTTAAAAATTTACAAATCTGTGGCCTGTGAATCAGATGCAAGAATGATCCAGAACGATTTAAACAATATAGTTTCCTGGTGCTATATTAATAATATGACTCTCAACCCGAATAAGTGCTTTTTCATAAAATACAGCCGTAAGAAAAAACCACTTGTGACAAAATACGAGATAGGCGGTGTTGAGCTATCAGAAGTGACTGAAATCAGAGATCTAGGTGTAATACTTGATAGTCAACTTAAATTTCATGCTCACGTAGACTCAATAGTAAAAAAGGCCGCACAGATGCTCGGTTTCCTGAGAAGAAACTCCTGCGACTTTAACCAACAGAAAACGAAAATTATCCTATATAACACTGGTACGCAGCCATCTCGAAACCGCCTCGATTGTTTGGAGTCCTTTCTATCAGGTTCACTCGCAACGGGTTGAGAGCATACAAAGGGCGTTCACAAGATACCTTGCATTTGGTACTCGTGGCTTTTCACACAGAAATACCTATAACAGTCGTCTTGCTAAGTTTAACATGGACAGCTTGCGAGATCGGCGGCGAATGTTGGATTTTAGTTTCCTGCACAAGGTAGTTAATGGGCAAATAAAATGTATCAATCTGTTGGAAAGAGTCTCGTTAACAGTTCCTCGCAATTACCCTCGGCGCCCTATACCTAAACCTTTCGCTACACCGATCACCAGGACAAACCTTGGATTGCAGTCTCCCATGGTAAGAATTTGCTCGAGTTTTAACGACTTTATCAGCCAAAATAAATCCATCGACATCTTCCACGACCGCCTACCTAAGTTTAAATCGGCATTATTGCCAAAAGCAAATTAATTCTGTAACTGTTATTAATTATATAGATATTTACATATAAATAAATTCTGTTACTACTAGTTAAGCTGTTTAGTTCATATTTTGTATTGTATAAGCTATTATAACTTTTATTGATCTCACTGCAACATGCGTAGCCAATGTTATGTACTTCCGTAATTGTTGTATATATCAGAAATAAATACCTCCTAATATACTAGCTTTAAGTGAAATGTAATATATATGATGTGGTTGTACTTAATAAATAAATAAATAAATAAATAAATAAAAGCCTTCAAGAAAAGAGCGTACTCCCATCTTAAAGGCCGGCAACGCACCTACAACTCTTCTGGTGTTGTAAGTGTCCATGGGCGTCGATTATCGCTTACCATCAGGTGATTCGACTGCTCGTTTGCCTCCTATATCATAAAAAAATAAAATAAAATGTCCAGCCCGGAGGTAAAATTACAGGGACAGCCACGCGCCACGACCGCAATGTCCTGCCCGGAGGTGAAATTATAACAGATATTATATTATAACAATTTTATTTAGAATATGCAATTATATTGTAAGTAGATTCTAATGTACATTATTGTCAATATAGCAATTCCGTCGCCCATGCTCCGTTCCCGGACGGGGTTTTGGTTGGATGTTTGGATGTTTGTTACTCAATCACGCTTAAACGGCTCAACGATGCGATTTGGATGAAAAATTGCACGAAGATAGTTTATAGCCTGGATTAAAATATACGCATACCTATAGGGTCCACGCAGACGAAGTCGTGGGCGGAAGCTAGTTGTCAATGCAGAGGGCGCTGTTAACGCTAACAGTCGAATTTAAATTGCTTTCCCAATTTTTATCAGTTTTTATTATTAAAATATAATTATTCTTGACATTGAACATTAATTTATATAAATTGACATATATATTCGCGTAAAGAATAACAGAAGATAGTGAAAATGGCACCGGTCAAGAGCAAAGTAACAACAAATACGGCGGCGGTAAACAGGTTGGTTGAAATTATTTCCGATTTAAACACAGAGGTCTCGAAAATGAAGGACGAGTTAGAACGCTGCAATAGCACAATTCGTGATCAGCATGTACTACTCACCAGACAGAATGTGAGCATCCAGACGATCTTGAGGGTGATCAAAGGTAGCAATAAGCATCCAACACTACAAGTCTCACAACACTTATCACTGAATGAGTCCGGCCCTCAAGGTCTAGTCGTTCTGGCTGACGAAAATCATGACCACACCACCACTGTGACACCGCCGTCGCCAGCGGCAACCGTGACGCCTGCACTACAAGCAGCTCGCGAGCCTGAGCCTGATCCAGAACCCAAGGTACGCCACCACCGACTGCGTCGTGCTGCTGCCGCTACTGCCACTACGACGACGAATCTAGTGGTCGCTGAGGAGGTGGCACCCCCATGCAACACACAGCAATTGTCGGTTCAGAAACTACCACAGTCAACGGTTATTTCACTGGAGGACCCATCATCGATACCGGTGTCGGTACCAATGGTACTGCTTCCACCGGCATCAGTATTTTCGGCTGCACCATCAGCGGCACCCGCACCCACTAACATCAGTCCCACTCGGATGTCGAGCCACCAAGGCGCTACGGGCCTGCGCGCTGCAGGGCCCCGTGTCACGAGCCTGCACGTGTTCAACCTCAGCGAGGACACCACGTCGGATGACGTTATTCATCACGTGCAGACTCAAATGGGTATCTTGAAGCCTGTTTGTGAGCAGTTAGTCGTCACCCGAGGGAAATACGCGTCGTTCCGCCTTGATATACCAGCCGATAAGCAGAAGATCGTAAGAGATGCAAAAAATTGGCCAACCGGGGTATCAATTCGTTTGTTTAACGTGGTCCAGGCAAAAAACTTGCCTGCAAAACGAAATTTTGCAAAAAAACGATAAACACAATGTTTGAAGTTATTCACCAGAATGTGAGATCCATAAGTGGCAAAACTTCACTTTTAAATTTATTAACATGTAATGAAAAACCGGATGTATTATGTTTAAGTGAAACTTGGAGCCGAAATAATGAAATTGTACGAGTGAGGTTAAGTGGGTATTCGCTGGCCGATTCATACTGTCGCACGAGCATTGCGCATGGCGGTACCGCGCTATACGTACGGGACGGTATACACTATCGAAAGCGTAATGACCTACACACCTTCGCCGTACAATATCATTTTGAATTTGCGGCGATTGAAATTACCTGTTATAAATTGATAATTGTATTATATAGAACCGGAAATGGTGACTGACATCTATATTGAACATTTAGAATTACTATTAAAAAAGCTGACTGACGAAAACAAAAGATTTCTCATTGTTGGCGACCACAATGTGGATTATTTATCTGATAACAAATTAAGACGACATACTGATGACGTACTATGAGCCTACGGATGTCGTAACACTGTTACTTTTCCAACACGCGAGACTGCTGATTGTGCATCATGCATTGACTGCGGTCTATCAAACTACGCGAATGATGACATTACAATAACACCGTTGGATACTGCAATTAGTGATCATAACGCGTAACGGTTTGAGCTAACTGTAGATCGCGGGCACAACAACAAAACAAACGAAATAGTTGAACGTCGGCTATTTAGTGAGAATGCATTCCAATTATTTTATTTTGACATTTCTAATTATGATTTTAAATTTATTTATGATACTTATTTAGATATTGACTATAAATTCGGTAAATTATTTAATATTCTGACATATTATATTGACATCCACTTTCCAATTAAGGAATATAAATGCAAGAAAAGTGTTACCGTGCCATGGATGAGTGACGAGTTGGCCGACTTAATTAAAAAACATAGTGATCTCCATGAAATAAGACGTCAGTACCCTGACAATCAAATATTGACAGAGTGTATTGAGCATTACTCCTACTTAATTAAATCTACAACGCTCCTAGCCCGCCAAACTCACATTGAAAATAGGCTATGTTCCAGTAGTAACAAACCTAAGGAAATGTGGCGGATTGTCAATGAAAATGTGGGTACAAAAGTGAAATCGGACCATATCAGCCTTCGAGATCAAACTACAAATTTGGAAATAAGGGATTGCGACCTACCAGGAAAATTTAACACTCATTTCTTAGGAATAGGGTCCAAGTACGCAATACAGGGTGACAAACAAAAATCCACACAGTATCTCCGTAGGCACTTAGATACACCAGACATTACTCCCGATTTTACCCTACCAGTAGTCACTCGCGATCTCCTGGACAAAACTTTGCGACCCATGTTGAAAAAACGGGGCACCGTCGATGCTTTTGACATTTCCATAAACATTATTATTTGTGTATGGCCTGTTGTTGGTGACACACTTGTTGTTCTCATCAATCTGATTTTTGAGACGGGCACATACCCTGGTGTCTTAAAAAATACCAGAGTGTGCCCAGTTTTCAAGGGAAAGGGTGACAGGTGTGACGTCAATAACTACAGGCCAATTACAATTGTACCCACTATTTCTAAGCTTGTCGAATCTATCTTGTCGTCTCACCTAATGAGTCACCTGGAATCGAATAGCCTGCTTACGGACAATCAATTCGCGTATAGACAGGGAATGTCTACAACCACTGCGCCGTACAGGATATTCGATTGCATAATGACTGGGTTAGATGACAGGAATAAGATGGCTGGCGTACTTTGCGATTTGTCAAAAGCATTTGACGTTATCAGCCATGAACTGCTGCTGAATAAACTCACATCGAATGGCATTCGAAACAAAGCTCACCATTTGTTTACCTCGTTTTTGTCAAAGCGTAAACAAGTTGTAAAACTCCGTGCAAACGGCAAATTGGTGCAATCAGATCCAGGGTATATCAATTTAAATACCCTATTTTTATTATTTATTAATGACCTGCCATCGAATATCGTGGCCGGGTTATCAGTACTGTTTGAGGACGATACTACCGTGTTAGTTGGTGCAAACACCTATGAACAACTAACCATCAAAATTAACGCGGCTTGCACGCAACTCCAAACATGGTTCGTGGATAACGGGCTGCAACTGAATGTAGCCAAATCCAATATAATGCTTTTTTCTGGCCGTAAAGTACCAACGCCATTGTCAATGGCAAGCTGTTCGATGCCGGTGAGTGAGGAAAGCAAGTTCCTTGGATTTATAATTGACTCCAATTTGAATTGGAAGCGCCATGTTGGCAGTCTGTGTGACAGGTTGAGTAGTGCTGTCTTTGCGTTAAGAAAATTAAAGCCGCTAATCTCGGGTGATTCACTGAAACAAGTTTATTTCGCATATTTTCATTCCCTGATCTCCTATGGTACCCTCCTATGGGGTAACTCCACGGATGCGCAAAGAGTTCTTGTCATGCAAAAACGTGCAGTTCGGGTACTTGTAGGAGTCAAGCATCGGCACCCCTGTCGGGAGCTATTCTTGACGCAACGCATAATGACGCACTACTCACAACATTTGTTTGAGCTTCTCTTATTTGTAAGAAAAAACATCTCCCAGTTTGCGCGTGTGAATGTAACGGGTAAGGAGCTTCGTTCAACTGGGCGCCTAATGACAGTTCCTCGTCGCATGGCGCTTTCAAAGAAAAATCCCCGGGTTATTGGGCCTACTTATTTCGAGCACCTACCCGCCGATATAAGAAACGAACCTTGTGACGTAACATTTGGACGTAGACTGAGAAATCTTTTGTTGGATAACCCTCTGTACTCTGTTCACGAGTTCATGGAAATAATGTTTTAAGTAATTATTTGATTTATTGATACCTAATTATGATACTATTTCTTGTGTAACATTTATATTGTATTTCTACTGTGAAATCTTAATACGTAAATTGACATTGTTTATTTTTGTTTAAAATTAATTATCCACTAGTTGTTAAATGACAATCCGTAATCGGAGATACTATTTCCACTTTCTGTATTGACATTTTGAATATTATTTAATTTTTATTTCTTAATATTAATTATTGACGATCGTGATAAGGATTCTTATAATTTTGACATTGTATGCGAATCTATATTGTAATTTTTATCTCGAAATAAATAAATCTAAATCTAAATCAATAAAACAATGGCCTGCCTAAAATCCCACGCACACGCTCCGTTGCCGGACGGTTGCGTAATTTTCTCTCAAAGACGTTGGATGTTCTGGTTCGTTATCCTACTAATTAGCCTGGATTCAAAAATAGGATAGATTTTTATCCCGGGTCCACGCAGTCAGTCGCGGGCGGAAGCTAGTAGGATATATTTTTTTCTTCGGGTTCCTGCGTTCTTTGTAATCTGCGGGCGAGCTACATATCAATGCAAAAATACATGCAGGACTCTGAAAAAAACTTTCATGCTTATCAAACTAAGGGTAAACCGGCCGTCAAAAGTAACATTATCCAAACGTTACATTATATTAAGTCAAAAAAATACATAGCACACCCTTGTTCAATATAAGCTTACATGATAGCCGAATAAGTGATCACATCCTAGCCTCTATCTACGCGAATATTTATTGAATTGTTTTTGTTTTCTACGCACAGAATTACGAGTATTATCGTACATTTAGGATGAGTGTTACTTCGCGTAAATATAAGTACTTTATTTTCTTGCGTCAGTAATAAATCACTGGACACATTTTACGATCTTTTTGTTTCGTCGTTTCTTTTTGTTTCTGCTTTCGGGTATTTAACTCGAATTAAATTGAACCCGAATAGTCTTACATACCACCAAAGTTGTAAACAAGTGTACAGCCCGCCTGATGATACGCTTACCATGCCCGCTGACTATAGCACTGTAGGTACTGACACTACTGACCGTAGCCTACAAACGTATAAATAATTCTATTAAATAAGTTAGTCCCTGGGCGACCGAGCTCTGCTCGGGTAAAAATACGGAGAAGACGATTTTTCCGGACATGATACCTAGCTAGGTATTTATATCGATTTCTCGCCCCCGTAAACACCTATATCCCAAATTTCATCGAAATCGTTAGAGCCGTTTCCGGGAACGTGATGGCAAATATATATTTACAAATATTGCTCATTTAAAAGTAGGACATCTAACTCGGACTCCTTCTATGGGACACTTATAGCTGAATACTTGAATGAAACTCTAAACTGGGCCATAAAACTCGTGTTCACGTTACATATATTCATCACGATATAGGCCTAAAGATGTCCACTGCTGGACATCGGCATCCCAAAAAGAGTGCCACAGTGACCGGTCTATGGCCATAAATAAACTTTGCTTAAAGTCGACCTCTGCAAGCACGGCACTGCACGCTTTGCGTCTAACGTGCATGGTATTTCGTCACGATACCCACGTTGAACCGACCGAAACCGATTATATGACATTAAGAGCACAAACTTATGTGTGTGAGCTATTGTACATATATGAGTCGATGAACTACGTCTCATTGCGACTAGACTGGTTAGGGACTATACCTACTACTATGTAAATTGGTTACACCGTATTAAGGCTCCACATTCGACATTTTCGTGAAAATGAGTTGTTTTGTAACCGTTTTATACATTATAACGTAACATTTTTGCTAAATATATCATAATCTGCAAGATATGCGACGGGTCATCATTTTCGTAGAAATCCATTTTAACAATAAAAATTAGAGAAAAAGAAATCTAAAGTCACCCCTATTTTTTCACTTGTAACCATTTTACTGCTCCATTTTTTATCAGAATAATATGAAATTTTATAACTTTCTTCATACAATAATGAACAAGAGCATCATTTTCTTACTTTCTTAATTTTCTTAAAAAAATATCTCGTTTTCTGAAATATTCCGCCAAAGTTCCTACGCCTCCCCGTTTTCGTCCATACGGTCAGTGCGGGACGAGACACGTTGCATGACGGACCTGTGTCAATTTGCGCTGCGCCGAAATTATTAAATATTTGTCGAAATTGTGGACTATATTTGTTGCATAGAGTGGACAATCCGTTTTGTGATTCGTATAGTAGGTAACTAATAAATATTTGCGTATAGTTTAGTTTTTAGTGACAGATAATTTTGTAGCATAGAGTGGACAATCTATTTCGTGGTTTGTAAAGTAGTAGGTACTATAGACAAGACAGCTGACTGACCATCCGTGCACTTTATGTGCATTGTAATAAGGTTCTTGTATAAATACAGGATGGTCAGTTAACTGTGTTGGCATTTGTACCTAATTAACATTTACGTAGGTATAGTTTAGATTTTGTTTTTAGTTCAAGATGGGAAATAATAATAACAATAATAATACATACATACATACACGCCTTTATCCCTAAAAGGGGTAGGCAGAGCACATGAAACCTGTGTCCAGTGCCACTGTTAGCATAAATGTGGGTATAAAAGATCGACAAAATGTGATATAGCAGTGACAGGTTGCTAGCCCATCCCCACAACACACTTCAACCCCGTTCCCTTAGTAGACTCTTACAACCCCCACGGGAAGAAAGGGGGTGGTGCTGTTCTAACCCGACACCACACGGGTAATAATAATAATAATATTATAATAATATAATATTATTAATATAATAATAATAAATTCTTTATTTCAGGCCAGTTTGCCCATAGATTGTTAGTAACATACAAACTTACGATACTAGAGTTAGTAGGTCTTAGCTTAGGTCTCACAAATTTTTCAATAATTATTTTGGATCTTTGGGGTTAAATAAGCGCAGGAGGAAAATACGTAATATCAAGAAATTTTACAAGAGAAGAGGAAAAAGAATACACAAGTAAATACCTATTCTCTCAAAGTATCAAATATCTAAACAGTATCAAAATGGGGAAATCGCTAAAACCAGACATTTTATTAGTAAATATATTTACAATATCTATTGCCTACTAACAATATTGTTTTATCTGCTCGTATTAATGACTGTCAAGTGTTAATAGAATAAGTTCTAATAAAAATAGTGGGCTTGGCAAATATTGTAAGTACCTACCTATGGGTTGCATGCCAACTCCAAGTTCGATACAGAGTTATTATTTGATATGAAACAAAGTATGGTTAACGTACAACTAATCTATAAGTATATATTTACCCGAGGCCGATTTCTGTACAGTCAGTATAATATAGTTAGTAGCAGCCAAGTTAGCCAAATATATCGGAACGTACATTCATCGAAATAGTCTTTGTTACTATAAGTAGGAGTAAGGAATGTGTTACGATATATTTGGATACTTTGGATGCTACTAACTATCTGATGCTGACTGTACACGCCATCATCATCAAATCAAGGAAGTAGAACGTAATAAATATACCGAAAATTAACAACCTTACACTTACACAAAAGGTAACAGACAGACAGACACACTTTCGCATTTATAATATTAGTATGGAGTATGGATATGGAAGTATGGATAGTATGGATTATATGTCTTTCCCGCTCACGGGACAATGATGTCCGTGCGTGGAGC
The DNA here is from genome assembly GCA_947049275.1 of Epinotia bilunana. Classification (NCBI taxonomy): domain Eukaryota; kingdom Metazoa; phylum Arthropoda; class Insecta; order Lepidoptera; family Tortricidae; genus Epinotia; species Epinotia bilunana. The sequence continues at coordinate 39,620,115 of OX346253.1, read as the reverse complement.
TCTGAGCCAACACGTAGAGGCCCTTTTGACAATTTAATGAAATGCAAAGAGTACACCAAGTGGATGCTGTCTCTGCCCGTGTCATGGGACGCACACAGAAACAGCACCCGCTGGGGTGTAAGAGTCTATTGCTAGTTGATGGAATCTAAATAAAACGGGTTATTGGTTGAAAATGATGGACTAGTAGCTGGGCTATTGGATGAAACATCAGACGCCTGCCCATTAAAACTGTTTCACATTTTATCTCTGGCAGACGGTAACTCGCTAACTGCTAGATGGGCAGGCAACAGTAGGTATGGGTTATTATTATTACCTTTATATTTTTTTCGCACTATCCTCTCTCTTATTAGAATATTTAGTAACAGAGGTATAGTGCGAAAAAAATCGAAAGTATGTCGCGGCCGTCTAGTGCTAGGCGTGCTGAGGGCCTACCGCGAAACGAAACCGAACTTCGTTCGTGTATCTCCCTCTCTGTCGCGCTTGCTAGTTCGAGCGACAATGAGAGTTATTCGAACGAATTTCGTTTTCACTAGCACGGCTAGCACGAGACGGCCGCGACATACTCTCGATTTTTCTCACACTATACCTCTCTTTCCTAATGTTCTAATAAGAGAGAGACCGATAGTTCGAGAAAAATCGAGTGTATGTCGCGGCCGTCTCGTGCTAGCCATTCTGACGGAACTACACTAATCGTAAGTAAATAGTATTATAAAAGTAGAAACATAATTTTTGAACTTAATCAATTATGTAATTTATGTATGACAAATATGACGTTTCAATTAAGCATGACGAATGTCACCCACCCACGTCCACCCTTGCATTGGTAACGATGCGCGATGACGCGTCTATAACTTAATCTATGTAACGCTTAATAAACGACGGCGGGTTGTGCGACTTGCGCGGGGAGAGGGTCGAGGCTCCGCCCATACGCTCAAGGACTTTAGCGGGTATACAAGCCTTAAGGTGTGTCTCTTTCTACCGTTACTTCTTTATAGTGCAACAAAAAATCCTTTTTTAGCCCAGTGGCTGACTGGTAAAGAATGCCTCAAGTTAAGGCATGAACGCGTTGATGTTTAATTATTTGTGTGCGAAATAAGCGCGGCTCGGCCGCTGCTTACGATTTAAACTATGAGTGCCCCCAATCAGAGTGACCCCATAGTGAACGTCAGTAATACTTTTATGCTTGTCGCTGACTGAAGCGACCGTGAACCGTCTCAGCTACACTGAGTTTATAAAAACACCATTCGCGGGTATATCACGCTAAAAGGATTCACAAACGACATTCCACGGAGTTGGATCACATTTAAGCGCCATAACGCCTCTTTCGATAGTCACTCAACCGACCTATTGTGGTTTTTAGAAATTACTTGAAGCGGCAACTTCGGCAAAGTTATGAGTGTCGCTTAAAGTAATGAAATATAAGGTTTTGCAACTTTAATTTAACCGTCAACACTTATTTTCAACATTTCCAGAAGAAACACTTAAGTACCTTATCTTACGAAATATGTACCTGGAATAAACACTTTAGTGACATAACGTAGAAAATGAGCAATTTAAAAAATACTGTATAACATGCGACCATGTTGATTGAGTGTACGGTTACACTATTGTGTGTCGCATAAAGTTCTTGAGGTTTTTTTTACGGAAACTGCACTACTTGGTCAGCACGGCTATCACGCGACGGCGCGCGAGCTCTGACAATTTTTCTCGCACTATCCGTCTCTCTCTTATTAGAACACAAAAAACCCTAGAGGACAAGCAAACAGCTCTATGTGCTTTCCTTGACGTCGAGGGTGCCTTCGACAACACACCCACAGACACTATTCTCAAAGGATTGGCATCAAAGGGCGTGGATGAAAGCACCATCAGATGGATCCAGAGCATGCGTTCAAATAGAATAGCGTTTGCAGCTTTTTACTGAATTTCGGGGTGTACCGCAAGCACTAATAGATGTATTGGGCCGCCTGAACCAACTACGATTTTCTATTTGTGTGTATTGTATCGTTCTTAATTAATTACAGAGAATGCAAGAGGAACATGTATCGAAAAATTGCAACAGTTAATAGTACAAAAAAGTTCCACTATAGTGCAATTGTTGGCAAAGCTTTCTACGTTCAGGAACTAATTATTTCACAGTGTTTATACTTTATTTTTAACGTTTTCCGGCAGTTTGCCAAGCTCTCCCTAAGTCCGTATTGGTGTCCTAGAATTAACTACTTACTTCGATGTGCTTTGTTCTGTTCAATTGACTTCTCGATTACAGTTTGACTTTATTTTTTAACTGTGTGACATCGATGTCTAATTACTATCTATCTTATAATTACTTAGATATAGAGAACACTTTTGGATACACGACAAACACGCACAAATGAATGACGACACCTTACACACTTCTGACATAATTATATGTGATATACATACTTCTGACATATATGTGATATAGCTCGTTTGTTATTACCGAGAAATCTCTGTGTGCGGGCACCAAATAATGTATACATGTACCAAAACCATCATAGTAACGTAATGAAAGCCACGAACTGTTAAATAGCGATATATTTAAACCAGGTTCCAAAAGCTTAGCAATACAGTTCACCGAGTATAATCGAACCATGTCTAATGAATTTATTGCAGTGCTTATTTCGGCAATGGCGATGCCTTGTTGAATAAACGTTTTGAATTAGGCCCGAAATTTCGAAGCGTCTATCCCAACTTAAATGATACGAACAATTAGAGTAATCCGGGGCATCTGTCCGTAACTTCCACGGGATTTTAAGTCACAGCTACGTTAATATCAAGACAATCTTCGCGTCAATTTTGCGTAAAATTTTGCTTATATTATTAATAATTTCATTCCATCTAGCTTATCGCTTATAAATGCGTCGTCGCGCACACACATTTGTTGTATGCGCTAACGCAAGAGGAAGTGAATGAATCATGTTTTTTTAAACCTGGGTGATACTTTATAGGAGCCCAAGAAAGCGATTGAAATGAAGAAAGAGTAGCCTGGGTGAAATCTTGGGGAAACTTCCGGCACGACCAGAGGTCCCTGGATGAATCAAGATACGTACTTATATTACAAACATGTGATAAAATATATTACCTTCAACGAATATAAAATATACTACCTTGGAACGCTTAACGTATTTGGTATTTGGAGACAAACGGTTGCCAACTTGTCAGGTTCGATTTGTTGTTCCTGAATTTTCGAGGATTTTTATATACATCGTCGTCTTGTGCCATGTACAGTCAAGTACTCATAAATATGTCCCATCGCTCTTATGTCAGCGGATTAAGGTATTACATATTTAAGAGAGGATTAAATCGATACTTATTTTTGCACTTGACTGTACCCTGTACCCATAGAAAATGCTTAACTTAATTTAAGACAAAGCCGATGTCCACAGATGTTTAACATATTTCCCTCAAATTAGGAAGTCTCGCCAAACAAAGGCCGGAATAAAATCAACTTTGTCATTATCGCAATTTTCCCTCGTTTTAAACAACGCGGAGCAATTTGAGGCACACACGGGAACTTTTAAGGGCATAAACCAATTTGGAATGAGGGGGGTTCATCCGGTTTCCAATTTGGATTCAATCACGTCGCAGTAGGCGCCTGCTCCGGCTGCGAGTGGAGACACACGGGCGGAGATTACGTTTAGAACCGTCGATTACATTAAAACACGATAATTTACTTGACAAACAATGTTTTAAGCGACTTCAAATCAGTACCCAAATCGCTTAAAATGTGACTATGAAATAAAGAGTAGTTCTGAGTAATGATTTCCTGGAAAGCGTCGATTGGCGCCATAGAAATTGTGTCTGTAACGTGACCTCCTTCCTACTTTTATCAAATTCTGTCGAAGAATTAAAATTGACATAAAAGTAGAAATCGGCTCATAGCACTGGGGAGCTGAGCTATCATGATAGTTATTATTATTAGGAGCCTGTGCCCACTGTTGTCTACTGTGATCCCACTGCTGGGTCTATGCCTATGAGGCCTATTGCCTCTCCTCTCCGTTTCCAAACATCCCGATCCTGAGCAGCCTCTGTCCAATCCTTGTCTCGCCATCACCGACAATGTCTGCCGCGTCTCCGTTTTGAGCGATAGCTGCGACTGCCATTCAGTGGCGATCTTGGCCCACAGCGGCATGCCGCAGGCATGACCAGCTCAGTCTCACTTCAATTTAGCCGCTTTCCGAGCTAGTGAACCTGGTGTTCCGGATGCGGTCCATTAATTTTACACCTAATATGCTGCGGTAAATGGCCCGCTGGCAAACCCCGAGTTTGGACTTCTGAGATAGCGTCAAAGATCAAGTCTGTGCACTGTAGGTGAGAATCGCTAGTGCGCACATGATTGTATTAATGGAATTCTAGGAGCTGTTTGGGCATTACCAGGACCATTTACTTACTATGACTACGCGTAGACTGGCCATTTTTGTTGACGGCTTTCATCAGGCCGCCTTCTTGCAATATCAATACAAGTGCCCGCCAGAGACAATACAAAGGTACTCTCACTAGAGTAGGTGACATGCGCATACTCTTCCTGGGAAGCTGTGGCCTCCTCCAGCAAGGGATTTTAGCGCCCCGAAATTGTCCCGGGGCGCTTTCCGTGGGCATGCTCGTGCAAATGAACCAGTCGCGAAGGTTAAAGTAGAATTCATCAAGCAAACCTTTGGCAGCGACATAGTTAGACCATGGGTTTAGTGGGTAGTCTGGGCCTTCTGGACGGTGCGTCAATACATTCCCCCAACGTATAAAAAAAGTCGATGCCTACTCGCTATTAGTACATAGATATATAACTCTATATCCAGAAAATTCATTAGGCTAAAAGATCATTAGCGTGTATCGGCATTGTATGTCCCGTATGCGCTCTATAAATGAGAGCATCGTCAAAGAGAGCAAGCCGCCTGCAAACTTGCGGAACGAGTTCTCAGCGCCGCCGGAATTCTATCACATTTACGCGGGTGACGAACGCAATAACTTAATACCTCACATAAGACGTTTACCTAGACTTATGTTAATTGCTTTTTAGTGTTATATTATAAGAAGTACCTATAAGTGCGTTTTCAGTGAAGGAAAACATCGTGAGGATACTAGTCTAATTCCAATTCGATCTAGGCTTTGCTCTGGTGTGGTCAGATGGCAGTCGCATTCGTATGCCTAGTACCTACGCCAAATCTTGAGGTTAGGTGCCACAGCAGATATCGTTTTCCCGGTTGTGGAAAACGATAAGGGAACGATGACTATAAGGACTGTAAGAAGTAGCTGGGCAGTCTTGGTGTGAAAGGAAATGAGACACTCAAGCAAGACCGTTCGGCAAACCCTGAAGCCCCTCGAAGCATGCTATAGCATAGATGAATTTATTTTAAGTATTATATGAGTATATCAGAATCTAAGTTTGTAACCACAGACCAATTAAGTGGTCTGTGTGGTTCACTAATGTTTCGGCGAAAAATATTTAGCAAAGTTTTAACTCCCAAACTATTTGTCCCATATTTTTATTATGGCGAAGTTTTATTTCCCAACTCAACGTTGCGCACTGATATCATTTCCCAACTAAAGATTTGATAAATTATTGTTAGGCAAATGATTAACTGGGCTTTTTTGATTATGTAAGTATCAGGTAAAAAAGTATTCGGTTCTGGCGCTTCGCCGGCCGCTGCCGCGGCACGCTCGCTTCGCTCGCTCGGCTCGCACGCTGTGGGCTCGCGATTCTTCCTAACACTCCTCGCTTCGCTCGTCCTCGTACCTACAATGACCTGCCTTGGAGTCTATCAAAAAATATTATCCCCGCTTGTCAGTGTCGTCGTACAAACGACAACACTGTTAACTGACCATCCTGTGTTTATATAGAAGGTGCACCGATGGTCAGTTAGCTGTGTTGTCGATAGTACCTATACCAACCTGCCTTAGAGTCTACCAAAAAATATTATGCTAACTGTACGTTAATAATAATAGTAATTATCATAATTCCAAAGCAAAGTTTATATTTTCACGAATGAAACTTGAAGATTCGTTTTTTGCCTAAGCAAATCATTTGCTTCATCATTATTTGCCACATAAAAGTTTGTTGCAGTAAAATTTTGCATTATAAAAATGTTGCCAAATAAGGAAAGTGCGAAGTAAAGTTATGCCAACGATTTGTTTACCAAATGAAAATTCTGCGAAAAGTTGGTTGCGAAGTGAAATTTTGCGAAACATATTTCGCCGAAAAGGCAGTATATAGTATTGTACATCTCGCCTAACTTTCAAGGTGTTACAAAAATTCTCAATAGTGAAAAGGGACTTAAAGAGGCAATATACAAAACCCTAGTAGGTATGGATGATAGTGAAATACACAGAAAATATTGTGAAAAAATGGAGAATCTCCTCGTTTTGGATGAAGTTGGTTAATCACTTTGAGAATTAACCGACAATCTTCGTGAGCACGCAACTGACGCAACACAAGGTTTAAAGTCTATTGAATAGCTGATGCTGAATGCTTATAGGTACTTGTAATTCCCTCCCATGAAATGCCTCTAACAAGCATTCACATTTCTGAATATAACCTACTCCACACATAGGCAATCACGGTATAAAGCGCTTTATCCTTTGCAAGGCGCATAACGTAGGAAAACGTAGTAGGAAAAAGTAGCACATACATCTTTTTGGTCACGGGCAGAGTTCACAAAACGTTCACACAGTAATTTAGGTACACGGCAGTATCACAGGCCAAGTTCGCAAAACGACAATCCATGTGGTATTTTATTATAAACTTCTACTAACTCATTTTTGGTATAGAATGCCTTGAGACATTAAGTCCGTCGTTTTTACTTATTTGTTTAAGCTCAGAGACCTTATACATCTCTGGAATACTGAATTAATATCATTAACTTTTTGTTAATGCTGATACAGACCTTATATCGAATGTAATGGTCATATTTTGCAATTTTGTTTTGTTTTCATTAACTTAGTGACATTTAGTTTGTTAAACGTTTATATCGGTCCTTAATCTGCTAATTAGGGTTCCGTAGTCAACAAGGAACCCTTATAGTTTCGCCATGTCCGTCTGTCTGTCTGTCTGTCTGTCTTCGGCTTAGCTCAATAACCATTACTACTAGAAAACTGTGATTCGGCATGGGTATATGAATCAATCACGCCGACAAAACAGTACAATCAAATTTGGAAAAATACTTTTTTTAGGGTACCTCCCCTACACCTAAAGCGGGGATGTTTTTTTAAATATTGATTTAAATTTTCACGATTCTCACATTATTTATTATACGCGATTAAGTCCCGTTTAGTATAAATATTTGTTTTTCTCGTCAAACCCATGGTATGGGGTATCGTTGGATAGCTCGTTCAAATATTATGGGCTTTCTAAAACCATTTTTCAAATCAGTAATTCGTTTGCGAGATATTGGGCTTTAAAGCCCTAATGTTAGTTCGAGTCATGTGTCCCCCCCCCCCTACCGGCTAAATGGCTACTACTGGGGATGTGAAAAAATTCGTGGTAGTAGTACATATAATGAATTTAAAAGGAAAACTATCACGAACAAGTAGGCATAAGTAGTTACCGAGTAATAGTCGACCAACTTAATGTGTTAATGAAAAGGCCATGCAATTTTCGTACAAATTCGGCCGACGCAACCATTTAGTTGGCGCGCGCGTGTCGATATTAGCATCAAGTTCGAAAATTGTGGGGGACAGAGAGTGGAAATCCAGAAGGGAGGCTTTTGCCCAGCAGTGGGTGGGATACACCAACAAGCTAACAAAAAAACAGCATAAATAGGGGCTGTTTTGTGTAAGTACTTTGTTAAGAAGAAATTAGTGCCATAATGTTCTATTTTTTCCAACATATTTATAATAGCTTTATTTAAAAGCTATGAATGGGTTGTTATTTTCAGTTTTTATTCAACACCCCTACCTATATATTACCTAAACTTCTTGCAGTACCCATTACATCTCCTGAATTATATATATATTATGTACGTTCCAGAAAGATGATCCTATAACTAAAAATCCATATTTATTTAACCATGTACAAAAACACGGTATTATAAAGTTTTTTTTAGTTTTTATACTTACCTACGTCTATGATTGATCTACGATTGATCTACGATATGATTTGAGATGCCATAATTTGTAATTAGTTTTGTCTCAGTTTTAGTGTTCCGTTCCAAAATTCCTACGAACGCATGCATCACTCGGTGTCTGTCAGTCTGTCATCACTTTATTTAGCGACACTGACAACCCCGGCCCCGTTCATAGGTCCTTTGTGCCTGTAATAGAGTTTAAACGCACCTTAAGTAATGTCTAACGCCCAACATATTTGATGTACTCTGTGGGCAACACCGGCCCGCTCTCTTGCAATGATGTACGTCAAGCACACACACGGCCTTATTACTTTCGCTGTAATATTATAATTCATAATATTAAGATCTTTAAAAATAAACCCTTTGAAGACCTCCATTGATTGTTTCAATCAACTAATACTACATGGCGCAGTCGGAGAAGAACCGGTAAGCAGGATTCAACAAGATTAATACCACGAAGGCATATGGCCGCCGGCCGGCTTGAAGACTGAAGTTACTAATTATAAAACGAAGACTAAGAAATACGAAGAATACTAATTACGAAGATGCCGCCGAAGGAAGACAAAGACGAAAACGCGGAGAGGAACACCTGCGAGGTCGACAACATGACTTGTGCGGTCGAGTACAAGATGCCGCAGAGCTTAAACCTAGATGACCTAGCTAATTGCTGGCCGCAGTGGCAGCGTTTTAAACAATCATTCCGAATTTTCTTGCTAGCCGCCGGCTTTGAGAAGCTTTCAGAAACAAGAAAAGCGGCCATACTGTTAAACTGTACAGGACAACAGGCGCAGGAATTATATTTCAACGTTTTACAGACTGAGGACAAAACTAAATTAGAAGAAATAATAACATTATTCGATGAGCATTTTAAGCCCAAGCAGAATGAGGTAATTAACAGTTACAACTTTAATAAGAGGAATCAGGAAGACGGAGAAACCTTCGATGCATTCTACACAGCCATAAGGAAGATAGCAGAGAATTGCAACTATAAGGAAAAAGACAGGATGCTACGGGATCGGATCGTCATAGGTGTCAAGGACCAGCGGACACAGCAGAAACTTTTGGAAATAAAGGAACTTACTCTAGAGAAAGCCGTGGATGTTTGCCGTTCAGCTGAACTCTCAAAAGAACACATAAAGGCTCTCAACAGCTCGGAGGTGCATGCAGTGCAAGCCAGGACTCCGTCTCATCAACCAGCAGATGCAAAAGCTAAGTATTCGGATACGAACAATAGGTTCTCACATAATAATCATGTCAGTCAGTATAACAGGAACTATTATAAGTGTAGAAAGTGTGGGACTGAGCATGGCCCCAGAAATTGCCTGGCTTATGGGAAAGTATGTACTAAATGTAATAGATACAATCACTTCAGCGTAGGGTGCAGCATGCCTCGGAGGCAGGTACATGAAGTACAGGAGTATGAATGTAATAATAATGTTCATGATTTATGACTAGTTTATTCAATAGACCTATCGAAGAATGAATGGACTGAGAAGCTTAGGGTGGAAAATAAAAGAGTGTCGTTTAAATGTGATACTGGGGCTCAAATTAATGTGCTGTCATTAAGAGATCTCAAACTAATTGTCAATGATGAATACAAATTAATGATGTCTGAGACAAGAACACTAATAGAGGTCTTCGGGGGTGGCAAATTAGTGCCAGTAGGAAAAATTACTTTGAACACATATTCCAAATATGAAGAAACTAAATATGAGACTGAATTTATAATTATTAAAGAAAATATCCGCACCATTTTAGGTTTAGGGTCCCTAATTAAAGTAGGATTGCTAAACAGTAATAATATTAATACAATAGGGAACACAGATCTCAGTAAAGATGCCATTGTTAATACAAATTGTGAACTATTTCAGGGTGTTGGGCAGTTCAGAGAGCCGTTGCAGTTGCGCACTCAGCCTGGAGTACAACCAGTGGTCCGGCCCCCGCGACGAGTGCCTCATGCATTGTGGGTCGCCTTGCAGACAAACTAAAGAAGTAGAGCACGGGATCATAGCTAGTAAGCATAGCATAGTTTTGTAAGCAACCTTGTTATTATTGAAAAGAAAGATGGTTCTCTGAGAATTTGCCTTGACCCTAAGGATCTAAACATAGTTTTAATTCGGGAACATTACCTTATTTTACATTAGAGGAAATTGTTCCAAAAATATGTAATAAAAAATATTTTTCATTTTTGGACTTGTCAGATGGATTTTATAATATTAAATTATCTGACCATTCGAGTGATCTATGCACATTCAACAGCCCGTTCGGTTGTTATACATTTCTAAGATGCCCGTTTGGAATTTCCGTGGCACCGGAGGTCTTTCAAAGGTATAGTGAAACTGCCTTTGGTGACATCCCAGGTGTTATTGTGTACTGTGATGATTTATTAATATCGGGTGATACTGAAGATGAGCATGATGCAATATTAAAGAAAGTTCTTGAACGTGCTAAAGAACATAATTTTCGGTTTAATAAAAACAAGTTACAATACAAATTAAAAGAAGTAAAATATTTTGGGCATATTTTTTCTCAAGAAGGAATGAAAATTGACCCGGATAGGGTAAATGCCATAATTAATATGAAAAGCCCCAATAACAAAAAACAGTTGCAAACATTCCTTGGAATGGTTAATTATCTGAGAAAGTTTATTCCTAACATGTCTGATATTGCATCACCGCTTCAATTATTGCTAAAAAAAGATTTGACCTGGTTATGGGCGGACATTCATGAAAATATACATAATAATATTAAAAAAAAATTAACTATAGCTCCAACTTTACACAATTTTAATCCGAAATTGCCCGTGGTAATTCAGTGTGATGCTTCCAAAGATGGTCTAGGATGTTGCTTGTTACAAAATGGAAAGCCTGTAAGCTATGCATCACGAAGCTTAACACCAGCAGAACAAAACTTCTCACAAATTGAAAAAGAATTGCTCAGGGCTTGTTATGCTACAAACAAATTTCATTACTACATTTATGGACAACAATACACAGTATTAAATGACCATAAACCATTACAATCCTTGCTTAAAAAACATATTCATGAAGTTCCGTCGCCCAGGCTACAAAGGATGAAATTAAGACTATTGAGATATGACATTGACTATAAGTACTTGAAAGGCAAATACATGTATATAGCAGACTTACTTTCACGTGCTTACATTAATAGTAATAACATGGATGAACCATACATTAACGAAATGATCCATTGCGTAGGAATAGCGAGTCATTTGCAATGCACTCAGGAACAAAAACAGGAACTGATTAATGCAACAGGTGATGACGTGGAATTATCTAAATTAATAGAATATACAAAAAAATTATGGCCAGACAAAAAATATGTTCATGACAGTTTACAATTTTATTTTAAATTAAGAAGTGAAATTCATAGTGATGAAGGCCTGGTGTTTTTAAATCACAGGTTAATAATACCAACGTCATTGCGGTTGAAATTTATGAAAATACTACATGAAGGGCATCTAGGCACAACAAAAATGAAACAAACGGCTAGAAAAATGTACTATTTGCCCAAAATTGATGAACACCTCAACACACATGTAAGACGATGCTATGTCTGCCAAACTTTTCAGAATAATAATATTAAAGAACCTTTGTTGCCGCACGAGGTTCCTAAATTACCTTTCCACAAATTAGCAACTGATATTATGGAATTTAAAGGGAAAAGCTATCTCATAGTATATGATTATTTCTCGAAGTGGTTAGAAATTAAATATTTGCGTAACAAAAGTGCTAAGTCTATAATTGAGGTGCTGACGGACATTTTTTAGATTTCTGGTTTTCCTAAAGAAGTAGTTTCCGATCACGTACCATTCGATTCCAAAGAATGCCGTGATTTCGCTCGAGAAAGTGGATTTGTTTTTAACTATACAAGCCCCAGGTATCCCCAGTCTAACGGAATGGCCGAAAGAGGGGTACAGATTGCAAAGAAAATTCTACTTAAATGCAATGAAGATAGGACTGATGTGAGAACGGCACTTACAGTACAGGGCATCACCGGTGTCCGGTACAGATTTTTCACCAAGGCAATTACTCATGAACAGGAATTTAAAGACAAAAGCCATAGTTACGGATGAATATCTAAAACCCAAACTCAATTTTAATGTGGAACGGCAATTTAGTAGAACATTACAAAGAAATGTTATACATTACAATAGTACAGCTAGGCATAAAAATGTATTCCATAATGGACAACAAGTGTGGTTCAGAAAAGAACCAAACAAAAATGTATGGCTAGAAGCTAAGATTGTCAGTAATAATGGGTTTAGATCCTACAATTTAGTTGATAAGGATAATGTTAAGTATACGAGAACCTCTTTTCACATACGACCGGCGTAGGGCTTCGTGCTCTACCGGAGTCTACTACAGGCCGTGCTCCACTCCCGCGGCTATCTGGGACTTAAAAGGGGAGGGAAAAGAAATGTAAACATTGTTAAAATAAGTAAATTCTAGTTGTAATAATTTAGGTGGTTGTTTGCTTAGCAATTTTAAAAGAAATGTCTTGGTGCAATTTAGTTTCGTATGTATTAAATTTCGTTTTAAGAGGGGATGATGTAATAGAGTTTAAACGCACCTTAAGTACCTAGTCGGTCCCAAAGTTCTGTCACAAATGAAAATAATGATAAAAACAAAAGTAGCAATAAATTTTTAATACATTATATACCGATTTAAAGTACATTTAATAAAGAATTAAAATTACTCAAAATTATTCAAAATTACCACCTTTGTTTTTAATAGACCTCCCTTGATTGTTTCAATCAACTAATACTACAGTGCCAAACTTGGCCATTTTTTCACATTCATGTTTTTAGTAGGATTCCATTTGCTGCAAAAGCTAGCACTAAATTCGGAGTTGTACACTTGATAACGAACGTTGTACGCAAGGCTTTGCGGCAATTAAAGGAAGTTTTCGTGCTTTCTATTTCGAAGGAAGTTTGTATTTAAGTGGTATTGAAAGGATTGGGACTTTGTACGAAAATGTTTGTTCACACTGTAAACCACCGGGTACCAGTTAATAATAATAATAATAAGCCCGCGGGGGCAGCTTGTGGCAAGCAGACGGTGAGTGGTGACACCGCGGACCCCTAACTTCCAGAGGGCCCGAGTGATCTGGCCCTTGCCTCTGTGCTTGCCTTAACCGGCCGGCCCGAGTGGAGTCGCAAGAGCGGACCCTATGCTCCAGGTTGGAAGTGTAAAATGTCATGACGCCGGCGGCCCTTGAAAGGATTACCGGCATCTGGCGCACCGCAGACTCACCTCTCGACAACCTCACAGCCGCTCAGACGTGTTGCTCCATTGTCGCACTGTGCGTGCGACTGTTTGCGGGGCCCACTTAGCGAGTTGGCGAGTCACCGCCTGCCTTTTCACAATTTTGAGACTAATTGTCACGGCAGGCTCTTCTGGTGTTGTAAGTGTCCATGGGCGTCGATTATCGCTTACCATCAGGTGATTCGACTGCTCGTTTGCCTCCTATATCATAAAAAAAAAGGTGTCTGCTAGTCTCCTCCCATAACCCATTTTCCAGACCACCCACCATTCAACCCAATAACCCATGACCTTAGTTTCCATCGCAGCACAGTGTTGCAGTGCAATAGTCTTTGCACCTGGCGGGGACCATCACCGGGAGTATCATGTTGTGCGCTCGGAGATGGTATCCGCCATGTGTATCCCTCGCTTTGTATTATATTTGTTTTAAAGGCCCTCTGCGCTGTTGGCTTCGGCCCCACGCATGCCTTCCAAAAGTCCAGGACCCCATGGTCTTGAGATATGGAAAATAATAATAAATAATAACAAAGGTTTATTTGGCCCAATTTCGTTAATAATAATTACCAGAGGTCTCCGCACTATTAGGCTTCGCCCCGTATCGCGGGAAACCAAATACAAGTTACATTTTAGAATTTCGTTAGAAATTACACAAGGAAGAACAAAACAAAAGGAACTTAAAAATTAACATTGCAATTTTATCATCTTCACTATTTCAATAACGATAGATAGATAGATTAATTTATTTCATAATTACAATTAGTATGTAATTTTACGTGTAGTCGTGATTACGATCGTCAAAAACCAAATATATACAAGGTTAGCTGGAAGAGCTCCCTTAGAGGGATAAGTTCGCCTTTGTACTTTGATCTATGTGTTACAAGTATATTCTTTAACCTGTTATTGTGTACAAGAAAGTGCTTACATCCTACTAATATTATAAATGCGAAAGTTTAGATGTTTGTTACTTAATCACGCTTAAACGGCTGAACCGATTTGAATGAAATTTTGCACGAAGATAGTTTATAGCCTGGATTAAAATATAGGATAGTTTTTATCCCGGGTCCACGCGGACGAAGTCGCGAGCGGAAGCTAGTACATACATATGTTTTAATAAAAATAGAGAGTAATACCTATATATAATATATATATATATATATATATATATATATATGTCTTTATTTATACAAAAAGTAACAAAAATGGGGTATGAACCGATCAAGGGCTTAACAGGTATCGTGTTCCGATAAGAAAAAACCGAATAAAAAAAAAATTGACGCGTTTATTTTTACATTTCTATGGAGCTTGTCGCCACAGTCTGCCAACGCTTCAAAACATGGTAAAAAAATGAAAAATTGTGCTTAGTCGATACACTGTCAATATTATATTGGCGTAGCAGTACCTTACCGCCCGCATCGCCAAATGAAGAAACGCCTTAAGCTGGTTTATCATAATGACAGTCTAATAACACGATTTTTTGACGGCAGGGGGAGAGGACACACTCGAACAAACATTAAGGCTTAAGCTAAGCTTAAATTAAGCCCAATATCTCGCAAACGAATCTCTGAGTTGCAAAATAGTTTAAGAAACCCATAATATTTTTTAACAAGCTATCCAACGATACCCCACACTATGGGTTTAACGAGAAAAAAAATCATCCCCACTATAGGTGTAATGTATATAGGTATTTATAAAGATTATATTCTACTGTTTGGTCGGCGTGATTGATTTATATACCCATGCCGAATTTAAGTTTTCTAGTAGTAAGGGTTATTGAGCTAAGCCGAAGACGGACAGACTTTAAGTGCAGAGGTGAAGTGTTCAGGCATTGTCATGTTTAGTGTGTAAGTTAGTGTTTAAGATCATATGTGCCTAGTTCATATAGCATACCTAACATAGTTTTAACATAGGTACTTAACATTAGGTAAAATGAGCGCGGTCTCGCCAACAAACTGTTATCGCAGAAAAAAAAAAGACAGACGGACGGACGGACATGGCGAAACTATGGGTTCCTTGTTGACTACGGAGCCCTAAAATGAAGGCTTAATTTTTAAGAAGTTCTTTGTTAGTTAATAAAAAACTCAACTTCTTTGAATGATTGGAATAAGGATTGCAGCAGTAATCACGCCTGTGACGTTCAGGTTGAGCAGTCTCTTCCGCCACCATCTTTCTAGTAATTTACGCACCATTTCTACATCATGCACTGCCGTCTACATAGGACCACCTTCCGAACCAAATACACCTAGGTCATCATCATCATATCAGCCGAAAGACGTCCACTGCTGGACATAGACCTCCCCCAAAGAGTGCCACAATGACCGATCCTGCGCCACCCGCATCCAGCGGACTCCCGCGACCTTTACCAGGTCATCAGTCCACCTTGTGGGGGGCCTACCCACGCTGCGCCTTCCGGTACGTGGTCGCCACTCGAGAACCTTTCCGCCCCAACGGCCATCGGTTCTACGTGCAATGTGCCCCGCCCACTGCCACTTAAGTTTAGCGATTCGGAGGGCTATATCGGTTACCTTGGTTCTGCTGCGGATAGCCTCATTTCTGATGCGATCGCGCAGAGAAACTTCCAACATAGCCCTCTCCATAGCCCTTTGGGTGACTTTGAGCCTTCTTATGAGGCCCATAGTAAGCGACCACGTTTCCGTGCCATACGTCATCACTGGCAACACACACTGGTCAAAGACTCTCGTCTTGAGACACTGCGGAATATACACCTAGGTATAGTTACATAATATATGCTCCCTCCCAGACAGCCCTCCTCTTGTGCAACTGAAACTTTGCACAATCACCCTTCGGAAAGTTTCGCGAACTGTAAATTTAATTCATGCCGAAAGGTGTTCAGCGGTGGGTCTGTCCTAGTTTTCTCATAGCATTCATGTCTACAGTGCCTCTGGGGGCCTATTTAGGAAGGTGTTTTTGATAAATTGATGTCACCTTTCTTCATATCGACAATTTATGATCTGGCTAGGAGACTATTGGGGTATCAGTTATGTTATACCATCTCAAAATCGATTCAGTATTAAGCCGCAAGTAGGTGCCAAAATTATTATCTGTAACATTTTGCATGTGTTTCGAGAACTTCTTAAAAAATATTTTTCTTTTTATTCGAATTAAATTAATTAGGTAAGTAGTGAAGTGCCGTTGGAAGTTCGTTTTTGATATCAAACGACGCCTGCTAGTTAAATGACTAACTTGTAAAAAAGGAGGAGTTTCCAATTCACTCCAGGGTATATACGTATATTTTTAAATGTTTGTAACTGATCACCTGAAATATATTAGGAACGCGTGTAGTAATTTCGATGTTTTTTATAATAACTCGTGTATTTACAAATTCGGTGAAGGATAACTGATGATGAAGACAACATATTATGACTTATGGAATTTCCCTCTAATGTACTTAAAACTATAAAAATACGTCACAGATTTTGATATAATGTTGTTGAAATAGCAATTATGAAGAGCCAAAGATAATTCTGAGATCCTCGACCAATCGACGGAACTCCTCAAATATTATCGGCCCACATATAGCGAATTATTACAATTCATTATAAGCAACCACGACCCGGAAGGCGCGGCGTTGGTAGGCCACCCGCAAGGTGGACTGATGACCTGGTAAAGGTTGCTGGAGTCCGCTGGAGTCCGCTGGATGCGGGTGGCGTTTGGCACTCTTTGGGGGAGGCCTATGTCCAGCAGTGGACGTCTTTCGGCTATATGATGAAGATGATTATAATGAACACATTTGCTATCAGAAAGCGCCAAACGGTCACACCAGCGAGCGAAAAAACCATAGAATGCGAGCTACTTACAAACTTCTACCCAAACACGAGCCTAAAACCCGGTATGCTCCTGTTCGAACTAAGCGGCTGCCTGGCATCGTTTTGACACCCACATAGTGATAGCGGTAATGGCACCTATTACCACCCTTAGACTACGGTGTTATTCTTTAAGCGTGCCTAATGGGACATCTGCTCGCTGCTGTAGGCTGTGATTCCCGTGTAGGAGTTATGCACGTGTAAGAGAGCACGTTTCTTTCTCCCCATTCAGCGCTACGTGTCAAGCGCCTAATAAGGGGCACGATTCCACCGGTTTTATTGAGAGCTCTTGACATGGCCACCATATGTAACCACCTGGCTTTTAAATGGTTTTATGGTTTGAAAGAACACGTGGAGCTTCGTGTATTTTTTTATTATGAACTAGTTTCCGCCCGCGACTTCGTCTGCGTGGACCCGGGATAAAAACTATCCTATATTTTAATCCAGGCTATAAAATATCTTCGTGCAAAATTTCATCCAAATCGGTTAAGCCGTTTAGGCGCGATTGAGTAACAAACATCCAAACATCCAAACTTTCGCATTTATAATATTAGTAGGATAATTACTTAATTGAGCATTACATGCGATAACGAGTCCTGAGTCGACTCAATCCGACTGTCCGTACAAACGGCCAAAAAATAAAAGGTCCTTACAAATTTCTGCCCAAACACGTGCCTAAAACCCGGTATCCGCATGTTTCGAAGTAAACGGCAGCCTGGCATCGTTTTGACAACGCGCCCCCAGCCCCGCATAATGGCAATGGCACCTGCCTGCATTCTGTGGGGCCATTTTGCGGCGCTAATTAGTCTTCTATGGGTTTTTCGTTCGCTGGAACAAACGTAGTTTGGCTCTCATTTTAAAACGGCAAACCGGGAGGAAACACAACGGCCGTTTTCCCATAGAAACGTAGTCCCCTGTTTTATCCCTGGATAATGGCAGTAGAGCAATCATTTTTTTTCATAAATCTATGGCTACTATTGACATGTTCCTATGTTTTCCTTTTTTTCATAAATTTATTCTTAAAAGAGATATTAACCTCCGAAAACCTAAAAAAAATCCAGATTTTCCGCTGTGTTCCAAAGTCCAGAAAACAATTTTGACTAAATTATTAAAAAAAAGGAAAACATAGGAACACGGCCAAAGCCTTTCTTTGATTTTTAAATATGTCAAGATTTGGAGAAGAAATCAGGGGACTACGAAACGTTGATTTTATGTCATTTTAATAGGTATTTTCGGTCCAAGCTGCAGTTGTCTCTATCGCGCTCTGCGGCGGGAGGCCACCACACAAAATACATTTTACAAATATCTATTTCTAATTATCTTGACCTTAGTGTATCCTCTTAAACTTTTTATACACAATGGGATCCGCCATATCTAGGTCGGAAACTAGTGACCCCTTGTGTCTTCCGTGCCCCCCTTGTGCCTTCCGTGCCCCCCTTGTGCCTTCCGCGCCCCCGCCAAGACGTTATAATTTATAGCAACAGAACACTTCTTTTTGTAGGTTATTGTGTTATCAATACATTCAAATTATGGATGCAGTCCACATGCCGTCCTATTCTTACTTTTTCATTTTTTGTCCCATTCACTACAAATGCAATTTTGTAACACTTTTGATGAACAGTCAGTCAGTCAGTGACAAAAGTAAGAAACTTTGACTAGTTATAATTCTTAAAGTACTGATTCAAATTGAATGAAATTTGAAATATACTGTGTACAATGCCTGCTTGGTTGCTGAAAATTCAGGCTTCTAGTTTTATCCACACCAAAGTTATAGGGGGGTCGAAAATGGCCTGAACTGCTTCGAGAAAAGGATGGTACGGCCGTCGCTGTTTTGCTCGACTTGGCGGGGGCCTGCCGTGCCTCCAGATAGAAAAAAGAAAAGAAAACGAGTAGACCGCGGTTTGGACTACTCTGGACGCCAGCGGGCAGCGGGGCGACGAGCGGCTGCCCATACATCGAAGGCGCTGGAATTTATCAACTGTCGCTCGTCGCCCCGCTGCCCGCTGGCGTCCAGGCCGCGGCCTTGGACTTTGTATAACAATGATTTCGTGGCTTTTTTTCTATTTTAACTAGTTTTCGACCGGATCCAATTGTGTGTATACAGTTTCATGTTACTCTACTCTAGCATATCGTTTAATAATGAGAAGCAAACTACGTTTGTATGGAGAGTCAAGCGTCCTGGCGACCCTTATGTCCCGTTTCATAAGAATAATGTGTCAAAATAGCAAAAGCCAAGTCAATGTCTTTGTAATAATTTTCCTTGTTAAAGTCCCTCTTAAACTTTTTATACACAATGGGATCCGCCATATCTAGGTCGGAAACTAGTGCCCCCCTTGTGCCTTCCGCGCCCCCGCCAAGACGTTATAATTTATAGCAACAGAACAATTCTTTTTGTAGGTTATTGTGTTATCAATACATTATATGTAGATGCTTACAAGTAATTGTAAGCATCTACATATTCAAAACTAAGGCAGGGTTTAGTTTTACTTTATTAGGGAAGATGCAATATCTTCAATTTTACTTCCATTTTAAATATTTGCATGTAGAATAGACCACGAAAGTATGTATAAATTAAAATACTATAATTTTAAGTCAAAAGTTCCTGTTACAAACTGACAGTTTAAACTTTCGCGCCTAAACGGCTCTACAGTTCCAGTGACGTCACTCATGTGTGTCACTCACTCGCCATATTTGTTTGTCCGTGGTTCGTCCCTAGATGTGATAGAGTGGCCTAAGTTTCGACTTTTGACAGGAGTTACGTCACCAGACGCTGATTGTTAAATTAAAACACGTTCCGTTTCACATGACTTCAAATCGTAATCATTGTTTGTAATTAGTATTAACTAAAGTAAAAACGTTTCAGCAGCTGTTATTTTATGGTTTTCCAACATTTTGGTCACTAAAATAATGGTAAATATAATATCTGCATCTTCCCTAATAGCATCTATTTATACACCTGGGGGCCTAGACAAGGTTACAATCGACAATCGCTAACGCCAATAGAAAACGAATAAAATGTATGGGAATGACAGATGTTAACGAAAAGTGTTTCGTCGGCATCTGTCATTCCCCTACATTTTATTATTTTCTATTGGCGTTAGCGCTTGTCGATTGTAACCTTGTCTACGGCCCCTGAATTGCCAAATTGTGGTATTCGATGCAAAATTTCGCTTTATCACTGTTTTGTCTTAAGTTTTTTATTCTACGACGATGATAAACAGGCATATGGCCTGACTGATGGTAAACCGTAGTCCACGGACGCTTAACTCTAGCGAGTCTAGAGGAGCCATTTGGGCGGTGCTAACTCTTCATTTGAGAATTCCTTGTGCGCAAAGCTGCAAATAGCTCCTGCGGTGACCTTAATCACCAGAAACCACATCTAAAGAGCAAGTAGAAATTTTAGTATGGCTGCGGCCTTCGGAATGATTTTTCTCGAGTTAAACTGCTTTAGTAAGCATAGCGGTACCGAAAACATACTGAAAAGGAAACTGTTATTTTTTTGTACAAAAAGTATCGTCACCCGGAGCATGATTTCAACTCGATTGATACCTCATTCATCAAAATCGTTTCAGTACCTTAGACGCTACGATTCCAGACGCAAATACACTGCTAAAATGATATCCTTCCTTTCAGCTTTACCCGAATCGGGCAAAAATATGTGCAAGAAAAGAAGACATTTCGCTACGTGTAGTGCTCACTTTTCTAAAGGTCGCGATGTCTAAAGCTGCGCAAAACAGTGCCGAATTGCGCCCAAGGGCTGAATTATTTACGCTACCCGATTCCAAGTATAGGCGCTTAAAGTGTCTGTGCGGAGTATGCCCGAAATAATGAGAAGGTCCTCAATTCAGACATGCCTTTCGTAATCCAACCAATTATCAATCATTTTTGCTCTCTATCTCATCGTGGGTGGGAGAGAGCGCGATGCGGAATAGAATGTGAATACGATGTGAAAGGACGAACAGAACGAACCTCCAGGTGATCCTTCCGCCGTTACGATTGTATCTGAATACTAACTTGCATCCGTGTCACACATTCCGTGCAGCCACGAAGTGCTGGAACAATGTCCCCGCCGCCGCTCAGAAGCCTGCCGGACGTTAATAGATTTAGAATTAATCTCAAAAAAATCATGTAAAAACATCAGCATAAACAGGAGAACCTGTGTCTTGAAACTAGCTGCATTTAAACTCCCTCACCTGTTAGCCCCATCTGCAATTATATTCATTGCCATACGTTTGCTGGTCAATGTAATTTAATATGTAATTTTTCAACGTAATTAATTTTTTTTTTTTTTGGAAGCTGTATCTCAAGCTGTGTTTTATTTGACGTTTAGTTTGTGTTTGTTCGTGTATGATGCTGCGTTCACTTTTACCGTTAAAGCCAATACGCACGTAGTAGTTTGTTGGGATGCAACTTCTCGCAGGCCAACAAACCATTTCTATTCAATATTATAAAATAAAAAAACAGTTTATTCCTTTTTTGTGTATTTTTATGTTTGTATTTTAGTTATATATTTCTTTTTAATGTGTTTCCTAAATTGTCAGATGGCAGTCGCTTTTGTAAAACTAGTGCCTTTGCCATACCTTGGGATTAGGTGTCAAGTCCAAGCAGAGAATTCCAGAGTCGAATGGCTTTGAACGTAAACGAGCAATTATACAATTTTGAAGAGGAGTACGGGAGAGTGAGAAGAAGATTTTGGGATGACCTGTCCGACCGGACAAAACTGAATCGTTCTTTGAGGTAGCGGGGTGCAGCGGGGTGAAACAGAACATTATATAGAAGGGTCAGAACATGAGCGTTACGACAATGACGAATAGGGAGCCACTTACGCTGAGAGCGAAACGAAAAAAAATATGAACCGTATGCAGACGTTTTGAATGCGCTCAAGCTTATTAAGTTGGTCTTCAGTGAGATCAAAGTAGGTGTGATATTGAGCTTTAAAGCCTGAATTTTTTTGAGTCAAGTGTCCCCACCCCTGCCGGCTAAATGGCTGCTACTGGGAATGTGAAAAAAATCATGGCAGTAGTAGGTAATGAATTTAAAAGGAAAACGATCACGGCTAAGAAGCTAGTAAGTAGTAACCGAGTAAAAGTAGACCAATTTAAAATGTACTTGAAAAGGCCAACTTTCGTACAAATTCGGCCGACGCAACTGCACCATTTACTTGGCGCGTGCGTGTCGATGTAACAAATACAGACTGGCAAGTACGGAACCCTACACTGTGCGTGGTCCGTACTTGGCCGGTTTTTCATAAGTAACCGTGTTTTCAGCTGGCTTTTAAAATATTGACAGGATTGTGCAGGAGGCGGTTGTACATTAAATGAGAACGGTTATAATACAACTTAAAAAAATTGAAACACCCCCTCCCAAAATTTTCATTTCAAAATTCAATATCGAATATGACTAAAATCGGTGGTCTATTCGTGTAGGAGCTGCGATGTTACAGACAGACACACAGACCGCATTTTTTTGCGGCGGGGGTTAAAAAAAAACATGTGTGGAAAAAATGTGTTTGATGTTGAGTCTGCTCCATGTAAATAAGCTTTATGCACGTACACGTACTTTGCATTCTCAAATTCTGTATTCATGAATTAATATTAAACCAGAAACTATCCACAAGGGTTAGTACACACTTTAGGCTTAAATGTATTTCAGTGAGCTCCGGGCTCCTAAATCCCTCTAAGGGTTTAATTTCATTGAGAATAATAGTATTATATTAGGCATTGTTCCTATCAGCTGAGTATAAGTAGTTTCTTTTAAAATCGTTGAGAGCCGAACGAATGTCGTAATGGTATTTATTAAATCGTGTTTCATAATAAGTGGGAAGGGTGTTTAAATTTTTGAATTTTGTTGGATTTCTTCATAAGATGACATTAAATCATAGTGTCTCTACACATCTCTATATCGCTTTGCGAATAACAGCCCGGCTGTTATTCGCTACGCGCTAAAGCGGCTCACCCCGCCGGTCACCCGTCACGAAACTAGACCTCTGCCTACGCCTGGTTACTATGCATCGCAGTGTCAAGATGTATTTGTGAGTGTGCGTTGAGGTGAGCTTAAAACAAGTTACAGAATAGGGGGCCGACGAGCGGTTCATGCGCGAGGTGGAGCGTGTGCTTAGAGAAAATACATATATTTAACGTCACAAATTACACAATTAAAAAAAACAACAAGCACAAGAAAAAACTTAAATATGGGGACGTTAAACCGGATCGCCCACTCAGCACAAAGACACGGCAAGCTGAGGCGCTGATTAAAAATAATGCTATAAAACGCAAAAAAATAAGTAAGTGTATGTTTGTTACATAAGTTCCTTAAAATATCACGGCGGTTAGCCTGTGAATGTCAAATAACGTTTAGTATGGAAAGCGAACCACCTTAAGTAGTTTGTGTTAATCGCACTCGCACGCGGCCGAGATACAGCCCTCAGCGTAGTTTGGCGTCTGACGGATATAACGGTTTATTTTTTTATTTGGTCTACACCCCTATTAATAAGGCATTTGGCGAGGTGTAAAAAGAGAGCGACAATTTATTTTTCTTAATTTTATTTTTTTGGTCAAACTTACACAAAACAACTTAGTCCCAAACTAAGCAAAGCTTGTACTATGGGTACTAGACGACGATATACATACTTATATAGATAAATAAATACTTAATACATAGAAAACATCGATGACTCAGGAACAAATATTCGTTCACATCACACAAATAAGGGTCACTATCAACTAGCCTGGAGAGGTCGTCATAGAGATCGCTGCGGTGTATTTACAACCATCGAATACATCGAACGTCCGTAATAGATTGATAGCCTAAAGATCATTTCAAGCATGATTTGGCACATGTAACTGACTTCTCCCATTACAACGACTATAAATAATACAAATTAAACTCAAGTAATATACGCGAGTTTGGCCTTCAACTGTTTATTTTATAATTCAACTTTGAACTTTCTCAGCTACAACACAAGGTTGCATTTCACTTGCTTCTCTTTGGTGGGTTTGGAGGTTAGATTTTGCGGGTAGTATAACAAGTTGACTTTACGAAATGACAGCTGGATCATTAATTATGTATGGTACCGATCGTGGTTGAAACCTTCTTTGTTGTTATTAATGATACCACCGAAGAACCTATTCACGAGTAAATTATAGCTACATAAAATATTTCCAAGTTGCAATCTTGAAGTAAAATATAGAAATTGCATTAATCGTTAGACCGTTCTGCTTAAACTAAGTGAATATCTTGGGTACCTAACCCATCTTAAGAATGTGACAGACTATTTGTTTTGTTGGCGATATGGGATTTTTATACGAAATATAGTAACGACAGTAATATATTAAAAACAAAGTTTTAACCGACTTCAAATCAGTACCCAAATCGCTTCAAGTGTGCCTATGAAATTTGAAGAGTTCCCTCGATTCCGCCAGTGTACTCTCATCAGATCCTGACCTGACCCCGTAGCATGGTCGGCCTTATCACACGATAAGTGACAAGATAGAGCGTCCGTCACTGGCTGACACCGTTCAATAGAACGAGACGGACGCTCTATCTTGTCACTTATCGCGTGATAAGGCCGACTATGATACGGGGTCTGATGACTACGGGACCACCTTGGAAGGTGTAAGGGAATACCGAAGAAAGAATTTTCTAAATCGGTCCTGGCGCCGTCAACTAATCGGGGAACATACACAAAAAAACCGGCCAAGTGCGAGTCGTTCGCGCGCACGCAGGGTTCCATACCATTATCTAATAAAAACAGCAAAAAATCACGTTTGTTTTATGGGAGCCCCCTTAAATATTTATTTTATTCCATCTTTTAGTATTTGTTGTTATAGCGGCACCTGAGATACGTTATCTGTGAAAATTTCAACTATCTAACTATCACGGTTCACGAGATACAGCCTGGCGACAGACGGACAGCGGAGTCTTAGTAATAGGGTCCCGTTTTACCCTTTGGGTACGGAACCCTAAAAAAGATTCCAACGAATTGAGAATCTCCTCCTTTTTTGAAGTCGGTTAAGAACGAGTAATATTGAATTGGCGCATAAATTTCCATTAAGTTGGGCATTCTATTGGATTAAAAGTTTTAAGGATGATAAATGACAACTGAAGAAAAAAGAGATATACGAGGGACAAATGTTTTGAGGATAAAGCTTCAGGCATCTTTCATGTTTATAATGGCACTAGTACTCGTAGCATATTATACGAGTGTTTGTTAGTTACTAATGCGACATCAGTACATTCAAGTTCAAAACAAAAACTAAAACCAAACGAATAATTGGCGCGGAAAAAATCTATTTTGTTTGTTTACTAATGAAATAAATAATTTTTATTCTGCAAGTAGGCCGTTATGGCACTTTTACAAGTCAAAATTCGACCAGCGTTTCTGAAAAAAAAGACCACTGTTAAGAAGAAACGCCGAAATAAACTCAACAGTTAGTAATTTTTGCCAAAAAAAGCTTATTACAATGATAGTTCTTAAGTTACTTAAAATAAGTCAAACTGAATATGAATGCAAAGAAAAAAAAACATTATAATGCGTTTGTTAATAAGCTATGTGAATAATTAAACTATTTTGGGCTCTGGTTTGAGTCGTGCATTTCTGTCAGGTAGATAGACCCCAACCCTTTAATTCCTTTGCTTGCCTTGAAATGAATGTTTTTTTCAAGTATAGATAAAGAGATGAGATAAAAGAGAAAATTTATTTCGTGTATTAAAATTATGGCTATCACAATTTTTACAGAATGTATCTATGTTCTTAATGACATAAACAATATTTTCATAAAGGTATTGGGACGCTACTGTTAAAATGCTAATATTCTTAAAGAGTTCTCTCACGAATGGCTCTTTTTTGTAATACAAGGATTGTATGTATGTCAGCTGCTTTACCCCAAACCAGAATACCGTACGACATAATACTATTAAAATAACTATGATACACTAGGCGAGCTGTTTCAACATAGGTCAGTTGTCTAATTTTTCTAATAACATATACGACTAAACATCGTTTACGCGCCAACACGGCTATATGGGCACTTCATTGTAGATTTTTGTGTAATGTTATATACCCAAGAATATTGTTTTATCGACTATTTCTAAACACTCATCATTTACAAATATACTAGTTTCCACCGGTCTAACATTAGGCAAAGATATTTAGTTTTTAGGGCATTTTATAGCAGATCGTTAACGGTAAACCAATCGAGTACTATGACCCGTGTGCCGAACTTTGCTATAGTCTATTGATTTTCGGTCAACCGTATATATTAATCATGTATTATCGGCAAATATTTAATACTATATCACAGAGATTGCTTACTATAGACGACAAGTCATTTATATAAACCAAAAATAGAAAGGGTCCTAAGATAGAACCCTGAGGTACTCCTAACGTTACTGCAGCTCCATTAGACTGGGTTCGATTTACAACAACTGTTTGTGTCCTATTGCTGAGATATGAAGACATAAAACTTAATGCATTTTCAGACAGATCATAATGCCGTAGTTTCAATATGAGCGTTCCATGATCCACGCAATCAAATGCTTTAGAAAGGTCACAAAAAATACCCATTTCATCACAAGAATTCTCCCAAATATTGTAAATATGTTTAATAAGAAGCCGCCGCGAGTCAAGAAAGATCTACCCTCCTCTTTCGAATTTGCACGATGCAAAGTGAGACAGGGGAGACTCAGTCACGCGCAAAGCGACTTATCGGCAAGTTGTGCTAGACGTACAGGGGCCGTAGACAAGGTTACAATCGACAAGCGCTAGCGACAATAGAAAATAATAAAATGTAGGGGAGTGACAGATGCCGACGAAACCCTTTTCGTTAACATCTGTCATTCCCATACATTTTACATTAGCGGTTTACATTAGCTTCTCAAAAACTTTACTTAACATAGGTACTAGATTTATCTCTTAAATTGTGCATACATATTTATTAATTACATTACGTTAATTTATTAATTACATAAAAATTTATTTATATATAGGTATAGCGCTATAGGTAGACCGCTTAAATCAGTTCTCGCCTGCGCGGCGAGCGGGTGCAGGGGTATGACGATAACGGAGCGAGTGCGGCTTGCAACCGCGCGCCGCGCAGGCGAGGACTGAGTTAAACCGTCTACCTACACTCACGACACACATGTGTCAAAGAGCTTCGGGCGATTTATGCTACATATTATGGAGATTATGCTACATATTATGGAGATAACTAGCGACCCGCCCCGGCTTCGTATGGGTACTATATTATACATATAAACCTTCCTCTTGAATCATTCTATCTATTAAAAAAACCGCATCATAATCCGTTGCGTAGTTTTAAAGATCTAAGCATACATAGGGACAGACAGCGGGAAGCGACTTTGTTTTATACTATGTAGTGATGCGACATATTATTGAGATGATGCTATATATTATGGAGATTATCCTACATTCATGGAGATTATGCTACTACTGCGAAGAACACGGCGAAGCGCTATGAACGTAACTTTTATTACGCACTAGCTTAAGCCCGCGACTTCGTCTACGTGGGCCCGGGATAAAAGCTATCCTATATTTTAATCCAGGCTATAAAATATCTTCGTGCAAAATTTCATCTAAATCGGTTCAGCCGTTTAAGCGTGATTGAGTAACAAACATCTAAAGATCCAAACTTTCACATTTGTAATATTATAGTAGGATTGTAAAATGAATACTTAAGTTGATTCGAAATTGGAATACAAGCTTGAATATTCCAATGTAATATGTACCGTTAGTAATCAGCCCTGTGAAATGAAATTTCGAAAAACCTTATTATATTAAGCCACATAAAACTCATATAAAAGTTCCAAGGGACGGAAAGAATTAAAAATGCACAAGTTTGTGCGAGTTTGTGTATCGGCTACGGGACCTCCACAGTCTATTCTACTAAACATAAGTGGTATTCGAATCACACTCAAATTTTCTGACTCACTCTTTCTAACACATTTAGGCAACACGATATAATTAATATATTTAGCGGTAGCGGTCAGCTGTGATTCGAGGCGGTACCGATTCTTTTCTGTGCCGTGCACCTAAAAAATGAGTGCTTCCTGACTCTCGCGTTATGCGTGGAAGCGGGGCGGTACGAATGCAGTACAGTCGAGTTCTCCAATATCTACACAGACAACCTTTCAAAAATATCTATACAGAGACTTTATTGTTATTGACATTAGACACATGTGTAGATATTTTTGAAAGATTGTCCGTATAGGTATTGGAGAAGTCGACTGTACATACGCACCGCCCTACTTCCGTGTATGATATTACTACTTCGGAATTAATACTGAATGTATACCGACGAGTGAGGAAGTATGTGCAACATCAGTACGCTCAAGTCGACCTACAAAATACCGCATACCGATCCCGCCCCGTTAAGTTAGGAAGTCGTCTTAGCTTGGCACGCTTAGAAGCAAATGCGGTAAATGTAAATCTGATTCTAATTCAATACGTCCAGTGAGATAGACCTCAGAGACCACAGTTTAACTAAGCCGCCTGAGCCTCGGAACTTGCCAACTTGTGACCTCATAACCGCAACGACGTATCTAACAAACACACCACTCAGTTGCAAAAGTATGTGTTCCAAGTTGAGCCTTATTCTACAGACGTAGGGTTGAAAGTGTTTATATTATACGATTACATCAATCAAGATGAGACGTTTTCGGTTTGAGGTAGACTATACGGGTTTAAGGTAAACTTTGAGTTACGCGACACCGATATTGGGTTTATTGTAAAGGGCCGACCACAGAGAAACCTAACGGTGTGGTTTTTAATATATTCAAAATATACTAGTGAGTAGTTGACCTCGGGCCATGAATGCCTTTGGTCGCTGATTCAAATCCTTATTCCTTAATTTAAATTTATAATTTCGTAACCAGCATTACTGCTTAATACAAAATTAATAATATATACTAATCAAAGTTAGATTCTTTACAGCCGATATTTGACAGCCGTCATCCCGCTACAATAACCGTCAATGATGACATATGACGGCATAAATTGTACTGGAATGACAGCTGTCGAATATTGGATACAAGCTCATTTTCACTACAGTGGCTTTGTAAGCAATAGAACAAATAAGCATTGCCTATTAAAAAAAACGAAAAAGTTCCTCGTCTAAAAAAATCTATATACTTAGTCAATTAACGAACCTGCTCACAAAATTTCACGAGAATCGGTTCAGTAATGCAACCTGTGGAGGAAAACAGCGGGACTGACACCGGACAGACAAACGATTTTCGGTCCAAGCTGCAGCATAGATCTGCGTTCGCTTTGCTCGCTCGCTCGTACTACCGCCGCGCCGCTACAGGCCGCTTACCAAGTAGTTCGTCGAACCAAGTAAGGAATCCAGTCACACCAAAATTTTACACTGTCGGTTACATTGCAACGATTTGGCTTAATTTATTAATAAAAATAACATTAAATCATAACTATTTATGAATATATTTACCTTTTCACTTCTCATGGTCAATCATTGCGTCATATCAGGCTTAGCAAGCAGGGCTAAAGAAGTACATTTAGCCCCTAGGGAAAATATGTAGGTATACATATTTATGATTTTCATTAATTCACAATAGTTAAAAATAAAAACGCCGCTGGCCGTCTAAATATAGCCGCGTCCAAACGTCCAAGCGTGCTTGACTGCATACATGGCAAGCTATGAAGATTGAGCGGGATAGACTGCCGTGCATTTCGCTTTATCGTATGCCCCGTATGCTGTGTGCCGCGCTCGAATTGACTTGGAGATTTTTTTTTTAACTGTTACACGCGCAGTCTATGGAAATGAAAACTTTATTTTCAAATTTGTCAGTAGTATGGTTCAACATAAGAATATCATGTACTTAAACCATAATTTATACGCGTACGAAGTCGCGGGCAGAAGCTAGTTATTAATAAATCCATTAAAGTACTACAAAAATGTTTCTATTTCACACACTGCAGTACTCTAATAATTCTGTATTCTTTAAGATAAACCGGTTTCATCATAGATCGTATTCACTAACTAAAATATGAATATGTTCTTCAATAGATTTCGACTTAGAGCCCATAGAACGAAATAAGGTAGATTTTAAGACCTATTTAATAACAACTCTCCGATCTGTTGGATTTAAGAAGTAACGTTTTCCATGATTTTATTAGACCGCAAAATCTACATGTGAGATATTTTGGGGTATAATACCTATTTTCCTCAGGTACATAGCGTTCGTAATTTTACCTTAGACAATGTGTGTGATTGTTTCAGAAAGTATCTTTCATTGGCACGAATGATTTTCTACCCGTGTAGGATTAGAGGATGCTTATTTTTACCGTCGCTTCATATCATAATCGCATTGTAATATATTTCACGCTCGTGTGATTTGTTTGCTCGTAACGCCACCGAATAAATAATAATACTTACGGACAGAAGGTTTCCTGTGTAACAAAGCCGATGTTTGACAGCTAGTAAACTCAAACAATGGCATGCGGCACAACCACATAGTATGTGATTCGTCTAGTAAGGGTTGTCACTTTTGCGTTTAGAGAATAGATTTTCACTGAGGAGCTATACTCCAACCCTGCATTACTCCGCCACGGCATGACATGGTGCATGGCGCTGAGGGATTTCCAGCCGCGTTCGCGCCACTACGTGCACTTCAGCTCGTTTGTGGTGCGCGTGCCGCGGCCGCTGCAGAAGACCATCGCGTGTCAGCACACGCGCCAGACGACAGCACTTCTGGCCGAAGGGTGTCGTGTTTCGGCGGTTCCGGGGCAACCTACCGAATTCTACACCGGACTAGACCACGCAACGGAGCCACGCTGTTTCGTCGCCTAAATAATTAGTTTTTATATGTATTGTACCTACGTATGTTAGGCTTTAAGAGTCCGCAGGCAACTGGAATCATATAAAGTAATTATATGCAAAGTTTCGTCACAATTCAACACGTAGTTTAAAAATGAGAGCGTAACTACGTTTGTATGGGAAGGTGAAATTCGGCCGAGCTTACTGCGGACTCTTAAGATATTTGTTGCTATGGGCCTTAGATGCCTGAAATAAATGGTTAATTATTTATTATTATTATGACTATACGGATGGCACCATAAGGGATAGAATGCCCCTATACAGCTAAATTAAGAACTGGTCTTACGGCTCTGACGGCTTACTATAAACAAGTGGGTGCGTAACGGTCGATATAACAACTTTTGATATATTTTTAGTCGATGTAACGATTAACGGATATAATGCACCTTTGGTATATCAACATTTGGTATATTCTGATAGTATCGAACTATCATCAGGTATAATGAACTTGCAATATAACAACTATGAATCTAATACAACATAACATACAACTTAGATTTATAAAGTTACTAGCTTCCGCCCGCGACTTCGTCTGCGTGGACTCGGGATATAAACTTTCCTATATTTTAATCCAGGCTATAAACTGTCTTCGTGCAAAATTTCATTCAAATCGGTTCAGCCGTTTAAGCGTGATTGAGTAACAAACATCCAAACATCTAAACTTTTGCATTTATAATATAAGTAGGATTAGTGAACAGTAAAACTAGACAATGTAAAGTTAACTATAAGCTTCTTTTCAAAATTTGTTAAATTCTGCCTGTAATTCTTAAACATAAATATCTACTTGCTATAAATAACCATAGCAGTCTAGAGCCTAGCTCTGAGAAAAGCTTGTTAAAACAGTCGATAATATGTTACTAGGGCTATGGCGTCCGGTAAACTGTGCGTACCGAAGGTTAAAAACCAATTATGGTGATTGAACGCTAAAAAAACGTATCCCCTATCTTCTGAACAGTTTACCAGAAACGATCTGCCATGAAAGTATAAAAAACAACTTTAAAAGAAAATTAAAACGACCTAACTAAAATAACAGGTAAGGCATAGCTGTATGTAACATTTACACACACAACTTAAGTACGTACAAATTAGTTAACTTTGTACTATAAAGTGATCACAAAGACAAACTGTTCCGACAGTTTTGTGGGCCCCTGTTCATTATTAAGTGTCTATATTCTGTTTATTAAATAAATAAAATAAAATAAATAAATAAATAGCAATATGGTATAACGTATTTGAGATATAACTATGTTTGATATAACGTTTAGAGGGTATAACGAAGTACTGGTATAATAAATTTGAAATATTATGCAATTACCCACCTCTATCCATATCGGATTGCCTACCTATTCTACTCTAAGCGTGTTAGGTAGAACTGCGACCCTACAGCGGTCAGGACAGCCAGAACCGATTTTTTTTACAATCCTATACGTTTCTTATGAATTTACTACAGGTATATTTTTATATCTTTCAACACATACCACTAATACTTATATCATATATTCATTATATTTGGTAAACGTTATATCTAATGACTTCATTTTACTTATCCAGTAAAAATATATCAAAAGTTGTTGGTTAGTCTGAGCGTGTGTGTTATCATCTTAGTAGAATGCTGGTCATAATTATAATCAAGTATTTATTTGCTCTAAACACATAACAATGCATGCAAATACATTTTAATCATTTATATTTAGACATTAAATAACAACAAAAAAAAACACATTTATAAGTCCCGATTTATCCTTTGTGTACGGAACCCTAAAAACGTTAGTGAATGCGAATATACCGTCAAAGCTGACGCTCGACCCGTCTCCACCGCCATCGTCTGCAATCTGTTGCTTAGTAAATAGCATAGCAGCTAGTGTGGCGTAAAGCCACGAGAAAAGTAGTGGACTGTATACTTTAAACACCCCGATGCTCCCCAATACCTACAAAGGAAAGAGAGACCGACTTACCCGTCACTGTCGTCAGCACAACGTGGAAGGGGCGCCCCTCTTCTGCTCCAATGCACTTGTAGATGGTTGGTTTGATAATCTATTTTATTTATACTTTATATTTCATCTGTAGCTGTTTGCGTTAGTAATATCATTCATAGATTTTTTCCGACACTGACACTTGACGGATTGTGTCTATGGTTATTGCCGGTCAATACCTACTCTCGTAAGCATTGAGGTCCATCGGTTTGGCTGTATACTGAACACCCCCACCGAAAGCACTATGTAGCTTTCCCATAACATAAAGGCATAGGAAGGAATAAAACAAAATAAGTAAGGAATGAACTTCTGCTCATATAATAACGCGACAAGAAGAAAATAAAATAAAGCTCATGTAGTTAAAAAAAATATTATAGGGAAAGGGAAGTCAGTTCGTATAGGGTAAAGGACAGAGTTTATTCACTGGCCTCGATAGTATGTTATTTCCTTTCGTTTTCAAAGTAACTTTACGCACAATGCCATCCAAACCGGGATGTGTCTGATGGACAATTGCAAGTGGCCAACTACAAGGAGAGACGCGATCATCTTCGACCAACACTAAGTCCCCTACATTAAGGTTGGGCGGCGAGGCAAACCATTTTGACCTTTGCTGTAAAGTGTTCAAATAATCTTGGCTCCATTTTTTCCAAAACAATTGGGAGCAATTTTGTAAATATTGCCATCGTGACATATGATTTACAGGCACCGTTTGCAAATCATACTCGGGTACGTCAGACTTACCTAATAAGAAATGTCCTGGCGTTAATACATTAAATTCGTTAGGATTATCACTAGCCGGTAGAGCACACAATGGACGGGAGTTCATTATGGCTTCTATTTTACAGAAAACTGTAGTAAGCTCTTCGAAGGTCAAAGCTTTATCACCAACAGCACGCACAAGATGATATTTAGCTATGCGCACGCAACTTTCCCACAAACCACCCATGTGTGGAGCACTAGGAGGGTTAAAGTTCCAGTTGATCAAACGCTGGGCATAACCATTCAATATATATTCCTGATTGCCTTTATCAGACATAAATTTCTGCACTTCGCCAAGGTGCTTGCTCGTTGCTAGGAAATTCGATCCGCAATCGGAATAGAAGTGTGACGACAGGCCACGGCGCGACACAAATCTATCAAGGGTAGCCAAGAAGCAATCAGCGGATAATGAAGAAAGGGCTTCCAGATGCACGGCTTTAGTGGAGAAGCATACAAAAGCTGCTAGATAAGCCTTCTCTATCTTTGCGTTAAGCCGCAAGCTTTCTTTTATATAGAAAGGTCCGGCTAGGTCAACACCTACATGTTCAAACACCTTGTTAGGAAGCAGCCGTGTCGACGGAAGGTCACCCATTTTTGGCTGAAGCAGGGTTGGTTTACATTTGAAGCACGTCTTACACTTCAACAGAGTTGACCGAATGAGGCTACGAGCTGACAATATCCAATATCTCTGGTTAATTATATTTTGTAGAGTTTGCGGTCCAGCATGTAAATATTTCTTGTGGAAATATTCAACCAGAAGTTTCACAAACCTACATTGCTTCGGCAACAACAAGGGATGCTTCGCATTGTATGGCAGATCAGAGTGAGGAATACGACCCCCCACCCACTCAGGAAGCCACGAGCATCAATAAAGGGGGCAAGTTTCCTTAACGAAGGAATATACGTCTTTCCTTTATTCAAAGCGTTATTTTCGTCCTTGAAGTAGGTGCCTTGTACTACTTTAATTAAGCAATCATGAGCTTGATTCAAATCGTTCGTAGTCAAGACCTCTTGGCTGCAGACAGAAGCATCACCGCGGAACCGTCGCAGAAAACGCAATATCCAGGCGATGCTTCTTTGCATTCTTGAAAAAGACGAAAATTGGTTGACAAGACGTTCAATAAATTCCAATTTATCTTCTTCCCCCGTTAGATTTTATCTCCGGGATTTCAGAATCTTTGCTGTTAATGTATGTAGATACAGGCCAATTTTCATGATCCCCATACATCCAGGCAGGTCCTTCGAACCATTGCGACCTGTAAGCCATGAATTGTGATGGAGTAACACCACGCGAGGCAACGTCTGCCATGTTATTCTCGCTGTTGACATGACGCCATGCGTAAGGAGGTATTGACTAGTATCTGTGTAACACGGTAACACACAAACGTTTTTAATTTGTAAGCATCAGTTTGTATCCACGCCAGTACAATAGACGAATCGGTTAGTGCTGTGATTCTGGCCATATTGATCCGCGATAAGCATTCACATGCATACTTCATAAGTTTGCTAAGAAGCGTGGCAACCATAAGCTCCATTCTAGGTATGGTCTCAACTTTGACAGGTGCCACTTTCGACTTAGCAATTAACAGTCTGCACTTGACTTCCGAGTGACGTCGTGAAATGACATAAATGCATGCAGCGTAGCCACGAGAAGATGCGTCACTGAATCCAACCAGTTCACATTCAGTGACATCTGGAAGCAAAATATGTCGTTCAATCTGCAACTCAGATAGCCTTGGTAACTGGGCTATAAATTCTACCCACTGCTGACATTCTTCTACAGGCAGTGGATCGTCCCAACCAAGGCCCATCTTCCAAAAATCCTGTAAAATGCACTTTGCAACGAAGGTGCAAGGAGCAATGTATCCAACGGGATCATAAATAGATGCCAATGTCCTTAAGACGGATCTCTTTGTATTGACGGTATCTCGCTTATTTAAGGAAAAGCTAAACGCATCGAATACTGGGGACCATTTCAAACCTAAAAGCTTTATTGAAACATCACCCCTGTCCTTTTGAAAGTTAATTGTTTTCTCGCGATGTTCTTCTGGAACACGTTCGAAAAGTTGTTCGCAGTTACTCGACCATTTCTTTAAAACTAGCCCTCCGCACTGCAGCATATTAATTAATTCATCTTGCAACGCACACGCTTCAGAGAACGTGGGGCACGACCAAAGAATATCATCCATGTAGATGCCTTGTCTAACGACATTAGCAGCAGAAGGGAAACGTTCACCTTCATCACTGGCTAATTGTAGCAAGGTGCGGATAGCCAAGAATGGACTTGAACTCACGCCGTATGTAATAGTTTTTAACACATACACCTTTATGGGTTCGTCAGCGGTCGATCGGTATAATATATGTTGATATTTTCTGTCAGATTCACGTACCAGGATAGCACGATACATTTTACAAATGTCACTTGCGAAACAGTATTCAAATAATCGAAAATTTGTTATAATGGCACCTATATCACGGTATAGGTTTGGTCCTGTCAGCTGCGTATCGTTGAGAGAGACGTTGGAGCTCGTTTTCGCACTAGCATCAAATACAACTCTCAAAGGAGTCGACGTACTGCTTGGTCGAAGTATACTGTGGTGCGGGATCAGATAGCTACTTGGTTCGCTACCAGTGTACAATTCCATGTGGTCAAGCTTTTCATATTCCAACATGAAATCGTTGTAGGCTTGTGGCAGCACTGGAGAGCGTGCGAGTTTCCGCTCTGTTGCTAGCAATCGTCGTTCAGCTGCAGCGCGGGAATCTCCAAGTAGTGGCGCATCAGGTGCAAATGGTAACGGCACTATGTATCTCCCCCCCTTATCACGAGAGTGATGAAGTGCGTATATATCTTCAGTCAGTTGATCCGCTGGACTAAGCACAGGTTTGCACGGCAATTCCTCTACTTCCCAGAAGTCACGCAGCGTTCTATCCAAAGTCTTCTCTTGAGAAACTGACAGGTGAAAGTTTTGTGACTGTTGTTTGCCATCATTGTATAATCTTCCACTCACGACGTAACCAAAAACTGTTTGAATCACTTTCGGAATATTTGACTTGACATTCATCGGCTTGTCCTTAATAAGCTCTGACACGACATCGCTGCCCAGCAAAATGTCAATCGACGACTTCTCGAAGAACAACGGGTCAGCTAATTCGAAGTTCTTATATTCATCCACAACTTCCTGTGGAAATGAAACATTTGGCATCTCGGATGAAACCTTCTCAACAACAACCATATCCACCTGGAAACTCGGAACGTCCGATTTCCCCGGATTCATGTCGCAGGTCACCATGCCAAAGTTTTTGACAATGTCACCGCCTAGTCCAGACACAGTAAATGGACACTTGTTGCGGCGTAGGCCCAAACGTTGAGCACAGTTCAAAGTCATAAACGAGCTTTGAGCTCCGGAATCAAGAACTGCACGGCAATTCTGATGTTGACCAGTGACATCAACAACTAGAGTCCTCGTAGTCCCCAACACTACACCGTAAGAATTCACGTTTTCATTCACGGAATGAAGATTCTCGGTTAAGGCAGATGCGGACGTCACACTCACGGAGTGCGACGACGACGGGCACTCTGCGTGCAGGGCAGCGCGGGGCGGCTGCAGGGCCGGCACGGCCGGTGCCTGCGCCACACTCGCATCCCGATGTAGCAAGTAGTGGTGGTTACGGGCGCAAACTCCACACGTCATGATGCTCTTGCAATTTGAATCGTCATGACCACTTTTCAAACAATTGGTGCATAATTTCAAGACATTGACACGGTCAATCCTGTCTTGAACTAACAGTTTACGAAACTGTTCGCAACGATAAATCAGATGATTTGAGTTGCAATGCACGCAAGTTAGTTTGTTTTGGTTCGAATTATTATCACGCGAAACAGCTAATCCAACCTTTTGCGAGGGCGAGGTCGGGTTCGAATATTTGAAACTGGCCGGTTTATGACTCGGTTGCATATTTGTGAAGTTGACAGGTGACTTCAGTTTGATTTGTTGACTATTGAAATTAGTCCGGGAGCCGGTAGTCGGAAATGTATGTTCCAACACTGATTTGTTTGTTCACGAAAATAATTAATTCTTTGAAGGTCGGCAATTTGTTTTGATCGCGACTTCAAACAATTTTCGAGTATGAGTGTCTAACCCACGCAATGCTAAATGACAAATCAGATAGTCATCTAAATGTTTAATTTCTAAGGCCTGAATCGCTTTTAACGAATGGTCAAATGTCTCCACGAAAGACGTTAGATTTGCTACGTTGTCCTTTGTCGAAGGTGAGAAATTCAGCATTTTGTCCAGATACCTGCCGGTCAGCGCCCTGAAGTCTTGGTACTTATCAATCAAACTTTGCCACACTACAGGGTAATTATAGGCAGTGATCGGCAGACTCCTGACCATATTCAGTGCTGGACCCTTGACACAGGACAGCAGATAATGGAATTTATCTATGTTTTCGAAATTGCGACTATGGACCAATGACACAAATTTATCATGAAATGTAGTCCAATTCTCCATTTGACCATCAAATTCGAATAAAGTTAGCTTTGGTAAGACCGGCCTAGCTAGACAATCATCACTTTTTGAACATACATTTTTTCGGCTGGCTCCTGGCCTAAACGATTGCAGTTCATAGCTACCTTTTTGCAAGCGTAATACAGATCATCGAAACTATCTAATGGGCCTGACGAAGGTTTGAACTTAGGGTCTGTTTGCATCTCAAGCATGGCAATTTCCATTACAATATGCTCAAAGTCGCCACGAGCGTCATCGAGTTCTGAAAACTGCACCATGAAGTTGTGTACCGAGTCTAAACTATCCAACTTAACTGTTTTGGATAAATCGTAAGCCTTCTGCAGCTTCTTAAACAAATATTCTTTTTTGAGTGTCAATGCATTTATTTGCAACAATAGTTGTGCCTCGCCTTCCATTTTTCTGTCACGGACAGTTCTGTCAGATGGAATTGGATGCGTTGGATAAAAATAAATACTATAGAAAATAGCGAAGAATACGATTCGCAATGTGCGTATGGGTATGGGTAATAGCGAATGCGATTCGCGATATAGGGAACAATTTAGAAATTTTGACAATTTAGGATTGGGTTCTAATCCAGAAGGTTAATTCTGAATGTGGTGAGAAGAGCCAGAAAATGTGGCGTAAAGCCACGAGAAAAGTAGTGGACTGTATACTTTAAACACCCCGATGCTCCCCAATACCCACAAAGGAAAGAGAGACCGACTTACCCGTCACTGTCGTCAGCACAACGTGGAAGGGGCGCCCCTCTTCTGCTCCAATGCACTTGTAGATGGTTGGTTTGATAATCTATTTTATTTATACTTTATATTTCATCTGTAGCTGTTTGCGTTAGTAATATCATTCATATAATTTTTCCGACACTGACGTTTGACGGATTGTGTCTATGGTTATTGCCGGTCAATACCTACTCTCGTAAGCATTGAGGTCCATCGGTTTGGCTGTATACTGAACAGCTAGTTCGATTAGAATGGGTCAAATGCATAGCTTGCCCATTAGAGTGGCCTAAAGGTTGAGCCTTTCAAGGAAATACAGAGAGGTCGCTACTGGTAGCGGCGGCAAGTGTGATAGAAAGATGCCCCACATCAAACGCGCAACTTACGGGAAAACGATAACCGTGTCTTTCTGAGTTAAAATAATACAGCTATACAGACATCGTTTTCCAACACCTGCCAGTCTGTCTCTCCGCCGCATCCCCCGGGTGGGCAAATTGATCAGAACATGCTTTGTGCATTTAAATATCGCGCGTACGAGCTTTATTCGATAATGCCTGATTTAAATAGCATTCGAGTACGTGGTATTCAATATTAATCTTGTCTTCGCCGTCAGTTAGAGGTTGATCAGACAGATACGTTTCGCTTTATTTCGTTTCTGTTTAAATGTTCGCGCACTAGTTTTGTCACTTTAGCAAACACGGAGAAAAAAAACTAGCTTCCTCTAACAGAATATTGTAAATCCGACTTGATTTTATTGTATTATATGTGACAACTATACCTTTTTTACACATTACTAGAAAAAACTATTTCTTTACCAAATCATTTCTAGTTCCTATTACCCACTTACCTAGTATCGTAGAAAACAAATTTTGTGTAGTATACAAAACCTATCTGGAGCCATCATTATAGGACAGGGTAGAGTTTATCAGGTATTGTAGTAGTGTTCAAATCATTACTGCGGACTTGAGACGCCCAATAGTCTCTGTTTACTATCTGTACTATTAAGAACACCAGATTTTTTATTAGTGTTCAATATAATTTTAGCGGAGTGCAATAATCAACAATTTCTGTGTACTATATGCAGTATTGGGGGATACCAGATTTTTGTTTGTGTTAAAAATAATTATTGTGGTATGAAAAATAC
The DNA here is from genome assembly GCA_947049275.1 of Epinotia bilunana. Taxonomy (NCBI): domain Eukaryota; kingdom Metazoa; phylum Arthropoda; class Insecta; order Lepidoptera; family Tortricidae; genus Epinotia; species Epinotia bilunana. The sequence goes on along the minus strand of OX346253.1, from coordinate 39,579,963 downwards.
AATATGCATGTTCTGTTTACTATACATATTGTAGAGTTTAACAGGTTTTATATTGGTGTTCGATCATTATTGCGGACTAAAACTATAATATATTGTTGAGTTAATTAAAATTAGGTTAAACATCGTAGGCGTCTTCTTCGCAACGAAAGCATGTTAGAACTGCGTGTTGGATGTTTTCGTTTTAACATGCTTTTGTTGCGGCGAAGACTTACTTAAGGTGGTTAACTCGGCAGTATAATGGTTTAGTCCTCAATAATGTGGCTGGTGGCCTGAAACATGGACAGAAACATTTGAATCCTGAATAATTACAATGGATAAAAACAAACTTAAAAAAAAATTAGTTTTATTTTTAAATTGGCGCCATTAATGTTACATAACATAAATTATCGGCGGTACTACACTCGAGAGCAAAAGTTTCGGGTCACTAGCATTTACTTCAATATCTTGAAAACGAATAAAGCTATCGTATTGAAATAAATTGAACCTTATAGACAATTTAATAATCCTTCATTACACGTATAAAAACTTATTGGTTGGCGTGAAGTAATGGCATTAAAAAAGTTATAAACATAATGATCCCTTTTTTTCAAATCAGAACTTCTAATTTTCGCAACTATTTTTGCTTTTGTTTTTGTTCTGTCATAAAATGTATTTATAAGAAGTCTTCTAGGTATCCAATAGTCATTATTAAAGTAGTAATTATGTCACTCACACCTGAGGAATGTACGAGAATCCTCACGATCCTGGAAAATGGAAGCAGTCAGCGAGAAACAGCAAGAATAGTCGGTGTATCGTTGTCTACAGTTCAGCGTATTCGCCAGCGGTTTCTAGAAACTGGTTCAAACCTACGCAGACCAATAACAGGCAGACCCAGGTGTACGACGGCACGGGAAGATCGATATCTAGTCAACTCTATGCTGCGAAATCGGTTTCTTACGGGAACATCACTGACTCATAATTTTTTAGGGCTTGGTAGAAGCAACCCTTCTGCTTGGACTGTAAGACGGCGACTTGCTGAAGGTAATTTGAAACCATTTAGACCCGCAAATGGTCCGAAACTCGAGAGGCACCATCGTATAGCAAGACGAATTTATGGACGCGAACACTCGCATTGGACGATTGAAAATTGGTCAAATGTCGGGTTCTCGGACGAATCAAAATGTATGCTGTATACACACGACGGAAGGGCAAAGGTGTACAGAAGACCAGGAGAAAGATTTATGCAAGCCTGTATTGAAGAAAAGGTGGCATACGGTGGTGGTTCGGTACTCGTGTGGGCTGGAATTTCTGCGGAAAGCCGAACAGAGCTTGTACTGATCGAAAACGGTACTCTTAATGGCGTAAGATACGTGGATGAAATCCTCAACGAGCACGTCGGTCCATTTATGGCAAGACTAGGTGAGAATGCCATCTTTATGCACGATAACGCCCGTCCCCACACTGCTCGTGTAGTGCAAGACTACCTTGATGAGGTGAATATTCGTCCCATGGTGTGGCCAGCACGTAGCCCCGACCTCAACCCGATCGAGCACGCCTGGGACGAGCTCGGACGACGTTTAAGACAACGAGATCCTCCTTTAATTACGCTTCGTGACTTGAAACATGCATTGGTAGAGGAATGGGAGAACATTCCCCAACAGTGTTTCAGAAACTTGGTGTACAGCATGCCGAATCGCATTGCAGCAGTCCAGACAGCACGTGGGGGTAATACCAAGTACTAAACTGTGTTAAAACTACTTGTAAATATAAAAAGTTCAATATTTTCAGTTTTGGTTTTGGAAGCAAAATGACGCCATTTTTAATTTGTCGTTTTAAACATAATAAAATAAATGGTCAGTAGTAAATGTAATGCATTTTATTTTAGTAACATTAAATTGTCTATAAGGTTCAATTTATTTCAATACGATAGCTTTATTCGTTTTCAAGATATTGAAGTAAATGCTAGTGACCCGAAACTTTTGCTCTCGAGTGTATAGTAAGCGTAATTGCACTTATTATTACAGAGATCATTTTGGTAGCAAAACATTTATTATTTGTGTACTATCGACAACACAGCTAACTGACCATCGGTGCACCTTAAGCGCATTGTAATTAGGTTCTAGACATAGTGCAGTGGACGTCTTTCGGCTGATATGATGAATTAGGTTCTATATAAACACAGGATGGTCAGTTAACAGTGTTGTCGTTTGTACATGCAACTTCGTAACAGTTTTTTTTTTCATTAAAACATAGTTTCAAAAACAGAACACTCCAATATAACCTTATCACTATCAACAACATATACATTTTCAATTAAACCGAACTTTGGTAAATAATCAAGTTCTACATCTAAAATAACAATCACGTTTTTAGTATAGTGCGTACCTTTTACACTGGTAATACAGTTATAATTGTAACACTCATCATTTTTTGTCTTATCTCGTTTGAGACTGATTTTTTATGATTTTTATGCACCCTGATTCATTTATGGACGACACTGGCAATGAAGTCGGTTCGGTGAAAATTATACACTGTGCGTGCGCTGGGCGCTGCGGGCGGCGGCGGAAGGGCGCGGGGGGCCTCAGTCGTCGTATCTTGTGGACAGAACAGTTTTTCGTTCCACGTTAATTATGTTTTGTTTAGTGTGCGATAATATTGTAATGCCAACATTTTTTTATTGTTGCTGGTACTACTTTTTATTGTTATCATTACAAAGAGTATGTTAGACAAAAGAGAACGTATCTAGTTATGAGTAAAAATATTCCTAGTAATCAAGAAATTTCGAGTAGGTAATGGGTATTAAAAATCCGCTAAAAGGTACGAGGTTATCTAGTACCTATAAATTGATTACATAAGTTGGAGCTTACACAAAGATTATGTAAACACAATTTTATTATTGGTGTGTTAAACTAGATGATGGTGAACAGAATAAATAAATATTGTAAATATCGAAATTATCGAAAAGTGTTGTAAGCTAAATGCATATTTTACTCTGTAACTATTAAATGGTTACCAAAACGATATCAAAGGTTTCGTGTTATTAACAAAATATGACTTGTTGTTATAAAAAAAAACTGTTAACCATAGCTGAAATCTTGTTTCCTACACCAGAATCATAACTACTATACAATCTGGTAATATTGTAAATTATTTTTTTCTCCGTGAATGAACAGGTTGAGAGAGAACGTTGCGGACGTTCACTTCGTTTTCCTAGTTCGTACACAAATGCGGTAGTTATGCTTAATGAAATATCTTTTGCACTAGTTTATATCTTTATTGTAAAAAGTTAAAGCGAGCTTATTGCGCAGTCAGTAACAATGTGATTGCCGTCATTCATTAAAGGTCGGTGAAACCTATTTAATTTAAAAGGAAGTTAAAATTATTTTTTCCTTTTATGTGCAGACCAGGGATGTAGCGAATTTAAGGTTTATTGACGTCCACGGATGCAGAAGCGGATGCGGATATTTCTAGGCTGACATCCGCGGATGCGCATTTTCGGGTTAACCACTCAAAAACATAAAGAAACAACGTCCATTCCATATATGGTCACACAGTACTCAGATACGTCGGGACTGATTTACAATCGCTGCAAACTTAATTAAGGCATTTCTCTCGATTTTTCTCGCACTATACCTCTCTTTCTAAGTTTTCTAATAAGAGAGAGTCTTGTGATAGCCGTGCTGAGCGATTTCATGATTATTGAAGATTCTTATTGACTAACGACGAAAACACCTAAAACGCGCGTGGTAGGCGCAAAAAATCACATCAATACGACGCTCCGTTGCGACGTGAAAGAAGGACAAACCAAGACACACACACACACACACACACACACTTTCGCATTTATAATATTAGTAAGGATTATTATACTAATATACTATTGGGATAGGCAAGACAGAAATAAATATAAATACCAGGTGAGATGTAATGTAGGCACTACCTACAGGCAGCATCAATACAGTAAAAATAACATTAGACATTATCTTACTTATTAAACCAAAACGACATCTAAATAAAATTAAAAATAACCAATTGGCATATTTTTGCTGTCACAGTGCTAGATTAGGATATCGATTTCTGGAGCGTCAACAAATAACCCTTAAGCATACGCTTAAAGGTGTATCTGCTAAGCGCTCCTTGCATAGGAGGAGGGATACCATTCCAGCACTTAGACGCCGCGAACTTGAAACTACCTCGGAAAGCAGCGGTTCGGTGCATAGGTATCAGGGCCATTGCCTTGAATCTACGCGCACTTTTGGACCATACCAGTTTTTTAAATAGGTAAGATGGAGTTTCGTGCTACCACGCCGAACAGCAGAGTGGCCAAGTGCAGGCGCCGGCGTGCAGGCATGTTCAACAAGTTAGCGGCGTTCAAGTACGGAGTGATGTGGGAACGGGGAGAGACTCGGAAACAAAAACGAGCGTATGCGTTCTGCACTCGTTGTATGAGCCTCTTCGAACGACCAGTAATGCACCCGTCATACACGACATCGCAATAGTTTAATGAAGATAATGTAAGTGATTCGCATAGGTCGACACGCAAACCGACACTAAGGTAATCACGTATACGCCTTAAAGTTCTATATCTTTAAAGCGATAGAAGCAGTTACTAACAACATTTAGTATGTGGTTCTCAAAGCGCAAGTTCCCGTCCATAAGAAGGCCGAGGTCGGTTGTTTCTACCACCCGTTCTATTGGTTCGCCCATGATGGCAACATTGCAACTGGAAGTCAGAGCATCAAGGGTATTACGGATTTGATGTTTTTGACCCGAAAACCACATATTTCGACTTGCTAGGATTAAGGTTTCGGTACATATTTATGAGAGGATTAAATCGATACATATTTTTGCTCTTGACTGTACTATAACTAATTTATAGACCTAGCAATGATAATTTAGATTATTTTAGAGTGACAAACTAAAATAGTTCACAACCAGACCACTGACACAAAATGAACTTTGACGCGATGAAACTGGAACGCGATCACTTGAGTCTGAAGTGAACACAGGGGGGCATTCCGAAAATCCCCTGCACCGTGTCACGGCGGCGTGACAGGGTTTACGGCTTTCACGCCCCGTGTGGTTTGACACTGCGTCGCGGTAAGACCTTCCGGTATTTTTGGGGTTTTGAGTGTGAATGCCATTTGAAGTTAGTATGAAAATGTTAAGGTAAACGTTCGAGTGCCCGTCCTGTCCTTACACACGACATTTTCAATCTTATGTCGAAACAATTTAAGTGAACATTAAGGTTTCGAGCTTCGGGGCAGTAGCTACCTTATGACTGAAAAATGTGTAATTTTGAAGTGAAAATTTCTCCAGCGGCGCTGACAAAATTGTTAAAGTCGCCACAGGTGTAGGAGCGTAGGAGGTCACGTGCCTGTAAGATGGTGAGAGATTCGAGACAAGGCTTGGGGGGGCGATACCGTAGTACGAGACTGGCTGCGCCATTCGAGTGAGCGAGAAAAAGGGCGCAAATCCGCGGCGCTTACCCGTTCGGCCGACACACAATAAGTTCTCACGCGCTTATTCGCAAGTGAAGTATTCGCAGAGTATACTTTTGCAGATCTCTAAAAACATCAAGAATTTTTGGGGCTTGAGTACCTAACTGATAAGCCATTTGGTTTACAACCTACCCTTTATACAGCTATTTGTTTTTTTTTTAACGTAACACATTTTTTTGTTGATTTTATTATTTATATAACTTTTGGAATCATATCTCATACTATATAGCTCATATCATATCTGTTACTTATTTTAACGCTGAAACGACATTATAGCCAATAATGTACACTATTACAGAGATTACAATATAAATGAGTGTATACTTAAATTAAATGCCTAATGTCAAAAATTGTGCCGTGTCAAAATATTAAAAACAATACGGTTTTTTCCAATGTCACTACAACAAATACGCGTCTGAGAATTATGATATGACACAACCTTAACTTTAAGTAAACTCACTCATAACTTCTCAATAATCGATATAGTGGCTGGAGAACCTTGAAGTTTTAATGTAACAGTACCCTAAAGGGTCGAACAGACTGCCAGCGGGACGGTAGCGGGGCTTGACGAGCGCGTGATGCGCGCGGGACGGCCGGTCACACAGATCACGCGCGCATCGCGCCATCAACCAGCCAGCAACGCGCGCGCGTCCCGCGCGCCTCGCGCTGGCCTCGCGCCATTGACCCGCCAGCATTACATACGCACCGCACGCTCCGCTGTCTGGCGTCACACTGACGCGCGGCGCGCCCGTCGCGGGCGCGCGGCGGGAGGCTGGCGGGGCGCGACAGAAGCGGGGCGCGTTGCCGACGGGGCGCAGCCTGTTTGACCACGCTAGCGGTTTGTAGGGAAATATCGCGCTACGCGCCCGCGACGGGCGCGCCGCGCGACCGCGACGGTGCTGTGTGTTCGACCCTTAAGACAGAAATCAGAAATTTTATTCGTATAAACAAGAGTAGAAAATGATGTTACATACATAAATTATATAAGTGCGTTTTTATACATAAAAAAAAAATGCGACCGAGGCTTTGCGATAAAACCTGCTTCACCAGCACTAGTGTGCTAATAAAGACATCGCAAAAAAACCTACACAAGTAGTGCTCCCGTAGACGGTGAGCCGTTCATAAAAGCTAATGGCCAAGCTTATGGAAAGCGCTATGTTTATCTAACAGCTTATGGACAGAAATGAGCTTTGGAATACGTAGTTATCTTCGAGATTGCATAGGAGCGATGTAAAGAAAGCTTTGTTGTTAAATATGTAGCATGAGCGTTGGGCTATGAAATGGAAAAGCATTTTGTAACTTTATTTACTTGGGGTAAGGGGTGTGCTAGCCGGGATTGCCCGGGGATGAAACCCTAAACTTGACAGTGTATCTTTAAATGCACACATTTTTTAGTCACATTTTTGCATTTTTTTATGGAACGAGTTTTCGCGCTCTCTACAGTACAACAGAGGCTTGAACGCACTTTATTTTTTATTTTTGCCAAGTTTAGGGATACAAATAATATAACGATGGTACATGAAATCATGTTATACAATATATCGATCACGTATCGAATACAGAAATGACACCCAGGACTAAGGTCAAGATCAAGGAATGTTGGTATAAAATTAGCCCAATTAAAATAGGCAGGACAGGACACTGGTCAAAAAGCAGTCGTCGGCAGAAGGTCAATGTTTGTCGCAGAGTGGTGGCCAAGGTTAGGCCATCGATCAGTAGGCAGACCAGCTCGTTGGGCTGATGATATCTGACAGTCGGCGGGAAAATCGCAGATGTGACCAGCACAGAACATGCAAAGTGTTGGGAACATGAAGAGGTCTTTGCTCAACGTGAAATGATAGAGAAATATTGCCAAATAAGTGTGTAGCAGTTTATTATTAAACGTTTTCATGGAATATCGTTATCAAACTTTGAATGTTTGTTTATTATATAGGTTGTTGATTACTAGCTGGTGAGTATATACATGTAATAAGCATACATAAAAAAACGACAAATTTTCCTTAAACTACGACACACGACATTTTTTTTGTGGACTGTATAGTTTAATATGTCGGATGTACCACATCCCACAAAAAAGTTGCTTCGTTGCTCGTAACTGGCAGAACCGACATTGTTGCACAGAAAATCTTATTTGATAATTGAATACAGAGCCAATTTACTTTTTCGTGTAAAACAATTCAAATCCGACACTTTTAACTCACTGTGTGGTCCCGTAAAATGTCGTCCCAAGCGACGTTTTATAAATGTCATCTGCTCTTAGATCCGACATTTGTATCTTGATTTTATGGAAAATATGGAAAAAAATTAAAAACTGTGAGTATGGTTTTAAAATTTAGGGTTTTTTATAACCCATGCAGCTGATAAGCACAACTCTATTTTGCAGATCCGACTCTTTTATTTGGGACTGTCGACTTATATACACGCAGAAACAAAGATGTTAAATTTATTGAAATCTAAATCTAAAGTCACCTAAAATAAAATCAAATATAAGCTACGGTAGCTCAGTGGTTCAGGCATGCGGCTTTCAAGCGGTGGTCGTGGGTTCGAATCCCGGCTCGTACCAATGAGTTCTTCGGAACTTATTTACGGAATATTTACCGTTAGCTTCTAGGTGAAGGAAAACATCGTGAGGAAACCGGCCTAATCCCAATAAGGCACTTGTCCACAGCCGGCGAGTAGCGAGTACTCGCGCGAGTTAAAGCGAGTAATAATGACTATAAGAGTGCCTAAGATCTAGTTTTCCCTCTGGGTTGGAAGGTCAGATGGCAGTTGCTTTCGTAAAACTAGTGCCTATGCCAAATCCTGGGATTAGGTGTCAAAGCGGACCCCGGGCTCCTTTAGGGCACAACCGGGAACAATGCTAGGAGGATGATGAACTAAATCTAAAATCAAATGACTTTTGACGATACCTAATTGCTGAATACTTAAATTCTCGTCTCCAACACGAACTGTTTTTAACCCCCGACCCAAAGAGAGGGGCGTTATAAGTTTCATGAAAATCTGTTCAGCCGTTTTTGAGATATTGGACTTTGATCTAGTTGATGAGGGGGTCTGACTAATTTCCTTATGTCCGATCGATTCGAATCGATAGGACATATGGAAGGTAGTCAGATCCCCTCATCAACTATTAAAGAGCTGATGATCTTTAAACGGCTGATCAGGTCATGGTTACCTTACCATATACTTTCAATATCATTGAAGTAACACGGTACTAAATTTTGAATCGATAGGACATATCTGGAAGGTAGTCAGATCCCCTCATCAACTATTAAAGAGCTGATGATCTTCAAACGTCTGATCAGGTCATGGTTACCTTACCATATACTATTTTTTTGTTTATTATAAGGGAGCTACGCTCTTTTGATTCAGAAAGTAAATCTTAGACACTGTTATTAACTTTGACTTTTCATACATATTCAGTAAGTAACTGTAATCCGATTAGATCTTTACAAGAATGTGTATGTAACGATTCTTATTTAACTACTCTGATATGAAAAGCTACTTTTAACATTTAATAGGATTAGTCGAGAATAGGAGTGTTTACCGTATGAGTGCTGAACAATCACTTCGGAATGCATTTAAAGTAAAACAATTACTCACTCTAAATAATATCGACTACTTTGTTAAGAAGTCTTCACTAAAATAGAATCTGCGTGAGAAATATAAACAGTACAACCTGTCGCGACCTAAGACCTGAGGCTCTAGTACAAGTTTTACCGAAACAAAACTTTACAATCGCGTTTGCGTTTTACCCTCAATTTGTATGGGATTTGACAGCTAAACGCGAACGCGGTCGTAACGTTTTGTTTCGGTAAAACTTATACTAGAGCCTCAGTAATTCCCTTTACTTTAAAACCGCGTTCATTACTGCGATACGTGTATTTTTATGTCCTACCTGATAGTATTAAGATGCTAGAGGGTAATAAATTCAAATAGAAGTGGATATTTTTTCTAATGGACAATGTATTTGATAGTTTAAACGAATTTTTTGAGTACCTGCAGTGCATGAATTAGAATAGCTATTTATTCAGGCAATGCATACTATCACTATTAACTTTTAATTTTAAGATTGAACATTGTACGCTCGAAATGAGCAACTGTTGTTACTTTCTATATATTTTTAACACCTGTATGTACAACTGTGTACATACAGGTGTTAAAAATATAAAGTAAAGTAAAGTAAAGTATTTATTCACTGTAAAATTACGGTGAATAAATACTTTACTTTACTTTATATGTTGGCTGAACTTTTTTCACAGTTGTCATAAAATAGAGCATTAATTGAAATTGCTATGCCTTATGCTTGTACCCGGGATTAGATAAATAACGGCTTGTTGTCATAATGAAAGCTATTCTATTTAGACTATCGCCAAATTTAGTTATTTTTAAAGTTTTAACAGTGTTTGTAATTATCATCTGCACTATTTCTGCATGGCCCTAATTCTAGTGTGCTTTTCAAACATTTCAGTGATTTTAGTTTTTTTTAGTTTGTAGTGCGCACCTTCTCGAGAAAGTGGGTACACGTAGCTATTATGTGTGAGCGTAGCGCAATGATATTGGGATAGAATTGGAATAATATTGTAACTTGCAAACTTTATCAAGTAGTTTATGTTGGCAAACGATGAGTCACGCCGGTTTGGGTTCCGTTCCAAATTGTATCGATCTTGCCATGTGTGTTGTGGGAGAGTGTATGTTTGTTGACTATTTTGCGAATTCCAGATCTGTTGAGAAAGTTAAAGCAATTGTAGACGAAATTGCAGGGCGAGCTAGTCAAATTTGTGTATAATACGGCACACACATTTGAAGAAAATAGCATGTATGCAAGATGTCACTATGAACAAAATGAGCTACAATTTGATTGGGGTCGAATAAAAATTATTAGCAGAATACTGGCTAACGACAAAACCAAACAATTCAAAAATACTGACACTCTGTTGGAAACGGAGACAATTTGCAAACGAAAGACACAAATCTAGCGACGGTTCGCATCGCTACCACACACGTTTCACATCATTAAGAGACAAATAAACATTTTTACTATTTATGTTCCAAATCAAAGCAGTGCTAATTCCGATTTTGCGGATCATTAAGTCTGGCGTGCTAATCAGCTTATTGCGTAACGAGCGTTCGTCTGCCAGCTCAGGCAATACAGCGGCACCAGCCTCGGGCTTTCCGCTACCAAGGGCTTGCGTCATACGAAGGGGAAAAGATTTCTGCCTCGACGTGTTTATATCGTATTCGTCTGTGGTTTATCCTGCGCAGCGAGTCTAGCGTGTAAGGAATTGAAGCAGGACTGATTCCGAGCTTCAGGCTTATAAGTCTGGCGTGTTAATTCGCTTAATGCGTTCGAGCGTTCGTCTGTCAGCTCAATCGATTCAGCGGCAGCAGACTCGGGCGGTGCACACTACCTCGAGCTTTCATCAGTTTAATCACAGATCAGCTCCAGTCGTTTTGATAAATATGCGAGTGCGAGGGTGACAGATGAACCATCAATAGGCCCTAAGCTACGCAAATGTATAACAATATTCCTATTTATAATAAGTACAGATTACCATTGTACTTATACAAATAACATTTCTATTTTCACAAGCTTTAAATACTCAATCTGTTTTTATTTTTGCTTTTTTCTGTTATCGTTGCAAATGTGTTTGGAACGATAAATTAAAGTGAAAATGGCAAACAGCAATAATGTGGATCTGTTATCTGCACAATACAGTGACCTATATAGAAATATGTAAAAAAGGAGATGAATGTCGTATATTGTGAATCTGTAGAATTCAAAATCTACAAAATAGACTTAGGAATAATTGTGCAGTTCACTTGTTTAGAGCTGCCTACCCTAACCAATATATACGTAGGTACGTCCCAATGTTTAACACATTAAATCCAATAATTGACACCTTGTTTCACCTCTATTGCTATCTTATTAAGATTGTAGTAAACGGGCGCTGTACAATAAGTGCCAATCGCCAATGCTCGTAGCACTTACTGCTAATTTGAGAATAAGCGCTACGAGCGTCTATATTGGGTATTCGGCTACGTGTGCTACGCCGTAGTCATTAATCGCTCGTAGAGGGATAACCAAGAAACCATGTCAAGGACCTTGATGACCCGACGTATTAATTGAGCCTTACATTTGTCGGAATAGGGGTGTAGATTCAAAATTTAATTGATACTTCAAAAAAATGCCAAATGACGCAAACCCCATTCAAATATCTCAAAAACATACAAAGCTACAACCGTTTTAATGTTGCTTGTAACAGAGAAACGCTAGCAGATCGTGACGTCACGGTCTTCGAACGTCATAGTAAATGACAATCATTTCATATGAATGTGCGTTTTGCGGAAAAGGGACAGAGCAAAACTTTAGACACATAACTTTGTGAATCTTGTGTTGCTTTTGTCTCCATTCGACTACATTATAAATCCTGTTTCAACAAAATACATCATGATTGATTATTTTAATGTCTACACCCCTATTAATGAGAGTAGCGCTGTCAGTTTTTTTACATATTTTAAGTTGACATTGCCAGCCAGATAAAACCCAAAATAGCGTGTCATATGCTTATTTTTATTGCCAAAACTGTTCGGTTATGATCGCTCTGCCGAGCGATAACGAACATCCTTGTCAGCTCAATCGATATGTCTGGACCGCGGGCCTCCAATTCAGTCTCCTACTATCGCTTTCAAATTTAGTTAGTTTCCTGTTGCGGGACTAGCATGACTTATACCACGCGACTCGAAACGAGTCATCTATAATCATATCACGTTTTATTTTGAATTTATTGACATGTATTTTTATGTGGCTACCTAGTTAGTTTAGTTAGCTTAGTTTGTACTGTCCTTAATCTGCAAAATTTAAATGATTATTGTGTAAGATTATTATTATTTTATTGTAAATTACCGTTTGACATGTAAAAGTGCCCTTGTGGCCTATTTGCAGAATAAATAATTGATTGATTGATGGAATCGATAATACACTAGATATAGGTACTCAACTAGGCAAGGCAGGCAAACCCGCGGGATAAAATATAGCTTATAACTATAATACCGAGTAAATCGCTGTATGTGTCGCGCCTGCATTGCTCCGACACGGTTGATGACATGGTGCAGTATATTCGCCAGAAGACTGGCTACTCGCTGAGGGTCTTCCAGCTGCGTTCGCTCCACTACGTGCATTTCAGCTCGTTTGTGGTGCGCGTGCCGCGGCCGCTGCAGAGTCGTGTTTCGACGGTTCCGGGGCAACCTACCTAATTCTACACCGGACTTGACGATGCAACGGGGCCACACTGTTTCGTCGCCTAAATAATAATTAGTGTTCTAATTATATTCTTCTGTAAAGTATTTGTAACTATGGGCCTTAGTTGCCTGAAATAAATGATTATACTATTATTGTCATAAGGAAAGTTCACTCTACACGTAGGTGAAATATCTTTTGAAATCGGATAATCGGTTCCGAAGTGTACCCAAAGCATACACACTTACAAAGGTCAATCTCACAGACTTTTACTCTTTATAATATTAGTATAGATGAATCGAATTTGATGCACAGATAGAAAATATATCTTCAACCAAAGAAACATATTTAAGGCAAGAGATTTCCAGTTTCCCATATCAGGAAAACATTAATTACTTGATATAAAACTCAATATGTTTCGAACTTTATTACTTCAACTAACCATTTCATATCTTTACGTGATTAGTAAAACGATCTTTTTTTTAAAACTTTAACATTTATTCCAAGAGCGTAACCGTTTTGTTCAGTGATATTGTTATTCAGAAGCAAATCAGCAATTTCTTAACATCAAGGTGAATCTTTCTTGGTTCCAATTGAGAAAAACGCTCATAATAAGAGTTATGGCGATTCTTGGTAGAGTTGTGCATAATTAAAGTAAAAGTTAATGTTTCTTGGGGTGAAACAATTAGGTACTTACACCAAATACAGTAATTTCTCATTTTAAAAGTTATTAAGGTCCTAGGGTAAGAGTTAGATACTTAATGTTAAACTTATTGTCTTTTGGAGTGAAACAATAAGTATCTTAAACCAAATACACACACTACTTGGTTATAAATTCACTTAATTCTTTAAAATAATATTATTTCTTGAAATGAATAGTTGAATTTCTTACCTTGAGAAAACTATTTTTTTATATTAAATTTCTGAAACTTTCAAATCGAGTAATAAGTTCTCTTGATAGTAAATTTACACTTCTTTCTGTAGAGATTGAATATATTTCATTGTTAATTTTATATAACTTGAAATGAGGCAGAAACGTTTCTCGAATTGAATTATGAAATGACTTGCTTTTATATTCTTAAACATTTTAGACAAGTAATTTTTTATTTGATTGTATATTGATGCCTTTTGGTTAAAAATTTAACGTTACTTCATTGGTACTTTTTGTATCTTGAAGTAAGATGCCATATTTTTTGTCTAATGTAAATTGTTACTTGATGCAAAAGGTTAAAATATCTTTCTGTAATTCCGGAAATGTGTAATTAGAGAAACATTAGGTTGACTAAACGTGTGGTAACTCACTATACAGCACGACCAAGGAGAATTTTGAGTAGGCACTCTTTGACGGTACAAATTCATAAATAACTACTTTTATGTACTTACTTAATATTGTAAGAAACGTACTCCTATAGTTTCGAAATTAGTCGTGATCATGCTAGGTAGACTCTTTCTGGCACGACAACGCGTAATTTAAGATAATGAGGTGAATTATAATGGTCACAAATTATACAATATACTCAAAATGTACTACTTCTTTTTATTTTAAAGCCGCTATATTAATATTGCCTAGCTAGCCTAGTATAAATCTGCTTATCCCTTTATAGTTCCGAGTGCCTGCATGATAAAGTAAACGCTTGTTAAACAATTGGCTTCAGGCGCTCAGAATATAAGAGAAAAATAAACTTAGCAAAATAGACACAGAAAAAGATATTGAGTAATTTGCATGATTTGTGACCATTATACTTCACCTTAGTATCTAAAATCCCTCGTGGTCGTGCCAGAAAGCATCTACCGCGCGACTACAACCACGTTGAAACTATAAGAGTACATTTCTTACGATTTAACAAAAGTACGTAGTCGGTCCCAAAGTTCTGTCACAAATGAAAATAATGATAAAAACAAAAGTAGCAATCAATTTTTAATAAATTATATACCGATTTAAAGTACATTTAATAAAGAATTAAAATTACTTAAAATTATTGAAAATGACCTCCTTTGTTTTTAATACAGGCCCTTAATCGGTGTGGCCAGTCGTCTATCGCAGCACGCACCATTTTCATATCTATCTCAGTGACTGCTTTTCTTAAAAATGACTTTAGGCTCTCCAAATTTTTATGTGGTTTAGCACAGACCTTCCCCTCTAAGACCTGCCAAATTTTATAGTCCAAAGGATTAAGGTCCGGACTAGAGGAAGGCCAATCTTCGTGTCTTATAAAGTCGATTTTTTGACGGTCAAACCAGGCTTGAGTGGTCTTGGCTTTGTGTGCTGGCGCAGAATCCTGCTGGAACACAAAATTATGTCCCGAAAATAGCGTGTTGGGCAGATCTTTGACAACCTTATCCAAAACTGTCTCTTGGTATACTTTCGCACTGATTTTGACACCTTTTTCGCAAAAATGAACCTCAGTTGGCCCGTAATAAGATACACCCAACCAGACCATCACTGATGATGGATGATGCCCATGTTGCACCCGCGGAACTCTTTTTCCTGCTTCTTCAGAGCTCCTAGCGTACACTCTATCATTCTGTTTATTGTACTTCTCTTCAATATCGAAAATCTTTTCGTCTGTAAAGAGGATATCACGGTGTCGATTTTTCGCGTACCGCTTTAACAACTTCCGGGATCTTTTAAGCCTTATTGTTTTTAGACGGGCATTAAGTAAGTGCCCACGCTTTTTTTTGTATGCTCGTAGACTAAGATCTTCGTTTAAAACCTTTTTGACGGTTTTTCTACTGACACCCATCTGCAAAGCCATCAATTTCTGTTTTCGGACAGGATTTCTTGCTATGCGCGCCTTGATCGCTTTGATCACTGCTGGTGTTCGTACGGAGCGAGGCCGGCCAATTTTTTTCTTGTCCTCAACACTGGAGACTTCATTGTACCTATCAATAGTACGGTACACAAACCTAAGCGTTATTTTTAAATTTTTGAGCAACTTGAAAATGGTACTTGGCGAGTGCCCACAGCGGTGCAATGCTAAAACAGCTATTCGGTTATCTTTCAATGTCCACTCCATCGTGAGAAATTGCAACGAATGACTGTTTTTTATTTTAAAATAATTGTGAAACATTCAAAAATGGAATGCAATAAAATATTCTTAAAATCATCTTCTAAATTTAAAAATAATATGCCAGTGACAGAACTTTGGGACCGACTACGTACATAAAAGTATTGTTTTTAATTAATTTGTATCACAAAAGAGATAGCAAAATTCTCCTTGATCGTGTTGTATACAATAATACCACACGACCAAACCTACTGTTTTCAGGTTCACCAGATGGCACAAACTGCGAGTAAGATTACTGGTATATATAATAATATTTTTGGATATAATATTATGATATAATATTTTCGGAATAGTGGCGAATTTTAGTTACGTTATCATCACAATATAAATTCCGTCCTCAGTTCTATGTAGGGCCATCTGGTTAATCTAAAAACAGTAGCTTTTATTTTATCAACACATTGTTGCTGTAACTAAACATTATTAGACATAAGTACCTCATCCAAAATAACAGAAGAAGTATAGAGAGTAGGAATAATACAACATATAACTTAGTGAGAAAGCAATATATTATGCTATAAAACAATATCCGAAAGTTTTAAAATAATCTTACGACACAGCTATTCATATTATTATGGTCATGAGTACAATCATTAACAAAACATTATAGACATAGTTAAAACTTGATTAAATAATCGAGTTGTATCATTGAACTTATACGTTACGGGGCTCGGAGGAACATCATTATTTATTGAAATGGGGCACACCCATCATAAAGTACACAAACGAAAGGGGGCGAATCTAGACTCAAAAAGACTATAAAAAACATGCCGAAAATCTTTTATTTTTAATTTAAAATGTGTACTTTTTTAGGTTTGCTATTTTTATAATAAATTTGACTATAGATTCACCCCGTTTCAATATCTACAATAAAATTATGCAATACAAAATCCTTAGTCTATGTCGATACCACGTAAATCTTACGTCATTATATGATTAATAAAATTACTTTACTTATACTTTATGATTTGGCATGTTTCTAGACTGCAGACTGGGTTTTGCAGATCACAATTTTGCAAGTGTTTATACCAAAATCAGTAATTTATTAATGAGTAATTATTTTTTAATTAAAGACATAATCTTTCAATTGAAATATCGTTGTGTAAAAATTGGTACACATGTGATACATATACAACTGGTTAAAACGTATCTTATAGCGGGAAGCACTTCAAAGGTCCCATTTCAATTTGCCTCGGTTAGGTGAACTTAGGCGATACTTAGTGATATCGCTCTTGTCAATGGGACGCCCGCCAACAGGAACGACGGCGATAAGAAGCGTTGTCATCATATCACCGGGTATCATCTGATCATCTCTCAAGGCACTGGGTGAAAGTAACGAAAACGCGTATATGCGTTGCCGGCAGTGAATGCGTTAAAGAGGAATGAGAACCGTCGTTAACTATTTGTAAAATGAAACATACCACTTTCCGTTAACAGAACGGAGCGGCATAGGCAAGCAATCTCGGCAATCTGATAGGGATATCAAATCACAGTTAACGTCATCACTGCTTTCTACATGATATGCTTTAACATGGTCACTGTAACCACAAATCCGTAATTTGTTACATGACAGTAAAATTGACTTTAAATCAATGTTTTTCACAAGTATATTGCGAGTAATTATGAATACTGGCTCGTCGTTTACATATTCATAAAGCAAGACACCCAAGGTGTCGTAAATTATGCCATTGATTTCATATGACGACACAGAAAAATAATCATTCTCTAATCCATTGGGAATATTTAAGTGACTTTGTTTGCCAATCTTAATATTGTCTACCAAGCCTTTGTCAGATAAAAACCTTGCACAGCATTTCAATTCACAACGTAATGCAATGGAATATGTTAAATTTTTGCGACACGTAATTGACTGTGCCACACGTTTTAAATCTTTATGCTTTGCTTCAAATTTAAACGCAGAAAAAAATATAGGAGGACCAGACTTTTTTATTATTGAAGGGTAATGTAATAAGAAATGGTATTTCGGTTTCAAATTAGTTTGAAATAATTCCAAATACATAACATGGTGTTCTTTGATAAGTTGTGTTAAATATTCGACATGTTCTATAGAAATTACTTGATTTGTTAAAATTTCAGTCAACTCTAGTAAGGTCAGGTAATATTTCCATATTTCATCGTCCACAATGACCAAGTCACCCACGATGTAACGAAAATTTCGTACAAAGCATAACATTTCAGAAGCCGAAATAATAATTGAACCATTAGCTAAATGTTGTTTATTAATAGGTGGGGGGTGATTGTTTTCCATTCTGCTGTAATTAAAATATTTAATTCTAGAGTTCAATTGTTCTAGCGTAAAATAACCTTTGCCCAATAATGACTTAACTACAGCTGCCATGCTATACCTGTGAACTCCCTCACAGAGATCGTGCATTACATCGACACTAGTGTTATCATACATGTGAAATCGTTCTAAACTGTTCCACACACAGTTTTCTTTCAGTCCCATTTGGCTTTCTAAGTGATCATTGTAATCCTGTTTATTGCGGATTTTATTTTGATTTACAGTTACTTCGGTGTGACATTCTGTTTTGTTCATCGTACAAATTCTGCAAAACATATTTGCTGAGAAACTCTCCACACAACCTAAAATTGAATTCAAACCTAGGTTGTCACCACACAAAATTATTAGTGTGAATTTAATATTTATTATCTTGTTTTCGTGACTAATGTTGATGCCAGTTGTTTCAAGAAATTTTAATTCAGAAAGGAGTGGTTCAAAAATTTTTTGATTTCCAAATTTAGTGCGCTGATTTGAATAGAATAGTAATGTTAAAAATACATTTTCCAATTTGCTGGCATATTGAGGAGGCATACTTCCTAAAGATGTATATACAGCACCTATTTTATGTTTTCCCGCGTGGCTACCTAACGGGTTGCCGCTTTCAAAATCATCGTAATACACATAAAGAGGAATAAGTGTATCTGAACAATTTTCCTTTAGTGTTTTCCACAGAGTTCCATTAACTACACTACGTAATATCCCGTTATCCATGCTTAGGTTTCTCTGATAATCCAATACAGTATTTAGAACGTTCGGATATTCCAAAAATATTTTTAACGTTTTCCTTAATGGCAAAAGATACACAAATTCCTCTTTAAGTTGCATTAAGACAGTATTGTTCTTTTTGTGTTGTGCTTTGGAAACACCAATTTTTATTTTAACAGGTTGCACAAATTTTCCTACTCCATTAAAGTAATTTATAATTTTATGTTCGGTATCGAATGAACCAAAACAGTTTTCAACCGCGTCAACTATACTATTTATTGTTTTGAAACAGTTTTCATCAAGTAAATAATTACTTTTTAAAACGTTAATTGTTCTCTTCAAAGGAAAAATTATATCCGCAAGCAATGATTTGAAGCTTTCTACTAAATGTTTTACTGTACTGCGAGGAATATTAAGCATACTGTATAAATTTATTACAAACCCAACTACGTTTGAGTTAAGACTCTTCTTAACTTGATTTAGCTCATCCTCTAAGGTAAAACTACTACCACCAGAAATTGGTTCTGTGTCAGTGGGAGTAACCGTATTATTTAAATCTGATTCACAATATACGTTTGAACTTATATCATCTATACGTCGTGTTTCTTTAGTTGCATCTATTTCATTACTATCAAGTTTACGCTCTTTAAACAATTTGTGAAAAACTGTTAAATGGTCTTTCAAGGAATATTTCGTATCATAAATTCGGGCACAATTAGTTACAGGACATACAAAATGGTTGGTAATTGTATGTACTATATCTAAATGTAATACGTACATTTTAAAGTTCTGGATACTTTTATTACACTCAGGGCACAACATTGTACTCTTTTTTGGCGAGATTAGAGGTTTTATATCTCCTTAGTTACAAGTTTAAAATCTCAACAATATGTGGTGGTATTTTGTCGAATTTGGTTTTAATGTCATATACTTTTATTTGTATTATTAAATAAAGGTATTCTGCTGCCTGTGGGTACTTGACGTGAAGCACGTGGTAAATTTTAAATAACGTGTCAAATGCCGAAGCTGCGGACTGAAAGACGTACTTTACATCGTCGATGATGATGTAAAGTGCCACAAAATTGTGCAAGCTCCCAAGTACAAGCACGTAAGGCTGGACAGGTTGTTTTCGGCTAGCACAAATCTCCTTTTGGTTTCGAATAATTTTATCGATGTCACCAGCACTCTGAAAACAAAGTATACTTATCAGTAATCAATCATAAGCACAAAATCACATTATCTGTATTCACAAATCTTTGGCTAGTTTGAATAAAATAAGTTTCTGTCAAAAAAATAATTTTTGGTACAAGCTTTTAGATCCGACTGTAATTTTCTGTATACCATCATCAACTACTCATTGAGACGATTCTAACGAGCCCAAACTCAACGGGGTTACGTCGGTTAAGTACTGAATTCCCATGGCCAGCTTCTGTCTCCATCATCAGATCAGCTTGATGGTACCATAATATTGAATTGTCATCAAAACTATACTTATACCCAACATTTCAGCTCAATCTGTCACCGCGAAGTGGGTCAAATTTAACTCGCAAGATTTGTCCCATACATACATACATACTAACAGGGTAAGTTCAATAAAAGCTTGTAAAAAGAGGAAAGATCATTCCTTGTGTTCAAAGCAACTAAGCAAGGAAGAACTTCAACTTACATTGGTTTGTACAACAAGGCTCTTTATTGCCTCTGCTGAAGAAAATTTAATTTTTCTCGAAAACCGTCCCTTAGGTGGAACTAGGTAACCTAATAAGGCTATCTGCACCGGTATTTTTTTATCTGAAGAAAAAAATATTTTGCAGATCTTATATATACATTTATATCAACAATAAAGATACGCTCAAGACTTAAGAGCTCAAACAACATAATATGCCTAAGTTTAACCAATGCTGAGATTCAGTAGGTATCTTTAAACTCCACCATCAGGGGGGCTAGTACGCTAAGTTTTATGTCGGACATAAAGTATTCGTCCCATTCTGGCTAATATGCGAGTGCAAAAGGGACGAATGCTTTACGTCGGAATAAAACCTAGTGTGCTAGGGGGGCAGGTTCATTTTATACTGTTCCAACATACGCTCAGTCTCTCAGAACCAGATTCCCGAGATCCAGTTACTATTTATAGACATAAGTGATGACCAGAGGTCGGAATTTTGGTGGCATTTTTCGAACTGTCATATAGCGACTCCACATTTGTCATCATGACCTCAATGTACATCGGAAACATAAACTTCAAAATAGATCGTTAAAAACTTATCGTGTCTTAGCAGTTATCTTAGTCCTCAAATAAACTACAATTAATTTGTTTTGTTTTTGGTGAGGTAGCGCACAGCGAAATGTCATCTCAAGTACCTCCGCCTTGCAGAAGACCACAGCCATAGTAACATTACCTACTACGGCGGGCCGTACGCTTGTTTGCCACCGTCGTATAAAATAAAATTTAAAATATAAAAAAATCATGGCGATATATTCCTTAAGAATATAAATATGTAACTATATAGATTTATTTTTTTGAGAAACTGAAGAAATGCCTTGTTAGCACTAAACACAGAGAGGTAGGGCACAGCAAAACGTAATCTCGCTCAGAATAAAATCTCGTGCAGACCAACTGGGGTATGTAAGGCGGAGGACCTCACAGAAGACAGCAGCCATAATAACACCAGTCCACTCTTGCACTATAGGTATGTGGTGTTGGTTGTGTTTCTGATGGTGAGTATAAGGTTGCCAGACCAGAGCTCCCGAGGATACGCTGAACACAGCTCTTCCCTCCAACAGAGAATGAGGGA
Source organism: Epinotia bilunana (assembly GCA_947049275.1). Lineage (NCBI taxonomy): Eukaryota > Metazoa > Arthropoda > Insecta > Lepidoptera > Tortricidae > Epinotia > Epinotia bilunana. The sequence continues at coordinate 39,558,379 of OX346253.1, read as the reverse complement.
TCTGCATTTTGTCTCGTAAGTGTCAACACAACGAACCCTTAAACCAATGACGGCTCGGCAATGCGCTTGTGATTCTCCTGAATCGCAAGAGTCCATAGGCTATGGTGTCTGCTTACCATCAGGTGGACCGTATGCTTGTTTGCCACCGTCGTAGTATATAAAAAATAAACACGAATGGACATGATGACAGTACAAAAAATGCCACCGAAATTTTGACCACTAGTGATGACACACTAGTGGAATATTCCACTTTAAACATATTTAAAATTCATGGCAATAAAACATTATGACATTCAGTAATAATCATTATTATTTATAGTTCTATAAAACTGCTCCTTTTTTAAGGTTCCGTACTCAACAAGGAACCCTTATAGTTTCGCCATGTCAGTCTGTCCGTCTTCGGCTTAGCTCAGTAACCATTACTACTAGAAAACTGTGATTCGGCATGGGTATATATCAATCACGCCGACAAAACTACAAATAAGTCTTGAAAAAGTTTTTTTTTAGTACAGCTACACCTAAAGCGGGGATGTGATTTTTTTTCTCGTTAAACCGTGGGGTATCGTTGGATAGCTCGTTCAAAAATATTTTTCTAATCAGTGATTCGTTTGCGAGATATTGGGCTTTAAAGCCCTAATTTTTGTTCGAGTCATGTGCCATTATTATTTAATACCTACATTATTTACCTAAAAATAATTATTTACAAGAATCTTACCTTCATCCGTTATGGCACTTAAGGTTTCTAATAATTGAAGTCCTGTTGTATTGTTAATTTCTTGCTTCCTTAGCTTGGCAAAGAAACCTTGCCAGTTTTTATAAAAATTTAAAGACTTTGCATTGAACATCTGCTCAAAGTCTAAATTAATCTGAAAACAAATTCCAGTTAAAACATTTAAAGCAAACAAAAATATTATAAATATGTAGTCATCATATATTTTTGTACATTTTAGTACTTTATTGCTGTAGCAATATAGTAAAATGTACAGATATTAATGTTGACTGTACTACCATCAGTTGTACAAATGTGACGAAAATGATTTACTTACCAATATATGTCCTTTAGGATTTCTAAGTATCGTCCATTTCTGGAGTACTTCATCAACAGTTGCTATCACGGTGCTGTTGAGCATGACTCTGTAGTGTAAAGTTTTGAGCCATTTCTCCACAACTTCATCCCATGGATCACTGTGTGTATTTAACCAGAGGACATCATCATCTAACGTCAAGTCTGAAATAAAACATGTCAACGTTGAAAACTTCAGTATAAAGACATGCATTTGTTGCCTGTACTTATTATATTTAATTATTATTAGAAATATGCATGTGTACCAAATTTCAAGATATAATAATATATAAGAAGTAACTGTCACAAATAAACAAATAAAGCCAACATGAAATATTCATAGCTCTTGCTATGTTATTTTACAATGATTCAAAACAACTAAATGCATAACAGACTAAATATGCATAAACCTTACTTCAGATTTCACCTTGTTATAGCAAAGAACACTTGACATCATTAGACTGTTAAAATTTATGTATAATGATACCAATCTTTTTTTTTAATAACTTGTAAGATCTGATTACAGGCAAACAAGACGCTGGGACAGGTGAAAGTAAATAAAAGCCTGTAGCAAACCTAAAACGGAACCACCTTCCTCTTCCTTGTCATCCCCGTCCCTGGACGATTGTGGTCTTCGGTGCCTTTCTCCAGACACATATAAAAGATTCCGCGCTTTATCGACTAATTTGCCCCTAGCTGGAATATACTTTGCAGTTGTTGATTTTGATGTGGGAACGGCTTTCATATAATAGCTGCTTATGCTCTCACTTGGGAATAATGTGACTATTTTTGCTGCTATCAGATTATAATCTTCTGGTACTAATTTGCTGAAATTAATAAAATATTGTTACGAATTTATGTGATGAACTAACTTTACAGGGTGTGTCCCGCGGCTATACGACTCGAAGGGGAAGTCCCTTATATATTGCAGATAGGATATTTTGCATCATATAGACATTACTTTAATTTTAAAAGTTAGGAATACTGCATTCAAAGATAATAAAAAAAATGCTTTACTCATCTGAGAATAGAATCAAGCAAATGTGTAGAAAATATCCTGTACCTATATGTTACGAAATAATTCTTAAAACAGAATCTTAAAATATAGGAACACTATTAAATTTTACGTTCATGTTTTAAAAAATAATTCTTTTGTATTTTACTGTCTATGTTCCTATGTACTTTCAAAAATATCGACACTATCATTTATACCTAGCTTCACAATCATGAATAACTATACTAATTTACTAACATGTACCCACTTAAGGACCCCAAAAAGAAACTACGCCATGGAACCCTAAAATGCAAGTTATTTTTTTTTTATTCTTTAATTTCACAGTGTTCCTTTACTTTAAGATTTAAAAGTTCTTATATCATATAATTTACCCTTTCGATTGGCATTATAAAAATACAGGTTTTTATACTCACACTCTATGCTAATGCATGCAAGTACCTACAACTACCTTACTTTTAAACTACAATTATAGTACAATATCAGATATGATATTAAAAACTACTCTAATTACAACTACCAATAGGTACTACTTTTCAACTACAATTATAATACAATATCAGATATGATATTTCTATAGATATCCCTATACTATATTATTAAACGAGCAATATTTGTTTATTTAGTTGTTTGTATACCGAACAACAAGTTTTGTCTAATGACTGATGAAATTTACAATATAGTTTAGGCTCAAAGCTTGGTACTTTTAAGTTAGGTATGTATTATTTTTTTACAGTGATGGGCAAAAATGTATCACATGCCTCAAATTGATTACAGTTAAAAAAGAATCAATCTGGGATTTGTAAAAACATACAGAATTTTGTCATTAAAAAGGACCTAAGGCATATCCTTGTCAGATAATAAAATTAAAAACCTATTGTTTGCTCTAAACTGGGAGTTTAGACTACTTGGCCATTAATAAACCTATATTATTTTCTACAAAGCACTAAATACAAACTAATCGAAATTAATATTTACTTGTTGACAATATATGTATATAGATGTTTGACGACAATGTCCACCAGTATATTGCGCTTCTTTACATTAAGCATTTTGTAGGTTTTGTAGTAATTAAGCACACTGTTTCCATGGGCAGATGTTTGCAACAGAGTGTTTATATCAAAATCAGGTAGCGGGAGTCTATTTAGGTCTTCGAAAAAGTTAGTGATGTCACCTAGACATGGAAGACTTGAATTTGGGTCTTCCAAGTTACTTTTGGAAGAAGTGGCATCCTTATTCACGAGTAAAGTCGTGTCTGTAGTTTCTGTTTCTATTGTCATTGTCTCAGCGGCAGAATCCAGCAATTCGTGAATGTGGTTTTTTAATGCCATTCTTTGTCCTATATGAGGACAGAGTTCTTTCAGATATGCATCTGTTAAGTCTTTAAACTTTTCAATTGTAATATCATTATCTAAAAATATAAAATAATATTATAGGCACAATCTACAATTTTTGGTCCATACAGTGATCTGTATGCCCCGGGGTCCCGGAAACGATCAAGAGCACTCGTCAAGTCTAACCAACCTAAGTGAGAGTATTTTCTATGAAATAACTTGCGTAGCCAGCGATACGTCATCTTCGTACAAGAACAGGTCGACACACGTAAAAAGAGCTCTGCGCGCCATATTAAATGTATGGCCGCCAGAGCTCTTTTTACGTGTGTCGACCTGTACATAAAATAGAAACCAGGGCTGTTATTCGCTAAGCGGTAATACGGCTCACCCCGCCGGTCACCCGTCCCGAAACTAGACCTCTACCGACGCTTAGTTACTACTCATTGCGGTGTCAAGATATATTTGTGGGTGAGCGTTGAGGTGAGCTTAAAACAAGTTACAGAATAGGGGGGCTGTAGTGTAGCCGCCTGCTACTGTCGCACCTCCGCCTCGACTCTTCATGTGAGCGCACTACTAATAAATAAACTTTTAAGGTGGCGCGCATTAGAATCGAGTTCTATAAGGACGCTTCGCCATGCTGCTAAGTGCCTGCTTAGGGGTTAAGCATTTTTATCAACAACATTATTATATTTTAAAACGTTGAATAACTGACAATAGCTACTTACCAAGGAAATTCTTTACCACCTCAGGTGGTATTAACCACGAATGAAGTAGCAAGCTCGTTTCTTCCATTATTTCTCGTGTCTTTTGAATTCAATTCACTTTTTCTTTGCATGCGCTGCACTGCACGCATTCAGGTCAGCAATAGCAATCAACAATTCAACACAGACTTATAAGAGATACTATGGCAATCAATACCACGATGGAAATGGAATGTACGGGAACCGAAAAATTTATGCGAACGTTGCGAACTACGGGGAGTTTAAATTAAAGCCAGTCGAAGTCGAAGCCGTCGAATGCGAATGTATCAAATCAAATCAACGTCAATGAGTGTTGCCAGTTAACAATGTATTTTTCCCGATAAGTTAATAAACTTCTTGTATTAGGTACAGTTTTTAATCGACTGAGCTTTGTAACAGGGGTAATGTGTTTATTGGTCTATAATATAATAAAAGTACATAGAAAATTTGTAAATTCCCGTTCACAGGACTTTTACACCAAAAAGACATTAGACAGCTACCATGAAAATGGCAATCCAGCCAGTACCTGCTGATTATAATAATAATAATTTTTCGATTAAGTCTGTACATTATAAGTTCTATACAATAAAGGAGTTATTTACTATTAAACAGCAATGGGGAATGGATGAAATTTCTAAAAGTGCTCACTCAATTTCTTTTATATTTTTAGGGTTCCATAGCCAGGATGGCATGAACATGGCGAAACTATAAGGGTTCAGCCTTATAGTTTCGCCATGTTCGTGTGCCAGTCTGTCTGTCTGTATGTCACAGTCATATCTCAGAAACTAACAATGACACAAGGCTTAATTTTGTACACAGATGTCTATCCCGCGCATAATATTCAGAAATAAGTTTTTTATTTTTTTTAGTGTAGGTACCTCTTCTATACATGTAAAGGAAGGCTGATGTTTTTGTACCTACGGTTCGTATCAAATGAGATGTAGCCACAAGCCTAGTATCCTATGGACAAGGCATTTTGTTCTATACATACAATTGATTATACAAATATCACTGATTTAGACGTAGCATTCATAAGAATAATGCTGTCTCATTTTAAGTTAATAATTGATTGACATAAAATGTTTGTTGCAAGTAAACCTTTAAAAGGTAAAATTTAATAACACAATGTAAATTTGGCATAAGTAATATCCTATTATAATTTATCTAGGAATTCAAGTAAAGCCCGACCAGGAAAATAAATAACCTCCGTAGAACCTTGTCATAACAAGCCGACGTATTTACGTCACTATATGATCGAATTCATATGTCATGATGACAAGGTTCTACGTAGGTTTTTTATTTTCCTGGTCGGGCTTTATAAAACAGTCAAACATTAATTATTTTTACGCACTAGCTCCATGTTGAAATCATTATATGCAACTCGTGTATGCAACATAAATTCGCAATTAGTTCTTATGGAAATTATTACACACCCGTTCAAAGTTACTTGACCGATTTCGATATTTTTTTAACAGGATGTTTCATACCCTACTTTTTTGAGGTGGTATTCGTGTACAACTAATAAATAGCCTAAAACGAAATTGTCTAAATTTTAGTTATGGTGTAGACGGTGGATTTAACAAGTGGTACTCCAAAATGTCATGCTGACTACATTTAGCCGGCTATGTTTTTGCCCAAAAAGGACATGTACAAAATAGCATTTCTGCAGCTAAATCTAAATTTAATAGACTGCCTTAAATAAGAAAAGTCAGATTCAAATTACCGTGGTCATTTGATTATGACAGCTGCTCATAGAATAGCAGTGATTTAGCGACGCCTTAAAAAAAATTGGTTGTTTAGCGGCCGCTGTAGAATCGAGTCCAATAATATATTTCATACCTGATTATATAATGGTATTTTACGCCATCAAATAATAACTTTCAGAGAACGGGAAATCACAATTACCCATTTCAAGAAAATATTTTTTGCAGTGGCAACACTACGAAAAGTACAAGAAATACTAATGCTTTTAATGTTCCGTTCAAGATCTAAACAGTTTTAAATGAAGAATTATTTTTTTATATAAATATGTTCAATTTTCAATGTACTATGTAGAATATCAAGCCAAGAATGTATAAAATCTTGACGTAAAACCGTGTCGTTTTTTTTTATTTAAACTTGTTGATTCTCGAATGGAGCTTGTAAACATCGAATCAAGAAATTTGTAAAATGAAGCCTAGAATGTACTAAATCTTGATGTAAACCCGTGTTTTTTTTTATTTAAGAGCTTCTTGAATATCGGATGCAGTTTATAAATATTGAACCAAGAATTATTAAAATCAATCCAAGAAAGTACTAAATGTTGACGTAAACCCGTGTTATTTTGTGATTTAAGACCTTCTTGTATATCGAATGGAGTTCAAAAATATGAAACCAAGAATGATAAACATCAAGCCAAGAATGTAGTAAATCTTGACGTAAACTCGTGTTATTTTTTGATCTCAACTTCTTATATCTCGACTGTAGATTGTGAATATCAAACTAAGAGGCAATGGTTTTACTCTTGAAAAATTAACAATCTTATAGGAAAATTTTAGTGGAACTTCTTTTAATTTGGGATCATTTTTGGTTTTATGAAGGTTACTTGAGACAAGTACGCTATTTAAGAACTACCATATTCATACTCAGACTGTATTATATTTTGATGCGAATAAATATTTTTTTAACTCAAATCTGTCCTATTTGCTCCAATGATATATAAAGATGGAACTGATTAATTTTGGGTCTTCCTTGAAAAAGGATGATCCCTTTAGCTAAAGACCTATTCATTAAATTAAGCATTATATTACTTTATGTGAAAAACAGTGTTTGAGAGGGTTTTCCGTCTTAAACTAAAATATATTTTCTATCTGTGTGCCACTTTCGTTTCTTTCTTTTATTCACCTGTGGTTGGACACGACACGAGTGCATTAAGTATACTTTCAGTCAACATAATTCACCTAGGTGAATATTAAGTGTGAATTAATAGAACTCAAAAGTATACTTACCCCCAAGATTATCTGAGGTGAATTAAGTGCACTTATAGTGTTTTTTATTCCCAAGGTGAATTAAGTCAACTCTAGGGTAGCTTCACATGCTTTTTACCTATGGTTGAAGTGTGTTGCGGCCCACTCACGTCCCTGCAATATCACATTTCTCCGTTTCAAAGGCCACATCATCTTTGTTCACAGCATCTATGACATATGATTGTTGCAGCGTTTAGAAGCCCATGGATTACCGCATCTGCGTTGGTGTCTATACAGTAACTACACTCCTATAGCAGCGCGGCTTTTCTTACCGACGAATGGTCGATTGCAGACGAATTGTGAATCTGTAGGAGGTAATAAAGCGCGGCGGAGTCTTTTCTTCTTGAAGTTCACGTTCAGGAAACGTGTCTTCATGTACGAGTAGAAAAATGCACCCATCGTGAGATTTTCCCTCAATGCCCTTCCAGGGAAGATTCTCCGTATTTGAAGGTCGGGAGAGTTAAAAATCCATTTTGATTTACACAATAAAATCATCATCATCAAAAAAAGATTTGGATATTATCCATTTCTCTATCCAACGAAATATTTACTCGGCTGCCTCGGATACAATTCTCTAGAGGTAAGGCGCAACAACAAATTGCTGACCACAGCTTGTCGCATACTGCGTGGCGAGTCCGACTGCGGAGCTTGTGGCTCGAGTCTTGCGGCTGTATGTTCTGGATGTGCCCAGAGTCAGTTTGAGACCGCGAGCGCGCCCGCTGCTGACAGCGCCGGCGCCGGCGGCGCGCACGGTGTCGCACAGACACTCGCCGCTCCCTCGCGCGCGCGCGCTCACTCTGCTCAATGCGCTCTTGACATCGGCACCTGAATGTGACTTGTTTGCGTGGAGATGGACGACTGTGTGCCGTGAATGTCTAAGGTTTTGCGAGTCGATGGATGATAGGCTCGAAGGTTGACTGGTAGAGAATGCTTACGGCATTAAGTCCGCCTTTTGTACGATAAGTTGTTCTTTTGTGCAATAAAGATTAAATAAATAAATAAATAAATAGGCTGTCCAGTTCTTTTGTTTGATGTCACATAGATGTTGTCCATATTGAATGTGTTTATTAGTACCTATACAAACTGTTATTTTTTAGTGTTTAATTTCTCGGTGTATTGGCTTGTCTGTAATGCCGTGTAAATATATTGTTAATAAAAATAATAATCATATCAGCCGAAAGACGTCCACTGCTGGACATAGGCCTCCCCCAAAGAGTGCCAAAGTGACCGGTCCTGCGCCGCCCGCATCAAGCGGACTCCAGCAACCTTTACCAGGTCATCAGTCCACCACGCCGCGCCTTCCAGTTCGTGGTCGCCACTCGAGAACCTTTCCGCCCCAACGACCATCGGTTCTACGTGCCATGTGCCCCGCCCACTGCCACTTAAGTTTAGCGACACAATAAAATAAAAGTTGATAAATAATTTGCGTATTTACAAACTTTTTGTCGGCTTCGGTTCGAGAACCAGTCTTACCGCCGCCTCCAAAATCGAGCTCCGATAAAGGAAGATGAATGACGATGAATCACCCGGGTCAAACACACACACATACATTCATATTCGCATTAGTGCTGAACTGCCGATGGATATCATATAACGCTTATCAATGCTTTCAAGTATATGAATTACTGGCAACATTGCTTTCGATTTTAGGGTTCCGTAGTCAACAAGGAACCCTTATAGTTTCGCCATGTCCATCTGTCCGTCCGCGGCTTAGCTGGGCTTAGCTCCTAGAAAACTGTAATTCGGTATGGGTATATAAATCAATCACACCGACAAAATAGAAGAATAAAAACATAAAAAATATATTTTAGGGTACCTTCCCTACACGTAACGTGGGCATGTCATTTTTTATCTTACGTATTAAATCCATAATATATATTAATAAATAAATAAATATTTTCGGACAATCTCACACAAATCGACCTAGTCCCAAACTGAGCAAAGCTTGTACTATGGGTACTAGATGACGATAAACATACTTATATAGATAAATAAATACTGAAATACATAGAAAACATCCATGACTCAGTGCTCATCACACAAATAAATGCCCTTACCGGGATTCGAACCCAGGACCTCTTGCTTCGTAGGCAGGGTCACTACCAACTAGGCTAAAGCGGTAGTCTAAATAATGTGCGGTGTCGTTGGATAGCATGTTAAATTTTTCAACTTGGTGATCTGTTTGTGAAATTGGGCTTGAATCCCTAATTTTTAGGGTTCCGTACCTCAAAAGGAAAAAACGGAACCCTTATAGGATCACTCGTGCGTCTGTCTGTCCGTCCTTCACGGCCTATTTTCTCCGAAACTACTGAATCAATTACGTTTAAATTTCGTATACATATGTAAGTTTGTGACCCAAAGAGGAACATGTAACGCAAACAAATGAATTTTAAACATGGGGGCCACTTTTGGGGGTGAAATGAGAAAATTAAAAAATAAAGTTCTGCATATACTATCGTGTTACATATCAAATGAAAGAGTTCATTGTGTGCATATAAAAATTATTTTTTTTGTAAATTAAAAAAAAATAGTTTAGAAATTATTTAAAAAAATACCCAAAATATGACCATTCCCCCCCCCATTCATCTCCGAAACTACTTAGTCTAAAATTTTGAAAAAAAGACAAAATAGTTCTTTACCTACAGATGACAGGAAAACCTATTAGAAATGTGCAGTCAAGCGTGAGTCGGACTTAATACGGTATTTGTCAAAAATCAAATCAGCTTATTTTTACGAAACGTCAAAAACGCTCCGTTAGTAAAAAAAAATTGTTGCAACGCGAGTCCGACTCGCACTTAGCCGGTTTTTTGTTCTAGTCAAGTGTCTCCCCCCCGCCAGCTAAATGGCTACTATTGGGTATGTGAAAAACTTCGTGGCAGTAGTATATATAATGAATTTAAAAGGAAAACTATCACGGCTAAGTAGGTATAACTATTTACCGACTTACAGTCAACCAACTTAAAATGTACTTAGAAAGGTAAATTTTTGTATAAATTCGAGCTACGAAACCGCACCATTTATTTGGCGTGCGCGTGTCGATATAACTAGGTTAGGTTAAAATTAAAATTTAATTGTAACTAACACCTCTTATACGGATCGGCGAAGACCTGAAATAAAATATTTCATTAATTAATTCATTCATGAAACAAGCGGAACTGCTAAGCCGATTTAGATGTAATTTAAGCGAAATTAAGCCTGTTTTAGCACAGCGCCTAAAAAGTAGGTAGGTATTAACGTGACTTTTAATTCCTTTGTGGTGAGAGTTCCAACAGAGCATCCTATCGACCTTTACTAAGGAAGGGTTTTGGCCGAAGGGAGTCAAGTTCCGACGTTTCCGCGGTTGGTTACCTGACACCAGGAAGTTGCGTGACACATCGCAGTTAAAGTGTTTTTGTTATGTTTTAAAATAAGTTTATATTTATACTAGCTATTGCCCGCGACTTCGTCCGCGTAGAACTTGTTACCGTCTTAGAAAAATGATTGCTATTACATGATTGTAGGCGGAACCTTAATTATCGTTGCCCTTGTTAACAAAGTTCTACCATCTTAAGGGATGATTTCCAAGATAAAAACTATCCTATATCCTCAAATTAGGGTCTCAAATTATCTGTACGGAAAATTTCATCTAAATCCGTTCAGGGATTAATCGTAAAAGGTAACAGTGCGATGAGTTCATTAGTTTAAATTGAAAACTCTGTTTTTACACATATAAATATCTTAAAAATCATGAATAGACGTTTCAGCTTAAATTGTATATTTTTCATAATGTATTAAAGAAAGCTACATTACTGAAAATAGTTTTGAAAGCAAACGTAATCTAATGCTAAAAGACGTAGAACTTTCCATCTCCATCCGCCGTCTCCATTTAACGGTGTTAGAGAATAATATTATTCTTATTAACCAAAAAAAAAGTTAAATTAACAAAATAATCCGCACCTACTTACTACTACTACTTACCTACCTTTCGGTTCTGGGAGCATCCCAGTTCTAATCTAACCTAACCTACATTTCTGGTAGCTGGTCGGTTCTGTAAGGGTCGTGGTTCTAACTTAACCTAACCTATTTTTCTGCTAGCAGTCGGATTATGTATGACCTATACATACTTCCAACCCTTTTTAACCTCCGTAGAGGATGAATTTTAAGAAACGCTGTAATTCGTTTCCAAGTTTTTAACCAAAGTTACAGATCCCTTACTTTAAAATTGTCTTGTTCCTCGTACAATCATCCAACTCCTTTTAGCCCATTTAGGGGATGAATGTGTCCCCCTTATGGAATCAATTTAAAACAGTCTAAAACAGAAGTTAAAAACTATACGTATACCCAAAAAAATGACATCCCCATGTGAAATGGGGAGTAGAAGATACGTTTGTATGGAAGTGCAAACAACGAGTTCTACTTGGACGATATCGAGGGAACAGCTAATGTACTAATAAAATACAGTTGAATTGAAACCCTTCTTTTAAAGTCGTTTAAAAAGTGACATTGAACTACGCTGACATCCATCATTATAAAGAGCACATCACATACATATTTTAGATAAATGTATTAGACTTTAAAGCATCGTTGACAGTGAATCATCGCCCGATGAACCCAACGTAGCGGGAAAAAATTGGAAGCAAAGATGAAAAATTTATGAGTTTTCAATATTTTCCGACGAGTGGAAAACGATTAGGTACAGCAGACATACAATATAGATATGTATAGTCAGTAACTTGCATCCATACTAATATTATAAATGCGAAAGTGTGTCAGTTTGTCTGTGTGTTGTTACCTCTTCACGCTTAAACCGCTGAATCGATTACGATGAAATTTCATACAGAGATAGTTTGAATCCCGGGGAAGGAGAAAGAATAGTTATTATCTCCGAAATCATCCCCTAAGAGGGTGAAATGGGGGTTGAAAGTTTGTATGGAGTTACGATATAAATGAGAGTCGCGGGCAGAAGAAAGTATTTTATAAATAACGGGGCTATGATACCGATACGATTGTGAAATTTATTGTGATGTACAGATGCAATAAATAAATTATTTCCTTTAAAACAAAGTTATAACCGACTTCAATTCAGTAGGTACTCCGCCAAGCCACATGAACATTTCCACATTTCCTTTCCACTTTACCACATGGATATATATTTGAAGAGTTCCGTTGATTTATCAAGAAAGGTGATTCTGAGACGTTTGGCGTTTCATTAGTTATTATTACGGAATCATGTCGGATTTAAGTAAATCATTGGGGAGTTCCAGGAGACCTCTGTGCTCTTCATCATCAGTTCCAGGAGACCTCTGTGCTCTTCATCATCAGTTCCAGGAGACCTCTGTGCTCTTCATCATCAGTTCCACTTCGCCACATTTGTGATTTCACACGAGTTATAATAGAAAATACCGAAATTACTACATGCGTGCCTAATGTATTTGAGGAGTTCCCTCAATTCCTCATGGTTTCCATCATACAGGAGTTCTGATAACAATGAGACTAAACTGTAAGCATATACTTTCAAATAAAAAAAAATTGTATGAATCGGTTCGTAAATGACGAAGTTGCGGTGCCTCACCACATATTAAAAAAACCGGCCAAGTGCGTGTCGGGCCACGCGCAGTGTAGGGTTCCGTAGTTGCCTGTCTGTCTTAGTTACATCGATGTGCGGTGCGGTTGCGTCGGCCGAATTTGTACGAAAATTGGCCTTTTCAATTACACATTAAGTTGGTCGACTATTACTCGGTAACTACTTATGCATACTTGTTCGTGATAGTTTTCCTTTTAAATTCATTATATGTACTACTACCATGAATTTTTTCACATCCCCAGTAGTAGCCATTTAGCCGGCAGGGGGGGGGGACGGGGACACATGACTCGAACTAAAATTAGGGCTTTAAAGCCCAATATCTCGCAAACGAATTACTGATTTGAAAAATGGTTTTAGAAAACCCATAATATTTTTGAACGAGCTATCCAACGATATACCACACCATGGGTTTGACGAGAAAAAAAAATTACATCCCCGCTTTAGGTGTAGGGGAGGCACCCTAAAATAAATGTTTTTCCAAATTTTATTGTACTGTTTTGTCGGCGTGATTGATTTATATACCCATGCCGAATCACAGTTTTCTAGTAGGAATGGTTACTGAGCTAAGCCGAAGACGGACAGACACACAGACGGACGGACATGGCGAAACTATAAGGGTTCCTTGTTGACTACGAAACCCTAAAAACGGCAAAAAAATCACGTTTGTTGTATGGAAGCCCCCTTAAATATCACGTTTGTTGTATGGGAGCCCCCTTAAATATATTTTTATTTTATATTTTCTGTTACGAGTATAACGGCAACAAAAATACAGCATATGTGAACATTTAAACTGTCTAACAATCACGGTTCATGAGATACAGCCTGGTGACAGACGGACGGATAGCGGAGCCTTAGTAATAGGGTACCTTTCTACCCTTTGGGTACGGAACCCTAAAAAAAGATTTAAAAATACAACCAAATTGAGAACCTCGTCCTTTTTTTGAAGTCGGTTAAAAAGGTCTTCAACGCGCCTCTCTTTATTCTAGGTCGTAAGCGTCCATAACCTACGATGTCTGCTGACCGTCAGGCATGCCAAATGCTTATTCTCCATTGATTTAGTATAAGCATTGGAAAGTTGCTGGTGAACTGCAGTTGGAGTCAACTCAACCCATCCCCTTCAGTTTTGTGATGATGTCCTTGAGACCGTTCATGCCTCCATGCTTCCGTCGCGATGGTATTTCGTCGGCTTCGCGGAGGGTCCGGTAGAGCAGCGGCGTGCCACTGCAAAGGATTTTCTCCGAAAAACTGTATTATCAGATCGGCACGATGCTAGGTCACTACTCAATGCCAGCTACTTGTTGACGATTACTTGCGATAAAGCCATAGTGACGAAACCGGCAGCAGCTAGATAAATAAATAGATACGTATTAGGGGACAATCTTACACAAATCGAACGAATAGTAAGCTCAATATATTTAATAGATGTAATTACTTAAATACACAGCACATAGCACGTAGAACCGATGGCCATTGGGGCGGAAGGGTTCTCGAGTGGCGACCACGTACCGGAAGGCGCGGCGTGGGTAGGCCCCCCACAAGGTGGACTGATGACCTGGTAAAGGTTGCTGGAGTCCGCTGGATGCGGGTGGCGCAGGACTGGTCACTTCGGCACTCTTTGGGGGAGGACTATGTCCAGCAGTCGACGTCTTTCGGCTGATATGATGATGATGATGATGACTTAAATACAAAGAAAACATCCAAGACTCGGAAACAAATATTCAAATGCTCATCAAACAAATATTTGCTCTTACCGGGATTCGAACCTAGGACCTTCCGTTTCGTAGGCAGAGTCACTACCCACTAGGCTAACCGGTCGTCAAAAGATGATTGGATGCCACGCTATTCAAAATAAACTCCAAGTTCAATAGAATCCAAGGGGTGAAATTAGTATGGGACTTACTACCTATTTGCACTGAGCGCGCGCGCGCGCGGTGGAAATAGGTAGTAGTACTAATTTCAATTCTCGCCCATCCACGCCCCGCCTCGCCTCGCCGGTGGAAAACCACCTTTAGAACAACCTTGCGTACCTATATAATGAAACGTTATGCAGTCGACCATTGGCTATAACGCAAAACATGAACAGAATGTATATAATTATTTGAGCTATATAAAAAACAAACTTCTGGCATTTCTTTGACCAGTGATCCATACATGCTCCGGCAATTAAATACGTTTGTTTTCCTGAATTTCTTTTTCAGTTTCGGTATCAAAGGAAACGTTAAAAGGCAAAAAAACGAGAGATCGGTGCACATTGAATATCCAAATAGAATGTCACCGTTTCATGATACCTATTTTTTAGCGTATTGTAATGTAGTACGTCGTCATTAAACCACAAATACCTATACCTATATAGTTTGCTACTCTTTTTGTATACAATGTTAATTATAAAGAAAAGTGATTGGTTTATTTCTGGTGCTAATTACGACGATTTTGACGTCAGCTTTCCTTTACAAAAAATACGTAATTAAGTTTGGCACAGCTCAATTCGCGGAACGTCGTATTTTCAGTTCCGCTTTGGATCTGAAAGTTAAGCATGAACATCTAAACTTTCGGTCTGGTTAATCATTTCGAGCAATAAAAAGTTTCACCTCTTCTTTATAAAGTGACGAATAAACAAAGGAATCGACATGTATTTTTGATAGTAGGGATTCCTGTATCTCGAGTTTATGATAAACGACTTTAGTAGACGTTTAGCACGGCTAGCTTGTTCACGGATTGCTACAAAGGAATTAATCATTTAAGCATGCAAGTCGCACCGACCGTTTCTCGCTTGTCGCATAGGAAGGGTATGGATGTTAGCGTTTAATGGTGCACATAACTAAAACGGATATATCCAAATAAACATCCACAATAATAATAGTTACGCCGTGTTTTTCTTGAATTCCGATTATTGATAATAAATAACAAAACTAATTAAATGTGTTAAAAAAATCAGTTGCTATCAATTACTTCCTGTGAATTTTCGGGGCAATATGTCGATATATGCATGTTTGAGATACCTATTTTATTTATCTGCGAATAAATTCAATAGGGGTGTAGACACTAAATAAAATCATCAATAATGTAATTTTTTCTCGAAAAAGGATTAAAAATGTAGTCAAATGGAGAAAAAAACAACGCAAAAGGTTAAATAATCACGAAGTTATAAGTACCTATCCAAAGTTTTAAGGAGGGGTATGTTCTGTCCCTTTTTCGCAAAACGCAACTTCATATGAAACGATGACGCTGGAAGAATGTGACGTCACTAGAAGAAGCAATGTGCCGTGCCCATCGTGTTCGGCGCCGCCGTCGACGCGGCCCCCCGGCAACATCCTGTAATGTGACGTCACACACTTTTTGCGTTTTCTCTCTCTAACAAGCAAAATTAAAACGGTTGTTGCTTCGTAACTCTTTGAGATATCTGAATGGGATTTTCTCACTAGGCATATTTTTTCCCTTCTTTCTTTTGGAGTAATAATATTTTTCGCGTCTACACGCGTATTGTACATGACCCATCCTGAAAAAGGTGAAACAGATGGGAACGACTGCACCCTTCTCTCACGAGAGGAGGCTTGTGCCCAAGGGCTTATTAGGCTGACAATGATGATGATAACGTCAAAAACTCCACACAGCCCACCAGGAAGCAATTCGCAGACCGCCGTGACAGGTAGTCATTTACCATTATTTACAGTGCCATCAAATGATAATGCTTTACACTGAAAGTTTGCTAAGTACAATGATCAAAGCCACAGATTAACGGGTCAGTGAAGGCACTCGCAGGTCATTAACTTTTAACAACATTTTTTTTATTGACATCACCTAACATATATAACAAGTTCTACGCGGACGAAGTCGCGGGCAACAGCTAGTATATAATATTGATAAAATAAGAAGAAAAAAAAAATTTACTGACTACGCCGTGTCTTTCGTAATTTATTTTTGACAATAGTTTCTCGCATTATGACGGTGACACTAGATTAGAGTAACTTTTTTAGCTTAGGAAATAAACATTTCGTATGTCCGTCTGTACGCTGATTTCCTCGACAGGTCGCATTTCTCATCCGATTCTCGTGAAATTTGTTAAGCAGGTTCAATCATTACATAGATTTTTCATGACGATTATTTTTTTCTAAATTCTTTTTTTTTAAACAATTACAGGCTCGCTAGTTTTACCAGCTCACAGAGCCACTAGTTTCAATTTTTATTAAGTATATCAATCATCTTGGTAGACATAAGCTGTGTCGGTATTATTACGGGCCTCTGGGAGATAATGACTTTCGGACAAATAAGTGGCTAGACGGGTAATTTGGAAGTTTCCCGTGCAAGTACTGCTCTAGGCAGGGAGCCCGCGCCGTCAACTCCACGTCATGTGATAAGTTATAACTGGCCCTGTGAGCTGTAGACCTCGCTAGACTATCATTTTATAATTTTCATTTTGTACTTTGGCACTCTTTGTGGGAGGCCTATGTCCAGCAGTGGACGTCTTTCGGCTGTGTTATGATGATGATGAAAATTGAATGGACAAAAAATAACCTATATAATATTAAACCTGCTCACAAATTATCACGAGAATTGGTTGAGTAATGCGACCAGACGGGCATCTGGACATACGAATGAATCTTGGTCCAAGCTGCGGCGCTACCACGAACTTCCAAAGTCGAAGTTCGGGTATATCCATCTCTATCGCACTCCCTTACTCGAGTGACAGGAATGCATGTATTACGAACTTCGACTTTCGAAGTTCGTGTTAGCGCCGCTGAAACGGACAACTTACTTCGCTACGCTGGCTCGTTCAATTATATCAATCAATCAATGTTTATTTGTAGAACAATGTATGCTGTATGGTTACAGCGTCGTCAAATAGGTACATAATCCGATCTACTGTGCAATGATTTAATATAATTAAGGCGGAACATACCACGTAATATTCATGTCTAAATGATGATGTCGGGTACCGGTGGAATGGGTTTACTTTGATTCGAGGGGCGACTTTGATCAAATAGGTTTCTCTCCGCAATCATTGTGTTTACTTGAGGATGAACTGTGGCAGTGAATATATTACTATTATATCTTGCTGTTTACTTAAAGCTACAGACAGACGTGCTAAAAAAAAGCATGCTTATAAGCTTGCTTAAAATTAGCATGCTCTGCAACTGTTCACATTTGCCAGCAACAAGCATGCTTGTTTTAAGAATACTCATAAATAAGCATGCTCAAAGCAAACGTACGGACTGTTCAGACGCGCTCGGAGCACGCCCCCTTCCACCCGCGCCTCAGGTAGCATGCTCGAAATTCAAACGTCGGTTGATTTTTGAGCACGCTGTAAATAAGCATGCTCAAAGCAAACGTACGGACTGTTCAGACGCGCTCGGAGCACGCCCCCTTCCACCCGCGCCTCAGGTAGCATGCTCGAAATTCAAACGTCGGTTGATTTTTGAGCACGCTGTAAATAAGCATGCTCAAAGCAAACGTACGGACTGTTCAGACGCGCTCGGAGCACGCCCCCTTCCACCCGCGCCTCAGGTAGCATGCTCGAAATTCAAACGTCGGTTGATTTTTGAGCACGCTGTAAATAAGCATGCTCAAAGCAAACGTACGGACTGTTCAGACGCGCTCGGAGCACGCCCCCTTCCACCCGCGCCTCAGGTAGCATGCTCGAAATTCAAACGTCGGTTGATTTTTGAGCACGCTGTAAATAAGCATGCTCAAAGCAAACGTACGGACTGTTCAGACGCGCTCGGAGCACGCCCCCTTCCACCCGCGCCTCAGGTAGCATGCTCGAAATTCAAACGTCGGTTGATTTTTGAGCACGCTGTAAATAAGCATGCTCAAAGCAAACGTACGGACTGTTCAGACGCGCTCGGAGCACGCCCCCTTCCACCCGCGCCTCAGGTAGCATGCTCGAAATTCAAACGTCGGTTGATTTTTGAGCACGCTGTAAGTAAGCATGCTCATTACTAGCAATGTTGTTACACACGTGCTACTAATGAGCAATTGCTCAATAGAGTGGCATGCTGCACGTCAAATGAGCACGTCTGCCTGTATCTTAATTTAATCTTATTAATTTCAAATAGTTCTGCTTTTACACTACATTCCATCCCCATTTTTTTCTAAAGTACCCCATTCCACGGTACCCTTCCAAAATTCCGATCAAAGTGAAAAAGTTTAAAACTAAGCGCCACGAGCGGGATTTGGACCCACGACCCCATTCCGTACATGATGTATGGAATGCGGGTTGTGCAGTATTTTAATTACATGTATTTGAAATACAAATACGTATTTTGTATTTCAAATACTAATTGGCGAAGTATTTTGTAATTGGTATTTCAAATATCGCACTCATATGTATTTAGTATTTCGTATTTCAAATACTTTTTCAAATATTTAATCCTATAACCGTATAATGAAACGTTTTGTAAAATAGTTATGGGGCTTAGGGCACTGTGGCAACACTTTACTGTAAGTGTCACATCAAGTGCCAATTTAGTTTGTTACGCGGTTTTTCTGTTACGGAGGATTTGATTCGGATCTTGTGTAAAATGTCAGACAGTTATTAAAAGTAGTCTCAGCCTGTGCTCTTCCGGCCCAGTTGAGAGACTATTTTCATTGGCTGGATACATTCATTCACCTACTAGACGGAACTTACCAGACAATACTTTTAGGAATTTAGTTTTTAAGAAAAGAAACTCCTTCAATTTATAAAACGTGTAAAAAGTGTTGAGAGATAAGTTTCAAAGAAGTTAAATAATGTATTTTGTATTTGAAATACATTCTTTTGAATAAGTACTGTATTTTGTGTTTCAAATACCCGTCACCAAAGTAGTTTGTATTTGAAATACATTTTTACACGTATTTTGTAATTTGTAATTCGTAAAGCCCCCGATCGCATATTTATGGCCCTCACCTTCGGTTCGGGCCTCAAACACCTGCGATCGGGGGCATTCACTAATTCACCGCCCTAGGTGCGTGATGTACTATTCTATCAATGAATACTTGGATGACTTAATAAATACGCGTGCGTTGCACTTACATTCTACGCTACGGGGCTTGCGCAAGAGAGAACGTATGAATGCACACGTTCTTTTCTTACACGTATTTACTTCCCTGGCGAAAGCGAGCGAGCGGGCGACGAGTAATATCACACACACACACACGCACACTTTCTGAGATAGAAGCTGAATTGTAACTTTCGTTTTTAATTTTTGATTTAAAATTTCACCCTTCTGCCGTTTATCGTGCTAAGTATGTTTAATGTAGTACTTTAATCTGCTGATCTTATTAACATTTCGCACCTGATGATGTAAATTCACATTCGAATTGGCTACCTACAGGACAGGCTGTGCCTAGTGTAGGGCTCAGTGTATTTCTATTCTGAAAAATTGATTGTGCACAATGTTCATTTAAGTGTAAACTTTGTATAACCAGGAAAAGAATTGTAAATTTGTGTAAAAATAAAAATTGTATACATAATATTTACACAAATTTTGACATATTATGTCAAATATCAATAACTACGTAGATTTAGATTTTACTTTCCGGCTTTATTTCACATTTTAAGGAAATATAACGCATACCTAGTCGATTCTGATATGGTACGTCACACCGTATGGCTAAGAGACTAAATCTGAGAGAGAATTAGAAGTGTCAATTTATCAGTGAACAAAATCTTTACTTGACAATAACTCCTTAGGTTCCTGGCCTAAAAAGAACGCAGAACAGTCTAACTAATTCAACATTTACTCAGTTTCGGCTTAAAAGGAAGTTTAATGAAAGGTGGTAAACGAACGCGGGCTTCAAAGATTTGGGGTCACTAATGGTTTCTAGAACTTTACTGACTTTTGGTGACATTTTGGCGATGTTTGTTGTCCCTTATTAAGGATGATTTTCCAAAAGAGATAAGCTACGTTTTCTTACAAATGATTTCTAATAAATATAGTTTATAATTAGAGATATGGTTGTCTACGGTAGCCTAGTGGTTCAGACATGCGGCTGCCAAGCGGCGGTCGTGAGTTCGAATCCCGGCTCGTACCAATAAGATTTCGGAACTTATGTACGGAATATATACCGCTACCTTTCCGGTGAAGGAAGACATAGTGAGGAAACCGGTCTAATCCCAATAAGGTCTAGTTTTCCCTCCGGGTTGGAAGGTCAGATGGCAGTCGCTTTCGTAAAACTAGCCTATGCCGAATCATGGGATTAGATGTTAAAGCGGACCCCGGGCTTGTTTAGGGGCACAACCGGGAATAACGCTAGGGGCATGATGAATAAGAGATATGGTCGTGACATCCATGGCTGTGACATCATCATTGATGCAAATATACCAATAAATAAATAAAATTAATAAATATTAGGGGACAATTTTATACATATCCCCTAACACAAAACTAGACACACTAGTCCCTATATTTAAAAGGTACTTAAAAATACTTAAATACATAGTAATCATGCAAGACCCAGAAACAAATATTCATGCACAGAAATATTTGCCTTTACCAAGATTCGAACCTGGGACCTTCACCTTCGTAGGCACGGTTACAAACATTGAGTGGAAGCGAGTGTGTGCGACTTATGTTAATATGTTTTAAAAACACCTTTAGTCCCATACACCAATCTTACACAAAGTTGACAAAATTACTAACTTTAGTTGTTAGAAGACAATTGTCAAATAGAGGCGTTAGAGGGGTTACTGCGTAATTTCTCGAACTAGAGTTAGAACAACTTAATTGCGATTTTCATATACAAAAAAGATATACCTAACGTACGTAGGTAACAACGCAATCGATACAGCAGTCGCTTGTTCGTTGTCGACTTATTAATCAATCTTATATAGTTATCTTATTAAATCATGATCCAGTAATCATACAAAAACCTAACAGGTTCAAGGTAAAAAGCAATCTCAATGGTCATAAATTGAAATTCCAGCGTAATAGCCTTCTGCTTAAGCTCTACGTCCGTATACAATAGGTGTTTTAATTATATCGTACAATCTCGTCCATAAATATCTGAACGTCCAGGAGCTTATGTATAGGGGATAAGGCATATAATTGCATGTATATTTTTAGAGCTAACCGTACAGGCTTACCCTTAATCCAGCCAGCCTATTGTGCGAGAAAGAAAAACAAAAGTTTGCGGCAGCATGTAAAGTGAAATAAATAAAACGTGGCTTAACATCCTAAGACCACTCGCTTAGCAAAATGCATGAGTCCGTCCCTTTTTCTTTCTACAAGTGTGATAAAGATGGGTAGACGTTGCAGTGTTGTAAAATGTTGCTGGATCGTTAGGTGCGGGTGGGAGGATTTAAAAGACATGTTTACGGCGTCGCGCACTGTCCCGCAATTTTTCAATGGCGACTTTTCCTGTCCGTGTTAACAATCCGTTGCTAGTTCGGAATCGCGTCGCTATTCTGCTGGAGCGAAAACGAGCGGGTTACCTACTAAATTTTTAAGAAATCTTTGTTTTCTTGTGTTCATTTTATTGGTTGTGCATTCAAACCTGGTCTTAACACTGTTCTGTTAAAGTTTAAAATAGAATCACGATGGGAAATGAAAAGATTGCGGTGCAACACATTGTTTCACTGTATGCACTAGTTCTTTGTTGTCTTTGGTTATCTACTTACCATTAGCTTGTGTTCCTTGTGATTTTAGCTTAACAGGAATACTATTTATACAAAATTTACATTCTTAGTTCTTCCTTAGGTAGAACTTTTCACGGGCACATTCTTTTAGGGGATTTGCTTTGTAATCTAACTTTGAGGTTCCCGTTTTCAGGTTCGGTTTAGGCTCCATAGTTATTAGTTTTCATTACTCAAGTGCAACTATTTTTTACCCCGATTTCATTACCCTGTTCTTGTGTCCCACTGCTGGGCAATAGGCATATCTCCTGTAGTTCCAATCATCTCTGTCCCCGTAACGCATTGGGCCTGCCTCGCCTGTGATGATCCTGTCGCCACCACCACTAGCTATGCGAGCCCTTCTCTGTGAATGCATACGGACAACTTATGTTTTCCGCTTTACTTGTAAAGGCGAAAACATACAACAAAACTGCGTGTGTTTCTTCGCAGCTATCTTCGAACAAGCGAACTGCAATTGCGACGGTTAGCTATCTATCCCGGGATTTTGCGAAATAAAAGCGGGTTTAAATCGCAGTAAGCAATACGAGTGGCGTGCACTAATCACGAACGAACATTCTTATAGGTTTGGAGTGAGAGGGCGCAAACACCATTGAAAAACATGGCGTATAAGTTCTTCTTTTAAAAAGGGTTGATGTATCGCCGCTGCGACTGAGTTGCCCAGTCTAGATGCGGTCTAAAGCAGACGGCTTGAACAGTCTGCAAACGTCTGTTACATTGCTTTGTTTAAACACGTTGCATAATTTCTTGAAAAGTATAAATGCGAAAGTGTCTGTCTGGTAGGATAGGTGGAATTCCGGGAAAGGACAGGATATTTTTTATCTTGGAAATGAGGGGTGAATGTTTTTATTCATTACGTATAGGTACTTACGTATTTGACCACTATCTCGCCTGATGATGAGGTCGAGGGTGTTACAAGCAAACCTACTATACCTAGATAGTGCCTAATCACTCTCGTCTTGAAAATATCCAAGTTATAGTGTCGGAAGCGAGTTCCACTCTTTGGCTATCCTGGCGAGAAAACTGGAAGCAAAGCGCTTCGTGCGAATCAGTGGTAAATCAATGGTAACCCGACCCACGACCGCGCCTAATCCCAAGATCGCGAAATGGTGAGGGTGGGATTAATTCGTGTAATCCTAGCGCACACTCTCCGAAATGTATCCTGTAGAACACAGGGCAGTCTTTGCATTTTAGCCTCAGCTAAATCTAGGTCACCAATGAGCTTCTTGGCACGCCCGTCAATTGAATCCAAGGCGACTAGCTGATACTTAGCGGATCCATCCCAGAGGTTGCAACAGTACCTACTCCATAAAATGAACGCACCTGTGCTTGGTAAAGCTGAAGAAGCTGCCTGGGTGTGAAGTACCGCCTCACCTTGGCCTCAGAAGGTTTGTATAGAGTTACGATACAAACGAGTTCCATGTGCGGACGGAGTCGCGGGCAGTAGCTTGTTGTAATATAATCACCATTATTGGCCGTTTGCTTTTTTATAACACAACGATAGCAAACAAGTATACATCATGTTTGATGGTAAGTGGCTATGGTGTCTAGCCTATGGAGACTTGCGTCTCCAGAGGAGTCATCCGCGTTGCCAACTCTATGTTGATATGAGGTTTCTTTGTGTCGATAGCTAGAGGCAAATTCCATCGCATTAGATCGTCACTTTCTGGAATCATTCTCGTGGTTAATAATTGAACCCACAAATGAAAAACGACTTGCTCACACCATTTCACGAGAATCGGTTGAGAAAGGCGACCTGTAGAGGAGAACAACGGGACAGCCGGACATACGAAAGAAAATTGGCCCAAAGCTGAAGCAGGGAACATCGTTCGCTTCGCTCTTGTTGCATAAAATACAATATAGTTTGCAAAGTAATATTATTTCCACGCGTTCTGTTTATAACATTTGTTTGAATATAACCAACTTCACTATAACATGACGAAGTCCCCAAAGGACCTCGCAGCCGACGCTTGCCGGCCGCTTTGTAAAACAAGTTACAATTTAATCAAACACCACGCTCATACGGCCGTAGTGTTCCATTATTTACAGCAAAGTAGACTTAAGGTGTAGAGGCATAAAATTGAAATGGAAGATTTAAGGTCAAGAAAGTTGAGAGCATGGTTGTAATTAATTAAATATATTTACGTATACATTTGCAACGCGACCAGGGAATATATGCTACCCATGCTGCGTCTTCACGTGGTTGCCACTAGAGAACCTTTCCACCCCAACGGCCATCGGTTCTGCTTGAAATAAAAATGAGAAATTTATGACTTTAATGTTATGGTTATCTTATGATATGCTTTTGAAATAAGTATTTGTATTACAGATTGGAATGTAGAGTCAGGAAGTTCGGTAATACGAGATTCAACAGTAAGTTATTTTCTTGTAATGATGTGGCTGGCATATCGAATGGACATATTAACTGATTTATTAACTAATCAATGTGACGATAGCATTATTAGTAACTACTGTTATTTCTCCGTAATGATCAAAGCACACAGCCATATATATTTTGCATGTAAAAGTGTCAAAACGAGTACGTCCAAAAATTGTAATTCTTTACTATGTTGCGTGTTAGAAAAGAGCATCGGATAATGAAACTTTTTGTTTTCCATACCGGGCGTAGGCGGGTCTCCTGCCCGAATTCGGAGCTCGCGTTTCGTGGACGAAACAAAGTATCAGTCGGTGATTCCGCGCGCGCCACTGCCGCTACTTTCGTGTCAGGATAGCTTTTGAAAAATAGCCCCCAAAGCCTGGAATATGAAACTATAGCTCGATGCTACGCCATTTTACAAAGGTGACCCATGAATCCCAATGAAAGAGTTGCTATGCGGGCGAAGTGCTCGATATGGGTCTTTATTGTTTCCCATATAATTATGGTTAAGATTTTTTCAAACAATAACGTGTTCCATCATATTTTTTATTAGTCATATTGTCAAAAGTCATAATATTAAACAATATCAATTGGAGTTCCGATTTTTGCAGGTCATCATTATTGTATGTCATAAAATTGGTTAGTCATGTCATAACATTCAATGCCATTACATAATGTTAAAGACAATTATAACCTAGCTTATTATAATTGTTTGGTCTTTTATTTGTCTTTCACTTTAGGCCTTAAAACAATATGAATAACAACCATACGTACCTACGTTAAAATATAGGCAAAAAAAAACAATTATCGATAGACCTTTGAACATTATTCATATATGACTTTTGTGATTACAGTATTTAATATTATAGGTCAATTGCAAAAAAAAATGGGATCGAGAATCCATAAAATCTTTGAAGTCGGTTTGAACTGCCACATCGGAATTGAATTTTTTCCCTTGCAAAAAAATTACCAAATTCCGAAAAAAGTGGTAATTTGTCGGAGCAAGGTCCGGGGAATACGGTGGGTGTCGGAGACATACCAAACGCAGCTCCTCTAATTTAGCGACCGTCTATCGTGAAATATGGGGTCTAGCGTTGTCCTGAAGTTGCCCACTCAATTAATGCGGTACCCACTTCTCGAGCTTTTTACTTTTTCAATTACTCGCAAGTGAATTTAAATTATTATAACACTCACGCCGAAGCCTGACGTTGTTTGCGATAAACCCGCTTCCTCGATCCCTTTTAATTCTTCATTGTCTCCTAGGGTCTCCGGTCGTCCATGGGGTTGGTTCTGCAGAACGAAAACATAGGGACCAAAAAAATAACGTGCTTTCTTTTGCAGTAACTTCCCCATAAACATCATTAATCCTTCAAGCTGTTTCTGCAGCGCTGGTGCCACGCCGGAACTCATATTCGTAAATAACGCGATATTTCAAGTTTTCCATTTTGTTAACAGAACGATATCAAAGATAAATCATATGCTGCGAAAACAAATAAATCACTATGAAATCCGAATACACAAGCCTAAATTAAAAAAAAAAGAATTCTGAACCAAGTGACTTCAATTTAGTACTCCGCCAAGCCACGAGAACATTTCCACATTTCTTTTCCAATTTACCACATGAACTGATTTCCGAGAGCAAATGCGTTGATTATTAGAGAAAAAAACCCAATCGCTGAATGTGGCCCGATAATATTTGAGGACTTCCGTCGATTCCACAAGGATCATCTTTGGCACTTCATTAGTTGCTATTTCAACGGAATCTTATCAGAATCTGTGATATACTTTGTACTTTTAAGTAAATTGAGGAACTCCCAGTCATCTTTGGTCTTCATCATCAATTCCACTTTACCAAATTTATGATTTCCGGGTGTAAATACACGAGTCATAGTAGAAAATTCCAAAATCACTACACGCGTGCCTAATATAATTGAGGAGTTCCCTTAATTCCCCATGGAATGGACCCCATCATTCAACTGAATTTTTGAAAAAAAATGGGATCCACCTGGAAGCACGAACAAACAAAAAATTTACGAATCGGCTCATCAATGACGGAGTTCTGAGGTAACAAACATTGAAAAAAAAAAGATTAAAAAAATATGTATATAGCCGAATTGAGAACCTCCTCCTTTTTTTTGAAATCAGTTAAAAAGATGACTATTCATGTTTATGTTTCTAAATATGGATATCACTTTCCGACTATCGAAATTCGAAACAAAACAAAGGGATCCCGCTCGATATACACAACCTATTATTGGCAAAATAAAGACGTGTCTAGATTATTTTCCTTTTGTAGTGCGTAGCTTCTGCTTCTGACTGTAGATAGATAGATGGATATATAGATAGATAATAACTTTATTCATTGTAGGCCTAAATCCATTTTATCATTTGCCTAGAAAAATTCAGTCATTTGATCAAATCCATGAATCTGTTTAGTGAAATGATGAAAACAGCCAAAAAAGAAAACTCGTTTTTCCATTTCACCAGGTTTGTTTAGTGATTTGATAAAATAAAACGAACCCGCAAAGCCAACTCGTTTCATCATTTCACTAGACACGTTTAGTGATAAGTATGATAAATTCTCTACAGTAACATGGTTAAGTGATTTGATCAAATCTCTGAACTTGTTCAACATTACTCTACCAAAAGTGTTATAAAATCTTTCACATGATTTAGTGAAAAGGTAAAGTTAAATGTCAATTGTTTCTTCAATCAGCTTTTTTAATCGAATACAAGAATAGGTGGTTGTATCGGAATATAATCATTCTAACGGGATTGAACATAAGAAAATAAGTAAAAATAATAAATACACAAATAAGAAAATAGTAAAAATATTAAAAAATCAAAGCTCCTAGTGCCTAAGACTGTTTAATTAAAATTTTATTTAGAATTATTATTTTATTTATTATTTAATCGTATGGCGATCTGTAGATTAGGCGAATATCCATGGGATAATTATTATAGGAGCGCTTATCTCACCAAAAGTGTTTGAATTATTTGTTAGAAAACGTAGATTTGTGGCATCTAGAATTAGACATTAGATAATTTTTTTACAAGCACACCTATTTGTTCTGCATTGTACTTAAGACTTCACAGGAACACTTCATATACCCCTGCCCTCCAAATAACTTAGCTGCAATTTATCTTTTTATGTAATTTTTTACTTAATTTTCTTATTTGTTAGATTATAATATGTTCGATCTAGTTAAATATTTCGGTTTACAATCAAATATAAAAAAAAAACTGATTTAAGAAACAATTGTCTGTTTTACCATTTCACTAAATCATGTGAGAGATTTGATAAAATTTAACTGTATAGTAAGTAACTGAACAAGTTCAGAGATTTGATCAAATCAGCTGTACCACGTGACAATAGAGACTTTATCATATCATTAAAAGAGTCTAGTGAAATGATAAAACGAGTTGGCTTTGCGGGTTCGTTTTCTTACCTCATTGACGTTTTTCAGGGATTTTATCAAATCACTAAACAAATCTGGTGAAATTAAATAACTTTGCCTTTTTTGGCCGATTTCGTCATTTCACTAAACAGATTTAGGGATTTGATCAAATGACTGATTTATTCTAGGCAAATGATAAAATGGATTCGCCATTTTAACATCCTGCGTGATTTGGTCATATCCCTTAGAAGTTTGTTCAAAACTCTGTTTTGGCCATTTCCCTGCGATATAAATATACGTATAGCGCTCATTCCGACAAAAGTATCAAGAAATAAATAATAATGTGCATGGGAACATAACAATTAAATAATACAATTAGTCGCTCATGTTTCCCGGAGGGGTAGGCAGAGATCACGGATTGCCGCATTCACTTTCGTGATTTTTTTCATGCATGCTTGTCGGTTTAGGGTAGGTACCTACTGTAGGACGGCCTAGGGAGGCGGCTCTAGCCCATAAAGCGCCCGGGTGCAATCATTACCGTAGCGCCGGCGAGTGGCGTGGCGCCCTAAGATTGGCACCCCCTAGCAACGTGCGCCCGGGTGCAATCATTACCGTAGCGCCGGCGAGTGGCGTGGCGCCCTAAGATTGGCGCCCCCTAGCAACGTGCGCCCGGGTGCAATCATTACCGTAGCGCCGGCGAGTGGCGTGGCGCCCTAAGATTGGCGCCCCCTAGCAACGTGCGCCCGGGTGCAATCATTACCGTAGCGCCGGGGGCCCTAAGATTGGCGCCCCCTAGCAACGTGCGCCCGGGTGCAACGCAACCTCTGCACTATAGGTAAAGTCCCTGCCTTGGGTTCGATGCGTCTCTCTGGAGGCAGTTAATAACACTGTTTTGTCGCGGAAGAGTGCTTCGTCGTGCCCGTAACCAAGGTGACAGAACAACGTGGGGTAACAAATTTGTTACAACTTGATTTGGCGTTAGTCCGGGTGGTTCCCGGTAGTCGGATGTTTGATAATTTCCTTTAAAATATTTATTATGCTAAAATGGTATACATTATGTCGTGACAACCGCGGTTTCAATAACGATCCGAAATCGTTTGTTCCTGTCTGTGACGGAGACGGCCACAATTCTAAATATTAATAATCTTTACGAGCCAGTTTAAGCTGGCACTATGTAAAGGTATAAAACCACCTTTATATAATCGCAGTATCTACTGTAAACCGACTTCGACATGTACAGTACCTAATCAGTTATTGTTATAATATATACAACTAAATTATCAATTTAATAATTTAGTTGGACTAAATCTTTTAGTCTTTATTATGATTAATAAATCCAGTGAGATGTCATAATTACTTCAGAAATTATTTATTTATTAAAGGAATGATTAATAAAATCGCTCTGAAATCGCACCTAACCCTCGAAACTCATTAAAAAAACCTATAAATTCGCACATACCTAATTCGGAAGCATATCTTTTGCAACAACGTATCTTGTTATAACTGCTTTGCTAAAATGAGCTCTTTTCTCATTGAACACAGTTAAAATTGTAAACAAACAGAAGCTTTTGATAGAGCCAGTTGTAATCCACCTAAAAACGCCGAGTTTCGAAAAAAGGCAGGGGTGAAAAACTCGGTCGGATTAACAATTAAGATTAGCGGGGCAAATGAAAGAAAAACAAAGGACGAACGCCAGTGAGCGGAGATAACAGAGCAGAATTGAATTTTCATAGTGAAGGTTTGCAACCACTGGGCTAAGTGGAGTTAGGGGTTTGGCGTCGTTACAAAGTGTATTATTTAAACGACAACGAATATTGCATTAGTCCATAAACATTGCCTCAATTTGAAACACTGGCACAGAATATACGTAACGTAATGAATGATAGTACCCCGCGCCGCACCGAAATGAGTTACCTCGCCCCCGTACAACCATGTTTTAAACATTGACAGATAATTGAAAGACGAGAGATTAGTTAGGTGCGCAACGCACAGACGCACTCATTAATGCTTCATAATGGGGATTCAAATGCAACTACTGTACAAAACCGGTGTTGGCCAGCTAACAATGGCACAAAGTGGTGGTCAAAATCGCATAGGAAACTGCGTACAGGTTGTAACGAAAATAGGGTGTGAACCCATCAGGGCCAGGTTTGGTAGCGTATTGCGATACCAAAAATGTTTTTTTAATTATTTTTATGTTTTGTTTACATTGAAATTTTTGTTTATGTTTTCATTAAAGCATTTGTTTTTCTTTACATTGCTTGTGTATGACAACCAACACGTAAAAGCGACGGCTTGATACGCAGGTGACGACCCTCGCGGGGGAATGTTGTCATACACAAGCAATGTCAACAAATACATAGACTAATGTAAACAAAAATATCAAAAAACCTAAACAAATGCATATTTGGAATTCCAATGCGCTACCGAGTATGCCCTCGATCGGTTCACACCCCATTTTTGATACACCCTGTATAACTTATTAAGTCGGGTTTAATAAACTTATGTTATAGTCTGCGGCGCGGACGGCTCGGACATAGCCCTGGCTGTAAGTGAACCTTTCATCAAGCTATCGTGTCCAGATTCTATACAATATCACGCCTAGGGAGATGACACTAAAACTGTTGAACTCGCTTCTGTCACAAGCACCTGAATGTGATGTATTTGCTAGTCGATGGGCGAATGTATGTCACATTTGTCTGAGATACTGCGAGACGATGGATGTTTAAATATTATGTTTTTTTTTTCTTTTTCGGTTTTTACATGTTATTAATTATAAATTGTACAGTGCTTTGGTTTCTTAGTGTCAAACTGTATAAATTTTGTATGATTACATAAATAAATAATAAATGACATAGTTCCTATAAGAAAGCATACCCAACGATATAGTTAATAGTCGCATTTCAATTGTTTTTTTTTGATCTCCCTGCCTTGTATAAGTAAATATCACAGTTTCGGACATGTTTTCTTGTGGCACAAAGCATTATGCTTTATTTTTTTCATTGTATTCGTATTCAGATTTATTAATTTTAAGTAGGTTAATTGTAATAAGCTTTTTTGGCAAAATTGAAAAGAAATGACAGTTGAGTGTGTTTTGGCGTTTCTTCCTAACAGTGGTCTTCTTTTTCAGAAACGCTGGTAGAATTTTAACACGTACAGTCACGAACTTTAATTTGGGACCCACTTAAGGTTGACAATCCTGTCAAATTGTATAGGAATACAAATAATATTTTAGCAAAAAAGGTAATAAATTAAAGAGCGCGACCGTAAAAGTGGCATTGCGGCCTTCTTGCTGACTAAAATTCATTCATTTAATATATTATTTCATTTATGTGTTTAAACTTATGCTGAGGCGGGACCTTTTCGTGACACGAATTGATTTATTCCACACAATGTTTTAGATTTAGTTTTATTTTTAATTTTAATCATACTTGTTATGAATAAATGTTTTTCTTTCTTTCTTAAACTGTAGGTACAGTCAGAATCATATAGGTAGTTACCAGCAGCCATAGTAGCCAAATATATCGTAACACGAAATACGTGTTCCGATATATTTGGCTACTATGGCTGCTACTAACTATATGATGCTGACTGTACTTACTTATAAATAATATTTTAACATTTATTTTCAAAAACATTTTAGTGAGAACCTACTATTGAGCCAATCCGAGTGCAAATACGGCGCATTCAAACGCTCAATATGAACACGAATACATGTAGGTACTATCGACAACACAGCTAACTGACCGTTCTATATAAACACAGGATGGTCACTTAACAGTGTTGTCGTTTGTACAACATACCTACAATACAATCGGCTAAATGGTGACAGCAAACATTTGTTGACACTTTCTCGAAAGAAACGATTTCCGAATAAATAGATTATAAGTAATTCTTATTCTTATTCTATTCTTAGTAATTGTAGCATTATTTTTTATTTAACTTAATCGAAGCTTTATTTAGATTTAACTTAGCGAGCGAAGCGAACGAAGTTCTATGCTTCAGCTTAGGCCGAAAATCGTTTGTATGTCCGGATGTCCCGCTGTGCCGCTGTTCTCCTCTACAGACCCCGTATCATGGTCGGCCTTATCACGCGATAAGTGACAATATAGAGCGTCCGTCACTGGCTGACACCGTTCGATAGAACGAGACGACGCTCTTATCTTGTCACTTATTGCGCGATAAGGCCGACCATGATACGGGGTCTGGTCGCATTTCTCAAACGATGTTCGTCAAGTTTTTTATTTTTATTTAAAGTTAGGCTCGCGAGTTCTACAGCTCACGGAGCCACTAGAGTAAATTATCAACTTGTAATATATACTTTATCATCATCACCATCATCATGTCTGCCGGAAGATGTCCACTGCTCCACAAAGGCCTCACCCAAAGGGTGCCACAATGACCGAGCCTGAGCCACCAGCATCCAGCGGACTCCCGCAATCTTTACCAGGTCACCAGTCTACCTTGTGGGGGGCCTATATACCCAGGCTGCGCCTGCCGGTACGTCATCTGCACGGCTAGCACGCGACGGCGCGCGAGCTCTCTCGATTTTTCTCGCACTATCCGTCTCTCTCTTATTAGAACACTTAGAAGAAGAGGTATAGCGCGATAAAAATCGAGAGTATGTCGCGGCCGTCGTGTGCTAGACGTGCAGCACTCGAGAACCTTTGTCCAATTTTGCAAATTACTGAACAAATTCGCAAATAAATATTTCAGCCGTGAAGGATCACTCTAGTATGAATAACAATTTGGTAACATAGAAAAATCAATTACAACTCTGTTTCTGCAATTTATGTGAAACACGCGAGTTACAGCTAAGTTTGCCAACTAGGGTAAACAATACTATTGTTGGCGCCGCGCCAATAATTGGCACGTTGTAACAAGGCCGCAGCACCGATCTTAACGTTCTATTCAGCAGGTTTTAATGATGGCTGGTGACTCGGGGGGCATAATAGCTATTTAAACTGACGTTGTCATTGACGACCTGTCATATTTTGGTAAAGAGTTATTAAGCCTCTCGCAGACTGGCCGCGGCGGTCCATTGTAAACTTGTCATTACCTGTCAAATTTACTAGCGACCGCCTCCGCAGGCCGCACAAATGTAGTGCACATGGTAATTTTGCTATCTATGACAGAAAATGTAGTAATTAAGGCCATCAATGTCTTTAGGTCTATATAAATGTATGAAAAAGTAATGCAAGCCAAATTTATTAATACAACGTTGCCTCAGTGTTTAGGATCAGTATGGTAATTTTATTCAGTCTGTCTGATACAGGAGCTTGGAGCACGTATAGGGCTCGACGAAATATGAAAAAAAGCAACGAGAAATGTTTAAGTTTTATTTGAAAACATAGGCATTATAGGCGCCAATCAGCGAACAAAAACATTCAACATGATATTTTTAGTTTTATCTCTAACTATAGAGATAAAAAAATGCCAACCGGCCTACAAAAATATTCAACTCCGATTGTTTACTTCATGCCAGACGTGCCAAGCTGCAGGATCCTCTAATAAGGGGCTATTCATAAATTATGTCATTTCAAAATAGATGAGGGGTGGTGGGGTGGGGGTCTGGCCATTGCATGACGATAGTCATTTTATTAGGCGGGGAGGGTCCAATTCAAGGAATAACAGGATGATGATATTGAT
This sequence comes from Epinotia bilunana, assembly GCA_947049275.1. Classification (NCBI taxonomy): domain Eukaryota; kingdom Metazoa; phylum Arthropoda; class Insecta; order Lepidoptera; family Tortricidae; genus Epinotia; species Epinotia bilunana. The sequence goes on along the minus strand of OX346253.1, from coordinate 39,524,631 downwards.
GATAGACAAAAATCGACAAAAATCGTCAAAAAACGATGACGTAATTTATGGACAAGCCCTAAGCGAAGTAAGGGAAGTAGTCATGGAAGAGCTCCTTGATCTTCTCCCGACAGACTTCCACGCTGAGGCCACTCTTGACGCACTGCGCGAAGGCGTCGGCCGGGGACGCGACTAGCCCTTGCACGTATTGTACGGCGTTGCTCGCCCAGTCGGGGCGGGCTTCCGTGTACAGCAGGCAGGCTGCAAGACACAGGAAAATCTGGAAAACGAACATGCTTACAGTTAAATTGTTAGCCACATGGACGAGAGTATACAAAAATTTTCATACGTCTGAAAAGTCTCCACAGTGCGCTGCGCAAAATAGAGCGCGGGCGTAAGATATTTGCCATTTTGTCACTTATAGCTGCTGTATAAGACATGGTATGGGCATAGGTGCTATAAAAAAAAACATCGTACAAAAGGCGGACTTAATGCCAGGAGACCGAAAAGAGGAGACGTGTGGCGTTTTTCCAGAGACAGAAAATTAAACATCCGCCACGTCCTGGTTATCATTGATTATTATATATATATATTAATAATATTAATATTGTTCATTGTGGGCCTTAATTTGCCGCTTCGACGACTTCCAATGATTTATTGTGGCAGCCCTTTTTAGAGTTCACCGTTAAGGGGCTCCCATACGCCAATGACCTTCGATCTGAATCCCTTAGTTTTCTAATGTTTTTTGTAACTTATTATATTAACAACAACGGCTTTAAGCAATATAGTATCCCATATTTACTTCAAAGTTCATTGTTTTTGAGATATTTGGCATCAAAGTTGAACAATTTTAGGCCAAAAAACTGGTTTACTGGTGGCCATAACTTCGCCTAGTGTCTGCAATACGGCCACATCTCAAATGTATTTTACTTTCGAGATGTGACCCTATTGCACTGTGCAATAGGGTCACATCTCAAATGTATTTTATTCTTGAGATGTGGCTGTATAGCAGGCACTGCGACTTTTGTGTTAATTGGTTTAAAATGAAAACCCTAGACCAGTTTTTAGAGACGTCACAGACGAACCTAAATATGTAGATTTCGTATATTTTAGATCTTTCACGTCAATAGAGATACGAAATAAGTGTTTTTTAGACATTGTTTAAAAAATCATATAAAACGAAGTATTAATTTGTTTCAAAATCCTGTAGATGAAAATGGAGATAAAAGATTGAAAAACCGATAGCCGTTTGATTTATAATTCTATCTGTAGTGCAAAAGTAGGAGATACGATTCAAAACTTGTCAAAAATTGATGAAAACCTCGGGTAGCCCCTTAAGGCCCGTTGCCTCGAGGAAATTCCAGATTCTTGGGGCTGTTGTATATCCAAACGGATGGCACGCCACCACGACGCGCCAACGTTTCCGAGTGGACCGGTCATGAATGTCAAAATTCAAAATTCGAACATAATTTTTTCCATTCATTTAGATGCATTCCCTTGTTGCAAATAAAAATGGGGCGTCAATGAATGTCGAAATATCACACACGACCACGACAGTGACAACTGCGTGCAACTATTACTACATTCGCGAATGTAGTAATAGCAGAAAATATTTCGCCCGTCAATACCTTCGTTCGCTTCAATCGCTCGTTCCGTAATAACAGAGTTTCCTGGCAGTACCATAATCTTATTACGATAAATGGACCTTAATGATGTCAGTAAATTAAACAGCATGTACACTAGAACACTACCTAGAGGTAGTGTTCTAGTGTACATGCTGTTTAATTTACTGTAGACAGAATGAGTAGTCTAATATTAAACTGAATGAGGCTGAGTATAAACGATTTAGTGCACAACATAACGAGGGTAATTTGGTTATTATACAAGAGGAAACTTTAGGCATTGCCTTGTTTGTACACTTGAAAACAGGCTAAAGGCGAGTTGTTATTGTTACAATGTTTGTACTTAATTCAGTTTCAGGAATCCTATATCGAAATTGTGATTATTTTTATAATTGTTGCACAGTCACGCAAACACGGAAGTATATTGGAGTAGCCCAACTGGGGAAGTACCTCCATCTTACAGAAGAACACAGACATAACAACACCACTGCTGCTTTGTGGGTATTTGGTGTTGTGTTCTTTGTGCTGAGTAAGGTCGCCAAAGCTTCTGAGGATGTGCTGTGTTGAGAGTGTGTGAGCTGCATTTGTCTCTAGCTGCCAACACAACAAATCCTCAAATCAATAAAGGGTCGGCAACGCGCTTGTGATTCTTCTGGTGTCGCATGCGTCCATAGGTGATGGTATCATGGTGTCTGCTTGTTTGCTAACGTCGTAAAGATGTGGCCGAATGGATTTAGAGTTTTGTGTTTTAAACATAGTTTAGTTTACTGATATTGAACCTTGAGTTGAGAGTTTTTATACGTACTGGCCTGCACGTATAGAAACATAACATAACTGTCTTTGTTATGTTAAAAACAAGATTGTTGGAAACAACAACCAATTTCTGTCCGACTCCAGGATCAGAGTTCGAAGCCTATTCCGCTGCAGCGGGGTGTCAGACAAGGGGATGTTATTTCCCCAAAACTGTTCACCGCTGCACTGGAGGACGTGTTCAAGACTCTAGACTGGAGAAGGCTAGGCATCAACATCAACGGCGAGTACATCACTCACCTTCGGTTTGCTGACGATATCGTAGTCTTGGCTGAGACCATGGAGGACTTAAGCACGATGCTCGATGACCTCAGTAAAGCCTCCGAGCGAGTTGGTCTAAGGATGAACATGGATAAGACAAAGATCATGTCAAACCTCCATGTAGTACGAACCCCCATTTAAATCGGACACTTTACGCTCGAAGTTGTAGACGATTATATATACCTAGGACAGACTGTTCAGTTAGGTAGGTCCAACTTTGAGAAAGAGGTCAATCGTCGAATCCGACTCGGCTGGGCAGCATTCGGGAGGCTACGGCACATCTTTTCGTCCAATATTCCGCAGTGTCTCAAGACGAGAGTCTTTGACCAGTGTGTGTTGCCAGTGATGACGTATGGCACGGAAACGTGGTCGCTTACTATGGGCCTCATAAGAAGGCTCAAAGTCACCCAAAGGGCAATGGAGAGGGCTATGTTGGGAGTTTCTCTGCGAGATCGCATCAGAAATGAGGCTATTCGCAGTAGAACCAAGGTAACCGATATAGCCCCCCGAATCGCTAAACTTAAGTGGCAGTGGGCGGGGCACATAGCACGTAGAACCGATGGCCGTTGGGGCGGAAAGGTTCTCGAGTGGCGACCACGTACCGGAAGGCGCAGCGTGGGTAGGCCCCCAACAAGGTGGACTGATAAAGGTCGCGGGAGTCCGCTGGATGCGGGTGGCGCAGGACCGGTCATTGTGGCACTCTTTGGGGGAGGCCTATGTCCAGCAGTGGACGTCTTTCAGCTGATATGATGATGATGATGATTATTGTTTCGCTTGAGCGAAGTCGCTATGGAGTCTATGCAGCCGTATTTGCAAAAGTTTCCTTTTCTGACTGTAAAAAATGATAAAAAAATGTACTGCTCCTGCTGTCAGCAAAATTTAACAGCACAGCAACGGGTACGTACTCGTATTAGAAGATCGACAGTGAACACATCGAAGTACAAAATATCGATAATTTACTTTAAAAACAAAGTTTTAACCGACTTCAATTTAGTACTCCGCCAAGCTATGAGAACATTTCCACATTTATTTTCCAATTTACCACATGAACTGATTTTCGAGAGCAAATGCGTTGATTATTGGGGAAAAAAACCCAATCGCTGTATGTGAGCCGATAATATTTGAGGACTTCCGTCGATTCCACAAGGATCACCTTTGGCACTTCATTAGTTGCTATTTCAACGGAATCTTATCAGAATCTGTGATATGCTTTTTCAATTTTATGTACATAATTGAGGAATTCCATAAGTCATCTGTTTCATCAATTTCACTCCACCAAATTTATGATTTCCGGGTGTAAATACACGAGTTATAATAGAAAATACCAAAATCACTACACGCGTGCCTAATATAATTGAGGAGTTCCCTCAATTCCTCATGGATGCCATCATCCAATTGATTTTTTGAAAAAATGGGACCCACCTGGAAGCTTACAAATAAATAAAAAAAATTACGAATAGGCTCATCAATGACGGAGTTCTGAGGTAACAAACATTGAAAAAAAATAAAAATACAACCGAATTGAGAACCTCCTCCTTTTTTTGAAGTCGGTTAAAAATCAAAATATCGAACGATCGAAATATCTAATGTATCGACGTCTAATTAGTCTAAAATACAAATACCGAACGGTTAAAATATCGAAAGTACAAAATATCAATAACACTTAAAACAGCAATTCCATGCAGGCGATATATTAAAATTTTGAATGACAATATATCGACCATTGAAATGACAACGCCCAAATAATCGAAAAGTAAAACGTCGAACCATCAAAATAACTAACATCATTTGGTCTACTTGCGGTATGCAAGTAGACCAAATGATGTTAATTATAAGGTACAACCTGTACAACTAATAATTTTAATTTTTTTACCGGTATACCACCGGTAAAAAAATTAAAATTATTAGTTGTACAGGTTGTACCTTTGTAGCTACCCTCTTGTGGCTGTGAGAATTAGTTTGTTATGCTAACATTTTTTTTTTTGACGATGTGAGTATGCTCTACGTATGCGTAAAGCATTTTCACATCGTCAAAAAAAGGGTATGCCCCCGGCCCGGGGAAGGCAATTTGGGGGTTATGTGGGACTCTCTCCTCCCGCCGCCATTCGAGTGATGGTGACTGGAGGAGCATACCCACCAAAAACACACCAGCGTCACCCGCATTGCCATTAACGGGGGCGCCATGGGATCGCGAACATTCAACCATGACGCCCCCCGGCGGTCCTGGCTTTACTCGCGCCAGGACACCCGCACCAAAGGAGGGGAAGGTCAGGACGCTGGATCCTTCCCCCAGACATGTAGGGCCGTGCAATGTGGGTCCCCTACCCACTGGCCCTACTGAGGCATGGCGCGATCAGCGGCCGCAAAACGCGCGCGCGCTCTACCTCGCCGTCTGCGCCGGAGCGGGAGCGCGTCCGCACTGTTTTCGCGCTCCCTCTCCGCAGCCTCCTTTTGCGAGACGACTGTTTCGCAAAAGGAGGCCACCGCTTCCCACGATCTCTCGCTGCCCAGCATGGTCGTCACGACACTTTGCAGCGAGAGATCATCTACACCAAGGGCCGTCACCATAGTGCGGCGCTCCTCGGCCCATCTGCTGCACCACTCTAGCGTGTGTTGGGCCGAGTCATCGCTCACTCAGCGCCGCACTCATGGCAGGTGGGGCTGCCCTCTCTTCGAATTCTGTGCAGGTAATGACCGAAACACCCATGTCCGGTCATCACCTGCGTCAATCGGAACCCCACCTTGCTATGGGTCTAACCAGGCATCAAACTAACCGAGGAGCGCCCCTATGGTGCGGAGTCCATAGGGCGATTCCTCCAGGTCCGCCTTCCACCTGTCCCTCAATCGCTGCTCCGATTGCCTGCGCGCGTTCCTCACCTCTTCGGGTGCGGGACACTCTCCCGAAGCCCTCCACCTTAGCCGGTCCCTGTGCGCCTCGGCTAGCATCTCCGCGTCCAGCTCCCACGGAGGAGTGCCCGCCAAGGCGCATGCCGCCGCCCACGCCACCGCCAGATACGGTTGGCCACCACCCTTTGTGGCCTCCTAAGCAGGGCCTTATTCGCCGCATTTAACCGGTCCGCCCAAATCGGGGCCCCGTAAAGGGCCATGCCCCGGGCGACCCCGGCATATAGGTAACGGCACGCAACGGAGGGCCCTCCCACATTGGGCAGCAGCCGACCCCGGGGCTGACGCCTTCGCCACGATTCGGGGAGCAAGCTGGCGAAAGTGCTCCCCGAAATTCCGCCTTCGGTCCAGAATGAGCCCCAAGTCTTTTATATGAGGCTTCACCTGGACCGCCTCCCCGCTCACTCTAATTGTGGCACCCGCAGGCGGCCGCCAGCCCCTCTCCCCGAAGATAATTCCCTCTGTTTTCGGGACTCAGGCCCAGCAGCCGGTTGCGGGTCACCATATACTCCGCGGCAACTTCTGCCCGCCGCAGAGCCTCCCACATATCTGCACCCCGGACAGCCACCATCGTGTCATCCGCGAAGCAGATGACAGCCATCCGGGGGAGGAGGGCACCCCTAATGGCCCAATCGTACCCCAGGTTCCATAGTAAAGGGCCTAGTACGGAGCCCTGGGGCACGCCACAGGCCATGGGCCTCGACCTTCTTTGCCCTCCTCTTTCCTCGTAGAGCACTACCCTCTGCGTGAGGTAGTGCTCTATTATGCGCCTCAAGTAGGGAGGCACACCATGATATTGTAGCGCCTCCCCAATTACCGAATACGGGAGGGATCCAAACGCATTGGCGATGTCTAATGACACCGCTACCACCCCCTGCCGTCTCTCTGCTGCTTCCAAACAAAACCTTCGAAGGGCACCCAATGCATCTATGCAGGACCGTCCAATTCGAAAGCCAAACTGGCAGTCGGACACATTGGGGCCCGTACTGTCTAAATGCTGAACGATCCGGCCAGCGAGGATCCGCTCCAACATCTTCCCGGTCTCGTCCAGCAAAACAATGGGCCGCCGGAGGGAGAGTCCGCCGACCGACCTTTTTTCCGCAAAAGGCATAACTTGCCCTCCTTCCAACACCCCGGGAACCGCCCCGTCTCCAGACAATCATCGAACAAGTCCTTTAGGCGGCTCCCAAGGTGACCCATCGCAATCGGCAGGATCTTTCCCGGCACACCGTCTGGCCCTGGGGCTTTTTTGCAGGCCCTCAGCCGGTGCACATCCCATGTCAGCTCCCCGTAATCGGTGACAGTGCCACCGGCTCCGGGTCCTCCACCCAGTGCTCCCGCATCGTCAGCGGGGTGAAGTCGAGGGCGGGCGGGAAGAGACCCTCTACCACTTGTGTGAGAAGCTCCGGTTCGAGGGAATCCATGGTGGGGCCGTTACGCATTTTGTTGCGTACGACCTTGTAGGGCCGCCACCTAACCTAAACCTAACCTAACCGCCAGCGTGTCGACGTCACCCCGCTTCGCAGGGTGCCTATTTCCGCTCTAAGGGATACAAAGCTAACCCTAACCTAACCTACAAATAATACCATCGTTAAAATTATATGTTGTTTTTTTACTGCGGGGGGCTTTGCCCACCGAGCCCCCCTTTTTCTAGCTGCCCTAACCTAATCTTCTATATTATATACCAGTATCAACAGTAACAGTAGGTATAAAAGGTAGGAAAAAGTTTTCTCTAAAATCAAAAATGCCCGAGATATTTTACCTCAAAGTAGGAATTTCATCATCATCAATATTAAGAGGGCCTGGCCCTCTGTCGTTGCAGCATTCTCCATTCCAGCCTATCTTGGGCTCTCGTCTTTACTTCTTGGTATGTGTGGCTACAGCACCATTCCTTCATCTGTGTCATGTATGGTATTCTGGGCCTTCCTCTCCCTCTTGTTCCTTCTATTTTGCCTTCCAGGATAATGACGTTCAACCCTTTATGTCTCAGTATGTGGCCGATGCATTTAGCTCTGCGTTTTTCTATAGCGGATATTATCTGTCTTTTTTCTTTAGCCTTTTCCAACACTTCTTCATTGGTACGCCTTTCTGTCCAGCTGATCTTAAGCATCCTGCGCCAACACCACATTTCAAAGGCTTCCAGTCGACGACGGTCTTGTGTTGTGATGTTCCAGCTTTCACATCCATAAAGGTAGGAATTTAGTATCCAAAAATGATCCAAAACCGAATCGGAGCACCCCACCATCCACGTGGTTTTGTCTGCTCTACCCCTAGAATGTTTATAAAAGGGATCGGAGGAGCGGAGGGACAGCAGCCCTAGCCCGCCGTGACGGAGCCGAGCGAAGTGACCGTGCTTCGTCAAGCAAGGGCGGAAGGGCTGCTGTTCCCGCAGCGCCGGAGCTACGGGAAGTCACTATTAATCTAAATGTATCCGCGCCTCCGTTCCGCAATCGACATTCTTGTTGACTTTCGATGTTTCTTATTTCGATAATAATATTTTCGACAATTAGGCAGTTGATCTTAATAACTAATACTTTTGACGTTTTAAACTATGGCATTATGAACCTTCGATGTTTTAATTTCGATATTCTCATTTTCGATTATATTTATTTCGATATTTTAATCGGTCGGTAAATTAAACTTTCGATATTATGAATTTAGACCATTCAACCGTTCGATATTTAGAATTTCGATATTTTGTACTTCGATGTATCCATTTTCGATCTTCTAATACGTGCCCACAGCAACGAACGAATGTTGTTTTGTTGTTTCATTTACTTGACGTAATTTTTTTTTGTTAGAATTATATTACCCAATAAAAAACGTTATTCGTATCGTTTTTTAATATTTACATTATTTATTGCATAAATACCAAATATTATGACGTCACCGGCACCATAGTTTCGCTCCCTGTTTATAAGTAACCTCCATCAAAACATACCATATAATTGATCACGAAAAATCAATGTGTTAAAACTGGCGGAGTTGGCGGTATCGACTCCGAAGGTTTCGAAACGCAAGCCGGCGTTAGGCAGGGCCGGGGAATATCAGCGGGTAGTTCTCGAAGATTGGGAAAAGGGAATATCCGTGGGAGGTCGGAAAATATCTACCCTAAGATATGCAGACGATACGACCCTCCTAGCGTCCTGCACTTTATTATATTATCAAACCGCGATTAGAATACACTTCGACAGTACCGTTAGCACAAAAGCTAGAGAAAGCTTGGAAATTCCTCGTACCGAAGTACTTATCAATATCAACATAGGTAGGCACTGCAGCCCCCCTAGCACACTAGGTATTATGTCCGACGTAAAGCATTCGTCCCTATTGCACTCGCATATTTGCCAGAATGGGACGAATGCTTTATGTCCGACATAAAACTTAGCGTACTAGCCCCCCAGTAATCTATTTATATGCTGTCAAATGTGAATATGTGTAATGTGTATTTAGCACACTAATTATCTATTTTACAAAAAATTGTACCGGGTGATGATACAGACAGCTCTGAAGACGATGATGTTATGTTATGTATGAGGGAATAATATTACGTTTGTATTTTATTTAAATAGGTAATACGAGTATAATTTATGTTATTTTCCTAAGCCTTAGATCTTCGTACTGAAATACTTATTTTCATTTATCTGCACACTCTACCATTGACGATGACATTTCATGTATTAATTCGAAAACGGCATTATGTGCTCAAATTTATTCTTATCGCGGTTTGATAATACCGGTTCTATTACTTCTTATTGGTTACTGATTTGAGCTCGAAGGCGACTTTACCCATGCTTTTAGGAAAAATCTCAGGCAAATTAATGAACTAAATTTTATATTTACCTACATAATTTCTTTAATATTCCGTCGGCGACGTGTGGCGTATCGTATGTGCTAATTAAATATTGCTAATCGAATTTGCTAATAAAAACTAGTAACGCCATCTATTAGGTTTTTCTAGCTTCTACAAACTACTACAAGCTTGTTTAACGAGCGAGCGAAGCGAACGAAGATCCCCGTTTCAGCTTGCCAGCCAAAAATTATTCCAAATGTCCCGCGTCTGTCCGGCTGTTTTCCTCTACCTAGGGGCTGCCGCAAAACAACACTTGCTAGTTCGAGCGACAACGACACGAATGAAGTTCGTTTTCGTTTCGCGGTAGCCCCTCAGCACGGCTATCATGGGACGGCGTGCAAGCTCTCTCGATTTTTCTCGCAAGATCCGTCTCTCTCTTATTAGAACACTTACAACAAGACGTACCTATAGTTCGAGAAAAATCGAGAGTATGTCGCGGCCGTCTCATGAATCATGATAGACGTGCCGGTCGTATTTCTCAATCGATTCTCGTGAAATTTTGTGAACGCGTTCAATATGTAAATAGATTATTTTAGTCAATTCAGTATTTCGAAATTATTACATATTAATTAATGATAGGTTTGCGAGTTCAACAGCTTACAGAGATATTAGTTTCAGAATTGGTTCAAGAATGGACCTGACCCGAGAAATACATTTTTAAATAAGTTAGAAATTTTCACTTACAAGTACTCGCCTCATATTCACTGTTTAATGCGGTGAGTAAATTTATTATATTCTGTGACCGAACACACCGGATAGGTATTTTTGTTTGTTTTACCGTTGGTTTGGTTCGGTAATCAATTTATAAGCTCGAAATGGTGTCAGTGTTGATATTGTGATGGATAATGACGACTTAATTATCGACGCCATTAAATGATCGTTAATATTCATAATCATTAAGTGTGTGAGTTCAACGGTTCGTGTAATGTCTTATATCATTACAACTGTTTAGATTGATGTTGACGCGGAATCGTGGAATTATTTAGCCTAGTTGAACGAACGAGAGCAGCGACCGAAGTTCTCCGCTTTGGCTTGGACTAAAATTCTTTAAAATGTCCGGATGTCTAGATGTCCCCCTGTGCTCTTCTACAGGTCGCATTTAATTACTCAACCGATTCTCGTGAAATTTTGTGAGCAGGTTCAATAATGATATAGTTTTTTTGTCCGAATCTTTGCCGAACTCACAATACGTTAGGTAGATTTAACACGTTTACTGCCCGTTACGCGGTACGCTCACAGCCGATCCCATGGTTCCCCGCTAAGTAGCGGAAAGTGCTTACGGCGTAGGCGACGGGGAAATGACAGTTGATTTATCCAAAGTTCATTGGAAAAAAAAAATTAATTTTCACTATAACAGTGTTCCCATTGCAGTAGCCACACAAAAATAGTCCTCACTGAAATCCGAATTGATGGACATTATAATTAAAAAATCTACTTCCATGGCAGCGAGTAAATTTTTGACCAAGGAATTTACTAGCCGAAACTCAAAGGCTCCCAAACATATTGTTTTCTTGCGCCGTCATTTTCGGTACATACTTTTAGGCCCTGTTTTTGTCTGAGCATACCTCTTTAGTGAAACTGAAGCGTGCCAGTTACATAAAGCCTTTGATCGCCTTGTGGCACGGACCTCTGCTGTGATTTTCCTGTCGGGTTTCTCAGTGTATATTTATGAAGATTTATCATTTCATTGACTAATATTATATTATCTTTTATGTAATTACCTAAAAACGAAACCCAACAAAACATCAGACGTCAAAAAATTATAACATAATTAATTCCAGAAAAGTCGGGAATAATACTAATAAATGTATTCATATTTATTTTAATTATACAAAAAAAGACAATGAATGCTTCATTTAAATCTATAAAGTTACTTCTGTCCGATAAATTTGTAGGATTCTTTATTATATTCTTTTTTTTGAACACCGATTTAAATTAAATAACAAATAATACGATTTTATACATATATTTGATTTTGTAAAGGCACGTCAATTGGCGTATCATTTTAAGTTGTTGATAGCAGTGTATCTTCATTAAGTAAAATAATTGTCTTTTGGTATGTTATTCTTCAGCAGTGGGCGATTAAAGGCTGAAAATGAAGATGATGATGTTGTCAATCTTGTTCTTTTTGCTCGTGTAATTGTGTAGGAGTAAAATACCACTTTGTTAAGGCACTGGTCCCACCGCCGGCTAGTAAGCTAGAAAAGTTGGGCGAGTAGCATTACATTGCGGATCTGTAAAGGTTGATTGATCACACTGTGCCTGGTCAGCACGCAATGAACCGTTACTCGCCCAACTTTTCTAGCTTACTAGCCGGCGGTGGGACCAGTGCATAAGTAGGTACTGGTATCCGGTAAGTAAAGTTAAATTTCGATGCAATATTGAGGCACCATCGACCTGATCTGATGATGGAGACGGAGGGTGGGCGCAGCAACTTCTAAATTACACAAGATAATTCTCATTGGAACCTTCTCAATGAGTTGTTGATGACTGCAAAATAGTACAGTGGGCAATTAAACTGAAATTATATTTTTGTCAGAAATAAGTTTCTGACAAAAAATATATTTCTTTCTTTTGAAGGAATACATTTTGATTCTATACCCCTATTATTGGTTAGACGTCTCCTTTTATATAGGGTGTATTAAAAATGGGGTGTGAACCGATCAAGGGCATGTTCGGTAGCGTATTGCGATTCCAAACATATATTTGTTTTGTTTTTGATGCAAAAAATTGTTTTTTTTTGTTTACATTACAGTCTTTGTTTTTGTTGCGTGTTAAAAAAATATAGGTACACAAAACATTTATTGTGTTATGAAAATAAATGTTTTGTGTACCTATATTTTAGCTGTGCGCGCAGCGGTTGAACATAAAATAAACCCTCCCACCCTTCATCCTCGCCGAGGAATGCTGTCATACACAAGCAATGTCAACAAAAATGTATTGTAAACAATACCAAAAATATCAATGTTACAAAAAATATATATAAACAAATGCATATTTGCGATCGCAAAGCGCTCCCGAATATGCCCTTGCTCGGTTCACACCCCATTTTTGATACACTCTGTATGTAAAACATTTTTTATTTGCACGGAAGCTCAAGAAAGACGACTTTGTTGTTTTACTCATTCTGTACAGCCCCAAAATACATTCAGTTGCTCCAGAAATAGGAATGCCATTATTTATTTCAATGAAGAAAACAGAAAACCGTGTACCTTCGTGTAAGTCCGAACGTAGCGTAATACTCGTATATTTGGCATAATGTTTCCGGCCCGAATTTTCGATACATTTGATATTTCCAAATGATGAAAGTTCCGGGCACTTTCAATACATTTCGTTTCCCAACGTTAAATATAGCTCGCTTCAAAACGGCTAATATGACATAAATCGTATACGTGCTTTAAACCATTTTTTATCAGGGCAGTACTGGTCTTTCAAATTCTAAAATATTACTTCGCATTTACTGAATATTGAGCCCGTTACAAAAATTCGTTTACCGCTAGTTTTAAAAATAGTTACGTAGTCTAAAATACCACGTGAAAGCCGTTTCATCTTTTCAATGCCGGCCGATATAATAAAATAAGAATACATAATTTCGTTCAATCTTATTACTTAGGCGATTCTCCTCCCAATAGTACCGCGTTCCGCCGCGGTGCGCGGAGCGGTAGATTTTACCAGCATATGCAAGAATCTCAATTTATATAGAAAACACGCCTACGAGTAGTAAGTACTTCACATAAGTACTACCTTAGGTGGTAGGTATATATATTTTGGTGGAGCCCTCCTAGTAGGTATTACTGAGTAGCGACGTTTTATATGCTTATTATTTATACTAAACGGGACTTAATCGCGTATAATTAAATTATTTATTTACATCACTGAGGTTTCCCGACGTTTCGGATGTGTTGCAACATCCATGGTCACGGGTCAACTGTTAAATGTGCAATTATTTATTTACCTCAGTGAGGTAAATAAATAATTTGATTATACGCGATTAAGTCCCGTTTAGTATGAGTATTGTGAGAATCGTGAATGATTTGTATGCTGTTTTTTAGTTGTATGAGAATACTTAGTCCGTGACCTTTTATTACCAAAGTGAAACGAAAACAATGTTGTGCCATTGTCACCAAACACCGGGCGTCACATTGCCATTAGAGATATAATGGATGTGCGCACTAACGTATTAATTTTCATAATTGAAGACGCCACCGGAGGAGGATGATTGTGTGTACATACATTTATATTTAATTAAATTTGGGGATTGTGGATATGGGTGGTCTCCCGAATTCTCCACGCAAATACCCTCCCTAGATTTAAATTGAAACGAGAATTGAAAAAATAGATGCCGTGGGCGGGATTGAAACCCTCGCTTTCAGCGTGTTTAGTAAAGCATTATGTACTTTCAAAGAACCACGCGCGCCCTCATCAACTTTTTTCTTGCTCAGCACATATTTCTCGAGCTGCTGCCATGCATTTTATCATGTTGTTATGTGACGTAGGGGTATCGGGAGTGGGCCCACGGCCACGGTCTATATTTTGTGTGACGCCGACTGACGACCTCAGCGTATCTGAAAGAGCAAGTCACAGGAAATATGACACAATAATCATGTTTACGGGGCTGACGCAGGATGGTTATATTTCTCGAGTGTATGTATGGATGTTAGTATGACGTACGTATATTTTCTTGCCACGTTTTGCAGCGTTTTTTAAAAGCAGCCGGGTTGTTTTTAATTTAATAAGTTCACTTGTTTCTTCAAAATCCATCTAATAAATGTTGTAGGGTTGTTGCCTACCCAACAAATAATAGGAGAACAGTTTTCTCAAAGACGCAATTCAGGAATGTTCATTGACATCTCATGACATAGCCAATAATATGTCACGGTCATGAGATTATACAATTTGTTACTTACTATCAACTTTCGGTGTCTGCGCTTCGAATAAGTAACAACATTTCACAAATCACAGATGAAATTACCGGATTTGACTGGGATTCGAATGACCCCAGGAATACGTGGTTAATATCTGTCGGTATACTCATGCCTACCGTGTATATATTTGAATTTTCATTCATTTCTCTAAAACTGAACAGAGCATAACCACATACCTGTGCAAATTACGCAAACAACATTTATTTTTTCAATTATATTTTCAGAGGTTTTAAAAAACTCCTGCGTAGGTAGACGGGATTCCTTTGGCCATGTCGCGGATGCCATAAATATTTAGCACTCATTAGGAAGGGTGGGGTGGAGGAGGGGTCTTTTTTCCTCAAATATACAGCCTTTGGCAGGCTTTAACGAAAAGGCAGAAGAAGCGTTTGAGGAGGTTGAGTGGTATGTAATTATACTATGTAGGTTGAGTGGTATGTAGTTATATAATATATGTAGTTATACGGGTCATCGACTCAACGTCATCGGTTTTTGGTTCTGACAAAAACCAGTCAAGTGCGTGTCGAGCCACGTGCAGTGTAGGGTTCCGTAGTTGCCTGTCTGTCTTTGTTAACCGACGACACACACTTGACTCGAACAAAAATAAGGGCTTCAAAGCCCAATATCACGCAAACGGATCACTGAATCGAAAAGTGGTATTCAAAAACCCATAATATTTTTTTACAAGTAATTAACGATACCCCACAGCATAGGTATAAAAGAGAAAAAAATACATCCCCACTTTACGTATGGCCTAAACCCTGACAACAAAAAAAAACCGAGACTTTATTCTTCCGTTTTGTCGGCTTGATTGATTTATATACCAATGCCGAAGTACAGCTTTCCAGTAGTAAGGGGCTAAGCCGCAGACGGACAGGTGGACAGACGGACAACCGGACATAGCTAAACTATAGGAGTTCTTGTTGACTACGGAGCCCGAGAAATGGTCTTATTTTCGGATGTAAAAAAGAAATTAGAACGTTCTTAACAAAACAAAAGAGGTACCTACTCGTATAGAAGGCGATGCTCCGACTGTAAGCAGTTGGGATATCATATCACAAACTATTTATCATACTAATTCTGCTACTCACTGTACCGACGTAGTTAAGTATATTACTTTTATCTGAAGATCCAAAGTCCTCCCAAATAAGCAAATAAGTAACAAGCTGTTAGGTTAATTACTATAATGTTTACCTGCGTCTGGCAAACACTGCAATCGCGCACGATGACCGCTACACGGCCTAATCACAAACCGGCCGTCCTGAAAAAAGCGAGTCCTTTCTATCAATTCGAGTCTTAGATTTGAAATAAATATGCGTGATCAGAGCTCAGACGAAAACTGGCTTACCAAAGGCGAAATGTCGGTAAGATTTGAATAACCAGCACAGGACTTTATCAATAAACGATATATAATAGACTGAGAGCACGTAGCTAGTACAATTTGAGCCCTGGGCTCAACAACTATGCGCGATTGCAGGTCAGGGTTGTCTTGGTTTAAATGTCGTGTACAGCTTTGTAAATTACAACCCGCGTCAGTATATTAGTGACGTTATCGCGGTTACAAGTTTACGTTCGGTGACGTGTACGTTAATTGTTTATTTAGGTATAACATATTTATTAACACGGGTATGTACGGTATGCCGTATGCATACATCAGGCCCGCTGTGTCATGTTTTAACTTAGCAAATTAGGTTATATATAGTTATTTGTTGCAAATTAGAAAGAGGAGACTCTTTTTTCTCCTCTCGCGTCGCTTTGCGGTGTAAGTCGAGTTAGCTCCGTGTGTGAAGGTGGTAATACACTTCATGGTGTAATTAGCAATCTAGCGAGTGCTACATTACAGGTAAAACCTCACAAAATAAATAGGTGCGTTTTATCGAGCATTCTAGCGACCGTTCTAGCGAGCATTCTAGCATAACGAGAGTGAATTTGCTTCGGGCTTTTTGCCGAGCATAGCAATTTTGTTACGCGATTGTCAAGTTTGACATCTTATTTCTTGACGAGCATTTACTATAGTGTTCGCTCCGTTGCTTGGCTTTGTTCGTTATACAGGCAAATGTTCTCTTACATATTAATGCTCAAACCCAATTGAATGCGCGAAACACGTCGAAATCAATTGCGAAATGAAGGTACGTTTCCTACAAACTCTTACCACGACGAATTCCAAACGTGTTGCACGAGGCACGATCCGGAACGGCCGCATCCCCTATCCCGAAGTTTACGATCTAAATCCGTCAGGAATCCTTCGGCTTCCGTACCTATATTATTGTTTACTTATGGATGGTTCGGGGATAAATGTACACAAAGTCGTGATTGGTATTTCTCTCTCTTTTTACTGTTATAGAGATATAGAAAACCGGCCAAGTGCGAGTCGGACTCGCGCACAAATGGTTCCGTACCATTATCGGTTGAATGAAAGGTAAATTGCGGTTTACGATTTATGACGTATAAAAAAAAACTGCTTACTAGATCTCGTTCAAACCAATTTTCAGTGGAAGTTTGCATGGTAGTACATTATATATATTTTTTAGTCTGACCATTCTCTTATTTTAGAAGTTACGGGGGGGACGACGACGACACACATTTTACCACTTTGGAAGTATCTCTCGCGCAAACTATACAGTTTATAAAAAAATGTTAATAGAAACCTCAATATAAGTTTTGAAGACCTATCCATAGATACCCCACACGTATGGGTTTGATGAAAAAGAAACAGAGTTTCAGTTCTAAGTATGGGGAACCCTAAAATTTAATTGTTTTTTTTTTATATTTTTGTGTGAAAATCTTTGTGCGGTTTACAGAATACATCTACTTACCAGGTTTCAATAGTATAGTTCTTATAGTTTCGAAAAAAGGGGCTGTGACATACGGACGGACAGACAGACAGACAGACGTGACGAATGCATAATGGTTCCATTTTTTGCCATTTGGCTACGGAACCCTTAAAACGTTTATTTGAAGTAACCAGGACTCATACTTATATAATTACATATAATTATGAATCAAATCAAATAAAATCAAAAAATTTATTGCACATGTTAGTAAATATACAGTTCTTCAATTCTCTAATTACAGTTTAACATGAACCCTGTAAGGGCACAGCAATGAAATAACTTATAATTTAAGTAATAGTAATTGTTACATCATGTTAAAAATTAAAAAAAAAAAAAACAATAATTTACTTTAAAAACAAAGTTTTAACCGACTTCCATTTAGTACTCCGCCAAGCCACGAGAACATTTCCACATTTATTTTCCAATTTACCACATGAACTGATTTCCGAGAGCAAATGCGTTGATTATTAGGGAAAATAATAGGGCTTTAAAATTCTTTATATTGAATAATATTAAGGAACACACTAGTCGGAAAGACAATTTTTTCGAGAGTTTCCCTCAATTTCTTCAGGATTCCACCATCAGATCCTGGTTTCCTTACCATGGGACCACCCTTGGGATACTCGCTTTCCAACAAAAAAAGAACAATCAAAATCGGTTCATAATCGACGAAGTTATCCGCGGATTGATCCGTTTTATATATATATAATCATTGTGGCACTCTTTGGGGGAGGCCTATGTCCAGCAGTGGACGTCTTTCGGCTGATATGATGATGATGATGATGATATATATATACATAATATATATATATATATATATATACGGTCGAATTGAGAAACCTCCTCCTTTTTTTTTTTAGTCGGTTAAAAAATATAAAAATACCTTTATTATAAGAAGATAAAAATTCACATTATTTAGAAATTTAATTAAAAATTTCACTATAATAAATAAATAATAATTCATTATATTTGTTACAATTACAAAACGACTTTGCCTACCTACATCAATTCAATTAGAGAGATCACTTAAGTATTCGTTGACTGAGCAGTAAGCTTTTTTTTACTAGAAATCTACTTAAAGCTCTTTTCAATTCTAGAATGGTTTCTTTATCCTTGATATCACTAAAGTCGCCGTCAATAGAATTTGCTAACTATGTAAACAAACCGCCATATTGAAATTGTCTTTCACTATGGTGGTTTGTTTACATAGTTAGCAAATTCTATTGACGGCGACTTTAGGTAGATGATTAAACATTCTTGGGGCCATTCCTACTATAATACTTTTTGTCATAAGTCCCGTTTTAGATGGGGCTGCATACAACTTGTTTTGTAATCTTCTACTTGAAAAGTACTGAAACTCATTAGGATTCGATTTTACAAACAATGCTACCTCAAGTATATATAAGCTAGGGAAAGTGGGAATGTCTGTCTACGAAACGAGTTTTAAATTAATCCGTGGGCCGCAGGCCACGTACATGCATTTTTTCTGCGCCTTAAAGACCAATTCCCGATCAGTAGAGTTACCCCAGAATATTACCCCATATCTTAGTGTTGAACTCAATAATGAAGAACTCAGTATGCACTCAACACAGCTGATTCGCCAACTATCTTCCGTAGCATTTATATTATTCAGTTTTTTGCACACAGATTCAATTTGAATCTTCCATGACAACAATACAACAATACAATACAAATACTCTTTATTGCACACCTCACACAAACAAAGCAGTTAAAACACACATGACAGACTATGATTCAATACGAAGCCTAAGAATTTTGTGTTGTCTACTCTCCTCTGAGAACCTGTAATTGGCTTTTTGTATTTTATCTATATAATCAATGTGTTTCTGTAGCAATTGGTTCTCCAAATAAAAATAAATAAATATGTTTACTAATAAAATTTAGAATAAAATTAGTAATGACTTTTAATCTAAATTTTATAGCTTTTAGGAAACGTGCGAATGTGGATTTTAGAAGAGGTAGACACAGCGGTATTTCAAAACGCTCAAATATCTTTTTCACTGCTCAAGTTCTTTATGTTATGTATAGGTTGCATAAAATGGATTTTTATGCTCAAGTGCATCATGTATTATTATCCATTCCTCTCCTACAACGTCGCTCTTTTGCAGCACCACTCCCAGCTCAAATATTATACTGAAAACATAATCTTATAGGTATAAGTATAGGTTTGTTAAGTTTATTCCAAATCAAAGTAAAAAGCAGAGTTTAAAATGGCTCGTTTTATTTAAATGTGTAAACACCTAAACCTATGCATGCAAATTCTGAGATAAATTAACTATTATTATTATTAATGGCATAAGATAACTGCAATGTGACATAAATTGACTACTAATAATGTATTTTTAAGCAGTCAATAAACTTGATCTTTCCAAATCGCAGCAAACAGATCGTTAACAATTTCACGTTGAATTATATCTTTACAAAAACTAAAACCGAGTTCAGTGTGACAACAACTGGCGAGGTCTGATGGGATAGACTAGGACGGGCCCGTCCTCGGACCGTCTACCAATAAAAGGTTAGAACTGGGTTGCACAGGTTGCTTTTTCACCCGATAGACACCAAATAAAATAACCAATAATGTGGAATTTTCTCGAAAAAGGATAAAAATATTGACAAACGGAGAAAAGAGCAAAGCAGTAGGGGATTAAATAATCACAAATTTACAAGTGTACAAAGTTTTAAGAGGGGGTTTCTGTCCCTTCTCCGCGAAACGCACCTTCATATGAAACGATTGTCATTTATTCGCTCGGGGATCGTGACGTCACGATCCTCGTGCGTCTCTCTCTTACAAGCAATATTAGAACGGTTGTATATTCGAAATTTGTTTGGGATATTTGAATGGGATTTTTGTCCCTTGGCACATTTTTTTAACTTTACTGCCGCCATACCTGCGTCAGTCAGATCAGTCGCCATACCTGCGCCCTGTGTACCCACACCTTCAAATCACAGTTCGTTAACTTGTCTTTTTGTGCCTCCCTTGGTTCCACAAAACGTTGCGCCATTGCTGCCGTGTTCCCAAAAAATATATCATTCAAAATCAATTGAACATGCATAGAGAAGTCTTTTATTGAATTTTCCGTTTAGATTTTTGAACTTTAGAATCAGCAAATATTGAAGCGAATATAGGATTTGTTCCAACATTGGTAGTGTTTTCAGGAGTGTATTTGTACGCCGCGTACGTTTGAGTTATTTATATTAGATATATACCTAGTGCTCATACTTTAGGTGAACTAAAATCTAAATACAATTTAGAGTCTATTTTTTAGGTAGGGTATGCATTCCAACACCTGGATTCTAGTATAACTATTGACATTTGAACTAACTTTCCGCTGGTGCGGCCTGCAATGGCGGTCGATAGTTTTGACAGGTAGTCACAAGTTCACTATTGACAGCCGCGCCCAGGCCGCGCCAGTCTGTGAGAGGCTTAAGTGTTTAAACACACAACACCTATTCTGTAGGAAATTTATTTATTAGTGTCAGTCAACTCTAGTTTCTCTACTAGATTTGGTTCTTAGCGATCTGGGCGAGGGGCGAGTGCGCGTGTCGCGCGCTGGTGCCGCCCGACGGCTACCACCCGCCGCTCGAGGTGACGCTGTCGCTGCCGCGTGCGCGTGCGCGGGCCGTTACCGTTCATGTCCCCGCAGAGCCTTGTAATATATCTCGCTCACTACAATGGAACTTTCGTAAGGCGGACTTTAGTGCACTTGTGCCAGTATGGCTGAAATTGACTGGGGATCCGTGTTAAATTCTAGATGTGTCGAAGGCGCGACGGAGGCATTATATCTTAAATTAAATGAATGTGTCTCTAAGCATGTCCCGATTAAAAGCAACCGACCACCTGTTACAGGAAAATACGTCTACCCGACTTGGTACACTCCTAAAATTGTACACGCTCTACAAAATAAATATTTCCATTTTAAAAAACATAAGGAAACCGGTTTCGAGTTTAATAGAGAAATGTTTAAATATTATAGAGGCCATGCTAAGTTTTTAATCCATATCGAGTATAAAAGGTACAAGGAAAAAATTGAACGTGACATAGCTGACGATCCGACAACGTTCTGGAAATACGTTAAAAGCAAACGGAAAGACTTGAAACGCCACGATGACTACACTTACTTTGATAGAACAGTTACAGGACAAGATGCCGCGAATGCTTTTGCAGATTATTTTAGCTCTGTGTTCCATAGTCAGATACCTCACCTAGACGCTGAAGAAGCAGCACGGAACAGCGCAGCGAGGACCACTCCTCGCCTCCACAGGCGTGCCAGACTCGGCGCGGGTCGCCTTGGACGCCGTCAGTGCCGCTGACCTGCGACGTGCCGCCAAGCGACTCAAGCCGCGCTCTTCGGCTGGACTAGATGGTATACCGCAGTTTTCCGTTGCGTTGTTTGTTTACGAACTGAATTCGTTGATTACTGATACGAATTTGTAAACTTGCATCCTATAACTCATTTTTTCCTTCGGTAATCTAACCAATCAATACTAGAACTGCGGTATTTCACATGTGTAAAAGACCGGGCTGATTCGCACGGTTTGACGTTTGAACATAATTTCGTGATTCATTGAAATCGCCAATTGCCTTTTGATAACGCTGTGATTGCGACAGAGTAGCCAACAATGGTACATTACAAAAGAAACATAACTCAATGCCTAACATCGATATGTAGAACTAATTGATGTTTATGCGGGATTTACCAATATAACCGGTTTTATTTGCCAATCATTGTACTGAATTATTGTGATAAGAGTTTATCTTTTTTTTTTGTTATTTTAGCATGTAAGCGATTTGGTGTTTACACTGTAAGCTTTCAATGTATTATTGTAAATAAATAAATACCTCCATTTTTGGCAAGGGATTGTATATCTGTCTTAGAAATACCACTTCTTTATATATACAATCTTTCCCTGCAATGCGCCGTATATCCGTCGTGCTGGAAGTTATCCAGAGTAACGCCTGTAGCAAAGAGCAGCGAAGGATCCGACGTGACAGGGTATCAGCCTATTGCAGTGCTGTCGGTGTTTGGCAAATTATTCGAATCTATTGTGGACCATCTTATCACTCAGCAGATCACAAATAAAATGGATGACGCTCAGCATGGTTTTCGTCGAGGTCGGTCAACAACAACAAATCACGTAGTCTTGGTCGATTACATAGCCGAAGCTTTGGATGCTCGAATGCAGGTAGATGCAGCTTACTTTGACTTTCGCAAAGCTTTCGATCTTGTAGATAACGATATCCTCCTGCGCAAATTTGCAGATATAGGATTTGTACCTAGGCTCTTAACATTCTTTGCCAGTTATCTAAAAGATCGAAAACAATATGTCAAACTTACTGGATTCGAGTCTCAAACATACTACACTCGTTCTGGTGTAAGCCAAGGCAGTACTCTAGGGCCTACCCAGTTTTTAATCATGATTAATGATCTGCCGAGCGCCGTCAGCACGGCTAAGTGTTTAATGTTCGCTGATGATATAAAACTATTCCATAGTGTGAGGGACGACAATGACCGAGTACATTTACAGCATTCTGTATTTTATTGATGATTTTATTGTTCCCACTCCATTCAGCAATAGCGTCTATGTCATTACATAGACGCTATTGCTGAATGGAGTGGGAACAATAGACTGGACTTTAACGCCTCGAAATGTGAATATATTACTTTTGCTAGACTCCGCTCTCCAATCGCTACCAAGTATAGCCTTCGCGGCATACCACTCCAACGGACCGACGAAATACGTGACTTAGGACTTACTCTGGATACCCAACTTGACTTCAGACAACATATTACGAAGACCTGCAAAAAGGTATTTAAAACGCTGGGATTCATAATGCATAGCTTCCCAATTTTCAACCTCCAAAGTCGCAATCATGCTACACAATGCGTATATCCGAAGTCGACTTGAATTCGGTGCATTAGTATGAGATCCGCATGAAATTAAATACACCACAATGCTGGAGAAAATCCAAAAGAAATTCGCCAGGCATATCTACAAGCGGCGATACGGATATTATCCTTTCATGTACCCGTCTCTGTTCGTTTCGGGAATGACTGGGCTTCATACGCTTGAAACTCGGAGAAAATTTCTACATATAGTGCACTATTACCAACTGCTAAATAATAGAGTTGACAATGCGTCCGTGTTGGAACGAATGGGCCTGCAGGTGCCGCGTGCGAGTGGGCCGGCGGTTGGCGCGGTGGGCGGCGCGGGCGGCGCGGCGCCCGCGGCGCCTGTTCGCAGTGGCCGGCGAGCGCACGAGGCGCGGTGCGAACGCTCCCACTGCTAGAGCGCGAACAGCCCTAAACAGGATAATGCAGGCCGACGACATAGACATATTTGCTGACAGTATTGGTGTATTCTGTAGAAAAGTTTTAGCATTCTTATCGTATGAATAGATTGTACTTAGTGTTAATATTTAAACTGTGCCATTATTTCTTGTTGAAGTTGTTATGAGTTTATTTTAGTTTCTTTTTAAATTTTTATAACGTTACCATATGTGATTGTGTGTGACTTAAATTTAATTTCTTGTTAAAATTTTGTAGCGAAACTTGGTATACCACATAAGTGATTTGGTGTTAAAGTGCAAATTTATGTGTGAATGAATAAAACAATAAAAAATAATAATACATAAACTCATATTGTATGTAAAACCACTATAAGGATTAATATTCAGATAATTAAAACTTATCAAAGAATGTTTTTCAACTTCATGCTTACTGAGAAAAAAGTAAATGAGTTTTTTTCTTTATTTTCTTTCTTTCTTTTCTTACTATTCGCATTTGTACTTTGATCTTGTGTGACATGTAGTTCCTTGTATATTATAGTTGTGAATAAAATAAATAAAATGCTTACAGACATACGTACATACAAACTATGCAGAGCGTTACTAGAACGCTTCATAAAAAGCTGCTGATTCCCATTTATCATCAAATTTTCAAGTAATTTAATCCTTTATATATTTATTTATTTTATTTATTATTTTGTAAAGCCATGTACATTGTAGTTAAGGTGTTACATTCAGTATTCAGGCCAGTCCATGGCGCCCTGTAAGGGCACACAACACTTAATACTAGCATGCGTAAGATAACAACATGTAATAATATTTTCCCGTTATATTCTTAAGAATAGGGACTAACAATTTAGGTATGTCATTTATAAAAAAACTAGCTTCCGCCCGCGACTTCGTCTGCGTGCACTCGGGATAAAAACTAACCTATATTTTAATCCAGGCTATAAACTATCTTCGTGCAAAATTTCATTTAAATCGGTTCAGCCGTTTAAGCGTGATTGACTAACAAACATCCAAACATCCAAACATCTAAACTTTCGCATTTATAATATTAGTAGGATTAAAATAATATTTATATTTTTCGTTAAACCCTCAATTGGCAATCCTTTTAATCCAAAACAACAAAACATTTCCGACGTGTCTACTAAATACCGATACTAAATCCAATAACTACTCAAATTCCATAATGAGTAAAGGCATGAAAATTCCTGTAGAATGAAACTTTGAATTTCTAAGATGGGTGTAAATACAATGCGTGTATGGATGGGTGTAAGAGGAGATCCTCGTAGTCGTCGGATTTAGTCCAGATGGGTAATCAGTACGCGCGTACGTTTCGTACGCGCGTTAGGACAGTTTAACTGTAATATTTCTGTATAAAAAATGACAATTAGATCTACCTAACGCGCGTACAATGCGTTACGTGATCGACCTGCTTAGGGGTAATCACGTAAAGTTTTGAAAGCGTGTTAGGACAAATTAACCGTCATTTTTACCCGATTGCCGAAGGAGAGGAGGGTTATGTTTTTCCACATAAAAATTTACATTGAAATGTACCTACCTAACATGCGTACAGCAATAACGAAAAAAGTAACGTGCGTGGTCGCCACTCGAGAACCTTTCCGCCCCAACGTGCTATATGTACAAGTAAGTAGTATTTGTTCAATAATAAATTATATATTATTAAAACTTTTCTACTCTGTTCAAGATATTAGTTGTAATAAAATTAATGTTGCAGTGTCTCTCTAGACCTTTAAGGTTTGATAAGCAATGTTTCGTTCAATTTAAATCCAATCGACCCAGATTTCGCGCGTTACAACAGGATTAGCCCTATTAACCGAACCCTCTTTAATTGGAAAATAATTGCGCTCCTTTCTCTGCGGACACCGTAAAAGTGCCAATTGGGCTCACATTCCAACTAAAAGACTAGAAGCCCAAGCAATCAGACGATAGCATCGTAACGTAACCACTAATTGCACTTTTCTAGTTTTTAAGTGTAGGTACTCAGAATCAGCAGAGTCGAGTGGCGATAGGATAGCAGAAAAAATAAAGTTCCAATAGAGGGTGAACGGGGGTGAATTCGCCCGCCTGCGCGGCGCCAGTTGCCCCTCCCGCGCCGCCACGCCGACTCAGTCAAAACCTGAGTCCGGGGGCAGAGCACGCCGTACCGTTCCGTCAGTTTTTAGCAAAAATGTGCTCATAACACGTTCATGTATGTGTGTAGTGAACAGTGCTGCAGTGCTGTGATTGTGTGTGTGTGTCGGGATGTTATACACGTAAGTATTGTCGTACGCCTTTTACAAATGTGGAAGTTTCAGGTTTATATTTGTGTTGTCTTATAAAGTTAGTTCGGAACGTGGTGGGGTCCATCAGTGAAAGTGGTGTACTTCGGTTTCATGTGGGAACGTCTTTAACGGCTCGGTATATAGTCACCGGCATCAATATATGATTGTGGGCATGCGCTGCAAAAATATCTGATCATCATTTGGAGGTATAATTATATGACGATACACAGGCGGTAAAAATATGTGATGATTTACAGCCACAGTAAAAGGATAAACATCGGGTCACATAGACAGCATACATATCTGATACGATATTGTCAGTTAAAAAATATCTCAAAATTATGAAACAATGAACTTTATTAGCTTTGGCATACGGTCGTAATCTGAACGAAGCTATTTGACGCTTTTTGAAATGAGTATTAAAGAAAATTAATATCGCCGTCTCACGATTTAAAACGTGAATTTGTCAGAATTGATAATAAGTCAAAATTGCCGGATGGGCCTAACATTGCGTTTCTAAGCCCTATATTCATGAGGAGCCGTTGAATTGATTGACAGCTAGTCTCTAATGTAATTTGACCCCTAGAATTGTAGCCCAAATGTGAGAAATCGGTGGTGCAACTTATACTGGTCCATCTACAGCTAGTAGTCTGAGAGCTTAGTGGATTCCCCCCCCCCCCCCCCCCCAGCATCAGCAGTACGAATTACAAAATAGTTCGACTCGCCTCTCCACTCGTCTTTGATATAAATTGAACCCGAAATTCGCAACATTAAAATAAACGATTTTTTATAATTCAATTTATTGTTTAACTAAATGCTGGTCGTGAATTTCTAGCAATAAAAAAATAAGATTCGGCCAAAAAACCCACGTTGAACTTTGTTAAGTAAGCTGTGTTTACACGAGTTTTTTTTCGAAGCATCATAATATAATATACTTATTCTGGATTACCATATACATACTTATAAGATAAGATAAGATAAGATAAAAGATAAAAATCATTTATTCAAGTAGGATTTCATAATCACTTTTGCATCGTCAAAGATTATACATTGTATCTATATATCCGTTTTATCACCAATATTACTATTCTGTTACACAAACACGTACACATTTCCTAATTAAAATAATTAATATGTCACCTAATTCTAAGTAATTCAATGTATGTCTGTTTTAATTATTATCAAGGTCTTTATGTAGTCCTATAGGAGGCCAGTCATCTTTATTATTTAAAAACTCTTCTACGGTATAATATGCCTTTTTCAGTAGGAAAGTCTTTAAATATGTTTTTACCCTAGGGGAGGGTAACTTTAGTGCTTCCTTGGGTAGTTTATTATAGAAATGGATGCATTGACCCAACAAGATTTACTGACTTTCCTAACCCGAAATTTGGATATTGCAATTTTGTGTTTATGCCTCGCACTGTGCATTTTACGGAACGTATCTACATTTTTTAGAGCATACATAATGGTATCATAAATGTACTGTGATGCCATTGTTAAAATATTTATGTTTTTAAAATGTTCTCTCAGTGATACACGTGAGCCCATATTGTATATCGACCGTATTGCTCGTTTTTGCAAAACGAAGATGGTTTGTATATCAGCAGCTTTGCCCCAAAGTAACATTCCGTATGCCATTACGCTGTGGAAGTAGCTGAAATACACTATTCGGGCAGTTTCTACGTTAGTGAGTTGTCTAATCCTTCTGATTGCATAAGCTGCTGAGCTAAGTCTATTTGCTAGAGTAGATATGTGTGGACTCCATTGCAAATGTTTGTCCAGAGTTAAACCTAAAAATAAAGTTTTATCTACCATTTCTAAACATTCCTCATTAATATAAATGTTACCACTAACCAGCCTTACATTAGGTAGAGTAAATCTAACACATTTCGTTTTTTTGGAATTCAGTAACAGATTATTCACAGTAAACCAATTCAAAATTTTGTCAAGAGTATTGTTTATGCCATTATAATTATCAGAATGTCGATTAACTTTAAAAATTAAGGATGTGTCATCTGCGAATAATACAATTTCACAAGCGTCTTTTACAATACTTGGCAAGTCGTTTATATAGACTAAGAAAAGGAAAGGTCCTAAAATGGATCCCTGAGGTACTCCTAGTCTAATAGGAGCCTTTTCCGACTGAATTTTATTAATAACTACGGTTTGCGTTCTGTGGATGAGATAACTCGAGATAAGGTTTAGGGCGATTTCAGATAATCCATAATGTCATAATCAATTTTGATGTGAACTGTGTTCTATAATTTTGTATGTGCTTGTCAGCTATAAAATTTTAATGTGTATTTTAAATTTTCCGTGCAGTCAATTTTAACTTTCTTTTGTTGCGTTGTGTATATACATATATCATTTGTGACGTTTCTCAAGCACTCTGAGTCTATTTGAAATAAAATATATTGATTTGATTTGATTTGATTTGTCTTAATTTAATTATTATAATGTCATGTTCAACGCAGTCAAAAGCTTTTGACAAGTCACAGAATATTCCTAGTGCATCACAAGAGTCTTCGCAAATTTTATAAATATGCTTAATGAGCATTGAAGCAGCATCAGTAGTAGATCGTCCCCTTGTAAAGCCGTACTGCTGTTCACGAAACAGTTTATTTTTTGCGAAGTGAGGCGGCAACTATATATACCAGAATAGATTCGGATTTATTTAATTCAATATAAATAATACAATATTTTGCATACATGTCCAAATTATTAGTCTTTATCACGATCGTCGTCGTCGCAATAATTAAGAAATATAAATAAAAATAATATTGAAATTATCCATACATAATGTGGAAATAACTACATAGTATCTCCGAAAACACATTGTCAGTTTTGGAATTTTGCCAAAACTTATCACAAATTAAACTTACTGACGTCAGAATATGCTATATGCCATACCATTATATTAAAAGACAAACAAATCAGTAATATCTATTTTTACTTACCTATGTATTAATTTTCCTAATTAATAGTGAAGCAGTATAGGCATTTAAACAATAATCAGAAATTAGTATCATGGGCAGTTATACCAATTCTTATTGAGACCAGAACTTATAGATCAGCCCTTGTATCTTATAAAGAATCCAAAAAAAATTCACTTACCTGCAGTTTTAGAAAAAAACAAACTTCTTTTCACGTTTAATTTTTTGCAAAAAAAGGGATTTGGTTATCTTATAAACATACAAAAACGAATGGTTTTATTTTCAAAGTGACTTAACTATTTTTCATGTTATTCCAATGACCAGATGGAATAAATTATATGTTGCCAGAGTGCCGTATACAGTGTTCTTCTGAAAGAAGGTTTTGCAGTTTTTTCAAAATGGCATACTTAACTTGGAAACCAAAAGCTTTTTAACATAAGTTGTTAAAACAGTTGTTAACATATGAAGTTGGGTCAGTTTTGATACAATATTTTGACAATGCGCAAAAAGTGCTTAAAAGTCCCGAAATCATGTCTGTGATTCAAAAGCTAAGATCAACTGTTACTTATTTATTTGATTAATGGAAATAATGTCGTAAAACGTGATACGTCGAAATCCAATGACAGGTTAATACGCTTTTCAAGAAGCTTCAAATAGTTTTATTCAAACTACGACTGTATGTCGAAGCAAATAAAGTTAAGGTTAGCAAAAGATATATTTTTACCGACAAACTATCAGATATTTATGCTGTCTTTAAGTGATCCGATGGTTATGCTTCTACAGCGGATAGATAATTATGCTGATCATATTGTCGCATCATTTCGATTTTGTGGAGCATCAGATATTTTTACTCAGTCTGATCCGATATTTATGCTGTTACAGGCAAATGATTTTTATGCCGGCTGTAAATCATCACATATTCTTACCGCCCGTGTATCGTCATATAATTAATTATACATCCAATTGATGATCAGATATTTTTGCAGTGTTGCCCGTAGTCATGTATTTATGCTGGAGACTGTACACCATACGTTTTTGATGGATCATAGCAAATCAAAAATAATCCAAAAAAATGTTTAAAAAAATCAATCAAGTGCCGATATTTGGTAAGTATGTAAAGCGAATAACTGTTACTAAACTTATATCTCATCTATAATATATATCGGGTCGTTTTCGAAATTGATTCACAAATAACCAATACGAAACGATTTCAAATATACCTAGGGAGGCATATCAAACTTAATTAAACGTGCACGAAAGTTTCCTTCAGATTCATTTATTTCACGATAAAAAATACACTTTATTCTTTTATAAATAATTAAAAATATTATTGCTTAATTATATTGTATTAGTAGAAGTATTTAAGGGCTACTCGTCTATTAGGTTCAGTTCATAGATTTACCAAGATATCAACCAGCAATCAAAATTAAAGTATCGATATATTAATATGTTCGGTATCCATTAGGTGTCAATCCTAGTTCTTCCTACTAGATTGATCCTGCTAATCCACTCACATTTTTTCAATTTGCTTAAAATGTTTGTGGGCCTAAACCCCACGGCTATAAACAAGCTGATGTACCTACATCCTGACCGAAAACGTCGTAATTCACATATTCACGACCGCGCCAAGTTTTAATTACCAGACCCTCATTCATAAATCCAGAAAAGTCGAATCCGTATTAAACAGAATACATTATCCCAAACAAGGGTACTTTAACGAAAGTGGTTCCCTCGGGATTCGAACCCGTATTGCGTCCGCGCGATGTGTTTTGCCCAAATCGAATCAGAGGCGAGTAAGATTTTATTAAAACCGTCAACCTCCCGAATATGCGCCGTATTGAGAGGGACCTGCTTGCCAAAACATTTAATCAGCAGCTAATTCAGAACTTTTAATACATTTTATGACCATCTCAACGATATCACGAAAATTACATCCCCACATAAACGTATTCCCAGTGGTACCCAAGGGAACCTGAGGTGAAAAATGCATCCCAGCACGGCTAGCACGCGACGGTGCGCGAGCTCTCTCGATTTTTCTCGCACTATCCGTCTCTCTTTTATTAGAACACTGAGAAGAAGAGGTATAGTGCGATAAAAATCGAGAGTATGTCGCGGCCGTCGTCGGCTAGACGTGCTGATGTGTAAAGCTTTTACGAATATCAATTAATTGTCGAGTTTTGTGCCTTAGCACAGAAATGGCATTGAGGGGTTTGGTTGTCTTAGCGTGGAGTCTATTCAACTTGTTAAAATAAAACCTCGAAGTATGACCAATTTGTTGACATGGCGGGACTGTTTTCTGTTTCGCAAGTGGTAATGATTCAGAATGTAAATATTTATTTTGCAACATTTGCCTACTTTGTTAAAAATTGATATAAATAAATGTACTTACTTGAAATTAATGGTTGAATGTATGAGGTTCTTTAATGATATATTTGTTTGCTAGTTCTGTTTCAATCCGTGGGTCGCCACCCCCAGGGCCCCCAGGGGGGTCGTGGAGCTTCTTAAAGGGGGTCGCGGCTGCTTGGTTTTTGTAAGCTAAAACATGTACAAATTTCATATTTGTAAAATATAAAATATAATCTAAGAACAGCGCAGAGCGGGGGGTCGTGAAATATTTTCTTTAATTTCTTAGTATAATTTAAAATGAGCATTCATCCCAAAATGGTACTTAGTCAATATATTTATCATAACCAAGATTTTGTATGACTTTCAATGTTTTTATGTTCTTTCGTCTTCTAACTCAAATTTGATCACCTTCCGGAAGCCACATATACGCATGACAATGGAATATTATGATATCACTCCTAAACTAGACAAGATAAAGTCTGGTCTCGTTATTATACCCTCAACGTGTACCTAGAGGGTGACTGTGCAAAGAAAGTTCAGTAATAAGTCGACAGCTACCGAAGCAGTTGAACTGAGTTAATGAGTAAAAAACATCACTATAAATATAACATCGAACATATTCTCCAGTAGGTAAATCAGGAATGATAAAACGAGATTGAAATAATTCCAAAATCTAAATGTAGGTGTATAAATCTTAACACTTTAGCAAACATTTGTTATTGTCAGCATTAAATGTTTGTCTCCCCGATCATGAACTCGAGACCTACAGGTTAAAGGAGATTTAATGGAACTCGGATATTTTATTTACAGCAGCAGCGGCTTCAAGAATGTAGACTTTGACTTGGTGCTGTTACCTACCAGAATATTAAGAAACTGCATTCACCAGAGGGGTGATTAGTGATCACTTATCGTGTAACTTTACGAACGCACGTTAGGACAACTCAACTGTCATTTTTCCATACAAAAAGTGACACGTAGAGCTGAGGGGTAATCTCGTAACGTTATGAACGCGCGTGAAGATAGTCCAACTGTCATTATCCCATATAGAAATTGACATTTAGAGCTACTTAACGTACTTACCCCCTGACTTGCAGGTCGATCACGTAACGCATTGTACGCGCGCCAGGTAGTTCTCGTTAACATGGAAAAATTACAGTTGAGTTGTCCCAACGTACGTTCCAAACGTTACGTAATTTCGCCTCTGCTGACGTGCGTAAAATGCGTTACGTAATCGACTGCCTGACATAAATAATGAGCTTTGAGATGTAACGGAGAAAAGAGTTGAATTGATAATCTCATTGAGCTTCAAGGTAGGTACCTATTGAATTTGTTTGTAAGTTCCTTTAAATTTTTTGTTTGTAATTTCAAAAAGTCGTGGGTTCAAGGCTTGAAGCCTCGCTTGCGACGTGTAGAGCAAATAAAACAAATATTGAAAAAAAAAAATGTGCGCTGGAAAGAAAATTAAATACCTACTTCTTTTGGTTTTGATTAAGATACCTACGTTTACAAAAATGGTGTCAATAGGTGTGCTTATTCATTAACTTCGTGGATGGCAATAATTACGGATCAGACGATACAGATGAGCGATGTAATAATGCTACTATAAATCGGAATATGACTATAATAATAATAAAAACATTTATTTCCGACAAGGTCCATTACACATTTGTTAGTATAAGATAATGAACTTAAGAACTAATTGAGTGTTAGTTAATAATAATGCTAAAACTTAGGGTCTAGAAAACTCGGGAGCGTCTTTGCCTGCGTGTGCACTATCCTACTAATAATACCTATTATAAATGCGAAAGTATGAATGTTTAGATGTTTGTTACTCAATCAAGCTTAAACGGCTCTACCGATTCTGAAGAAATTTTGCACGGAGATAGTTTGTAGCATGGATTAAAATTAAAGACACATGACACTTAAAGCCCAATATCTCGCAAACGAATCACTAAGTTGATAAAACCTATAATATTTTTGAACAAGCTACTCAACGATACCCCACTACGGGTTATCCGAGAAAAAAAATATCCCTAAAAAAATATTTTCAAGATAATAAATATTCTACTGTTTGGTCGGCGTAATTGATTATACACCCAAGCTGAATTTAAATTTTCTAGTAGTAAGGGTTACTCAACTATGCCGAAGACGGACGGACATGGCAAAACTATAAGGGTTCCTTGTAGACTACGGAACCCTAAAAAAGTGTGAGTGCGAGTAAACGGAGGTTGGTTAAGAATTCATTGCGTTACTTTACTTTCTCGTTAGAGACTTGTAAGTATGAGATCAAATTTAAACTTCGTCTGCATATTAGCAAGTTTCAAGATGGCGAACATTGTTGGAATAGAAAACGGTTTGACGAGTAATTCTCTTACTTAGAGCATAACTGAGCATTTTTAGAAGTGTTTGTACCAATCGAGTGCGTCAATGAAAGACCCGGTTTAGCCTATGTAGTTGGTAGTGACCCTGGCTACGAAGCTAGAGGTCCCGGGTTTGAATCCCGGTAGGGCCATTTATTTGTGTGATTACCACGAATATTGTTCCTGAGTCATGGATGTTTTCTATGTATTTAAGTATTTATTTATGTATATAAGTATGGTTATCGTCATCTAGTACCCATAATACAAGTTTCGGTTAGTTCTAGGTGGATTTGTGTAAGAATGTCCGCAAATATTTATTTTGTTTATTTAATTATGGTATACTTTTAAATTACCCCCTTTTTTCATATTTGAAGGTCTGAGATTATGTTATATTTTTACAGTCTTAATTGTAAAAAATCATATACATTGCATTAGAAGTTACAAAATAAATTGGAAATAAAAACGAAGCAGTAAGCTCGAATCTCCATACAAACGTAGTTACGCTCTCATTTTAAAACTACGTGTTGGATTGTAACGATACTTTGCTATACAATAACATAAGGTATATCTATGTCTGTAATTTATGTAGCTTCAGATACCATAGTAATAAAATACAGCGAATTTAAGTTTTTCATGCAAAACATGCTTTTGCTTTATTTTGTTTGTTTTATAAACTGGAATCATATAAAATTACAGACATAGATATACCTCATGTCATTGTATATGCAAAGTTTCGTCACAATCCAACACGTAGTTTTAAAATGAGAGCGTAACTACATTTGTACGGGAAGGTGAAATTCGGCCAAGCTTACTGCGGACTCTTAAGTGATACAAAGCATTTCTAGAAATGAAGTTCAATGGGTACTTCTTCTTTGTCGTCGTACCTATTGTCTTACTGACTTCGAATTCGTTAGTAACTCACTTGTGCACCGAAAACCCGTTTGCGAATAGAATATAACGTGACTCTGTGCGCCTGTCTTAGTGACTTCGAGTTTGTTGGTAACTCACCAGTTCACCGCAAACCCGTTTGCGAATAGAATATAACGTGACTCTGTGTGCCTGTGTTACTGACTTCGAGTTTGTTAGTAACTCACTAGTGCACCGCAAACCCGTTTGCGAATAGAATATAACGTGACTCTGTGAGCCTGTCTTACTGACTTCGAGTTTGTTAGTAACTCACTAGTGCACCGCAAACCCGTTTGCGAATAGAATATAACGTGACTCTGTGAGCCTGTCTTACTGACTTCCAGTTTGTTGGTAAGTCACCAGTTCACCGCAAACCCGTTTGCGAATAGAATATAACGTGACTCTGTGAGCCTGTCTTACTGACTTCGAGTTTGTTGGTAACTCACTAGTGCACCGCAAACCCGTTTGCGAATAGAATATAACGTGACTCTGTGAGCCTATCTTAGTGACTTCCATTTTGTTGGTAAGTCACCAGTTCACCGCAAACCCGTTTGCGAATAGAATATAACGTGACTCTGTGAGCCTGTCTTAGTGACTTCCAGTTTGTTGGTAACTCACCAGTTCACCGCAAACCCGTTTGCGAATAGAATATAACGTGACTCTGTGCGCCTGTCTTACTGATTTCGAGTTTGTTGGTAACTCACCAGTTCACCGCAAACCCGTTTGCGAATAGAATATAACGTGACTCTGTGAGCCTGTCTTACTGACTTCGAGTTTGTTGGTAACTCACTAGTGCACCGCAAACCCGTTTGCGAATAGAATATAACGTGACTCCTCTGTGAGCCTGTCTTACTGACTTCGAGTTTGTTGGTAACTCACTAGTGCACCGCAAACCCGTTTGCGAATAGAATATAACGTGACTCTGTGAGCCTGTCTTACTGACTTCGAGTTTGTTGGTAACTCACTAGTGCACCGCAAACCCGTTTGCGAATAGAATATAACGTGACTCTGTGAGCCTGTCTTAGTGACTTCCAGTTTGTTGGTAACTCACCAGTTCACCGCAAACCCGTTTGCGAATAGAATATAACGTGACTCTGTGAGCCTGTCTTAGTGACTTCCAGTTTGTTGGTAACTCACTAGTGCACCGCAAACCCGTTTGCGAATAGAATATAACGTGACTCTGTGAGCCTGTCTTAGTAACTTCCAGTTTGTTGGTAACTCACCAGTTCACCGCAAACCCGTTTGCGAATAGAATATAACGTGACTCTGGGCGCCTCTTTTTTCAATATATTTTATTTAATTTCGTGAAAGTGACTCTGCAAAAAAATGATATAATTACCGAACCTGCTCACAAAATTTCACGACAATCGGTTGAAAAAATGTAACCCGTAGAGGAGAATATCCGGACAGACTGACAGACACCGGACAGACGAACGATTATCGGCCCAAGTTGAAGCATCGTTCGCTTTGCTCGCTCGTTCGATAATCATTTATTAATAGTGGCAATAACAGAATATGGGAAGAATTACTACTATGAATTTATACTATTTATATTTCCAATTATCAGGATAGACGTCTGCCAGTTTCCTGGAAACTTTCTTCATGTGAATATTATTTAGCGGTGTGAATGACTAACTTATGTACTAGGTATACAATTTTCCCGCCGACCCCAAATAAATGCGATGTGGCGAAGCGAATGATAGTTCAAGCATATAATAAATACGTGTAAGGAAAAGAGTTGGTATGTGCCACGTTCTATTTAATCTATTACATAGGTAAACATAAAATAGGACCATTACATAACTAGTGACAGACAACGCACAGCCTAAACAGCTTAAGGTAGGATCAAACAATTTGGAACACATATTTTTCAAGGGACGCCTTCTTTCTAGACGGACAGATTTGTTAAGGAAGTAAATACATAATATTGTGGTTCGTTGTTATTAATGTAATTGGTTCGCAATAAAAATAAGCTTTCAAATAGCTTGAAAAGCATACAAGATTGGATTTATTATAAATAAAATCAGGCTGCAACTCTTGATCTGTAAGGAATGTTACGAACGATCTACTATGTAACCGATATTAGTGCGCATAATAAACTATCGACCAGCAACATAATTGATTGATCAGCCACATATAACACAAATTTGATTAGCCGTTAGTAATATAGATTACAAACAAATGAAAACCATTTTTTGTCAGTATACAAAACTCAACTACAAGCAGAAGTGTAGGTTAGGTTAGAACTGCGACCCTCACTGAACCGAACTGTTACAGAAAAGTATTAGTAGCTTAGGTTATAGTTTAAATTATTTGAACTGAGCTCATGAATGGCCATTGTACTGAGCTCATGAATAGCCTTTGTTTGCCTTTTTTCCTTCGTAAAAAAATGTTACTGCCACGTAAAATGTTTATTGAATAGTGAACTCTATCTTCTTATACAAAATATTCCAAATTAGCTACGAGATAAAATACCACACACTGCGCCTTGTGCCTGGCTCGCTGGGAGCGGGTTGTTTTATCTTTTAGTCAATTTTGAATCTATTGATTAAGACGATAGAGTTTATTATACAATCAACGTTTTATGAGGCGCTAACCTTTTTCTTGCAAAAAATGGCACGCGTCCGTCTGCACAGTCGTATTGTTAGACTTAAATGCTATTGTTCTGAAGATAACCAGATCAGTCCAGTTCAGAAAATCTCAACTATAGATCAAAACTGCTGACCGTTTTGAATATTTTTTTGATCAAAAGTGGCTTATCAGTTTGAACTGATATGTCACTTTTGTAGATCAATCAGTCAAAATTATTTATGAATTAATACCGTTAAATTGGGAAGGGTAGGACAGTTGTGCGTCTTTTGGCATGCGATAATTTTACTTATTACGCAGGTAGTTCAAACTAACGCGAGTAGAACTACTCAACAAATTTTGTCGAAAATTTCCAATAATGTAGCGTAACACATACAAATAGGACATCCATACTAATATTATAAATGAGAAAGTAACTCTATCCGTATGGCTGTTTCTTTGCACGCATAAACCACTGACCCGATTTAGATAAAATTTGGCATGGAGTTCTACGCCGACGAAGTCGCGTGAAAAAGCTCGTTGTAGATAATTCTTGGCTACTAAGTCTAATTTTACAATTATGTTGAAGTTCAATTTCCGTATATAAATATCAGAGCTTATCAGCAGTCGTCTCTGACAGTCGCTCTCTAATCACCTAATTTTCAATTTGATATATTTAGAGTACTGTACTAAAATGTTAAACTTCCAAGATCTTCCGACCTCGGATACGTTTCCCCTAATCCTTGCGGAGGGTAAACATTGTTATTTAAACACCCACGTCACCCTCCAGGAGCATCCTTTATAAATATCGTCTCGTTTTAGATCCCCATTATAAATTGACCCATACATTCTAGGTAAATATTCGTGAGCGGAGGTCAGACAACGGCGTAAATGCAACTTTGTGAAGTATCTTCTGTACATGCGATTGAGATCGGGTTACTTAATATAAGTCTTTGAGAAACTTGAGTCGGGTCGTTGAACTGTTAATGCAGTGTCTAGACTTGTATATACATAGATTAAAGTGGAGGATTTTTTAAGCAGTGTTTGCATAACATATCAAAGGTTTAAATTTATATACTTAATGAAGCTTAATAAAGTAAGGGCACATATGACAACGTTCTACTAATAAGTAAGTTACTATGTTACACTTAAAAATTAAAATTAAAACGAAATAACTAACTAAATGCTAATTTTAGGTAGGTAAATCTAAGTAATTACACAATTAATAAATTTCGTAAAAAAATAAAGTTTTGGCACAAGCTTTTATTGCTCACTGTACCTATATTATTTTGTTCAGTTATCAACTATACTCGTTGAGAGGGTTCCAATGTTCTAAACACGACAGGTATTTTGTGCAGTTTAAGAGTTGCTAAAGCCACCGTCATCAGACCAGCTCGGTGGTGCAATCATATTGCATTGCCACAGAACTTACGTAAGTATGCAAAATATTACTCTACATGCACAGTGCAAGTTAAATAAAATCTTGTAATGTAAAAACTATAAATGTAATTCTAAAATGGCAAGGTATCGAGGATGCTGGCAGCGTTTCCTCGCCGAATCGCAATGCTTATGCGTTGAGCGAGGAGGCTGCCAGCGCTCCTGTCCCCAGTGGCGCCGACCAATTCAGAAGCAAGGTTGCCTGCATTTTTGAATATAAGCGGTAAAGGGGTATTTTTAACTATATTTATAGGGAGTCCAACTGGATATAGTTCATGGAAATGCATACTAACATTGTAAATGTGACGGTGATTTTGTCTCCGTGTAACGAACAAATTATTTTATTAAATATTTTTGTCTAGGTCCGATCCTGTCTTGGGCACTGACGATGATGGTTATGTTTCCATCATATTTGTTCTCTGTATCATATCGTGATGTTGTATGTTTGTATTCACACTGACACCGCTGAACTGGTTTAGATGACGTATAAAGGTGTATTGTTTTTTATTTAAGCTCCGGAGAAGTCTCAAAAATCATTTGACAAAGCAATATTATGAGTTAAATTCGAACTAAAGGGATTTTTCTTCATTCGAATTTAAGCCATGCCACTTTAGCATAAAAGTGTCCATGCCATATACTAGTACTAGGGCAACGTCAAGTAGGTACTGGGACGTTTGCCCTACATAATATCCCGCGATATCGTCCTTTCTCAGAACTTGGCTTAGCACTAACACGTGCCTTTAATCCTGGCTTGGTTTACTTGGAAATTCCAACTTACCTATTTATTATTCCACATAATATATTATGTAATCGAAGGGTGAGAGTAACCTAGATCCGGGCGAGTAGCTACACTTACAGCTTGGCGTGAAGCCAGTGGCAACAAAGAATGAAACCACTTTTATACAACAAAGAAATTAATCTAGAGAAAAGCAATCAGTGAGGTAAAATGTTTTGCTTTCCGAAGGAGTATATGGTGTAATCAAGGATATGGGAAAAATAAAGCAGTAGCACAGGTAATGCGTGTTTAAAAAAAAATCTTTTGTAATGAGTTTTTTCTAAATAACTATAGGTAATGTAGAAACCTAACACAAATGGATCATACACATGATAACGAGTTGTTACCTTAGGCGGTCATGACAGTACCGCCGCATCCCGCTGCGGCGTGCGGAGCCGCGTAGAAATTTCGCTTGACGGTGGTGCGCAGCAGTGTGAGTTTAAATACAAACTGATGTACTGGCATACAACATTGCAAACCGGCGCTCCGCAGACTGCATCCCGCTGCGGCGCGCGGAGCCGCTTATAAATTTCGCTTGACGGTGGTGCGGAGCATGTGAATATAAATACAAGCTGGCATACAACGTTGCGAAACGGCGCTCCGCACGCCGCAGCGGGATGCAGCGGCAGTGTAATGAGCGCCTATCATGAAAATAGTGTTAGTAAAGCATTAAGATTTTCGTAAATAAAACATTTGCCAGCTGCCTCGTCTCTTCATACAAAATGTCATGTAACAACGTTAAATCAAAGAATGCTCCAGCAACCTCAATTCTGGCAGCCAGCCTTACTAAAACCCCCATTTTTATTAAATACACATTTGGAACGAGCAGGGCGTGCGTAATAAAAATATAGACAGACCATAAAGTCGTTAAATGGAGTGATGAATACATAACTTTGGGTCGGAATCCGTTAGACGGGTAGATGGTACTGTCAATGTTACGACTACTTAATAGCTGTAAATTTACTGCCGAAACATACTGCGAGCGGGTTTGTTGTTTTAAACAGCCTTATTGTAAAATCAGCGGCCGTGGGCTCGTACCAATGAGTTTTTCGGAACTTGCGGAATATCATTTGAATTTTACCTTTGCTTGGTGAAGGAAAACATCGTGAGGAAACCTACATACACTTGTGAAGAAATTTCAAAGGTGTATGTGAAGTCCCCAACCCGCACCGGGCCAGCGTGGGCCCTATTGTCCATTCCCTCAGAATTCATGAGAAGAGGCTTGTGCCCAGCAGTGGGACGTATAAAGGCGGGATTATTGTTATGTAATTGTAAAATCCGACCAAGGGAAATGTGCTGTGATTAACAAGGGAATGTCGCTTAGGTGCATCAATATTTATACGGTCAAAGAATAGACTAGATAAAATAAAATAAAAGCGAATCCAAGCAGTTCTGTTAGAACAAACTAAATTCTCCTTAAAAAAATCCACTCCGACCCAGCGAACGAAAAAATTATAGTGGTACCCAAACACGTGCCTAAAACCCGGTATGCGCATGTTCGAACTAAACGGCGGCCTGGCATCGTTTTGACACCCCGCCCCCAACCCCGCATAATGGCAATGGCAATTATTCTGTGACGCCATTTTGCGGCGCTATTTAGACTTCTATGGTTTTTTCGCTCGCTGCCCCGACCTCGGCACTGTTGGGGCCCAATGGAAATATTGGCAACGTCTCTTTGTATTTAAACTAACTCGAAATTTGTCACTGGCTGATCGATTGCGCAACGCTTTGTACATACGTCATCATGATCATCATCATCAGCCGAAAAACGTCCACTGCTGGGCATAGGCCTCCCCCATAGAGTGCCACGATGACCGGTACGTCAGGTAGGTCTAAATGTTATTTTTTGGATGTGAAAATGACTGTTGATTTGTCCTAATGTATATACCTTTGAAAAGTTACGTAACCACCAACACACAATGACAATTACGCTTCGGTAAGGTCATTTGTTAAAGTGATATTTAAAAAAGAAATAAGATACAAACCGTTTCATTGAAACATTAAAAATTCAACAAAATCGTGGCTATCCGTTTTTAGTGAATAAATTCAGGCACAGTTTTAAATTACGCATACAGAACCGGATAATATTTCCATATTTCGCGCCCAAAATGCAGCGACCAAATGCGGCAGCCATTCAATATAAATCTAATTACCGCTTTCCACTTTATAAATAAAAGGCTGGCGACATGAACCGTAAAAAACGCTCCGTTTAATTGACTGTTTGGGCCGAACCGTATTCATTCACATGGGGAAAAGCTGCACAAATGAGTGGGCCTCAAAATAAGTTCATCCACATTCTGATAGCATTTTATTCGCGTGCGCTGGCGTTTATGCAAAGGCGTTATGGTTGCGTGACACGCCGCGCCAGCTGTCAGGCGACTATGGCGTTTCCCGGCTCCACTTGTCGCCTGACAGGTCGTGCTTCGTGTTGCATGACATTAGGGTCGTCACTTTCGCTTTCATCCTCGAGATTCAACGCGTTCGCATCGAAGAGCTCGGATTGGTACAGTCGAGTGCAAAAATATGTATCGATTTCATCTTCTCATAAATATGTACCAACCTTAATCCGTTGACATAAGACCTATGGGACATATTTATGAAGGAAAATGTAACATATTGAATTTTCCCGTGGGAATTAGATGTTTTCCCGCTGGAAAAAGTAGTCTATGTCACTCTCCAACTTCTAAACTATCTCCATACAAAAAATCACATCAATACGACGCTCCGTTGGGACGTGAAGGAAGGACAAACAAACACACACACTATCGCATTTATAATATTAGTAAGGATGTTGTATGCACCCATATTTTTACACTTGACTGTACTATTATCATTGCAAACCAAAAAGTAGTAACCTAAGGTGCCAGTTTGACTTTAATCCTGCAGCAAATCATTAGTTCAGTTTCGCTCATATACGTTCACCGTTCACTGATTGGCTTTAGCTGCGGCTAATCTGAAAGATCGAAGACCGGACTTAGATTGCATATATATACTAGTTTATTTTGGTCCGCGATGGGATTTCATTCCTTTTCACAAATCGCACACCGCGTTACGTGCACGTACACGTTTGCGCGTACGCATCCTGTGTGACATGTCCTATGGGGATTGTTACTTTACAATTTACAATGCACGTGCTGCACACGCTTTGATGTGCCCAACGTTGTTTTTTTTAGTACCTCACCGATTCAAGTCTACGTTAGTGCCTAGAGTAGAGCTTCGTTTAAAAGCGAGCTCGTGAAGTTCTATAAAATGAAATTGAAATCCCAAATATACATACACGTTTCACTTGATCCCCTGGTAATTTTGTCGACTTGATTGCCAATATTCAGCAATCGGGTGTTTTAGGGTCTACATTTTTATCAGTTCAGCCACCCGTGAATTAAAAGGGTTTTCTGATGTACCCAAACCGTGCATTACTTTTTTACTGCCTCACCCTTTTAGGGTTATGCACAAAAGGTTGTAATTTTTCTTTCCTGCAGCTTAATTTGCGTAACGTTCTCACCAACGTCGGTGGATAAAGGCTACTTTTATATTCTAGTAGTAAAAAAAAGAACAAACAAGAACTCAGTGTACGTGTCTGTAGAAACTACGACACTAAATACATCGAATTTCTTTATCTCTATATCATTAACTTAAACTTTAGTTCCAACCTTTAAAAAATCACGATGTAATCTTTTTATTTTTCATTCAACCGTTAAATTAACCGTTTTACAGCAAGATTTAATTAAAACACGCGACGCGACCGCACCGCTGGACTGCTGGCTTAAATTGACAAAGCAAAGAGTTTTAAAATGGCACCGCGGCACCGCCCTCAAATAGCACCGTCGTGACTGCTCTTAAATGTATGCAAAGTCTTGTATTAGCCTAGAGGTTTATGTAAATGAGGGCTTTCGTAGTTTTACACAGTTTATTGCGATGTAAAAATTCAAGTTTCCCAACAGAATTATAATGAGGTTTCAACTATTTGGACAAGAAATAAGATCCGTGAGTTTTTAAAGTCTGTAGTAGTCCTTCGGCTATAAGTGTTGTTGTTGAGTGGACAATGCTGTGGCTACTTTGACAGTTAAATATGCTGCCTAGTGATTTGCAAGAGCAAAGGGCGTGGGTTTCTGTCATCTTTGCGCGCAGACAGAACTGAATACAATAAATATTTCAGAACGTTGTTTGTTTGATGCAGTGACTTAGGCAGACCAAACTGTAATAGTAGGTACTAGTAATTAAGTGAGATAAGTCATTAGTCAGTCTACCAAACTCAATGCAATGTGCAAAACACGTGTAATAGTGTTTCCAAGGCCAGTAAAATAATACTCTCGCAATAAATGTTTTCTCTGTGTCTATGTGTCTGACTTATATAAAGGCAAGGAATAAAAAGATGTATAAAGTACAAGAGAAACCTTCGTAATATGGAACCAAACTGGTTGTTAAAGTCCAGGAGGATGGCCTATAAAGCGCCGACATGCTATTATGTATTTTACTACTCGTTTAGTCGACAAACGCGGGATTTCACCGAGGTAAACCTTTCGCTTCTTACGTCACAATGATATGTTGTTATAATGTTGTGATATGTGCAGTGTCATTACTCGGTAGTTGGTAAGTTTGTTCAAGCTACCCAACCGGTTAGCCTAATAGTGACAGTGACTACGAAGCTGAAAGGCCTGGGTTCGAATACCAGTAAGGGCAAACATACAATACGATACAAATGCACTATATTGCACACCCCAAAAAATAACACAGTACAGGACAAAAAGGTACAGTAGAGGGAGACAACAAGTGATCTCCAGGCAATATTTGTGTAGCGGAGAGAAAGCAAAATATTCCTTAATTTGATGTGGAATTATCTGACTATTGTTTTCAAAATCTACGGATTATATGTAATTTGCTTAGAATATTTTGTTGACAAGTACAAATTATTAATACTAAAAATTAAACATAGCCCCACAAACTTTAGTAACAGTTTGACCGTGGGAACGGTATAGTCTCTAGGTTAGAACATTCATAAGTATAAATAACACTGTAATACTCGTATGTTCATAAATTAGTTATAAATACTTTTATTTGGAGTCATATAAGAACATCTACGAGTTAGGTAATGCGTTTTTAGTAGTATCTTGATTTGTCCTCAATTTTCACGTCTAATGGTTGGTGGTAAACTGTTGATTAGGTATGGGAGACGCTTTTTGAGACTTCTCTGTCCCCATAGTAATTACTTCTCCTAGGAACGAATAGTTTACCAGTCGCCATAGCCTTGGTATTATAAGTAAGATCAATGGGTTTCAATGAAGAATACTCAGTTATGTTCCAGACAGCCATGGTCATTAGTTGTAAGTAGATACTTATGTTTCATTCTTACCGGTAATATTCTACAGATTTTAAGCTGTTGATAGTTGCCTTTACATTTGTTTAATTTTTTCGTGGACAACATATTATATTATAGGGTGGTTCGTTTTCTCGATGGTGAGTCATATACTAACCTATTTTCAATAACTGTGAACTGTTACCGTAAATCTCACCAACGAAATTTTATTCTACTCTTTTTATTTTC
Organism: Epinotia bilunana; assembly: GCA_947049275.1. Taxonomy (NCBI): domain Eukaryota; kingdom Metazoa; phylum Arthropoda; class Insecta; order Lepidoptera; family Tortricidae; genus Epinotia; species Epinotia bilunana. Next base: position 39,479,987 of record OX346253.1, on the reverse strand, counting down.
TCTCCTTATTTTTACTCTCTCCTGTCTGTATTTTTATTACTAGTAATTACAGATTTAGATATAAACAATTAAATACAAAAAACCATGATCACATTACGCATAAACAGAACGAAATTTAAAACAATTTAGTGTTTGATCTTCCAACTTAGTTATAGGTATCATTAAAGTAATATTAAAATAAGCGTGTTTACCAGACTTAATTTAATTTTTATTTCACGCTGATTCCAAACGAATCGCATGGAGGTGGAAATTTGAGAAGCCGTCGAATAGAAATGACTGCGTCACAGCTTACAGCTTACAACAGCTAGGTTGGAAGAAAAACTTATGATAGCAATAACTCGTTTCTTAGTTATGTTTAAGACAATTTTAGCAGACGCTAGTTATAAACTATAGAAACTGAACCTGTGTTACATTTTGCACTTACCAGTTATGATTGGTTTGCCCACATTTTATGGGCCCCGTTCGCAGTGAGCGTTTGACACTAAGTAAGTAGGTAGTATAAAGCCTGCCGACTAAGCACACCTAAAGGTTCATCAAGTATTAATGTCTTTCAATTGCATATAGGGCTCGTCACAGTGCACAAAACATCTTCATTTGTCCCCTTCAGACTTAAAGTTATAGATCCACGCTGTATGTAATCTTTTTTAACCTACGACGCAATAAGTTTCTGACAAAAATTTCATTTTTGGTACAAGTTTTTATTGCCGACTGTACTTTTCTGTATACCGTCATCAACTACTCATTGAGACGATTCTAACGAGCTTAAACTCGATGGGGTTATGTGGTTTTATTACGGGGTTCCTATGACCACCTTCCAGCTCCATCATCAGATCAGCTCCACGTCATCGTAATATTGCATTGTCATGCGATTTGCATATTCGTGCAAAATTTCAACTCAATCGAAAACCGGGAAGTGGATCAAATTTAACTTCTAAGATTTGATTACAGACAGACAGACAGACAACGGGACAGGTGAAATTAAATAAAAGCTTGTAAAAAGAGAGTTTGACGTATCTGTGTGTCTGTCTCTGGCATCGTCGCTCCTAAACGAATGGACCAATTTTAATGCGGTATTTTTTCTCCGAAAGCAGGCGTGATCGAAATTTTTATTCGCTACGTTTCAACAAAATCGGTTAAGCTAGTTTTCATTTTGTCGAATTTTGCAAGGAAAATGTCAAAGGTTTTTCAGATTTTCTAATTTGACAATTATTGTAGTTTTCTCTCGCAAAGTGCCCCCGCTGAGACAAGAGCTGTGATCCAGTTTTCAGAGTCGCATTCATACTTAATTAAATTTCTACACCGCGATTCCGAACAATGAAGGTAGAATCAGCAACAAACTGATAAACGTCTCTTATTGTTGTAAGTATAACATTTTAGTATCAGGTCGGTGCCCCGAAGTAGAATGTCATGGTTACCGCAGTGGGAGCCGGTCAGACATATTCTGATTTAAATTTGTTATATATTAGTTTCGGGCTATTTTTGATATGTCAATTTCACCTATAATCAAAGCTGTTACTTTCGAATTACAATTATTGGCATGATATAACAATTTGAAATTATTATTATATATTTGCCCGCGTTTCATCCGCGTACATTTTCATCTTATTTTCGAGATAAAAAGTATAAATCCGAAGCCGTTTGGTCATGTTTAAGTAATAAACTCAAAATTTTCACAATTATAATTATTCATGTTTAGCATTCATCATCCTCCTAGCGTTATTCCCGGTTGTGCCCTAAAGGAGCCCGGGGTCCGCTTTGACAAGATCCCAAGATTTGCCATAGGCACTAGTTTTACGAAGGCGACCGCCATCTGACCTTCCAACCCAGAGGGAAAACTAGACCTTACTGGGATTAGATGTTTTCCTTCCCCGAAAAGCTAACAGTAAATAATCCGTACCTAAGTTCCAAAAAGCTCATTGGTACGAGTCGGGATTCGAACCCACAACCGCCGCTCGACAGCCGCATGCCTGAACCACTAGGCTACCGTAGCTTCATACGTTGCGCATCCATATTTATAATATTAGTGAGATATAAAGTCAATAGAGTACTTTCGGCATGGGTGTAATTTGTTAGACGGATGAAAAATATAATAATATAGAAAACGATCTTATACTTAACCTTTTTTTTTTAGTTTAGTCTTAAGCATCTTTTATCGCTATGAAACGGTCGGTTAAATTCGTTAGTTAAAACTTTTCAATGTCGCGTGCTAAGCTTCACACTTAATCATCACGCTTCGCATTTCTTCAATCTACACGCTCAACTCACACCTCAAGTTCCATGAAATATGTCGCCCGTGTTATTCTGCACGAAAAATCTCCGCTTCATTTCCATATCTCGAGGAATCCGGCGATTTATCGTCCGTCGCCGCGACAAATCGACGGATCGATCACGGTAAGCGTCAATGGCTATCCATCATCCGACGTTTGTGCGGATCTTTCTGAACTTATTCATACTTTAGGGATGTGGAACTAGAAAGTAGTAATATTGAAGATCGATTGAAGGTTCTAATAATTTTTGTCAACAGACGACACCCGACGCAAAAAGAGTGGTTTTATAAGTTTGACGTGTCTGTGTGTCTGCCTGTAGCATCGTAGCTCTAAAAGGGATGGGCGTTTAATGCGGTTCGTTTTGTCCAAAAGTATGGCGCACAACGGATTTTAAATTTCCTAACTATTCTATTTGCAGCCCACCAAACTATCTTATTCAATTCAAGCGAATATGTTAAGGGGGTGCATTGGAAATTATCTCGTGCTTTGAAACGCCGTCCTGACTAGATTAAGAAACAATAAAGTCTGATTTTCAGATATATGATTTTCGACTATATGTTTGTTTATCTGATTTAATCGATACATGCGTGCTTACAGGCTCAAAGTAACCCATAGGGCAATGGAGAGGGCTATGTTGGAAGTTTCTCTGCGCGATTGCATCAGAAATGAGGCTATCCGCAGCAGAACCAAGGTAACCGATATAGCCCTCCGAATCGCTAAACTTAAGTGGCAGTGGGCGGGGCACATTGCACGTAGAACCGATGGCCGTTGGGGCGGAAAGGTCCTCGAGTGGCGACCACGTACCGGAAGGCGCAGCGTGGGTAGGCCCCCCACAAGGTGGACTGATGACCTGATAAAGGTTGCGGGAGTCCGCTGGATGCGGGTGGCGCAGGACCGGTGATTGTGGCACTCTTTGGGGGAGGCCTATGTCCAGCAGTGGACGTCTTTCGGCTGATATGATGATGCTTGCCTAGTTTCCTCGAAAAAAAAATCTAAAGTTGGGTCGAGTCAAATGTTACCTAGGGGCGATTGAAGAATTTACACATTTATATTTCGATTTGATTGAATAGTCTTACGCGTGTCACTTCTGACACGCTAGCTCGGTGCTGTAAGCATGAGCGCAAAATGCATTAAAATCGATTTCCATTGCCTCACGTTTCTCTCGAATCAACCCTTCACAGACTAAAGTCGGCGACATACAATATTTCCCGTCCCAGAAGACTGAATCAGATCAACCATTAACGAACTGTTTGCTTTAACTTGCCCGTGTTTGCTTTATCATACCGTTTGGCTTTGTACTCGTGGGGATATGCCCTGTTTTTGTTTGGGCATGTACGGTTTGTGGCTACGACATATTACTAGTTGTTTTGTGTAGAAAAGTCCCCCGTGTAGTGTGTGATTCGAATTCTCCCCCTTTCATGACGTGGGTGAGGTAGGAATCGACTATGGTTGACAGGGTTGAAGTGTGGTATATGCGCCATCGCCATGTGGGCGACCTATCACTGTTGTATCAGTTTTGATTTATTTAAACTACAATTTCATGTGCCTCACTGTCTCAATTGCTTCATAGAAATGTGACTAGTATGAGTATTATTGCTAAATTATTTATTGCAGTTAGCGTGGAAGCACTCCCTAGGAGAGGTACTATTTTATTTCGTGTTCTCTTACCCTTTTTTGAGGATACATACGTGAGTTTATGTATATAGAAGATAGACAATCATGTCCTAACTCAATTGTTAAAAAGAGAATAAATGGGGCCCAATATTGTAGTTTCTCGCTCGCTCTCCGGGTGTGGGTGATATAAAGAATGTAGCTATCCAATTGGAAGTGGCGTTTAAGTAGCCAAATTGTAACACGTAATGCTTAAGCGTTGTGACGGCTTTTTGCCTGGAACTTGTCTATCTTAGCTGCATACACATTTTAATCCCCCTTTTCAACCCCTTAGATGATTTCTTGGATAAAAACTATCCTTTATCCTTCCCCAGGACTCAAACTGTCTGCATACCAAATTTCATATAAATCGGTTTGGCGGTTTAAGCATGAAGTGGCAACAGACAGACAGGCAGTAACACTTCCGCATTATAATATTAGTATGGATTGTCGATAATTAAGGTGAATGTAACCCTCAAAAGCTCGCGTCCAGTGTAGTCACTACTTGACGTGATAGACACAGTCATTGTTTTAAGCTTCGGTGTGTCCGATCCTTTATCCAGACGTGCAGCTTAGAGCGTCACAACGGGACGACGCTCTAAATAAATTAAACATAATTACCAACATCATGCAGCTAAGTAAATCATCCTCACATGGGCCCAGACTAAACATTAATCGTTGAGCCCGCGACCCTTTTGCTGACATAAATTAACGGACCTATGTCTATAAATCATCACGCTGGGTACTGGCCATCCCTGGGGACGGAAATAGGCGCAGATGGAGGCATTACTTACATGTAAAAGTTGGATTGGTTTCTCGGTCAGAGAGGTCAATCTGACATAGAAGTTTCACATTCTGATTTCTATCGAAGCGAATGTATGTTGTAAGACCCCGTGAGTAATAATTTACTTTTAAAACAAAGTTTTAACCGACTTCGATTCAGTACTCTGCCAACATTTTCACAATTCCTCTCCACATGAACATTAATTATTACAGAAAAAAACCAAATCGCTGTGGGCCGATAACATTTGAAGGGTTCCATAGATTCAAAAAGAAAGGTGATTCTGAGACCATTGGCACTTCATTAGTTGCTATTTTACAACGGAAGACCAGCGCTGGCTCTGCCAGCATTACGCTGAGCTGTGACCATTTCGTGGCAAATTGCAGAAGTTTAATGTCATTGTCACGCCGACCAAACAGAAGAATAAAATCTTGAAAAAAAAATTGTTTGGGGTACGTCCCCTACAGCTATAGTGGGGATGTAATTCCATTTCTAGTTAAACCCATAGTGTGGGGTATCGTTTCGGATAGCTTGTTCAAAAATATTATGGGTTCCTTAAACCGATTTTTCAAATTAGTGATTTGTTTGCGAGATATTGGGCTTTAAAGCCCAAATTTTTGTTCGAGTCATGTCCCCCCCCCCCTTGCCGGCTAAATGGCTGCTACTGGGAATGTGAAAAAAATTAAGTAGTACATATAATGAATTTAAAAGAAAAACTATCACGGTTAAGTAGGCATAACTAGTTACCGAGTAATAGTCGACCAACTTAAAATGTACTTCATCATCATTAATTTAAGAGTTATCCTCTTGTCGGTGGAGTATTGGCCATTTCTCTCTGTCGTACGCCAGCTCTTTGATTTGCTGATACGACACGACACCAGCTTTTTCCTTTATTTGGTCTATATAACTGCGTCGTGGTCTTCCCCTGCCTCTCCTTCCTTCTATCTTTCCTTCCATTATGGTTTTAAAGAAGTTGTCGTTCCCTATCAAATGACCAATCATTTTCCCCCTTCTAGTGCTGATGGTGTGCAAGATCGATCTCTTAGTACTGACAGGCAAAGTGTTCCAAATCAACGTCCTATTTGGGAATAGGCGTAGATACCTATATAGTCTATTCAACCTTACGTGTACTTAGAAAGGCCAATTAGTACCTTATCTTTGGCAGCAACCAACAGTTGACTAGGCTTAGTCCTTCAGTGAGTGTTAAAATGATGGGTGAACCTATTGAACGGGTCAGTGAGGCACGTAACCTTGGCCTTTTAATGGATGATCAGCTACGATATGAGAAACACATTCTAAATTCAGTGAGAGGCTGTTTTTACAAATGAAACATTGCGAATCCAAATAGTAGAATCACTCATAATGTCGAAATTAAACTGTATATGGATACAGTATATGGTCCACGTCTACTCTCGAAAACCAAACAATTAGTCCAAAGAGTCCAAAACGCCTGTGCCCGTTTCTGTTTCAACATCCCGTTGAGAGCTCATGCCACTCCGTTTATGAATAAATGTAATATGTTGAAGATGCTACATAGGTGAAAGCTTCACCTGGCATGTCTTCTTTTCGGTGTAGTAAACTACCAGGCCCCAAAATATCTCTTCGAGAAATTGTTATTTCGCACGACTACACGTGGAGCACGACAGTGTGGGTTGCAACTGCTAACACATCGGCATGCTTCAGCTGCTTTTCGTGGAAGCTTTAGATATGCCGCAACCAAATGTTGGAATAATCTGCCTCCGCCGATCAGGGACCTTAAAAGTAGACAGTTTTAAGATTAATATTAAGAAACACTTGTTTGAACATCAAAAAAGCCAAGGAAATTTGAAACACGATACCAGCTGTTTCTAGCTAAGTATGCCTATGTACCTGCTGTGTATGTTCCTGAGGCATCCTGCTGCGCGTTGGTCTGGGGGGCTTCATTTGTTCCTCTATAGTAGACTGACACCTCTTTCTTCTTTCTTTTTTTAACGCACGTACATCGTCTTTGTGACTCCTTTCCATATATTGGTATAACACACACTTCGCAATTCGCACTTCGCAATAAGTTTTAAGTGTTAAATGTGTAGTTTTCTTTTCTGTTTTTTTCTTTTGACCGTGACCTAATTTCTCATTTCGTGTAAAGTCATATATATTATGTCATGTGTCACTGTCACTTAGCTTAAGATAATCATAGATAGTGTAATTTATTTTATTTTATTTTTTATGTTCGAGCGACCCTGATTCGCGTGTTTTTTAAGCCGTGAGGCGTTTTTCTTGGTTGTATGTTATTTAGGTATGTTTTGTTTTTTGTTTGTGTAATTTTGTAGTTTACATTTGGTTCCTTTTATTTATCTTCTGTATTTCTGGTGATTTTACATTATGTATGTGTACGTTTCGTCACTGTGCCGTGGTATCACCAAATGGTCGCAACGGAAGACCAGCGCTGGCTCCACCAGCATTACGCTGAGTTGCGACCATTTCGTGGCAAATTACGCAACTGTATGTTATTGTTTGTAAATTGCCTTGTGTTTGTCACGAATAAATGTATCTTTCTTTCTTTCAATTTACTTAGTAATTCGGCCGACGCAACCATTTATTTGGAGCGGACGTGTCGATGTAACTAAGAAAGACAAGCAACTACGGAACCCTACACTGCGCGTGGCCCGACACGCACTTGACCGTTGTTTTAGATTCTTCATTAACTCCTTTACACGTAATTTATGTACATGCTGTATAAATAACATTTTACTTACATTTCCTCTGACTAAATACGTAAATGCATAACATTCGTTTTCAAAGTAAACAAACGGAAAGCCACCCATTGAAACAACTTCATTGAATATACCTACCCGTTTAAACTGCACAAATAACCTCAAGATGCATTTACATTCGTAGCAGATGCCCGTAGGGAATGCTACGCTTTGTCTCGTAGACTATCTACGAGTGCTACGAGTGATAGTCGAATGCGCAGTGAGTGGTTTATTTTATGAATAATAAATTGCACAAGTTTCGAATTTAAAATTTCGTGAGACATGTTGAAATAATGCTAATAATTACACTGTTCAACTTACTTATTAAATGTCACCACGGGCGACATGTTTCGAACTCTTCGGGAGTTTTTCTTCAAGATGTGTATTTAATCACATGATCGTCTTGGCACACGTTAATCTGTTAATATGGCCAATCGATATGGCAGGCAAAGTGTTCCAAATCAACGTCCTATTTGGGAACAGGCGTAGATACCTATATAGTCTATTCAACCTTACGTGTCTTATCACGTAAACAACACTTCTCGAGGACATTATTACACTTTTCTCCGGGATTACACAATAATCATCACTTAAATGCTGTTGTACATATAGTATTGAAATCAACCAAAGTGACCACTGAAAAATAAAATTTATAATAAGAAACTTTTTATAATCGAAGTAACGACCGAATGACCTTAAAATTGACATTGACAGTTGTCTAGATTGTCTATGAATCACACTTCATGTACATTTTACCGTCATTTGCACTAGTCATTGTCTATCATCATATTTGATGTCATGTTTGTGTAAATGATAGGACACGTAAGAATGATTATACTGCCGTCCTAAGCAAAAAGGACGCATCTGACCATGAGACTCGTAGTCAGATGCTTTTTGCTTAGGACGGCAGTATACTTTACCTATATTTACGTATAAGAAGCAAATAACGAATAAAAATGCATCCTTTTCAATTCGAACACCGTATCCACCTAAATACTTATACGTAACACTTTATAAACCCACCCTAAACGAGCCCTTTCGTCATTACACACTGCACGACATAAATCCGCCATCGCGCTCAAAGCCCGCGATAACACCCCTCCCCCCGCATAATAGCGTAGTTAGGGGGGTCGAGATGGATTTTTTCGTCCTCGAATTTACCCGTCTAGAGGGTGTTGTTTGAAAACAGCGGCTCTCCGAGCCGAATAGCCCTAAAGAAAGCGGTTTTTTGAGTTAGTTGAGTTGTTCTTATAAGAGTAGCATGGGTAAGATTAGACGATGAATGCTGGGATACCGCTGACTGAGATTGGGGGCTAGGTTCTTAAGGCTTCTTAGAATTGACGAGTTTTGATTAGACATGGTTTGAAAGTAAATATCTACGTTTACTCTGTCAATAAAGACTGCATGTGTTTTTTTGTTGGTATTTCGCAAACGAGGCCGAGGGGGTGTTATAAGTTTAACATTTGTATTTATGCATGAGTGTGCTCAATGGCTGTGGCATAAGCTCTGAAATGGAACCGATGTGAGAGTTTTAATAGTAGTATAAATAGTATCTTACTAAAACCTAAACGCTAGTTTAACAAAGATGTTCCGCCAAACTGAGGACAGTTTGTTAGCGGAGCATTTGCTCGTTACTTTTGTTCTACTGTAGTATGTATTTGGGGTACTTGTTGTTTGTCTGAACCGCTGGCGGAGACAATAATGGTGCCATTCTCTTAGGAAACTTGTTACAACTTGGATTTCTAACATACTTAGAAAATAACACATAAAAATGGGGTAAAAATCATGTCAATTCAAATCTACATTGGTTAGATTTACAGTCATAAAAATTGAAAAGTGATTTAGGAGACTTTGACGACCCATTTATTATACTTTGAAATCAACACCATATACATTTCTTCTTCATTGGTATGCTGTTTTTTTTTTCTCCTTGACTATCGTTTTTTTTTCCATTGACTGAAGTCAGATCGTGTTTTAATTTATTAGGTGTCCTGTTATGTTCGTTGTTAGGGTTCAGTACCTCAAAAGGACAAAACGGAACCCTTATAGGATCACTTTGTTGTCTGTCCGTCCGTCCGTCAAGACCCTTTTTCTCAGGAACGCGTGCAGGTATCACGCTAAAATTTATACCAAATACTCAGGTCTATTGTCCTTTGGAGCTGTGAAAAAATCAAACTTCTAAGCCGCACCTAAACGCAATCAAAAGATACAGCCGTTTATGCCGCAAATTTCCGCAAATGTTCAAAACTTGCAAGGGAATCAAAACCTACAGGGTACTTCCCGTGAACTCAGAATCTTGAAATTTGGTACGAAGCAACGTCTTATAGCACAGGTAAAGGAAAAATTGCGAAAAACTTAAATTTTTAGTTACATCATATAATAAAAACTGAGAGAGAACCCTCGGTGCGCGAGTCCGATTGGCGTGAGAATGTAATTTCATTCCATTTTTATTATTTAGAATGAATATAAGGCGTGCTCCATATCTAGCTTGTAGTCTTGCTTTGTACCATATGGCACTGGTCCCACCGCCGGCTAGTAAGCTAGAAAAGTTGGGCGAGTATCGGTTCATTGCGCGCTGACCAGGCACAGTGTGATCAATCGATCTTTACAGATCCGCAATGTAATGCTACTCGCCCAACTTTTCTAGCTAACTAGCCGGCGGTGGGACCAGTGCCTTAATGTGCAATACGCACCTCCTCTCATCTATTAAGAAACGCGTGAAGCTGCGTGTTCATTTAACACCTAGTGGTCAAGCGCAAGGTGTTCAATACATGAAACAAACGTTTAACCTAATTTCCCCCCCCCCCACCTAGGGTGGAATTTCGTAAAATCTCTTCTTTTTGGGAGGTTACGTTATATTAAATATATGGAGAGGGCTACGTTGGGAGTTTCTCTGCGCGATCGCATCAGAAATGAGGCTATCCGCAGCAGAACCAAGGTAACCGATATAGCCCTCCGAATCGCTAAACTTAAGTGGCAGTGGGCGGGGCACATTGCACGTAGAACCGATGGCCGTTGGGGCGGAAAGGTTCTCGAGTGGCGACCACGTACCGGAAGGCGCAAGGTGGACTGATGACCTGGTAAATGAGGTCGCAGGAGTCCGCTGGATGCGGGTGGCGCAGGACCGGTCATTGTGGCACTCTTTGGGGGAGGCCTATGTCCAGCAGTGGACGTCTTTCGGCTGATATGATGATGATGATGATGATGATGATTTTATATTAATAGCCTACTGTGAAAAGAACAAGTTTCTAGGTTCAGTAGTTATGGCTCTGCGTTGTCTTTTATATATGTACTCGTACTTATTTTAATAAGAAAGAAAGAAAGAAAGAAAACATTTATTCGTGGACAAAACAATGAGTATAAAAACAAAACACAGTACGTAAAAGTAGCAGGGTCCACGAAAAGGCTAACCTAGAAGGCCAGCGCTGGTCTTCCGTCGGAACCTTTACATGAGTTACCTCCTGGAAGGCAACACAAAAAAAATACCTACGCTAAACATATTTTAAGGAATACATGCAATACGGCAGATTGCAGCGAGTGAACGCGTCGCCAAACTGTGTGTCAGTGTCACTGTCACTGTCAACTTGACAGACCGAACGCAACTTTTATTTCGGATAGTGAATATACGTAAATACAATATTACATATTCGCACTGAAGTAATCTTGCATCCCTCCTCAGCTCACACCCCTCCTTTTCTTTTTCGGGGATATCTGATCGATGATGTTTATTTCCGGGTCTATTACTTTGATAAGCTGGGAGCAATTTTGGGTCTTTGCTTAAATAACGACATTCAGCTTTCAACCTAAAATCTGTAGCCCGATTCACGAAGCTAAAACTTACAATGTAATTAGTCTTAAATGGAAACACTGAGCTTGACCAATACTTGACCATAGTTGCTAGTTTATACTTGTAAATTTGTAACTTGTAGCCTAAACATCGGGCCACAGCTTTAATTTAAAAACATTCAGTCGTTACATTATTTTTACTAAACGGGACTTAATCGCGTATAATTAACTTATCTATTTACCTCACTGAGGTCTTTCGACGTTTCGAATGTGTCGCAACATCCATGTTCACGGGGCAACTGGCTTGAGCGGTTATCAACATGTTCTTGCTTCTAGTGGATACCCGCTCAAGCCAGTTGTTCCGTGAACATGCATCATGCGACACATCCGAAACGTCGGTTCGGTCGTTGGTTCGAAGCGATAACTGTTATCGCTAAAGCAAATCAGGAGTTAACATCTCTTTATGAATCCTCCATATGCACAGTCACGAATAGTTGATTTTTCTCTCTTAGTTTGCTCTGCAATTCAAAACGAAGCAATTTGAAATTCCCCCCACAGTTCGTCTAAACGAGGAGTTGTAGAAATTACACATTTTTTGCGATGGTGGCAAATTAGCATAACGTCTGTCTGGATAAAATGTATCAACACCAATGTTGAACTTGCAGAAATAAATCACTTTTACTAACTAAAAAGCTTAAGGAGGAAAAGAGTGTTACATTATAGATTTAGATTTATTTATTTCGAGACAAAAAAATACAGTAATAATAATAATAATGTTCTTTATTGCACCAAAACAAACAAATGCGGACCAACATAAGATATAAGCAGGTATAACAGGTAGCAACAGATGTCTTATCGCTAAAGAGCGATCTCTTCCAGACAACCATTGTAGATTATAAGCTTTGTGAGTTTGTGTGCAATCTCCGAAACTACGCATCTGATTTAGAAATTCATAAGATGAAAGAGATTTTTGAGGGAGGGCATAGGCTATATTATTCTATCCGGCGTATTACCTAAATAATTTGTTTTTATATGTATTGTATGTATGTTAGTCTTTAAGGTATTTGTTTCTATGGGCCTTAGATGTCTGAAATAAACTTTAGACACTACCCTCAATATACATATTGGAGGCTGCCCTTTTTGTCAGACAACATACAGAACTATTCCCACCGAAAATCGATACTTATAAAACTAGAAGTCAGTCTAGAAATTAGTTGTTACTACCTAGATCTATGTATAAGAATGGACCACAGTATAAATGTATTCAAATTTTTTATAAAGTCCCTAATGCTATCAAATACGAACTAAATGATAAATCCTTTAACTCTAAACTGTAAAGCATATTACTAGAAAATTGTTATTACACAGTCAACTCATTTCTTGAAGATGATACGTTAGATAAATATGACACCGAATTGGTATAGGATCTTTATCTTGTAACTTGACATATCGCTGCAACCGCTTTATTATGCAATATTAATTAACATTAAATAAATATTTACTATAATAATTAGACAAATTAGCCCAATCAGCCACTATTATTGTAACGGTGTTTTGTTGACGTTGCTATCTTAGAGTTCCTAAATTAATTCATAAAGGTTATTAAACTACCTACTGATACGTCAATTTATTATATTATCTTACAATTAGACTTGCATTAATAAAATAGAACCGTATTATTGTGTGCCCTTGCAGGGTGTCATGAACCGGCCAATGGTTGTAACACCTTATTATATACATGACAATGCAATATTGAATAGATGAAATGAATGACATGAAATGAAATGAACATACCTAGGTTAACATAAAAAACTATGATGGCAATGAACATTGTTTACTTAAGGAAATGTTAGTATTTGATATTTTTATTCTATAGGTTAAGTTAACTATAAGTTTTGCTTTGCCCTAACAGGGTCCATGCTGTATTCTATAATACCTTGTAAAATCTTGTAATACCATGGTTTGCAAATAATAAATAAATGGTTTATTATTTATTATTATTATTCTCTTTATTCATCTTTTATCTTAAGCTAGGTTTTTACAATAACTATATAAAAAGTAAAATATAAAACTATACATACAAAACATAAAATCATTATAAAAACCTAACCTAGGGTACCGCCGGCAGCGAGGCGGGGCCTAAGCTGCCGGTGGTCAGGGCGCCAGAGACAGGAATCTCCTGACTATCCGCGCAGTATCCAGGAGTACCGCCTTCTGTATCTGACCCTTGATCCAGCCATCTAGCGAGAGTCTCTTGAGGTGATGGTCGAGACTCTTCGCTATTAAACCGTTCGCTGAAACGACTATCGGGACGATGATCGTCGAATCAACATCCCACATGGCGGTTACCTCGTGAGCCAGGTCTAGGTACTTGCTGGCTTTGTCCTTCTCGGCCTTCACGAGGTTCTCGTCATGGGGGATGGTGATGTCGACGAGCACTGCCTGGCGTTTCCATCGATCTGTCAGCACGATATCAGGCCTATTGGCAAGAATAGTCCTGTCCGTGATGACAGTTCGATCCCAATAGAGCGTGGCACGACCATTTTCGAGAACTGGCGCAGGTGTGTACTTATAGTAAGGCACTTCGGAGGCCACAAGACCGTATAGCAGAGCAAGTTGCTGGTGAATAATTCTGGCTACAAGGTTATGTCTGTGCAAGTACTCGCCGTTAGCAAGATGACCACAACCGGAGATAATATGCCTGAGTGACTCCCCGGGACGGTGGCATGCCCGACAAATGTCGACCGTACCGTCCTTCAGGATATACCTCCGGTAATTGTTCGTCATGATAACTTCGTCCGCAATTGCACAGACAAAACCTTCGGTTTCCCCGAAGAGATCCCCGAAGCGTAGCCAGTTCACCGACGCGAGCAGATCTACATCGGGTCCTGTGAGGGCCTTGTAGAACCGCCCGTGTAGCTCCTTGCTCCTCCACACCGCCCTGCGGTCCTCGACGCTCATTACTTTAAGTCTGCGCCAGTTCTCGTTTGCCAAGGAGAGCGGGGTGAAGTTTCCGTCTACTGCCACTACGTCGCGATGCATCCCACACTCGTTGTTTAGGAAATAATCCTATTATTATTATCATTATTACAAATAACGCAGGCAGAGTTGCGCGGGCAGCTTGTATATATATCTAGGTGCTTGCAACTGTAGAGTCGTCGAGTCGATACTTTTTGCACAAGCAACTGCAAATGTAGATGTGCAATTAAGACGAAAAGTAAATTATTTATCTATTCTGAAATTTTGTTGTATGAAAATTCAAATACAACTTTCTCCGACCTTATATAAAACACCACTATATAAAACACCACTATATAAAACACCACTATATAAAACACCACTATCACTTTGGCTCGAGTCTCTTAGCCAACTCCGTCCTTCGAATTAATTTAAAATCGCTGGTAGTTTACTATTCTGGCTACTTAAGCCACTGTGGTGCCTAGTATTTGTCTGCAACTGATTTCCCTTGCTAATCTCAAGGAAGCTTCAATTTGCACTCTAGATGCGGTCGGTGCGTCCACAAAGGACATCCTAGAATTGAACACGATCATTCTGAGACGTTGACTTTCAAAGTGGCCGTTATAAAGTTGGGATTATGATTAATAGTTGGTTAAGAAGGGTCGAGGTTGTCTTTCGATAATTGGATTGAATTGTTGGCTTTTCTGAAGCGTCTATTCTAATGTATCTTCCGTATTATTACGGATCGGAAATTTTGATAGATATTTACCTACGCTTACCAGAATTACTATTACGGAGTTTACTAGTAAAATTATATTACTTTTATGACCATCTCCTTATCATACCCACAAACAATTCCAATAACAAGCCCTTCTTTAGACAAAAGTCGTTGTTTGTTTATCTTGGATATAGCTTTGAGTCAATTTCTCATCAAACATCGTATTCAAATGAATTACAAGTAAACGAAGTAACATGCGTGGAAAGAAAGTAAAAAGTTTTAAATGTCGTCTTATAAAGACGCAAATTAGTATGCTTTCAACAAATACACACGCTGATCGCGTGATGCACGTTGTTTAGGTAAAGTTTATTTTACTTTTACACACTTTCGGCATACATTCGCACGGCAAATAAACAAATATTAAACAAGTTTCTGTCAAAATTTCATTTTTGGTACAAGCATTTATTGCCGACTGTACTTTTCTGTATACCACCATCAACTACTCATTGAGACGATTCTAACGAGCCCAAACTCAATGGGGTTACGTCGGTTAAGTACTGAATTCCCATGGCCACCTTCCGTCTCCATCATCAGATCAGCTCGATGGTACCATAATATTGAATTGTCATCCAAACTGTACTTATACCCAAAATTTCAGCTCAATCGGTCACCGGGAAGTGGGTCAAAATTAACCTACAAGATTTGATTACAGACAGACAGACAACGGGACAGGTGAAACTAAATAAAAGTTTGTAAAAATGACAACTGCCGACTGTGTTTATGCTCGTAAGTATTTCAATCATTTATAATATTTTAAGTTGCACAAAATATTGATCATATGAATATTTACTTTCTCTTGTTGGTGTTCATATAAGTGTCACTTGAAGAGACATTGCCAAGTAGTACACAAGAAAATTTCGTCACACGTAACAGACATTTCCATGTTCACTTTAATATAGGATTCATTCGATTCTCAATATTGCAGAACGTGTTCCTCAATGCTGCTAGGCCTGTATCAAGGAACGAACGGGTTGGTTATAGTGGCGGGTCATATAACAATTTTATTGATGCAGCTTTATTTTTTTACTGAAATTAATAAATTTAAAGATTTAGGGTGCTCCGATTTCTTTGCTCCCTCTTATGCAACCAAATTGTACAAAATGTGCAATTTTTTTTCTGCCATCCTGGGGGTGAAGTAAATTTTCGGAGGAGATAATATAACAGTAGTCTTTTCGTATTCACATATTCCGCAGTTTAATAAAAACGAAGCTATTAAATAATTAATGTTAATGATTTTATTAGTATCGAATTAAGTCATGTGGCAGTCATTATCAAAGCCTAAATTGGCAATGTCCTTTATAATATAAGTAATGTTTTAAACAACCATGAAAAACAATTATCTGTTTTTTTCTTATATTTTTTCCTCTTAACATTCCTAATTCACCGTAAAAATCAAAGTTGAATTGAAAAAAAGATGAGATATCATATTAAGGTGACAATTGAATGGTTATATAGTACTTATGCATTTGTATTGATCTGTTTATATAGAAATCCAAAAATGCAATTAAGTAAGCAACCTATAGTTAAAACCGTTAGTAATCGTAAGTTATGTTCATTGAAAATCCGATTTTGTGAAAAGTTTGACAGTTCTCTATGGGATGACAGCCGATGAAGCCATATTTAACAGTTACCGTCAGTAAAGAGAGCTCCGTGCATCTCGCCCTAAATAAATAAACAATTTTTTAAAATATAAATGAGTAAACCCAAACGAAATCAAGTTAATCCCGTAAAAGTATAGCCGAGTTTCATTAAATCATTTATTTACTGTCAGTTACTTTGAGGGATCAATTGGAAATAAATCAAGTTATTGGGCTTTTTCCTTTCTCGGACAAAAGTCAGTGATGTATTTTTTAACCTGATTCTTTCATAACCTTGTCTTTTAAGATTGACGGGGAATATTCGCCGACGTCCTTTGATAGTGTAAGTTAATTAACTCTGAATGAATAGTGCCCTTTATTTTTTGAGCAAGTCTCTAGTTATAAGAAGAAATGAGAATTTATTTTTATCTACTTTTGCGTGACTCGAGCTATGCTTATCTTTAATAATAGCTGTAGATTGTTAATTAGAAATACCGTTAACTAGCCTGAAATGTAAATATTTGTACATTTATTAGCTTAAGAAAAAACAACTGTGGAAAATTGGACTGCAATCTGTATGGACGGCGGTATAGCTCAAAATTAAATTGCAACACGACCATACACGTCCCTGATGAATGAATCTAGATAAAGTAACGTGGTGGTCCCCGGCGTCGCACTAGCGTATGACATGAGCACTTTGTCAAAGGGTTAAATTCTAACTAAGAGGATTTTTCTTCACTACACAACATAATATATCCTACCGTAATCACTTCATGTCCCAAGTGTAGGTATCGTTTGTTCAGTTCAAAGCTTTTGGTTTCGTTTTAATACTTGTCGCGCTTAACCAATTAGGTTAGGTTTGTTTTATAATAATCCTGAAAATGTCATAGCTCCACAGAAAAACGAATTTTAGGAAAAATTAAAATTCGGCTAAAAGAAACAGTAGGAAACAATTTTTAGTGATTCAGATAGGTAACTATACATATAATATTAATATATATATATTGATTTATTTATCACTAGCTTCTGCCCGCGTGGAACTCGTTTATAAATATCGTTGCACCATACAAACAATCCCCATTTCACCCCATCAGGGGATGATTTCCGGGATAAAAACTATCCTATGCCCTTCCTCGGGATTCAAACTATCTCCATACCAAATTTCATCTCAATCGGTTCAGCGGTTTGTGCGTGAAGAGGTAACAGACAGACAGACAGACAGGCAGACACACTTTCGCATTTATAATATTAGTATAGTTTATTACTACCAACATTTAATAAGCGGAACTCTATGAAACGCCCCCTTCACGCCATAATCCCGTGAACTGCTTCGAAGTTAATATCAAATGATTTACAATCCAAACATGTGGCAAACATTTGTAGCAAACATTTTGCTTAAATTTACGACGTTAAGTTTGTGTCCCCGAGCGAACCCGAGTAATTATTCCAATAAACATACCATTAAATCAAATGCCAGCGCGATCGTAATGTGTTATTTATAATTGTACAGTCAGAAACAAAAGTAGCCAGAAGCTAACAACTGCACAAGCTCGAATATTAAGGCAATTGAAATTGAAGGTATAGATTTTGGTGATAATAGGGAAGATGCAATATTTTAATTTTTGCTTTCACTACATTTGTAGTAACTACTAGCAGGCAAACCCGCGGGATAAATTATTTCCATCCATGAAGCCCACTCTACACGCATTTGAAATCATTTTTTTAAATATACTTATAAACTTACAAAGCTACAATCTAGTAGACTTTTCCGCTTTATAATATTTTCGTAACTTACTCCAAATTTTACTCTAGTCAGCATCATAAATATGTACACACTGCTCAACGTTATCTTCAAGCTATAACGTCTAAGAACCACCTGGAATGTATACATGTTTATGAAGCTGACTATACAAAGTTCATCAGCGTGTGGCAGGTCTCTTCATCCCATCATGTGGTAGTTTCTACGGACTACGGCGTAGCACTACATGAGTAGTGTGGAGGTTCACGAGTTATAATTATGCTTTAATACTAACTTGATCCTCGATACAAAGTTATTATTACTAGTAGCTCTGTGAGGTACTAGTAATAATAACTTGAGAGAATGTATTATTTTTTTCGAAAAAGTGAATGGTAAAAAAAATCTATAACATTACTGAATCTGCTCACAAAATTTCACAAGAATTGGTTGAAAAATGCGACCTGTAGAGGAGAACAGCCGGCCAGACTCACGAAAGAATTTTTCCCAAGCTGAAAATGAAAACTCGTTCAACAAAAGGTAGGTTTTTTGTTAAAATCTAAATACTCGTACATTTACTTTATTTACTTTAATTCAAATAGGTTATAGAGTTGATAGTTGTTATGGACATAAAGCCAATAAATTACATATACCACATACCTACAGAACTCCTAGACGCGTAGTGCCTTTCAATAAAAAAAAATCGGCTTATATAGAGACGAGAACTAAAACTTATCACATGGAATATTAAATAAATCCAATCATCTCCCTTCCCGTGTCCGTCCACAAATTGCTTGATCTTATTGTATATCATATTTTATGTTTTTTTAATAAAAACGGTGCCTAGCCTTTGTGACCATAATGATCCCGCGAAGTCGTCGGAAGTACATTTTCATCGACAAGATTAAATTTCTCTACGATAATGAAAAATATTATATTAAAAGTTCCGCGAAATGACCTTGATGAGAGCAAATTGGCTTTCAAAGCTTTACTTGGAGCAAAAAGTAGGTTACGTATAAAACAACTGCCTAATTAATTTGTTTAATTAGCAATCATTGACTGAAATACTCCTCGATTAGGAAATATTATTAGGTAATAGAATAAGGCAATTGCTAATTGGTATGTGGAATTATGGCAGTCAATAGAGCTACATAGCCTCATTATGATACAATATTATTGTTTCGTAGGGTTTAGGGCGTATTGTTTATATACAAGCTTTTATTTAGTTTTACCTTAAATTTTGCAAGTTAAATTTGACCCACTTCCCGGTTTTTAAATTGAGCTCAATTTTTGGGTAAAGGTATAGTTTGAATGACAATTCAATATTATGGTACCATCGAGCTGATCTGATGATTAGTGATGGTGGAGACAGAAAATGGCCATGCGAATTCAGTACTTAATCGGCGTAACCCCGTTGAGTTTGGGCTCGTTAGAATCGTCTCAATGAGCAGTTGATGACGGTATACAGAAAAGTACGGTTGGCAATAAAAGCTTGTACCAAAAATTGGTACAGTTTTTGACAGAAACCTATTTTTGTTCATCACTTCCGATCTAGAAATATCAAGAGGCTAATTTACATTGCAAGTATCATACAGTTGTGTGAGCATTCGTAATAAAATACGCACGAGTAACATACATTATATTAGATAATATGCCAGTTACCAGTGCGTGGTAGAATAAATACAACTATCTAATGTAGGTCTATGTCACCGTTACATTGGGAATACCGTCAGTTTATAATCTTACTCGCGATATTATAAGCTCTCGAAAAATTATGAACTATCGTGATCGTTCATAATCTTTTCATTATTTTATAAACTATCAATGTCGAATCGTCAAATTGTGAACTAAGGTCAAATCGGCATGCTACGGAACGCATACACAAAGACTATGTAGGTTAGGTTAGTTAGGTAGCTAAACTTGCCCAAAGGGCAGACTGCCCAGGAATAGGGCACCGTCGACACTGTCAGATTACGAAAACAATGAAATAAAAGTTCCGGTAAAAAAAACAATCATGTTCTGACGTGTGTAAGCTGATGCGAGTCGAATAATTCGTTCAACCAATCAGCATGCGAATTTGATCTCAGTTCACAATTTGACGATTTGACATTGACAGATTATAAACTAACGAAAAATAATGCATTACGCCTGCAATACTCTGTTGCGGCCTGGCCGCAGCGGACAATAGTCAACTTGTCATTAGCTGTCAAATTTACTATTGACCGCCACCGCAGGCGCTCCAGTCTGTGAGAGGCCTCAAATTGTGAACGGTATTGAAAGTTCACAATCTGACGATTTGACATTGACAGATTATAAACTAACGAAAAATAATGCGTTACGCCTGCAACACACTGTTGCGGCCTGGCCGCGGCGGACAATAGTAAACTTGTCATTAGCTGTCAAATTTACTATTGACCGCCACCGCAGGCGCTCCAGTCTGTAAGAGGCCTCAAATTGTGAGCGGTATTGAAAGTTCACAATTCGACGATTTGACATCGACAGATTATAAAATAACGAAAAATAATGCGTTACGCCTGCAACACACTGTTGCGGCCTGGCCGCGGCGGACAATAGTAAACTTGTCATTAGCTGTCAAATTTACTATTGACCGCCACCGCAGGCGCTCCAGTCTGTGAGAGGCCTCAAATTGTGAACGGTATTGAAAGTTCACAATTAGACGATTTGACATTGACAGATTATAAACTAACGAAAAATAATGCGTTACGCCTGCAACACACTGTTGCGGCCTGGCCGCGGCGGACAATAGTAAACTTGTCATTAGCTGTCAAATTTACTATTGACCGCCACCGCAGGCGCTCCAGTCTGAGAGAGGCCTCAAATTGTGAACGGTATTGAAAGTTCACAATTTGACGATTTGACATTGACAGATTATAAACTAACGAAAAATAATGCGTTACGCCTGCAACACACTGTTGCGGCCTGGCCGCGGCGGACAATAGTAAACTTGTCATTAGCTGTCAAATTTACTATTGACCGCCACCGCAGGCGCTCCAGTCTGAGAGAGGCCTCAAATTGTGAACGGTATTGAAAGTTCACAATTTGACGATTTGACATTGACAGATTATAAACTAACGAAAAATAACGCGTTACGCCTGCAACACACTGTTGCGGCCTGGCCGCGGCGGACAATAGTAAACTTGTCATTAGCTGTCAAATTTACTATTGACCGCCACCGCAGGCCGCTCCAGTCTGTGAGAGGCCTCAAATTGTGAACGGTATTGAAAGTTCACAATTTGACGATTTGACATTGACAGATTATAAACTAACGAAAAATAATGCGTTACGCCTGCAACACACTGTTGCGGCCTGGCCGCGGCGGACAATAGTAAACTTGTCATTAGCTGTCAAATTTACTATTGACTGCCACCGCAGGCGCTCCAGTCTGAGAGAGGCCTCAAATTGTGAACGGTATTGAAAGTTCACAATTTGACGATTTGACATTGACAGATTATAAACTAACGAAAAATAACGCGTTACGCCTGCAACACACTGTTGCGGCCTGGCCGCGGCGGACAATAGTAAACTTGTCATTAGCTGTCAAATTTACTATTGACCGCCACCGCAGGCCGCTCCAGTCTGTGAGAGGCCTCAAATTGTGAACGGTATTGAAAGTTCACAATTTGACGATTTGACATTGACAGATTATAAACTAACGAAAAATAATGCGTTACGCCTGCAACACACTGTTGCGGCCTGGCCGCGGCGGACAAAAGTAAACTTGTCATTAGCTGTCAAATTTACTATTGACCGCCACCGCAGCCCGCTCCAGTCTGTGAGAGTCCTTAAATTGTGAACGGTATTGAAAGTTCACAATTTTTCGGCAGGTCATAATATCGCGAGTGAGATTATCTATTACTATCTATTACTCCTACACCGAAAATGACGATGCAACGGGGCCACGCCGTTTCGTCGCCTAAATAGTATTATTTGTTGTTTTTAGTTTCGTGACGCATTGGTTATTACTGTAATGTCACGTAAATGTATTTGCCAATAAATAAATAAATAAATAAAATAAATTATACACTGATGGTGTTCATAATCTGACGGTAACATGTACATTACAATAGCCTATTTCAGTCCACTCCTGGACGTAGGCCTCCCCCGAGGTACACCACAAAACCCGCTCCCCCGGTTTCCGCATCCAGTCACTACCAGCTACCCCAGCTATTTAACGTATGGTTGTATATAATTTCGTCATAAACTTTCTAGTATATATCCTATCTAAATTGTCAAGCAATAGGTACTCTTTAAGGACCAACCCGTATTACCGAAACAGCAAACACCTCGGGATATAAGACCCGACCCACATAAATTAAACGTACCTTCGATCGCTAATATATTACTAATAGCACACTCGAGTATATTTGACTAAACTTATCGCATTGAAATTGGTTTGGTATTTGTCAAATATTATAATTTCCACGCGTGAGGCCAGCGGCCAAAAAATATTAAGCTCTTTTCGATACAATAATAAATAAATACATTTTATTCATATACCTTATTGCTAATGTTAACATAATAGTAACATAATAATTGATAATGTATCCGTGGTGGTGTAATATGTTTAGTCGCACGGTAAAACCGATGACATACGGCACTAACATGACGCGGTGCGCTGCAATGAGCAAGACGATTGCCGCATTGGCCGAGGCGAAATTTTAATGCGATATTTTATATTTTACCGAGTATTATCCCTTTTTACCTACTGATATCGATATCGCCCAGTGTTTTGTAGTCAGTGTTGTACAGCGCGGAAGCGGGTGGTAAGTGCTAATTGTGCAGTACTTCATTCAAACTGGCCCGCTTACACGCGTCTTGCGCCATTGAATCAGAAAGCACTCATTGAAATCACAGTATATGGCTCACACAAACACGCGTCGATAGTGAACTCATCTGCAAGTCGGGGTAGTCGGGGGTACCTCCGCGTGCCGCCCGTGCGCCTCATAGAACTGGTTCTAAAAGGAGCGCAGTTATAGCAAGGTCTTAAACGTTGCTATTTGAAAGAAAGAAAGAAAGAAAACATTTATTCGTGGACAAAACAATTGAGATACCGCTTTAGCTAATATATGGACTGTGTTGAAATGTAGGCGAGCAGTGAAGAATATTGTACTGACGTAACACTGACAGCTGACAGATGCCGCACTAACTCCACACCGTCAAATGGGGAGGAGGCTTAATCTTATTGCGTCTGAACCCACACTAGCACGATTTGGTGCCGCGAAGCAAGCGCACAACAAATACCATGCCGTTTTAAATCCAAAAAGTACAGCTGAATAGACTTCCTATTGGGCTGGAACAAACCGCACAAATATCATATATCAGAATTCATGCGTATACAGTTGTATTGAGGTAATAATAGATTATTCAAATTTATTGATTTGATTACCACCCTGCAAATTTAGATAGGAGTGTATTAGGGTATATGGAGTGAGGTGCTTTGTTCGAAATCAGCGGTTATTATGGTTTGCTCGGTTATTGTGTGCCAGTGTGAGAACATTACTTTATGATTTTAAATTTAATATCAATATCAGTGTGTGGAATATTTAACAATAAGATTTTGTGCGGAATATTTAAGAAACGAGCTATCCCAATGTACGTAATACGGTTACGTTCGAACCCAGTGTAAGATAATCAATTGAATATCAAACCACTCTGTTTAAACAGTGCTCCACTAAACTATCCCCCGTTAGGAGTAGTAAGTTTCAATGTAAGTAAGTAACTTTACTATCTTTGGCTAGCTCTCACGTTCAGGACATACCTTCGTTTTATACGTAGCGAGAAGGTTGTTTTACCTTGTTATACGGGCTGAAGTTTACTCAATATTGTAGTACCTAATACTTGTAGTAGTAGTAGTACATACTTGAATATATTTTTAAATAAATAAAATAAAATGAAAATTAAATAAAATGCATTTATTTCGGACAACTTCGATCCATCGATTGTTAGTACTACAGGACTTAAATAACTATGTTAGGACTGACTGTTACAAGCTACTATGGACTGGGGGTTAGGTTTAAAGTCAGATACATTTTTTTACGATGCCATTACAAAAAAAAAGTAATAATCGGTTATTATATTACTCGTACGGTTCTTTCCGACTTTCAAATAAGGAAATAAAAAACAGTATTTTTTACTTACAGTTTCTTTTATTAATTCTTATCATTATTAAGTGCTCTGTGGGAGCTAGATAGCAACATAAATTCTGTGTCATACGCGGGCAAAGCCGCATGGGCAACTGGTATATTACCTAATATAATGTATGTTACGCGTGCGCATTTTAATACGAATTCTCACACAACTGTATAGTACATGCAATGTAAATTAGCGTCTTGAAATTTCGGGATCGGAAGTGATGAATAAAAATAGGTTTCTGTCATAAAAATATTTTTTGGTACAAGTTTTTATTGCCAACCGTACTTTTCTGTATACCGTCATCAACTATTGATTGAGACGATTGTATCGAGCCCAAACTCAACGGGGTTACGTCGGTTAAGTTCTGAGTTCCCATGGTCACTTACTGTCTCCATCATCAGATCAGCTCGATGGTATCATTATATTGAATTATCATTCAAACTATACCTTTACCCAAAAATTCTGCTCAATTTAAAACCGGGAAGTGGGTCAAAAACTTGCAAAATTTCATTACAGACACCGGGACAGTTGAAACTAAAAAAAGCTTGTAAATATACCCCTAGGAAACATGAATATTGTATCATATGAGGATGTCTAGTTCTATTGACTACCATAATTCCACAAACCACCTAGCAATTGCCTTATTCGATTACCCAACAATGTTGCCCAATCGAGCAGTATTCAGTCAATTATTGCTAATTAAACAAATTAATTATTCTGAACTGCGAGGGAATTTGGTTCAATCTACACACAATAACATTAAATGGTGGCCCGTGCGGGTCCGCCTACGTAGTACAGTAAACCCAGGCAGAGCCACGGGATAAAACATAGCTTAAGTTCATCCTGAAAATCCTTTCTATTTGATGAAACGTTATTGTTATTTCATTTCATTTCATTTATTTATTCAATAACAATATACATTGCATTTAAACACATCAAAAATTAATAAAGCTAGGTAAATTTATCACACTAAACTATAGATACAGTAAATAATTATCAAACATCTCAAGAGCACATAACGAAATGTATAATATACAGCGAACAAAATGTCAGATGTCAACCCAAAAAAAGAAAATGTTAAAAATAAATCATAATTATGTATCTACAACAAAAAAACGAATTATTATAATATTAGTATATTGTTACATCACAAAGTCAAACAAAATTAAGTACTTAAACAAGTCAAAATTATTCTTATGTCAGTGATTTATCTAAAACATACATTACAATATCAAATGTCAAAACGAAATAAAAATGAACATACAATGAGAATACAGTTTTAACACT
Source organism: Epinotia bilunana (assembly GCA_947049275.1). Classification (NCBI taxonomy): domain Eukaryota; kingdom Metazoa; phylum Arthropoda; class Insecta; order Lepidoptera; family Tortricidae; genus Epinotia; species Epinotia bilunana. The sequence continues at coordinate 39,454,283 of OX346253.1, read as the reverse complement.
AATATAAAGTCAGAAAACAAAATTCCAAAAATAAACATACTTAATCACGTTGCATTACTGATAATATTCCTCTATTGAATATAAACACTTTTTTAGTAGAAATGCTTTAAGGCCCTTTTTGAATCGCATATAATTAATAGATCTCTTTTAGTTCTATTGGCAATTTGTTAAATAGCACAATTTCTTGATATCCATCTGAGTGCTTTTCTACTTGCAGCTTGGTTACCATTCTTTGTGGCAAGTATTTTCTTCTAGCCTAGGTTATGTCCCACTGTTGCGTAAAAGGCTCCCCTTGTTCCCCCACTCGTTTCGTTCCTGTGCTAGTTTTTGCTAGTCCGTTCAAAACGTGAAAGGGTTAAAATCGGATAATACGAGTACAAGGTTGTAAATTCACAGTTCACCGACATTACCTATTTTTTTATTCGCAGCTTTTATTAGACTTAGGTCCTATTCGACCAAACTAAAACTTGATTTGAGAGAAGACGTTATATCTGTATACTTAGATATCTGAGAATAAATCATATTTTTGAGTGGCCTAATTTAACGTTTAAAAAAATTGAGTTGGAAGCGGTGCTTAATGCTAATTGCTACCACCTATGCCAGCCCTCTGTGCAGGATAAATTCAAAACTAAATCCAATTCAATACATTATGTCTCTCTGCTTAAGCGTGATAATGTCCTGGGGCAAGATATAATTTAGCTACATAGTACCTAATTAAGATACACGAATGCTTCACGTGGTATGTGTTAAACGTCTGAATGTCTGTCTGTGGGATTCAGTGTACCCTGTGAACATGAGAGCTGTAAGGGTTAGTAGTCACTAAAGCTGTGCGTGCTACCACGGCAGCGGAGTGTCGTGCAAGGAACAAATCCACCAATAGCATTGCTAGTTTCGCTCGCGCATCTTTTCGTATGTCGCTTGACTTGTAGCGACCACAGTACACATTGCAACAAAAATAAAACTCATTAACCTCCCTCGCCGAAATCGGTTAAACTCAAACTTGCGCGCGGCGGTGTACGCGCAGCGAGCCGCCGGTTGTACATGCAACGGCCGGCGCCCGCGTCGACGCGGCGCGGCCAGTAGTCAGCTATCGATCGCGACACCGAAACTACGTCTCTCGTGCTTGCTAAAACTAGTGCCTACAGCTACGCTTTGCTTTCGCTATAAACTATATCTATCCTGTGACTCTTCTTCTGTTCTTGTGCTTGTGACTTCGTTCGCGTGTGCTTGCGTCTAGTGTTAAATAGAACCCTAATTAAATAGTGTTTTGTTAATTTGGACTAATCATTTTACTCACAGTTAGGGTACCTATATACTTACCCCCTTATTCATAAAACTTAATATGCCTCTGCTAAATAAAATGTCCTTTGTCCCTTTCTTACGAACACAAATGTCAGTGACAGATAAGGACAAACGAATTTTAACGGCATTTTAGTTAAAACAGGCTTGTAGGACGTTTATGAATACGGCCGTTAATCATTATGATGGTACTAATTTGACGCAAAAATTCAAGTTCGTTAATTCGTCGCTAGCCAGTATCTTCAACGACGCATCGTATAGAAGTTATGAGAGAAAACTCGAAAAAAGTCCCAAATCTTTGAGGTTTTGTAGCGGCCAAAAGTTGTCCCGAAATATCTCGTGCTACCAATTTTGATACTTACTAAGTTGCACCAATAAACACAAGATAAAAAAAATATGGACCACCTTTTGCAACGTACCCCCCCCCCCCCGCTTTGAACCTGTACTGACTGGTATATAATATATCGTATCATATGCTATGCTTGCCGCATAGCTTCTCACTTGAAGATCAGCGCAGAGATTTGAGTCGGCGTTATGCTAAGGTGGGAACTTTTCGTGGCATGCATTGTCTAGATCTTATTTTTTATTCCCTGCGATTTCCAATTTATTGTTTTTGGCATTTATTGTTTTAAGCGCGTTTGTGAAAAGCGTAAAAATATGTACCTACTAGCTGCCGCCCGCGACTTCGTCTGCATGGACCCGAGATAAAAACTATCCTATATTTTTCCAGGCTATAAACTATGTTCGTGCAAAATTTCACCCAAATCGGTTGAGCCGTTTAAGCGTGATTGAGTAACAAACATCCAAACATCTACTTGTAAACATCCAAACAGCTAAACATCCAAACTTTCGCATTTATAATATTAGTAGGATGTAGTAGATGGCAGTATATTATATATCTATGGAATAGTTAGTGGCTCTGTAGAACTCGTGAGCCTGTATTAAAAAAATAACATACAACCGGCCAAGTGTCAATCGGACTCGCGCACAAAGGGTTCCGTACCATTATCCGTTAAATGAAAGGTTAATTGCGGTTTACGATTTTGACGTACTTATTTTAAAAAAAACTACTTACTAGATCTTGTTCGAACCAATTTTCGGTGGAAGTTTGCATGGTAATGTACATCATATTTTTTTTTTAGTTTTATCATTCTCTTTTTTTAGAAGTTACAGGGGGGGTTACTGATGTGTATACGCGTGACGTCACCGAGGCGTCCGTTGTAAGCTGACCCGCGACCTTACTTCAGTAATAAACGAGCTCTCGTGTTAACCCACTTGTTTCATTGCGTCCGCATACATATCAGTGGCTAACGAGGTTGTATCATACCCGCGCACTAACTAGTAAAAAAAAAAAAAAAAATGTCCGCGTTCCTTGGAAGTGCTTCCAATTTTGACCCTAATACGCAGGAATGGCAAATATTTGCCGCTCGATTGAAGCAGTTTTTAAGGTTAAATATAATTGACAAGGAGGAAATGAAGAAAGCGGTATTGTTAACGCATCTATCGGATGACGCATATCGGCTACTTACAAACCTCGCGCACCCAAAGGATGTGGAAACAGTGAATTACGAGGAGCTGATCGTATTACTCAATGGTCATTTTACACCGAAAAGGTCAACCTTCACCGATAAGGCAAAATTTTACAACGCGGTGAAGGCAGAAGGCGAGAGGATCGAGGAGTGGGCGGCTCGACTTTGTGTCAGTTACGATCCAATCTTAGTTCCGGTTTTTTTAAAAATAAGTTGAAATTGAGCATGGAACTGGACTCTGGTTCCAGCACGAATGTGATCAGTCAGTCTTTGTATACAAGGTATTTCACAGAATTCCCGTTAGAACAATGTAATATTAAAATGTGTTTCTATAACGGGCATAAAATCACGTCCGAGGGTAGATTCGCGGCAGATGTTACTTATGGTAACGTAACAAAGCGATTATCGTTCTATGTTGTGAAGAACGGAGCAAATCCATTACTTGGGCGTGAGTTCATGGTCAAATTTCAAATAAACTTTACATCGGGCATTCATAACATTATCGTAAATGATTGTTTGGATTCCGATGTAAAAACCCTAGTAAATAAGTTTGAACCGCTATTTCACGATGAACTAGGTTGTTTTAACAAGTTTAAAGTAAATCTTCATTTGAAAGAAGGCGTTAAACCCAAGTTTTTTAAACCTAGAACGTTACCCTTTGCATTAAAATCACAAGTAGAAGACGAGTTAGCGCGGCTCACAAAGGAGGCATTTTAGTTCCCGTTAATTACTCCGATTACGCAACGCCGATAGTACCGGTTTTGAAACAAAACGGCAGCGTGCGGATATGCGGTGACTATTCAGTCACTTTGAATAATGATATTTACATTGATAAGTATCCTCTTCCACGGATTGATGATGTTTTTGCTAAATTAAGTGGAGGGTAGCATTATTCGAAGTTGGACTGCAGTCAGGCTTACAATCAATTTAGTCTGTCAGACGAAGCTCAAAAGCTTACCACAATCAATACTACGAAGGGCTTATTTATGTACTCTCGCCTTGTATTTGGTCTTGCTTGCGCGCCAGCGGTGTTCCAGAGAGCGATCGAAAACCTGCTAGCAGGAATAGAAGGTGTTGCGGTTTTCCTAGATGATGTCTGTGTCACAGGGGCTACTAAGTCGGAACATTTATCTCGTCTAAACTTAGTGTTTGATAGGTTTCAAGACGCTGGATTAAGACTTCAAAAAGCCAAGGGCTTACATAACGGCCCAAAAAGGTCGAGGCTATAATGAATGCGCCGCGTCCTAGTAATATAAAGGAGCTTAAAAGTTTCTTAGGCTTGGTAAATTACTATCGCAACTTTGTGGAGAACGCTTCAGGTATATTGTATCCACTGCACGAATTATTGCGTGCGGACGTGGAGTGGGAGTGGACGCCGCGATATGAGACTGCCTTCGAGCGCATGAAGCGCGAGCTGGCGTCCGAGCGCGTACTGGCGCACTTCGACCCCAGCGCTCGCCTCCTGCTCAGTGTTGATGCTGGGCCTGCTGGCCTTGGCGCGGTTTTATCGCAAATTTGCAAGGACGGAGTGGAGCGCCCGCTCGCTTATGGCTCACGCTCACTGACCACCAGTGAGCGAAACTATAGTCAGCTGCACAAGGAAGCGACAGCGATAGTGTTTGGAATCAAAAGATTTCACCAATATTTCTACGGCCGGGCGGAACTGTTTATTCTAAAAACTGACCACAAGCCGTTATTAGCGATATTTGGTAAAAAGAACGGTATACCTGTGATGACGGCTTCCCGGTTAGTGAGGTACGCTATATTTCTATCCGCGTATAACTATATTATCCAATACACGGCCGGCAAGGATAATGTAGTTGCCGATTATTTCTCGCGCGCGTGTTCGTCAGAGCTATCGGATAACGGTATAGTGAGGCCATCCTTAAAACAGTGCAATTTACTAACTGTTAATGCATTACAACTAGGTAATTTGCCCCCGTTGACCTACAAAGACATTCAGAAGGCGACGGCGGCAGATAAAACCTCAGCAACGGTAACAAAATATATTCAGCACGGTTGGCCGCGTTAGATTAATTGTGCCAAAATCGAGCCCTATTTCCGTTGTAGGAATGACTTAGAACTTGAAAAGGGCTGTATAATGAGAGGGCATCGGGTTGTGGCACCTCAGAGTTTGAGGAATAGCTTATTGCGTGAATTACATGAAACTCATCAAGGCATCGTAAAAACTAAGAGTAAGAGTATGAGTAATGCTCGATCACGTATGTGGTGGCCCGGTATAGACCGGGACATCGAACAGCTGATCGGCGCGTGCGACGTGTGCAGCGCACTACGCAACGCACCCGCGCACGCGCCGCCGTCCCGCTGGAGTCGCCCGCCGGGCCCGTGGCACCGTGTACACATTGATTACATGATGGTAGGTCAAAGAACTTATTTGATTGTGGTAGACGCTTTTAGCAAATGGGTTGAGTGCATAGGCATGACCAATGCACTCAACCCATTTGCTAAAAGCGTCTACCACATATGTGGTGAATGCTCGATCACGTATGTGGTGGCCCGGTATAGACCGGGACATCGAACAGCTGATCGGCGCGTGCGACGTGTGCAGCGCACTACGCAACGCACCCGCGCGCGCGGCCCGCTGGAGTCGCCCGCCGAGCCCGTGGCACCGTGTACACATTGATTACATGATGGTAGCTCAAAGAACTTATTTGATTGTGGTAGACGCTTTTAGCAAATGGGTTGAGTGCATAGGCATGACCAATGCACTCAACCCATTTGCTAAAAGCGTCTACCACATATGTGGTGAATGCTCGATCACGTATGTGGTGGCCCGGTATAGACCGGGACATCGAACAGCTGATCGGCGCGTGCGACGTGTGCAGCGCACTACGCAACGCACCCGCGCGCGCGGCCCGCTGGAGTCGCCCGCCGAGCCCGTGGCACCGTGTACACATTGATTACATGATGGTAGCTCAAAGAACTTATTTGATTGTGGTAGACGCTTTTAGCAAATGGGTTGAGTGCATAGGACATGACTGGTGGTTCTACTACGAAACATTTAATCACCGAGTTATCAGTGTTGTTTAGTAGATTTGGACTACCGAATACTATAGTATCAGATAACGATACCAAGATTGCATCTCAAGAGTTTCAATTATGTAACCTCACCTATATACCACCCGATAAGCAATGGTTTAGCCGAATGTGCAGTGCGGAATAGTAAAAAAATGGTATAATGTATTATAGAACAAGAGTCGCTAAGTATAAGTCGATTAAATAGTAAATTGCAGAGTTACTTGTTCGAATATCGTACAACAGTTCACTGTGCAACAGGAGTAATGCCGGCTAAATTGATGTTGGGGCGGGAGTTGCGATCGAGATTAGACCTCATAGTACCGCCGCGAAATAAAACTGCTGATGCCGCGCATTCCTCGCCGCCGACGCCGGCGCAGCCCGATAAACAATATACGCGTTCATTTTGCGACAATGAAGATGTTTGGGTTCAATGTTTCAGTAATCGGAAACCTTTTTGGGCTAAAGGTAAAATAATTCGCAAAATGGGTTGTAGAATGTACTTGGTCAACTTGGAGAACCAAAATGTTAATTGTAGACGCCATGTTGATCAGATATTGCGATATACGAACAGTAACAGTGATTTTAATAATTAACATTTACCCTTAACGCCTACACCACCTGTCATCACGTCAGATATTATTCCGGGTTCTGTCACCCCACCCTCAGCCTCACAAGACCATACAACAGATCTTAATGAGGAAAACGGGAATCAGACTATAATTAATAATCCAGATTCAGTCAACGAGGGTTCTAATGAGGAGAGGTGGGAGGACGCGGAAGCAGTAGAGGAGGACCTGGGGACTGAGCGACCGATGACAGTAACCGATTCGTCGATACCCGGACAGGAAGGCAACATGACTGCCTCGTCGAGCGACTCATCGCCCGATCCCCAACGTCGTCATCAATTGCGACCTAGGTCTAAGAAAATTAATTATAAGGTTTAGTTTAAGTGGTTATCTCTACTGTGGTAGTAATGTAAGTTTTATTTGGTCCTAGGTTTCCTTAATTATGATGGGAGGAGATGATGTGTATACGCGTGACGTCACCGAGGCGTCCGTCGTAAGCTGACCCGCGACACTAATTCAGTAATAAACGAGCTCTCGTAACACCCACTTGTTTCATTGCGTCCGCATATATATCAGTTACACATTTTACCACTTTGGAAGTGTCTCTCGCGCAAACTATTCAGTTTAGAAAAAAAAAATATTAAAAACCTCAATATCATTTTTGAAGACCTATCCATAGATACCCCGCACGTATGGGTTTGGTGAACATTTTTTTTTAGTTTCAGTTTTAAGTATGGGGAACCCCCAAAATTTATTGTTTTTTTTTCTATTTTTGTGTGAATATCTCAATGCGGTTCACAGAATACATCTACTTACCAAGTTTCAGCAGTATAGTTCTTATAGTTTCGGAAAAAAGTGGCTATGACATACGGACGGACAGACAGACATGACGAATCCATAAGGGTTCTGTTTTTTGCCAGTTGGCTACGGAACCCTAAAAAGGGACTTGCCAATTTTTTAAAATATTTTTAACAATTCTCACAAAATTTCACGAGATAAAGTTTAGAAATGCGACCTTTAGAGGAGAACAGCGGGATAGCGGACCATTGGGACATCTGGACATCCAAACCATTTTCGGCCCAAGCTGAAATATAGAACTTCGTTCGTTTCGCTCCCTCGTTCGATAGAGGATGTCTCAGATCGCAAGTGTTTGTAGTCAGAGCCGAAAGCAAGGGCAATAAACGTGCGGTGGGAGGTTTTCTTTATAGCCTGCGGTGTGTAGAAATTATTTGTCTAGTATTTACATGTATATGAGATTTCGCTTGGAGACCAAGCCAACTCGCGACAAATACGAATGTAATTTAAATGTAAAAACCTTTCGGAAATGTACCCTTATCTTATAGGCCTGTCACGTCCCTCGGATCACAGAACGAACAAGTTAATGCTCTTGCAAAATCCGATGCGTGTGGGAAACAGTCTATTATTGGAAACTCTTTATTGTGAAATGCAAAACTGACACATCGATTAACGAGTATTTTCCAGGCTTAAAATGGAAAAGCTATTTTATCGAGTGTTAATTTACGTTACACCGTTCAGTGTTCCGTACAAAATGGCGACCAGCGTAATGAAAATTTTGACAATATAGTATCAGTTAGCTGTCAGAGACGCGGCGTGGGTAGGCCCCCCACAAGGTGGACTGATGACCTGGTAAAGGTTGCTGGATGCGGGTGGCGCAGGACCGGTCACTTTGGCACTCTCTGGGGGAGGCCTATGTCCAGCAGTGGACGTCTTTCGGCTGATGTGATAATGATGATGATAGCTGTCAGCTGTCAATGTCACCTCCCAGTCTAGCCACGAATTCTTATTGCGCGGCTACATTTAAATGAGCAGTGATCGCAACTTTTGTAGCATTTTTGGTGCAGCGTAGTGTTGTTAACGGAATTGGTATAGACAATATCAATTAAAATTGTTAATTAAGGTTAATATTTACGTTATTAACGCTAATTAAGCATTAGGATTGAAATTATTTTTACCAATTCCGTTAACAACACTACGCTGCACCAAAAATGCTACAAAAGTTACGATCACTGTAAATAAGAGATTCCTTTCTGTGAGGTGACGCATTGTACGTATGAAACGTTAATCCAGGTAGATCTAAATGTCAATTTTTATTTATTATTTATACGGTAACATGACACTTGGACTCTCCTAACGCGCGTTGGACACGTTACGAACCCCATCTGGTCGATCACGCAGTATATATAAAACTATCACGGATAGCATTTGTGCTGTACCGTGGATATATAAGAAGGGTGGCATCCGTGACCGGCCGTTGAGAAATAAATAGTTTATCGTACGTACAGATACCTGAACGGCTATCACAAGACGGCGTGCGAGCTCTCTCGATTTTTCTCATACTATCCGTCTCTCTCTTATTAGAAAAATAAGAAAGAGAGGTATAGTGCGAGAAAAATCGAGAGAGCTCGCGCGCCGTCTTGTGATAGCCGCGCTGGCCGTTACAGTCTTCACAATGCCAAAGCGCATACAGGCGAAATGCAGTGATCAATGCGGTTCCATGTTCATTAGCCCGCTGCTGTTAAGATAAGGTGTACCGTGAGTTCTAGGGGGTATATTGAAACACTATCGAGCACATGCATTTAGACAGTATAGCGACAATAGAATAGACTCAGAATGTATAATTACTTCAAAAGAAAGAAGGCATATGCCTAATGCCTAATGGCGAAAATCCCATTCAAATAGGTACCTCAAGAAATTACGAAGCTACAACCGTTTTAATGTTGCTTGTTAGAGAGAGAAAACGCTCGAGCGTCATAGTAAATGACAATCGTTTCACATGAAGGTGCGTTTTACGGAAAAGGGACTGCGGCTCTTAAAACTTTGGACGCTTATAACTTTGTGATAATTTTACTACTTGCTCGGTTATTTTATTTACTGTCTACACCCCTATTGCTTAGGCTAACTAAGTAATCAGTAAAATCTCACTAATGTACACAATACCGCATATTAATCCCGCGACGGTAAATGCAGAAGTGGACTTAGTTAACCCTCCGCATACCAGGTGGAAAAATATGTCCGTACAATTTGTTCGGGCCTGGGGTTTGTTATACTTCACCTCGTCTGCGGAGGGTTAACCAATTTTCAATGTATTTGTCCGTGACGCGTGATCTAGATTTGCAATAATTCAGTTGACCATCGTCAAGAACAGCATAATAATTAATAGGTAGGTGTTTATTCCTAATTTATAAGCAAAAGTAATATAATATGTACACCTTCACGCCTTATTCCTTTGTAAGCTCTTTGATGTCGAATGTACCTATTTTTACTTATCGATTTGTTACCAAAAATAAATCATAATTGTTTTTACTCCCCAGTATTTTTTTCTAAATCATCGTCATTAGATATTTTCAGCGATACGGCACCAAAGACGAGAAAAATTATAAAGAGATGAAAGAAAAAATCGGGCAATATTGTACTGAACTTAATTTTCCGGTCCCTTAAAATGGTCAGGAAATCTTCTGGGAATCAAACTCGATAAGCAGAATATTGGATGTACTTTATAAAAATGAAGCCTTAAATATTATGTCCTTATTTGTCGAGGGATTATACGCCCTAAGTGCTAGACATAGTTGTTATTCTTCCATCTCTCTTCAATGAGCGCCGTCCAAAATAAATTTGTAAAAAGTGCTTAGAGCGTAATTTAGCTCCTGGAATGCGAGTGTTTCGAGAAAATTTTATGCATTACTTATTTTTTTGTTTTGTATGAGTGTTTCTTTCCTAAATCGTTTTTATTATCGTTTCGTTTTATTGAGTGCATTGGTGTCGGCGTATTGATATATTTGTAACTACTACTCAACCCAGATAAAACCTCACGTAAGCCAATCAAACAAACCATCTTTCTAAACTTCGATAATATTCTGTGGTCGATGTTGATAGTTAAAAATACAAGGAAGTATAAAAAAATGTGTAACGTTTATTACCCGTGTGGTTTCGGGTTAGAATTTCACCACCCCCTTTCTTCCCGTGGGTGTCGTAAAAGTCGACTAAGGGACCAGGGTTGAAGTGTGTTGTGGGCGATGGGCTAGAAAGAAAGTAAGAAAGAAAGAAAAGAAAGAAAAAACATTTATTCATGACAAGAAGTATGATTAAAATAAAAAACAAAAATAAAACAAAATCTAAAACATTGTGTGAAATCAATCCACTCGTGTCACGAAAAGGCAAGGCTAGCAACCTATCACGGCAATATCACATTTTGTCGATCTTTTATACCCACATTTATGCTAAAAGTGGCGCTGGAACATACGTTTCATGTACTCTGCCTATCCCTTTTGGGAATAAAGGCGTGAATGTATGTATGTATGTAACGTTTATTCATAAGTAGGTCAATATATTTGCGGAAGATTTATTCAATTCCATATATCGCATCATGCCTCCTTTCACTGTGATACGATTGGCTCAGCGTGCGAGAAAGCGATCGTGTCATCACCATCATCATCATACCGGCCGAATGACTCCACTACTGGACATACGCCTCCCCCAAAGAGTGCCACAATGACCGGCGCCACCCGCATCCAAAGCACTCCCGCGACCTATACCAGGCCCCTATTTCACCAACTTGACAATTGTCACCAATTCACCATACATTGCTTGTTCTAGAAGTTAAGGTGGTTGCTGGCTTACTTGTGGAACCAGCAATGTACGGGGAATTGTCGTTGTCAGGTGACAATTGTCAAGTTGGTGAAATAGGGGCCAGGTCATCCATCAGTCCACCTTGTGGGGGCTTACCCGCGCTGCGCCTTCCGGTACGTGGTCGCCACTCGAGAACGAGAGGCGATCGTGAGCATCACATTGATTACATTCGTGTGCCATATGTTGATCCAAATTGGCCTCTAGTCTACAACTCCATCGTGTGAGTTTCTGCGAGTTGGAATTTTTCCACACGTCTGGTTCAGCACGAAAAGTTGTGATTGCTTCCGTGTAAGTTTGGTGCCTGCAGAACTATGGTCGACCAACTATTTTTAAAATTGTCTATAACAGACATTTTGAGACTTTAGCTGTCTTAGGCGTTGTCAGACGTGAGTTTGAAAGGACGAACTTTAATTCAATATATTATCGTAGTTTTACTTTTTCTTCTATTTTAATAGGTAGTTAGTTTTATTTAAATTTAATGATTCTTTACACTATTGTATTTTGACTTGTTTTCCCTATTCAATATAGTGGCCAACTGGTTACGGGAACTTACCTCACATTCTGCTACCAGCACCTCCTTTAGTATCTTATTAAGCATTTCTTCTAAACCCCAAAACTGTCGGGAGACAATCTCTAAGGATTCGGTCTCCCGAGTAATAAATAACGTCATCCTGGCCCGGCCGGTTTTGGAAAAGTATTAGTAGCGCACAAACTATTCAACGTGCGTGTTTATGCGCAAATTTAAGAACTATTAGCAAAACTACATATAAAAAAGTAAAAACTATTCGATGGTTTTCGATTATATCTCGACGGGAACCCGTAACAATATGCTATACAGAGAGGATGGCGAAGAGTAAAATAGTACCAACGCATTAAACTATATTTAAATCATGAGGAAACATTACGGCACTCCGTTCAATAGATATAGATATATTTTTACCATGCTTTGCACTTATATTTTATATGAAAGTGATCGATAACCCACGTGCCGCATTTTTCACATTTTTTTAAATTTTTTATAACCTTTTTGTATTAACCACAATTTTCACTGAAACGATTGCCTGGCCGGACCGAAAGCCACATCATGCGGTTTCAACTTGAAAGGACATAGCCTATTTCATCGTGCTCTTGAAACTTTCAAGAGCACGATGAAATAGGCTATGTCCTTTTAGATTGCCAAACTGCCCCCAAAGGCTCTCTTAAGCCACTTCAGTGTTGCTACTTTTGTAACTTTTCCCATAAAATATATATTTATACTTATCAGCAGTATCCTTCCATGTCGCATGATATATTTTATCAAATGTGTCGTTTCTTTTAAACATTATTCAAATGTATAATGCTGCTGTTGATAATTTATAAACAGAATGCTATTTGAAAACAAAACTGTCCAATCGATTTTTTCTAGTGATACAAGAAAAGAAATGCAGAATTAAGGGATATAACATAAACTGTTCAATTGATTTCATTTGTTTTATGTTATGTAGTGGGGTTATAGCGAAGTTGGTTGTTAATTCTTAAATTTTAATTTTAATTGTATGCTCCGAGCCGGATTGGAACTTGGAACCGGCGACCACAGGAATTAATAGCCCGTCATCATTTTTTCATTTTTCTTTTAACTTAATTTATAATTTCGTTAGTAGCGTTACTGCTTAATACAAAATTAAATTAGGTTGTTGATTAACGTTTAATAAACCAGCCAATACAAATTATGTATTAAAACACAAAACATCGATTTAATTTCCCGTGTCTAACCCAAAATGCTGATACTGCTTCGTTCTAAAGTTTGGAAACAGTATTCATGAGACGTTTTCAATTTCCGCGACCGCAGTCCCATCGAACACTACCAAAAAGTCGTAATTGCACATACGTTATAAAGCAACAGAGTCACTTTGGTTCTAGATGATGGCGAACTGCTAGTATGACAACGCTGAAATTTCAGTTGGTCACACTCTGAAGACGTGTCGATCGAAGCACTATGATGCAGGAAATATTTTATCTGTAAACAGGAAAATTTCTATAAACTTTAATGACAGGCCTCTCAGGGCTGATAATCAATTATCGACACAAGGCATAAGGACCAGAGACTGATTCCCCGATAACGAATTATATTGAATATTTTATTACGTAGGTACTATTCCCGATCGAAACTCAAATCAAAGTTAACAATAAACCAACACATTTAGAACTGTAGCAATTTTTATGGCTTCAGAGGTCAGAAATGAACGGTTTATTTGATCCCTCTGTGCTTTCATCAGGTTCCCTTCCACGCAAGATGGCGCCTGACATTGATCGTGCATAAGTAATCGGCCGCAGACCGCCTTAGGCCTCTCAGGGTGACATACATTATATATGTGGCCACACATTTGTAAAGTCGAGTTCAAAGATATGTATACACTTTTGCACCTTATTCCATTGTAATAACTAAGGCGAAAAATGTATACATATCTTTGACGTCGACCGTACCACTGATAATAGAGCCTATTATTCTCCTGTCGGTTGGACTTGTTTAATTAGGCCATACGGAGGTTTAGGTTCTATTTCATTTGAATAAGCTACCGGTTAATTATGGAGACGGCCGATTTGGAAAGTAAATTGCATATCCAAATTAGATTGTTGTAAAGAAGGTCACTTTGGCTTCCATGCGACTGACGCAGTGAATGTATTCAACAGTGTGAATTCCAATATTCCCAACCGACTAACTACCCTAAGGAAAGCTTAGTCTTTATTATTTTAGGTTAGGATACCTTTGTCAATATAGAGGTAAATTTGATGCTCTGTTAGTTTGTATGTACGAGTAATGAGCTACTCATCCGATTAAACATGTTTTACCAGGCTGCTTAGAAAATATACCTTGAGAATCAGGCTAAAACCTATAATTTATGGCGGCACGGGCAGCTGGTGTACAATCCATATACCTATAATATCATATCACTGACATTGATCCTGCTTATGAAACATACAGAGGAAAGTCTAGGTTTTATTAACATACTTCACAACATCAAACACCCCGCATCAGACCAACCAGCGTAAGCCAAACCTCCGATTACTCGTTGGTATAACGAATCCGCGCCGAGATTATACTAGCGGTGAACAGTGAGACGAGGCGTTAGGAGTTGTAATAGCATAACCAACATTTACGAGGAGCGTTCTTATATCATCTCAAAGCGCTTACATTGTTTCCAACATAAACGTAAGAATTCGCTACGAACATTACAGTTTGAGGATTATATTATGGGAATATTCTGCGAATTTGGTATTAAAAGTGCCTTTTCCTTCGACATTGACCCTCGTGAACGTGAATAAGTTTGATCTTTGACACTTATCTGTTAAATGTTTTGCAAAGTTGAGTCGATGAAAAGGTTATTATTAACTACCTTCCGCTCGCGGCTTCTTCTGCGTGGAACTGGGATAAAAACTATCCTTTGTATTAATCCAGGCTATCGAATATCTTCGTGCAAAATTTCATCCAAATCGGTTGAACCGTTTAAGAGTGATTGAGTAACAAACATGTAAACATCCAAACTTTCGCATTTACATATAATATTAGTAGGATACTCGTAAATATTGCAAATTGCGACGTCCCTTTTTATCAACATATAAAGAAAAAAAAATGCAAAGTATCACAAAGCCACAACCCACAGAAAAAAGTACAACATAATGAACAGTCAAGTCATCAGATACCGTAGTCTACGGACGCTTTACACTCCATATAGGACCATAAGTGTGTAACACATGCCTTAGCTCCTGTCGACTAAGTTTATTGAATATAGGGTCTTAACTTAAGGCGATGCCTTGATTTAAGTCAAACACGCCCGCCCCACACACAGATAGAAACACACTGATGCCTTGCGCGCACGAGGAAAAGAGATGTAACACTCTTCGGGAATGGCTTTTTTGGACAAAATTCGATAAATACCTAACTTAGAGACCTTTTATTTAAATTTCATAAAGTGAGATTTTAGATGAGATAAAATACTATAGTATTAACTTGATTGTGTCATAAACTAATGCATCGTTTGAGTAGGCTGAGTAAAAAAAGGAAAATACAGACCCAACTTTGGGTTTTTTTTCTATCGAGGAAATTTTAGGCAATCATGTATCGATAAAATCAGACAAACAATCATATCAGTCAAGAATCATATATCTGAAAATCAGACCTTATTATTTCTTAATCTAGTCAGAACGGCGTTTCAAAGCACGCGATAATTTCCAATGCACAGCCTTGAGTAAATTGTTATTGTAAATAGGTTTTTATTTGTTGTCTTTGTATAATATGTATTAATGATAATAAATACCCAATTATTTTCTTTCAGTAAATCCTAAATATTAATCACAACTTATTACTGTTAATACTCCGGTACTACGTATATCCCTCGCGACTTTCGAATACATTTCCGGTTCAAAATCCGTCTCTACAAACAGGTACGTGACGAGTCCTTATAATCCTCAACATAAATATACCTATTTCATTTGTGAATAAGTAAATGAAAGCACACGAGTGGGATGGAGTGATGTCGAGAGGAAGGGTGGACCGAGCCGTGCAGTCAGACAATGTACTCTTCCCGTGTACCGACACGTCTGTTAATATGTACACGGTTTTGGATCTTATGTCTGGGGGATAGCGTTCGAAATTGGGTATTTATTGTTGAGTTCTGTACAGACACACGGCCTCATGTGAATTATAAAGGCATAAAGGCACCCTCGTTTATACACCGGTGAAAAAAGGTAGTACGGTAATATGTAGATACCTATACGTCAGCTTCGGTAGGAAACAGAAATTGTGTGAGTTTATAGTAACTGCTTTCATTTTTGGAAGAAAATTGATATTAGTTTTGCTACTTAACGAAATTAGGTAGATTTTTAATGCGATTTGTAAGGTCGCCTAATGATTAAGAAGCGAATTAATTTAACAAAATAAAAATAAAAACACTTACGTCCCATCTAGTCATAAATGGCAATTATCTAGGGAGAGATGTAAAATTTCGTACTCACTACGGGAGGTATTAAAAAAAGCCTTCAGGCGTCAAACATCTGCGTTCTAAGAGATTCTCTGTTTTATTTTACCTCCGTGGGTGCAAAGTGTGTGTGTGTGTGTGTGTGTGGGTGTAAGTGTGTGTTAATGTACTATATATTGTTGTGAGTGAACAATAAGTGAGTGTTCTTTCTGGTTTTACTTACATTTTACGAAGTATTTTTTTCTACTAATGTACCGTTATCTGCCTTTTATATAGGTACTAACTCAAATATCGTAACACCGATATTAAAGTCGTCGGAAACTCTATACTCTAATGGCTCAAAACTGCACTATTAGTAAACTGTAAGGCCTCTCACAGACTGGCGCGGTCTGGCCGCGGCGGTCAATAGTAAACTTGTCATTGTCCAATTTACTATTGACCGCCATCGCAGGCCACGCCAGTGTGATTCAGGCCTTATAATCAAATCAAATAATTTATTTCGAGTAACCTAAAACTCATAATTTTTTCTTTCCATTAAATACATACAAATACTAAAATTACAAAATTAATAACTCAATAGAATGTCAAATAAAATAAAATAAAATGTCACATAAATAAAATAGGTACCTACTCGTCCGGTTTATCTTGCTGGGACATGTCTGTCACAACAATGCCGGATGTATGGGCAATCTACTTTGTCGTCTATCATGGATATAATGGCGTTTTGGCTGGCACGCACTCTGCGCACGAGCGCAGCACTGCGCGCGCGCATGCTCGCGTGGAAGCACGCCACGCGCGCCTCTGCGAATATGCCCGACGCACTGCAGTAACGAGGCAGCCCCAACACCGCTCTAAATGCGTTCTTGAATTGGACGCGAAGGGGTTATTCTACACTACGGCGGTGGTAAACAAGCGTACTATTAGCCTGATGGTAAGTAGACACCTTAGCCTATGGATGTTCGCTGACCCAGAAGAATCTCAAGGGAGGGAGAAGGGGAAGGGGGGCTTTGGAGGGGAATGTTGGTTTTTTTTTTAATTTAAAAAATTAAAGCCGAATTGCTTTAATTATCAGTACTTATAAAAAAAAAGTTTTCACTTCTGCCGGCACTCCCGGAGTGCAACCCGGTCTTTTTATTTATTAATTTTTCGTAATATTAAAAAGCTAGTAATAAAAATTAAGAAAATTTGTTAAAACTTCTTAAATAACTTTAACAGTATCTTTTTAAATTTCTTCATAGTCTGTGTGAAAAATAGTACCAACATTATTTTCGTCTCGGGCGTTAACACTTGTATCGCTCACTACGCTCAGGATTATTAATAGTATATTTACGGCGAGGGCGGTGTATTGACACCGCCCTCGCCGTAAATATACTATTTTGCTCCCTTGTGACACAAATAACTATTACACCCCGAAATTACATCGGAATTATACTCCATAGTTGGAAGATACTTGTATGTATACTGGGTCTGATGTAGCATTTTTAGTCCACATTTTCCATCGCTGTATACAACAGGAAAAATATTTTCACTCAAAAACTGTTTATTTTAAAAGAGCTCAACGAACGGTATTTATTTACTTGTACATCCATTTTTAACGCAATACATTCCAAAATACACCTTATACCAATAACCATTAGGTGTATCTTAAAACTTATATACTTTTGAAGTGTTTTATCAAACAAATATTCCATGCTCGTACCGTATTGTTTGCCTCCTGATCGAGAATGGTAAAAATAAAGGTTTCCTTATTTTATGCATTATTCTACCGAAGTACGTGTCTATTGAAAACTGGGAAGTAACAAAGTTTCTGCACTTGAAAGGCGTTTATTGACATATCGTGCTGTGGGACTATGATTGATTGTAACTTACCGTGTGATAAAAAGAAAATAATACATTTGTCATTTTTTTAATATCACGGATGCTTTATCTTGTTTTCGACGAGACTCGCTTTTTGCCTGACTACGGTGTAGACGCAAATCGAAGAAAAAAGAGGCAGAAGAAGTCCCAGACATACGCCAGCCAAAGAAATGAACATCAATTTAAAATAAAAGAGAAAGTTGCTGTCGAGCCGTACGAAGACGTCAAGGGGCTGGCAGAGGACGAAAATCAGTGTCAGTTACTCCACCGACAAGAGCCTAGCTCTTAAATAATGACGATGATGACGATGTGATTTCAGCAGTCTACATAAGTATGTTTGTATTTACGCGTGTTCCACCCTAGCGTTTAAGATACATACCTACTGAACCGATTTTATTGAATGATATATCAATAGATTCGAAATTAAGCTGCGGGTGACAAAGGCTACTTGTGTCAACATTTGTTTGAACAAACGGGTTTTCTTCAGTTAGTTTTACGCAGTTAGGTTACAGTTTTTTGAAGCTCGTTGGATTTTATATCCTTTGGTAAGGTATTGTAGGAAGGGCTGTTTATTCGATCAACATTTTACTTACGAAATGTGTTAGCAGCAATGTGCGTTCTGCTCTAGCCTGGAAGTACGAGGAAGCAAGACAACTGTAGCTTCCGGGAACATATTGCCGTAAAAAAACTGATCGTCTAAACGACCCTAAGCGTCAGTGAGGAGTCAAATATATTTGGATAGGTCAACTTTTTCTGTCATTAGTTGTCATGGTTAAGTAAGTCTATTTTGTAAAATTGCGATTGAAAAGGTTTCTAACTTCACTAGGGCTTTGTTGACTTGTTTAACTCTTTTTCAAGTGCCTTTGGGCAATTGTTCTAGTAACCCTGCCATATAGTTAGCTAACCCATTAAGAGCACTATATGTATCAGATATATGTAGATTCTTTCCTGACGATGTGTACGTTCGCTCGGTATAAATATTTCAAAGCTGCCAAAAATATCTAACATGTCCTTACAGCACTAGAAATCGAATCGAGGCAGAAATTTATTTGAGCTATGTTGAGGCAGATAATAATGCTGGTTGCTATACGCTAGTTGCCAAATTTCTCCGATCCATTAGTACATCTAATATCGCCTAAGACAGCGATTACCGGCTCTACATTCGGAATACGTATTCGAGTTATACGTAGGGATTAGTCTGTGATCGGTTACAGTCTGGCTCACAACTAAGTTCGCCCGGAGGGTATATTCACGAACACTTACAGCGAACCGCTTCTATACTCTGAATGGTGGTGTGGGCGCGGTTTGGCGGCTCAAGAAGGAGGATATAAGCGTTTTCACTTTTATCATCTATGTGAATCATAAGCCTAGTGGTTCAGACAAGCGGCTGTCAAGCGGCTGTCGTGGGTTCGAATCTCGGCTGATGAGTTTTTCGGAACTTATGAACGGAATATTTACCGTTAGCTTTTCGGTGAAGGAAAACATCACGAGGAAACCGGTCTAATCCCAATAAGGTCTAGTTTACCCTGTGGGTTGGGAGGTCAGATGGCAGTCGCTTTCGTAACACTAGTGCCTTTGCCAAATCTAGCGATTAGGTGCCAAGCGGACCCCGGGCTCCTTTAGGGGCACAACCGGGAACAACGCTAGATGGATGATGATAATAATGGTGGCTAAGAAAGCTGCCGGTTTGTTTCCTCAATTCGCATGCAAGCATCACATGTCGTCATCGGTATACATTGGTACAAAAATAATGTATCCCCTCACGACCTTACGAGTGCTTAAGAAGCGTTTTGGCTTCTTAAGGGGCTCCCATACGCCAATGACCTTCGATCTGAACCCCTTAGTTTTCTAATGTATTTTTGTAGCTTATTATATTAACAACAACGGCTTTAAGCAATGTAGTATCCCATATTTACTTCAAAGTTCATTGTTTTCGAGATATTTGGCATCAGAGTTGAACAATTTTAGGCCATAAAACTGGTTTTCTGGCCATAACTTTTCTGTTAATTAGTTTAAAATGAAATCCCTAGAACAATTTTTAGAGACGTCAAAGACGAACCCAATTATGTAGATTTCGTATATGTTAGATCTTTCACGTCAATAGAGATACGAAATAAGTGTTTTTTTAGACAATGTGTAAAAAAAACATACAAAATTAAGTACTTATTAATTTCTTTCAAAATTCGGTAGACCAATATGGAGATAGAAGATTGAAGAACCGATAGCCGTTTGACTTATAATTCTATCTGTAGTGCAAAAGTAGGAGATACGATTCAAAACCTCGGGTAGCCCCTTAAACGAACTGCTATACATACTAGTGAAAGATGAGACTTTTTTCTTGTCACTTACGTATATAGCAAAGTTTGCCTGTTCGTATTAAAGATTGAAACTAGTGGGCCGATTTCGATACCTTACTGAACTTAACTTTATTCTCAGACATGGTTTTAGTATAGGAAAACACGTGTACAATGAGCATCAAAAATAGCAACGCGTACAAAAAGGTAGCGTATTACAAACAACTTTATTATAAGGCAAGAGCTTGTGAAGATACTTTAGAGCCAACTTCCACAATCCTGCTTCAGAAAGGATATTTCATTTCTGTTTCAAATTCGAACGTAAAGTTGAGCAAGTCGTTTAAAATAATGACAATAATAACCCTTCCGTTCCCCCAAATACTTGCGCCATACGGCAAATCGATCGCGCCGTCTCCGAGATGAAGAGATTATTCCGCGGCGGCGATCCGCAATTAATCACAACGTCGAAATCTGCATAAGAATACCAGCCTTCAACCCTCCTGCCAACCCTCGATCTGGAACAAGTCGATGCTATTGTAGTAATTAAGCAATTAAAGGGAAATCTTTAGAAATCCATGCGTAATACTGTCGTATGATACTTAATATGCACTTATGCCTATATTATCCGCAAAACCAAGTAGCGAGTCAGGTCATAAATCATTGGATCACGCTATCTCTTCCGCACCCGCACTGCCTTATGGAGCGGGCCGTGCAACAATAGTACTGACTTTTATTGCCTGACTCGCCAGTTGGTTTTGCGGATACTATAGTACCTTAATACGAGTATATGGTTTTTACATTTTAATATCGTAAAACGATAGTAAAAGGATTTCATATTATGCGATAGAACATTCAGATGTACCTACCACGCGGGTAAACTGAGAAAAATAATAAATATGGTTGTATTGTATATGCCAGATATGTACTTGCATATAAACTTGTCAAGATGGTCAATGTTTGCATTCGATGCAAATGTTTACCGTTAAGCCTGAAACGAGCTACGTGTAACGACACCACACATTAGGAAATCACCTCTGATTACTGCTAAAACTAATATGAAAAATCAGAAGCCGTGTTGACATTTTATCTTGTTTTCGATTTTGGGTTTAGTGATGATTAAATGTCTATACGTGAATGTGACCTATTGTGGTATTTACGGCAGAACACTACGAGTAAAAAAGTAATTAAGTAAGTAGATGGCCCTGCCAGCATTACGCTGAGTTGTCGCCAAATGTGTATGTACGTATGTGTCCACAGTATGTCTTTTTATTTTTATTTTGCCACGAATAAATGTTTTCTTTCTTTCAAAAAAAAGGTGCCTGATAAAGTGTCAAGATAATACATTTTTGTTACAATTCACCATACCGAAAACATACACAGAAGATACATAATTATCGGAAGATTTAGTACAACAACATCGATAACATAGGGATGGTGACACCAAAGAAAATAATCAATAATGAAAAAGGATTAAAAATATAGTCACATGGAGAAAAAGCGATACATAATCACAAAGTTATAAGTATCCAAAGTTTTAAGAGCGGCTAATACCCTGTCCCTTTTCTGCAAAGCGTATTCACAAGAAACGATTACTATGACGCTCGAGACCCGTGACATCAAGGGCATATTTTTTTGCCTTATTTCTTTTGGAGTAATAATAATATGCTATTGTGGGATAGTGCGTAAAACTAGAAAAACACAAATATTAGGTGGGACGATCTTGCATATAGGTAAAGCCTGTATCGATAGTACTGGGCGACGATATTTATATATAAATTTATTTCCACAACTCAGGAACAAATATTAGTGCTCATCAGCATGGCACATATAAATACCGTTACCGTGATTCGAACCCGAGAGCGCTAGCTTCGTAGATAGAAAACCAATAGGTTAAAATGCGTAAAAGAGAACCGACGCAATTTATCGCATCGCATTTACTAAAATTATGTTCACGCAATTATGATCACGTTCTCTGAATAACAATTGTATCTATCTAGATGATTAAACCCGCCATATTGTATATTGCTGAATAAGCCCGTCACAACATCCACTAGCACAATACGGACCACATATGGGCTAACACGCGATTGAATAACATTACTAGGCCGTTCGGGATGTTAACATGATTTTCCCCGATTACTGTTAGTATGTAAATTGGCTAGCTATTGAGGTATTTTAGTTAGTAAAATCACGAAGACATTATTGTTAATTGGATTGATAACAACTGGAATTCCAAATTAATTTACTAAATTTTAGCCACTCCATTTTGCCGACTACGTTATGGAACTCTTGGAAACATCAAGCTTAATTTAATGTTGTTATATAAAGTTATAACATGATTGGTAGTGGTTCTCACATGTTTTCAGGCTTCAACGTCGCATATACAGGGTGTCCCAAAAGTGCCGCTAGATTTGAATTATAAAAAGAACAAGGTTAGAATTATATAGAAAAATAGTGTACCAAAGTCAATAAGCGACCTGTGCTACAAGAGATTTTGTAAAACACTTCGACTTTGGTTAGAAAAACAATGTTTCTATTCGGTAGGAGAATTCCTGCATACTAGTGACTGGTGTTTTAATAGGTATGTAAAAAGTAGCACGGGTTTATTTAAAAAAAAATGTACGTATGTATGTAATGTATAATTATGACATTGTCATCATCATTTTAGTGTTTTCATGTATTCTTTGTATATTTGTATTACTTACTGACAGATATAAATCACCAAGGTTTGCACGGTAGAATTATGATGTACCTACCTAATATTATTATACCATTTTTAATACCATAATTCATGCAAATAAATGATAAGTAAATTAACAGTTTTTCTTCAGTTCAACTTTGGCGTATACGGTGTGTCAACGAAATGCAGAAATTTGGTCATGGAATAGTTATTTGTTATACAAGGGTGTATTTGTATTAAGTAAGTTGTATTTTACCTGCGAGTGTGGAATTGAAACACGAGCAAGCGAAAGGATTCTATAGTTGGTTCTTAAATAGAATCCTGAGCGTAGCGAGTGTTTCAACATACGAGAAGTAAAATACATTTGCACCCGTGTGTAACACAAAACTTTTCACCTCACTGTAGCGAGGAAAGTGCAACATGCATAAAACCTTTATTTGATTAAATAATAACATATATTTTTTATTTTTTTAACAGTAGTAATAAGGTTAAGTAATATCAAATGGAACTTTGGTTAAGTGCGAGTCGGATTTTAGTTTTCCCATACATTTTGAGACCAAGCGCCTGATGAAGGCAACAAGCTATTTTTCAAAAGTTCTTAAGATTTTATTCTGTTTTTTAGTATTTCTTGTTATAGCGGCAACAGAAATACATCATTTTAATTTTCTGTATTATGAGCGTTTTACGTTTTGTTATCTGTCAAAAGCTACTTAAACACGCTCCAAGGTCAAATTAATTTTCCCCACTAGTGGATGAAATGCGTTTTCGCCCACTGCTTTTAAAGGGTAAAAGACGGCTTTCCGAGGCAGTGAGGGGAAAATAAATAAATAAATGTGCATTCGTCCCGATAAAGCCCGGAAGTCATTTGTCCCATGTATCATCCACATATTCGTAACCCTAGACTGTGTAATTTATTATTTTATAAAATCTGTACGTAGTGTAACATACATAAGTACATAAAATCATGGCCATTTCCCGGAGGGGTAGGCAGAGATCACAGATTTCCACTTGCTACGATCTTGACAAACCTTTCTTGCATCTTTTTTGAACATAGCATTGAAGTGACGTATTAAATTTGTTTCTTTATGCATTCATCTTATATTGATTAACTACTTAATCTGTTCATTTGATAGAAAAAGTACATCAAAATTCGTAGGAACTACATAAAAATACTACACACATAAAACTTAAAATGAAATATGCTTTGTCCCTTACTGACGAACACAGATCTCAAAGTGACAGACAAGGAAAACGAATTTTAACGTCATCTTATTTAAAATAGGCTTGTAGAATGTTTATGGTTGGGAAAAATCTTGTTAGATAGAATTTTCTTTCTAATTGTCATGAAAACCAGTGGGGAGTGCCTCAAGGGAGTAACCTTGGCCCGTTGCTGTTTATAATTTATCTCAACGATCTTCCTCAAGCAACCAGTGAAAAATGCGTTTTATTTGCAGATGATACGACTGTGATGGTAAAAGGCAATGATTTATCTTCATACGAGGAAAGCATAAGTAAAGCATTAGCTGATATAAACCTGTGGACAAGTAGCCATAACCTTAATATTAACTTTAGTAAAACTCTTTTCATTCAGTTTCATTCATACAATGCTCAGAATAGACCAATATGTGTTAATTTTATTAATACTGATTTAATTAATTGTAATGACACAACATTCTTAGGTTTACGTATTGACCAACATCTGAATTGGAAACTATATGATGACTTTGTTAGCTCTAAGTTAGACAGTTTTATATTTGCAATAAGAAAACTCACATTCATTCACATTGTACGCTATATGATAATTATTTTAATCCTGTATATTTTTTCCATGTCGTTCACTGACTGAATACTGTACTTCTGCACCTCAACACCCTGTACTACGTTTATAAGTATTCTGGCAAATATAATAATTATATTATACTCTATTCTATTCTATGAATATGGCCGTTAGACGTTAGAGTTACAAAATACAAATGACTATGAATAAATAATTAAACACTGAATAATACTTTATATCAGTGTAAAAAAAAAACAAATAACGCGGGAATATAACACAAACGTTAACAAAGCGTACATATTTTTTGTTTGCGGAAATCGAGTAACGTGATCCACTGAATATAATAAAGAAGAACATAAATTAATTGATGGTATCAGGCGTTACCTAGCGGAAAACGATTATAAGTTTCTATAAAGGTATTATTTAGCGGAATAGCAAAGAAACATATTTCTAGAATCAGAACTTAAAATAATGTATAAGTCTCACAAATGTGGGTGAATGGGTTCGAATCCCGGCTCGTACCAACGAGTTTTTCAGAGCTACGTACGGAATATTTACCGTTAGCTTTTCGGTGAAGGAAAACAGCATTAGGAAAGCGGTTTAATCCATATAAGGTCTAGTTTTCCCTCAGGTTTTGAAGGTCGGATAGCAGTCGCTTTCATAAAACTAGGACATATGCCAAATCTTGAGATTAGGTGTCAAAGCGGGCCCCGAGCTCCTTCAGGGGCACAACCGGGAATAACACTAGGAGGTGATGATAAGTCTCACAAATGTGCCCAAAAATTAGTTTTAAGTAGCCAAAATCATTTCCCTTGAACTGAAGCTTATAGCAAAATGCTAGTCTGTTTTAACTAAGAAACATGTAGAATAATAACCGTGTAGAACATAAAGAAATAATATAAGTACACTCACAGAACAATACGTAAAACAAGTTACAGACACGGTCCCTGGTGACTGGGCAAGTCAAAAATTCACTCGCCCTCCATTCCATAATTGTTTTCCTCGCGATAAGCGAGTGTGCCACAAAGACGGTGCATTAATCTATTATCACGGTCCCAAGGGACCAAAAAGGGATTTTTAGGGATAATTAGAAAGGCTTATTTATAAACAGGCGGGGTTTAGTTCTATTAGCCTTTTTGGATGATTGAACTTATATGTAAAGGCGTATCACAATTGGCCGGAAAACAGTAGGTTGCTTGCTGGGTAGAGGACGAGAGTTCTTGCAACATAATTAAGTATAAGAAATAAAAGTGATGAAGGTATTCCTCTAAGTCGATTCTAATAATCATACAAATGATCATGAGTCATCATTAAAATTATACCTACGTGTCGCCCGTAGTGATAACTAACACTGAGTTTAGCCGTTTAGGTAGAATTAGTTTCTATAAAAAACGTCTGTCATTAAAATAACTTGCAATTTAAAAATAGTACTCTTAGTAACTTTAACTGAATTCTAAAAATAGTGTAGGTATGTTTATTATTCTCTATTTTATTTTATCAATAAGCTATTGAAATAAACATACATTTGAAATCATTTTACTCATTCGAAATGCACACTTATCGTTTCTTTATGATAGACAAAGAGCTAAAATCTCAGGATTACTATTATCAGCACTTTGAAATATCACTTAAGCCTACATTCAATAAAGCGTGATTTGAGCAACGATTTTTACACTAAAATTTTCCATTACCCAGGTTCGTAACTAGGGCTCACAGCTGAGTCGAAAAGCCATATATTTCAAAAACATTAAATCATTTCCATAACAACGGCGTTCACATATAATTTATCGAAAAAGTAATAAATGTAACGTCCAATTTTTGCCAACGGAGCGAAAACATCGTGTGCCCAATGTGTCTCCAACGTCGACAAAGACACTTTTCACAATGGCATCCACATTAGTTTAGTGCTTTTGCGAATGTAAATAGGTGGGTAATTTGGCGCTGAATGTGGGACGGCGTCGCTTAAGTGGGACGGCAAATATAACGAGAGTAAAGCTGGGTGAGGTCTTATTCTGGTGCATCCCGTTAGCATTCGTCCGCTCATTTTGGCGACTTTTTGTCACTCAACTCACATCCGTACCTATTCTAAGGGTTGGCAAAGTATATGTAGTGTCTCCTCTAGCATAAAAGGATTAACTAGCGGCTCTGTGAGCTGTAGAACTCACTAATCTGTCTTTGTTTCAAAAAAAGTTTTTATACTGTATTTCGACAAACTGAATCAACCAAAAAATTATATATAATGATTGAACCTGCTCAGAAATTTTCTCAAGAATCGGTTTCAAATGCGATCTCAGGAAGACAACAGCCGAAAAGGAAAAAAAAACACGAGAGAAAAATTGCCCAAACTGAAACCGAGAACTTCGTTCGCTTCGCTCGCTCTTTCAATAATGGAGCAAACTATTGTGATACACCTCAACCCTATTCCCGTACTCGAGTATCCTATACTACGCGGGCATCTAGTATTTAATATTTGAAAACTGTGCTCTAAACTGGCGGACTCGAAAAATACCACGTTAATTTCAACCCGTTAACGACGTATTGATAAATAGCGCGTAATCAATTGTTTGAGACTGCAACACGCTGATAACCAATCGATTCTAATTGAATTAGGTGTCAGTGAATGCCGGCCAATACCGTAATTATGGCGTTGCATTGGGATTGCATTAATAGTCACTGAATGCCAGATAATGTTCAATGCCATCGAAATGTTCTAACTTGGTCTGGAAATAGAGCCAGCTGAGTATGTCCTTTTTCAAGCTTTTAATTACCACGATTTGTTTGTAAATATTAATATGTATGTATGCCGTGTGCAATGACGTATTTCAATTTTAAACGCGAAACTTATGCGTCACTTTCAGTACCTCCTAGCAGTTATAGTAATCAGTGTTAGGGTGCGAAATGAACGCCCCGAGATGAGAGCTGTTCAAAGTAGCTAAGGCGTGTGCGAGGAAAATATCTACCAATAGGAAGAGGCGCGAGCGAGGCTAGCAATAAAAAAAACATTTA
The DNA here is from genome assembly GCA_947049275.1 of Epinotia bilunana. Taxonomy (NCBI): domain Eukaryota; kingdom Metazoa; phylum Arthropoda; class Insecta; order Lepidoptera; family Tortricidae; genus Epinotia; species Epinotia bilunana. The sequence continues at coordinate 39,426,634 of OX346253.1, read as the reverse complement.
TTTCAGGCGGAGCCCATAAAAGTGTTTGTAGGTACAATAGACATCACTTACAAACCTATTGTTAATAACAGCCAGAGATCACGAACACAGCATACGAGAATAATATACCTACTTATAATTATAACCGGATGAGCATAAAGGATTCAGAAAAGTTTGATTTAAAATATAAAATCACCAATTGAATAACCTAACGCGAATTAAATAAAATGATTATAATTAGCTACAATACATTACGTCCAAGAATGTATTAAAAATATAATTAATTTTTTCATAGAATATGGAATATGGAAATGTCAATATTATTTAATTAAGTAGGAATGTCAAACACATTAAATTTAAACAATATAAATTATAAATTAAAAAATTAAGAAGTTAACATTCAGGATAATGGTTGAGAAGCAAAAACAATTATATCCCAGAACTGTGGAAAGTTAATATAAGTTAATTACGTAAAAATAACAGGCACATTGAGCTAAAACAATAGAAATTAAAAATTAAAAAATTGCGAACGGGTCACCAGTTGAAATTTACAAAAATAGAGTGAGAGGCTGATCCATCTTTTCAACATGGGCGAATCCCACCTGTAGCTGTCGGCGAACACCTTTAGAAGACTGTTAGGGCTTCCTCGCATCCTTTCCAACAATGAGGCGCAGCGTTTCCTGATAATTGCATGAAAGCCCCCCTCCCCCCCGCAATGCTGTTGATGGATATTTCATCGTACATCGCTTCCCTGCCTTGAACAGCTCTGGTGGATACTAACACTTATACTATTATTATATTTATTTATTTGATATATATTGCAGTCATGTACATTTCATAATTATGTCTATAAACTTAATACTAAAGTACATGAACCCTGATCATCATATCAGCCGAAAGACGTCCACTGCTGGACATAGGCCTCCCCCAAAGAGTGCCACAATGACGGGCCTCATAAGAAGGCTCAAAGTCACCCAAAGGGCAATGGAGAGGGCTATGTTGGGAGTTTCTCTGCGCGATCGCATCAGAAATGAGGCTATCCGTAGCAAAACCAAGGTAACCGATATAGCCCTCCGAATCGCTAAACTTAAGTGGCAGTGGGCGGGGCACATTGCACGTAGAACTGATGGCCGTTGGGGTGGAAAGGTTCTCGAGTGGCGACCACGTACCGGAAGGCGCAGCGTGGGTAGGCCCCCCTAAGGTGGACTGATGACCTGGTAAAGGTCGCGGGAGTCCGCTGGATGCGGGTGGCGCAGGAACCCTGATAGGGCGAGGCAATTTTAAATTAACCAATATAATTAATGAATTGTTGTTTAGACATACACTATAGTTCAAAATAATAGTACGAGTACCTAATACAATGAAGCATGCATGTTAAGTTCGATTTTTATCATAACATTATTTTTATAAAACATAGTAGTATGTGCATAGATCTAGCGTTAGTTTAAGTCAATGCCAATTTTGTTATTTGTGCCAATCAAGATTATTATAATGTCCGGTATTAAACTATGACAATAATTATTCTAGTTACAACTAAGTACAGGTACAATTATTTTTAGTCTATTATCAAAAGCTATCAAATGTTAGAACGGGTCACCTCTGTTACACTTTCTGTTGCATTTATCTGTCATGATCGGTGCGACAGAGAGAAATGCGTAACGAGCGACAGTAGAAGCGTAGCAGTTATACTTAAAGTAGCTGACTAGCTGAGCCAGTTCAATGTGAAAGTTTTAATTAATTTCCTAGCTATGTACGAGGACGAGATGGTTCGTGGCACTATTCACACAGTAACTATGCTTCACCGCTGAACGGAAGTGTAATTTTGTAAACGGACATTTGAGAGGACTCCATATTTCACTCGGGTTTAACTTGAATTTACTATCATTCAGAGTGGCGCTTTACATAATCTGATATTCTACCTAACCACTCACTTTCTTGTGACAACAACAGTTGCCAATTTCGCGCACCTCTAAACTGATGGTGGCAACTGTGGTTTCCAAGCGAAGGATGGGCTTTTTTGTTAATTTGGCAATTTAGGCTACCTTTTTCAAAATAAGAAATCCAGTGAGTGGATAAGACGACTGTAGCTCCTAAAATACTCGCTCGCTTTTAGTTCGCGCACAAAAATCACCCGTAAAAGGAGTTAAGTTAGTGAAAGAAGTTGATTTGGGAACGCGAACCAAGTCGTGGTCAAATACTAATTATGAATAGACATTAAACCAGCAGTTACCTAAGATTTCATCTTTTTAAAAAACTTTAAACGTTCTCGACATATTCGAGAACAATATTTGCCCTTCACAAACAAAACTTTGTAGACAAAGCGCAAACGCCTCGGGGAAATTGATAATGCTCATCAATGTATACCTAGAAATAACCCGATTATAATTTAGAAACGGTGCGTTTGTGATAATAATTATTCTTTTGAACCTATAATAGAACTGTCCTCTCATGGTAAAACCACGCAATCCGGGTTACGTTGTTTTGTCGTAACTAAGCTGAATCCATTCCTGATATTACCATCTACCATATAGACCATAAAAAAAAAAAAATTCGATTATATTTACGAAGTTAGGAACAACGTAACCCTTAAAATATTTCGGTATAATTCAGTAACAACACGAAAACTGTTTAGCAGATTACGAGATTATCGATTTACTTGTAAAGCGGGTAAAAAAGTAAAAACTATTTTTTCTCCAAATAGTCGTTTTCGGGTTACGTTATGTTGCCGTGAGAGGGCAGAGAATCTATACTAAAATAATAAATATGAGAGAAACCTGAGTCTGCTTGTATTTTTTTTACACTTAAGCTGCTGAATAATGACATACCGACTCTGCATCGGCAAATGTCTTGACAATGTTGTGGAATGCTCCCTGCCGTGGTTTTCAAAAAAAGAATGTATAAATTCTTAAAGGTTCGGCAACGAGCCTGTAGCACCCCTGGAGTTGCGAGGGGCATAGGGTACGGTAACCAACTTACCTACACCCAAGCTTGTTTGCCACCGAAGTGGTATAAAAAAAGAATTAAGTTTATAAGACGCAAAAATTTAGGATTCGCCAACAAACGTCACCTATCCCGTACAATACTATGGACGTAAAATCATCGAACATCAATACAGAAGAGAAATTGTGAGCGATCCATGCAATTCATATGAATTTGTTTCAAGTCAGACCCGGCCCATCGATAAATCAACGGCAATTGAGATCGATTAGCGAACTTACCTTTGCTAATGAATTTGCGAGCCATTTTCACTGTCCACCATTTACTAAAACTGATTGCCCTTTGGGACGTCTGTTGCTTATTTTGTTGCAAGATATAGGCGTTGCAAAATTCACAGGCAATAACGTTGTTTGAAAACGTCTATCAAAGCTTTTTGAACTAAAATGGGTTTCAAATTGATTTGTCTATCACTTTGACACTTGAGTACGTTTGGAAGAAAAAGATAAGACGATGTTTAACTATCACGGGACCATTCAATTGAAGGGTGTTTTATTAGGTATATTTTCGTTTACATTTCAAGAAATATAGCTTGTAAAACACATTTTAACCTAAGGTTGACCATGACGGACTGGTTAACAGACGCTGAAATATTTGTATGTCTTGTATGGCAAAAAGTGGAGTACTTTAAGTAAGGCAATGCCTGTGACACCTATGTTTATCATCACCTGCTTTTCGACAAATTAATTAATGATTATGATTCAAATCAAATCAAATCAAGGTAAATAGGCTATTGATCTGCAACTGCGCACCCAATATAATAATGCATTAAGAGCGCTGTTGGGACTGCCGTGTTTCTGCGGCGCATCATCCATGTTTACCGAGGCGCACACAGACGGTTTTGATGCTATCTGGTTCACGAAAACTGCCTCACTGCTACACAGGGTGCACGGCAGTAGCAACAGCATTCTACATGTCACAGCCGATAAGGCAGATTGTCCTCTGATGTGGAAACTCAGCCAGAGGACCAAATCCACGTGATCAGTTATATACTACCGTTGGCTAAAGTCTGCTCCACACGATGGGCCATCATGGCTCATCATACAGGACGCAGATATGCAGTAGATGGAACGAGACATAACATGATAGCCCATTGTGTGGGGCAGGCTTAAGAATAACTTACACCTATTGGACCACGTTTGTTTTCTTTAACAATCAATATTATTATTGTTCCTGAACCAGTGAACTTCATCATGGGCTTTGGTCTCTCGTTGGTTACCATCAGATGAGACCAGGGTAATTACAGGACGGTCTTTTATATAAAAAATATATTTTTAAGCGCACATAACCTACGACTATGAACGGTTTGTAACAACTGCCCTTTTTCCTTTATAGTCACGAACAGAATCTGATACCTACAACTATATTTATTCGTTGTTTTAACCCTCTGAATGCTCACCCTTTACTCGGTAACCGTAGCAGGGTTATTAATGTACGACCCTGTGACTCCATTCAAACTATTTTGATAAATGATGTCCGATTTATCACTTGTCTGTGCTATTTCGTGTGTACATATTAGTGATACATGTATTACTAAAATACATACGTCAATTTTACATACCTTAAGGTTAATTCACATTGCCATGTCATAATTTTATTGTCACTGAATCATGAAACGTAATTTTCATATTGAGTCATAAAGGAACTTTACGTAGTATAGACACGTGTACGATTCCAAATCAATGGTTAGAAAGTGTCTGTCTGTCACCTCGCATCGCCACCACCACGCATATTAAACCGCTGAACCGATTGAAATGAAATTTGTAATGGAGGTAGTTTGAATCCCTTGACATAGGATAGGTTCTATCGTCCCCCGAGGAGTCGAAATTGGGGATGAACGTTTGTATGGAGCTACGATATAGTTAAACGCGTTCCACACAAACTGAGTTGCGAGCAGAAGCTAGTAGTACGTTATAAATGAAAACACTTCCGATATAACCGTCTTCAAGCGGTTAATACACGGCGACGGCAATACGAACGCGCGTTTCACGAAAGCGCGTTTGTCGAATGTGCGTACGCGAAACTAATAGCCATAGTCATAATCTGCAATAGTCACCAGCGGGGCTAGCATAACTGACGCCACGCCGCGCCGCGCCGCGAGTCGAGAAAGATATACCCTCCTCTTTCTGATTTGCACGGTGCGAGGACAGGAGACGCTCTATCGCGCGCGAAGCGACTTGTCAGGAAGTTGTGCTCGACGTTCTGCATCGATATCGTATCCCGTTATTGCTGCACAAAGCCGCCATGCGTAACCGCTCTAAGACAGATCAGTACCCTCCCGAGGACAGGTAGCACAAATAATCCCCCGCAATTTACATAGCTGAGATCAAAGCCTCCGTAAACAGCCGTTGCAAGATCTACTGGCCCTGTAATAGCTTTGTAGTTATTGGAATTACGGTCTTAACTTTAGGCTTAGGTACTTAGGTAGATACAAATCACACATGCCTTCAGGCTGAGATGGTACTACGCAGAGCCCCTCTTTGTACAATCAACGTCGAAGATTATATACATTCGTGGCTCCATCACGATTTTGTAGGGAGTAAACGTGTTAACATAGAAACGTGTATACACAGCTTAGACTTCGACCGTACATTGATACTGGCTTTAGGGAAGTCAGCTTTGATTTCGTTACTTTAACTCCGTGGTATTCCTGCTAAGTACGGAGAGCGCCTACGGCGTGGGCGCTTGCTTGGCGGGTTTCTGGCAGTGAACGTGTTACGACATAATACAATACAATACAATACAATACAAATACTCTTTATTGCACACCTCACACAAACAAAGCAGTTAAAAAGAAAAACAATACAATAACATGTAGGTAGAGGTAGACAACAGGCAGTCTTATCGCTGAAGAGCGATCTCTACAACAGTAAGTATGTACATTAATATGGTGAAAAGTGCTCAATTCATAATTGGACTGCATGAATTAAAAAAGTGTTTCCAGTAAGAATACCTACTGAGTTGTTACTGAGTGAATACAAAAGTACAGATGACGCGAGCTAACATACACAAATAACAAGAATAGAGATTCAAACCAAAAAAGTGATAGAGAACGCAAATCACACGCATGCAATATAAGTCGCACTATATATGTATATAGATCGTATAATAATATAGTCCTAACTTAAAATAGCAGTTGTAGACGGGGGTTTTCCCTAACAGCGTATAGTTCATAAAATCTTAAATGTAAAAGATTGTAACTATAATGTAGAAGTAACTCTTCTTTATTGCAATAAAAAGCTTTTTTTTTTCTTCTGCACTATATACTTACCTACAGTTAACGTACTATTATGTAACAGATTAACAGGTAGTACAGCAACTGGAGTTCTCAATCACTTATGTAACATTTTTAACTTGATATAACAGGACCCCGTTTCAAAATGACTTGTAATTTTGACATACAAGCTGGATTCTCTTTTTAACCGACTTCAAAAGAAGGAGGAGGTTCTCAATTCGGTTATATTTCTTTCCAATGTTTGTTACTTCAGAACTCCGTCATTGATGAGCCGATTCGTATTTTTTTTGTTTGTAAGTTTATGCTTTCAGGTGGGTCCCATTTTTTTCAAAAATTCTGTTGGATGATGGGATCCATGAGGAATGGAGGGAACTCTTTAATTATATTAGTCACGGGCGCACGCGTGTAGTTATTTTGGTATTTTCTATTATATCTCGTGTATTTACACCCGGAAATCATAAATTTGGTGGAGTGGAATTGATGATGAAGACCACAGATGACTTATGGAATTCCTCAATTATGTACTTAAAAGTACAAATATACGTCACAGATTCTGATAAGATTCCGTTGAAATAGCTACTAATGAAGTGCCAAAGGTGATCCTTCTGGAATTGACGGAAGTTCTCAAATATTATCGGGCCACATACAGCGATTAGGTTTTTTTCTCTAATAATCGACGCATTTGCTCTCGGAAATTAGTTCATGTGGTAAATTGGAAAATAAATGTTGAAATGTTCTCGTGGCTTGGCGGAGTACTAAATTGAAGTCGGTTAAAACTTTGTTTTTAAAGTAAATAATTAATGACAGAAGTCAAAAAGTGGTCCCCTGGTTTTGTATTAGAAGTAATAAGTTGAGTGAATAGGTAACTGAAAACTTTATAATGCCTATGTACCTAGGAAAATCAACAAAGAGAATTGTAATAATACAGCAAGCGTTAATTTTCACCGAAAGTTTTACTACAACAAAGTACTATAACAATCCCATATAAAGTTCTGCAGAATCGTTATTGGAACACGAAACATCAATCTCATTTTGAATGGTAAACTCAAGTCCCGATTTGAATGGATGAACAAACAAACAATCCGGAATCACGCTTCAACGAAATCAAGTAGATAACATCTATCGTGCTTAGGGTTCCGTATTCAACAAGGACCCCTTATAGTTTCGGCATGAACCACCATTTTTCAATCCAGGGATGCATTTGCGTGATATTGGGCTTTAAAGCCCTAATTTTTATTACAGTCGTGTGTCCGGCCTTTTGCCGGCTAAACGGTTAGTAGCGGGTATATGATAAAAATCATGGCAGTGGTAAATATAATTAATCTACTTCGAAAACTATCACGGATAAGTAGGCATAACTAGTTAGTACGAGTAATAGTCGACCAACAATTTATTAACTTGAAAAGGTGGAAAAGGTCACCTTTCTTACGAATTCGGGTGATACAACTGAACGTTTTGTTGGAGCGCACGTCTCGATTTAACAAAGATCAAAGACAGACAACTACGGAACCCTACACGGCGCGTAGTCCGACACGCACTTCGCCAGTTTTATGTTGGTATATACCTACTAACCAAACACGACTATCGTTTGGATGTTTTTAAATTCCTAGAGGTAGTAAAGCCTCGAGCTATCGATGCTTTGACCGAAGCCCAAATGGTAACCAGTGTATAAAGTTGACGATTATTCGACCAACTAGACCACACGACTCGGTCAAATTTAATCATAATCGGTCAATCAAACACCCCCTTCTCCCCCTCGACCTGTTTTGAAGCCAATTTACTGCCATCAATTATCGATACGCTTTAAACCAGCACCCAATTCAAATGCTGCCTGTGATTAAATAAACCGGCCGAAAAATGTACTTCCATTCCATAAAATAACTAAAATAACATAATGGTGGACTTTATCAGTGTCTTTACTAAACAATAAATAAAAGATACATTTCCCAAATGTAATATCACAAATAAGGTTTACAAATAAGCGAAGAAAACATAGCGTGGTCGAAGCACATAAATAATGTATCAGTCTTAAATAATGCATGAGCTCGGCTACTTCCCGGAGTAAAATATGTAGGAAAAGTCAGAGGAACACAAAAATTACCAGCGTTTGACGAAGAACCGTCGACCTACAATTTGAATCAAAATAAATAAAAACGACGTCGCCAACCCTCATCACTGTCGACCCTGCTACTTTTAATTTAAGTCCATTAAACTCTGTTTAATTTTAGTATTCTGTTTCTCTTCCATGTTGGATCCCGCGTACTCCATTGTCCCAATATAATATTTACACAAGAAACAATTTGCGATTCGTTGAAAATCATAATCCACGATTGGATTTTATTGCTCCAGTAATTATGTTAGTATTTGTGTTATTGAATACATTATAGTGTATCGAAAATTCGTTGAGATGAAATTAATATTCGACAGGCTATTGAAAGCGAAGCTATTGACTCGGAACCGTATTCATACATACATTTCATTGGGACGTTTTCATACCTTTGCATAAAGACAAGGGTTGCGTCAGCACATGTGAACTCGAGGATAAAATCTATTTGAAACGACGATTCAATGATCCCTGCTTGGAATAGGGATAGATAAAACAATTGGACTGCTCGGATGCTAGTGCCAGTAACGTTCTAATCGGTTTTTTGTTTGTTCCAGATAATGATCGCGGCGAGTGAGGCGCGGATGGCGTGAGGCATGATGAGAGTGCGCCTCGACATGCGTCTGCTGGCGCTGTGCACCACCTGCCTGCTGGTGCCCGCCATCGCCTGCCCCGCGCAGTGCATCTGCAAGTGGAAGAATGGCAAGCGCTACGTTGAGTGCTCCGAGAAGGAACTTAAAACTATACCCAACTCACTTGACTCCGAAACCCAGGTCCTCGATTTCTCGGGGAACGATCTCCAAGTCCTTCAAAAGGAAACTTTTCACAAACTCGGATTACTCGATTTGCAGAAGATCTATCTGCCGCGGTGCAGACTTCAGAAGATCGATAACCACGCGTTCAAGGGGCTCGCGAATCTAGTCGAGCTGGACCTGTCAAGTAACTACCTGACGGTCGTGCCATCTACCAACTTTGTCTATTTTCCCTCCTTAATGAGGCTCTCGCTCAACAACAACCCTATAACGAGCATTAAAACACATTGTTTCCAGCGACTATCCTACTTGAATACGCTGGAGCTGAGCGATTGTAAAATCGAAGTCATCGAGAACGACGCCTTCTCCGGATTAAATCATTTGGAATGGCTGCGATTAAATGGAAATAGGCTTTCGAATATCAAAGGTGACAATTTGTTCCCTGACACGTTGCGGGGAATTGACCTGCAGAATAATAATTGGAATTGTGACTGCCATTTGAGGGATTTACACGGGTGGTTGTTAAATTTCAACATGCCGCACGCGGTGGAGCCAATTTGTTCGGTCCCCGTTCGACTGCAAAAACGCGCCATCACCGCAGTCACTGACGCAGAGCTGGCGTGTTTACCGAAACTGACGCCGGCCTCTGTCTACCTAGAAACAAACGAGGGTCACAATGTTACGCTAGAATGCGTCGTTAAGGCTTTCCCGGAAGCCAAAGTAACGTGGTTTTACCAAGGAATAATAATCCACAACTCCTCAAACCAACCGCCGGAAATCCGTGACGTGTATTACGTAGAGAGTGGTGAAACTGAAAAAAAAAGTGAACTATTTATTTATAATGTAGGTAACGAACACAACGGCACTTATTCGTGCCTGGCCGAGAACCCGGCGGGACGGGCGCTGGCCAACTATACTGTTAAAGTAATCGTCAAGGCGGAGCCCGTAGTGATGGTAGTAACGTTTCCTCAGAGGCATTTAGTGGTAATAGTAACAATAGTCTTTCTAGTTATCGTCCTACTCATAGCAATAATAGCAGTTTTTCTATTAAAGTTTAAAACCGACACCAGAAGTCGTAAAAAGAAGGAAAGTGGAAAGGATGTCGCACTGTGTAACCAATTACTGCCCGCGGCGCGCAACAACGGCCTTCTGGCGAAGAACAACGGCTCAGTGATTGTGAACGCACATTCACGACACTCATTGCACTACATGGTGCAAGGCCGTGACTACGAGCCGAGCGAGTTGTATCAAAGCAACAACATCAAAGGCTTTGTCGATAGGAACCCTGACCTAATTAGCGACGCGGAAACCGTTGCCAACAATGCGCAAAACGAGAACACTGCGCTCTCTGTATACACAGCGCAGGTCGCAGGCGGCGACGGGTTTCAGGAGGAAACCACGTTCTCCGCGCCCACACCACCCCGGCAAGTCACGTGGCAGGACCAGCAGGCACTTAACAACGTCGCTATACCGCCCAACCAAATCAACAACTTATACCAACACTCGGCCGACGTCCATCTCAACCCGGGATGTTTCCTCGACAACGAAGGCTACCCTTACGACTATGGCCTACCTAAACACCCGTGCCGTCCCCCTATAATGTCCAATTACTCCGTAATAGGACCGTTCTATCAAACCTTGCCGCACAATAGGCCGAAGGGTCAAAAACTCGTATGCAAATTTGCTAAGGACACGGAATTCAATAGCCCTACTTGTGCCAATTTAGAAATGTTTAACGGGACAAATGTGAGGCGGACTTTGGAAGGGTATCCCGTGCCACGGAACCGGCAAATTGCGTATGTCGGGAACGGGACTGTGTACTACAATGAGGAGTTCGTGCCGTCACCGCCGGAGGGATACAAGACTGATTCCGTGGGTCCGTGTTGCGCGCCGGTCGAGCCCTGCTCCTCTTGGGTCAACCCCAAGGGAACCTGTGCTGTGATGGTGCCAGTGGGAATAGCGGAGGGCACCGGCCGGTGCTACCAGGTGGAAACGCGATGTGTAGATACCCAGACGACGGACAGACTACCTGGCGAGGGCACCGAGAGCGTGCTCAAACCTTTACCCCAAGTGTCCAACGCGAAGTGCGCGTCCGACATCTGCTCGGAGAGCCCCGACGAAGGCTACGTCGGCGACGCGAACGACATGTGACGACGGCGACACGACAAAGCGTGAAGGGTATCCGGAGCGCAAGTGGTGACAAAGCGACTGAATTTATAACTAGTGTTCGTAAGTTCGAGTGGGTTCCATTGGTGGACTTTAGCTTTTACACTGATCGTCGTAATTGCTACGACTTTAGAAACCCCTGACGAGTTTCCTCTCATTTTACTAGAAATGGGGACACTTTACTCAAATTCCCTTTTATTAGGTTTTATTTGAAAGAATAAAGGATGTAAATTTTCTTAAAACTGCTCTCAACATTAAGCTTAGGTCACTGAATTAAAACAATTTGCAGCTCTCCAAAGTAGTCCAAAGTAAATCTAGAAAAGGTTAATTGGGGATCATTCTTACAATAGCCGTATTTGGAATGACTCCCGAACAGTATTAGTTTGTTCATAAAGTCGAACAATAACAGTTCAAGTCCAACAATTTCTTAGTTGAATTATTTTGTTATTGCTACAACAATAACTTGTGTTCTTTGTGGACTTTTCAAAATCATGCCGCCGTTGTTTCGTATTTTAGAAAAGGAAAGAGCTCAAGTCCTTTTAGTACCTGTTTTATGGGAAATAAACTGCTTGTTTCAAGTCAAGGTTAAATTCTCAATAACCACATAAAGCGGTGTTCCATTTAAGTGCTCGTATCACGTATGCATACGGGATTGCCTCTCGCGGTAGGCTATAAGCATTTCTTGGTTACTGAAACGGCCTAAAAGCAGGAAATAAATTGCTGCAATTAATTTACCCTGCGTAGAGAACCTTAGGACCAATCCATTCCAGACACTACTCCAACAGTCTTAAGACTCAAAATTGAATAACTAGCCGATAATACAGCGGAGTTTGCTTGTTTCTATAAACGCGAAATCTGGCGGGACTTGAATTTGCTCAGCAGAAGGAGGTCGAATCATTGATTCTTTTGAGCATTATTGCGACAGTGCACTTTGAGCTTTACTTTCAGTAGCTTAAGGTATAAAGTTGGTCCTTCGTGCCCTGTGAATAGTTCAGCACCAGTTTCGCCCACTCTTGTTTATAGTTTTAAGACCGTAAGCATTAAGTAGATTTCTTAGAGTTTGTAAATACAATGTAAATATTAGGTTTTACTATGGACATTTTCCGAATGGAATTATGTAGTGATGGTTGATAAGTATTATAGTTAAATCGATATCAGGGTATCTCCCTTAATTTAAAGAGACGGGCTCTTTAATATTTTAGGACTTAATTCGAGTTTATGTTATTGAAAGCAAGAGTATTAGAATAGTCTTTATAAATAAAAATTCAATGTAAGTATACTATTCTTTAAAATATATCGATCACTATAGCCAAGTTGGTAGCGACCCTGCCTACGACTGGCGGTCCCGGGATCGAATTCCGGTAAATGCATTTATTTGTGTAGAGATTTTTACCCGCATCTGGGATTCTTTCTGTGTATTTATTAACCGATTCCTAAATCAGTATGTCCATCGTCGTCTAGTACCCATGCCAGGGCAAAAATATATAATGTGTCGATTTCTTCCATTAACAAAATAAATAGGAACATTAGCTTAAAAACAGTTCATATTTAAATGCCAGATTTATTAACGTTTAAGAACGAAAAAATGCGAGTTCAACATTTTAATATTTCGAGCGGTACGTATTTGTACGATCATTGACTATTCGGGCCGATGCATTCAATTTTCGAAACGAATAAAAAGCGTTAACCTGTTTCAAAATACTTAATTTCGACAATCAATTAAAAATAACTGCGCTTTTGCAAGCGCAATAAAACTAATTTCGATTTCGTTCTGATCATCATCTCTAGTCGAAATATTAAATAAACCGCAGCTATAAAAATTATCTCTGATGCCTGATGTTGTGCTTGAAATTACCCACATTTTGTGTAACCTATTCCATAAAAAAATGTGGTGAACGGTTAAAGAACAATTTATAACTGAATTTGCTCATAACCTCATAAAGCCCAAGCCAATTGATTATTTCTAATAGGTTTTTAAGGTTCTGTAGTCAACAAGGAACCTTTATAGTTTCGCCATGTCCATCCGTCTGTCCGTCTTCGGCTTAGCTCAGTTACCCTTATTACTACTAGAATTCTGCATTCCGGCATGGGTATATTAATCAATCGCGCCAAGAAAACAGTAGAATAATATCTATAATTTTCTTGGATTTTTGGAGAGGACTCCTACTCCCTAAGAGGGGCTGTATTTTTTTTCTCGTTAAACCCAGTTTGGGGTATCGTTGGATAGCTTGTTCAAAATATTATGGGTTTCTTTAAACCATTTTTTCAATGATCGTGATTCGTTTGCCAGATATTGGGCTTTAAAGCCCTAATTTTAAATTTTGTTCGAGGTATGTCCCCCCCCCCCCCACTGCCGGCTAAATGGCTACTACTGGGGATGTAAAAAAATTCGTGGCAGTAGAACATATTATAATTAATTTAAAAGGAAAACTATCACGGCTAAGTAGGCATAACTAGTTACCGAGTAATAGTCGAGCAACTTAAAAGGCCAACTTTCGTACAAATTCGACCGCTACAACCAAAGGTATGTAGAGTATGTAAAGTTGTAGAGACATACAGGCAGTCGTTATAGTTTATAAGAGCCGTATTCATAAACGTTCTACAAGCCTGTTTTAACTAAAATGCCGTTAAAATTCGTTTGTCCTTATCTGTCACTTTGTGTTCGTAAGAAAGGGACAAAGCACATTTTATTTAGCAGAGGCATTTTAAGTTTTATGAATAAGGTGGTGTCTCTGGCTTTAAGTATTAAAATATGAAAGAGCCAGTTAAATAGGGACGTGTTACGTAATCTAACGATGGACACAATTTTTTGTAACAGATCAGTATTAATTTTTGGCAGTTCTGTTACATTAACTTTAAGTGCAATATTCTGTGAACATGCTAATTAAAAACAAAGTCGAATGTTATGTAAGAAAATACTTTGATAATACGGTATTAGACAACAGTAAAAAAAGGACATTCAGAAAAAAACAAAATTACTAAAGTAAAACATTATACTTGACCTTCTCTTTGTCTTTTTAAGGATTTTGAATACACAAAGATCCAAAATTAGTGCGCGCTCGGAGAGTCCACATACATTGCATTTGTTTTATATGGACGCTGCACGCCCCGCTCACAGATTACTTACAGTGTGACGTCATTTGTCTGTATACTCCTACAAGGTTTACTTTCAGTCAAATACCGTGTTATGTTAAAGTATTTTTAGAGGTACTCGACGAACGGTTGAACCTTTTTACTTATAATAATAACTAATAAGGTAATTTGAGGACAAATATAATATTGTAATTAAAATGTAATCCGTGACAGCAATAACTAAAGAAAATATTCATACATACATATAATTATAAATTTGTATATGTATGTTCGTTAGTACACGTTCCTTTATAATTTTTCTCATTTGACCTCAAATTACTTTATGAATGTCGCAATATCACTTGCAAGAAAACTGGGAAACATTATGCAAAATATAAAGTTAATAATGTTCAACTGATAATTTCTATCTCATGTGACACTTGACTGTTAACAAAGCATTCAATAATCGCATAAACAAAGTGGTCCTCATAACGCCCAATAACTAGGTTTATTAAATGTTTCTCAATTGATATTCTTGCAAGTGGAATGTTGATTAAAGGTACTGATCTCTGTAATATTCATTGGATTTAAAACACTATTACAAGAATGTGGCTTCAAATGGTCGATAACGTAACTTTTCGAACGCTCGTTAGTACAACTCAACTGTCACTTTCCGTTACAAAAAGTGACATTTAGATCTACAGACTTACATAATTAGTGTTTTATACAATCATTAAACAATGAGGGATTTTAAAGTCGAGAACCGTGTTTAGAATTTAAGGGCTAATTGTGTAATTATTGTATACAATACTTTTTCTGCGAGTCAACTGAAATAATTAAACGAACTAGGTATCGACCTCTGTTCTGTTGTGTCGACGTTCGTGTTAGGTGATGATCGTACGAACGCATATGCTACTGATCAGTACGAGTATGCTTGAAACACGGTCGTGCCACGTTTACATGGCATGATAGTATGAGCCATAACTATAAGGCTATAAACTGTGGGAACAGGAAACCTCTGTTGCGCTCTCTCTAACACAAATCATAGTAGGATCTGCAGGCGGTAAATGAAGATTATCTATTATATGGTCGCAGTAGTCGCTGGTGGAGGTCTAGCACGTCAGGGCTGTGGGTGCACAGCGTCTTGAACACAATGTTTCATATACTGCGTGGAACGGATCTATGGACTTTCCCGCAAGAGGGGGATTATTGAGCGCTAGTACGTCACATTTTCAAGAGAAACGATTTTTTTGACGCGATTTTTTTTACCTTTGTATGGAGCGTTGGCGACGAGATCCATAGAAATGTAAAAAAAGTTCCGTTCTGTTCCGTTCCACGCAGTATACGTTTCTTTGTGTGGTACAGTCGCCAGCACTTCTGTCATAGCGAAGCGAGCATAAAATCTTACACATCCTAACTAGAATTAGAGTAGTTTCAGATATTTATGCACACTTTGTTGTGGCAGATATGAATGCTGCAGCCTGTACAACTTAATTTAACTGATCGCGCATACGAATTTAAATTTTCCAGCATTTTGCTAACATGCCATAAGAAGTAATCCCATTGAAAAGAAGAACTGTTTTATAAAACTTGATCCGTATTCATGTATTATATTAACTTGATCGTGACTTCCCGGCTATTACATTTTTGTATAATTATATCATATTATTATTTCCAAACGATGACCATTTCGAGAACAAACATAGGAACTAAAATAGTTATGTGGTACGTCAACAACCCTATCTCACTCTAACATTGTCTAAAGTCATCACTTAGGCAGTGGACCTTCTGTACTTTTAGGTTCTATTCATTATTCTGTGGTACAACGTAGAGAGCACAACAGAGCTGTCCAGCTCTCACATATTATGAACGCACGCACAGCGAGCGTTTGATAATAGAATGTAAAAAAAACATGCCCAAAAGACGCCCACTGCTGGACATAGGCCTCCCCCAAAGACTGCCAAAGTGACCGGTCCTGCGACACACGCATCCAGCGGACTCCCGCGTCCTTTACCAGGTCATCAGTCCACCTTGCACCACACTCACGCTGCACCTTCCGTGTGTGTTCGCCACTCGAGAACGTTTCCGCCCCTACGGCCTTTTGTTCTACGTGCAATGTGACCGGCTACATGCATCCGTAAATTCAGCGATGAATATACAAAGATTAGTACTCACCAAATGGTTAGTGTCGGCAGCGGCTGCAGTCACTAATAATTTAGCCTAATAGTAATACGGCTTTGGAACAGTCGACGAAGTGAACCTCTAGTAATAATGTATTGCCTTCCGTTTAGTCACCCAATGAGACAGGTTTGGGGATACGTTTGTCACGCAGCTATACATCATTTTATTACACTTAGTCCAATGTTATTTTTTTACAATTGGAAACCTGAATGCATTCTTTGTTTGTGATTTTTAAGTGTGATTTTTAATTGTATTGCATTACTCAAATATAAGGCCTAAGTGGTTCAGTACTAAGTTTAAACAGTTTGTTAAATATTTAATAACTGTACCTTAATAAAAATACACGTCTGAAGCTACACTTAATTTAAGCGTCTGTGTCATACCTCTGTTTCTCCGGGTTTGTATTCTACTATATGTTTCCTCAATTCCTTACTTTAGACGATTTCCGATAAAAGTAAAAATGTTGAAAATACATTCACCACGAGTAGGATTTCAACCCGCGAGTAGGATTTCAACCTTCGCCTTCCGTACGTGGCTCTCGCCAACTGAGCTATGGGGAGAGACAATTATAACGACACATTTTTCAATCACTTTACTCATTGTATGCCTTTGGGAGGCGCAATCAGAATTGTAACGTGGTCAGTAACTCACTCAAACCTGTCTTATTAGACGACGCATTAAGTTAGGTTTTGTAATCTTTTAGTATAGATTGAAAGTTTTTTTATAGGACCGACTGGTTAGCGACCCAGCACGATATCACACTGTTACTCTTTAGTAAACAAACTGTAGATGTGCATGAAACTGGAATAAAATGTGTATTTTTAAGTGTTTGTTTTATTCAAGTAAAAGTTTCAGCCAAACAATTGGTTAAAGCACAGCAATGTTTTTAGCGGCTGCCTAAGAATATTTTTTCTATTCCCCCGTCCAAGTTGGCTCAGTTCGGGTTGCTAAAATCGGTTCCACAAGACTTCGAGTGCTCCATGCAACTACGCGTCATTGCTCCGAATAAGTAGCATAAAGGCTGTATTTGGGTCATACAGAGACTTAGGTTTGCGTCATTCCTGTGGAGATTGTCAAAATGTAAGGGTTATGGTCAAGTTTTTGCTTAGTTTAATAATCCGCATAAACAGCGTCTCCTCTTATCTCATTAAAATATGTGAGACAATATTTAATGTGTATTATGCATATAGAACCACAGGGAGGACGGCTGCCTTTTGATTCTGTATATGACCCATTTAGAGCTCAGCCGATGGAAAGCGCTGATGGATGCTTGGACGTGGTTTGTAACCAGACTTGACCGCTTATAACCAGAATCAATTTGAACTACCGAAATATACGTTTCAAATCATATCTAAAATAACGGCAATATACTCGAAGGTTTCTGAAAACTTACTTATAATTTGCTGAAATTTCCCAAAATGATGGAAAAATTATATATCCGAAATTTTATATGAAATTTAAGACTAGTTTTCATTTATGAACTTAGGAAGTCACTTTAACCCTTTTTTCAGCTAGTTTGAGGCTGTACAGCAAAAATAAAACAATAAGCGCAAAAAAAATGTGTACCTTAATAAATTGAAACGTTCATTATCAAAAAAGGGTTAATAATCGCCACGAAGTCCAGAAAGACCTGTGCCAGCTTCAATCAGCTGATTATGATTGGCGACATGCTACCCAGGACAGAGCACAGTTGCGTGTCTTAGTGTCGGAGCCCAAGAACGACCATTTCGGGTCCACTTCGGGTAGCTGAGTCAGCGAAGTAAGTCAGTAAGTTAAATAAAAATGCGAAGAAACTCGCGATGATCGCTAAGGGCGGGATGCACCAACTTACGATTACAGACCGATTAACGTTAAATATGGCACTTATCCCACCGCCGCCGAGTAAGCGAGTGTTACCACGTGCTACTCGCGCAAGAGAGAGAGACTATGAGAGTATACTCGCTACTCGCCAGCGGTGGGACAAGTGCCTATAGCGCCAGCTACTGTCAGTCCATAGAAACTTGTCAAACTTTCCACATATTCCGATCTTAGGGAACATCACATACGATTACAAACGGTTTAGTGCAACCCACCCAAACACGATAAATATAAACAAGTGCTTCGTTGGGCGTGCGAGAAGATTGCGTGCGGTTCACTTTGAAATTCCAATTGGAAACGTATTTACATCTTAGAATGACCGCGAAGAATGAAAAGGCGGAATATTTTCCTCCATAAACCAACAAACTAGAAGTAGAAACCAACACACGTATCACTCTTTATCTTGGCGCATTACGTTCTCGAAGACACTCAAAAGAAAGAGGGTATAATAATTATTAATGTCCCGACCTACTTCCACAAAACTTACCTATAGGCATAGGTTCACGGCTCTACGAGTCAAACAAAAAGTCCGATTAACTGGGTAACAGGGAAGGAACCATTTTTCTTGGCTTAGAGATGTGGAACGGGTCAAGTCGGCCTTCAGGAGTGTCAAATAGAAATGTCCTAACTGCGTACATGTTCTACTGGCGCTTACGCCTTTCTGTAAAACAAGCTGACGTTGCGACACAGAACAACGTAAGTGAAACAGTTTCTTTATTATAATAAAGTCTTTTTGTAGTAACAGGGGGAGAGTGCGAAGCCAATTTATTATTTTACGAGAAAATTCCCTTTTCATTTGTTTTCCTTAACCTTTGCATTGGCAGTCTGCTAAAGATCGGTATTGAAGGCATCTGGCCAAACATCTAAATATCTAAAGATGTGGTAGTGTTTAATTTTCTGTCACTTTGGCACTCGCATACTTATTAGAACGTGATATTCCGTAGCATGATTGCCATTTTATCCCTTATCCCCAGCGATGATAAAATGGCAATCATGCTACGCCCGTTAGAAGTAGCTTGAAATGAAAAGCTGAAATACACATAATCAAAATGAAAAGCTGAAATACATATTTTGACGACCGGTTAGCCTAGTGGGTAGTGACGCTGCCTACGAAGCTTAAGGTTCTGGGTTCGAATCCCGGTAAGGGCAAATATTTGTGTGATGAGCATGAATATTTGTTTCTGAGTCTTGGATGTTTTCTATGTATTTAAGTATTTATATCTATTATATATATCGTCGTCTAGTACCCATAACACAAGCCTTACTGAGCTTACTATGGGACTAGGTCGATTTGTGTAAGATTGTCCCCATATATTTATATTTATTTATTATAATCGAAATGAAAAGCTGAAATACACATAATCGAAATGATAAGCTAAATACACATAATCGAAATGAAATGCTGAAATACACATAATCGAAATGAAAAGCTGAAATACACATAATCGAAATGAAAAGCTAAATACACATAATCGAAATGAAATGTTGAAATACACATAATCGAAATGAAATGCTGAAATACACATAATCGAAATGAAAATCTGAAATACACATAATCGAAATGAAAAGAAGCGATATGCAACATGGGCTCCAAAGGCCTTAGCAGGATAAAGGTAGAAAATTGCCATTTTATGATTAAGAGCTGTTTTTTTTCTATAGTTACTATTGCGCCAAATTTTGTTGAAAAATTCCCAATGTTGAGAAATATAATCCAAATTCATGAAATATGACTTCCTAAAACTATTAAACTTTATCATACCATCTTTTCTTTTTATTATGGTTGATTAAATAGTATACATGTCCAGAAAGAAAATTGAGTCTCCATCTTAAACATTTCTGTAAAAAACACGTACTTAAGACAAAGTTTCAAAACAATTTTTTTTTATATCCTGATGGAGTGACCACTTTAAATGTCATTTCTCAAAAAGCCTTATTTAACATTCTGTCAGTCATATTAGTTTGATGGATAAAATCAAAAAGCAACAGTGTTCAAATATATATATATTGGTTGGATTTTGTTACATAATTCTAACAAAATCCAACGAAAATATATTTTTCTCAATCAACTCCGCCAAAGAACTTAAGCATAAATCCTCTTTGTAGAGAAGGAAAAAACATCAATTTTTGACATTTTCATTAATATTTATTAGCTTATTTATATTTACATTAACATAAAAAAGCTAATATTAATGTTAAATAATAAAATGTAACAAGAATACCATAATCATAAAAGGGCATTTTTTCTTCCCTTATCCTGCTACGGCCCTTTTTACTAGCACAACGGGTCTAGAATCTAAGGTATAAAACCAATAAGGAAAAGGTACAAAAACCCAACAGTAGAAAATATGAATTACATCCACGCTATCTATACTTCTATACTACTTAATATTATGTGGAAAAGCCTGTGAGGTTGTAAGTTTACTTGTACGGTCGACTACAAAGAGACCGATACGGCCAAAGTTACAAAAATATGTATACACGACTTAGTGCCTTAACATTAAGGTCGTGTATACATGTTTTTATAACGGTGACCGTACGTTCTCTTTGTAGTCGACTGTACATAGGGTTGCATGTAACATTGGGAGGGGTAATCACGTAACGTCTTCAACGCGGATTACAGTCCGTCATTTTTGCATATAAAAATTGCTATTTCGATCTACCTAACGTACGTAATAGTACATTACGTACCTAGGGCGGTGAATTCGTTAATGGCCCAGATCGCAGGTGTTTTTGGCCCGAACCGAAGGTGAGGGCCATAAATATGCGATCTGGGGCTTTACGAATTACCGCCCGTGGTAAGTACACAATTTTACGTCTTCATCTGGCCACAATGCGAGTTTTACAGTACGCGCAGCGTGCAGTAAAACGAGCATTATGGCCAGGTGTGACGTAAAATACGTTACGTGATCGACCTGTTGAACTACACAGAATCCGCTTTCAAAAATATTTTACCAATACAATGATATAATAGACAAAGTATAAAATGAAGTAGACACATCACCTAACTAATCCAAAATACCGGACGTTTGCGAGTAGTACTCGCCCACCGAGGGTTCCGTACTTTCCTTCTACCTGGTTACGTATTAATTACGTACTTTACATAAAGATATTTTTTATGATTTAATTACAAATGTATACAGACGGAAAACAAAGTGATCCTATAAGGGTTCAGTTTGTTCTTTTTGACGTACGGAACCCTAAAAACTACACCTTAAGGTGCATCCGATATTTTCTACACACTTACAACATTTCGAGTTATACAATGCTGCGTTCCTTAATCTTTACCGCTTTTGTTCATGCCAAATTATGATTGGAACACTGCCCACCAAAACATACCAGTATACCATTTTAGAACCTTAAAAGTTAGACGATAAGGATAGTTTTCGCTTCACTTAACTACAAAGTTGGGAACTGTCGTTGCCATGAGAACAACAACTTAGTACGAAGGTAACACGTCATAAACCTTATAGCATTGTGATAGGGGTCAAATTGGGTTTCAAAATATGTGAATACAATGTATGGTTATATTCTTTAAAGCAAGTTATCTCGAATGAGAAACATATGGGCTCTCTCGTGCTTCTGTATCTGAAACACGGTCTTGCGTCACCCAATGATACACACATTGAATCCGTCGCCCAGTGACTGCAATAGGGCCACATCTCGAAAGTAAAACATATTATTATTTGAGACGCGGCTCCATTGCACACTACAATACGGACACATCGACGCAGGTAAAATACATTTACGTCACACCTGGCCATAATGCGAGTTTTACTGCACGCTGCGCGTACAGAAAAACTCGCATTGTGGCCAGGTGAAGACGTAAAATTGTGTACTCACCACGGGCGGTAATTCGTAAAGCCCCAGATCGCATATTTATGGCCCTCACCTTCGGTTCGGGCCACAAGCAACTGCGATCTGGGCCATTACGAATTCACCGCCTTATGTACGTAATGGACTATTATCATCATTTACCACATGTATGCTGTATTTGCTGTAGCGTGCGGAAAATCCCACTTCCAGCAGGTCGGTCACGTAACACATTGTACGTACGCTAGGTAGATCTAAATGTCAATTTTTATATGGCAAAATGACAGTCGGACTGTCTTAACGCGCAGTGGAAACGTTACGTGACCCCTGGCCAGAGAGAGAGACACGTAAAATGTTGTACTCACCACGCGCGGTAATAAAGAAAGCCTCACATCGCATATTCATCGCCCTTGCCTTTGGGGCGTCGAATACCTGCGATGTGATTTTTTTTTACCGCCCTAAGTAAGTAATATACTATTGAGATGTGGCCGATGTGGTATTGCAGTCACTAGGCGACGTATTAAATGCAAAAAAACGACTTTTTTGTGCAAAATGTAGGTTTGTTTATCTCTGTATTTTGTTACTAGTTTTTGACCGCGTGAACTCCTGTACCTATCAAATTCCACTCCGGTTTCATTACATGTCCCTGCTCTATGGACCAATCTTTGTATAATCGTTTTTTAACATAAACCATTTAGTACTTTACCTAGTTCAGTAGGTCGATCACGTAACGCATTGTACGTACGTTAGGTAGATCTAAATGTCAATTTTTATATGAAAAGGTGACAGTTGAGTTGTCCTAACGCGCGTTCGAAACGTTATGTGACCCCTCTGAGCGTCAATTAGTGAAACTACTGCTGCTTACATGATATTCACCCGAAAGAAATGGGTACCGAAATTTCTACAAATCGGACTGCGCCTTTAAGTTCAAAAGTGTAAATTCTATCCAGGTCGAATCGTGGGATGAAATATATCCATCCAAAATGTCCATTCTATATACCGGAGAAGACTTGAAATCGGGTGAGTACAAACAAACATTATAAAATTACAATGCTACCATCTTTCAGACTGGTCCTCATCATACCGAACGAGCGAGCGAGCGAACGAAGCTATATGTTTCTGCTTGGGGCCGAAATTAGTTCGTATTTCCCGCTGTCCGGCTGTTCTACTCTGCAGGTCGCATATTTTCTCAACCGATTTTCTTGAAATTTTGTGGGCAGGTTCAATAATTATATAGGACTTTTAAACCATTCGTTTTTGGAAACAAATATAAAGTTTTTTAAAAGAGATGCTTGCGAGTTCTATGGCTCGTTGAGCCACTGGTAATAATTATAATAAATTAATTTATTAATTTCGAACAACTAGGATCATATTGAATGTATATACAAAGTAATACTGTAAAAATACAGAACCACTAAAACAGGCAAAGCAAATATATAATGTGCAATGCGTGATGCTTCTGACTTTTGTTTACCTCCGCTAAATTTCTCTTTCACGACTGCCTAATTCATAATATCAAGAGAGATGAAAAAACAACAGTGGGAGAGTTGTTAATTAGTAAATTGATCCGTATAAACAATAATATGTCAAATATAATAAACCGATTTGATAAACACGAACAGATTATCCACGAAATCGTTACGTCGGAATTAATTGGAAATCATTGATTTGTCCAAACTATTACAAAAGCGAAACCATAAAATGATCAGTTGCAAGCGTTCGAAGTGCAGTGTCGGACCAACGAAAAAAAACTGACTGAGCTAATGGCAAAATGAAAAAGGAACAAAAATATATATTGTTTCAGAGAGGTAACCATCAAACTTATCGTATTAAGAAGGTGGTGCAGAATGGTCTAAGGAGTGTCAGCTTTGCTTCAACACAGAAACGAGCAAACCTGCGGGCCACCATATTCGCTCTAACAGACAACACGCTCTAAGATTGTATAGATGTACAATCCTTACTAATATTATAAATGCGAAAGTGTGTGTGCTTGTTTGTCCTTCTTTCACGTCGCAACGGAGCGTCTTATTGATGTAATTTTTTGTATGGAGATAGTTTAGAAGCTGGAGAGTGACATAGGCTACTTTTTCCAGCGGAAAAACATCTAATTCCCACGGGAAAATTCAATATGTTACATTTTCTATAACCACGCGGGCGAAGCCGCGGGCATCAGCTAGTTCCTATATACATCGTAAAATGATTGCACTAACGTTTTCATTTGTCTATGAATGTCAGGTGCGGTTTAATTTCCGGGAGAGCCGTTACAAAGTTTGTAAAGGCACACATCTCGAAATGTTTGCGACGTGTTCCACGAATTAAGTGGCAATTTAGCACATAACTAAGTGAAAATTAATATGTGTACGTGTACGTGCAAATGAAATGGGCGCTACAGGTGCTTTAGAATGGCTTGTCCTAAAAATGCTTTGGTAAAACAAATACGGGTGTAGACTCAAAAAGAAGGCAAAAAGATATGCCTAATGACGAATATCCCATTCAAATATCTCAAAAAATTACGAAGCTACAACCATTTTAATGTTGCTTGATAGAGATAGAAAACGGTAGCAGATAGTGACGTCACGATCCTCGAGCGTCATAGTAAATGACAATCGTTTCATATGAAGGTGCGTTTTGCGGAAAAGGGACAGAACATACCCCCTCTTAAAACTTTGGACACATAACTTTGTGATTATTTATCCTCTTGCGTTGCTTTCTTCTCCATTTGACTACATTCTTAATCCTCGTTTTACGCGTGGCGTTGGCACGTAAAATGGGTGTGTCGAGAGTCACGCTCGTTGCACGCGTTTTACGCTCGTGTAAGGAAACGCGCGGCAGCGCCTGGTCGGGATATGTATCTCTAGTGCCTCGGGAACGCACGAGTGTCCACGCGCGAGTACACTCGCACGTAAATGGAGTCCAGGCTATAAGGCCTTGTTTATGGACGAGCGACGCGTGGTCACGGGAAGTGCTAAGCCGTGTATCCACTATATCCACTAGAGGCAGCCTCGAGCCGAGCGGCTGCCTCGGCCCGAGGCAGCGCAAGTGAAGACGCAGCCTCAACCTGAGGCATGACGTTGAGGCAGCGTCTCCACTTGCGCTGCCTCGGGCCGAGGCAGCCGCTCGCCTCGAGGCTGCCTCTAGTGGATAGCAAGCTATATAGCTCGTGTTTCCCGCACCATGATCGTGCCTCAATTAAAATTGTGTCAATTATATCAAATGAAATGGACCACAAGTTTGTAATTACATTGTAAATAATCCTTGAACTTTATATTTGGAAACTAACTCAGTAGTTGTAAACAGGAAAGTATATTTCTGTTTCAAATCTCACGCTGAATTAAAAGTTTTAATAAGGCAGTACTACAGCCAAATAATTATAGAGCCAATATGTTACCTAGTAACTGTGATGAAAATATAAGGGTAATAGGTTACAATGTAATTTTGTTAACCGGTTTTATACGTTTACCAGATAAATTCCCCGAGAAAATTTTGCGGTAAAGTTTCTCTTCTAAACTCATACTTTTATTTAGCCGGAATACCGCTAAGACACAGATTAGTTGGGTGAAATTCAACAAGTCTAAAATTTTGCTAATTTTGGTGGTTTTTTTAATTTTGATGATATGGTTACCAAAAATATGTTTTTAGAGCGACATTAGTCATAAAATAAATTAGTGTCAAAACGGCCTTCCATTCCAATGAGTAGTTTCTGAGATAATTACATTTAATTTATTTCATGGCCACCAAAATTGCATGTTGGCACCAAAATTGGATAATGAATGCACCTGAATTGCATGGTTACACCTAAATTAGGTAATTTCCCCACCGGCAATGCAATTATCCACCATAACTAGAATATGCTAAATATTTGTTAACAAAAACAATTATCTTTACTAATAAATAAATAATAAGCTTGCAAAAATATACAACATGTAACAAAAATAACGCAAAACCGTTTAAGGGCATATTCTGTATATTCTGTTCACTTACAATTTAATATCCAATGCCTAGATTTTCAGATTTTCTTCATGTATTTATTATGCTTTTTGTACATTAATCTAGCTTCCCTTAAGACTGACTGGTACAGAATGCTTTATGTTATGATATTAAGTCCGTTTGCACTATTATTTTTTGCAATATATATAAGTAAACAAATAACTTTGAGGAAATAAGATAGGACAAATAAAACTATCGAAGGTAGCCATATCGACATATGGTGAAAATATAAACTGACATTTATTATTTTCTAGACAGGGTGGTAAACTTAGTTCCTGATCATCTTGAATATATATCTAGATAGCGGGCAAACCTGCGAGATAATATATAGCCTACAGCCATCCAGAAAGTCCATTCTATTAGCAGGTGACAGGTTTTTTAGGATAAGTGGTTCTGGAGATTACCCATTACATACAAATTAACAAACTTACATAGCTACAATCTTACAGGCTTTTCCTATTTATAACATTAATATAGATATTCATAATATGTATATAAAATATAAATGGGTATTAAAATTTATTTGTTTTTATATCACCTCATTTTTCAGGTTAGGTAAAACTGCTGCCGGTTTGGTCACGAATTACTCCAAAACTACTCAACCGATTTTGATGCAATTTTCAGTGGCATGTAGTTCTTACTTTATAGATGATTTAAATATATTTTTGTGTATATATTTTGTATATGTATATAAAAAAATGCTGTTCGCAGTGCGGGGTTCAAGGACATATAAAACCTACTTATACGAAATAAACATATTACGGTCAAACATATATTGAATTATACGATCATCATATGCGTGCGTAAAACATAAATAGGTATTTATTTGGTTTTGTATATCATCACATTTTGAAGACAAAATCCGCGCCACTTCTGCGGATTAGATCGCCAATTACTCCGAAACTACTCAACCGATTTTAATGCGATTTTCATTGGCGTGTAATTTTTACTCTCATAATAATTGTACTATAAACTTTTATTATATATATTATTTTTTCTATTTTCTTTCAGGATGAGCAGGTAGCTAGCCGTAAAACATATATAATCAATTTGTTTAATATATAGGTATATATTCTATGTTTAGATCATCTTATTTATTATATTTTTAATATATAATATATATTATGTTTATCGTAAGAGCCAGTTATACACTAATAACCGATTCGCCCCGTAGTAGACCAGATTGCAATACATAAACTTAATATATATACATAGATTATATATTTAACCAATCTTTAACATTAAATCCACCACCACACCACCACCACAAAAAAATCGGATTAGTAGTTTTCGGGTTTTATGCAAATACCTAGACAGACGCAGACAGAGACTTTGCTGTCTAATATAACATTATATACATTAAAATATTTTATGGATAACATTGATATAATAGTGTTCACTCTAAAAAGTAATTAAAATAATCAAATTTTGTCAATGTACTTCAATTAAAATGCATTTCATGTTGCATATCTGAGAAGTCATGTGTAGACCTTAGCAATTGATAGACCTTATTTCATTAAAATACGGTTCACTTTGCCTCGTCTTCTATAATTTTGGTGATACTCAGCAATTTTGGTGTCTTCAAAAAATCCACCAAAATTGCAACACCGCAGTTAGGATTTGGACTTAAAAAAACATAACTAATTAACCCTTTTGTACATGTTCCAGTTAACCCTATATTTCGAAAGGGAAACCAAAGCCACGCCTAAAACAAAATACACATAAAATTAAGTTATGCTTAATAATAAATTAATCGTGTCATCAAAATAGACGTAAACTGTATTTTGAACCACCATAATTAGGTACTTAAGCGCGTGACGGCTAGCTCCTACACAGTATCACACGTCTCTTATCACCTGTCGCCAGAGCGGAACTAAACCAATAAGCAACGCTCGCGCCGTTTGTGTGATTGCGTTTTATTCGACCATAAAAATATTTTTAATTTTTTTTACCAAAATTATATTATTTCGCAGGACAGTTTTGTTTACATCAGTATGAGGTTTAATTTACATAGGAATATAACGAAATCTTAGAATACTTTGACTAATATAGATAATAAATAAATAAATAATAAATCAATATAAGGGGACAATCAACAAATCGACCTAGTCCCATAGTAAGCTCAGTAAGGCTTGTGTTATGGGTACTAGACGACGATATATATAATAGATATAAATACTTAAATACATAGAAAACAACCAAGACTCAGAAACAAATATTCATGCTCATCACACAAATATTTGCCCTTACCGGGATTCGAACCCAGGACCTTCAGCTTCGTAGGCAGCGTCACTACCCACTAGGCTAACCGGTTGTCAAAACACAACACAAAAAACACAAAATAGAACACGATAAAATGCCGTTTTAATTAAGTAAATGGATAGTTTTTTTGTATTATGGCATTTTAATACAAGAAACAAGTGCAGGACACGTCACCAAAATTAGATTTTCGGCAGTTTATATTTTTTGTGGTTAAGGTGTAAAGTTATTTCCATTATGGCTCAAGATGGTGAAATATATAAGCTTCCATATAAAAAATAGAACATTAATATATAAGAAATCCTCAGTCCAATTATCACCTCCGCCGCGCAAAAATCGCACTGGGATTTTCACCCAGTTGCCTACATTGGTTCAATAAGACATATTGAAAATACTAGCTTCTGCCCGCGACGCCATCCGCAAGGAACTCGGTTATATCGTAGCTCCATACAAACTTTCATGATGATTTCTGGGATAAAAACTATCCTATGTCCTTTCCCGGTACTCAAACTATTTATTTACCAAATCTTATCTAAATCGGATGAGCGGTTTTATCGTGAAGAGGTAACAGACAGACAGACAAACACACTTTCGCATTTGTAATATAAGTAAGGATAAGACACTTTTAATATAACTTCGCCATGTGACGACTATCCTTACAGTTAGTTATAGCTTGTCCGTCCAACAATACAGAAATCTAGTTAGTTGAAAGCGCTTACCCTGTTAACGGTTTTGCCCTTAAGGAGACGGGGTCTTGGCACCATCGACGTCACGACGAAAATAATAAAATGTAGGGGAATGACAGATGCCGACGAAACACTTTTCGTTACTATCTGTCATTCCCATACATTTTACTAGTTTTCTATTGGCGTTAGCGCTTGTCGATTGTAACCTTGTCTCCTGTTCCCAAGATTCGGCGTAGGCACTAGCTTTACGTAAATGACTGCCATCTGAACTTCCCAAGAGGGAAACTAAGACCGACTCGCGATGTTGTCGTTCACCGAAAAGCTACTGTCACATATCAAATCATAATTCGTACACAAGTCTTGTTTCGAAAAGCCCCGTGGTATGAGCTGGAGTTGAAGTAATTTGAAGCCCTGACCTTCAGATTAAAAGTCAGGTCCCTTACCGCTCGGCCAAAATGGCTCTTACACAAACTCCTAATTACCGAACTACTTTTTCAACCCTGTAGGAGAAAACAAACAATTCCGTAAGGCTTCCAAAGGGCTTACCTTAGGGAATGGACTGGAGACATTATTTGCCTTATCTAGAGAGCCTCTATACGATAAATCGAACCCTATCCTTTAACCTTCCCGTTCTGATTTAAAGGTCAATATTCATATCAACTATATCTGGTCAGCATCAAGGTTTGTTTTGCTGTAACTCCGTAGCGAAAGATAGGAGTTAGTAAAGAAAACTACCGACGTTCGGCTATCTCAGGGAAGTGATGATGCCGAGTAAACACACTCAGGAGCAATGAAAATTCTCTATAAATTGCGTGAGTTTCGCTATCTTTATTTGTGCTTGGTTTATACGTATATTTCACAGAAAAACAAATATGTATTTCATATTAATTTTAAACGATTATATACTTAACAGGTTACTATGTTCATGTGTATGTTATGTAGGTATGTATATAGCTAATGGTTTTTCACTAACTTTAATTAAAAGTGTCGGCTAGAAACTTTGCAAGTACATATACAATATATATATATATAAAATATCATAATTAGATACTTTTTAGTTGATCTGATGACTGATAGGGTCAGAAGATACTTAGAACTTTGTAATTAGTAATAATAAACCTTCCAGTAAAACGACTGGCGACTGTACCTATTCGTGAACTAACAATAGTATCTGACAGTGACAATGTCTCAGACAATTTTCTTTCAATGCGTGTACCTACTACCTTACCTAACCTACTTTAGTTTTTTTTTAATGAAAATTTAAGTTTTAAAACTGTAATAGACGTTGAAACAGCGAGAGAGTATATAACTAACCTTAAAATGAAAACCCTTACATTACTTGACATTGAAAAATGTCTATAGGCTACAGTGTCCGCTATCCATCAATCTTGCTTAATACCTCGCAGTATGAAAATATAAATTGTTCAGTGACACAAAAACTTAATCTTTCAGAAATATTATTTTATCTGTGAACAGAAGAATCGAGTTTATTACATTCGTAGACAATTAGGTAATGACCGTTATGGCGCTCTCATTTCTCATAAAAATCTATTAAAAGTTTCAACGTTAAACTAACTCCAGCTCATTTCTTATTTCAAACTTTTACTTGGACTGCACTGTTTATATGATAATACATGAATCTATTCGAGTGAGCGTACTGAGTTGGAATAAGTTTGTTATAGAGTAGTGACGTCCTGTTAAATGCTATATAACACTCCGTCGGTATTCATATGAATTGAAAAGTAAGGTAAAAAACCGGCCAAGTGCGAGTCGGACTCGCGCACGGAGGGTTCCGTACCATTATTTATAAAAACGGCAAAAAAACCCCGTGTGTTGCATGGGAGCCCCGCTTAATTATTTATTTTATTTTGTTTTTAGTATTTATTGTAATAGCGGCAACAGAAATACATTATCTGTGAAAATTTCAACTGTCTAGCTATCGCGGTTCTTGAGATACAGCCTGGTGACAGATAGACTGACGGACGGACAGACAGCGAAGTCTTAGTAATAGGGTCCCGTTTTTACTTTGGGTACGGAATCCTGCTAAAAATCTTTAAAGATTTCAGACTAAAGTGTTGAAAAAAATATACATATATCAGTCATCTATATATATAAAAGAAGACTTCCTGACTGATTCGTCACCGCACAGCCGAAACTCAATAGTTTTTACTCCCAATGGAGTAAAAACTTGAAATTTACACCAGAACTTCCTTTTATGACGTAGGCAAGGGATAAGACGGGATTTTTGGAAATTCCATCCCTAAGGGGGTTAAATAGGGGTGCCAAGTTTGTATGGGGGAAACTTTATTTTTGAGCTAGACTTGACACTTTGTAGAAAGAATACTTATTAGTATACAAAAAAGTGATTTCTCCGTTTCAGCAATTTTCACCCTTAAGGGGGTTAAAAAGGGGTGCAAGGTTTGTATGGAGGGAATTTTATTTTTTGAGCTAGAGACTTGAAAGTTCGTAGAAAGATTACTTATTAAAAACACGAAAGTACTTTGAGCGTTTCAGAAAATTCCACCCTAAAGGGGTTAAATAGGGGTGCAATGTTTGTTTGGGATAAACATTATTTTTAGAACTATAGACTTGAAACTTTCTAGAAAAAATACTTATTAGTATACAAAAAAGTGGTTTCTGCGTTTCAGCAATTTTCACCCCTAAGGGGGTTAAAATGTGTGCAAGGTTTGTATGGAGGGAATTTTATTTTTTCAGCTAGAAACTTGAAACTTTGTAGAAAGATTACTTATTAAAAAACACAAAAAGTTCTTTCAGCGTTTTAGAAAAATCCACCTGTGAGGGGGTTTAATAGGGGTGCAATGTTTGTATGGCGGAAACATAATTTTTTGAACTAGAGACTTGAAACTTTGTAGAAATTATTTTTAGCAGCTGTAACAACCGATGGAAGGGAAACGAAAAGAGGGCAGCGCGAGGAGACACGCGAAAAAAGTGTCCAAGGCAAAAAAGACCAGGCCTTGCCGGGAAGCCCCCCCCGTAAAGATGGCACCAACAGCCACACAAGCGGTCCAAAAAGAACTCCGACCCACCCTTCCACCGGCGGGCAAAAGAAAGGAAGCCCATAGTTATAAGTAATGCATGCATCAGAAATCCCCACTCACCCAACGACTCAGTAGAATAAAATCCGGGCGACGGTCAAACAAGCAGAAGCTGGAAACAGCATCCCCATGCTTGACCCGAGCACCCCGCAGACACCAAACGGGAGAAAGCATGTCCTCTCCCGGCCTTGCAGCACTGGCTGAGGTAAGGATCTCGCGGGTAGTTTTAAGACCTCCTCCCAAATCCCCTTGTTCCCCCTCCGAAAATTTTCGAGTAAGCCGAGAGCGATGTAGAGAGTGATGACCGAGGTTTTTAGCCGGTAAGAGTCCGGCACTGTCTGGGTCCCCTTCCCAGTCGTCCATGAGGATTTTCCTCGGTCCGCATTCTATACATCTTTTCAAACTTTTTCGTAAGCAAAAGCAAGGACTCTCGTCTTTGGCCCTTCTGGCGACTCCAAAAAAAAAAAAAAAAAGTAGTAGTGGTAAGTAGGTGCGGATTATTTTGTTAATAATTTTTTTTTGGTCAATGACAATAATATTATTCTCTAACACCGTTAAATGGGGACGGCGGATGGAGATGGAAAGTTCTACGTCTTTTAATATTAGATTACGTTTGCTTTCAAAACTGTTTTCAGTAATGTAGTTTTCTTTAATACATTATGAAAAATATACAATTTAAGCTGAAACGTTTGTTGATGATTTTTAAGATATTTATATGTGTAAAAACAGAGTTTCAATTTAAACTAATGAACTCATCGCACTGCTACCATTTACGATTAATCCCTGAACTGATATAGATGAAATTTTCCGTACAGATCATTTGAGACCCTAATCTGAGGATGTAGGATAGTTTTTAACTTGAAAATCATCCCTTAAGATGGTAGAACCTTGTTAACAAGGGCAGCGATAATGAAGGTTCCGCCTACAATCATTTAATAGCAATCATTTTTCTAAGACGGTAGCAAGTTCTACGCGGACGAAGTCGCGGGCAACAGCTAGTCTATATATATAAAAGAAGACTTCCTGACTGATTCATCACCGCACAGCCGAAACTACTGGGACTAGAAACTTGAAAACACCAGAACTTCCTTTTATGACTTAGGCACGGGATAACACGGGATTTTTGGAAATTCCATCCCTAAGGGGGTTAAATGGGGGTGCAAAGTTTGTATGGAGGAAACATTATTTTTTGAACTAGAGACTTGAAACTTTGTAGGAAGATTACTTATTAAAATACAAAAAAGTACTTTCAGCGTTTCAGAAAATTTCACCCCTAAGGGGGTTAAATAGGGGTGCAATGTTTGTATGGGGGAAACATTATTCTTTGAACTAGAGACTGAAACTTTCTAAAAAGAATACTTATTAGTATACAAAGAAAGGACTGTCAGCGTTTTAGAAAATTCCACCCCTAAGGGGGTTAAATAGGGATGCAAAATTTGTAGGAGGGAAACTTTTCAACCCGCCCTCGTACATAATCCGACTGCTAGCAGAAATGTAGGTTAGGTTAGGTTAGAACTGGGATGCTCCCAGAACCGACAGGTAGGTAAGTAGTAGTAGTATGTAGGTGCGGATTATTTTGTTAATTATATTTTTTTTTGGTTAATCACAATAATATTATTCTCTAACACCGTTAAATGGGGACGGCGGATGGAGATGGACAGTACTACGTCTTTTAGCATTAGATTACGTTTGCTTTCAAAACTATTTTCAGTAATGTTTGCTTCCTTTAATACATTATGAAAAATATACAATTTAAGCTGAAACGTCTGTTGATAATTTTTAACATATTTATATGTGTAAAAACAGAGTTTTCAATTTAAACTAATGAACTCATCGCACTATTTCCGTTTACGCTTAATCCCTTAACGGATTTAGATGACATTTTCCGTACAGATAATTTGAGACCCCACTTTGAGGATATAGGATAGTTTTTATCTCGGAAATCATCCCTTAAGATGGTTGAACTTTGTTAAGGGCAGTGATAATTAAGGTTCCGCATACAATCATTTAATAGCAATCATTTTTCTAAGACGGTAACAAGTTCTACGCGGACGAAGTTGCGGGACACAGTTAGTTATATTAATAAAGTTGTCGAGCTTTCACAATCAAAACAACAACTTACTTGTTATTCAAACCATCTCTTTTACACTCCCACGTAAGTAATACAACACTTATTCCATTTGAATACATTAAGTCAAACAGAACCCTACACGAGGTGACTTACAGGATATGATCAGAAGAGATTAGGATCAGTAATATTTTTATAAATTATAGCAAAAGAAATCAGTTGGTAAATACTCAAATTACATAATTCGACGATATTATTTAAATATCGTGTGTTTCTAGGAACAGTAGCTAGACTTCATTTTTATATTTCATAAATAACTAGCTTCCGCCCACGACTTCGTCTGCGTGGAGCCGGGGTAAAAACTATCCTATATTTTAATCAATTAAATGATTGAGTAACAAACATTCAAACTTTCGCATTTATAATATTATAGCAAGGTAATTAACTTCAATATTCGGTAGGAATGATCGTGCCTAATTTACCTATATAATTAACTGTCACGCCTCATCAAACTTAACTAAATTAGTGAACTAAGTTCGGGAATGAAGTTAATACAAAAGGAACTAAATGCATTATAACAAATTTGAATAGGGTTGCCTCAACTATACTTATTACGGCACAGAAACTGGGATCACATTAACTTAGGGTGTTCGCCTCAACTTGTTGGAGACACACGGAACAGGGGTCTGGTAAAAACGTTCTACTACTGCGACTGATTCACTTAAGTTTTTAATTGGATTTGGGTCGGCACTGGACCATTTTGTCTTGGGTTGTCCCTGCTGGTCGATTATGTAACGCATTGACGTCCATTGTCGACGGAGGTCAGGCGGTGTTTTACTCAATCAAATCAGCGGCAAATTGCGAAACGCGAATAAAACGCCATGTTGGTGTGTAGTTAGTATGAAAAAATAATATTTAAAGTGATGTCATAACTTTATAAAGTCAAATTTATTGTTGTTAATTCTTCATTCTCTATTGTACCTGATCAAAAAAATATAAAATAGTAAAATAAGTTGAAATCTGATGTGCTCCGTGATTTTTGTAAGTTTTGTCTATTGGCAATGTGAAGTAATTTATTATTTAGGGTTCCAACTCAAAAGAAAAAAACGACCGAACCGTTTGTCTCTTTGTCAAGAATTTTTATCTCGGGAACGCGTGGTTATCCAGTTGAAATTTAAAACATATACAAGTCCCATGAATATGTCAAAAAATCAAACCTCTAAGTTAACGTTAAAAAGATACGGCCGTTTAAGCCTGATGATGATGATGATGATTGTCTTATAAATAGTACAAGTAGAGGGAAAATGTTGAAACCATAAATTTGTAATTTAGTACGGAACTCGGGAGTTTTTTAAATGCCATTCTATCTACTTCTGCACAAAAAAAAACAGAAGAGATTAGATATTACTGGTAATACAAATAAAATAGGTTAAGTTACAATAGTTACTGCAAATAAGAGTGTCTCGCCATCAAACATTATAGTTTGGTAAGTTTATGTATATTTAGAATTTATCATGATCATTTTATGATTTGAAAAAAAAAAGATGGACATGTCACTTTTGTATGGGATAATGACAGTTCATCATCATCCTCCTAGCGTTGTTCCCGGTTGTGCCCCTAAAGGAGCCCGGGGTCCGCTTTGACACCTAATCCCAAGATTTGGCATAGGCACTAGTTTTACGAAAGCGACTGCCATCTGAACTTCCAACCTAGAGGGAAAACTAGACCTTGTTGGGATTAGACCGGTTTCCTCACGATGTTTTCCTAGCTCTGTCCTTCTAGCTCTGCCCTCGTAGCTCTGTCCTCGTAGCTCTGTCCTCGTAGCTCTGTCCTCGTAGCTCTGTCCTCGTAGCTCTGTCCTCGTAGCTCTGCCCTCGTAGCTCTGTCCTCGTAGCACTGTCCTCGTAGCTCTGCCCTCATAGCTCTGCCCTCGTAGCTCTGTCCTTGTAGCTCTGTCCTCGTAGCTCTGTCCTCGTAGCTCTGTCCTCGTAGCTCTGTCCTCGTAGCTCTGTCCTCGTAGCTCTGTCCTCGTAGCTCTGTCCTCGTAGCTCTGTCCTCGTAGCTCTGTCCTCGTAGCTCTGTCCCCGTAGCTCTGACCTCGTAGCTCTGTCCTCGTAGCTCTGTCCTCGTAGCTCTGCCCTCGTAGCTCTGTCCTCGTAGCTCTGTCCTCGTAGCTCTGTCCTCGTAGCTCTGACCTCGTAGCTCTGTCCTCGTAGCTCTGTCCTCGTAGCACTGTCCTCGTAGCTCTGTCCTCGTAGCTCTGTCCTCGTAGCTCTGTCCTCGTAGTAGCTCTGTCCTCGTAGTAGCTCTGTCCTCGTAGCTCTGTCCTCGTAGCTCTGCCCTCGTAGCTCTGCCCTCGTAGCTCTGTCCTCGTAGCTCTGTCCTGGCATAGTCTGGTAAAGTCACAATAAATTTACAAACCTAATTATCACATTTCGTCTTCGCCCCGACGAATACCGAAGCGTCCTTACCGATAGCTTTCTGATGTCGCTATTGCATTTGCGCAGTGGTACATATAACATGCATGCAGTTCCGCTTTCAAGCGTCCCGCGCGAAACAAGAATATCTCTTTCAATTAAGTAGCGTGCAGCAATGAATCTGTACTGACTTGACTATAGTCCGACCGCTTCACTCAGTCCTCGTCTGCACGGCGCGCGGGGGGTATAACGAGGCAGCGGGAGGCAAAGCCCGTGCCCGAACGCCGCGCGCTCTCCCGTTATACCCCCGAGCGCCACTATAACAGTTCCTACCGACAGCTGACACCACGCTGAGACCGCGCCGGCAAAGGCGGTCACAGCCCAATTCCCAACGCGTGTGCCCCCCGGAATATCTCCGCACAATGTCCTTTCTTAACTTTTGTCCCCCGCCAGATACTTTCCTTCTTAATTTGTCACGTGAATACCATCTTCAACTTTTTTCTCTGATAAAAGTTCCCTCGTTAAGTCTCTTTATTTGTGTGATATTCTTATCATGGCAATTTAAATGCTCATTTATTATAGGGGTGCTTCAGATTACACTCTTTTTTCAAGAGTTTATCTTGTACTCATTATTGATAAATTAAATTTTTGTAAAGGTTATTTGGGTAAGTCGTAATATCGTTTGCTAGAATGCCTTTTTAGTACAAGAAATAATAATGCATAGTTTTGAACATTTTAACAACAAAATGCGAGAATAAAGGTGTTCATATTCTAACTTTAAATGATTCTGATTCACAACAATCGATAAAGCAAACAGAATCTCAATACAAAAAATTTGGAGAAAGAATCGAAGAAAAAATTAAATATAAATTATACAAACATAGATAGATGAACATAGTCAAGGTTTACCGTTTCGCAAATGAAAATGAAACCGCCGAGCGATTACTCCAAAGCCATTTCAATAAAAATATCCTTATTTGCCGTCTCCTTCAGGCGTCAGTGGCTGTGAGTAACTGTTTTTTGGGCATTTGGACATTTAAATGATTCCTCAAATGGAGTTTTAAAAGCGGCTCACGAATCGTCGGTATAAAGAGGGGCAACGCCGTTCGGCTGATTCTCACATAAGGCTGCGGGCACTTGGAGCGTTCTGGACTTTTTGGGAACTGTCGCGTTATTTTTAGTGATTAAGCACTTAGCATAATGTTCCGCTTGGAACGGAACTACTAGCATTGCCGTTTTAATGGTAATGGAATTTAAACATTCTCATCGCTGTCTCGTTTTGTGGTGGTTAAACATAATATAACCACAAACTGATTCTTTCTTCTTTATTCTTTATCATCATCATATCAGCCAAAAGACGTCCACTGCTGGACATAGGCCTCCCCCAAAGAGTGCCAAAGTGAGCGGTCCTGCGCCACCCGCATCCAGCGGACTCCAGCAACCTTTACCAGGTCATCAGTCCACCTTGCGGGGGGCCTACCCACGCCGCGCCTTCCGGTTCGTGGTAGCCACTCGAAAACCTTTCCGCCCCAACGGGCATTGGTTCTACGTGCTATATGCCCCGCCCACTGCCACTTAAGTTTAGCGATTCGGAGGGCTATATCGGTATCGGCATTCTTTATAGTGTTTAGATTTATTTGTAGATTGATCATCAAATAAGCATAACTCATAGGTAGTTAATAACACAGGCTCAATCCACATTCACGTTTACTCACGAAGATAATCACAACGCACACAGCTATTGGTAAACGATGTAAGTTTCTCCTGTTTTCCATAGTTGAGAAGACTGGAGTCTAATTGGCTTTAAATACATATAGCGCTATTCCATCATACCTAGTTAAGAACTTCCAAGTACTTAACATGAACCAACTAGACTTGTGCACTATAACTTTTATAGTTAATTAGACTAATTAGTAAGTGGCTCCGTGAGCTGTAAAACCCGCGAGACAGTCTTTAAAAAAAAATATATTAGAAAAACGGCAAACATGCTACGGCGGCTTGAAATGATCGTTTTTGTATGAGGCGCGTGCTAGCCCGTATGTCACCTTACACGTAAGGAACATTATCTAAGGGAACTTCCATTAACTTTCAAACGTTGGGTTTGTTCTGACTGCCGGTCATTTTCCACATGGACCAGGAAGCTGGTCATTTACCGGTTACCCGGACGGCCGCCGCGCTACGTGCACCCCCGACGCCATAACTTATCCGAGGTAACCCCACATAAATCACGTCGCGTTTTTCACGCGGCGAGATACGGGCAAACACACGGCGGTGCGGTTCAAGTGGGACTGCTTTGTTTCTTGGGGAAGAAAATCGGCAGTCACTAGCACGGCTGGCACAAAACACTTGTGATGCAAAAAAAGGCATGATATTATGATGGCATTTTAGTATACGAAGACGAGCCATTTCGCCTTAAAAAAAATTTAACCGACTTCAAAAAAAGGAGGAGGTACTCAATTTGGTTGTTTTTTTTGTTTTTTTCAGTGTTAAACCTCAGAACTCCAACATTGACGACCCGATTCGTATTTTTTTTTGTTTGTATGTAAGTATATGCTTCCAGCTTGGTCTCATTTTTTTTCTAAAATTCAGTTGGATGATGGGATCCAAAAGGAATTAAGGGAATTCCTCAAATATATTAGGCACGCCTATAGTGATTTTTGTATTTACACCCGGAAATCATAAATTTGGTGGAGTGGAATTGATGATCAAGACCACATATGACTTATGTACTTAAAAGCACAAAAGTACATCACAGATTCTGATAAGAGTCCGTTGAAATAGCAACTAATGAAGTGCCAAAGGTGATCCTTGTGGAATCGACGGAACTCCTCAAATATTATCGTCCCACATACCGCGATTGGGTTTTTTTCTCAAATAATCAACGCATTTGCTTTCGGAAATCAGTTCATGTGGTATATTTTAAAATAAATGTGCAAATGTTCTCGTAACTTGGCGGAGTACTAAATTGAAGTCGGTTAAAACTTTTTTTTTGAAGTAAATTATATTCAATTTGTTTGCACGGCTTTACAGCGAACCAATAGGCCTTAATGGTAAGCATCGCCTATGAACGCTTAAGATACTAGAATAATCACAACCGCGCTGCCAACCCTTTATTGTGTTGAGGATTAGTTGTGTTGACATCAAAAGACAAATACAGGTCCAATACTCTCAACACAGCGCATTCTTCGGATCTCTGGCGACCCTACTCACCACAACGGTTCCCTTCCGTTAGCCCTAAGAATTTCAAATCTAATTGCACTAGCCCTAATGTTGTGAACCCTAAAATAGCAAACGTGAAGTTTCATTTTTCCTAATTATTCATTCGTTCTAATGTCAGTATCCCGAATTTATATAATGTCTAATTTCTCATGACCGAATTCTCACTAAATTTGAATTAACCGATTTTTTCCTAGGCCTAATATTTCAATGTCTATTTATTTATTTATTTATTTATTTATTTATAGACACGAAAAGAAATAACAAAAAATGTAACTCAGAATGGCGGGTATGGCGTCTATGTTTTGAGGATTATCTCATAGGATCAGGACAAGAACAAGCCTCTGACAAAGTTAAACTGTCACTCCTAAGAAACATGTTGGGGTTAGACGCGACTCGCATCGTCACTACGTCTTTGCAACTATCCGCAGAAGAGTCCGTCAAGTTTGAGTGCGTAATGGACGCCATCACCAAATATGTTAGCCCGCGGGTCAATGAAGTGTTCGAACGTTTCAAACTAAATGATCGGAAACAAAAACAAGATGAAAGTTTTGAAAACGAGCCACCGCCGACGCCGTAATGTGTTGGTGTGTGGATCCACTGTCAAAAATAAATAAATGTGCTGTTCGTTCAAGTTATATTCGTTTCATTAAATATAGTAAAACAGTGTTCATTAAACATATTAATTATTAGGCACATTAATCATTAGGCTTAGTAATTACTAGGAAAAAACATTATTCGTTTCCAATATGAGCACACTTGATGTTTAGTTTTAGGAAAAATTAGGAGGTATGAAATTAGGCCCAGCAAATAATTATGCCATACAAGATTAGTTATCCGAATATTAGGGCTAATGAAAATTATATCAAACGTTGGTAGGTGTAGACCCCACCACAACATCTAATACCGACAAAGCAAGTACTTAATTGTGCAAGATGGAGGTACTCCCCTAGTTTGGCTGCTTCAAATATAAAGATATAACATGATATTCACCTGTGCCCTAATACCTCTTTTGGCATTACGATTCCGAAAATTCATTACATATTAGGTACTAAAAAGCAATATTAACGGTTACACCTTGCATCGAATATTCATGCGAATTCATCCACATTCAGTGAATTGCGTGTATGTCATTTTGCCAATTTAAAATATAGCATTGCATGGACGTTGAATGGAAGTTTCCAGAAACAGGCTCGCTCGGGCCAGTTGTACGCCAGGCGCCGTCTGAAAACCGGACCACAAAAACAGGGCTTACTGCGACTCGGACCATGTACTAGCCTACTGAAAAATCTAGTAAAGTTTTTAGCAGTTTCAAAACCCGTTTGTTTGCTGAAAGCTTTTTTCTCGGCAGTTGGTGCGAGAACACGTTATTTATGAAGTATGGATCTGTCGTAATCGTAATGTGTTATTTCAATTATCTCGCTCAACCTAACAGCAGCTGTATAAACTCATTTATTTGGGATAGACAATTTATCGTCTGAATTCTTTTGTTATTTTGTAATTCTAGATGAAATGGCGTTTATTTGGGCTAAGAACTTACTTTAGAACTTGCTTATTTAGGTATCCTTTGTGCCAAAATGGTGCTAATCAAGCGTATGGTCCGTCTGACGGATCTTTGCGACTACGATGTTACTAGGGAGTTGTTGTTGAGGAAGTAGACTGCCAATAAGCTTCGCCTCTTTACTTTAAAATTAGTTACAGCATGGCTGCCACGTGGCCGCAAGCTTGATAAAGAAAAATAAACAAAAGACGCGCATTCGGCTGACACTTCAGTACTGTAGAGGTCGTCTACGCAACCTCTACAGTGCTGGCTGGACAGCACTGTGCAGACGTTCGGAGTTCAAATCAAGTTCTCTGGAAGTCTATAAATAGAAGAGGAACCGAAGATGTCAAGGATTGGCCCCCGAGGACTTCATCTAGCAAGTTATAAAATAAATAAAAGATAAAATATATAAATAAGTCTGTACCAACTGAGTAACAACCCCTAAAGTACAATTTTAATTTTAATGTTAAAAGACGTTGTGTTTTGTGCGTTTAATGTAGTGTTGTGTTTTTTAACCCTTGTAAGTTATTTCCTCTCTGTACCGTGCAGTCTATTGAAAGCTATGTATTCTGACTGCCGTTTGTCACTAAAACACTTGAAGAGTACTTACCGAGGTATAGTCAGTAAGTATTAATAGAAAGTACCTACTATGTACATACACCACTTTGGATATTAGTTTCAAAGGCAACAAACAATTTTCCTGCGTCAACTTACTTTGTCAAGTTGTTTTACTTTCAGTCATCCAACTCTTGAGTGACACTTCAGACTTTTACGAGGGACACGGACATGCGATAAATGGCAACATTTGTCCATTGTTAGGGTTTATGAAGAAGCTAAAATATTCACTCGGAGACTAATGCACGGTATTCATGTTACTATACGAATGTCCGTCATGTTACGGTCTCAGTCATTCGGATGATGACGTATAGTCTACGAGATTTGGCACTGGTCTTTTGACACATCGCGACACCCAAATAACGTAAATTGGCACTGCTCATCGAAATAATAATAAAAAGTTTCAATAGCTTACGAGTTACGAAACTAAGTTCAATCTCCATGCACGCTCTTTTTAGCACTTATGAAAGGATTGTAATATTTTTACGGCTTATTTGTGCATAAATTAGCATTGAAAACTCGGTATGCGAACAATTACGTCCTACGACTTTTTTTTTAATTATTTCATACAGATAAAGCATTTTTCAGAATACTGTTGTTACCCGCATCTACCGATTTAGTAATAACTATTTAATTTTTATAAGATTAAAGTTGAAAATTAAATGAAGGCAATCCATCTGTCAGTGGTTAACTAACAGTAATCGTACTGTATTGACATGTTTTAACTGTTTCAAAACTGTAAGTTCTGAAGCTTTCCATAGAAGAAATCTCGCAACTTTGTATTCTTCTCCGCAGTGCATTACTAAGCACAAATAAATATTGCCTGAAAACATGTTCAATCTCAAACTAAAACAATTACAACGTTAACCAATGCCGTACTTAATCGTGATGATTCGTTGAATACGATTTAATATAACTCGGTTACAAATTACGGTAGCCTAGTGGTTTAGGCATGCGGCTGTCAAGTGGCGGTCGTGGTCGTGGGTTCGAATCCCGGCTCGTACCAATGGGTTTTTTGGAACTTATGTACGGAATATTTACCATTAGCTTTTCTGTGCTTACGCTTTTATAGAAACAAAATAGTATGACAACTGTAGTTGCTCCCATACAAACATTTGTTCCTGTCCAAAAACTGGTTCGAATGACATCATTTTTTTTTATTCATCATCCCTATTGGCCTGTTTTTATACCTGCTTTTAATATGTTTTGTGAGCTGTTCGTTTTCCTATAATTGAATAAATAAATTACTAAATAGGTGCTATATATCCATCGGTGTATATATTTCAATACAAAGAACGGTAAGAGGTCCAATTTGATGATCTCGTGCAACCATAATAAAGGGCCCGTAAATCGTGCAAACGTATTGTTATTACGTGCACTCCCGAGCGGGCACAGGGGGCACAGGACAGTAGGCTTACTTTGGATAATTTGTATTAAAATTATTCCCTGCCCGCGCGTCTTCCCTGGAGTTCACACTTCTGGAATCCGTCCATCGCTCTTGCCAATTGAGCTACCGTAGGTCCACTAATGGCGACGAATTTTTCAATCGTAATCATATTCTCTTTTCTTCTCAGATGTTTTATCACTGCCGATTTTCAAGAATGTATGTATTTGAGCTGTGAAAGGCTGCCCCTGGTTTGCCGACTGAAAAAAACACGAC
The DNA here is from genome assembly GCA_947049275.1 of Epinotia bilunana. Classification (NCBI taxonomy): domain Eukaryota; kingdom Metazoa; phylum Arthropoda; class Insecta; order Lepidoptera; family Tortricidae; genus Epinotia; species Epinotia bilunana. The sequence goes on along the minus strand of OX346253.1, from coordinate 39,382,977 downwards.
AAGTTCTAAAGTTATGACTACAAAATTAAATGGTGCCCGCTGAAAATTTAGAAAATGAGAACCTATGCAATCGTGTTCAAAATATTTGTGCAAAAAACTAACAGAATAATTATATTGGAAGTAAGTGAATAGAACCTATAGAGATATGGTCGACGCGACGTTATTGTGAATGGTTAATTATTGCTGAAACTGTCAACTTGCCTAAAATAACAGGGTCTAGTTGAAACCGAGCGGAACTACACCAAGAAGCATGTAAAAGTAATATTTCAAAGATAGGCAGGCCAAGAAAAGACTTCAGAGTGCAGCAAGCGAATTCAACGTAGAAAATTAGTCGAACTTTTACAGATTGATGACTCTGCCGTCAGCTCTTTAGTGGATATGCTTTTTGACAACCGGTGAGCTTAGTGGGTAGTGACGCTGCCTACCAAGCTGAAGGTCCTGGGTTCGAATCCCGGTAAGGGCAAATATTTGTGTGATGAGCATAAATATTTGTTTCGGAGTCATGGATGTTTTTCTATGTGTTTAAGTATTTATATCTATTATATATATCGTCGTCTAGTACCCATAACACAAGCCTTACTGAGCTTACTATGGGACTAGGTCGATTTGTGTAAGATTGTGCCCTTATATTTATTATTTATTTATTTATTTACCGATCTTTTTAATCGACTTTTAGTGAATTCCGATCCTTTCATTACGGGACTTAGGAAGTAACAAAGGAAGAAAAATCTGTTTTTTGAATCTGTCACTAGCCTGTTAGATTTAAAGATTTGTATTATTATGTATCTCCGATTGAAATTCACGGGGCGAACCCCGATCGGAAGGCGTGCGTGGGGATATAGATCCAACACGTAGAAGCCCTTTGGAGGTGAAGTTTAATGTGATGTAATTATTATTAATATTGTATTTGTGTGTTAATATCTACAACCTCTGTTTCTACTTCTGATTGCTTAATTTAAGACGCTCAAATATAAATATTTGTATGTCTTGTATGGCAAAAAGTGGAGTACTTTAAGTAAGGCAATGCCTGTAACACCTGTGTTTATCATCACCTGCTTTTCGACAAATAAAGTTATGATTATGATTGTTATGATTATTATTATGCTTAATATTTGGTTTTGTTTAATTATTTTTAGGTATATTTAAGATGACTACTTGAATTGTGCGATATTTGATAGCTCAAAAGTCACACGGTAAGCGACATTTTATGAAAGTTCAGCCGCTGCTATAGACCAGATGGCGAGCATATTCCGTTGTCCGTTGAATATAACCTACATCTAAATAAATTATATCCAGGAAGATATATATACAATTTGATTCAAGTTTTTTGTTCCAAATACGAAGTCTATTTCTCTGACTATTTCATATTGTCAAGATTAACTACATCTGTGAGTGTAATCTTGACGACCGCTTTAGCCTAGTTGGTAGTGACCCTTCCTAATACGAAGCAAGAGGTCACGGGTTCGAATCCCGGTAAGGGCATTTATTTGTGTTATGAGCACGAATATTTGTCACGGATGTTTTCTATGTATTTAAGTATTTATTTATCTATAGAATTATATTTATCGTCGTCTAGTACCCATAGTACAAGCTTTGCTTAGTTTGGGTCTAGGTCGATTTGTGTAAGATTGTCCCCTAATATTTATATTTATTTATAATCTTTGTTGATTTTCTAAGATGACAGTCAAATTAAAGACTTCGGCCTAAAAGAAGGCGGCCTAAAAATTTGCAATAATTGAGAAGCTGACAAACTAAAATTTAATTTGTCCTTTGATCAGAAAACACCAAAATCACGGAAAACTCACCTGCTGTATATTTATGTCAAATACGCCCAAAGTCTCAAAGGGCGGGCGAACACTCGCTGGGTAATTTTAATTTATTATTATTGTACTAAATAATTCCCACTTAATTATTCAAAAGCGATAAGCGAAGGGACGTAATGTACTGCGTTAATGAAAAAACTTGCTGCCCAGGAAAATTGATACCATTCGGAAATTTTCTCTTACTACCATGACTGCAGCAAACAAACATTCAGCCTCCTTGACGGTAAGTTTCCGTTTAGTGAATTTTCTGCTGTCCCGCTTTCGCGCTGTCCGGCGGCTGTTATCGTCTACAGGTCGCGTTTCTCAACCGATTTGCGTGAAATTCTGTAAGCAGGTTCGATTATCATATTGTTTTTTATGACGTGTTTTTTTCAAACTGACCTTGGAGTTTTACTGCTCGTCGAGCCTCTAGTTATATCGTTTTATAAATATCCTGCAACTTTTACATTGCTACTCCGTAAGATGATCATTACCTATAGGAATACCGATCCCCAATCCAAAAAGCCGCGATAAATTCAAAATCAAGTTGATAAACAGCTAAAATGACATCCGCAATGTGCCCAAATTGAATCATGAATTTAGGACAAAGTCCTGGATAAAACAGGGAGTTCATCAGGATTGTGTTAATTTACGGTTATGACGTCCTATTGGTTTAACGCCCGCCATCTTTGCATATAAATGAAGGAAATCAATTCTCGTAACGAGTGGTGGGGGAAAATGTGACCGTTTCTGTCGCATAATGCATAAGGTCTTTGTGTGTATTTTGCATTTTTTTTTCATATTTCGGTGGCGCCAATCTTACGGCCGGCTAAATGGTAGACCATTGGGATTGGGGTCGGAGCTTCCATGCGACTTGAGTTACTCGATTAGAACGAATGTGCGAGAGAAAGCTTAACAATAGTACATTACTTACCTAGGGCGGTAAAATAAAGAATGTCCCAGATCTCAGGTATTTGACGCCCGAGCCGAAGGCAAGGGGGATAAATATGCGACATGAAGCTTTCTTTACTACCGCCCGTGATAAGTAAAAGGATACACATGACCCCTGGGCGGTGCTAAAAGTGCAACAACCTGGCAACTGTACTGTCTTTTCCAAGATCTCACGGTTCTAAATACTCTGTTACTCTGTACAAGGATGTACGTCTTTCTCTGGCCAGGAAGTGGGAAACACTATTCAAACGCATGTGAGGACAACGCAGCTGTCACTTTTCCTTTGAGAAAGAGACCTTTCAGTAAGCTCAGATCTACCTGACGTACGTAAAATGCTCTCACAAATTCGTGAAAAACTAAGTAGGTTTGTTAGTGTGGTAGTAGGTAGTGTAGCCCGGGCATTAGAATACGGCTACGGTATTCCCTGCCTGTCGTACAAAAGGGGTCCTCAGGGAGGTACACGGGTCAGTTGGGGGCTGCAAACGATAAAAAAAAGATAGGACCCACAGAGGCATGACTAGAACGGGTAGGAGATCCCAGAGCCGTCCAAAATGCGTCGAGGAGGACCATCGGGGGGTTTTAGTCGGTGCGAGTCTGACGTAACCTCTGCGCTATCCCCGCGGCGCGGGGGTATCCGTAAAAGATTTTCCTCCAATTTTAAAAATAATAATAAAGGTAAACGGCCAAGAAATAGGAAGACTGTGCGGGGCTTTGTCGACTCTTTCATACTACGAAAGAAATGGCGATAGGGGTATACCGGTAATGAAACTACACTGTCCGGGAAACAATGGAAAATTACTTCCCTGCCTGGCCAGGCGAGAAGGATGTGGTGTCTGTTCAGATTTCGATTTCTCCGACACTAATTTAACAACTATACTTCTAACTTCAACTCACTGGACTCACCGTCTTCTTTCTTCCCTTCTCTTCGCATAGCCCTTTTGGTACCAAACAGCAACAACTCTGTAATAACTGGGTTAATTCCTCCCTGGAGCCACGTGGGAGGTTCACCCGGCCTCACCAAACAACAATGAACAACGGCACAATAACACACTCGTGGAGGCGAATTGTTTACGATTTTTTTCAACTAGGGTATACTTACACGTGCAATTAACATCTAAACCTCTCGAAATGAGCACAATTGTAGGTTTTTAATAGATATTTAACAAAACTTATTTAGCCACGCGCTGTTTCAAATCAAAAACTTGAGTAAGTGAATGAAAATACAAAAGGTGTTGCCATGTTAAGAATGTCAAACTGGTCTAAAGACCGTTTACGCTGCGCTACGAGGCGCCCACTCACCGCCTGACGTATCGCGAGAAAATGATCGGTAAAGACTAACAAAGTTCCGCTGCAATTTAGCTAAAATTTATGAATAAAAGCAATACACGTTAAATTGGAATGCAAAGGTAAAATTTCATTTATATAGCAATCAAGTTATTGATCAAAATGAATACTCATTAACTTTTAATAAATTATCAGTAAGTAAAACCACAATGTTTTACCGACAATGAAATTGGATGTCATAATAAGCTTTTGGATTCATAATAACCATCATTCTATATCATCATTCATCATTCTGTATTATCTAAATGAACCAATTATTTTACCGATATATGGCTAATTAATTAAATATTTAACTGAAAATTATAATGCCATAAACTCAATCAAAGTGAAACGGGGGTCAGGTTTGGGAAGGTGATTTGGCGTATTAAAATTGTAGCGCTTCTTTCTGAATCTTATCGTAAAGAAGTTGGTTGAAATTGATAGGTACGGGAAAGTGAGTCAAATTAAATAAAATCTTAGATCCTTCTATTGGAGCTATGGAGGCCGCGCACTGCTCCGGGGCCAAGAACGTTTGGTCTATAACCTGTCCCGACGCGGACCCGCCCGCCAACCCCTGCTCGCAGAGGCAATGGGACGAGCCGCTCTGTCAGCTAGTACGGAAAAACCTTTTACATACGTCAATTAGTTCGGCAGACCGTGCTCGTCTCCTTGCGACTGCGGAGTGGGAGTCGGGTCTGTGGCTGCAAGCTCTACCGTCTCCAAACATACGCACTTTTCTAGATAACACCACCTTCCGCCTTGCAGCTAGCTTGCGTTTGGGGGCATCAACAAATCAGCCACATCGCTGTCAATGCGGCGCCATGGTGGACAAACTGGGCCACCATGGCCTCTCTTGTGTCCGGAGTAGGGTTTGCAAGATCCGCCAATATTTCGGATCCGGATATTTCGGATATTTAAAACGAACGGATCCGGATATCCGGATTTTTCGGATAAAACGGATCCACAAGGTTTTTTTGGTATAAAGTAGGAAGTTTCAACTTTTAACTTACGACTACAAACTAACTAGCAAAGTTAGTTTAGTCACTGAAAGCTGTCACTTGAATAACTACAACCAGGTCGCGTTAACTCCGTACCTGGTGCTCGTACATACAATTCAATGAGCTCTATGTATACAGTTAATTCGTTAGGGTTGTAAAAGAAATTGACATGATGACCCGGACGCCTTACTTAGTAATCGATTGGAAGAAGAGCCAACACGGAAATCGTGAAAATCTAGGGAAGAGGTGTTTGTTTAGCAAGGGACATTTCATTAGGCTAATAAGACTAGGTATGTCTAGATAATGGCAAAAACTGTGAACTATATATAGCGCACTATTCTTATTTTACATGATAATATTATAAGTAAAGACCATAATAAGTACTAAAAATTTATTACAATTATAAAACGTAGGTATTGTTGCTGCATTTACTTTTTACTTCCTGTGTCAAATCAAAGACTACAATATGTCAAATATACTTCTTAAATATTTCTTTAGGTACATCTAAACTAAGTCTTTAAGTAGTGTAGTGTTAAATTAAATAGAAAAATAAACACTTACAAGATCACGATAGCAATTTATTCATTTTTGTAACCTAAACGCTTGATAAAACAAGATCCGCACTTCAAACAGGAAGTCCAAGCCGGTAAATTAAAGCATTAATAGGTCACAAGTTCACAGTCTAAGATTACAGAACAACCAGATCCGCGAACAGAAAAATAAGGCAAAGCCACACGGATGTTTCGAAATTGCCTGGATTCTCAGGTAAACGGCTACCGCCAGATTAACTTCAACAGAATTATTTGCCCACACGTAAACCAAATGCCGTTAGTTTGGACAGCAAAAGTAAAGCTCGTTAGTAAAGCAGATCAACTATAAAAAAAGGGTCATGCTTACCAAATGTACGATGGGAGGTGAGGGTGATGTAAAAAATGTGACGCGATAGGTGGATGAATGAAGGCCTAAGAGGTAACCGAATAAATACAAGACATTGGCGTTAAAACTGCCTTTCTAAATTTAGGGTAACGATGATCGCAATCCCGAGCAAAACTTGAGCTATAACATTCGCAATATGACGCCTGGTGGTAAGTTAATTAACGGGTAGTCTAGCTACTACATAAATCGCATAGCAAGGGCCTACCACATAAGAAAACTTATCTACAGACGTTAGGCGGGAGCTTGGACTGCGGTTTCCAGGAAAAAGGTTCCACTTCCACTGCGAGATCCACCGTTCGAATGCTTCCACAGAACTCGTTCTACCGAAAGCGGGAGCAGACGTTCCGCATCACGTGACTCGGCTCTCACGCCCCGAACCCGGGAGCCAGATTGCTAAAGAGGCATCCGGCTTTTCGTTAGTTTATAGGTACAAATCCTCCTTCAGACCGCTCCAACGACAACCTTGAGCTGGCAAATGAACAGGGTAGCTTGCGGCCCGGAATGCTCTTCTAGCATCGACAATTGATCACCCCAGCGATAACCTTGGGCTGGGAAATTAACTGAGCACTTGCGGCACGGAATGCTCTTGAGGCAAAAAGCATCAACAAACTTCTTTCTTTAAAAGAGGACTTTCCCCAAACGAAGTCAAGTCTTCCGCTTCTCAATCGTGAATGCTTCCTCAATAATCTGTTTTGTCATTCTGACAGACTAGGACAAGAAACTTGGAAAAAACAAATTCAAATTTTAAATAATTAAAACTTAAATTTAATTCTTAAAAACTTCTAACCAGACAGAATCAAACCAGGAAAAGCCATATGCGAAGTTGTGTATAAAGGGAGAAACACACGAACGACAGCGAAGAGTATGCCCTCTATGAGCAACCCTTGAAACCATAACAAACGCGGAAAGACTGCGGCCAGTCAACAGCACGACTAGCGCTGTAATCTAACTTCCGAGCTTCAGCATTAGTTTACTAGATGGCGCGGAATTAAACCAACTGCCGTAACCTTAAACAGGAGCCGTTAAAGCGACTTCTGCACGTTCACGCTGCAGTAGGTAGGTACATATAGTCTAAGTAATATTGGATTTATATAATTACTTAGTGCCTACGGTGGATTAGTGCATTTAAACCAACGCCTACTTTCGACATCAAATTCCGCAATGTTGTGACTAATAAATTAAAAACAAAAAATAATCTGGTCTGGGATGAAGAAGTGGCGAATATAAACAGAGCTTGAGAATGATCTACATTAGGTATATCATTCCGTTTTTAGCGTGGACTCAGTAAAAACTTCATTTTTTAGCGGTATTTTCGGTTTTCATGGTTGTATTTTAAGGATCCGTAATATCCGAAAAATCAGGATCCAGGAGCCTGTCAGATCCGGATCTGAAATTTGGCAGATATCCGGATATTTCGGATATCCGGATATCCGGATTGCAAACCCTAGTCCGGAGCGCTGGTAGAATCTCCCGCCACGCCAGTGTTAACGATATCATCCGTCGGGCTCTTGTCAGTGCGAGAGTGCCGGCAGTCCTCGAGCCCAGCGGGCTGGCCAGGGACGACGGCAAGAGACCTGACGGAATGACGCTGGTGCCTTGGAGCATGGGTCAGCCGCTAGTTTGGGATTCTACTTGCGTTGATACCCTGGCACCGTCCCATGTTCCAAGCACCAGTGCCGCCGCTGGCGCTGCGGCATCCTCGGCCGAAAGCCTCAAGCGCCGCAAATATGCCGTCCTAGGAAACAGCTACATGTTTGCGGCGTTTGGCGTTGAAACCTTGGGGCCATGGGGGCCAAGTGCGCGTCGGCTTTATAAAGATTTGGCGACGCGCTTAATAGAAGCCTCGCGCGACCAGAGGGGTATCGCTATACAGCGAGGAAATACGGCCAGCCTTCTGGGCACCTTGCCCGTTGACGGCGATTTATGCCAAATTTTTTACCTATAGTTTAAGTTTTATGTTTGTTTTTATTAATTGTCGTTATTTTGAATTAAATTATAAGTAATACAAATGAAATGGAATTAAATAAATAAGATTTTGACCTTCATACATACATACAGCTTCCAGTGAAGCGCTGTGTAGAGTTGAGAGTGAGGGACCGGCATTTCTCTCTAGCTGTCAATAAAGTCAATCCTCAAATCAATAAAGGGTCAGCAACACGCTTGGCTCTCCTCTAGATTTCTAATAGGCCATGGTGTCTGCTTACCATAATGAAGCAGGCCGTGTACTTGTTGACCACCGTCCGGGCAACAATACAATACATTACAAATTATAGCACACTTCAAAAACTTAAAAATAGAGGTATACAACAGGCGGTTTTATACTTAGGCATCTACAGGGTGTCCCGTAAATGGCACGTCACATTGACACCGAAGTTAGGTCAGCTTAAGAGGACCCGAACCAACCTAACATGACCCCAGTAAAAGTTGTTTTCGAGTTAATGGCTTTAAGTTTTTCCCATTTTTTTGCCATTGCCAATAACTCGAAAACCGTGCCACTTTTACTGGGGTCATGTTAGGTTGGTTCGGATCCTCTTAAACTGACCTGCCTTCAGTGTCAATGTGACGTGCCATTTACGGGACACCCTGTATATAGATACTCATTTTATAAAAGGTAATGTGTTGGGGTAATCACCGGACATATTTCTTCGATATGCCTTTGAAATGGATATATTTTCTCCCGTTACTGAATTTGCAGAACTCCACTCGTCGTCAGTTCTTCAAAGGAATATAGAGAATTTTAAAATGTCGAATAAACACAGTAGCTATAAATCATTTTGCATCAATCTTTAATCAAAGCAATTTCAGTGCAACTACTTTATAAACAAGGTTTCGTGTGGAAATAGTAATAAAGAGTCTTATTTCTGACGCACTTAGTTTGTCCATGCTGTGTGTGTAGGCTGCGGGGAACAGAATAGGACACACCCTTAAGCCTAACCTAACCCTAACATAACCATCTCGTTAGATGAGACTAGATAAAAACAAAACATTTAGATTGGTTTATCGTTTTAGGAGCGTGGATGATACACAGGCACTTAAATACATATGTTAAACTTAAAACACCCTGCACACAACATCCTGCACCTTGTCTAGCAGCAAAGTGCGCGGGAGTAGCAACAGCATCTTAAGCATGACAGCTAACAAGCTAGATTGCCCTCTGTTGTAGAAAATGGGTCAGCGGACTAAATCACACTTTTGTATTAATTATTAAGTAACTAACATTAGATTAAGCAAATACTAATAGTGTTTGGACCATTACGTTGTCTGTAAATAAATCAATTGTTATTATTATTATTAAGACCTTTCGTTTGCGTCAGGGCTTAAAAAAATAAAAATAAAAAAATAAACATCAAAGCAAACAAAAAGTCAATTAAGTTCATTAGATCCCAGATATTTTCTTAGTACGTAAGGAACTTAAAGGCCCTCGATACATAAGAAATCAGGTTGTATTGCCATTAAGTTCAGCATCAGTTCAAAGGCTAAATTATTATTGAAATTCCGTACAAAAAGATCCGTTGTGATTGCCCTTGAGTGTATTTAATTAAGCGTGAAGTGTGCTGCAATACAATTTAATTTGTGCTCCATTTTCATATTTCGAAGGCATAAATGCTTTTGTGATTGGTGCTGTTTTATTGCCAGTTGAGTTAGTTATATTATTCTAAATTCATGCCAACAAATAAAACAGCTTTTATGGATATACGTTTCATTCAAATATTTAAATAATCAATACTAACTTACTGTCAAAAGTTTCATTTGTGATACAAGCTTTTATTGCCGACTATACTTTTCTGTATACCATCATCAACTACTCATTGAGACGATTCTAACGAGCCTAAACTCAAGGGGGTTACGTCGATTAAGTACTGAATTCCCATGGCCACCTTCTCTTTCCATCATCAGATCAGGTCGATGGATGGGGTCCTTTACCCAAAATTTCAGCTCGATCGGTTGAAGATATCTGCTTTAAAATTCAGTTCCAAGATTCCACCCGGACAAACATACATAAGTCATCATCATCATATCAGCCGAAAGACGTCCACTGCTGGTCATATGCCTTCCCCAAAGAGTACCAAAATTACCAGTCCTGCGCCACCCGCATTCAGCGGACTCCCGCGACCTTTACCAGGTCATCAGGCCACCTTGTGGGGGGGCCTTCCGATACGTGGTCGCAACTCGAGAACCTTTCCGCGTGAATATAAAGTATGTACGAGTATTTTGGTCTAATATAGAATAGCTATATTACAATTTAATAAACATAAAGTTGCTATAGATGACAAGAAACCGAAACAAAAGCAATTAAATCTAACAGTCGTCGCAAAATGTAGTGTAAGACAAAGGCCCTTTGTAGCAGATAAGCCACCATGCACGCTCTCAGGGTCGGCTGGTGCCGGGGATGCGGGAGTCGCGTGGTGGATTGCGTAGTCACTTTCACGGGTTCTTTCAAGGTCAGTCGTAGTTCGTACTGCAATGACAGGGCCCACCTTCTCTTTTACGTATGAAGATACGCCCGTTAGAGGTCCAGCAGTATTTATATGTAAGCCTGCATTGATTTTTGTTGCCGTGCCTGGCGAAATAACAGACGGTTCTCTTTCTTTAACCGCTCATTAAAGACCTTATTTTTTCGTCCCGCTATCTCCATGTTTGCAGTGGTAATATTGTGTCTAGATTATGCGGCTTTGAGAAATTCTTGGCGCTTCATATGCCGCACGAAGCGAAGGATGACAGGTCGTGGAAGATGAATTTTTCATTCCGATTTGATTTCAATGTTTTACTGTTCACTCTTTCTGCCGCGTTAGCTCGAGTGGGTGCTCGTGCGTGAAACAAATTTAAATCAAAGTATCATGAAAAAACTATGCTCCAAATTGTCAGATGACAATTGGATGTTTTCAATTCAAGTTCAAGAAGTTCACGGTTACATGATGCTAACAAGCGACAGGCGAAAATCGTTACCTTCGTTATAATTCGCATGGATGAATACCTTCGCTCCACTGACTAAAAGCACAGTAGACCAGTCATCATGCATACTGTCACCCTTGTAAATACTTGATACGTTTGCAAACTTAAGTCTGGGGAATAAGATTCAAACTCGTTTTATTTTGAGACTTGACCGCACCTGTTTGCCTATGATCGAAGCCCCCTAGGGTGCGTTGGAATGAAAGTATTACTAAGGGATCGGACGCACTCAGTGTTCGGCGCAGCTGGTTGGAAAACAATTAAGGTATCAATGTATGTGATATGCGTAGTCTCAGGATACGATGGGGTGGACTTGAAGGATACCTCTACACTTAGTAGAAATCGAACAGTTTATGTGTCACAAAAAACAACTTTCTTCTGATCTCCCTGTTGCAGTAATTTATTCCATATATATATAATTAATCTACGTGCTTTGTTAGGAAATCCCTTATCTGGTGGACGGCAATTATCTCTTTTAATATTGTACTCGCATGATCTACACATACGTGTAGATGAGCACGTTTGCCTACCACAGCATCAATGAACTCAAAATTATCGTAACACGGAATTGAATTAGAATGGAAACTTTTTTAGGTTTCGTAATTTTAATACATACATACATACATTCACGCCTTTATTCCCAAAAGGGGTAGGCAGACCACATGGAACTTATGTTCCAGCGCCACCTTTAGCATAACTGTGGGTATAAAAGATCGACAAAATGTGATATTGCAGTGATAGGTTGCTAGCCCATCGCCCACAACACACTTCAACCCTGCTCCCTTAGTCGATTTTAAAGTGGAATAAAATACCACATTTATTTTCGAGGTATATGTCGTAGGTACTTTACATTCACTACCAGACCTCGTAACATGGTCGGCCTTATCACGCGATACGTGACAAGATAGAGCGTCCGTGTCGTTCTATTGAACGGTGTCAGCCAGTGACGGAGTGAATATGTTATTAACATTGTGAACTAACCTAACCTAAACGGCAGAACGGAATAAGATGAACTTTGGTATTTAAATGTGTTATAGCTTGGATTAAAACAAAAGATACTTTTTATCTCGAAAGATATTCCTTAACGGGATAAAATTGAGGCCATAAACACGCGACACAAAGCTAGTAATGGAAGTAATTTAAACCGATATTATTTTAGAGCTGAAAAGGCTAAGTTGCGACTTGGTAGCCCTAAATCTTTACCTTATTATTAGGCACACTCCAAAAGTTATTAAAATTTAAACTCACTTTAAACTTTCATGTTTAAAAACTGGCTAAAGTTGGCAACTATTACTCGAGGGTGTCGGCATAAATCAAAAGTCTTCTTAATAAAACTTCCCGACTTTTAGCCGGACTTCATAATAAATAGCTTCTGTATTACCCGGTTTAGCCAACTTGTTTCAACTTGCCCCGGGCTTCCGATGTAGATATACCAAGTGTGTTCCAATATTGTTTAGTTAAAGATAACTTGGTGAGTTTTATGAGCCTTTTGGATGTTAACATTTCGTAACTCACCTTCAGGCGTAGGTTATGTTGCGCAGCATTTTCTTGACGATATCATATAAGTTATAGTATTACGCTTACAACGATTTTAGATACACAAACGGATACCATTCTTAAAAACTACGATTCCAATCTTTATTGTGAACTGTATTTCCGCTCCATTTCGCTGAACCATTGTTTCGCTTCACTAGACTGTTAGTAACTATCGAATATCTATTTAGAAGTATGTACAACGATCTGACACGTAAATTGACGTACGTAGAAATGCGCGTGAAACAGTTTGAAATCTAATGTATGCCTTAATCGAGTCTAGAATAAATTAATTGGTCAAATTAATAATATATAATTACAGTTAACTTAATTCACCAGAGGTTGGACACGAGTGCATAAGGTGTACTGTCCGTGTACTTATTTCACCCTTGGTTGAGCGCGAGTGCATTAAGTATACTCTCAGTGTACCTAATTCACCTCAGGGGCATTAAGTTGACTTAAAACATCTTGCGGATTTGACAAGTGAATTAATTATACTTTTAGTGTTCTTAATTCCTCCAGGTGAATTAACTCGGGTGCATTAAGTATACTCCAGGAAATAAATCTATCAGACGAGTTCAAAAATCCCGGAATTACGTGACCCCTTTTGTCTAACATGAGTTAGTAGAGGCACGTAGCTAGCTAGAGTATTTATCGTGTAACGATCTGTCAATTATCGTCAAAAACGTCAAATATTATGTATTCTTTTTTCACCTATTACAAGGGGATAAAGTGCATAATCGTATCATATCTTTGATGTCGACCGTACCTGTCCCTGCATGGTACCTACTGAAAACATCGTGTTCTATTGATCACACCGTTGCCAAGCAAACGGGTCATACACAGATTTAAGGATGATTCACTGTACACCGTTTGCCTCATTCCGTGTCCGGGCTGACTCCCAGCGTTTTTTTCCGGTTGTGACCTAAAAGAGACAGTTCCTTCCATCTGATCTTATCTCTAGCAAAGCTAGACCGTATTGGGGCTAGATCGGTTTCTTCACGTTGTCCTTCACCGGAAGCTACTCTTAAATATCAATAGATATTTCGTATAAAAGCTTTGTGTACAAACCCAGTGGTATGAGCGGGGTCTCGAACCCAAGACCTTCAGATTGAGGGGTGGCGTGCCTTACCGCTCGGCTACTGTGGCTCCGACGCCAGAAAATATAACATGGCTCATTTAGGTGTTCAGAAAAGCTACAATATATCACGCCTCATTTCGTTGCGGACGTAATTTTGACTAGTGTCACGGTTTATCAGCCGACGCACGGGTGAACGTATAGAATTAGAGAAGCACGGGCCGACCTTGAAAAGGGCACAGAAAGGTGCACTGTGATATTTGGTACTTCGGGTCCACGCATGCCTTCCAAGGATCCGGGACATCATTCTTTCCAGAGCGGGAAAAATAAGACATTAAATATTAAATGATTTTATATAACCCTTAGAGTGTAAGTCAGATTCGCACTTAAGGCGCCGTAGGTCCAGCGAAGTTAAGCGAACAGAGTTTTTGAAACAATTTAATACGTCTGGTTATAATAATATGGTTTCAAAAAAATACGAATGGTAATCTTAAGGCTTTTCTGCAGTGACATCAGTGATTCGAAACATGATTAAGCAATTTTCGCTCGATAGAAAAAAATCACGAACATAGGTGTAAAATACACTTAAAATATTCGCAACAAATTATGCACAAAAGCTAAATATATTAAAATTGCTTCTAAAAATCGGCAATATCATGTTTGACAGTGAACTCAGATTACTTTTTTATTTATTTAAACGGCCAAAAAAATCAATTTCAAAAACATGATATCCGCGCTTCCGAGCACGCACTTCCATCTCGCTCACGCTTATGCTCAGTGAGAGGGAGAGAAGACCATGAACCTACGGCGCCTTAACCGATATTTAAGCTCTGCGAAGCAATACATGTCCTTTACTCGGCAAATTACGTAGGATTTATTTATATCAGGAATTATATTGAAATTGATTTTACATTTGCCACTAGCACTTACTCTGGCACGTCAGGCTTAAGGCACTGGTCCCACCGCCGGCTAGTAAGCTAGAAAAGTTGGGCGAGTTACGGTTCATTGCGTGCTGACCAGGCACAGTGTGATCAATCGACCTTTACAGATCCGCAATGAAATGCTACTCGCCCAACTTTTCTAGCTTACTAGCCGGCGATGGGACCAGTGCCTTCCTATAGCACGTGAAGGTCGTTTACCTTCACGTGCATTACAAAACTGATTTCAATTTAACACCGTTCTCGAATGACGATATCGAATGTCTCCTTCAATTTATTAACGTTTCCAATAAAAGCTTGTTAGTGAGGCATTCATAAAATTCTAATTTGGACGTACTTTACTGTATTGGATATTTGCTAAATGGAATCTCGATAATTGATCGCAGGAAAAAGCCACTCAAGTCAGGAATTTGATTATTTCTGGTAGTCAACTTAAAAATTAAAAGAAAAAATACCGGCTAAGTGCGAGTCAGACTCGCGCACGTAGGGTTCCGTACCATTATCTAAAAAAACGGGAAACCACGTTTTTTTATTCGGTTTTTAGTATTTGTTGTTATAGCGGCAACAAAAATACATCATCTATGAACATTTCAACTGTCTAACTATCACGGTTCATGAGATACAGCCTGGTGATAGACGGACAGACAGCTAGAGACGTAAGGTCAGAGGAGTCTTAGTAATAGGGCTTTTAGCCTTTTGGGTACGGAACCCTAAAAAGAGGTCAATCAAACCTCCAGTTTTTTGGACTTGGTTCTCTTTTTCATAACTGGTTTGTTAAGAATTTTCCATGGCTCTTATAAAATCAGCTGTTAACTATTAAAATGGGCCATTCAGGCAGTTATAGCAGGTATACTATTCATCCAATTAAATAAGTTAGCACCTATAAGTCGACCGCTTAAGTCAGTCCTGACCCTGTATCATGGTCGGCATTATCACGCAATAAAAGACAAGATAGAGCGTCCGTCTCGTTCTATTGAACGGTGTCAGTCAGTGACGGACGCTCTACCTTGTCACTTATCGTGTGATAAAGCCGTCTATGCTACGGGGTCAGGACTGACTTAAGCGGTCGACTTATAGGTGCTAACTTATTTAATTGGATGAATAGTATGCCTGAATTATTTTTATAACAAATATGCTCTTAAACTACCTACTAGCTTAATAATTAATATAATAATAATAAATAATTAACTCTACACATAAAAAATATAAGGCTATTTCTTTTTTAACCCTTTAATGCCCAAGATACCTTTTTGTCGAATTAAATGTTTTTTTTGTTAAAAACTAAGTTATTGTAAGTATATCTAGGTGTAAAAAAATAATAAAAAAAATATTTCATTTGTTCAGGTCTGATTATATAATATGTTGTTTAGAAACAACATTGCCCGTTACTCACAATACGACATTCGTTGATGGGTGGTGTTTATAACCAACTCTGCGCAGGATACGGAAATCAAAATAAAACAAAAAATATTACAAAAAGTATTTAAAGCTGACGCTGTCGCCACTATTCGGGGAGCAAGCTGGCGGAAATGCTCCCCGAAGTTCCACTTGCGGTCCAGAATGAGCCCCAAGTATTTTATATGAGGCTTCACCTGAACCGCCTACCTCTCCCCCCGAAGATTATTCCCTCCGTTTTCGGGAGGGACACCCTCAGGCCGAGCAGCCGGATGCGGGTCACCATTTGCTCCGCGGCAACTTCTACCCGCCGCAGAGCTTCCCACATATCCGCATCCCGGACAGCCACCATCGTGTCATCCGCGTAGCAGATGACAGCGATCCAGGGGAGGAGGGCACCCCTAATGGCCCAATCGTACCCCAGGTTCCATAGTCAAGGGCCCAGTACGGACAGGGGTCCGTACAGGGGTCCCAGAGGGGGCACGCCACAGGCCATGGGCCTCGACCTTCTTTGCCATCCTCTTTCCTTCTACCCTCTGCGTGAGGTAGTGCTCTATTATGCGCCTCACACCATTATATTGGAGCGCCTCCCCAATTACCGAATACGGGGGGGATCCAAAACGCGTTGGCGATGTCTAATGACACCGCCACCACTCCCTCCCGTCTCTCCGCTGCTTCCTAACAAAACCCTCGGGCACCCAATGCGTCTATGCAGGACCGCCCAATTCGAAAGCCGAACTGGCGGTCGGACACATTGGGGCCCGTACTGTCTAAATGCCGGACGATCCGGGAAGCGAGGACCCGCTCCAACATTTTCCCGGTCTCGTCCAGCAAAACAATGGGCCGCCACCCGGAGGGAGAGTCCGCCGGCCGACCTTCCTTCCGCAAGAGGCATAACTTGCCCTCCTTCCAACACCCCGGGAACCAGACAATCATCGAACAAGTCCTTTAGGCGGCTCCCAAGGTGACCCATCGCGATTGGCAGGATCTTTCCCGGCACACCGTCTGGCCCAGGGGCCTTTTTGCAGGCCCTAAGCCGGTGCACCGCCCACGTCGGCTCCCCCTCCGTAATCGGTGTCACTGCCACCGGCTTCGAGTCCTTTACGCATTTTGTTGCGTACGACCTTGTAGAACCGCCCCCCATATAATGTAAAGTGCATATGTAATGTAAATAATTAAAAAGGCGAGATTAATAGGGAACAATCATAAAATGAACAATAAAATCAACTCATATATTACTACTTTTTCTTTTACCCTAGGTAAAATCATAGGTCCAACTTACCACACCTTACCCTATTACCAATATAAAGTTAGTGCAGTTGGAAAATGGGGGATTATTAAGAAGTATTATCAAAACGGCAAAAATTTTTTTTACATAAGTGGGCAGTGTTAGTTTAAAACAACATAGGCACGTGCAGGTCAAATGCTCAGGACTTCGCAATGTTGTTTATAAACAACACTCATATTCGAAGTCTTATTTTGTCTCAGTATTAGTTCAAGGTGCGATCGTACATACCACAACACATTATTTGACTATTATTAAAAGTATTTCAACTAAAAAAGTGCATGAAAAACGAAGATTTATATTTTTAAAGATTTTTTACTTACCGGGCCTCGTTGCGGCGCGCGTCGACTCGGCACCATCTTGCCGACAACTGTCAGTTTTCGTGCGCGGGAGCATTGAAATCATGGATTTTGGATACGCAGAAATATGGGAATTCAAATAAACTAAAGAGTTCGGCGTTATTTATAAAAACAAAGTCTCGGGATTTTTTTGTTTATAGGTGTTGTTTTAAAACAACACTGCGAATTTAAGGGTTAAGTAGAGCATGTAAAACATATAATGATAGATTTAGCAATGCATCGGCATATATCGGAAAATATCGATTTTCAATGTGTCCGAATCTCAATACAAGCGTAGTCTGATTTGCAGTTTAAAAGAGTTACATAAAGATACACTTATTAAACAACTAGCTGTTGCCCGCGACTTCATCCGCGTAGAACTTGTTATCGCCTTAGAAATATGATTATCTTAAGGGATTATTACCCAGATAAAAACTATCCTATATCCTTCCAAGGGTCTCAAATTATCTGTACCTACGGAAAATTTCATCTAAATCCGTTCAGATGTGAAAAGTGCGATGAGATCGTTAGTTTAAATTGCTAAATCTAAATTGAAAACTCCGTTTTTAAAAATATAAATATTTTATAATTATAATCATCACGTCTGTACGTTTCTGCTGAAATTGTATATTTTTTTATAATGTATAGCGTCTGCCCGCGACTTCGTTCGCGTTAACAGGTTTTTTTTTTCATTTTTACTTATACATTAGAATCTAAGCACGCGTGTCTACGGTGCATAGGCCCGTAGTACTACACAGATTTAAATGACACCTAAATGGAGCATGAAAAAAATTATACAATTCATATTAATAAATATTAAATATTAATTACATTAATGTAAACCATTAACACGTTATTTACACCTATGTTATGTACCCAACCCCCGATTTTTTTGTCCGCGTACAGCCCACCTTTCCCAGATGGCGTGTTCCGTCTCCTTTTCGGGAATATTGCCTCATCGTGACCGAATAGCGCGAGTGTTATCCCTCTGCGGCTGATCTTCGCCCAGTCGCCGTGCTTCATATCGGCCTTGTATCTCTCGAAGGACACCATAATGCCAATGTACATAGTTAATGTAACTACATTGATATCAATATAATTACAATACTTCATTATATTCAACATTTTTAGTTTCCCCAGTGGGCATCAGCAAAAATAGTTGTTCGCAGCTGGTGACTCGCGAGCACGCCGTGAGAGAAGCAGTCCGTGCGCAGGTCGACGCCGGCTGCGCGGAGAGTCTGCCCCTGTGACTTGTTTATGGTCATAGCGAAGCACACGCTCACTGGAAACTGCAAACGCTTGAACTGAAACGGGAAGTTGTTCGGTATCAGTGAAATGCGCGGTATAAATACAGCTTCCCCAGCACCGCAGCCCGTAAGGATCTGAGCCTCGATGAGATTCCGCTGCAGTCTCACTACCTTCAGGCGGGTTCCATTACACAGCTTCGACGGAGATAGGTTCCGAAGCAGCATAATAGGGGCTCCGATCTTCAGGGTCAAAGTGTGCGCTGGTAACCCTGATGCGCTCAAAGAGTTTAAAAATTCCACCGGGTATGTCGTAGCAGTTCCCTCATCTAAGACAGTGTTAATCGAGCTGTAGACAGCGTTCTAGCCTTCAATTTGCGTTAAAATTCGAGTGTTAACAGCAGCAGCCTGGTCATTTTTGGGGGTAGGTATGGTTCTTCACTCGCGACCTCTGAGAGGTCCAGCGGTCTTCTTGTTATGTAAATGTTTCAGAAGCCCGGGAATCCGCTGTTAATCTTGTTTCACGTTCCGTAATAGTCTCGGATGCTCGCGACAACGAATGGCGTTCACGATCGTGGCCGAGACGTGCTTCCCTATCTTCACTGTTTTCAAGGAATCTAGAAGCCCGGAAAGCTTCTTCTGACTCCTGAGATCTTGCCACTCGTTTTCGTTCGTGTTGGTGGCTTCTCTAGAAATTCGTGTCGGGTTCGATCTCTTTCTTGAAGGCATTTTGAGTAATAACGTTTTAGGGACTTTTGACAGTTTTGACACATAATTTTGTGATTTGACAGAAGATTTGACAGAATAAAATAAACGTATGAGTTTTTGTATATATAAAACTATTTATATATACAAAAATATACTGAATTCTAGCCCATTTTTTAACCCCTTTGCACCCTTATCTTTATAATTTTTATAGCCTATATTGCGTGGCCGAAGATCCATTGAACGTTTTAGTGAAAGTTGCATATTAATCCATTCGATACTTTTCCCATGATACCCGGACACAAACAAACAAACAGAAAACATAACACTCCTTTTCGTTGGGCTGTCGTATTAATAAACAGATAGATGGCGCTGTTGCGTAAAGTGAAGACGATTTTATCCAAATATTCTCAAATTTGGCCTGTGGGTCACCGTAACTCCATCAAACTTTTTCATACGTTTAATATGGTTTGTTGGAGTTCAGACGCCGACAAAAATCCGGAGAATGACCTTCTAAATGCGTGGAAATTGGTGAAGTTCTGCATCGCGCTATTGAAGTTTTTAATGTATGTTGTATAAATACAATTTCCTTCAAGCTCTATTTATTTATTATGTATCACTGACAACGTCAACGAACTTTAACATTTATTATATGTAGAGATTGTAATTTAATTTTTGCTACTTAAATTTAAACTAGTATTCACATTGTTGGTTTAGTTACTATCCTAGTTATATAATATATATAACTAGGATAATAACCAAAGTATATAAAATATATAAAAATATTCATAGGTGGTGGCAACTTTGCTGGTATAGCCTATCGCCGTTGTATTAAGTAAATTTTAGTTTCCTTGTTTTTCACTTAAATTTAAATTTAAACTAGTAAGTATTCACATTGGTGGTTTTGGTTACTATGCAAGTAAAAAAAAATGTATTATTAAGTGGTGGCAACTTTGCTGGTTGATGTATGTCCTATCGCCGTAGTATTAAGTATTATTGTACCGTTGCTTGCCCAAATAAACATTAAACATTATTACTAGGTCTGAAACATCTCCATAACTAACTTAATCTAAATCAGTTCAGCGGCTTAAGCATAAAAACGTAACATATATACGGACTGAAATTATATCATTTTTATAACATCCGTGGCTTGGATATGGATTTATTTATACGAAACAAAGAAAACATTACGTGAACAGTTTGCAACTCACTTCCCTCTGAGTTACAAACCACATAAACCCGATGCAATAGCAACAAATTCGGTTTACCGCTCCGAATGGAAATATGACCATTTCTCTATTACGTCGGGTGTCAGCCCTCAACGCTTATGGAAATAGATAGCTAGTATCGGCTACGCTACCAGAATACATTGCGGGAAAAATACATCTACAGGGATACCAATTTAAGGGAATATACGCCGTTTGACACCCAATTTAGCCGTATTTCTCCAGGCGGCGACGTAATGCTATGGCTTATTCGGTTTTTACCGTCGTGTGGGACCCCCGAGCGGTTGGAAGGAATGTTATTTGCCTCTAGTTTATTTTTACTTATATTTGTGCCATTATATTTATAGACAGGTGCGTAGTTTTTTTTTAATTTAAATGACTTACGGCATTACAAAAAAAAGAAATATTTGCGGAAATTGTAGCACCAATCGATCAAGCTCCAAACTTTATTGCAAACGAACCCACTTATAGTACAAAACCCGGACTTAATGCCACAAAACATCATCTGTACGTCAACCTTAAGGCAAAGCAGGTAAAATTGGGTGGAATCAGGATTCTACACTAAATAAATGATTAAGTATACAAACTTAATTATAACGTTAATACAATCACTTGAAAGGAAACTACCTAGACAGAATTATACCTGTTCGTGCTCAAATAAATTTACAGAGAATAGAACATTTGGATGTGCCCTCTGGATTGGAAGGAAAGATGGCTGTCGCTTTTGTAAAAATAGTGCCTATTCTACGCCAAATCTTTAGGTAAGGTGCCAAAGCGGACTCCAGGTTCCTTTAGAGTACAACCGGGACAACACTAGGAGGGTGACCCTCAGTTGTCTGCTCTAAACTTACCAAAAAAATGCTCGAAGAAACCCGCCCGAAATCTACAAATTGATTAGTACGTTCAGAAATCGTTACAAAACTTTTCAGTCAATTTAATTAATTTCCTCCGTACCCAATGAAGGGCACATAATTGATCGTAATTATGAAAATTCGTGATTTACGTCACTTTTCGATTTCAATTATTTCCTCATGGGCGTTCTTTTTGTTTCAAATTTATAGCTCCTCAGCGCTCTAAGTTGGATTTATTCGTCCCAAGGGCCACCTAATAGCTGGGCTTTTGAACAACTGACATCAATTTTTACTTCGTGCCCATGGCGTCGGTATTGACTTTACTGTATGTAAGTTTACGGTTATGTTGTAAAAGGATGTCAAGGGAGCGCCTTTTTATTTCAATGCATTGGGAGCTCCGTTAGTTCTCTTAAATAGTTTATTTCTTTATTTACTATCTATTACAATCGGTCGAATTTACAGCCGCCTAACGTAGGATTTAATTTACCTTACAGATGACCGCTGGAAATGAAATAATAAACCGGTGCGAGTCGGACTCGCGTTGCAAGGGTTCCGTACATCACAAGATCTTAAACATTTTTTACTAACGGAGCGTTTTTGACGTTTCATAAAAATAAGCTGATTAGATTTTTGTCAAATGCCGTATTAAGTCCGACCCTCGCTTGACTGCACATTTCTAATAGGTTTTCCTGTCATCTGTAGGTAAAGAACTATTTTGTGTATTTTTTCAAAATTTTAGATTGTGTTTCGGAGATAGAGGGGGTGGGGGGGGAAGGCCATTTTTTGGCTATTTTCTTAAATATTTTCTAAACTAATTATTTTAAAATTACAAAAAAAAAAAATTTATATTCACACAATGAGCTCTTTCATTTGATATGTTACACGATAGTATATGCAAAACTTTATTTTTAATTTTCTCATTTCCCCCCCCCCCCCAAAAGTGGCCGCCATGTTTAAATTTCATTTGTTTGCGTTACATGTTCCTCCTCACATATATGTACCAAATTTCAACGTAATTGGTTCAGTACTTTCGGAGAAAATAGGCTGTGAAGGACGGACACACAGACGCACGAGTGATCCTATAAGGGTTCCATTTTTTCCTTTTGAGGTACGGAACCCTAAAAATTGAAAATGAAAAATGATACCTTTACAGTTGAGTTCTGGAGAGTTATTAATGCATTTTAAATTGATTTTATATATGCTACGTACGGTCGTTCTGACACGTCGACTCGGTGCGGTCATGACGCCAGCTGGCCAGCTCGCAAGTTTGTTCGCAGTTGGCGAGACGACAAGGTGTCCAAATCTACCAAAATTCAAACCAATTTCTGGTGATTCCAACTCGTAGACATTTCGCCTCATGCCAGCCTGGTGAAAATGCAGTCTGAAAAACTCTATCCATTAGTCATGGCTAGACAATAAGTTACGCAATTTACACAAAATTCAACAACCATTTTTTTTATTTGTACCTCCTAAATTATTAAAAACACAAATGAAACCTCTCAATCTCCAGAAAATTACACTGATCATCGTTACTTTGTGGAGCCTATAAAGAAATTTGTATGTCTTTAATAAGCAAGGGAGGGTTTTCTAAAGTCGTCCTCCTATTCAGACTTCGCATTCAGTAACAAGGCTTAATATCTTGCGACATTAGCTGCCTACTGACAAAGCACGTCTTGTAACCAAAATAACACAAGATATGTGTTTCATACGCTGCTTTAGGCCCTTTTTCGCAAGCTGGGATGGACGCCACACAATCGCCCCTCGGCAACAATCAAGATCTTTTTCACATTGTGACTAAAAATCTCCAAATTACCTCGTGACATTGAAAACGTTCGGGGAAATGTTTATTTTGATTATGATTATACATTTGAGCAGTGTTGGTATTATGTGACGAAAAATTGCTTTTAGACTATACTTATTAATATAATGCCGAAAAAAACACCTACCACAGAACTACATACGTATATACATTTTGCATAATACACTTAATGAACTTTAAATTATTTTTCATTAGGTCATAGTAGATTTTCTTAAATATCTTAAGTACCTAGTTTTTAAGTTTTTTACTTGCAAATAAAAAAAAGTTAATAATCAATAATAGTTACAATATAATTTTGAAGTCATCAAAAGTTTGATCACTTAATTAAAATGCTGGCAACAAAAAGAAAAATTAAAAATGCTGGTCCAATGACTCCTTCGCGCCAATTAACTGCTCACTTTATTACGTGTCCTGTTTGCTGATGATATATCCGTGCTAGTTACCAATAACCATTCTGAGAGTATTTATTATCATGGATTGAAGGTCACCAAAACAGTTAATAATATATTCAAATGGTTAGAAAATAATGGTCTAAAACCAAACTTAGAAAAAACCAGTTTAATCAATTTTAATAATTTAATAATCAACAGCTAGAAATATATCATAATGGACAAAATAAATGAGAATAAGATTACAAAGTTTTTAGGAATAAATGTTGACAGTATTTTGAATTGGAATGAGCATTATAAGTAATGTATGCAACAAAATTAACAGATTAGTGTATGTTCTATCTAGATTAAGAAAAACTACTGTCCAGAAAACAGCTATGGCTGCCTACTACGGATCTGTTGTCTGGGGTAATGGCGGTGATATGTATCGAGCTTTTATCGCCCAAATAAAAAGTATTCGTGCCATTTTTGGGGTGGGGCCATTAGAATCCTGTAAACCCTTATATTTATTCAATTAGGTGTACTACTACTCCCTTGTTTGTATAGTCTCCGAATTTGTAAGAAAGCATGGTAATTTGTTTAAAACCGCGAGAGATATATATCCACGCAATACGAGAGATTGTGACCGTCTCGTTGTAGGCAAACAACAAAAAACTGCAGGGTTCAGGAAAAATTGTAGTGTAATGTGCGAACACCTATAATAAATTACCTCAACCAATGAAAGAAATCCCAAATTGTAAATCTAACAAGATCCTGTATAAATGGCTCCTTGATCAAAGATTTTATAATTTGCATGATTTTTTTGATAGACAATAATAACTAATATAATGTGATAACTTTTGACTTAAGATGAACCTGACTAACCGTAATGTAATAATGTATGCAATGGAATAAATATTTAATTAACTGTTAATATTTTGCATGTAATGGCTGTTGAAGGTGGTGCTGAATATTTTGTAATAAGACCATAAAGGTGGTTTTCCACCGGCGAGGCGAGGCGGGGCGTGGATGGGCGAGAATTGAAATTCGTATGGGACTTACTACCTATTTACACTGAGCGCGTGCGGCACCTTAACAACCTTTTTTCTTGAAAAATAAACTATTTGTATTTGTATTTACTAAAATTCTGAGTGACGAAGATGAGGCGTTGCAGAAAACG
The DNA here is from genome assembly GCA_947049275.1 of Epinotia bilunana. Classification (NCBI taxonomy): domain Eukaryota; kingdom Metazoa; phylum Arthropoda; class Insecta; order Lepidoptera; family Tortricidae; genus Epinotia; species Epinotia bilunana. Next base: position 39,358,057 of record OX346253.1, on the reverse strand, counting down.
AGAACGAAAACGTCCATGCGTGTTTGTAAACACTCCCATCAACCTTCCAGGATTTCTTTGATTATTGTATAGATTTACTTTAATCTTTTTACCACCTTAATTTTATCTTAACGGTTCAAGTATTTTCGAATTGAAAAAAACTGCATATTTAATATTCACCGCGCCCGAGCTTGTAACAACGTTATCCACCTGAATCCAGTCTTTAAATTTTTTGCCGTAGCTATGCAAATGAAAATCTCGTCCATTACCGTTTGGTATCGTACTGAATACGCCAAGTTTGATTTGTTTAGTTGAAAGGAAGTCTAGATCGATGCATTCCCATCGCATTATTGCTCGTGGAATCCTTTAGTATTATAAACCTGAAAGTTTAGATGTTTGGATGTTTGTTACTCAATCACGCTTAAACGGTTGAACCGATATGAATGAAATTTTTCACGGAGATAGTTTATAGCCTGGATTAAAATATAGGATAGTTTTTATTCCGAGTCCACGCAGACGAAGTCATGGGCGGAAGCTAGTAGTAAAATAAAACTTTTGTAAGTTTTTTTTCCCAATTTGGTTTTGCAAATTGTTATGATACACTCGCACACATTACCCGCAGTCAAAGCAATCTGACGAAAATTAAATTATGCAAAAGGTTTCCAATTACAAAATAATGTTGCATTCCTCTACAAGAGAATTCGCGAATGTTCAAACTCCAACAGTAAAACAAGGACACATCTACCTCCCGAATCCACTGACTTAGGTTATTCTAGCTTTACGACCAAATACTTAGGTACATTAGCAATTGGGATCTAAAATTTGCCATTTCCTAGTGCAACTAACATTGTTCCAGCTTAAACTGTCCAGGGCATTTCTCTGGCAAAGGAAAACTCATTTTGGAGAGCGGATATGGAACCATACAAGGAAACTGGTCCCGAGATGCACAGAATAAAGCAGCTCGGACAGTTTAAGAAAAACGTTCAATAGCCTTGGCATCCACTTTAACAGTTTTGATTCCATTTGATTCTACACTGATGTTTAGCATTCTAAATTATCATCGATTCGTTTAGTGCGCTCGCTTCTACGCGGGCCGAATATACATGTCAGGTTGGGCGCGAAAATTCATTTAATCCCCATCCCATTATTTTGCTGGCTTCTGTCTTTCAGGATATGCACACCATTACCATTTATACAAGCTTGTTTGATACAGCTGCACCGGAATATGTTAAATCTAATTTCTAATCTGTCTCTATTGTTTCGTCTTGGTTACAAAAAACTAGGAGTCTTAAACCGTCTCACCAATTTCAATTTACTGGTTTCCTCTAAAATCGCTGTTCAAGCTACTCGTCTGAGGAACGATCTCTTACCGTTAGGCAAGCTCAGTGCAAATTTCCTTCATATGCAAGTTGCGTAAGCATCTCTTTTCAACTATTTAATATTGATGATCCTCATGCTATCTTTGTATGCATTTAGTTATGTATAAGTAGGTTTATATAGTATGCATCGTATATTTCTGTTTAGCCCAATGGTTGACTGGTAGAGAATCATCATCATCATATTAGCCGAAAGACGTCCACTGCTGGACATAGGCCTTCCCCAAAGAGTGCCACAAGACCGGTCCTGCGCCACCCGCATCCAGCGGACTCCCGCGACCTTTACCAGGTCATCAGTCCACCTTGTAGGGGGCCTACCCACGCTGCGCCTTCCGGTACGTGGTCGCCACTCGAGAACCTTTCCGCCCCAACGGCCATCGGTTCTACGTGCAATGTGCCCCGCCCACTGCCACCCTCCTCATTGCTGATGCGATCGCGCAGAGAAACTCCCAACATAGCCCTCTCTATTGCCCTTTGGGTGACTTTGAGCCTTCTTATGAGGCCCATAGTAAGCGACCACGTTTCCGTGCCATACGTCATCACTGGCAACACACACTGGTCAAAGACTCTCGTCTTGAGACACTGCGGAATATTGGACGAAAAGATGTGCCGTAGCCTCCCGAATGCTGCCCAGCCGAGCCGGATTCGACGATTGACCTTTTTCTCAAAGTTGGACCTACCTAACTGAACAGTCTGTCCTAGGTATATATAATCATCTACAACTTCGAGCGTAAAGTGTCCGATTGAAATGGGGGTTGGTACTACATGGAGGTTTGACATGATCTTTGTCTTATCCATGTTCATCCTTAGACCAACTCGCTCGGAGGCTTTACTGAGGTCATCGAGCATCGTGCTTAAGTCCTCCATGGTGTCAGCCAAGACTACTATATCGTCAGCAAACCGAAGGTGAGTGCTCTAGGATTCAAATCTATTTGGGTTAAGAATGCACAGTTCTAAGCCCGACGTTTTTATTTTTAATACCAATTGGGCATTTGACAACAGTGAAAATAATTTGTTTTTTCATTAGCAACGTAAACATTACGAAAATACTTGGGAAGTATCAATCTTTCGTTTATGTTTGATATTTTAATATGTTTAAATTCGTTAAAACTAACAATAAGGACGCTGTTTGATTGTGACGTCACAAGCAAGTAATACCTACAAATTCCATACTAACGGAGCGTTTATGACGTTTTATAAAAATAAGCTGATTTGACTTTAGTCAATGCAAGACACATGCGATATAAACGCAAGTGAAATAAACCCTGTCCATTCTTCAAGTTGGCAATAAAGCTACATTTCTAATCAAGCAAATCTACTTGCCATAAGTTCAGTTGCCAATGTACATACTATAACCTGGGTAACTTGAAATACAATCACATAATATCAATTGGTACCTACAAAAATTTCACTGTCACCAGTTTTACTGAATGTTTGTTAGTATCATTTGGATTGTTAGTGGCACGTTTTAGAATACATCATTAAATAATCAGGAGGCAATCAACTGGGAATTCATAGGTATATATATATAATATAATATATTCCTAAATTGAAGAATACATAACTTTTACTTTGATTTTTTTTTGACTGAAGCGAAAAGTTCAAACGATTTACTGTGTGTGTATAAAGAGAGTTAAATCTTTTTTTTTTTATGCAATCGGGTCTTCTATTACTAATTTTATTTGCCATTTTTACTCATATTGTTATACTTATTGAACTTTTGTTATAATTAGCTACTTATTTACTCTACTAAATTTTAGTAAGGTAAAACAAAAATACGATTGCTTAGAAAAGTGAATAGCTTGAACATTTTACTAAAGAAATAAGTTGAAAACTACTGGTGTTTACCAAAAACCTTCAAGTTTGAGGAGCAGAGGGGCTACTGCGAAACGAAAACGAACTTCGTTCGTGTGTATCTCTGTCTTTATCGCTCGAACGAGCAAGTGCGACAGAGAGGGAGATACACTAACGAAGTTCGTTTTCGTTTCGCGGTAGGCCCCCAGATTCGATTGAATTATATTCAAGTACTCTATGGTAATATTTTAACACGAAAAATGAGGTACTTAATAAGTTTTGATAACATGCTTAGTATTTATGTTTTTTATTGTAACTGAAGATTCATTATTTAAATGTACGATATGATACCAGAGAACCGATTTGATTATAATGAAAAAATATGCCATCATCGTCAGCACGTCTATCATGCGACGGCCGCGATATACTCTCGATTTTTCTCGCACTATATCTCTTGTTCTAAGCGTTCTAATAAGAAAGAGACGGATAGTGCGAGAAAAATCGAGAAAGCTCGCGCGCCGTCGCATGATAGCCTTGCTGAAGACCAAAACATTGATCAGACCCCGTATCACGGTCGGCCTTATCACGCGATAAGTGACAAGATAGGAGCGTCTTCTCGTTCTATCGAACGGTGTCAGCCAGTGACGGACGCTCTATCCTGTCACTTATCGTGTGATAAGGCCGATCATGCTACGGAGGTAACGTTTCGATCGTGCGCTATGACAACTTAACTGTCATTTTCCTATACCAAAAGTGACATTTAGATCTACCTGACGCGCGTACAATGCTTTGGTGGTCGACGAGCAGGACAAGACTCGAACGCGTGCCCTCTCTATTGCCGGTACAGCGCTCTCCTTCTGAGCTACCCAGACATTAACTTTTTAAATTCACCGCCGCTACTAGCGACCTTGTATTTCCTTGAAAGGCTCACTTCCACGTTAAATTGAAATAAAACAAAAATATTTAATAAAAATGATTTGTTTCGTTAAAAGGTACCTAAATACAATATTTGAATGGTGAAAAATTATCGCGACACACATTTCATTTGTTATGAATAACTACTTCTTAACTATCACTACTTCGGTACTTTTAAAGGTTTTCTGCATATCGACCCAAGATGTGGTCGCTCTGTGGTAACTGGTAAGTTGTAGCGGTAATGAGAACTGAGACGCTCAAACGAGACGTCTCATCCCGCGAGATGAATGTCGCGGACAAAGACGACGGGCTCCATCAGGGTCTTGCCTAGTGGTAGCGGTATAATGTCTTTTAGGGTTCCGTAGTCAAAATGGAAAGTAAAATTTCAACGTTTACTCATCCATATCCATACTTAATATTTATAAATGCGAAATCGTGTTTGTCTATTTGAGCTCCCGAAATATTGTGGAACCGTCCTGTGCAACCCGATCTGAGCCCACTTAACCCCTCATAGTAAAGGTAAAGTAATTATACCAGATAGGCCATAAAAAGTCCTTATTGTTAAAGATACTAGAATTCACAGGGCAATTGTATTATATTAATAAAGTTAACAAAACTACGTAAAAACCGAGCCCAAATAAAAGAAACCAGATTTCCTTGTATCGCAATTATAATTAAACTCATATTATCGGACGCAACATTGGCTTAATACGTCCTCCCGAGTCACGGGAACAAATGTAAATAAAAATGGAATCCAACAAGAATAATCACGTAGAAATAATTAGAGCTGACGAAAAATTATAGTTAAAGTGGGCGTGAAATTACGTCACAGCCAATCAATTATGTAAAATCTTGTTCAACCACAAAATCGGAAATGCCGATTACACCGGGTTGTCGAGCTCACTAATTTGTGGAGTAAATTTTGAATATAAACAGGCCAAAAACCATGGCAATTTGTGTCAGCCGAGTGCTCTTGAGAAGGAAGCAACTAAAGAGAAGGAGTACATAAGAAAGTAAATAAGGAAAGTGATAGGAAAGTTGTATAAGGCAGTGTTAGGAGTATAAATAAGTTGTAAAGTCATCAATACAGTTCAAATATACATTTTATTAGCGTCACAGTTTATTTTTATCTCATCCTAAGTAACAGGGTTATAAAGAATCCGCGGGTATCAGAAGGGCTTACAGCTTGGTAGTCGTGCCTGTGAGCTGTCGTGGGCTGCCGCAGGAATCGAGTGGGCCGCCAGGATTCTGTTCCGGGTCGTTCCTGCGTGTAGTTCTGTTAAGGTGACTGTAGAGTGGCATACGTCGCTGCTCTAGGCGTATGACGAAGCACTCAGTCAGCGCAATAAATTCGCCCCTGCGCGAGGCAACGCGGCGCGTCGAGCGAGGATAGCCGCGCGCAGGCACTGCGCGCTATTGAGGGCCGTGCGTCGTCCACTATTAATAATTCATTTATTTATCAACCAACTAGGATCATGTTTGTTTAGGTACTTGAAATTAGGGTTAGTGGTTATATTAATGATACTAACATAAAATATATATTTGACATGCTTATTTATATGCAACATACAGCAGTGCTTTAAATGTGCACAATCAAGGCGTTCAGCGATCATTCTCTGTTCTCTGAAGATGCCCGGATCACTGTAGTTTGTAGCATATCTGTTTTATGTGGAACCTAAAATAAAATTGTTTGAAAATCTGGAATTCCGAGATAAAGCCGATAATTTTTATTTGTATATAGGATATAGTATATATTATCTTTCATTACCTTTGTTTTCTGTCCCTGATGTGGCGAAATGTACAATGCACAATTGTTCGCACATGAGGTTACACTTCTGTCTTCTTCTCTTTTTTTGTGTTAAAATGTTCGTAATACTAATTTGTTTGTTTATTTTTTCTGGTTTTAACCGTAAACTGTTTCATAATACCCTTTTCTTTGTTATGTCTTCGGGTTTTCTATTGTTTAAGATATAAACTTGTTGGAATGCTGTACGGTACGTGCGACGTGCGACCATGTGCGTGCGACCACGTGCGGGCGCTGTTTGACGCAAGCGCAGCGGCTGCGTTCAGTTTTAGTAGGCCGTGTCGCACGTACAGCAGAGAACGTAATACCTACTCAAAATGGTCTCGCCGAAAGACCAGCGCTGGGTCTTGAGCCAGCATTATGCTGAGGCGGGACCATTTCGTAGCAAATAAATAGTTTTAATTTTCATTTTCATTCTCAGGATGGTGTTAGGATTGGCCCGGATCCAGCGATGGACACCTTTTTTGCATCGTAGAGTGAACACAGTCCACCCTCGCCTCTACGAACATTCCCGATGCACTGCAGTACCGGGGCAGTCAGTTATGATAAAAAACTGGCTGTGACATACGGACAGCCTCCGAGTGATCGCATAAGTGTTCCGTTGTAACAATTTTGGTACGGAACACTAAAAATCAAAAACTGCATCCGCGACCATCCCGGCCGCACTACAGATACGGGACAGTAATAAATAAACCTGTTTCATGTGTATAATGCTAAAAAAGACTAAAAAAAATTGGCCTTATTAAAATGCAGATTCTACGAGTATAATAACTAAAATTAAGATACTAACAAGTTTCTGCGATCATTATTAAGTAAAAATAGTTCAAAACTTACTGAAAAAAAAACCGTTTTTTTCTCATACAAAAGGGAGCCTATTTTACCCGGAGCATAATTTCGAATCGATTGACACCTCATTCATCAAAATCGGTTCAGTACTTATCATAAACGCTACGGTGAAAAACTGACTGCTAAAATAGTATCCCTTCCTTCCGAGTCAGGAAAAAATGCGTAATTTCGGGAACTTGGGATATAATATGCTATAATGACATTCCAACGTCTCAATATTCATCTGCTTGGTAAAATAGCTTCTTACATTAATTTTCGATTTTTTATCTTCCAGCAAGTCACTGCAGAAATTACCTTCGCGTGAAAAATTGCACTAACGACCCGTCTTCGTATAGCCCGACAGCCGAAATTGCTGTCGTTACACCTAAAGCCACTTCCGCATTGGTCGATGCGGGCTCGGTACGGTATCTGTAAGCTGTCCACTGTCAGTCAATTGAGTAGGTACGAACAGATTCTTTTCCCTTCTTTTAATGAGTGATTAATGATTAGCGTGGGATGCACGGGAGCGGGGCGGTACGAATTCGGTAATGCATGCGTACCGCGTCGCGTCCGCGCTATTAATACCTACTACTGCGTAAATACCTACCGACGAGTAAGGAAATCTGGGCGAAATCAGTAAAATACCGCATACCGATGCCGCCCCGCCTGGTCAGAAAGTAGCCTTAGATACCAGGCGTCTATCAGTTTTAAGACTGTAGGAAATGTTTTGAGAATGTCATTCGATATGATTTGATGTTATAGCGAAAACTTATGGTCGCCTGGTACTAAGCGGGCATTGGCAGCCTATAACTCCGGGCGTAGCACGGTTGCCATTTTATCACTTATCGTTGTGGATAAGGCATCCGTCACTCTCGCACTCGCATACTTGTCAGAGCGTGATGGACGTCTTTACCACAACGATAAGTGATAAAATGGCAACCGTGCTACGCCCGCAGAGACGCATTGCCGACCCTTTATAGCTTCCGTCCACCGTACGTCCAATAGAGATTTCAACAAAAACCCAAGCTGAAAGAGCGAGAGATAAGTTAAGACTATGTTTTGTTGCGCATCTCATTTGTATAGTAGGTACATTGTTGTCAGGCTAGAAAATAGGCAATAGGACAAGTGGGTTTGAAGAAGTAGAGTCCATGTATTGTAGGTACTTTTGGCCAAGATATTACACAGTTATTCACGCCTACTGTACGTCTAGCACAACTGCTGACAAGTCGCTTTGCGCACGACTGAGCGTCTCCTTTCTCACTCGCACCGTGCAAATTAGAAAGAGGAGGGTAGATCTTCCTCGACTCGCATCGCGGCGCGACGTCAGTTGTGCTAGTCCCGCTGCGAGAGAATTTCATATTATTAATGAAAATTAAAATCATAATACTAAACACAAGACCGCGGTCGCGGCTCACCCGCGCGGTCGCGCGACGCCCTGTGATTAGTCGAGTCGCTGTCAACTTGTTCGGTGCAATGCACCTAACACGTCCGATGCGCCTGCGTGTGTGTGCGATTATTAAGTTGCATTGAGTGCCGGTTAGATTTAATTTTAAGGCATTTACGGATTCCGCCCCGACCGGGTGCATTCGAACATATTTTATTACATTAACATTTTCACATCTTTCTAACTTAACAACAGTAACAATAGCAGTTTCGTAGTAGTATTTTAGATAATGAACATTTTGTACTCTTTTTCCGACTTTAACATTCATCCACAATCCTCGCCGCCCACACAACTGGACTCCACAAACATTTGTTGGACAGTTTGAATTCATAGAAGGCATGTTCGTGCGACTTCCAGATAACCACAGTTTTGGAGCCTGTATTCTAATCATCATTTGCCACAATTCCGAGCAGTGGCGTGAAAATAAATTTTACTAGTGTCAGAATAAATATTGTGAACACGATACAAATACCGATTGCTCTTAAGAGTCCGCAGTAAGCTCGGCCGAATTTCACCTTCCCATACAAACGCAGTTACGCTCTCATTTTAAAATTACGTGTTGGATTATGACGAAACTTTGCATATACAATGACTTGAGGTCTAAACTAATTACAGACATAGATATGTCTGTAATTAGTTTATATGGTTCCAGTTTATAAAACAAACGAAATACAGCAAAAACAGGTTTGTGTATTTTTTTCACTATGGTATCTGAAGCTACATAAACCAATTACATACATAGATATACCTCATGTCATTGTATGTGCAAAGTTTCGTTACAATCCAACACGTAGTTTTAAAATGAGAGCGTAACTACGTTTGTATGGAGAATCGAGCTTACTGCGGACTCTTAAGGATAATAAATGCGACCGCCGTACGTTTTTATTGTTTCCCAACCTTTCCTAAAATAAATTATAATATGTTACCCACATCTGAGTTAAGTACCAAATATTTTTACGCCACGTCGGCGTGGCCTTCGATTCCACGGCATTAACTCTACCCGCAATTTAGATTTTAGTTGCCTAAGTTCCCTTAACCTTCTTTTCCAAGAACTATTCGCTGTGCCAAAGTGGCTGTTAACCCTTTCAACGAGTTGAAACGTTCATCACTCCACATCCAGGGAATTCAGGCCACGGTAATGATTATGTAAATCAAGAACCTTCCCTTGACATTGTGCCTAGTGAGGTCGCAGATATATATCTAGATAGCATGTACCTGTACGAAAAGTCTGCAAAATCCTTGATGAATTATGCGTTAAAATATATTTGCGATGATCAATAAGCAAACAAGGTTGACTGATTCGTATTGTATTTATTCATCGGTTCATTGTTTTTCTATTCCAATATAACAATGAATTTTCGAACGTAGAAAAGTAAACCACCTATGTTCTGTGAATTATTTTTTGTGGAAATTATTTCCAGCAATTTTATTTGACGGAAACCTTTTGCGTAGAACGTTCGCTTTTAGTAATGATGTATAACCACCTACTCGATTGCTTTTGGATAATTATGTTTCGGAAAATCATGATATTTTACGGGTTCAAAGAGAATGAATGCTTTCAACGAAATTAACTATTCGATGATGAAGATGGGTCCCTGAACAACAATTAAGTACATACCGCAATGGGCTTTTTGATTACTTTTTAAAACAACTCGAATCCTACGTTGGAAAATATAAAAACTGGTGGTCGGTTAGGTAACGCTTCGTACAGTCAACAGCAAATATAGATGATAATTTTCGTACTTTGTCGCACTTAGCGCAACAATTTTTTATTTATTTATTTATTGACAAATACATTTACGTGACATTACAGTAATAACCAATGCGTCACGAAACTAAAAACAACAAATAATACTATTTAGGCGACGAAACGGCGTGGCCCCGTTGCATCGTCATCTCCGGTGTAGGATTCGGCAGATTGCCCCGGAACCGTCGAAACACGACACCCTTCGGCCAGAAGTCAGCACATGCGATGGTTTCCTGCAGCGGTCGCGGCACGCGCACCACAAACGAGCTGAAGTGCATGTGCACTCGCGCCACTATGCAGTGGCGCGAACGCAGCTGGAACACCCTCAGCGAGAAGCCGGTCCTCTGACGAACGTACTCCACCACATCATCAGCCGTGGCAGTGTAATGCAGGCGCGATACATATAGAGCCTTGCTCGGTGTGGCAACCCGCAGACTGGAACCAACCGGTTCTGCAGTACCACACTGACTCTTGCGCGGTTTGCGCTTCCTCGACACCGTTGTAAAACCCTCCTTATCCACATCGGTGCGCGGGGGCTTCTCCTTTGGAGGAACCCGAACTTCACGCGCTCTTGAGGGCGCGTCTCTCCGGTCGGCTGCGACAGACCGACCAGCTACGGCATCAGCATAGCGATGACGTGATTTAAAGGATGGGGCGGGGGAGGCCTGGCACGGAGGGGGAACGCGGGCCGTGGAACGGCATGCACAGTGTCAGCAACATGCAAACTGACCGAGTCGACACTTGACGCCCGGTCATTACTCATGAAATTTGACCCCGCTGGTGACCGAGTTTCCGGGCATTATTACGCAATCCGATAATTTCTTTGCGTAACTCGGCAATAGTAGCCTGCGAAACGTCAAACTTTTCCAAAATTTCAGCCATGCCTGCCTTAAGAGCCACGATTTCCTTCAGCAGGCCACTCACGTCAACATGTTCTGGAATGCATGACGGCAATCTGGAGACCTCCGTCGCCTCGAACTCAGGCAAGTCGCTCTCACGCTCCCTCAGAACATTAACGATGTCCTTAAGGGATTTTTCCCCGGTTTCGTCTCCTCTCCGGTGAGGTATGAATTATGAATGTGCCGGCGATCCCAAGGGACTGGAACTGCACCTTCTTCGCTGCGCAGATGTCGGCGGCACTGAAGCTCGCCAAACAGCCCTGCTCCGCGTCCAACTCATCTTCCCGCAGTACCCGCAGCAGAAAGGTGAGTAGCTTATTCACGACGGGTTCACTCACCGTTTCAAAACTATTAGCAGCGGCCGAGCCGCGCTATGTCCGCAATTAATTAATTAGTCATCAATGCGTCTACGTCGCTGCGCGCATTGGACACAACTCAACAAGACTGCGACAGTTAGGATGCGTCAAAGTAGTAAAAGTCACAAGATACTAAAAGGATCATCTACCCTTGCTGTTGACTTTAAGTAGTAGGTACGTTAGGTAGATCTGAATATTTGACATTTTACAGGAGGAGGGGTATTGTCCTAACATTCGTTCGAAAAGTTACCTCACGTGACCCAGTTGCCCTGCTCGTTACAGAATGTTGTTGATCGGAATTTAATTGAATTTCATTATTGTACCCTGTTTTGTTTACTGGGTGGATTCTATGAGTCTGAAATAAATGATTTTATTATTATAAAGAGAAGTCGATCCGTTTGGGTGATCCTGCGGGCGTAGCACGGTTGCCATTTTATCACTTATCGTTGTGGTAAAGACGCCCATCACGCTCTGACACGTATGCGAGTGCGAGAGTGACGGATGCCTTATCCACAACGATAAGTGACAAAATGGCAACCGTGCTACGCCCGCTGATCTATTTAGTTGTATGTCTGTGACAGAGGAGCTTCTAAATGCAACCATTTCCGCAACGATCCGCCATCTTGTATTAACCTCGTTTAACAAAACGGCGCCATATTTATTTGAGCGCACCTGACTCGCTTCAAGCTAATGTTTTATTATGTAGATATCACTTAATATTCACAGGTACGTGAGTGAATTAAATTAAAGTGAAATGTTTTGGGCGTTGTGTTACTGCGCAATTACTTGGACCATAATAAGACATTCGTCACTCTCGCACTCGCATACTTGACAGAACGCAACGGCCGCCTTATCCACTGAGATAAATGATAAAATAGTAACCTGCTACTTCCGCAATTTTATAATGTGTATCAAGGTACAATATAAATTGTTGTTCATAATTATGTATATGAACTGTTCTTTTATGCAGGTGGAACAGTGTACAAATCCAAGTCACATGTACCCTTTTTTGCGAATGTTTAGACAAACAGTTCAGTTATGAAACAGTAAGCACATTTACATACCTTCATAGCCTTAACGGTTGTAGATATAAGCACATATGTAAAATAAATAATTATATTCGTCAAGGAACTAGATTTTATGAAATATCCCCAAAATGGTTATAAAATAGTTTAGCAGGATGTGTATGTCGCAGGGAAATGGCAAAAACAGATATTTGATCAAATCTCTAAGGGATATGATCAAATCACGCAGGATGTTAAAATGGCGAATCCATTTTATCATTTGCCTAGAAAAAATCAGTCATTTGATCAAATCTCTGAATATTAGTGAAATGACGAAATCCGCCAAAAAAGGCAACTCGTTTTTTCATTTCACTAGATTTGTTTAGTGATTTGATAAAACCCCTGAAACGCGTTAGTGAGTTGACGAAACAAACTCGCAGAGTCAACTCGTTTTATCATTTCCCTAGACACGTTTAGTGAAATGATAATGTCTCTACTGTAACATGGTGTAGGTGATTTGATCAAATCTCTGAACTGGTTCAGTGTTACTCTACAATTAAGTTTGATCAAATCTCTCACATGATGTTTCAGGGATTTTATCAAATCACTGAACAATTCTGGTGAAATGAAAAAAACGAGTTGCCTTTTTTGGCTGTTTTCATCATTTCACTAAATAGATTTAGGGATTTGATCTAATAACTGATTTTTTGTAGGCAAATGATAAAATGGAATGGCCATTTTGACATCCTGCGTGATTTGTTCATATCTCTTAGAGATTTGTTGAAATCTCCGACATGATTTAGTGAAATGGTAAAATAAAATGTCAAAAGTAGGTAATAAAATTGTTTGTTACATCAGATTTTTTAATCGAGTACAAGAATAGGTAGTTGTAAACCGGAATATAATGATTTTAAGGTGGTTCGCTTTGTATACAAAACGTTCTTTGACATTCTCAGGGTAACGGCGTGATATTTTAAGAAACTTATACATAAGTTTCTTAAAATATCACGCCGTTACCATAAAAACGTTCATAAATTGTGTCTAAGCTGGCCGGTGCCTAACACGCAAGGGCGAAACCGGGGAGCGGTAAGGTGCAGGAGGGAGGTAACACGACCGCACGAGCGACTTAATCTGTACTAGAGTTGAGATTTTCATCATTTCACTAAACGTGTCTAGTGAAATGATAAAACGAGTTGACTCTGCGAGTTAGTTTCGTCAACTCACTAACGCGTTTCAGGGGCTTTATCAAATCACTAAACAAATCTAGTGAAATGAATAAACGAGTTGCCTTTTTTGGCCGATTTCGTCATTTCACTAAACAGATTCAGAGATTTGATCAAATGACAGATTTTTTCTAGGCAAATGATAAAATTGATACGCCATTTTAACATCCTGCGTGATTTGATCATATCCCTTAGAGTTTTGTTCAAATCTCTGTTTTGGCCATTTCCCTGCGACATGTATACCTATTTTACGACAATAGCCTTTAAATCGAGTTAAAGGTAGCTTATGTATTCAACAAATGTGTCCGAAACGTAATTCTTATTTCCTAGCTGAGGCAGTTTTTATAGGCTCTGTGAAACCATAATAATTTTCCAAATGCATGTCCCTATGATAAATAGAGTTGTAATCGGATTCGAGCGAGCCTTGAACCCATGGCTTAAATATAAAGTGCATGTATTCCGATGCACTGTGAAATCTCATCACTTTACATTTGGTCAGTAGTAAGAGCACTTCGGCATTTGGCGGCCGGAATCGGTATGCAGTATTTTGAACTTTACCGAAAGCTTGCCGATGTCGCCTAGATTTCCTAACTGTTACGACTGCTACTTTATTTGTTGCTATACCGGTAATACATTTGCACACTAGTATTACACTTTATTATATTACGCGAGCGCGGCGCGGTACCTATGCAGTGCAGTATTGCATTTTGTACCGACCGGCTTCCGCGTATCCCGTGCCTATCAGCTAGTCGATCACGTAACGCATTAGGTAGATCTAAATGTCAATTTTTATATGGAAAAATGACAGTTGGATCTACCTAACGCGCGTTCAAAACGTTACGTGATTACCCCTCAGGAAACAATTATTTAAACGTAAACGTGCAGTAAGGAATCTGTACATACCTGACTGACAGCTTTCCTATACTAAGTAGGTAACAAAGGTATCATATCGACTAAATCGATAAAAAGAAAATAACGTCGACAAAATTGGGGTAAGACTAGCATTCCGAGTTAATATAAAGGCGTTCGTAGGTATACAATGTAAACCTGAATTCTTTACATATTAATGAGCAATGTGGCACGAACAACCGTTACTGTGAAACAGTACAGGACAAATAAAATATGGTATATTTCACTTTAGGGATTACATTAGGACAAAGGGTGAGTCTCCTGTGTGAGCGTAACGATCATGCTAATATTATAAATATTAAAGCTTTATTATTTGGGTCTTTGGACGGATTTAGATGAGGTATGGAGATAAACCTGGATTAATAATGAATTTGAGCGTTTGCGTTTAGCTGTCAAATCCAATACAAATTGAGGGTAAAACGCAAACGCGATCGTAACGTTTTGTTTCGGTAAAACTTATACTAGAGCCTCTGGTAGCTCGCTCAACGTATTGCACTTCATTACGCGTGTGCGAAAACCTGGCACATCAACGCAGTGTGGTGTGATCCAAGAAAATAAGTTACCTGCACGTCTAGCATGCGACGGCCGCGACATACTCTCGATTTTTATCGCACTATATCTCTTGTTCTAAGTGTTCTAATAAGAAAGAGACGGATAGTGCGAGAAAAATCGAGAGAGCTCGCGCGCCGTCGTATGTTAGCGGTGCTGAACGCTTAGCAAAAGCTGCGCAGCGGCACAAATGTACAAGTAACACGAGGCACGGTTGCATCGTAGTGTAGTAATTTAGAAACTAAGATGAAACCATTTTGTTCTCGGAGATTGCTTGCCTGCGAATTGAGCTCTAACACATGAACTAACTAATCGCAGACACGAAAGCTAATAATTCCGGGTAAAGTCTGATCAGAGGCACGAAAGATAGAACGGGTGGCGTAATTTGTGTATGATCGTAAGCGATTTAAGGACATAATATTTATCCTCCTAGCGTTATTCCCGGTTGTGCCCCTAAAGGAGCCCAGGGTCCGCTTTGACACCTAATCCCAAGATTTCGCATATGCACTAGTTTTACGAAAGCGACTGCCATCTGACCTTCCGACCCAGAGGGAAAACTAGACCATAATAATAATAATAATATATAATATTTGATTCGACGATCATCGTCCCGATAGTCGTTTCGGCGAACGGTTTAATAGCGAAGAGTCTCGACCATCACCTCAAGAGACTCTCGCTAGATGGCTGGATCAAGGGTCAGATACAGAAGGCGGTACTCCTGGATACTGCGCGGATAGTCAGGAGGTTCCTGTCTCTGGCGCCCTGACCACGGGCAGCTTAGGCCCCGCCTCGCTGCCGGCGGTACCCTAGGTTAGGTTTTTATAATGATTTTATGTTTTGTATATAGTTTTTATATTTTACTTTTTATATAATTATTGTAAAAACCTAGCCTAAGATTGAAGTTGAATAAAGAGAATAATAATAATAATAAATACTCTATTGCACCACAACAGCAGAGAAACATCTTACAAAAAAAAATGCTTAATAAATAATGGTAACAACAGGCGGTCATATCGCTTTAAAGCGATCTCTTCCAGACAACCTTTGTATAGCAGGAAACATTTAAATTAGAATTTTAAACAGGCAGTGCATGAACTCATCAAGAAGAGCATACTAACACATCATTCTTTCTAATATTAGTAAACAGGAAACTTTAAAATATTACTAAACAGGACACATTAAAATACATACCTAATAAATTAATAAAAAAATACGCAGACATATATACAATCATACATAGATATATACATACAATACCACCACCATACCATACTGGGATTAGACCAGTTTCCTCACGATGTTTTTCCTTCACCGAAAAGCTAACGGTAAATATTCCGTACATAAGTTCCGAAAAACTCATTGGTACGAGCCGGGATTAGAACCCACGACCACCGCTTGACAGCCGCATGCCTGAACCACTAGGCTACCATAGCTCGGTATATAGCTTATGTTCGATAGATAAGAACAATAAATTTATTCGAGCGCGGTTGACTAGATATATATAGACGTATATAGGCTGATTTATTTATTTATTACTAAGCGTCATAAATCGCTTGCACTGTGCCGCGCCCTCAGCAGCGGTGCCGAGTTTTTGTCCCAGTCGGCGAATAAGAATTTGCATACAAACTATGTCTTTACATTCCTCACTGTCCCACCCGCAGGGCTTAAGGGGCATCAGAGGCCGCGTTGAGTAGACGTTACTGTTAAGGTGGTTTTCCACCGGCGAGGCGAGACGGGGCGTGGATGGGCGAGAATTGAAATTAGTATGGGACTTACTACCTATTTCCACCGCGCGCGCGCGCGCGGTCAGTGCAAATAGGTAGTAAGTCCCATACTAATTTCAATTCTCGTCCATCCACGCCCCGCCTCGCCTCGCCGGTGGTAAACCACCTTTACTCGCAGGGTATCTACAGCAGGGTATCATTTTACAGTCTTAGTGTAAGGTATAACCACCATACGATACCACCCACCACCATTCCACCCACCATACCACCACCATTACCATTACCACCCCCATTACCATACCCACCACCATACCATTTCGTGGCAATGTTGTTCTCTCTTTTGTATTTATGTGTATGTATGTGTTGTTGTCATTAATAAATGATATTCTATTCTATTCTATAACAGGGGCCGTAGACAAGTTACAATCGACAAGGGCTAACGCCTATAGAAAATAATAAAATGTACGGGAATGACAGATGCCGACGAAATGCTTTTCGTTAAAATCTGTCATTCCCATACATTTTATTCGTTTTCTATTGGCGTTAGCGCTTGTCGATTGTAGCCTTGTCTACGCCCCCAGGCGTTGTATCAAGTATAGATGATGATATCTGTGGGAGCCGTTTTCGAAGCTATTCTAATGTGGCACAAACGTACTCTTTAATATACTTGCTAATGTTTCACGAACATATAAGTCACAATTTTACAGGTCTAAACGGGCGACATGTCTGAACGTTCATCACCTTTTTATAAAAAGAAAATGTTATCACTAACTTACGAGAACTATTCCTTTGCTATTCCGTTAAAAACGTGCACGTCTGTTAGTGGTGGTGATGAAATGAACCTATTTCCGTATTTTGACATATCTTAATTCTTTTTTTAAATATAATTAGAAACACAAACAATCATAATAAACTTGTTACACATGTTGTACACAATGCACAATAACTGAGAGGTTATACAAACAGACCTGGAGGTTCATAAAACATAATATTAATAAAACCAAAAAGGAAAGGTAAGAACAACGTAGTAAATAGTATAAGAATACACAACTAAGCATACATACAGTCAAGGGCAATGAAAATGGGCCACCCTGTGCAGTAGTTGCCACACAAACAGACCCATCTCCAATGCCCGTGAGTGATGAGATACAACAATACTATATATCAAAAACATACCTAGTGCTACAGTTAGGAATTACTAAATTTATAAAAAGAGTACGTCTCAACTGCGTTTTTAGACAAGACAAGGAATTATTAAAAGGATCCTAATCGTACAAATTATGCGCCTACACGTGCACGTTTTTACTTATTATCGGAATATCAAAGGAATATTGTGCTCGTAACTTTATCATGGACTTCCGCAAACTAACGCCTGATTCAATTACTTAAAGGTTATCATTGTTAGGAAGTACATTCAGCATCATATTTAGTAACAGCCGTTACAGCCGCAGTAATATTTCGGTACACGTCTTTATTACTGTAAGATTAAGGATGTGTTACGATATATATTTGGCTACTTTGGCTGCTACTTACTATACGATGCCAACTGTACCATGGTATTGAAGTAAAACTTGCGCAAGCCCCCCCTATTCTGTAACTTGTTTAAGCTCACCTCAACGCTCACCCACAAATATATCTTGACATCCCGATGCGTAGTAACCAAGAGAGGTATATTTGTGGGTGAGCGTTGAGGTGAGCTTAAAACAAGTTACAGAATAGGGGGGCTGATGTAAGCGCGTTGCCGAGCCTTTATTGATTTAAGGATTCAGTCTTGACAGTAATGCCGAGGAAAAATTTAAATATTTAATACTCCGAGCCGGATTCGAACTAGCGACCACAGGCATTCATGGCTCGTCGCTACTATCCAACTGAGCTATCAGCTATGGGGCTATGGGCTGGCGCATCGTTACTGACGATATCTCAATATAATTTGAGACGTTGGTACCAATAAATATTATTTTAACTTCACAGAACATGTTAAGAGCCCCTAAATCTGTGATATTAAAAAAAAATGTCTTTATCGGGCAAGCAGTTGAAGCAACTGTCGATGCCTGTATCCAATTAACTATATACTCGTATAATTGTCAAGCTTTTTTTTTTTTTTTTTACAAATGTGCTACTCAATTTTTTTCCTGAATTAGTTGACATTGAGAGCTGACACCACATCGCCTGGCAGTTCGTTCCAAACTTTCACCGCCCAATTGCTCAAGAAGTGTCTATGCGGGTTGTCGTGTGACTGCGAGCGACCTGTTAGGTGATAATTAATAAGTCGCGTCTGATTGTGTTTTTCAACCATATTATGAGAATATTTGAGATCATAGTGCCCCGTAAGTATCTTATATATCCCAATCAGGTCACCACGCTCCCTGCGCTGCTTTGGGGTTGTAAGCTTCAGAATTTGCAGTCTGTATTCATATGGCCTGTTCTTGAGTTTCTTCGGCAGTTTGGTGAAACTACGCTGAACCTTCTCCAGCATTTCAATGTCCTCAGCAGAATATGGACTCCAGGCTTGAAAGGCATACAAGGGTTAAATGAATGTTTTATATATTCTGAGCATCATCCAGACATCAAAATTCTAAAAGCTTTCTTAATGAGTATGAATTTGTAAGCATTTAACCGGCAGGAAGCGTCTGAAAAGCTTACCTAACTTTAACTTATTCCAGGAAACCTCCTGCCCTTAACAGTGTTTGCATTTTCCCTTGTCTCATTGAAGGGAATAAAAATTTACGGCACCTACAAATTGTGAGATGCAAATTCTTTGGCCTGTTCTGACGATTCACTTTTATAGTTATGTTTGGGCATTATTCAAGTATTTCCGCTTCATTGCTGTTTTACGTGACCTAATTTCGTTTTAGTATATACTTTCTGAATAACTCGGACTCGTTTTGACGCTTTATTGGGCAGTTTTTGACATCGCCAATCTTGTGATACGGTGGGAAATGTAGCCACATGTTTCGTATTCCGATTTGATTTCGATATGCTTCGCGTTCACTGTCCTGGTTTGATTTCATGATGCAGTACCGTACACTCTCGGTAAGTATAAGTATACCCTTTACTAATATACTACAGATGTCGAGGTATTCATCATCGTTATGATTAAGATTATTACCATCGCAATTTTCATCATCATTTTTGTATAACCACTCCTTCTTCCCGTGGCTGTCGTGAAAGTCGACCAAGGGAACAGGGTTAAAGTTTGTTGCGGCCGACGGGCTAGCAACCATGACTTCGATATCTTTTATACCCACATGTATGCTCCAAGTGGCGCTGAAACATAAGTATCTTGCGCTCTGCCTACCCCTTATGGGAATAACGGCGTAAGTATGTTTTTATAACCGTAGTGGCTCGGCCAAGACGGGGGCGGTGGCAGCGACAGCGGTGTTGTCAGTGTACCAAGTAAACGTGAGAGCGAGAGAGGAGATATGAGAGCTGCAGTCGCCGCTAAAAGTCGTGTAAAAATCAAGTTGGCAGGGAGTCTATCATGATCCGTTTTTCAATTTGATATAGTTTATCACGTGTTTCATTCCACACGCTACGAGATGACGTGCCTAAAAATGCACAAAAACCATTGAAATCAAATTTACATGCGTACCGTAAGTTCGTAGTGCCCTGCAAACATCCCCTTTGTTACTTAGGGTTATGATATGGAATGCTAAAGGTATCTGTCAGATTGACCTCCAGAACCACTATGGCAAACTTCGAAATAATTTAATATATTTCTTACCTTGTTGCAGCCATAGTGTAAGTTATTAAACTTAAACTCTAACCGTACCGGCTAAGCTAACTTCGCGAAACATACACAACAAAACTGACATAGTTTATACATCAAACTAACTAAATTATAATTAAAACGTACCGTAAGGTCAGCCTCTCCCACTTTTCGACTCTATAATTTGTATAGAGTGGCTCTGTGAGCTGTAGAAATAGCGAGACCTTTTTTATTTTGAAAAACTGAATTGTACCTGCTCATTACATTTCACGAGAATGAGAAATGCGACATGTGGAGGAGATCAGCCGGACATCTGGACATCCAGACATATGAAAGCATGGTGGCAGTAACGGACAACTTCAATCGCTTCGCTCGTTTATTCAGTTACTGTATACATATTATTGATTTTTCATTATTTTATCGCGTAAAATACCATATTGGTTACTTTTTTCTATGCACTAGCTAGTGCACTGTGCTAGTACAGTCGAGTTCTTCGATATCTATACAGACAAACTTTCAAAAATATCTTTACATCTGTCTTATATCAGTAACAATAAAATTTCTGTATAGATATTGGAGAACTCGACTGGACGTAGTTGAGATCGCCCAATTACGGAGGAGCTTTGATTGTCTTTGCATCCGCCGGTTCGTTTGGTTAAGTAATTCCGCCATCAGTATGACACTAGGATCTATTAATGGAAAAAACCATCAAAGTGGTTCATGAAGAACTTAAAAATCTGAAGTGGATTGTGCACTGTGAATGTTCGCGCTGTATTATTCTGAAGCGGCGTCCTTTTGAGCCCGCTTTGGAAGCTGTGCATCAAAATCATGACTGTATCAGCAAGCTGACAGCTGTCGGTGTGAAGTCAGTACAGATTCTTTATCGCACGCTTCCCGACTGACGCGGGAGGATGCAAGTACTGCATTCGTAGCGCCCCGCCTTCGCGCGCCTGTTAAAGAATATTGACTGACACTAACAAATTAGTGTGATAGCGCACCGAGCACCAAATAATATTTACGTGGCCTAAGAGCAGAATATTCTTCAGGATTACCTTCTTATTTGTTCATATTGAGCACCACATAACCTTACTCTAAGTGTACATGCGAATCTACTTGATTCATAGCTTCGTCATAAGTTTCTGCATCCATTTCTCAAACTTCGTTCAACTCCAAACTACGCCAATAGGAATCAGTCTTCTGGTGTTGCCAGCTAAACTTGGAACAAGGATAACTTGTAATGCTATCCTAAGTTACTGCAAGGCACTACTAAAAATAGAGATGTTGAAATCAAAAAATTACCAATTATCTATTCGAAATGTTCTCAAAGCAATTACGAAAGACGTTTTAGATATCGAATTCTCATCCATTTTGACCTGATAATAACCTTGAGCCAGGTCCAATGTGGTAAAATAAACTTTTCCTACAAGCCGGTTGATCTAATCATCAATGTGTGGTAACAGATATCGATCCTTTAGCGTCCGCGAATTTAATGCCCGATAATCGACACATAGTCTATAATCTCCTCCTTTTTTCCTAACTAAAATGGCAGGACTCACATAATCGGAGGTCGACTCTCGGACTATGCCAGCTGAAATAAGCTCAACCTTTTGCTTCACAATTTCGTTTTGTTTGTAAGACATCCGATACGGTTTACAATAGACGGGTTGATCGGTAGTAGTAGCACCTGAGCATTCAGCAAAACACATTTAAAATCCTTAGTAACTGCGTGGAGTCATGTTCGCTTATCTGACCCATGTACCTATGGTAGATGGATCTAAGTTTACATATTTATGTGTAGCAGAATCTGCGTGTGATACATCTGCTACTGTCATAACTTCGCTTTGGACATACACTTCCGCGCGGCAAATGAGTTTATCAGCTGGCCATTGTATACATACGTCACCGAGATTTATTATGCGTAAACTACGAGTATAAAGGTGGTTTTCCACCGGCGAGGCGGGGCGGGGCGTGGATGGGCGAGAATTGAAATTAGTATGGGACTTACTACCTATTTCCACCGCGCGCGCGCGCGCTCAGTGCAATTAGGTAGTAAGTCCCACACTAATTTCAATTCTCGCCCATCCACGCTCCGCCTCGCCTCGCCGGTGGAAAAACACCTTAAGGCATCTTTTCCAAAATAGCTTGCGGTATGAAAAATGAAGATGCCCCAAGTGAAAATACCACTGGATTCGAAATTAGGTAGTATGGTCTGTGACTCTAAATCACGTTTGATATAAACAGGAATGTCTCTCTCGCCACTGGAGGGGAGTACCAAATCGGACTGTAGGTATAATGGGACCTTGGTTATAATGTCATTGTTGGTCAGTTGTATATCAGTCAAAAAATTGTCACTGAACTGTAGGATGCAATTTAACACTTGACTCCGTTGTAATAAGGCTCACATTATGGTGGTTGATTATGGGTTGTCCAACTATTAAATCAATGCCGGCGTGGTACTAATTAAACATATTTTTGATGCCTGGGAAGAGGCTCAAGATGCTATTGGAGTGTTCTGTGATTTATCATAGGCATTTGATTGCGTTGATCACGAGAATTTAATCAGCAAGTTGAGACATTATGGGATTAAAAACGGTGCTCTTGATCTCGTGTCATCGTATCTCTCGGAGAGAACACAACGAGTAGTCATCAATGGGACCCAATCAGCAGGGACAACTGTTGCTCTTGGTGTTCCTCAAGGCTCGATTCTGGGTCCGTTTCTATTTCTGATTTACATAAATGACCTACCAAATGTGTTGCAAGATAAACATGATATAGTGTTATTCGCTGACGACACGTCGCTTATCTTCAAGGTAGACAGGAAAGAGAAAAGCTTCGATGGTATTAATGATGCGGTCAACACTGTTGTGAAATGGTTTACAGCAAATAATTTACTGCTAAATTCCAAGAAAACAGTGTATCAGATTCACTTTACCTAATGTCAAGCAGGTAAACAATACCAAGATCCAATTAAAGGGCGATGAACTGGAATTTGAAGATAAAACAGTGTTTTTAGGTATCACCTTGGACTCAAAACTACAATGGCATGCGCATATCGTCGCCCTAGCTGGAAAACTTAGTTCGGCAGCCTATGCAGTAAGACGCATAAGACAGTTAACAAACGTTGAGACGGCCAGGCTGGTGTACTACAGTTACTTCCACAGTGTTATGTCCTACGGAATCCTGTTGTGGGGGAAAGCGGCTGATATCCAGACCATATTCGTGCTACAGAAACGAGCTGTACGCTTCATATACGAACTAAAAGCTCGAGATTCTCTCAGGGACAAATTTAAGGAGGCAAACATTCTTACTGTAGCATGCCAATACATTCTTGAGAATATCATGTATGTGCGGAAAAACCTTCATGAGTTCAAACTCAACAGTGATATCCACTACTACAACACCAGAAGTAAAAACAGTCTCCGCAAGGTTAGCACGTCGTTCGTGGGGGAACTGCATACGTTTTTACAATAAAATACCCACCGAAATTGTTAATTTACCGTTCAGTAAATTTAAGTCTCATGTTAAAAGTAATTTGCTGAGCAAGGCGTATTATACTGTCAACGATTTCTTAAACGACAAAAATGCCTTTAAACCAGTAGTAGTCTAATTCTATTAGGAATATACCTAAATACACGTAATCATTATAAGTACCTACCTGAAATAACTGTTCCGTTTTATGTAAGAAGAGAGCACATAATGCTGTTTCTCGCCGAACAAGTCGCTTAATCTTTGTTATTATCAATGTCCGGTGGCTTGAATATGTCATGCTCGCTTAAAGGGCTTTGCTTACGGTGGCGTCGTTGATCGGGTCGCCACCTTCCCTAAAATATGGTTGAGGGAGGCGATGGCTGAGATATGCGTCATACTCGTGATCGGGTGCTGTTTGTGGAGTCCGGACTGTTCATGCTTGCAAGGGCATAGTACATAGTTAACTAATTACATACTAGTGTTATTATTATTATTATCGTATTGACGAGAGACATCATTCTGATCTTGACACGTTTTATTGTTATTGACCCTGTACATCTCTGACAATATTACATCATTGTTTCTTTCTTGTTTTGACGCTTAGAGACCGTATACATCTCTTAGAATATTAGAATAATTATTAATTGTATTTGGAAGCTCAGAGACCTTATACATCTCTGGAATACTGAATTAATATGATTAACTTCTTGTTAATGCTGATACAGATCTACAGAATTTTGTTTTGTTTACATTAACTTAGTGACATTTAGTTTGTTAACCTTTTATATATAATTTTAAATTATTATTGTGTACGATTATTATTATTATTTTATTGTAAATTACGGTTTGACATGTAAAAGTGCCCTTGTGGCCTATTTGCAGAATAAATAATTGAATTGAATTGAATATCGTTAAGTTGTGTAGTCGTAATTTCGGCAATGCTATCTAAGTGCAAATCGTCAATAAGGATTTGAAATTGTACCCTAACCATTGAAACTGTATGTAGACCGCCGAAACCCTTCATACAAACGTTTGATAGTAAAACGTTTGCAGAGTTTGAGCCATTTTAGCCGTTATAATATTCACCTTGCTGCCCGTATATATATGCGGTTCCTACTAAACCATCAATTGTAACACTTTTTTTATACAAATCATACATAATCTTATGTGTACCGACTGTACCTGCTGTGGTATTTGCGAACGCTGATGCTGGGCGGGCGACGGGCGCGGTGACGAGCCCGCGGCGAACCAGCAGGCGGCGGCGTCGTGTCCGGCGCGCTGGCAGACCTGGTAGCGGGTGGCGCGGCAGTCTCAAGCTTCGTGTCCTGTCTTGCGGCAATTGTAACAAAGTGTTGGCAGTAAACCGGCGGTGGCGGCGGTTCCGCGGCGCCAACCAGCTCTTTGTTCCGTAGTTCTTAATTCGACTTTTCTGTAATTCTCAAGCGACGACATAAATCCGTAATAGAGTTGATCAGGAGATTCACAATTATATGCCTTCGCGTTAGCCTGTAATTCTGTTGGAAGGCCACGTATCAAACAAGAGGCAGCAGCGTCACCTTTAATATTACATTTCTTTAACAACGACATTTTGTCATGATAATTATTTCTCATAGTTTCACTTTCTGTCTTTTTCCTTGCTAGCATTTCTTCTAGGCGGTCGACGAATTCAGTGGATCATGGAAATGCTATAGAGAACTTTTCTTTCCATAAATTCCAAGCAGCGTAGTCATCAAGATCATCATACCACTCTCTGGCGTCTCCTCGTAGCCGTATTTGCATCACGAAAATTTTGTCACGATCATCCCAGTCATATAGGCTCTCCCTAGTTGTTAAATTTTATGGAGCCAACCGTCCACATTTGTGGCTTTCTTGCCAGGATCGAATTTTGCAATGAGTTCTGCGTCTATGTGCGAAATATGACGCTTCTTGCTTGTTATGGCAGGTTCTTTTTCGATTTGCCTGTACATTTCTTGTTTTCTTCGTCTTCTTCATCACTATCCTTTCTCTTCCCCAGTCTACGAAAGTATGGCTACGTGAGCACAAAAACTACTTCTGATATGTTATGACGTTGCGGAGACCCTTAGCACCTTAAGAATTAAAGTCATAAGCGTTGTCTTGATAGTTTATCAATAAAAAACCAAAGTTACAGAACACAGTCCTTGCATTTACAAACTACTCCTTCATTCTCTTAGAAACTTCCCAGAACCGCCACGCGGCGCTGATCGTCGCTAACCATCTGGCTGACTAAATTACTCAGTTATTTATCATTCCGTTCAGACGGTGTAATTTAGTTAACAAACCGAGTTTTAAATATTATTCAATTAATTAATAATCATTGCTAACAGTTTGACACTTCTTAACTTAACTTGAAACTTAATAAGTACCCTGTTTGACTGTCACAAAACAACGAGTCTAGATAATAATTACATCAAACCAAAGTTTGACTATTAAGCTTGCAACCCATTATGACCTGAATTAATTTAGGGTCTTGGAAATTGATAATTTTTTGATATATTGTTCATAAAGGTCCCCTTAGTCATTTTAAGTTATTAAAAGTTAAATTAATTTATTACTTTTGGAAAAAAAAATGGGCACATGAGGCACCCATAACTTTTCACGTACGATAAACCAAATAAGCAAACAAAATTTAACAATATTACAACAATAATATCGTCCTATAATAACATAACAGTAAAATAAAATGCATTTGAACGTTAAATTAAACAAAATTAATAAATTATGACCAACTTACTTATGAGTGAAATCCATTTTTGCTAATAATTTTACAACACTGACTTGTGGACGCTATTGCTGGAGGTTACAAGTGTATACGTTGAAGGGAAGCAATAAAACTGATAGCTATCTCGATCTAGCACCGTATCAACAGCTAGTCACCGAGGTACACTGTGTGACATGCGTATATGGCGCGAAAATATGGATGCAGGAAATTGGGTGCCATACGGCACCGGTAGGTTATAATGGGTTAATACTACTTTTAAAATGAGGACTTAGTAATGATGCCAAAAATTACGTACAGAAATATTAAAATAGGATAAACTAATTAATGTTAGTATTTAGAGTCTTCGTTCCGCTCTGTGAACGCCGGTCGTTGTAACAATAGGTTTTCGTTATTTTGGACTAATAATAAAATTGAAGTCACATGAGGAACGGTTTGGGTTAAAAAAGTCTTTTTTTTTGTTTGGGTTCATTTAATTCTCCTGTGTTAGTGCAGACTATAATTTTACGGGTATTTTAGTTGGACACAGATTGTATAACTGACTTTGCAAGGATAATGGTTTCACGCTTGAAACCCGACTACGGCGACGAGCGATCATTTGGATTAACAATGAAGAATGAACGCGTTCGTTGTGACCCTATTAAAAGTGATCTTAGGCTCTCAAGAAAGCTCCTGGCTTTTAAATCGGGGTCGGCAATTACGGGAAATCGTTTCCCTTCTGTCCGTTTCCGCGTCGGATCGGGCCGATCTGCTAAAAGCCAATGAACTCGAGTAATCAGAAGCCGCCGAAAGTTCACTGGAGTTAAATTGACGCCGGAAGTTTTAGGAAAAAACATCTGAACTAGCTTTTACTCTTTGGGGCAGCGCAGGGCGTTATAACATATATTATGTATTTAAAATTCTAAGGTAGGTAGATGAACTTTAAAAAAAATATCACTTTCGCAATGTTTATAATTATTGCTAGAGATATAGATGTAACTACCAAGTAAAATGTCAGCTACATCTTAGACTAATTTATATGTTGTGTTTTGAGGGTTTATATTTAACAGATACATAACATAATCTTGTCATGGCGATGCTGCTGTGGCTTTCAGAATGATTTTTTATTTGAGTGCATGTGTCCAGACGATACAAAATACACGTCATGGTATGGTTACATACTATATGCTGTAGAATCGATCAAAATCTCTCAAATATACATCAATTGACTCGGGTAAAGGTCTTTGTCCAATAATCTTTCTGCTCGCCGCACGTGACCTTATGCTGTCCATAATAAACATACTTATTAGTCCAGTGCCTCGCGCACGCGTCGTAAAGCTGAATCTTCCAGCGGCCGAGGCGGTTACGGACGGATAAAAACGAATGCCGCCCTTAATGTCGCCCTTAACGCGACCCGAGCAGTGCTGGCAGAACAGTGGTGCAAGGTTACTGTTCTATATCCACTCACTTGCTTTCGGATTTTAAAAAAGATAAACTGCTTTAAATTTTTCTTTATCAAAGAAGTCCATACTTCACTTGGCAACCACAGTTGCCACCATCAGTTTAGGGGTGCGCGAAATTGGCAACTGTGGTTGCCACAAGCAAGTGAGTGGATAGTGTGACTTAACACTCCTCCATGATTTGTGACCGATTTCTAGGCCTTTCGATCTCTTGCGCAGTGTTGCCAGATCGTCCCAAAAGGGACGGCACCTTGGAAAGGACAACAGGACGGTATGGCATTAAAAGGGATGGAAAACCGTCTTTTAGGATGATCTGGCAACGCTGCTCTTGCGACTTCTAAAGCATAATGGGCCTGGATGGATAGCAATTTGTTGATATCGTCGGACCACCACCACGGTGATCGGTATAGTTTAGTTTATATACCCAAGTTATTTTTGTTTTTATCTAAAAATGACTACATTTAGCAAAATGACAGATGGCTTAATTGGTTTCCTAACAGCCAAGACCATAAGTTGAACGAGGGAGCGAAGCGAACGAAGTTTTCTGCTTCAGTTTGGCTCAAAATACTTTCATATGTCTGCATCTGTCCGGCTATTCTCCTCTACAGGTGGCATTTTCCAACCGATTTTCATGAAATTTAGTAAGCAGGTTCTATAATTATTATAAATCTTAGTATCATCATGTCAAAAAAAAGAATATAAAGAGACACGCTCGCGTGCTCTACAGCTCACAGAGCCACTAGAATAAACTTGCCATACTGTTACCAAGTTTACTGTACCCATGCCTTAAGCTACCGCCCTCCAGGGAGCAATGAAGGCTTGTACGAGATTTCTCACTGCAGCACCAATTTGATAATGTCTCTTTCTATTCCAACGTCTCTCCTGCGAGGAATATTTGTCTACTGTTTTTGCCGGAATTTATATTTGACGAGGTTTTTTTCACCCCCCTATAATTTCCGCCGCATTCAAAGTTGGCTCAGTTCGGGTTGCACAGGGCGGTTCCACAACACTTCAGGAGTTCAAAATCTTAAATACCGCGAGCCGTCCGGTTGCTTCTTGGACACTGCAGCTACGCGATATTGGTCTAAATAGTAAGCCACACGCCACAAGCCGCCATTAAAACCAAAACAAAACGTCCAGGGTCACCAACCGTAAAACACGTCCGATATTTTATTTCGGCCGTAATACGTTGCACTTGGAAATTGCCAATGCGCTTCAAACACACGTGCCTTGTTTCCCAACGAGCCAGGGTTACCACAACGTTAGCAGGTGCTTGTGAATATTTTTAACTCGAAGCTTTCGCTTTGTGTAATGCAATGCGTTGGAGTTACAAAGTAAATTTTACGTTGAATACCATTTATTTGGTTTACATTAGTTTCAGCGAAACGACTCTGATTATAGATTCACATTCAAGTGTTTATTTCGTTTAATAGTGGCATATAATGCAGGAAAAACAATTCGGGTGTTCAAATTGAATGCAATTATAATTATTAAGTAAATATGATAAGATCAATATGTTAAACTAGCTCTGCCCGCGACTAAATCGTACGCGTATAAATTATGCTTTAAGTACATGATATTCTTATGTTAAATCATACTACTGACTAATTTGGAAATAAAGATTTCGTTTCCATAGACTCTGCGTGTAACAGTTCAAATTCGAATCTTAGTACTCTCTGTGTTGCCATACTTAAACTCGAAAATAGAGTGGCAACTTGTGTTGCTATAATAATAATCTAGACACGCGGTAGCGTGTAAAACCAAGTTCAAGCTAACAGAACAGGCGAGCAGCACCGTCTGTTATACACGAACCGTCTGGAGCCACTTTTGACCACCTTGTAACTCAAAAACCATTTCACATAAACATTTCTAATTTGACTTATACAGTGAGACGAGATAGATATGTGCCACATATTTCATAAACACACCTCAAACGGTTATTTAGATATCAACGTTCAAAAATCGACATTTTTATCACTATAGATTAAAACTCTAACCCAGTTCCAGATGACCTAGTATAGGTAGTTAGGTATACAAAGGAATAAATCAGATACTAGTTAATTTTTATCATTTTAATATAATATTTTAATTAAGTAGTTGATTCCATTGGGAACAATTCACGTACGAATCAGCAATCAAAATTGATGACAGCCGTTGCTTGTATTGATTTTAAGGTCTTCCTACTAATAATTTATGTGCAAAAAGTAATGATATCCCATCAAAAACATAAATGTGAAAAGAATGATAATGCATATATCCAGGGAGATTTTGCATAGTTTCAATCGATATTTAGTTCTAAGATTTTTTAAAATTATACTTAAGACATTTTGTTTTTACTCTAAATGATACACACTATAATTTGCTGATCATTTAAAACATCATGACGATGACATGACATCCCTAGTTTAGAGCTGCAAAGTTATCGATGACCCTGATTCGTCTGGCTTAGAACTCCTATCTTAGTAATAATAAATTGCAGGAAGACTACATGGGCATTCAAGTTAGTTAAATGAGAATGCAGAAGTACACGCTCTTTTGTGGTGTCGTATTTAGTAATTTGCAAGTTGCAGAATATTCTCAAAATATTATGAGTTCTCTGACATTTGAGGAAACTTTCACGCGAATTTAAAAACCGTCGATTGAATGACATTTTTATGGATGTATCTTTAATTACACCTTTAATCTGTTATCCTTGGCGGACATTTAAAAAACCTGATAATGCATATATCCAGGGAGTTTTTGCATGTCTCAATATTTATATTTAATTCTGGGAATTTTTCATATAATTTTAAGAGATTTGCAACTTTGGTAACTTCTCCTCGGTGCATTGCTACTTGCATTCTGTTGTAAACCAGTAGGGTACAGCGGAATGTTAACTTTATCATATTTCGCGAAGCCCAACTGGGAAAGAATCTCCGCCAGAGGACCGCAGCCAAAATACCACTAATACTTTCTCTGTAGGTCTGCTGGTTCACGTAACGCATTGCACGTACGTTAGGTAGATCTAAATGTCAAATGGTACATGGAAAAAATATAGTTAAACGGTCCTAACGCGCGTTCGAAACGTTACCTGATTACCCTTCTGGTGTTGTGTTCCTGGTGGTGAGAAAGGTTACCAGCAGAGCTCCCGAAGACTGTGTTGAGACTAGAGTTAGAGATCTTCATTGGTCTCTAGCGGTCAACACAACGAATCTTCAAACCTGTTTGTAAAAATAGATGTAATTTTAAAACAACGATCGCTTTAGGCAGCCCTAAGCTAAGTCAAACTCGCAGTTATCGACAGGCCAACGTAGTCTGGCAAAGAGCAGTAATTATAAGTTACGCTGCCGTACGTGGACTGTACATAGGTACTGTTAGCCACTGCATAAGTGTAGTCAAACGAAATTCGTGTACAATTTGTTGATTATTTATTTATCCGTGCTGTTTTTTTTTTCACTTGTTCGAGTTAGTAATTCATCCGACTGTCAAGTTAGTTCAAGTTTCTTTATTTGGCCAAGTAACAAAATAACGTTAGCAAGTCCTGATACGTGATACTTTTTTCTTAATTTGATCATGCACTTATAAAATAGGATAGCAATAATGTAGTTAGCAAGTCAATTGTAATTTAATTATCTACATAACAATAAAAAAAAATGGATCCTTCTTGTTTAGATTTTTCTGTCAATTCATTGATTGTGTAAAATGGGTTAAGTACATTGAAGGAAACGTTTAAACCTGCTCTTAGATTCTATAAATGACATATTTGTGGAGTGAGTTGGTACCAAATTATATAAAGTAGTTTTGGGAGAAAGACCTTGTTTAAATTGTTGTACGAATTTCGTTGGAGGTAGGTACGCAACATTTTAGCTAAGAGTTTAGGGGTCGAATTGGAGGTACGCACAGTTTTAGCTAACAGTTTAGGGGTCATCATCATCATTCGCTTGTCCTTATCCCATTTACTTGGGGTCAGCGCAGCATGTTTTTAGGGTTCCGCAGCCAAATGGCAAAAAACGGAACCCTTATGGATTCGTCATGTCTGTCTGTCTCTCTGTCCGTCCGTATGTGACTGCCACTTTTTTCCGAAACTATAAGAACTATGCTTTAGAAACTTGGTAAGTAGATGTATTCTGTGTACCGCATTAAGATTTTCACATAAAAATAGAAAAAATACCAATAAATTTTGGGGCCTCCCCATACTTAGAACTGAAAATCATATTTTTTTTCATCAAACCCACACGTGTGGGATATCTATGGATAGGTCTGTTTTTAACATCTTTTTTTCTAAACCGAATAGTTTGCGCGAGAGACACTTCCAAAGTGGTAAAATGTGTCCCCTCTTTGAGAAATAAAACTAAAGAAAATATATGATGTACATTACCATACAAACTTCCACCGAAAATTGCTTTGAACGAGATCTAGTAAGTAGTTTTTTTTAATACACGCAACTCTTCATCGGCGAGTCCGACTCGCACTTGGCTGCTTTTTTTCTTCCATACGTGCATACCACTCTATCGCCCATCAACTCATCACACACATCCTTCCTGTTCATATCGTCTCTCACGCAGTCCATCCACCTCTTTCTTGGTCTACCTCTTCTCTTACAACCCTCCACATTCGTAGGTACTTAATTCCCTTGTAGTAACATGACTATCATCCCTCCGCATTAAAGTTTAGGGGCAATATTTTTATTTGACACTCAAAGTCAAAGTTATGTATTCTTCAATTTAGGCATTTAGTAAGCTAGGTATCATTTTTCAAAACAGTATACAATAAATAATTTCAGTATCATATTATAATTATATTGCTACAGTAGAAAACTTATTAGCGTAATAGGCCCCGCTTTTTACGAAAGACTACCCGCCAGTCTCAGAAATGAATCACCGGACGATGGTTTTGGACACCGATTGAAAGACTTTTTACTGTCAAAGTCGCTATATTCAGTAAAGGAATTTACCGAACAAAAACAATATTAGACAATTTATTTTTGATGCTATTTAAAATTAATTAATATATTATTACTTTTTTTGTTCAGAGTCAGATTATTACTGTAATTAATTTTATATTTCTTGCACGTTTGACATATATGTATTTTTATTCATTTATTTGACATGAAATTGATATGTTTTGACATCCCGACATTATACTAGGAGACCATACGTATATTTTTATTTTTCTAGTTTCTGACATTTTTTTTTTTGACATTACTACGATCAATATTGTTTTAAATTGGTATTTATGTCTGTCCTTGTTAATTATTATTATTAGAAAATATTGTAACAAATTTATTGTATGTACCTGACGAGCTTTCTGTGAATGCATTTTATTTATATACAAAGAAAATTTGTAAAATATAATGTCAATTTTCAATCAGCAATAAATTAATCTGAATCTGAATCTATTTATTTATTTTGCAATAAATTGCGCGTGCCTAATGCAATCGTAATACCTATATTGCAGAATAAAATGGCAATCAAATCACCCACTGTATCGCTTCCACACTCTTGGCTAAATTAATTAACGCATACTTGTATTTTAATTAACGTTCGTAATTAAAATCAGCTCAACGTAAAACAGGTGCCTCATCGAGTTTCACAAGAATGTTACTACTAATAATGATGTAATGTACATCGCTGATATTTTTATATCGAGACGGTAAATAAGAAAAGGCTTGCTGGGCGGATAGCGGGCACCGTGGCTAATGGACACAGCCATAAGCGTGGCCGACTTCTTTTTGATTTGAGGATTCGTTTCCTTTAGACTCTCAACGCTGCGCATTATTTAAATTAAAAGGCGCAGTATAAAATTGGGTTAACCTTAAACATTTATTTTTTTTTCATTCTTGCTCAAATTCAGATTATAAATATCATGAGAGTGCCATGATACTCAAACATGTAGAGTGCTTCACTAGAAGCCCTTTTACAAAATCGCTGAACAAAACCGAACACAATTACAGGCCTGTTTTCAGGAATTCTTTTGAATCAACCCCCCCGTACCAGGGTTGCAGCAGCACAATGGCACTCGAGAGGTCAAATTGCCCTCTCACTGTGTCACGGATACTAGGAGATGGATTCGATTCAACATTTTGCAAAGTGAGTGAGTGATAGAGTCAGAAACAGTGTTATAAGAGATAAGTGTGGAATGGATGGAGATATAGTGACGAAAATTGAGAAGGGTATGTTAAGGTTTTTTGGGCATGTAGAGAGGATGCATGAAAGAAGATTAACGAAGAGAGTGTTTATAAAAAGAGAGGAAGGGCAAGTTGGAAGGGGAAGACCCAGGCAAACTTTCTCCGATCAAATTGGAGAAATCTTACTAAAAGGCCAGGTCAAAAGTACCCTAAACCGACGAGCATGTATGAGAAATGTTATGAAAGTGAGTGAAGCGAAAGTGGTTTATCAGGATCGTAGCAAATGGAGATCCGTGATCTCTGCCTACCCCTCTGGGAAAGAGGCGTGATTATATGTATATATGTATTTTGCAAAGTTATATGGTGTTATGAGCACAATAAACGGGTCATCCTGTCGATAGGGCCCCGTTTATAGTCGAATAAGAAAAATACGATAGAGACGGAGATATTAAGTAGAAAGATATTTAGGTTATTCCTGACGCGTCAGCTCTGCCCGCGTTAACGAGCGTATATTGATAGGTATCATATTCTGTGCGAAATGCCAAGCCAACTTGTCCTCCAGTGCCGCAATCTAACTTGTTTAAATGACAGGTGATGATGTAACGCTGGTTTAGTAATTACCCGCCTGCCGAAGGAGAGGAGAGTAATGTTTTTCGAGCGTATGTATATATGTATGTATTTATGTGTGTATGTCTTATTCTTTGGCGCGCCCTGCAGCCTAAACCGTTTGACGGATTTCGACATAATGAGGTGTCGTTGGATCTCTTAATCATAGGAGTGACAGGCTTAAACTATTTGTAGAGAAGCAGTTGGGTTTTTCGACAGTGTTTAAAAATATAATTGGAATGGATATCGACCCCCAGTCTCCATCAAATATATTACCACACCGCGATTTTTATGGGATTGGAATACCTCAGTCAGCTCATACAAACTTTGTCGTATTTATATGGCAGAACTATCACTTCCGATCGTGTTCTAATTGCGGTACGCTGACCGCTAGCAAATCCATTCAAATATGAAATGTAACGTCTGTATTAAAGCTTCAATTTCCTTTGGCAACTTGTAAAGTGTGCTCAGGCGCGCTCCGGCAGCCCTTTCAGTGAGAATCTTACATCACCTCTCTTGTAATATCACCGGCTGTCGCGAAACAATGTCGAATCACGTCCCTTTAGCAATAATGCCAGCTTATTGCGTGCCCAGTTGATAACAGCTTGTCTATGCCACGTTGCTCCATAAATATTAGTTTTTTCACGGTATAAATCCGCGCCTAGTAAATTATGAGGATATATGGCCGGGGTAATATGTTGCAAGCGCCAGCTGTCTCTGTTACAATATAAGTTTGACTTATGGTTATTTTTACCTTTTTTAACCGACTTCAAAAAAGGAGGAGGTTTCTCAATTCGACCGTATATATATATATATATTTTTTTATGTATGTCCGCGGATAACTTCGTCGTTTATGAACCGATTTTGATTATTCTTTTTTTGTTGGAAAGGGAGTATCCCAAGGGTGGTCCCATGGTAAGGAAACCAGGATCTGATGGTGGAATCCTGAAGAAATTGAGGGAAACTCTCGAAAAAATTGTCTTTCCAACTAAAGCGTTCCTTAATATTATTCAATATAAAGAATTTTATAGCCCTATTATTTTCCCTAATAATCAACGCATTTGCTCTCGGAAATCAGTTCATGTCGTAAATTGGAAAATAAATGTGGAAATGTTCTCATGGCTTGGCGGAGTAATAAATTGAAGTCGGTTAAAACTTTGTTTTTAAAGTAAATTATTATCCGTTATGGTGCAGGGTAAACCTGCGGGGGAATTTTGCCTGTAAGGGTATCGGTGCCGTTATTAATGTAAATTTATGTTAAATACTGATGGCAGGTCTCTAGAGCGCAAGGAAACATTTTTTTCCTAATAAGGTGCAATTAAAACTTAATATCTAATAGGTATCCCCAAAATCCGAATAATAAAAATAGTGGCTCTGTGAGCTGTAAAACTCGAGACAAATTTTCTTTCAAAAATTATTCTTTTTTAATACCTATAGAAATACTCAAAAAAATTCACGAGAATCGGTTGAGAAATACGACCTGTAGAGGGAAAGTAAACAGCGGGACAGACACCGACCGGACGCCGGCCGAACAGAAACGATTTACGGCCCAAGCTGAAACGTAGAACTTCGTTCGCTCTGCTCGCTTGTTCGATTATAAAATTAAATCAGGTCAGAGTGAAGTCTCTCGTGTCAATGTCGCTGAGCACTGAAATAAAGTTAATTGTAATTGTGTTAATTGTAGTTGTCCTTGTATGTATATGAATAACTATATCGGACCTTAGTGCTCTGGGTATTAACTAAAATGTGTCCAAAATAGTTATATTCGCAAAACAAATAAATATTATTTTTACCGTCAAGAACCAAGCCACCGCAATCACATACCCAAAAATTGGATATCATCCCTCGGCGACCAAACATTTCGCTTCAATAAATAAAGCATTTGTAAATGCATCTTGTACACCAGTCAACGAAACCGCTGCCTCGTTCAAAATCCCTCTCTATTTTCGTATTTACTCTAGACTCTTACCCTATACTTTTTCTGGTGTTACCCTACCTAAAGGTAATTGTGTGTTCTTTATTTTTCGCTGAATGTCTTCAAGATACGAAAGTGTTTTTATTTAGAACATTCATCGTCCTCCTAGCGTTATTCTCGGTTGTGCCCTAAAGGTGCCCGGGGTCCGCTTTGACGCCTAATCCCAAGATTTGGCATAGGCACTAGGTTTACCAAAGCGATTGTCATCTTAGGCATATATAGGCGCGCGTACAATGCGTTACGTGATCGACCTGCTGATCTTCCAACCCTGAGGGAAAACTATACCTTATTGGGATTATACCGGTTTCCTCGCGATGTTGTCCTTCG
Source organism: Epinotia bilunana (assembly GCA_947049275.1). Taxonomy (NCBI): domain Eukaryota; kingdom Metazoa; phylum Arthropoda; class Insecta; order Lepidoptera; family Tortricidae; genus Epinotia; species Epinotia bilunana. The sequence goes on along the minus strand of OX346253.1, from coordinate 39,321,142 downwards.
CCGAAAAGCTAACGCTACATATTTCCGTACATAAATTCCGAAAAACTCATTGGTGCTAGGTGGAATTCGAACCCACGACCGCCGCATGCCTGAACCACTAAGCTACCGTAGCTATACAGTAGTATACTAACAGTCAGACAGTTCAACGGTGAGTTTACTTTTCCAGGTACATTTTTGAACGAGCGAGCGAAGCGAACGAAGTTTTACGTTTCAGCTTGGGCCGAATATCGTTTATCGGTCCGGTGTCTGTCCGGCTGTTTTCCTCTACAGGTCTCATTTCTCACCCGATTCTCGTGAAATTTTTCCCAAAATTTCACGACGTTCGTTAATTACCTATATAGTCATTTTTGTCGGGTAACTTTTTTTGTTTTACGAAAGCGACTACTATATGACCTTCCAAACCAAAGGGAAAACCAAACATTGTTGCGATAGCACCGGTTTCCTCACGATATTACCCTTCACCAAAAAGCTGTTAAATATGAAATGACTTAAAGAACATGCGAACTTCAACAACAAAGACGGGAAGGAAAAGCTTCGTCTCGCGGACTACAAGCCAGTATGGCAGCCAGGTGGGACATGGACGATATTGCACAATTTTTATCCCGTTTCAATTTCCGATATCTGATACGCAGGGAAGATTAGATGCGATCGGTCCTACGTTTGATTCTAGAGTAATATCAATTGTATTATGTCAAGAGTATCCGGGGCTGCAACTGAACGGTTGTATCGATCTTTTCAAAAACTTTCATGTCGAGATGAGAGTCTGGAATAGAACAGATGCAACTGTTCATTCTCAAGATAGGTGTGTACTGTTTTGTGCTGTGATATGATTCGCACAAAAAAATATATGGAATTGGGGACTTTTCAGTGGAACATAAACGAAGATAAACAAATTGAGCCTGTTTTATTCCTTTTTAGTGTTCCGTACCAAAATTGGTCCAACGGAACACTTATGCGATCACTCGGAGGCTGTCCGTCTGTCACAGCCAGTTTTTTAGCTTTGACAAGGAAGATGATAATTTCCGAGTAAATTGCATTGGTATTTTTTTATTAGTATGAAATACTGCAGTATTAAGCCTAACTTTGCCTATCTCATAAATTTAGATCTAGATTTCTTTCGAGTAAGTAGCCGTTTTTTATGACATTTGTTAACGGTACCGAAGCGTCAGTTAGGAGTAATTAAGTACGCCAAAAAGTTGCAGCAGATAAGATGATTTAAATATTTATCAAATAAATATAAATTGACTAAATAAAACAACGTAACAATTAAATAAATGTATATAATCAAACGTTTTCGTAAGTGTATTATGTGCGGGTGAAGACCGGATTCATCCTGAGGGTCGTGAAGTTGGAGTCTCGCCATGACGTGAATTTTAATTCCTTTGTGGTCAGAGTTCCAACACACCATCTATCGACCTTCACTAAGGAAGAATTTTGGCCGAAGGGAGTCAAGTTCCGACGTTTTCGCGGTCGGTTACTTGACGCCACGAAATTGCGCACACGTCGCAGTAACTGTGTGTTTTGTAGTTATTCATAAGTTTATATTGATGTACGTTAGTCTGCCCGTGTGGTGTCGGGTTAGAATTTCACCACCCCCCCCCCCCCCATTTCTTCCCATGGGTGTCGTAAAAGTCGACTAAGGGACCAGGGTTGAAGTGAGTTGTGGGCGATGGGCTAGCAACCTATCACTGCAATATCACATTTTGTCTATCTTTTATACCCACAGTTATGCTAAAAGTGGCGCTGGAACATACGTTTCATGTACTCTGCCTACCCCTTTTGGGAATAAAGGCGTGAATGTGAATGTATGTATGTTAGTCTTTAAGGTATTTGTAATATGGGCCTTGTTGCCTGATTTAAATAAATAAATCAAATGAAAATAAAATAAATTATAGTTATATTTACAATATGGATGTTGATGCATGTAAAATTGTACGATTTTATTGGACCCACAGTTATGCTAAAAGTGGCGCTGGAACATACGTTTCATGTACTCTGCCTACCCCTTTTGGGAATAAAGGCGTGAATGTGAATGTATGTATGTTAGTCTTTAAGGTATTTGTAATATGGGCCTTGTTGCCTGATTTAAATAAATAAATCAAATGAAAATAAAATAAATTATAGTTATATTTACAATATGGATGTTGATGCATGTAAAATTGTACGATTTTATTGGAAAAAACGTTTAAATTATGAATAGGCATTTAAAGAAGTTACGTTAAGTATGCTAAGTATGAAAGTTAGCAGACAAAGTCGAGACTGAATGTCACAAAGACCTCTGGCCAATAATTAGATTTCCAGTAATCTTTGGGGTCATAAGTAAGGTCGACCCACAACAGAAATAGATTACGTCAGAGAGTAAAATATAATTTATCATTTTGTATCAGCGTTCTATGAATATTTATGTGTTCATAGGGAAGATGCAATATTTAATTTTTTTCTTTCATTTGAAAGAATCGCGTGTAGAATAGACTACGAAAGTATTAAAAAGAAAACTATTATTTATGGTTTTTTCTTTTTTACAAACTGACAATTTAAACTTTCGCGCCTAAACGGATCTACAGTTCCTGTGACGTCACTCATGTGTGTTTCTCGCCATATCCGTTTCTCCGTGGTTCGTCCCTAGATGTCATAGAGTTGCCTAAGTTTTGACTTTTGACAGGAGTGACGTGACCAGACGCTGATTGTTGGATTAAAACACGTTCCGTTTCACATTACTTCAAATCGTAATTATTGTTTGAAATTAGTATAAACTAAATTAAAAACGTTTCAGTGGCTATTATTTTATGTTCTTTCAACATTTTGACCACAAAATAATGGTAAATATTATTAATAAATAGGCTTGGGACTTTTCGTAGGATAGTGTGGTTTTATAATCCAAGGAGTCGCTACATATTAAATAAAAATGTTCAGGGCATTTCTCAGAGGTGGCGTTTTTACGTGTACTGGGGCATAAACACGTGAATTTATTGCTAAAAAAATCTGAAATAAATCATACAAATCCATCAGCATCTGATATACCAGGACAACTAAGTAGTAAAACATTCCATATAGTATATGTATTATAAGAAAATTAATGTTGTGCTAAAATTGACAACAGTGGGTATGTCCCACGCCCAGATTTGTTGAAACAAAAAATCATAACTAAAGGCGGGAATTTTATTTTAATTTTTAATATTGGTTCAAGTATTCTACATTAGCCTATTATTTATATTATTATTATTGACTCAAAATAATTCACGTATCAAATAAATCCAATTATTCGACTTGTCCCGCGGTAACACGTGATTTCACTGGAATTTATAAACCTTGTCGGCATTTCACAAAGGCGCCGCGCCGCGCCGCGTGCGCAGGTAGCTTCAGTCGCGCCACGTTTACCGGCGAGAGCGGACGTCGGCTCTCGGTCTGCAATTTTTGTAAAGGTATTTTCGGCATTCGGTGGGTGATTTTTTGAATTCGGTGAAGCAATTAATTGTTTTAGTGCTTGTGATTTTTTTCGGTTTATTAGTGTGTAAGCCACCCTCAGAGGTTATTGATTTGGATATTATAAACTGTTTTTCATACTTTGATTATTATTTCGGTAATTATTTAATAGCGATTAAAATTGAATGAGGGGAGAATCAGTGGGTGTGATTACCGCAGATTCGGTGGGTTTTTTGACCACCGAAATCAAAATATAGTCCACCGTTGTCAATCTTTACTATAAAATGTTCATTATTGTTGTACTATACAGTATACAAAGATAATTTAATTTGTTTATGTTAACATATGCTACTATCATGTGCATATTGTGCATGTCCAAATAAATATATAATTTTGATTGTTAAGCTGGTGCCACGTTTATTGTATTTATTCATTTACAGTACAATCTGCAATCTAATATGAACATGCGTACAAACAGCAGTTACTTTAATAAAGTGTGGACTTTAATGTTGATATAGTTTTTACAATATTAGTAAATTGTGAATTCAGTAGCACCCTTTTTTGAATATTGATTTCGGTGAGTGTGTTTGATTTCAGTGTTTTGAAAAACTTAAATATCTCTTAAACCCTTACGTCTATAAGGAGGCCTTCGCCACTATTTTTTTTTTAATTTTATGCTAATTCTTAATTTAAGCATCATATGTCTATAAAGTAAAGAAAAAAAATCGGCACCGAATGTCACCTCTGAGAATCGCCCTTCAAAGTCAAAGTTAAAACTTAAGTGATTCTGGCTACTGACATGCTTTTGTGTATTGAACTTTTTACGTTTCAATTCACTATTTCGTGGAACATAAATTTTATCTAAGAAGTTTCTATTTCATATTAATACGTTCTATCAAAATTTCTATAACGTTATTTTCACCAAAGTTATGTTGATGAGATAAATTAGAAAACTAGTTCGCAATAAAATTTTCGTGCTACCAAAATAATTATACGAGAAAAAAATATATTCGATTTTTATTTTATGATCTATTAACGTAAAATCATTTTAATTAATAGATTTTATTTAATTAATAGATCATGTAAAATACCTAGCATAAAACCGTTTCAATCTATAAGGGTTCCTTGTTGACTACGGAACCCTAAAAAACGGCACGCAATGTATCGGTGACAAAGCTAATAACTGACAGAAACATTTGCTGCGCCATCTTTTACAGTCAATACATATTCAAAACAAAGAGTTATTCTAACAATGTAATCAGAGCCTCAAATGTTACCCTGCCAAAGAAAAATACAACTGGTTTTGTGTGCTATTTCAGAAGAAAAACTTTATTTACATTAAATAAATAGTATGTGATCGCATGAATAACCTATTAATAGGAATACGAAAAGGGAAATAATGTTTGCATCCAAAATTGACGTCACACTCACACCATTGTTTTCTTAATTTTCCGTCAGACGCCGATGCCAGTAGCTACACATAATAACGTCATCTTAAAAATCCACCATGTTTGTAATTTTAGAAGCACTCAGCTTAGTTCTCAGATTCCTAATGGGTGTGCTACTCAGTATTTAAAGCGCGTAAGTGACAACAGTCCTTTATAGACATGTACCCTTTCTGTGAATATAGGGAGCTTCGTACCTATTTGTGTGTAGTAGGTTCTCAATGACAAAACAAGTTTAATCTCATTAAGGCCTTGTAGACTTATGTCACGGGATTCAGATAAACAGTAGACAGTAAAGAGATGTTACCCGCTTTTCACCTGGCATGGCTATAATTATGGTGATATTTTTTAAAATCTTTAGGTTTATTATGAAATGTTCATTTCACACGGTTTAATAACACGGGCTGCTATTCCATCTGCGATATTGGACGGAAGGGAACATGTCCCCACTTTCATGTGACTGTCAAAATCAGAATGGAAGAGACATCAAAATGAGGATGTCATTGTCTTTCAGAATCAAAACGACAGTATTCAGACTTCTGATAAATATTGGTCAATGTTCAATAATTAACCAATATGCATAGTATTTTTCTCGAAAAACAGGTGATAATAATAGAAATAATTTAGTTTAATGTATGACACAAAACCTCATTGCTGTCATCTCAAGCAGCGGCGTCCTAAATAAGATGCTTCGCGGTCCATTATCACGAATATGAGGATCATAATAACCGAATGTCTTATAAAATGGTATAAAATGAAAAAAATATAATATTAAATATAAATAATGGGAATACGAGGAAAAGGTTGAAAGAGTGTAATTCACTCAAAAGACATCAATCGTCAATGTTTTACGCAAACGTCACTGTTTTGTCTAAAAACCATGAAAAATATGAGACCGAATTCTAGACAAGTCATTGTTAGCGCTAGGAACAAGCTACGATCTTGCGATCAAAGGATCACTGCGAATGACGTGTTCTAGAGAGGTTATTAGGTGAGGCGTCGAGTTTCGAGGTGAAATAATCGCTGCAGTGAATGATGTTCATTTCGCTGGCCTTTGTTATTTGAGAACGTTTAAGGTTTGGTGGACTTACTTTTTATTATTATTACCCTAGGGCAATAAAAAGAGATTAATTCTTGATTTGCAACATAATTCTTGGCTTCGTAATATTGGAATAATGTGCTCACAAAGTGTTTTTGTCCATTTCAAAATATTATTTATTAAGTGCACTCTTTCATAAAACGTGCCAAGCCTCAGACATTTATTTACCAGAATAACCATGAAAACAAAAAAATAAAAAAAAACTTACAAACTGACTTAAACCAGCAAAAGAACTCAAATGTATTATCTTCACAAACACAACAATAAGAAGAAAGAAAACAAAAATAAGATTATAAATAAAAAACTTGGCCCCGATCGGCGCCAGGCGGTAGGGTGCCCAGGAGGCTGGCGGCATTGCCACGTTGTATAGCAATGCTAATTCGTTGGGCTAGGTATGAGCCAGCATTCTGGTCACCAGAAGCGTCGACGAGATGCTTAGAAAGCGATTTAAAAAGTTTTAAAGCGCTGGTGCCCCATGGCCTAAAATGTCTCGACGCCGAAAGGTTCAAATATGTAGCCACTGTCAATGCAATATTTGAGCCTTTTGTGAGACTCGGCTAAGTCAGATCTATTAAATCTGTTTTGTTTCTTACTCACAAACACAAATTTCAAAGTGAAAGGACTTTAACGGCATTTTAGCTAAAATAGATTTGTAGGTCATTTTGAGCACTTGACCCGCTAAGCTACTTTTGCTGCTGACTGCACCGTAAATAATATATAAACATATATCTATTTATTTTTTGCATTGAAATCACGTTCAAAAACGTGGTAACTTCTTTGAAGTCTGTACTTTCTATTCTGCTGTACAGCTTCCGAGTAACTTCACGGTGGATTATCGTGTGACAAAATAGCCTACACAAACACCGTTTACGCCTAATTCCAGCCAAAGGGAGCGCAATAACTTTCTTAAAGTGTCCATTAGTCATTCGCGCATTTTGTCGAATGGGACGCTTTATTCTGTTTGTAAGAGGAGTTTTAAGGGCGAGATACGCACACTTACCCCAATACTATACTATATATAGTTCATTATAATGTATTTTTTAGGTTAAAACAAAAAACAAAAGAATATTCAGATGGAACAACTTTGTCCAGTAGTTTATAGCCCCTTGGTAATGGACATATTATGCGTGCAACGGTGCAGGCAGGCGAGACGCTCACGCCTCCAAACAACGCCATATTATGTTTGCGTTAAAGCTAATTCGGACGCAACCGCCCTGCCGCCTACGCTCGATTGTCCATAAACGCGGTCTTATTATATCGGATAGGCACATTTGTTATTAAAAGTGATAGGTACAGGTATAAGGCTTTACTCATAGCGAGAGTGGTTGAAACAGGGTAGAACACGCCGAGTCATCGTTATTTTTAAACTTGCTTCCACTAGCGGTCATTGCTCCTTTGTTGGCAAGAATCCTTAATGCATCATTTTGGCTCGTGGATGACGAGGCTAAATAAACAGGAGAGGTGAAATAAATTGAGTTTTTATCGTCAACTCAGATTCTACACCGTGTCTGAGCAGAGCTATAACCATGAAACTCGAAATTGGAGTTCAGTTTTCTGTATTTATCGCCCTTATATACCTACTCGGGTGACAGAGATAAAACTAAATATCCTAGCTTCGTGGTAGCTCCACTGCACAATATTGAGTAATCTCTCGTGGCTTAAGTATGTAGTATTTGTTTACAATTACTCGTAGGTACATTACAGTATCGGAAGTCCCACTGGAAGCCAATATTTAGAAGAACTTGGATGCCTTTAAAGTAGGTAGGTACATTAACCGAAGATACCTACCCTCCACGACCCTTGTCTCTAGCAATCGCTTTTATGCGCATTGTCGAAACTTTGTTATTATCTCTGTCCAGTGGTTCGAACTCTCCAAATTCAATTTGTTTATTATTATGTTTGCTCGACTATAAAAGCCGTTACTTGATTGTACTGAACGCTTACGTGCCTCGAGTATTTCCAAATTTAAAAGGTTCTAAGAATATTCTTATTCCACTCAGATTTTCCCCTTCGGCCAACGGTAAAGTGGGGAGGTCGAAATTTTATTTTCAATTACTGATTCCGAAGAAATTGAAAATGCAGCGCTGGAAATGCGGTACGAAATGTGAAGGATTTTTGAGACCGTGCCGATGAAATTGTACCGAATCAATTTCTGATAATTTGATTGAATTCGCAGAGGTTGTTATCCGATTTGGGAAATATATCTTAGACTAAGTAAAGATGAATGATATGATTGGGGAATGAATTTAGATATTAAAGAAGTTATAAGGGATCTCGAGCGCAGTGATACATCTGCAACAGTAAGTAGCCCACAAGTGGTAGCTCAAAAAGTTTAAATAGTCCTTCGTGACTCTAGCAAATTAAATCGGTAGGACTTGGGTATTACCTACGAAAAACAAATAAATAAATGTTTAAGTTAATTCTGTTTAAGTATAAAATATAAAACGATTTAAATATTCCATATCCCGTAATTTTATTGTCTCTCTAAATTCGGTACCTAGTAATACAAAATTGACCACTGTTGCACAACTGAGCGGACTATATTCCGATATCAATATCCCCAATGAGAGTTTAGTAAATATTATGTTTCATGAACACTTCAGAGCGTTGGGATCATATCTGGGGGCACTGCCCTCGCCAAGTCGAGAAAAACAGCGGCACGGCCGTACCATCCTTTTCTCGAAGCAGTTCAGGCCATTTTCGACCCCCCTATAACCTCGTTGTGAATAAAACGAGAAGTCTGAATTTTCAATAACCAAGCAGGCATTGTATAAACACGGTAGATTTCAAATTTCATTCAATTTAGTCCAGTAGTTTAAGAATTATAAATAGTCAAAGTTTCTTAATTTTGTCACTCACTGACTCACCGATCATCAAAACTCTAAGGCACTTCTAGCAGGTATAGAAGCTTCAAATTTAGATCACAATTAGTAGATAGTGTATAAATCAAAGGAAACCAAAAATATTTTGCAATTTCGGTCCACCTAGTCAACAGTTTTCTAGATACACCAACTGCATAAGTAATACTGTGGAGACGTGTCACGTATGGCGGAACAGCGAGTGGCGAAACGCATCTTTTATTCGGAACTTGAGGAAGGCAAGCGAAAGCTGGGCGGACAACTCCTTAGATATAAAGATGTGCAACTTTTATTCGGAACTTGAGGAAGGCAAGCGAAAGCATGGCGGACAACTCCTTAGATATAAAGATGTGCTGAAGCGGCACATGAAAAGGTGTCGGATTGAGCCCTCGCTGTGGGAGAAGGAGCCACAAGACCGGAGTGGCGACAGCTTGTAAAATCAAAAGTATTTGACTTTGAGACTGAGCGGCGCTCTGAGCTAGACTCGAAGCGCGATACATTGAAAGCCAGAGCACCTGCGGCAATCAATTGTAATTATGTCGACGGTGTGCTCACATGCCCGCAGTGTGCGAGGACCTTCACGAAGAAGATTGGCTACATAAGTCACATGCGAGCACACGACCGTCGACAGCATACTTGAACGCAGTCGCTGTGGGATTGGCTACATAAGTTACATGCGAGCACACGACCGTCGACAGCATACTTTAACGCAGTCGCTGTGGGATTGGCTACATAAGTCCCATGCGAGCACACGACCGTCGACAGCATACCTACTTGAACGTAGTCGCTGTGGGATTGGCTACATAAGTCACGTGCGAGCACACGACCGTCGACAGCATACTTGAACGCAGTCGCTGTGGCCGAAATCGGCCGGGAGCTTGTCGTTATCATCACATATATATATTTATAGGATTACAATGTTACATTTGCTGTGAATGGGACAAAAAATTATAAAGCAAGAATAGGACTGCATTTATAATTTGTATGTAGTGATAACACAATAAACCTACAAAAAGAAGTGAGATCCCATAAAAACATTCCATGTAAAAAAGAGGCCAAGGCTCGAAACTATTCCAACGAAAAAGTTGTGAGATATTTCGTAGTACCAAGTCTCAGGCATTCTTATTAATCTTCATATTCTAGCTAAATAACATTTTGTGACTTGGCACTCACACGATACTACATAGTTTAGGTATGCAAAAATCCGCAATTGCACTAAAGTTGTGTGATGAAGAGATAGATACTAAAACTCCCAGGCGAAATGTTTCATTAGTCCAGTCGCTAACTAGCAAAGTTGAATCCACTACAAACTGCCAGGCAGCCAGGGGGCAATACGATACATACGTTTTGATTTATAATTGTACTAGTATAAAAAGAGGTCGGTGCAGGAGGAGGAATCGTATTTTATATTTTTCGATTATGATTTACAAGTAATAAATGTATTTGCTTATTTATATTGATAATACAATTCTGGTAATCTGCAGCTTATTATACCTACCTATACATAGTTACATTTTATCGCTTTCAATTTTATAAACACACTTGCTTTTGCCCTCGACTTGCCGATCTCCATACAAACTTTCACCCCCATTTCCTTCCAATAGGGAATAATTTCCGGGATAAAAACTAGCCTTTGTCCTTCCCCGGGACTCCAACTATCTCTATAACTCGTCTTGGTAAATCGGTTCAGCGGTTTAGGCTTAAAGAGGTGACAGACAGACAGACATATAGACAGACAGACATATAGACAGACAGACAGACACACTTTCGCATTTATAATTTTAATAATTATTATTTATAGATTAGTATGGGTTAGGTAAGTTACGTTTTTAATAGTAATATATCTTATAGTATTTTTGATATTGGCTGTTTGAGCCTTCCCATTTACCCGCACGTGCATAACAATGAAAATAAAACCTGCGCGCAATTATACACAAACATTTGTAAACATTTTCGACGGTTGTTTCATTAATCATCTGACTGTTCTTCTACTATTCTGTAAGAAATATGCAATTCGTTTTTATATACTACTTGCACGTTATAACAATTGCTGTAAAGCATAAGCAGTGCACTATTTTTGTTATACCCAGGGCCCGTAATTTTCATGCCGATGACATCAATTTGACGTCACGCTCCATATAGGATGATCCCAAATAGTTTTATTGTAAATTATTAATCATTAGTCGTCAATCATTTTAATCATGTACAAATGAATTAGAAAAGTAGTCTATTTACACGTGGAATAAATAATACTTACTTAAGTATTACGTATGAACGCGAAGATGACTTAGATTTTCCTTGCAAGGGAATTAATGCAAGAAGGATGGCGTGCTTTACGTTATAGAGGAATTCTGTTTTCTACGTAATTATGGAAATGTGTTAACAATACTATTTAATAAAATGTATGTATAAAAACAAGTCATTTGTACATGATTAAAACGATTGACGACTAATGATTAATAGTTTACAATAAAACTATTTGGGATCAATGGAATGTAACGTCAAATTGATGTCATCGGCATGAAAATGACGGGCCCTGTTTATACCTAATAAAAATAATAATGTAAAAAGTTATATCAAATAGTGTGCAGTGCATTCCTTCAACATTTGTTTTAACTAACCGCCACTCTCCTCTGTCCATTGCACGAGCACAGTAACTTTTTCCTTTACTTGGCTACAATATGTTCATCTGTGCCTTCCTCTGCCTCTGTTGCCTTCTATTTTCGTGTCTAAGACGATGGAGAAGGAGCTGTTGTATCAATACCGTATCGAATAGCCCACTGTCCTGCCTATGTATGAAGATGAATTGCATATTCCATAAAAAAGTATAGTTTTTATGACAACTGAATCGCATGAACCCAATCCTGGGAGGATCCCGTCTATTTATTTACCAGTCTGAACCAAAGGCAAAGAATTCTTTTTCAGTCGTATGAATTTATTACACCATTCGAAACTCACTGCGACGGGTGATATTTTCTCAAATTTCTCCACTGCATTCGTCTAGACTGCAAGAGTAATAACAGTAATAAGATACAAATGGCGACTCCGTGTGTTAAAGGAATATTCCGGATATTGAGTCTGAATAGGAGTATAGGGGACTGATTGCAAATTGACTGCACATTCTTGAAAAAAATTACCCTACCCTATTTTTTTAAACTAAGTATAAACTCGGAGCAATATGTGCCTGCTAGATATAATTATCATTAATCATTCTTTTTAATTTGTACATACTTACATACAGATATTACAATTATCTGCCATTTTATTTATGATGTACAGTTAGCATCAAAAGTAACTGCGCAATCTAAGACGTCAATAGCTTTTATTCTCTTTCAATAAAGACTTTTGACGTCTTCGTTTGCGCAGTTACATTTGAAGCTGACTGTACGGCTACACATTTTATAAGTTCTACATAGCAATGGGTGACATATGTCGTTGGACATAACAGGAATTGCAGAAACAAATTCAATTTCATAGGCAAATCTCAGTCAAATCTCCAATGTGAGCGATATTTAAATTTTATATTTGAACGAGAATTGAGAATCTTGTCTCGGACGGGACGCAAACGCGCGGGACACGGTTTTTCGATTCGAACTTTAATATTGAATCGTTTCAATTGAATCGATGAAACTCCACATAAGAGGAAGACGTAAGTGGCAATGGCTTTTGGTCCCTTTTAGGGCCGATTTTTCAATTTCCAGATAAAATTATCTGTCAGATAAATGTTAGCCCTTTCCTTTTCTTTCATATGACTTAAGAAAAAGATGGTGATAATTTTAACTGACGGATAATTTTATTCAGAGATTCAAAAATCGGCCCTTAATTAATCCAACATGTATTACTATGCCTGTAGTTATGTCAGAGGACGTTATTCACTGCACCATATGTACCTAAAAAAGCCTCATTTAACTTATAGTACACTAGCTTCCGCCCGCGACTTCGTCCGCGTGGACCCGGGATAAAAACTATCCTGTGATTTAATCCAGGCTATAAACTATCTTCGTGCAAAATTTCATTCAAATCGGTTCAGCCGTTTAAGCGTGATTGAGTAACAAACATCCAAACATCCAAACATCTAAACTTTCGCATTTATAATATTAGTAGGATTGTGTAACAAGGGCGGTATGAATGAGATTACTATTAGAATTAGAGAGGCTTTAAGCCTCTCTAATTCTAATAGACTCTCGTCTTCGAGTTCGTAGTCTCATTTTTACCTCCCGTGATACACACAATGTTTTTCATCATACTTGTGAGGAAATAAAAGCACACAAAAGGTAAAAAAACGATTTATTGAAATTTAAAGTAATGTTGCAATTGCTATTGTTACAAAAATTCAGTACCATTTTTTTTCTGGAAATTTAATGGCCTGTGAGAAATTAGTTATGTTTGTAGCCTTCAGCAGGAGAAGCACCCCCTTCACTACCACCTGGCACGCACCCTTCTGGCAGTTCAAGCAGGGGCTCCACTTCAGGCCATGATGTTGATGGTTGTGGCTCTATTATATAGTAAGTTGATGTTTGTGGCTTTATTTTAGATGTTGATGTTGAAGCAATTGGTTCATGACACTCCGGCATAACTTTTTCATATGACCTGATTGAGTTACTTATTTAAAGACTAATTTGTTTTTTGCTGTTAATAGAGTCATCAATGCCGTGTGGTGCCGGCGGAGTAGAATAGCACCACCCCATTTCTTCCCGTGGGTATCGTAGAAGGCGATTAAGGGACCACCCGAGAGGTGGGCAGCAGCGCCTCTTGTGTAGACAACACAGTCCACATAAATACACTGCGGTCACCAACCCGCCTGCCCAGCGTGGTGACTACGGGCAATACCCTCTATGGATACACACAAAAAGAAACGGCCCCCAGTTCCCGGCCGCCCTACTATTCCAGGTCACGGCAGCGGCCTTGCTTACGGTAGGGTAGGGGGTGCTAGGAATCCCTGGGCTACGGACGGCTGCCAACAATTGGCCCTGGCTACATACAACGGACGCAGTCTACGGCTGGACGAAAGCCTCCAGATCCTTGAAGTAGAATTAGAGAAGATACGATGGCATGTTCTCGGGTTATCGGAAGTTCGTAGAGAGGGGGAGGACACGATAACCCTTGAGTCGGGCCATCTATTCTACTTTAGGGAAGGGAGCCAACAATCTCAGGGTGGCGTGGGATTCCTGGTCAACAAAGCCCTCCGTGACAACGTGATGGAGATCTGCAGCGTCTCGGCACGGGTAGCGTACCTTGTACTGAAACTGACCGAGAGATACTCTCTCAAGGTCATACAGGTATATGCGCCGACGTCGAGCAGCTCAGATGAGGAGGTGGAGGCCGTTTACGACGATGTGTCAAAGGCCATGAATCGTACCACCAAAACCCATTATACCGTTGTCATGGGGGACTTCAACGCGAAAGTGGGAAAAGAATGCGGTGAATCTTGTTTGGGACAGCATAGCTATGGGCGCAGAAACCGTAGGGGCCAAATGCTGGTCAACTTCCTTAGCATGCAGGGGCTGTTCTGTATGAACACCTTTTATCAGAAAAAGCCCCAACGGAAGTGGACCTGGAAGAGCCCCGACGGTGTGACGAAGAACGAAATTGACTTCATCATAGCCGACAAGAAGCACATAGTTAGGGATGTCTCAGTGATCAGCAGGTTTAATACCGGTAGCGATCACCGGCTTGTGCGAGGCACCCTAAGTATCAATTTTAAGCTCGAACGTAGTCGCATGGTGAGGTCTGTTCTTCGTCCAAATGTGCCCCAAGCTGGACATGATGCATTCCAACTGGAATTGAGAAATAGGTTCGGCGCACTGGAGACCCCGGCAAATGTTGACGAGGATCTGGACGGCTTAATTGGGGTGATACGCGAAGTGGGAACGAGGCACTTTCGGAAAAGGCGGTCAGATAGGAAGTCCAAACTTTCTAGCGAGACCCTGGATTTGATGCGATTTAGACGTGAGACACCAGAGGAAACTTTGTCAGATCCCCAGTCACTCCACAAGAAAATCAGGAGCTTGGTGAGACGCGACCTTCGCAACTGGTACTCGCCTAGTACATGAGGCGATCGAACGAAATCGGGGGTCGAAGGTCTTTACCAAGACACTGGGGAGGAGTCATCTGACAAAGCTAGCTACCTCGAATGGTGAAACCGTCACATCAGTCCCGGGGATACTGGCTGAAATTGAGGACTTCTACGGACATCTGTATGCTTCGCATGCACCGAAGCCTACACCTGACGCGAGAGACCCTAGAGCCCCACTTACCCGCTACTTCACTGAAGATCTCCCAGACGTAGATGTCGACGAAATCGAGGCGGCTCTCAAACAGCTTAGTAATGGGAAGGCTCCCGGTGAAGATGGAGTAGCCTCTGAGCTCCTCAAGGCTGGGGGTGAACCTGTTCTTGGGGAGTTGAAGAGGCTCTTCAACTCTGTAATAACCAATGGGACTACCCCGAAGGCGTGAAGCAGAGGTGTAGTGGCATTGTTTTTCAAGAAAGGAGACAAAACGCTCCTTAAAAACTATAGGCCGATCACGCTTCTGAGCCACGTCTATAAGCTGTTCTCGAGAGTCGTCACGAATCGTCTGGCATCAAGATTTGACGCCTTTCAGCCACCGGAACAGGCTGGGTTTCGTAAAGGCTATAGCACCGTGGACCACATCCATACTGTTCGGCAGGTTATACAGAAGTCCGAGGAGTATAACCAACCGCTGTGTATGGCGTTTGTGGACTACGAGAAGGCCTTCGACTCCATCGAAACCTGGGCCGTTCTGGAGTCTTTGCAGCGATGCCAAGGCGACTGGCGGTACGTGTAGGTGCTGAGAAGTCTCTACCAAATGGCGACTATGTCCGTCCAAGTGCAGAACCACCAAACAAGACCCATCCAGTTGCTCAGAGGTGTAAGACAGGGTGACGTTATTTCCCCGAAACTCTTCACCAATGCTCTGGAGGATGTCTTCAAGACCCTGCGGTGGAATGGAATGGGCATCAATGTCAATGGTGAATATCTCACACACCTCCGCTTCGCTGACGACATAGTTATAATGGCAGAATCGCTGCAAGACCTCCAGGAAATGCTGTCCGGTCTTAATGCTGCCTCGAGACGCGTTGGGCTAGGGATGAACTTGGACAAGACTAAGGTCATGTTCAACGAGCACATCGTCCCTGTGCCCGTTTCCGTCGAAGGTGTAGCCATTGAAGTTGTCCAGGAGTACGTCTACCTAGGACAAAAGTTTCAGCTGGGTAGAGACAACTTTGAGAGTGAAATCACCAGAAGAGTGCAGCTTGGCTGGGCAGCATTTGGAAAGTTGCGTCACATCTTCGAGTCACCCTTGCCACAATGCCTGAAAACCAAGGTATTCAATCAGTGCGTCCTGCCGGTCATAACATACGGAGCCGAGACGTGGAACCTGACAGTGAAACTAGCCCACCGACTACACGTCACACAGCGAGCTATGGAAAAGGGTATGCTCGGAATCTCGTTAAGGGACAAAGTCCGGAACGAGATTATCCGACAAAAAACCAAAGTCACTGACGTAGTTCAGAAGTGTAGCAAACTGAAGTGGCAGTGGGCTGGTCACATCTGTCGCAGAACCGATGATCGGTGGAGTAGACGGGTTCTCGAGTGGAGACCAAGACTCGGCAAGCGTAGTGTAGGACGCCCTCCGGCCAGATGGACCGACGACCTGAAAAAAGTGGCTGGTGGTGACTGGATGGCGAAAACGGGAGATCGGGCCATGTGGCGAACCCTGGGGGAGGCTTACGTCCAGCAGTGGACTGCAATAGGCTGAAATGATGATGATGATGAGAGTCATCAATGTACCCTTCAGCAACACTGCTCGACTTCCATCCGCCATGTCTTTTAAGGGTCAAAATGTCCACTCCGGAGTCAGCGAGCAATATTGCTGAAGTGCGTCGAAAAGAATGGCCTGTATAAGATGCAGCATCGGGTAGATTTAGATATTGGGCTATTTCTTTCGGCATGCTACCCAATTTATTTTTTCCAATAACTTGAGCCGTACATTTGCCATTTCTGAACTGTTGAAAAAAGCGGTTGCTGCTACCTTTTGGAGAACGCAAGTCTTGATATTTCTTTACTATTCTGTAATATTCACCTGAAACCACAAAAGACCTGGGTATTTTATTTTTAGTGTGAGGTACTTTAATGAGCAGCATTTCTCCTTGATTTTCAACGTCATTTATGGTGATATCAGATAATTCTTGACGCCTCACTGCACCAGTAACTCTGAGAATTAGTGCAACCTGTAACAAATACAGAACATTTGAAATATTGTAGCATTTTTAATTACCTTTTCATACAAATATTCAATGAAATAAATTATCAACAACAACACAGCAAAATGACCAATAATAAACCTTATTGCAAGGAAGTAAGGTCTACTCCTGACACTCGCACTTCTTTGTTATTAGTTTTATAGTATTACTATGTTATAATGAAGTATATTAAATTACCTTTGTTGCTAAATATGTATCACCAGGAGCTTTATTAATACAATTATCGACGTTCTCTCCTGTTAGTATTTTGGACTTTTTCCCAATATATCCATCAGACTGTCGTTTTAAAATACTTTGAGTTTAATGTATTTCTCAATATCGATGCAATTTTTGGCCTTGAGAGTGCTTTTCAGCATTGAATAAATGGCCCACAATGACGACGGTTTATATTTTGTAGCGATATCTCCAAAATACGCCAGTAGGACATTTTCTGAAAACAAACTTGTGTTTTTCTCCATTTTGCATTTTATGAAATTGTCATGAACTGCATTGTACTTGTCTTTAGATTCCGCCGGTAATAAGTTTTCATTGAGTAATTTCGCAGCATTTACAATATCCGGCGGTGTTGTGACGATTTCAGCCTCTGACTCCGACGAAGATGACACTGTTATTGTTACTTTTTGAAACTTTAATTGAGATTTTTGTCTAATTAAGGGCTAGTTAAACAGTGTTAGATACATATAAACAAAACAGAACGAAAAACCAAACAAAATAATGGCGCGGTTCGGTTCGATGATCGGCAACTTCACTTCAATGCCATGTTCCACAGATAATAGAAGGATAAGTACGTTCAGAAACCTAAGGACACTACAAGCGGTGCAATTTGTCACACCAACTTGCTCTAGTAAACACGAAAGTAAGTATTGCTGTCTCATTCTAATTGTAGCAAGTTGTTGTCACAAATTGTTAAGTGTGTAATAGTTTTAAATCTAATTATCTATGACGTACAAGATAAAAGTACCGATTTATAAAACAAATTAATACAATTTCATTAAAAACCATTGAATAATCGTCTTTAAAAAGTAACATTATTTAATGTAAATATTTACCTTCATTTACATTTCTATGTACAGCCAAGTTTTTGAAATTATAAAAACCGGCATTCATCACAAATGACGCGCATTATGAATATGTACGAGTCCCGTTTGGATTATGTAATGGGCCATCAGTTTTCCAACGTTTGATGAATACCGTTTTGGGAAACTTACGTTTCGGAAGAGAAGTATGATATATGGACGATTTGCTTATCGCAACCGAAACTTTAGACGAAAATATGGCTTGTTTGGACATGGTACTTAACCTTTTGTCAAAAAATGGGTTAACGATAAATTTAGACAAATGCGCATTTTTTTAAAAAGAAGTTTTGTTTTTGGGTTACGAAATCTCAGAAAATGGCGAAAGCCCCAGTCCAAAAAAACTTAAAGCGGTTGCAGAGTATCTGACTCCAAAAACGGTACATCAAGTTAGACAATTCTTGGGTTTAATTAATTACTTCCGGAAGTTTATTCCAAATTGTGCATTATTATGCAAACCGTTAACCAATTTATTGAAAAAAGGTACCAGTTGGCATTGGAATCAGGAACGTGAACAAACAGTAATTAATTTGAAACAAGCTTTAATTGATAACGCTGTGCTCAAAATATTTAATCCCAAGCTGCCGATAAATCTTTACACAGACGCGAGTAGAGATGGAATAGGATGTATTTTGACACAATTAACCGAAAAAGGCGAAAGACCTGTACATTTTTATAGCCGCCAAACTACAGATGATGAGAAAAAGTATCACTCTTTTGAACTAGAACTTTTGGACATAGTGGCAGGATTAGAAAGGTTTAGGCATTATTTAATAGGAAAATATTTCAAAATTACGACAGATTGCAACGCCGTCAGACATGCCTTAAGTAAGCAGGATATTTTACCTCGAATTAGCCGATGGGTGCTGTATACGCAACCGTTCACATATGATGTAGTTCACAGAGCCGGTAGCCAAATGCAGCACGTTGATGCTTTGAGTAGAAATCCGATTTGTGACAACAATGTCAATGTTGAATCCGTGATGTCCATTACCAAGGGTGATTGGTTGCTATCGGTTCAGTTGCAAGATCCCAGTATATGTAGCATACGTGAAATATTATTGTCAGGCGATGCCGAAGCGAACAAACGTATATTTCAGGATTACGAATTGTTGGGTAATAAGGTATATCGACGGACGGAATATGGTAGGCGTTGGCTTATACCTAAATCTTGTATTTGGAATGTGATACGTGCTAATCATGATGACGTAGGTCACTTCGCTGTAGACAAAACTGTAGAAAGAATACGGTCCAGGTATTGGTTTCGACATTTAAAGAAAACAGTGTCGAAATATATCAAGAACTGCTTAAATTGTATTTACTATAAAAATATTCACGGGTTAAAGCCAGGAAAACTGTATCCCATTCCAAAATATGCCAGACCTTTCCACACACTACACGTGGACCATCTCGGACCTTTCATAAAAACGACACAAAAAAATTGCTATCTGTTGGTCCTTGTTGACTCGTTCACCAAATTTGTTTTTATAGCAGCAGTGAGAAATACTAAAAGTCAGGTAGTAATCAATGAACTCCTAAAGTTATTTAAACAATTCGGGAACCCAAAACGACTAATTTGTGACGCTGGTAGTGCATTCACATCGAAGCTTTTTACGCGATTTTGTAATGACCGGAAAATAAGACGACATATTATAGCGACTGCAATACCTAGATCGAATGGCCAGGTAGAGCAATATAATTTGACTATCCTAGAAGCGTTACGTAGCTTAGGGGCGGATACTGAAAACAACAAGTGGGACCAACATGTGACTAGCATTCAGCAGGGTATTAACAGTACAATAAATAAAACCACAGCCGCAGTACCGAGTGAAGTCTTCTTTGGGTATAGAATTCGCATGGATAATGACGTAATCACTGACGATGATAACACTCGGTTCACGTTACCTCCTTGAGACAAATGGTAGATGGCAATATAAAAAAAGACGCGTGCCGACAGAAAGCTTCATTTGATGCTAAACGCAAAGAGGCGCCTCAGTATCAGGTCGATTAGTGGTACTTAAAATCCCAAGTCATTCCACTGACGGTAACAGCACGAAGTTATTGCCGTTGTACAAAGGGCCGTTTCAAATAACAACTGTTCTAGGCCGTGACCGATATAGAGTGACGGACCTGCGAGGCGCTGAAAGAAGCTCCCGACGATATGATGGCGTTGCCTGTGCTGAAAACATGAAACCTTGGATTCGTCTAGACCCGGATGTTGTCAGGAGAAATCAAGGTAATTGTACACATGTTTTATACGTGTTTATTTTATAAAATCTGCTTATTATATATTATCGGCTTCGCATAATATATATATAGATGCCCATTCTGTCTTGAGACAGAACTTCCTTGTTTAATGGCCTAATGCTTACGCTTCGAACATGTACATTGCATATAAAGGGAATGATAAAATGTGGCAGAAATCCGAGGTGAACACTGCTACATAGGGCCAAGGCGATATACAACAAAGTGATCGTGTAAATCACCAAGTTAAGCCTTATATACGCCTAAATTCATTTATATGCAAAAAACTGTTGTAGCACGCGATCATACCTGGTAATTGAATTACATAACACAAACTGGTATTCAGATATTATTGTTGTCATGTTCTCAGCTCCATCATCAGCCCATGACGAGAGCCGAGGACGGCCCCGTTAGCAGGACAGCCGGATGTTGTCGCCGAGCTTAATCGGGTGGCAAGACTCTCACACTTCGCGACGCTGGCAGCACTGACGGCACCATGAAGCCAGCCTTACCGGTGACGTCACCCGGCCTAGTGAATAAATACCCTGACACCTCCCACGGAGCCCTCTCTTGCCAGGCAGCCGTGAAGGTGGAAGGACTTATAGAAATAGTCAGACTAAGTATCATTGTAAAT
Organism: Epinotia bilunana; assembly: GCA_947049275.1. Classification (NCBI taxonomy): domain Eukaryota; kingdom Metazoa; phylum Arthropoda; class Insecta; order Lepidoptera; family Tortricidae; genus Epinotia; species Epinotia bilunana. The sequence continues at coordinate 39,300,079 of OX346253.1, read as the reverse complement.
TATCATTATATGTATATAGTATTGAACATTGTTTTGATTCGTTAATATGCTTTTGCGCATTCAGATTGCTAATATGACAGCGAATAAGACATAGTTAAATATAGACCGTGTTTTAAACGGGATGAGCTTGCTATTGATTCTTGCGTCCTAACTATGTATATATTACTTTAAGGTTGAAGAATAAATACAGTATGATTGTGTATATTAATCTTGTGTTTCTCTTAGTAATAAGCTGTGTTACGAGTTAGCCTGCCTTGGTAGTAACATAATACAAACCTTTCATGAATATTCGACCTCAGTTTTCCAATTTATATTCAAGTAATTAGATTTATCATAGAACTTTGAGTAATAAATGTGACAGCTTAAATTAATAATTTACTTTAAAATCAAAGTTTTAACCGACTTCAATTTAGTACTCCGCCAAGCCATGAAAACATTTCCACATTTATTTTCCAATTTACCACATGAACTGATTTCCGAGAGCAAATGCGTTGATTATTGGGAAAAAAACCCAATCGCTGTATGTGAGCCGATAATATTTGAGGACTTCCGTCGATTCCACAAGGATCACCTTTGGCACTTCATTAGTTGCTATTTCAACGGAATCTTATCAGAATCTGTGACGTACATTTGTACATAATTGAGGAATTCCATAAGTCATCTGTGGTCAGTTCATCATCAATTCCACTCCACCAAAATGATTACCGGGTTTAAATACATGAGTTAAAATAGAAACAAAAAAAAAATTACGAATCGGCTCATCAATGACGGAGTTCTGAGGTAACAAACATTAAACTTAATAAAAATAATAATAATTAAAAAAAACAACCGAATTGAGAACCTCCTCCTTTTTTTTGAAGTCGGTTAAAATTATAGGAATTGCTTGCGTCCAATTGTTTTTTTATTATCAACTGAACTTTAGAGACCCAGGACGCTCCAAGTAAATATGTAAAGTATTATTATCATACAAGTTTTATTTTTCAGGGGTTATTTATAGGCAATTGGGACAGTAGAAGAGTTTTAATTCTCCAAAAGAGGGCGTTTTAACGGGAGTGTGTAACTAGAACTATGCCTATAGCTCTATTATTGTCTTTAATGAATGCTAAATGAAGGAAAAATACAATAACATAATAAGGACGAAATGTTAAGAAATGGTCCTGCCTCTGCATAATGCTGGCTCACAAGCAAGCGCTGGTCTTCCGGCGAGACCATTTGAGTAACACGTTCTCTGCTGTACGTGCGACACGGCCTAATTAAGTTGAACGCAGCCGCTGCGCTTGCGTCGAACAGCGCAATCTACTTTTCGCCTTACGCATGATCGTGCCTACATCAGGGCAGTAAGATTATAAATAAGTGCTAAAACCCAAAGATACAACAAAGATACAAGCAGATTATAAACCAGTGTATGGTTAAATCCAGAAAAAAAATATCTACTTTAACAAATTAGTAGTATGAACGTTTTAACACAAAAAAGAAGACAGAAGTATTTAACCTCATGTGCGAACAAGGTCATAACAAAATTGTGCATTTTACATTTCGCCACATAAGGAACAGAAAACAAAGGTAAGAGGAAAAATATATGTTTATACAACGCGTGCTTGGTTACTGAAAATTCAGGCTTCTAGTTTTATCCACAACGAACTTATAGGGGGGTCGAAAATGACCTGAACTGCTTCGAGAAAAGGACGGTACGGCTGTTTGGCTCGACTTGACGGGGGCACTGCCGTGCCCCCATATACTACATCCTATAAATTCTATTTACAAATATAAGTTCGTTATCGGCTTTATCTCACAATTACATCATTCATATTTCTAAACAATTTTGTGGAAGGGTTCCACATAGCTGCCACTAAAAATCACACATAACAGGACAAGACGACGATCTTATACATGAAAATGGTATAAACTACAGTGATCTTCAGTGATCCGGGCATCTTCAGAGAACATCACAATGGAACAGAACTCATGACTGTAACTTTCTTAAAATAATAGACGACATCATCATGTAGCTTGAACTTTGAATGGGTTTAGTAACTTTGGGGTATTTTTCAAGATGAAACGGCGTATTCATTATTCCTTACAAAATGTTCAACAAAAGACCTGGTTAAAACCGCCTATCACCTCTGTGAGTGGGCAATGAAAGCCTCAAGTCTCAAAATAATTGAAGTCATTAGATATTGTATTTTACGTTACTTAGTTAACCTAGGTGTTTACAAGTTACAAATATTTAATTTTTGGAAATAATATAATCTGTACAAAATAAATTCTTCATCCTCGGTCCCCCATTGAATAAGATAGATTCATTCGAGACAAGCTCATAATATACACATAATAAAAAACAGGCCAAGCGCGTGTCGGGCCACGCGCAGTGTAGGGTTCCGTAGTTGTCTGTTTGACTTTGTTACATTGACATGCGCGCGACAATTAAATGGTGTGGTTGCGTCGGCCGAATTTGTAATATAGTTGGCCTTTCCAAGTACACTTTAAGTTGGTCGAATATTACTCAGTAACAAATTATGCCTACTTCGCCGTGATATTTTTCCTTTTAAATTCATTATATGTACTACTACTACAGAGGACGACGACGACGATGTCACGAGACTCGAATTAAGACTTTAAAGCCCAATATCACGCAAACGGATCACATAGTTCAAAAATGGTTTTTGGAAAACCATACCATTTTTGAACAAGCTATCGAACAATAATGAGTTTAACGAAAAAAAAAAAACTAGAATTTCTTCTACCGTTTTATCGGGCGGAATTACAGCTTTCTTGTAGTAAAAGGGTCACCGAGCTAAGCCACAGGCGGACAGACTATAAGAGCTATGTGACGTGGGGGATAGTGGACTGGTGCCTCATGCGGATCCTTATCACCCACCGCTTGGGATCTCCATACCTGTCAAGGCCACAAAACACTGCCCCGAATTTCTTGAGCCTAGTAATGTTGACTTAAACCGTGACTGGGATTTCACTAAGGGCAACTATAAGCTCATATACGAACGGTTTTCCGAAGTGTCGTGGAATGAGGTACTAGAGTGCCGCGACATAAATGATGTGTACCCGGGAAAAAGAGGAACAGCTCTCCCAGTAGGCGGTATCCTATCTGGTTTACAGCTGACATAATAAAGGATCTATCGCGGAAAGCTAAGGTTCATCGAGACTGGAAACAGTCTGGAGACCATGCTCTATACGTTGGCTTTGCCAGGCTCAGGACAGACTTGAAGACGCGAGTATCGCTTGCCTACGATCAGTACATAACTCGTATTCAAGAAAATCTCATGCGCAATCCTCGCTCTTTCTGGCAGCATATCAGCTGCTTAAAGTCTAAAGGTGGTTTCGAGTCTCATAAAACCTATCAAGGGAAGGAATACGAGGGTAGTAAGGTAGCTCAAGTGTTCGCTGATTTCTTCTCTTCCGTATTCTTGCCAAACAAACCTCTCCTAGATAATAAGAAGGTCATCAGCGCAGACCCTAGTAATAATGCCAGTTATGTTCACATTAATGAAATATCGTCCCTCGATATCGAAAGTGGTATAAACCGACTGAAACCTCGAAGTTCCCCGGAACCCGACACCTTTCCAGCTTTCATTGTAAAGGGATGCAAAGAATGGTTGTTATCTCCGTTACTTCATATTTTCAACCTAGCTTTATTTACTGGGGAGTACCCTGACCAATGGAAGATCACTCGAGTGAGGCATATTCCCAAATCAAATCTTACAGGCAAAGTTGAGGAGTACCGGCCAAAAGCTGTTTTATCTTCGATTGCCAAACTATTTGAGTCAGTCAGAAATAATATTGTGGCTCCTCAATTACAACCGATCCTCTGCGATGCTCAGCATGGCTTTAGACCTCGTCGTTCAGTAGAGACTAACCTTTTAACCCTGGTTGATTCCATTTCAGATCATTTGGATAGCGGAGTTCAGGTAGACGTGCTGTACTTCGACTTTAAGAAAGCATTTGATCGCGTAGATCATTATCTACGCGAGCAAATGCTTTCTTAAAGTCGAAGTACAGCACGCAGAGAGAACATCATTATGTTCTCTTGGGCAAGTTGTGCAGTGTTGGTTTTTCACCAAAACTGCTCCGGTTCTTTGCTAGCTATCTACGCGACAGGCAGCAGTACGTGCAGCACGGTTGCTTTGTATCAAATACATACCCGACACGTTCTGGAGTCAGCCAGGGTTCAATATTAGGTCCGTTGCTCTTAGGGATTATGTTCAATGATTTGGCTTCAGTTCCAAAGTGCGCCAGCTGTCTGCTTTACGCCGATGACTTGAAGCTAATGTATGGTGTGCAAGATAGTTCGGATTGCAATTCTCTCCAAAGTGACATCGATAGGTTGTATCAGTGGAGCATCGAGAATAGATTTCTCTTCAATGTTGCTAAGTGTGCGCTTATCCTAGTAACTTTTAGCAGAGCCCGTAATCCGCTGTATAACAATTACTCCCTGGATTCTGAAGCAATTACCCGGGTTAATTCCATTCGGGATTTAGGCGTTATGATAACATAACGCCTAAATCCCGAATGGCATTAACCCATGACCAACCCGGAACTCATGGAAATTTAGGTGCATATCTAAATATGCACCTAAATTTCCATGAGCATATCAACTCTCTGGCTCATAATTGTTACAGGAGATTAGGGTTCGTCATTCGGAATGCTAGAGACTTGGTTGATGCCAGAACCATAAAACATCTGTATACCGCTCTTGTCAGAAGCAAGCTTGAATCGGCCGCTGTTGTTTGGAATCCTCATGAGACAACATATATCTTGCTTCTGGAAACGGTACAAAAAGTATTCTTGCGTTTTCTGTATAAACATTTTTACGGTGACTACACATTTCTATACCCTACAAAATTTTTGCTGGGCGTTTTAAAAGCTAAATAGAAAGAACGAATAAGCTCGAAGTTCTATCTAAATAACCGACGCCCACAATTTATCTACTTCGCCTTAAGGTTGAATAGTTAATGGTTTTAGGCATTAAGTCCGCCTGCTACTGTGCTTTCTTTAGTGCAACAAAGATTAAATAAATCAATTGTATTTCGTTAGTTTTTGGAACCAGCTAACATGCTTAACGACGTAACAAGCTGGTGTTGATACCCAAATGCGAACTTTAATTCCCGTTTCCGCCATAAATGCAATTGAAAGCTAAGATGACATCAATAAATAAACCAAACGACATATACATAGACACTATTACACAAGTAAGCCAAGCCATTAAGTAACATCCTCTTAAAATAACACTCTCAATCATCAGCACTGAGACAGTTAAGCGTGAGTCTTTTCTTCTATACTGCAGCCAATCTGGCACATGCTGCTGATCGGTTTTCTCCGGTTTTATATCGGCGATAAACGTTGACACCGCAGATATATTTGCGTACCACAGAGTCTGTTTGAGTATACACAATGATTTGAAATCGTATTGGTGTTGCGAAAACTGGTTTTGACACGCTGGGCCCTTGTGGTTCATGGCGTTATGCAGCGCGCAGCATACGATGGAATAATCGGAGTCTCAGAAGCACAAAACAACAGCAAAACCGCGCAACGACATGCCAAATTGATTAAAATTCAGTAGTTTTATTCAAATAGACCATGTGCGGTTCAGTGCTGTGTTAAGGCAGTTAGCTAAGAGCTATGGGCTATAAATGTCACTTAGAGCTGGTAGCCGAGTGCAGCAAACTCTCCTCTAAACGTCATCAAGGGTTTCAAACGCATTTCACTCGAAATTACAGATTTTGGGTTGCGTAAAAATGCTTTTTGTGCACCTTAGCTCGTTATGCGCAACACGGTATGCTAAAAAAATACTTTCAAAGAAAATTAAAACGACATTTCCTAAGAAAAGTAACACCTACGGCATAGCTGTAGGTATGTAACATTTACAAACACAACTTAAGTATGTACAAATTAGTTAACTATGTACTATAAAGTGATCACGCAGACAAACTGTTCCGACAGTTTTGTGGAACCCTGTTTGTTATTAGAAACTTAATATTCTGTTTATTAAATAAATAAATATTTCATATTAATATCATCATCAGGTTTTCAAGTGCAGTAACGGGGGAGAAGGATTCTAGAATACTACATACCTACTGGTAAAATACAGCGTGCGAAGGCCTCCGAGGAGGAGAACCTGTTTTCTGGGGGTCAATCAGAGAAATAGGTCATATGTCTTTATTATGATTTCGTGTTTGGTTTGTTTCTGCGAATACATCTTGTTTTAAGGCCTGATTTTGGAGCTACACCCATATAAATATGTACAGCGTCTTTCTGCACAGATTTAAAATTCTTTGATCACAACCGTTATCGAACGAGGACAAGTAAATCATTTAAATAAAGTAATTAGGTAACTTTTTACACATCAAATACTATTTTCAATAACTTGCGCCCGAAAAGTTAAGCGATTGGCCTGGGGGGCCTCTAAACTGCTACCTAATCATTCCTTTCCTGAATCATTAGTGTGTGGCATTAATGTGTGCAGCGTCACAGATGAAATACTAGTTCCTTACAGTAACAGATACTGCACGCGCATAGGGCAGGAGCGTGTCTGCGCAGTGATTATGTGTGTCTCGCTTTATCTTTGAGAAGGCCAGCGTGACGTCATTAGACACCACACTAGGGCTGCCTGCTCGGAAATATGTTAACCATAACTAGTGTTTCCCGCGGCTTTGCTCGCGTATAAGAATTTATTTATTGGGTACTACTCTGAAAAGCTATGTAACAGTGTGCGAGTTATGTAGGTAATTAGGTAGATAATATGTGTTCTCATTAAGTAAGTAGGGTTATTTTATATATATATGATGGAGAAGAATTAAAGTAGGTACTGCATTAATTTACACACTTTGAATTATAAGTATTCTAACACATTTGACATAAAATTTAAACTCAAGTAAATCTAGAACCATCAACATTAAGGGAGCGACCACACCGGTGCTTAACGCTGCGTATCGTATACGCGTTGACGTGTATGCGTCACGTATTTTCATACATTTTGCTGCGTTTTACGGTGCGTTAGCGTATTTTGAGCAGCGGTGTGGTCGCACCTTAATACATTATTATATGTAAGTATGCCGCTCAACGTATTTTTGCTTCTTGACGTATTTGTTTGTAGTGTTGTTAGGCAATACATAAACTTTATAGTAATAAAAAAGTTGAAAACCAAAGAGTCCGAAATAACGTCGTCAACACGCGCCTTGCTCGAAAATAATATCATGCTCACAACAGCCCGTAGGGCTTAGGCCCACGTCTACAGATTCTCACGTCTACAGATTCCCAATTCTACAGATACTCATGTTTACATATTTATTCCCGATTCTACAGATTCTCAAGTTTACAGATTCCCAATTCTACAGATTCCCAATTCTACAGATTCTCATGTTTACAGATTCCCGATTCTACAGATTCTCATGTTTACAGATTCCCAATTCTACACATTAGCGGTAGCGGCCGGCGAAGCGCCAGAACCGATTTTTAGGGTTCCGTAGTCAACAAGAAACCCTTATAGTTTCGACATGTCCGTCCGTCTCTCCGTAAGAATTTTTGTGTAGATACTAAAGTTGAAATTATTATCTGAAGAGCACGTAACCAGTAGAATTCGGAATTTGTAGAATTGGTAATCTGATGAAATGGAAATCTGCAGAATTCAGAATCTGTAGAATTGGAAATCAGCGGAATTGGGAATCTGTAGAATTGGGAATCTGAAGAATTGGGAATCTGTAGAATTGCGAAGCTGTGGAATTGGGAATCTGTAGAGAAGGGAATCTGTAATGGAAATCTGTAGAATTGGGAACAATTCACCCGTAGCAACGTGTGCCAACCAGCAGCCCTTCGATTTTGGTCCTAGGGGCCAGACATGTCAATGCGGCAGGATGACATCCGCGGGTTTCGTGCAGGAAGTCTGGCAGCGTCCCGTTTTGAAGTGTAAATTACAGGTAAATTGTGAAACATAAACACACACATAATAATAATCAAATGAACGCTGATTAAATATACTAAAATGCAGTAAAATATGTTAATTATTAACATCAAAGGGGCAAAGGGTCTATAGACCTTTAACGGTAATAGACAACCTTTTAAGGGTGCGAGTGACTGTTACCCGCCTGAGCTTAAGATCCAAGCACGCCCTAAGGCTAAGTTTTCAAAGTTCCGAGTTAATCTTAGTATTCTGACGCACTTTCAACTTTCATGACCTTCCCAATAATCTTGTAAGTTCAGATTGCATCAGAAACGTGGGAAAACTTTAATTAGCGGAGCTTTTCATTAAAAATTATCATGCAGACTCTAAGCTTATTATTTCAATATAAGAGGCAGTAGATACCATCTTTACGCTGACGACCTCCAGTTATACCTCTCTAGCGCGCCCACGGACATATCTTTTGCGGTCAATACCATCAACGCAGACCTAGAACGTACACTCGCGGACAAATAATACGGGTTGGTAAAATACCGTCATATTTCCTAAAATAGTGCAAGGTTGTAGTTTTGTTTAATCCTTTCATGATCTTTATTTAATTTTACATCTAAACTGCTAAAATAACAGTAAAAAATATAACGTTATCAGGTTTAAATCGGACTCGTAAAAACCCATGAAAAAAAACAACGTTAACGGAGCGAGATATCGCAAAAATCGTGACTTTTGGATATTGATATTTTTATGATAGGATCCAAGAAATTGCTAATACAGTTGGGTAATGTAAATAATAGCATATTATGTTAATAAAACAAGTGTTAAACATTTTAAAAAACCTATTGCAGTAATTTAATTTAGGGTGACACGAAATATTTGACCGCGAGTGTATTTCTACTTGGTCGGAAAAGAACTGCCTAGTCCTTAATCCGAATAAGTCGTAATAATATGTTGTTTTTGGGTCAGAGCATCAAATCCGTAATACCATCAGTAACCTCGAGACTTTGACTACCAGTAAGGTTGCTATCATGGGCGAACGATTAAACTAATGTGATGTTGTCTATGCTGGCTGCATTACTGGTCGTACAAAAAAGCTCATACAACGAGTGCAAAACGCATGCATTCGTTTCTGTTTCCGAGTCCCACCCCGCTCCCATATCACTCCCTACTTGAACGCCGCTGGTCTGCTGAACATGCCTGCACGCAGACGGCTTCACCTCGCCACTCTTTTAACTGTCTTTTGTTGCGTTGCGTATATATATATTCTTTGTGACGTTTCTCAAGCACGCTTAACATCAGGCGGGCAGTACGGTTGCTTGCCGCAGACGTATTATATACAAAAAGTGTGCCAGGAAATTATTTTTTAAAGTTCATAATTTTGGACCACCGTCCCGGGCTCCGATCCTTGAATGAGTTGCGTGACACGACCGTGTTTACGTTGATTATTTAAATCAGCCCGTTTCGGTATTCCTTCGCAACTGGATAAAGTGTTCTATGCAAATGGATTTACGACACGACTCGAGTTGGAGGGTGTAGCGATGTTAATATTCTCTGGTGGTTACTCCGTTATACATTTTACTGAGTTTTAGAGGTTGAAAGTTATCTCTGTTCGTCTGTCTTTTAGTTTTTACGTAAAACTGCTTAAACGATTGAGATATAAAGGTAGCTGAGCACGTTCAATACGTAATTCATTTCTCAGCTATAATTCATTAAGTTAGATTTATTCTTTAAGAATATCAGAAAAAAATCTTAATAAGTTATTATAAAACAAAACATCAAAAATTTCTTATGACTGACAAGGGTGATTGGTTTTTTGATCGTACGTTAGGTGTTTATTTGTATGGAAAAATGACAGGCGACGTGCCCTAGCGCTCGATCGGAAAGTTACGCTATATCCCTCTGTTTATGTAACGAAAATCAATCTGTCTCTGTTCCAAGCGAATCATTCCAAATTAAATACAGGATATTAAGTAAATCAAAATATGTTCTCTCATCGAATATGATAAATTCTTACTGGATTTCTAACGGTTCCTGTGTATCAGTTTCGTAGAAAGCGTCACTAGTCGCTAGCGAAACCAATCATCAAGCAAGCCATTTGACAGATTTTTGTATTTGCGAGTACATTGAATATGAACGGCCATCGGGTCATGGCTATATTGATGCGCATCCGAAGAGGTCAATGTAGTCTCAGTAGCCTTTGACTTGGCTTTAAACGTTGTTCGCCAATGTATTTGATGTTGTGCAGATGCACTGTGAGGTCTTTGTAGACACAGAGCATGCTGCGTTTCAATTGGCAATTTGCATCATATGTAGTGGGACACCATGTGTTATTTTTTCAAATTGAACGATTCAAGCAAATGTAGATGTTCACGCAAAAAGGACATGTTTTATTAAATTTACTATGACGTATGCAATATCAAATTATAATGAATCTAATTTGGCGCGCTGTCAAAAGTCAATTCACTCATTCACACAGAGCGCGACACCCGCTCCACCAGGCGGGAAGAGCTGTAAGTTAGAAATCAAGATGGCATCTAGCATTACTTTTCCGGGAGCGACATGTAATCACGTGTTTTTTAGGTTATGCTGTTAATTGTATCGGGTCACATTCGTTTAATCAATCTCATGTAGTAAACTCGCGTGTGTAAATACATAACTAAATTCACATTCAAGTAAAAGTCAAAAGTGGTTTCACTCAAAAACTCCAAATTCATTCGCGCGACTCGTGCGCCGGGCGGCGGCTGTCGACGGGTGGTGGCCCATATTCTAAATCCAACCAGCCAGGAAGGCTGGCTGACGACGGGCGGTTCTACGCATCCAGGACAGGCTGACAATCATTAGGAAACTTGTTCCAATTCAGGATGGTATTCATTGCATTGCAGAGAAAAACGCCTTTCAGTGGGCGTTTGGGCGAATAAAGGTTATTAAAACCCAAAGTCCGAAAAATTATCATTTACATTTGTTGTTCTAGCATCAACTGCGTGCAACAAAAAGCCCCTTTATTCATCGAGTGACCAAAGCGAACGGAGTTTTGCCCAGGCTCAAAGAAGGCTTGGGCAAGAATTATGTCCGGCGTCTCTCCGGCGGTTCTAATCTACAGGTCGCATTTCTCATTCGATTCTCATAAAATTTTGTGAGCCGGTAAAATAATTATATAGTTTTTCGTCGATTCAGTTTTACACGTTATCAAAAAATAATTTTTTTTGAAAACATACAGACCCGCGTGTTCTACAGCTCATGGAGGTTGCTCCATAGTTTAAGAGGCATATAATTCATAGCCAATGGGACCCTGTATGGACTGGACATTCTCAATATGAATCAAATTATGTGACTAAATCCAGGCTATAGATTATCTGTTAATCAAAGTTCATCTGAATCCATTCAAGTCGTTTATGCGTCATTAAGTTAAAAACCATCCAAACCTTCATTTCATAATAATTAACTAGATATACGCCACATCGTATTGCTGACGCCGCCGCATCTTTGCAAAGCAACACGAATGTTTGTGTGGCTTGTGCGCAGCGAATGGAATGGAAAATGAGATCATTTCGTCTTCCCCACGTTTTACAATACACTCTTCGCTGTCAGCGGCTTTGTCCTCATTAGTTCAAGTGCGCCGTCTAAACCAAACGGCATAACTGAAAATTTACAATATCCGTATTTCAATCTAAAAGCAGTGTCATTGTGCTCAAACTGGCGTGGCATTTAGAGAATTGATGCCTTTTTGTGGCTTCACGTAAATGCTTTGCTGGTATGTGAATACTCGTTTTGGTAATAAGCATGCTTGTTCATTTGGTTTTGCTTATTGCACATTAGTATGACATGCTTATGGGTTTAGTTGTGGCATAAAATACCTACCACAAAATGAAGCCTGAGTAACGGAATTTGCCAATAAGACACGATGCTTTAGTATTTTCATACTTGACTGTACCTAATTTACCTTTTTTTTCAAATGGTTAAATTATTTTACTTAATCACATTTACAGTCTTTTTGCCTTTTGAAATTCATATTGCAAAATAACAATCTGTAATATTTACGGCTTTAAATTGCGTACATTTTTAAGAGACCTTTTATGGACATGAGCGGATTGCGTAGGTGGGTCCCGCTTATCCTTGTATACATCCATACAAGGATAAGCGGGTCTATATCTTAAATACATTATGGACAATATATATATTTTTTATACTCGTCGACCTTAATGTTTAAATTATGAATTCGTACAACAAACTTAAATCACATACTTTTTACTATGGAGCTCCCAACTCAACATTTCATAACTTTTGAGACAACTAAAATGAAATGGACCAATCACGTGGCGCCTTTACTGAACTATAATGTATTTGATCAATAGGACGCCGTCATAAGAAAGTCAAAAGGTAATAGACGTCAACGCACGAAAAAGAAAAAGCCGTTGGTTGCACTCCGTTTTCAATAGATACCAAGTTTGTTTAATTAGTTCAGTTGACTCGTAGAAAAAGTATTGTATACAATAGTTATATATAATTAGCTTTTTAAGTCTCATACCTGAATTAGGCTCCTCAGCAAGCTTCGTGGCCTAAACGTGGTACTCGACTGAAACAGCATACATTATATAACGATTGCATAAAATACTATTTTAATATAGTTTATTTATTCCAAATAAACGTTCTAATATAAAGTGTATGTTTCTCAAGATTAAATCGAATTATGTTTACTCAATTACGCATTATATCATATTTGGCAAGCATATGTAAATGTAATTATATTGTCATTGCAATATTAAAGATTTAGGCATTTTTCCTTATTGATTTTGAGGATGTGTGTATTTTACTATATAAATGTATGCATATTATACAGATTATATCACGTGTAAGGCGCGTCATATGTTATAACATATGACGCGCCCTTCTTTCCCATGTACAAACGTGAAGCCTTAACCTGAAGGTTAAGGCGTTTTAGCATTGGCTGAAGCCAATGCTAAAACGTTTACAATTCTGAAATGAGACGTCAAAAAGTAAATTTCGCCGGCAAGTTTTTGCCTAGATTGCACCACTGAAAAGTTAATTCAGTGATGCAATATTCTCGAGCCTGTAAAGGTCTGAGTCTCTAAAAGAGTATTGAGCTCATTAAAATCTCACCGGGCTTTCTGAAGCATGTCCCAAGAGTTCGTAATGAATACTTTTCTCCAACAACTTTACATAAATGTTGATCAGTGTTTTATAATTTAAGTAGACGTTTCGGTGCTAGAGCTGGGCTCCTGTTTAAATACCGTTAAAGTTTGTAAGTACTGGTAGCACAAAGGGGTCTAAGAGTTATGTAATTATAAGATTATATATACACGAGGGGATTTATTTTTTACTGTCTAAGTTTGAAAGAAAGCATAATGGCATAAATTATTTATGATGTAGTCGCTCTCGGTCTCACGTACCCCGCTGTCTGCTAATCTGTGCGTCTGTCAGTATTATTATCATCCTGAGCATGTTTTTGAGCCGTTGTTCAGCAATCTGTAGAGGACACATAATATATGTCACCGTAAGATTGTGAACACCGTCAGTTTATAATCTTACTCGCGATATATTATAAACTGTCGCTAAATTGTGCCAAATGACATTGATCTCAGTTCACAATTTGACGATTTCACATTGCTAGATTTTAAACTAACGAAAAGTAATGCTTTAAACTGTAAACGGTATTGACAGTGCACAATTTTTCGACAGTTTATGATATCGCGAGTAAAATTATAATCTGATGGTGTTCGTATAACGTAACGTATTGAATGAAGGCCGCTCCTCAAAGAACTGCACGATTTCAACGAGCGAGGATATCCCTCTATGCGGACCCAAATTATGGCAGCCTCGTCTACGTCGCCAGTCGATTTAGAGTAACATGAGGGACCCTCACAGACCATATATCCTAATATATCTACCGTATTCCTAATATATTATCTACCATATATCCCATATATCTCAAAATCAGCTTACCTGTGCCTGTGCCGTGTATACCGTCTTTTTGACATGATATCAAGTCCAGATCACACAGTCGCTGTGGCCGAAATCGGTCATGACAGCATCATCATCATCATCGCCGTCTTTTTGCACACTTGAAGTTTTAGTGATTTTTCCATACAATTTTACGCAATAATAATGCATTTTGTAACGATGTTACTTGCGCAAACGCCGTCCACAGACTGAACTTAGTAAAGGGGGCGTGGCTCAAACATAGAGTGAATTCACCGTATGTGTGGCAGCGGGGGTCGCCCGACTAAGCGTTTACTGGTCTGTGGGGGCCTCTTACTAAAGGCAACGTCTCCTGTCCAGAGACCTTGTCAGTCTTAATGTTGAAGCTGAAGAGAACCCCATGTTGTCTTCGCCCGGCCTTTTTATACCCCAAAACAAGGGACGCATTTAGAACGTTTGAATTTAGAAATTCGATTAAAACAAAAGAAAAAGTGTAAAGATCTCTTTGCGATAGGTATTAGAATGTGACAAACAATTGAATATCTTGAAACTGACAACGCTGCGTGAACTCCATATATTAAATTTAATGAAAAACTACTATCACGTAGAATGGAGACGCGACCGTGTTTTTTTTATTTTTATTTATATATATTTGAATATAAAAGAAAACAGATTAGTTTACTGCGTTAAGTTACACTGTTTATAATTTTTACAGAGACCGTCAATATCTACTTAATTATTAATTTATAATACAAGTATTTCGCTACCCTAAGGTTGTCTGGAAGAGATCGCTCTCTAGCGATAAGACCACCTGTTCTTTGCCTCTACTAATGTTAAATTATGTTCTTTTATAGAGGTGTTCAAGTAAGAGTAGTTGTATATAGAAAATTAAACTAAGTTAAATCTAAAAAGGCCCTCGAGGCACTGAGGGGCTACCGCGAACCAAAAACGAAATTCGTTCGGGTGTCCATCTAGTCGCATAATGACTCTCGTCATAATTTCGAAAGCCATACAACTTTACGCATAATACTTTCATTGTCATAACTGTGCTATGTCATATTTTGTTTAACCATAATGTTGATCAGCATACAAGTTTTAGTCATTATATGTATTGAAGATCATAATTATTTTTAGTCATACGAATTGCGTTGCATAAATTATGCCCATAAACATATTATGCGCGGTGAGTGATGCTTAGAAAATAAACACAATATGTTTTTATTGTATTTTTGATTCGCAAAAATAAAACCAGCTATTAAATTAATTGACAAGAATTTAATTAGGTAAGGGCAGCTACAAAAGGGAGGGCGGGGTATGGGTGGGGGGCTCGGGGGGCAAGACTATCTATATACTATTATCTAAACTTTCGTGTTACGTGTTTCGCTTCGTGGGCGTTCGTGAGACATGTCGTCCGTAGTGACATTTAATACGTGAGTTGAACCGTGTAATTATTAGAGTTAAATAATTATTTACCTGCCAACGTTACGAACAAGACTTGGGGCAATTCAACTGTTAATTCATTTAAAAATCAAATTTTATATTTACCTGTTGAACATAGTCACAAGGCGTTGCGTAGTCGACCAATTTTTTAATTGTCCCATCGCTAATTCGTGATGTACGTGGTCACCCTCTGATTGAAATTTAACCATTTGTGACAGATTTATCTAGAAATTGTAATAAAATATAAGAAGCTAAAATCTTATTAATAATATGAAACTGCAATAAAAATGCTCGACCGATCTAACGCTACTCATGAAGTCGCAATCGATTAAATTGGAAACTTTGCTGCTAAGTCAGTTCATAGAGGAAATTTAATGAAATTCCGCGGTCTTTTAAAAAAGTTAAACGAGCAGTTAGTGAAAGAAAAACGTCGTGTCTACTTCAGCAGGATAGTTATATTAGCATGTATGATGGTTATTGGATAAGACGGAGAAGGTTGGGGATATATACAGTTGCCATCAGATATATCGCAAATATCTGAACACGTCTCCGTTGTCGAGGCATTAGAGACGTGTTCAGATATTTATGATCACTTTGGCCGCTCCGATATATCTGATGGCGACTGTACATAAAAGTTTGGTAATACGGAGTATATTGATACATCTTGATTATATCGTGACAATATGATTTAATGCACTTCGCGTATGATGGGATTGTCACAGCTTGTTGCAATTTTGAATTTGTAAATCCATCCGAAGTCGCATCAGAAATGAGGCTATCCGCAGCAGAACCAAGGTAACCGATATAGCCCTCCGAGTCGCTAAACTTAAGTGGCAGTGGGCAGGGCACATAGCACGTGGAACCGATGGCCGTTGGGGCGGAAAGGTTCTCGAGTGGCGACCACGTACCGGAAAGCGCGGCGTGGGTAGGCCGCCCCACAAGGTGGACTGATGACCTGGTAAAGGTTGCTGGAGTCCACTGGATGCTGGTGGCGCAGGACCGGTCACTTTTTCACTCTTTGGGGGAGGCCTATGTCCAGCAGTGGACGTCTTTCGGCTGTTATGATGATGATGATGACCCGAATTCTTCTTACTCGGATTACCGAGTGAAACTCGATCATAGAAAAATTGTGTGTAAGTGTAGTGGCCGTCTAACCTGTCAGACCCAACTATAGTCTAGAGCAGTGCCGTCTAACCTGTCAGACCCAACTATAGTCTAGAGCAACAACTATGGTCAAAAGTAGACTAACTAATTTCTGCCAAAGCAGACAACTTTTTAGTTGTTATGTTGCTTCTTACTTCCCGTGTAATTACATTGCCTCTCATGGAGTACATCTATGTACAATAATAGTCGCTATCACGTAACATAGAGTTCATTTAAACCATAGAAACTTAGGACTACAGATCGGAGGTTTCACTGTGGCTACTTTTTAGGGTTCCGTAGTCAACAAGGAACCCTTATAGTTTCGCCATGTCCGTCCGTCTGTCTGTTCGCTTTCGGCTTAGCTCAGTAACCATTCCTACTAGAAAACTGTGATTCGGCAGGGGTATATAAATCAATCACGCCGACAAAACAGTACAATCAAATTTGGAAAAAGATTTTTTTAGGGTACCACCCCTACACCTAAAGCGGGGATGCAATTTTTTTTCTCTCGTCAAACCCATGGTGTGGTATATCGTTGGATAGCTCGTGCGAGATATTGCGCTTTAAAGCCCTAATTTTAGTTTCTCCCCCCCCCCCCCCCTCCCCCTGCCCCTGCCGGCTAAATGGCTACTATTCGGGATGTAAAAAAAATCGTGGTAGTAGTACATATTATGAAATTAAAAGGAAAACTATCACGAACAAGTACGCATAAGTAGTTACCGAGTAATAGTCGACCAACTTAATGTGTAATTGAAAAGGCCAATTTTCGTATAAATTCGGCTGACGCAACCGCACCGCACGTCGATGTAACTAAGACAGACAGGCAACTACGGAACGGTTTTTTTAATAATCGGTTTGCAGTAAGTATTCAAGTTTAGAAGAGCATTGATATTACACTCACTAAGCTATTCATGATTGCGCTTTGATAAAACAAATATGGACAAAACTACCTGAGTTTCCAAATAGTAGCCGTTCGAATCGCTCATCATTACCAGACAGTAATCAACTGATGGATGACATAGTACAGGTGTACGAGTATTCACGACGCTACCACAATTCGCCTCAGGCGAAACAGTTCCTGAAAAGACTTGCAATTTGGCATAGTATTTACATGTTGGTGTTTAGAAAGGTAAGGCGGAATGTCAAATTTGAAACAGTCCATCGTGGGAAGTATAATCGAGAAACAATAACTACAACTTAGAAAAGTTGGAGAACTTCCGACATTTTCATTTCAAAGTCCAATATCTCAAAAACGACTGAACAGATTTTCATGTAACATGGCCAAGAACACTCAAGATTACATCAGCTTTCGAATAAAAGAAACCGCATTCAAATCGGTCTATTCGTTTGGGAGCTACGATGCCACAGACAGATACACAGATACACAGATACACAGACACGTTAAACTTATAACACCCCTCTCTTTGCGTCGGGGGTTAAAAATACGCCACTTTATTTCAATACATTACGATCCAAAACAGCCGAGCACTCCGTGACTGTACCTCCACCTCCACCTCACAGAAGATCGCAGCCATAATATCATCACTTCACCAGGAACATGACACCACATACCTACGGAGGACCGTAGGTATGTGGTGTCATGTTCCTGGTTGTAACGTCCACCAGAATTTCCGAGAATGCACTGTATTGAGAGCGAGGAACCTGCATTCAAATCTTAATTTATATTTTTATCGACAACTGTTCACTGTCCAGTGATTGACCCTAGTCTCACCTAATGGTAAGCGACGACAGAGCCTAAAATGAAGCTCACTGGTTCAGTTGTAAGTAGCCTATCCACTCTTGTATTGAAGACACATAGATCGTATTTCTCAAGAAATACAGATGGAGGGAGCGAATGCCATTCCTTAGCAGTTCGCATTAAGAAAGACGAGGCAAATCGCTTGGTGTGAATAAATCTTCAATACAATAATGGGTCAGCGATGGGCAAGTGCCCTTAGAATGGTGTCTGTTTACTACCGTCAACCGGGGGTATTAGGGATGGCGAGGGGAATAGGGACGAAAACCGGGAATGACATTTACTCGATAATTTCTCAAAAACTACCAATTAGAAGTTTTATCGGGTTATTTAAAATAATAGTAGAATAGTTGGATTCAGTAAGGGCAACACTGGATGGGCATGGAGTTGGTGCTAGATTGTCAAACTAACCGTTTGAAGTTGGGTCTCGGTGACGGCAGTTTTTTTGCTCTGCAAAACTAGGTAATTTCAATAGTGCAAAAGGTGTTCAGAATTTAATGCAGAACCTGTTTTAGACACGGTAAGTCAACATTATCTTTGTTTTGTACGAAAAATGCAAAAATAGTAATGCATGGAAAATTTTGAAAAATTCCGAGGTCTATCGGGACGCAACGAGGGTTATTAGGGACGAGCGTGGAGTAAAAAGGCACGCCGTTGGAAGTTAATAGGGACGTAATAAGTTGAAATCGGGACGCTAAGGGGTGTACAGGGACGGGGCTGCCAAAACCTAGTCTCGTTTTGGTACAATTAGGTACTTTCAGAGCTAGTAAGTACCTACATAAGCACCACTACCTACTTATTTGCCAGCTTATTATATTTGTGACAGCACTAGCCATGTTTCCCTATTGGTACCCTTATTCGCCTCCATTGACCCCATACCAGTATGAATAGGTACGGCCTGTTTTTTTTAAAAAAGAGGGTTTACATTTTTTTTTTATGAAAAATATTATTATGAGTGGGTTCTGAAACACAAGATAAAAGTTTTAAAACCTTAATTTTATAAGCGCTTATAGAAATATTCCGCTATAATCACGTTCAAAGTTCAAAATTGTACCTAATCACCCCGGTTGACGGTATCAGTCAGACTGTATGCTTGTTTGATATAATTTTTATACCAGGATGGAAGCAAGCAAGCATACAGTAAATCATCATTCTTCTCCAACCAGAGATTGATATAATTTTTATACCAGGATGGAAGCAATCTCTGGTTGGAGAAGAACGATGATTACGAGACAGATTGTGCATCGCTAACAAGCGTGACGGATGACTCTTCGCTGTAGCTCTGGTACTCTTGTATAGTTACATATATACATACATACATTCACGCCTTTATTCCCAAAAGGGGTAGGCAGAGCACATGTATAGTTATATCTAGTTATGTGTGGCTTGTATAGTTATATCTAGTTATGGCTCTTTAGTTGGATAATTAGCTTGCTCTTTCCACAAATAACGAACGATAGGTAGATCTAAACTTTCCCGATTCTCACACATTATTTATACTAAACGGGACTTAACATATTGCACTGACATATTGCGGCCGTCAAAAATCGGCAGGCGAATAAGTCTGCGATAGCTGAGCATTTGTTGGAGTCAGGACCAAACCACTGGATTGAGCTCCATAAACCGAAAGTCCTGTCTACGGAACGTCATTTCTATGGTAGAAAAATACGTGAAGCCGTCGAGATCAGAAAACATCGTAATTTCAACCGGGATGACGGTTTTAAGATTTCATCTTCGTGGAATCCTATCATAAGTAAATGCGAGCGTCAAAAAACATCGTCCGTTATATCACCGGACATTATAAGCGTTGTGTGTCGGCCGGGTGACAATCCTAGTGTACAAGTGGTAAAGAAAGACAAAATGCGGGTAGTTCTAAAAACCCGCGCAGCGAGAACATGTTGATACCCGCTCAAGCCAGTTGTCCCGTGAACATGGATGTTGCGACAAGTCAAAAAATTGGCCAAGTGCGTGTCGGGCCACGCGCAGTGTAGGGTTCCCTAGTTGGTTGTCTGTCTTAGTTACACCGACACGCGGTGCACACAACTAAATGCTTCGGTTGTGTCGGCCGAATTTGTACGAAAATTGGCTTTTCCAAGTAAGCATTAAGTTGCTCGATTATTACTCGGTAACTACTTATATCTACTTAGCCATGATAGTTTTCCTTTTAAATTCATTATAATGTACTACTGCCACGAATTTTTTACATCCCCAGAAGTGGCCATTTAGCGGGCAGGGCAGGGCAGGGGAAATAAGATTAGGGCTTTAAAGCATCTCGCAAACGAATCAATTAGTTGAAAAGTTATATAAAAACCCATAATATTTTTGAACAAGCTATCCAACAATAAACCACACTATGGGATTAACGAATAAAAAAAAATTAGGGAAGTACCTCCCCTAGTGGGGATGTAATTTTTTTACCCTAAGAAGAAACTTTTCTTCAAGATTTTTTGTATTGTTCTGTTTACGTGATTAATTTATATGTCGCACGCATTTTGAAATTATATGTAACATCTATTTATTCCGATTGAATTGGTTTTCCTTGAAATCACATATCCACGATTTTTATAATCATACATGGTAATTTAAAAATTCATACATTCCAAGTTTGTGACCTGGAATGAATCTTCCCGATCCCGAACCCGATCTAGCTAAGTACGTTTTTCTCTTGTGACTGTCCAGATTCCATCGGTGCCAAACTCTGATCGGGCGCACTGATATTTAGGAAGAAGAATTTTAGTTAATTCTTATCTACATTTCCATCAGAGTGTAGAAATTTAATTAGCGACATGAGAACATCACACGTGACTTATTCGTGTCAATTAGTTAAGAGGGAAGAATACATTTGGAATACTACCCCATACAGGAAAGACTAGGTTTATAGATTTTCCTTTTTTCAAAATTGAAAATAAATTCAAACTTATAGGCACCTCAATTTCTTTTTTTAAAAGCGAAACCTATTAAAAATATATTATGCGGGAGCGATCGACATCAAATAAAAAGTGATTTGTTAAGATTTAGTAAGTGGAAACCGTTTCCTCCCGAAATGGAAATTTCATCAAACAAGTACCTATTGTCGGTCGCGAGCTGCTGCAAAGCTATTCTTCGCTCATAATGAGTTTAATTGCTCAAAAGGAAACGAAATTGAATGTTATATCAATCAATGGAACATGTCTCAAATAAGGTAGTTTACATCGATAAAAAAAACATTATTCGAACATTACCAATTAACAATATTCACAAAAACACTCGCAAAGCGTCACGTTTCTTGCTTTTTACTTTTCGACCTATTTTTGTGAAGATTCATGCACATTTCTGTATTATTAATATCAGTAAAACTTTAAATTCTCACGCTATGTAGCATATAAATTTTAAACATTGTTATCACAATGATATTCATGTGTTTTATTTGCTCATGGTAATGGTAATGGTTATTTATCGTTTTAAAATAAAATTTTATTTTATTATATCTTCATAGTTAGCGCCTAGGTTATAAGTTCCTAACTATTTTATACAAGCCAATAAGAATGATATTGTATTATATTATGAATAACTTGATTTTCAATTGTTAGTTCTTTTTTGCCTGAAACACGGTATCCTAGCTCAGGCACATGTGTTATTTATCTCTAATAGTAAGCTCCTAGTCTATAGTAAAACTGATGTACTTTATGTTTTATCAATAAATTATGTTTATGTTTATGTTTAATGGTCGTGAATCCCGCTCTTATCGAAAAGAGAGCTTAAATAATATTAATTTTGTATCCTTACCACACTAATGCAGGCCAAAAAGGAGATAGCGGATCGATTTGTACGCTACCTATGGATTGTTATGAGCATACCAGCAATCTGCACAAACCAACACTCGCCAGCATACCATGTGCGAACATGAGCAAATCAACACTCGCCAACAACCTGTGAATACAGTTTGGCGAATTAAAATCTGTACCTATAAGTTACTTTAAATATCTTTTGAGTAAAAAAAAAGAAATAGGGCTGAATCGAGGAAAAGAGAGGAGGAGCTCTTTGCCTAGCACTGGGACACCTAAACAGGTAAAAACAATCCTACCTACTCTAGGAGTTAAAGTGTAGAGTCACTAGCAATATAAACTCTATATGCCATTTGGAAATGATCACACGGAGCCACCATTTTATAGACAGCACTTAGCGGTTCGTCACTTAAATGCAGCCATAACGTATTCCGTTAGCCATTCCACTTTTTACTAGCGATTAAACCGCATGCATTAGCCGGGAGTGTAGTCTGCATGCGCGCCGTTTTAATGACACCTCGTGATATGACAATATGGCCGTTTTGTGTCCTACGATTCCCATTTAGTTCTAACCCGTTTTATTAGCGGACTATTTTTAATGAAAACAGAAAAAATATTCTTCGTTTTACCACGGTCCCCCCTGTAACATTTTGCACCGTTCTGAACATTTGCAATTTACTGCTTTCCCGTCAATTGAGTATTCTTCATGACCTAACGGTGCCTGGTTAGCTTTAAAGAAAGATGACACTGAAAGTTGGGACGCATACAGAGAGGTGAGGAATGACTACAACTGACAAAGAGAGAAGGTTTACATAGAGAAGGTTTCAGTAAAAAATCCTAGGGTAATTGGTCTAACGTATTGAGCGTCTACCGGCTAAATTGCGAACTAAACCAGCAGAGGAAACATTCAAACGTCAGCTGAGAATCTTTTTATTAGAACATCCATTGTATTCTGTATAATGTCAAATGGTTAATTTAATTGAAAGTATTTTATTATTTGATCATGTTCCAGTTCTTATTTTGACGAACATTACGAGATATCAATATCAATACTTATATTCCTTATTTTGACTTTATCAATAATCATTTTGTAATATTATGTCCATATTCATTTTGTATTGTACCTATTTCATTCAATTAATATTCATTATTTGACGATCATTCATTAAATTCGTGTAAATTAGCATAAAGTTAACTTACGAGTGTAAAATTATTTTATGAAATAAAGAAATCTAAATCAGAAGACATACGAGTCTATGCCGAGGGGGCACGGAGCAGGGAAGATCGAACGTGTCAACTGGGCTAAGTAGAGGGAGATCTGATCACGGACCAGGGTGAAATCCTTGGAACTATGCTGAAATCTCACTTTCCAGACTGCGAAAAAGTAGTAGAAGAGGTTGAGCTGGGGATACCGGACTGGGGGGCTACAGAGGCGGTGGCGAAGGAGAAGATGGTGTATTGGGCGATAAAATCTTTTGCTCCCTTCAAGGCAGTGGGACCGGATAGGATACTTCCGGTGCTACTGCAGAAAGAGTATGAACTCATATAGTTGAATCGAGCACGACTGTACAGAGCAAGCGTAGCCTTAGGCTATATCCCAAAAGCATGTAGACAAGTGACAGTAGTATTTCTACCGAAGCCGGGGAATACATCGTACCAAGAGGTGATTTTTTTCAGAAGCATGTTTATCATCATCTGCGCTAAAGACCTCGGAAAAAAACATAAACAAATCGATAAGAGAGAAATTGAAATGCGGAAGGAACCCATTACATGGGAACCAACATGCAAACATACATGGCAGGTAAATCGACGGAGATCGTCCTGCATAACTTAGCGGTCAGGGTGGAGAGAGCGCTAAACATAAAAATACCTCAAAATAGGCATGATGCCTCATGTTCAAATTGATAACCTAGTGATGCTAAATCGATAATAAACCATCAAATTATCGTAATAAAGTATAAATTACAATTAAAATCATATAAAGATAAGTTTAGAAAATATGCATTTTTTTATTGTCCAAGAGTAAATTTAAAGCAACCAATAGAATCCTTACGCTTTTATAGAAACAAAATTGTATGATGACTATGTACTTAAACGCAGTATTTAGCGTCCGAAACAACAGTTTATCTGATTTTCCTTACAACGATTAGTACAAATGTCAGTTGTGACTTGTGACGTCATACCTGTGTGTCTTGCGCTGCCGCCAGCGAGGTCAATCTGTCTCATTTTTTTGGGTATTTATTGTTCTTTAATTGTAGTTGCTCCTATGCAAACATTTGTTCCTCTCCAAAAACTGGTTCGAATGACATCATAAATAAATCTTAGTCATCATCCCTATTTAAATGTCCGTTTGTTCTGCTCTGCAGGAAAACAAGAAGTATGGAATATTTTTAGGTGGGAACGCTGCCGGGACAGTAACCTTAAGCTTCAACCAGCTAGGGAATGGGCTAAATGAACGCGTGAGCGATCGACAGTCCGCCTGTTTCCGGCTAGGCGTCCCTTGGCAACATCAACAACCCAATAGCCTTATATAAAGTAAAAATTGAGAGAAAAAGTCTCAGATTTATATAGTTTTAAAATAAGTACCGACTCGTAAAATAGTATCGAAAGTTTCGTGTTGAACCCAATAAGATCAGCGTCGCTGGATTTCTTACCATCTTAATCTGTATCGATTTTATGTAAACTGACTTGCCCTTCAGCTTCAAGTATAGACCAGTCAACGAAGATATATAATATATAATTTACATGGTCGACTTACCCGCGGTTTTAATTACAAGCTCTCATTTAAGTTGACCTGTTCGTTTGTTTGTAAGTGTGGGACAAATCTTAGAACTGAATTTTGAATCAGTTAACCTCAAGTGATTGAGCTGAAATGTAGGGTAAGTATAAGTATAGTTTGGGTGATAATTTAATATTATGGTACCATCGAGCTGATAGAGACAGAAGTCGGTGGTGACCCCGTTGAGTTTTGCTCGTTAGAATCGTCTTAAGAAATAGTTGATGACGGTATACAGAAAAATACATTCGGCATTAAAAGCTTGTACCAACAATGATATTTTTGACAGAAACTTATTTATAAATCCGTTAGACCTTATATCGGTCAGCATTCCTAAGATTTGCAGATTTACAGTTAATATTTGATCTGAATGCACGCATGAAAACGAAAGTATTAACATTTTTAAATACTATAATTTATAGTCAGAAATTCCTGTTTTAAACTGACAATTTAATTCACAGTCAGTAAGGCGTCACTCATGTATGTCACTCGCCATATTTGTTTTTCAGTGATTCGTCCCTAGTTTAAGTTTTGACTTTTGAGAGGAGTGACGTCACCAGACGCTGATTGTTGGATTAAAACACGTTCCGTTTCACATTACTTCAAATCGTAATTATTGTTTGAAATTAGTATAAAGTTTCAGTAGCTATTATTTTATGTTTTTTCAACATTTTGGTCACAAAATAATGGTTAATATTATAGTGCATCTTCGCTATTGTTCTCCAGGTTGCGATTATGATAAATAAAATATACATTATTTTTTTACTGATTGATAAAAAAAACTGACCGTTTAATGAGTAAGGTCTTGTTTTGTTAATAATGTACATCACTTAAGTGTAAGTTTATGCTACATATGCATAGTGTATTGTTTTTGGGTAAGAAAAAATAAACAATTGGTATAGTTGAGATCTTCTGAACTGGACTGATCCTCTTATCTTTAGAACAATAGCATTCAAGTCTAATAATACGACTGTGTGGTCGGATGCGTGCCATTTTCGCAAGAAAAAGGTTAGCGCCACATAAAATGTTCATTGTATAATGAACTCTATCGTCTCATTCAATAGATTTAAAATGGACTAAAAGATAAAACAACCCGCTCCCAGCGAGCCAGGTACAAGGCGCTGTGTGTGGTATTTTATCTCGTAGCTAATTTGGAATCTATTGTATAAGAAGATAGAGTTAATTATTCAATGAACATTTTACGTGGCGGGTAACATTATATTACAAAGGAAAAATGCAAACAAAGGCTGTTCGTGAGCTCAGTACAGTGGCCATTCATGAGCTCAGTTCAAATAATTTAAACTATATAATAACTTACGCTATTTTTTAACTTTGTATGAAATACACAGAACTAAACATCGGTGTACTGCCGTTTGCGCAAAATATTTTTTGCCAAATTTTACTTCGCTAAAAACTTATTGCAGTAGTTTCATTTCTCAAGTGAATATTTAGCACATTTACATATCGAATTGTATTCATTTGGTCAATTTAGCATTTGGTATAATTTTATATAGTCAAGTTTTATAAAGAAAATTGTTCATAGGCAAACTTTTTCCTGTGGATAATATTATATTCCAAAAAGCTGTTAGTTCAAATAGTCACTTCGCAATTTCAATATGTAGCATAATCTACCTTAAGGACGAGTTTTAGGTAGAATTGCAACCATACAGCGCGCGAGCGTGCCGCGGCAGCGGCTGGCGAAGCGCCAGAACCAAACATTTTTTGTAATATGTACATACGTTACATATTATGTAAGTACCTACAAAAGTCTAGAGGTATTTTCTATTATGATGACTAATTTGATGATTACGCCGGGTAGCCCCTCCGTGGGCCGAGTAGACCCTTAAGTTGAAAATAGTAGTCGTCTGAGCCCCCGGGCCGAGTAGACCCATTAGTTGAAAATAGTAGTCGTCTGAGCCCGCGGGGCGAGTAGACCCTTTAGTTGAAAATAGTAGTCGTCTGAGCCCGCGGGCCGAGTAGACCCATTAGTTGAAAATAGTAGTCATCTGAGCCCGCGGGGCGAGTAGACCCTTTAGTTGAAAATAGTAGTCGTCTGAGCCCCCGGGCCGAGTAGACCCATTAGTTGAAAATAGTAGTCGTCTGAGCCCGCGGGCCGAGTAGACCCATTAGTTGAAAATAGTAGTCGTCTGAGCCCGCGGGCCGAGTAGACCCATTAGTTGAAAATAGTAGTCGTCTGAGCCCGCGGGTTGAGTCACGTCCACTCACCCACGCAAAAAACCGAAAGGGGTCATTCAGCCCGCGGGATGATTTGTACATTATGTAGTTGTAGTTGTAGTTGACCATGAAGGCAAAAAAAATACATCACTTTTACTTATACAGTCAGTAAGTTAGACTCAATGTCTCTTATTGGGTATTGATTGTTATATTATATGAATATTATAGAATGAGATCGTTACACCCATCCACAGTACATTATATGCCATGCAATTTTTTGGGAAAAGTATGTTATGCGAAACGATAGTACATTTGACTAAATGACACATGGTAAAATGAAATGTGACCAAGTAAATATTTGTTAAACAATAATTTACATGTTTGGTAATTTAGTTGTTTTGACTAATGATTATTTGCCAAATGATAATTATCCTCGCTGACTTAGCTAGCGGCTTCAAATAATCGTAAGATAACATCATGAGTAAAGCAGCCCATTCGTAAACACCACACAATGCCGACCCGCTAGATTGACGCTACAATATTAATGAAAATACCATTTGTTCATCGAATATTATAATCCTGGTACTCGTATTATATTATCAGCCTAGCCGAATCAAGATATTATTTTAGCCGGCAACTTTTTTTTTAGGAACACTACGTATAGGAATTTCAAATAAATTTAAAAACGTTATCGTGTAGCTACGCAATCATTTATTCCATTTATTATTTATTTATATCACACTGACGGATCGGTTCCGTGTTTTTGGGTACGTAACTGAACATTTTTTTTTAACTAACCATGATTACTTTGGGTTTGTACATAGGGCTAGAAAACGCAAAATTAATTATTATTTTCATTTGCGTCGGTCCCCCCGATTTTGAAATGTTTTTATATATAGACAAGCCCTTTTACCTATCATAAACGGATAACATTGAAATTGCATATAATTCACAAATATACAGCCGAAAATCTTTTCCATTCAAAAAGTTGATAATAGTATACAAAATAATTAAAAGAATTTTTTTTTCAGTAAAATATTTGCCTTGGGCAAATCTGGCGATAAAAAAGATATAACGGGAAAACGAAGCAGAAACATAATTAACAATAAAGGGAAACTTATTTTTTTACAGTTTCAATAACCAGACGGTAATATTACACAGAGTCGGACGCTGGATCCATTTAAAAGTTAACATTTTCATTAAAATTCTTAATAACGTCGCGTTTTGGGGTTCGTGGTCGTGGTGGAAGGTTTGATTTTGTTTTTTTTTCTGTTTAAAAAAAAAACAGGCAGAGGCGTTGTGGAGTTTGAGTCAATTTTTAGGGTTCCATAACTCAAAAGGAAAAAACGGAACCCTTATACGATCACTTTCTTGTCCGTGTCTGTCAAGAGCCTTTTTCCCGGGAAGGCCTGACGGTATTTAATTGAAATTAAAACCATATACTCAGGCCTACAGTCCATAGAAGCTATGAAAAAATCAAACTTCTAAATTAACGTAAAAAAAAGTCTGTCTGTCAAGATCCTTTATCTCAGGAACGCCGAAAGGTATCGTTCGTTCGGTATCGAGTTGAAATTTATACTCAAGTCTACAATGACCTGAAGCCGTGAAAAATCGAACTTCTAAATTAACGTAAAAAAAAGATACGGCCGTTTATAACGCAAAAAAAGTATGTATTTGTTTTTCGACACTCAAGGGAATCAAAATTTATAGGATAGACACTTTCCGTTGACCTAGAACTATGAAATTTGGCAAGTAAGATCGTCTTATACTAAAAATACAGGGGAAATCTTAAAACTATACTTTTTAAATTAAGTCACAAAAAAATCAGGGTCTTTATGCAAGGAACGGAGATCCAAATTTTGAAGTGTTAACCGTATCATGTTGGGTATCGTATGAAAGGGCTTCATTGCCACAAGCATAAACTGATTTTAAATATTTTTAAAATGTACAGTTTTCGATTTATGACGAAGAATTAAAAAACAATACCTAATAACTTTGGTGTATGTAGTTAGTATCTAACAGTTTACAATGTTATGCGTACCTACTGAGTCTTTGTTAGGGTTCCGTACCTCAAAAGGATAAAACGGAACCCTTAT
This sequence comes from Epinotia bilunana, assembly GCA_947049275.1. NCBI lineage: Eukaryota > Metazoa > Arthropoda > Insecta > Lepidoptera > Tortricidae > Epinotia > Epinotia bilunana. The sequence goes on along the minus strand of OX346253.1, from coordinate 39,271,089 downwards.
AGGATCACTTTGTTGTCCGTCCGTCTATCTGTCAAGATCGTTTATCTCGGGAACGCGTGGGTGGAGTATCGAGGTATCGAGTAGAAATTAAAACCTATACTCAAGTTATAGGGAATTTCCCGTTGACCTAGAACTATGTGACAAGTAACATCGTCTTATACAATAAGTATAGGGAACAATCTGAAAACTATAGATTTGTAATTTTGTACGGAACCCTAGGTGGGCGAGGTTGACTCGCACTTGTCCGTTTTTGAAGTGAAAACTTCTTTAGCGGCGCTGTGCACTTTTTGGGATGGCGAAAAATTGTTAAACTCGCTACAGGTGTAGCAGCGTAGGAGGTCACGTGACTGTAAGATGGTGAGAGATTCGGGACGAGGCTTGGGGTGGGGGGGGGGGGGGACCGATGCCTTAGTACGAAACTGGCTGCGCGGAGTTCCTATGGCCACCTTCCAGCTCCATCATCTGATCAGCTTTACATCATCATAATATTGCATTGTCACGCGATTTGCATATTCGTGCAAAATTTCAACTCAATCGGAAACTGGGAAGTGGATCAAATTTAACTTGCAAGGTTTGATTACAGACTGACAGATATACAACGGGACAGGTGAAAGTAAATAAACAAGTTATTTATACGAAACGGGACTTAATAGCAGTTTCTGTCAATAATTTCATTTTTGGTACAAGCTTTTATTGCCGTACTTTTCTGTATACCATCATCAACTACTCATCGAGACGATTCTAACGAGCCCAAATCCAACTGGTGACAGACAGACAGACGGACGAATGGACAGACAGCGAAGTCATAGTAATAGGGTCCCGTTTTTACCCTTTGGATACGGAACCCTAAAAAACGAATCAGTATACATAATGTTTAAATTACAATCAAACAGTATCATAACATTGCAAAAACATTCTCGACCTTACCCTTCTTTATTTTGCGTGTGAATCTATTAGCGGATTAAAACCGAGCAGCAAGGCACGGTAATGATGTTAAACCGAAATTCGACCTAGTTCCGTTGAAATATGATCTCATTTGCAAAGTGCATTATGCGGTCCACTGCGCCGCGTATGGGTAACCGAATTATAGTTGATCAGTGATCCCTGACGCGGTAAGCAAGCGCTCGAGTTAGCTGCGGCCAGGCTACCTGCACTAGATTTTCAGGCCCGCCAATGCTAAAACGAGACAAGGCATTAAATAATCATGGATTTAATGAACCCATTTGATGGTCGCGCGAATTACCGAAGATGCGCTGTGTTGAGAGTGAGGGTGCAACTGTCAAAACAACGAATCATCAAATCACTAAAGGATTATCCGGCCGGCCACGAAATTATCTTGAATTTATCAATAGCACGTAATAGACCGTAAGCCCACTCCCAATATACTACAGCCGGCTACTTACACACCTGCCGCAGGGGCAATACCGGTCGCACGGCGGACGGAGCAATTTCATCTGTTCTCCACACAAGCCTTCCGTTCAGTGTGTAAGTGATAGTCCCGCTGAATGCAAGTCCATGAGAATGGCTCCAGTATTGTCGAAACACCCAAGGATTGGTATATAGTCTTGGCACTTTCTGTGGTGCTACCGAAAGAAAAGAAAGAGAATAATACTTGGTGAAGAATTGGTTGCAGAAACGAGGTGAACAGTGCCACATGAACATTGTACGCATGTTTTCAAACTTTTTTTTAAATTTGTAATGTTGATATCGTTTGCATGTTCGCGATATATTTCGAACATAAATTGGGAAGTTTGATTTGGCATGTCTCTGTTAAAATATTGTTTGTTTTTTTTTATCCCACATGTGGGGCCGGTCTTTGTACATGTCTATTATTACCCGTGTCCAAACTTCACGCTCTCTATTGTCCATTGTGACACGTGCACTCCGCTCGGTTGTCGCCAATGAACTGACTGGAATTGCCCCAATCGTACTACACATGCGGCAACCTAGCAGGGCGGTAGATACAACCTAGGGAGCTAGGAAGGTCTTGCGCCCCTGCCGCCCAGCCACAGGCCCAATATAAAAACTGCCCCTGCTTGCCTATACACATCACAATTAAGGAGGCAATTAACGGTCCAATTCCAATATTGCTCCTGCGGCAGGTGTGTGAGTAGCCGGCTTACGTATCATGACAACATGATAAAATGCATCGCTGGGTCGAAAAAGTTGTGCTAAGCAAAAAAAAAAATATTGCCGCAATTTAATATTAATAATAAATGAATTGCTATGGAGAAATCAATTCTAGCCTCCCGAAAGACCTTTAAACAGGAATCCTCCTCGTCGATGGGACTTCTACAATTCTAAATTGGAACAGACCTTAATTTGTTTTGTTTCGTTCCATTTTAAAACAAAACAATATCTATTCTAATTCCTATATTGATGCTGATCCAAACCTCGTGGGCGGCTAAGAATGTAGGTGAACAGGGTGTCAATAAATAAGTGGAATTAAGGTGTCTTAGGATATTGGTACTACGTAACTATTATTATACAGAGCAATGACGCGTAATTGCAGTGTCCAAATTGGCTTAGTTCGAGTAGGACAGGGCGATTCGACAACGCTTCGGGAGCTCTTATACCACAAGCCATCCGGTTGCCCCTCCTCGGACACTGAAATTACGCGTCATTGCTTTAAAATATATCATTATAATTATACAAATTCATAGTTTAACCAGTTCATTAAACTGAGTTCATATCTTATGTTGTACATTCAAACACTCAAAAAACACACTGGATCGAATCAAACCTAGGAGTTTAGGTTTATATTACTTTAATGAAAATTATGCTTTATATGTTAGTCGAGAAATATTCGAATATATATATTTGGCTGTCATTGAGAATTGAATAAAGTCTCAAAGAGCAATTTTAATTTACAAAATCTATGTTGGTTTCTTATGTTTGGCTTAGTTGGAGAGCACTATATTATTTATATTAATATTCATTAAATACGCCTTTGAAAAAACTAACAGTATTCAAAAGGCAGATTTATTTACATCTAACTTCTACACCAGACTTTGTCCGTTAAAAACTATTTTAATGCGCACATATCATTTTCAGAAACCGTAGGAAATACCAGCATTATTAGAGCATTTCTCAAAAAAAATGCCACTACATTTTTTCGGAGATTTTCTGCAACTTTTATGTTATTTCTACTCAAAATCACGATGTCTTTCCATCCCAATAGGAGAAAAAAAGTGTCCCAAAATGTCCATACATTTTTGCACTTTCCTATTGTGTTACCACCATACAAAGTGTAAGGTAAATGGTAACACAAAAGGAAAAATATCTTTGGGACAGTTTTTTTTCCTACCAGGGTCGAAAGTGCTCCTGATTCTGAGTGGAAATAGTTAACAAAAAATTCATAGAAGTACAATTAATAATAGTGGCATTTTTTTTTGAGAAACGCTCATTAACATTATTATTATTTTATTACTGTTACGACGGCGGGGTCAATAACAGTTTGGTTGCCATAGTGACATGCCGTCAAAGTGTTTCAAAATTCACAAGTCAACGGTGGCCCAGTGGTCCAGACGGCGGCCTTGGAGTGCCAATGTACCCGGGTTCGAGACCACTTTGCGACAAACACTTTTTGTATGTCTTAAATCCAAAGTGAGTACATTTTCAAAACGCCGAAGTAGCATGGAATGTATTAGAAAAAGTAAGCGAATAGAACATACAATACTTGCGAAAATTTATAGACAAATGTATAGGCTTTGGAATATTCGAAAAACGTGGACGTAGTACGTTTATCTCCAAAAGCGTGCTACTCAAAACACACGTGTGATAAAATGCACATCGGAAAGAAAATCGAAATAACGGTCTATAGAATTTTCGGAAAGGGGCATATAAATCGACCACGCGGTCCAGATGAGTCTAGATGAGTCTTGATGAGAGTCTTATGTTAGTGATCGAAGTGAAGTCTTAAAGTGGAGTCATGATTGATAGTGGAGTCTTCGGAGAGTGGAGTTCTCGGAGTGGGGTACTAAGTAAGTAGTATCGGGTAAGAGGAAGAACAGTGGAAACAAGGGGTGAAAGTGAAGTTGTCCTAGTGCTAGTGCAAAGTAACAGTGAAGTGTTAGCTGCGACAGTACTAAGCACGGACTGAGTCACTTTTGTGAGTTAATTGAGTCAGTGAAAGTACGTGTGGACTCAGTGAACTTTGTCCTGTGTAAATTACAGAATAAATCTTCTGTCGTGTTAGTATTATTAACTCTATCCTGTACCCCCGCGCTCGTAACATTACAAACAATTTTACTATGAGAACTTTCTTGTCTGTGGTAGTAGGTAATATCTGTACTTTAATGTTATTGCAGTTACGATTGTTGTAAGGTTATGAGTTTAAATTTGGAACAGATGTCAAAACTCAAGTGGGTCTTCAAGTATCCATAGATATTAAAACAGTTATCGATACGAAAAGTCAATTCAGTATGATTTTTTTTAAATATAAACCGCACGAATTTGATATCGAGTGACATGAAAATAGGGCCTACATTCGTTTGTCTATTATAAAAAAAAGACATTCGTCTTAGTAGCAATGCAGCGCATTCCTCTACGGCTTCTGAACCCATCTTAGAGTACCTACTTATGATATATATATGTGTGTAGATAAAGTAGTGTATGCAACTGTACATACGTAATAAGGCCTTAAAACACACGTGTGATCCTATTACTCGCTGATATGCTTGTTTCATAAAACCACACGCGTGTTTTAAGACAAGTATCAGTTGCATAAACTTCTATAATAATCACACTTTTATCTAAACTTGAATCTTTTAAAAGATTTAGTTAGCTATTCAATAATTACATATGAAATATCAGGACTAATGTGATATTTGACACAAGGGGACATTATCCTACTTTTTGTCAGACAGAGACATTAAAATAGCATGTCCTTTTTTAACAAATATGGCGGATGGAATAATATTAAGCCCAAGTGGCGTTTTGAAACTTCGAGCCAACCAGAGGATTTCGCCACGACTGAGCGGCGGTGGTCAGCGATACGTCATACGCATCGTGGGAGCGAGAGGCCTGAGTCCGATCTCTCTCTGTCAAGTATGGTGCACCTTATTTTTCTTTTTCGTTTGTTTAGTCTGCAGCGCGGCCAGCAACATTTTTTTTGGACATAACGCTCCCTGAAGCCACCCTGGGGAATGTTTGGGGATAACCTGCCTAAATATGGCCTCCCGCTCATAGCCAGGTTAGCCGTAAACGAACACCTTAGTGTCAGGGGTATCTTGTCGCTTAAATTAAACGCGCGCCGAGTTGACACGTATGAACGCGCGTGAACTAGATTGATTTAAAACTGGAATGCTATCTTAATAAATATGGATATGCTATGGAATGAATCATTATCATATCAGCCGAGAGACGTTCACTGCATTAGCAAAGTTGTAAAGAAATACCAACTCAAAGTACCCAATTCTCATAACAAGAGTTTTCATTACATAAGGGGTGAAGCAGCTGAAATACAGACAATATTTCTATTACAAAAAAGAGCCATTCGTTCTATATATAACCTGAGAACAAGAGAATCCGTGAGAGAACTCTTTAAAGAAATTAACATTTTAACAGTAGCGTCCCAATACATTTATGAAAATATTGTTTGTCATTAAGACAGAAAATAGCAACCAAAATGTTTCGTGTTCATAAAGTATACAAGTCTTTTTCGGGTCAATATATCCATTTTTATAATAAATTACCAACGAACCAAACCAAACGACCAAATTTTTGACTAGTAAAAGCGCTATTACGGCCTACTTGCAGAATAAAATTCATTTATTTCATTTATTTATTTCATTGAATACAGCAAAAGTTCAGTGTATAAATAACATGAAAAGTTGTTCAAATTTCGATATTATTACCAAGTTCACAATTAGGGGGGCCAAATATAGGGTGGGAACTGGGTTTTTTTATATTTGTTTGGTAGTGAGAGTGTGTATAATAGAAAAGTGTGTGTATAATATAATATACTCAAAAATAAAAAGAAAGAATCCTTAAGAGAGATCCTATAAAGGGATAATTCGCCTTTGTACTGGCGTTTTCCTTTTGAACATTTTATTATTTGTTATCGCGTACAAGAAGGGTTTTACTACTACTATTACTACTAAAGTAAAACCAAATAGTAAACAAACAAAGTAAACTCAGGTTGTTATTATTCACTACTGGTGACACCACGCTTTTGCCTGAAATATAATAATTTGTGAACTAATTTTAGACAGGTAATTGAACGAGGGAGCGAAGCCAAGTAATGTCTCAGCTTGGGCGAAAATTCGTTCTTATGTCCGGCGTATGTCCGGCTGTTCTTCTCCACAGGTAGCATTTCTTAACCGATTCTCGTGAAATTTTGGGAGCAGGTGCAATAACTATATTTTTTTTTTCGTGTCAATTAAGTTTTTTTTAAAGGCAGGCTCGCGATTTCTACAGCTCACAGAGTACCTCGACATGTACAGTCAGCATCAAAAGTAGCTGCGCAAACGAAGACGTCAAAAGTCTTTATTAAAAGGGAATAAGAGCTTTTGACGTCTTCGATTGCGAAGTTACTTTTCATTTTGCCTGTATCTGTAGAAATATCATGATATATGTATTTTAAACACATTGGTATATCTCTACGTTAAAATAGTGGCAAGTAGGAGAACAGTAAAGTGTGACAACAGTATTTACTGGGAAGGAGGTTTTACAGAGGAATAAGTTTTTAGTAATCATTTTTTTGGTTCGAGCTTTTTTTGCCGACTGTACTTTATTAGCCCAATCATCTCTATTAGTCATTGAGAGGGTTCCAATGCCGTAATATTGCATTGACACCGCATTAGGTACTATGATGTTCAGATGTGTTATAATTAAAATACATCATTGTGGTACTAGAACGAAGGCAATTCTCGCTGTTCGGTATCTGAAGAAAAAAAATAATTCATACTAATATTATACAGGAGAAAGAAACTCTGTCTGTCTGTTACGTTTTCACGCTAAAATCTTTTAAAGACGATGGGGTACGAAGATAGTTTGAATGGGGAAGGACGTAGGATAGTTTTTATCCCAGAAGTCATCCCCGAAATGAGGGGCTGAACTTTGTATGGAGGTATGATATAAACGAGAATTATGCGGACGAAGTTTCGTGCAAGCTAGTATTTAATATTTGCTGCCGAACATACTCAAAGGTGGCTATTATTCTGTTAATTCTTCAAATAAAATGTTGTCTTAAAAACAGTCGCCCAGAATTTCCTAAAGAGCCCTGCCGGTTTCAATGCGACGTCCCCAAAACTGTACCAATGAACAATAGATGCATTAGCGTCCCATTTCTCTTGCCAAATACCCCCCTATCAGCAAAACGAAGGCCGAAGGAAAAAGGCACTCTCAACATACACACATACAATTTATACCGCCTTTCTTTCGATTCGGAATCAGGTCGACGGAAATAAGGAAAGTTTTCTTTCCAATTTATACGATAATTAAGAATACTCCAATCTCAGTTAGAGTTAGGGGAATATTTGAGTTAGCTAATTAGTTTTGTATGGACAAATGACTGGACATCGATGTATTTTTTGGAAGTGTTATCACAGGAATAAAAATAGATGAATTCTAAATTAAATTATTTTTGCGAAACTCACTCCGTTTCCATTGTTCTTGGTACAGTAATAAGTACCTAATATTTAATTTAAAACATGCATATACTTACACTTTATTCTGTAATCAATCATATTATATCAGATTTAACAAAACTCGGCTCATTTCAAGTGACGATATCGTTTAATAAAAGAGGTTGATAAATAATAAGTGGCAATTGTTTATGAAAATACTATTAGAAATCATCCTATGGGTGGTTTGACGTCATCCGCATGAATTGTTCGAGGAATGATCAAGACTTATTGTAGTGTTTAGAAGTGGACCCTTTCCAGGCCGACGAGCCGACTGAAAATAGTGTTCTTTACGCCATATCGATATCGTGCATCACATCCGAGCTTGGTAATGATTGTACATAGTTAACTACTTACATACCAGTGTTATTATTATTATTATCGTATTGACACGTTTTATTGTTATTGACCCTGTACATCTCTTGTCTGTCTTTGACGCTTAGAGACCGTATACATCTCTTAGAATATTAGAATAATTATTAATTTTATTTGGACGCTCAGAGACCTTATACATCTCTGGAATACTGAATTAATGTCATTAATATATATCTGAAATTATATTTTATTAATGCTGATACAGATCTTATATCGAATGTGATGGTCATATTTTGCTATTTGACATTAAATTGTTAACCTTTTATATATAATTTAAATGATTATTGTGTAAGATTATTATTATTATATTGTAAATTACCGTTTGACATGTAAAAGTGCCCTGGTGGCCTATTTGCAGAATAAATAATTGATTTTGATTTTTAGTTGACAAATCTTTTCACTTTAATAAACTATTAGTCACTTTGATTACTTACTAAATTAAGTATTTTGTTTATGAAAAAAAGAGAAAACGTTGGGAAATTTTTAAGCCCGTATCATACTGGCGCGGTCTGGCCGCGGCGGTCAATAGTAATTTGTCATTAGCTGTCAAATTTACTATTGACTGCCACCGCAGTCCGCACCAGTGTGATTCAGGCCTAGAGCACATTACAAACGGGTGCACTTTGTCACACCAACTTGTAAGAATGAGACCGTAATACATACCTTTTATACTAATAGCAAGTTGTTGTGATAAATGACTTGGCCTTTAAACGTACGAGCATTTCGCTGTTTGCAGTGATTTGTTCTATTCAAAACCTGTAGTTGAATGGGAGAGAAACAATACCTACAGTAATGGAATTTCGTACACTTTCCAGGCCGCTGCAACAGTATAGTAATGACTTTTATCTCTTTAAATTCGTGCTCGTTAGTAAAGACTCCTCGTTACTAACGAGCACGAATTTAAAGAGAACTTCATGTACTAGTTTCATGCTTTATTATGGCAATATTATTTTGACTAAATGGATTCCAATTGGTACAATTTGGCTCAAATTGCATTCGACAAATCACAAGATTCACAGCCACACCACTCCGTGACGCGTCTATCGAGTAAACTATACGATACGAACGATCGAGTAAACGACTGCGACTCAAATAAACTTATAAGCGACTCATGCTACCGATTGGATTTTTAGTTCTATAAGTGACCGCCAGGGGCGGTGTATAGATTTTTCATACTAATAAATTACGGAGTCGCTCGCGACTCAAGTAAACGCGACTCACTGCAATCTCACACTAATGCTACAGGGGCCGATTTTTGACTTTCGAGCGCTCGAAAATTAAATAAAAGTAAATGCTAATGTATTGTCAAAATCACGGGCACTTACTTTCTACCGATAGAATTGAATACGAGTGGTCAATATCGCACGTCTTTAAATTTTCTATCGTCATTTCAAAATAGCATTTCATAATATTTGTTAGTTTTCGAGTGAATGAGTCGAGCGCTCGAAAGTCAAAAATCGGTCCCCTTATCACGTGTCCGTCTTACGAATTTTCAATCTGTCGAATCTTACGGTCATGTAACCTGTGTCGAATCTTACGGTCACGTGGCCTGTGGCCAGTTTAACATTTTTTCCCCATCCCATAAAGTGCACAGCGCCGCCAAAGAAGTTATCACTTTAAAAAGGCCGCGCTATGTCCTTTTCTGAGGTCTAAACTACAATATTAAAAAGTGCCATCAAAATCGTTGCAGTAGTTTTTGCTAGCATTTGCCACCAAAATTATACTGCTTGCCATCGCCAGCACGCGGCGTCCACATGACAACAAAAGATGGCGCTGTTGCGTATACACGACTTTATCCAATCGGTTAGTCTCATGGTCTGCGGGTCACCTGAACTCCATCAAACTTTTTATATGTTTCATATGGTTTGACAGAGTTTAGACGCCGACAAAAAACTGGAGAATGACCTATCTATAAAATGGGAATTAACACTGAGAACTAGGTGTCTTTAGGTCATTTGCTTACATACCATAGATAGATGCGCAGTCCAGGGTTCAGGAGTCACAGCCAGTCACAGGCACACACACGAATTCACACGCGGGATAGACTCGGTATGTGACGTCACAGGTGGAGCGACATACGCCTTATTTTAATGCAAGCAAAGGGTCATCTGTCCGTCATTGTCATTAGGTAAGCGCGGCGCGGTGCGCCCGGGATATGGAGGGGATGCTAGATTGTTTATTGAACATACCCCCGCCCTAAACATGACTATGTTTACGAAAAAAGAGAAAAAAGAAAATTAAATAATTATGTTACTGTAAGGGATTCTCCAAGGGCAATCTAATAATCCGGTTGGTAGGTCTTGTCAGAACACCCGTAGCCGTCCTAACTTGTACTACACGCACGACGCCATCTTTCCCGGGAAATACTGATATGATGCGAGCACGTCGCCATTCCAAGGGAGGGACATTATCCTCTCTAAGGAGGACCAAATCACCCACTGTGGGAGGCTCAGTATAGGCTGCCCATTTAGGCCTTGTTTGCATCGTCGATAGATATTGGGTTTGCCATCGTGACCAAAAGTGTTGAAGCATCTGTTGTACAAGTTGAAATCGAGTGAGTTTATTCGTTTTAATATCGTGCAACGGGTATTCGGGAATCGCAGTTACAGGCTCTCCAATAATGAGATGGCCTGGTGTCAGGACTTCGAGGTCGTTAGGATCCGACGACAAGGGGCACAACGGACGCGAATTGAGGACTGCCTCAATTTTAGTAAAGACTGTCGTTAGTTCTTCATAGGTGAGGGGGGTGTCTCCGACAACACGTTTTATGTGGGTCTTGGCTGACTTTACAGCCGCCTCGAAAAGACCGCCCCAGTGTGGGGTAGTAGGAGGATCAAAATTCCAAGTGATATTTCGCTTTGCCATTTCCGAGCCTAGGGTATACTTATTTAAGTTGAGGAAATTATGGACCTCTATAATACGACCACATAATTACGCCCACAGTCCGACCGAATAAGTGAAGGGGTGCCACGACGAGAGGCAAAACGAGTGAGGGCGGCGAGGAACGCTTCTGTAGTGAGGTCTGACACTACCTCCAGGTGGACCGCCTTGGTCGCCAGACACACAAAGACGCAGAGGTAGGTTTTTAACTAGTTTTCGGTTTCGAGCGGCTTGAATTTTTGTGTAGAATGGGCCCGCAAAATCTGTACCTACTCCCTTAAACGCACGTGTAGCAGTGATTCGGTCTTTTGGAAGATGGCCCATAAAGGGTTGCCTTGCAACAGCATTCAAACGATAGCAGGCTAGGCATTTAAATAAAACGTTGTTAATTAATCTACGCACGGATAGGATCCAAAATTCGCGGGATAACATGGCGTGTAAGGCACCAGGTGAGGCATGGGAGTTAACCTCATGGTAGTGGGTTATTAATAATTTCACGAAATTTCCATGTTTCGGTAAGAGTATAGGGTGGCGGGCATCAAAGGGCAAATCCGAATGTCTTATACGACCCCCAACCCTCGTTAAACCGGTAGTGTCGAGGAATGGGTTCAATTTTCGAATGGAAGAACGCACTGCTAGTCCACGTTTAAGGTAATCAATATCCTCAGAGAACGAAAGCTTCTGAACCAGTTTGATAAGGAAGTTAAGGGCGGTTTTCCGTTCAGTCACAGAAAGAAAGGGAGATGTCATTGCGCAAACGGGCATTATTAACGAAACGTAAAATGAAGCCAGTGACGCCAATAAGTTTTTGGAAGGAACTAAACCGATTTAAAAGGAACTCAGGACTTGGAACGCAACTTGCACTGGTGACTAAGAGGCAACGTAGTCCAGGAAGTTGTGCAATCTGTGATGATTTGTCGGATGGCCAACTAGATGGAGGCTGCAACAGCCAATTTGGGCACCACCAGAGTTGGTGGTTGAGAAGCCCCCGAGGGGATAAACCGCGGGACGCGCAGTCGGCAGGATTGAGATTGCCAGGAACATGTCGCCAAATAGAGCATATCTCTGCATTTTTAATTAGGGAGATCCGATTGGCTTCAAAAGTTTGAAGTTCGTGGGGTGAAGTATTGAGCCAGGAGAGAACAATTTGGCTATCCGTCCAAGTATAGATGGCGTCCAACACTATTGACTTCTGCAGACAGGAGACAACGTGTTGGACTAATTTAGAAAGGAGCGCAGCTCCCTGTAATTCCAATTTTGGAATTGTCAAACGGGTCCGGACTGGGGCAACCTTAGTTTTGGACATTAACAAATGGACGGAGCAATTATTCAGCTTGTCTACAGCACGGAGATAGATTACTGCAGCGAATCCAGCTTCTGAGGCGTCACTGAAACCATGTAAAGTATAAGACTGGGGAGTAGGGGGAAGAATACGTCTGGGTATATGAATCTTATGTATAGTGTTTGTCAGTTCACTGGTAAAGGTCAACCACTCGGCAGCTAGTTCTGGGGTAAGTGGTTCGTCCCACTGAAGGCCCGAAAGCCACAGGCGCTATATAAAGACCTTAGCCTGGAATACAATTAGGCGAGATCCAACCACTGGGGTCAAAAGTACGGGCTATAAGGGACAGAACTTTTCGTTTGGTTGGGAAGTTGTCAGAGTCTACACAGGCCGTATAGGTAAAGGCATCCGCCACAGGGTTAAATTGAACTCCGAGGACCGCTACTGTTTGAAGGTTTTCGATGTCCTGTAGGGTTGAAGGTGATTAGGGGGGAGATCTTCTAATAGCTCTGGCTTGTTCGAGATCCACTTTCGTAATTCGTAGCCACCTGCTCGCATTAAGGATTCTAGGTCTGATTTCCGAAGGCGAGCTTCTTCGAGGCTGGAAGCACCGGTCAGGCAATCGTCGACATATACATCAGACTCAATGACTGCTGCCGCCTTAGGGTATCTAGAACGTTCCTGATCAGCCAATTCAAGGAGGACACGGATTGCAATATAGGGGCTAGACCGTAGACCGTATGTATTTGTATTAAGCTCATATGTAATGAGAGGTTCTGAAGGAGACTCGCGCCATAAAATCAACTGATACCGTCTGTCCTCGGGATGTACCCACGACATCCGGAACATCATACGGATATCAGCTACAAACACAATTGCATGCCTTCGAAAGTTGAGAAGGATGTGCGTGATGTCACGCTGGAGCTTAGGGCCCGTGTGTAGACACTGATTAAGGGATATTCCGTTCGAGGTCGTACTACTACCATCAAAAACGACCCGAATCTTTTCATTATCACCGGTTTTAAAAATGCAGTGGTGGGGGATAAAATAATGTTCCATGGTTTGTAAGTTCAAAGACATGTGATTTAAGTTGTAGTATTCACGCATAAACTCGATATATTGCGATTTTAGTCGGGGATACTTCTGTAGTCGCCGTTCCAAGTTAATGAATCTCTTTTCCGCTATAGATCGGGACCCACCAAGGGAGGGACGATCAAATAAAAAGGGTAATTTTGTCACGAACGTACCATCAAGGTTTCTCCTAGTAGACGATTTAAAGAAGGTCTCACACTCGACATCCAACGGGTTTGTTTGGGGTGTCTCTGGAAATTCTTCTATTTTCCAAAATCGCTCTACTATTTGGGATAAAGAAACACCAGTCATAGGGAGCTCGGAACTGGGTAGATCCTTGACTGGCCCGGACAAGGCATAGCCAAAGACGGTTGATATAGCAGTCAACCCGCAGGGTATCAGATTAATTAAATCTGGGCGTAGGAGTGAGCCTAGGACGTCGGCTCCCAAAAGCACTTCAACCAAATCAGGTTTGTAAAATAAGGCATCAGCTAGAGGTAAGGATTCCGCAACGGATCGAACAGACATGGGTAACTCTACGTCGGGATGAACACCGGCGATGTTATCTACCACTACAGCTGAGGTTGTACTAACCGGGTAGGGGCAATGCACAGGCTTAAATGTAAGGGGGATACAACCGCGAGCTGGCAGAGAAGGAATTTTTCCAATGCCTCGAAGTAACACTGGGGACAAAGGGGGTGACAAACGCATATTTAATTTATTTACCGCAAGATCACAAGTAACTAGGCAACCTTGAGCACCAGTATCACACAAAGCTCGAGCTTCAACATAATATCCGTTAGATGTTTTCACCTGAATGACGGCGGTAGGGAGTAAAACCAAGTCTAAATTTATAACGGTTGGAGCACGGGTAGGGTCAGAAAGAGGGGGGCAGTATAGTTATTGTGGGCTCTCATGATGAGAGCAACGCGAGAGATACGGTGACAGGTCTCGTTTATCTCTACTGGTGGAGGGAGTAGGGGGGCGCTCGTGGCGCTCACTGCGCCGAGGAGGCGGGGAAGTGTACCGATTGGGTGAGCGATTCGAAGCACGGTGCCATGTCCGAGACGAAGACGGCGGGGGGGATCCTCGGGGCGAGGCTGGCGGACTGGCTCGAGGTGATGACCGGTTCACGTTATAATAGCGGGAGCGGGAACCCCCGCCCGTGCGAGAATGCGGGGACGTCGGCCGAGCTGGTTCCGGAGAGCTTCGAAAAGACACTGATCGAGTCTCTGGTTTAGCACGAGAGGGGTAAACCGGGTTCCGCGGGTCATTGAAACATAGGAGGGTATGATGCGTCGGGCGCCTACAGGTTCCACAGCGATAATCGCGCATGCACGATGCAATGGTGTGCTTATCTAAACATCTATAACACAGGCCATTCATTTTCACAAAGATTGAACGATCACGTGGGGTCATATCTAGGAAATCTTTGCACTCGCGTAGATAATGGGACTGGCTAGAACACATAGGACATTTTTGTTCGCGCATGTCGGTCTCGGCAACTAAGAAATGACGTGGGGTTCTGACTACTGGTGGGGGCCTTGTATGAGAGGACGGTGCGTCTACTTCATTACGCCTAACTTTAATATCTAAGACCTGATCGCGCACCGACTTAATTATATCTTGTACATAGGCATATTCCTCCACATCTATAGCCCCATCCAAGCCGCCCAAGAGAAGGGCACTAGCTTCACGGCATTCCTTATACTGATCCTCGACTTCGCTAAATAAAACTATCAGCCGGGCACGGTCTGTCGAGTTAAGCCGTTGATATGCGTTAGAAATCCATTCACTGGTCAGTCTTAAAGTGCCGATTGATTTTCTATACTCCGGCGTTTCCGTAAATAAGGTTGCCCGCATAGTATCATTATCTCCGTGGTCACTCATTTCAACTCGTATAGGCAACAGTTAGCAACAAGAAAAATATTGTTCCGGACGATACCCATAGCGACATCTATTGATGATCATCGGAACCGTATATATCGCGTCACATATATCGCGGCCAATAGCATTGCCGGATAGACGGTAACGTCACCCGACGTCACGATATAATGTTCCCTCTACCCCTATCCTAAAATTATGTACTAATTACTTGCAAATTGGAATTATAAGAATAAGCACGTATACATTTTGAACTTTTTATTTCTTCATCCAAGACTAGTCGCACTCTCTTATTTTCTTCACGCAATCAACGCATAACGACTAAACATATTGATCCTTCTTCGCCGATCTACGAGAAAAAGTTGATTTCTTCGCTATCAACCACTTCTGAGAAGCAGCCCCTTTGGAGAAGAGAAAGCGCACGACGACATTTCTTCTTGGATGGAAGGCGCGTATGCAGCATAAAGACACCCAAGAACACGCAAATTTGGGAAGCTTTGGACATAGGACGAGAAACTGGAAATCCGACGATTTTAAACGCGCATATTTCGGTACGGACAGCCAGCCACCCTATACCAAACCCTTTGTCTCCAGTTGCTTAATACCGTGCTTATATCAATTTCAGTGAACGCCCGTGATAAGTTCTCCCATTGTGACTGCTAACAACCGTCGCACGCTACGCTAGCACTAGCCGCAGTCGCAACAGGGTCCAAAGTCCACACGTGAGTACTCCAACTTTCCTTAAGCAAAATGGGTCTAGATACCGTAGTTGAAAAAAAATCTCGCGATAAATCTCCAGCTAAGGCCCTCTGTGAGCCCGTAAATGAGCCGTTAGTTCGTGAACTCGTAAAAAAACGTGGTATTGTTAAAGCTAGACTCACAAAGTTCGTAACCCACCTTCAGAGCTATAGTGACGACTTAAACACATTAACTGAGCCTTGTAGAAAAAATTTAAAACTACGCATACAAGGGGCAGAAAGCCTGTGCACCGAATTTAATGACCTTCAAAGTCAAATCGAGTCGAATGTGCTCGAGTCGAATCTCGATGACCAACTAACGCACAGAGAGATCTTTGAGGATGATTACTACGGTGCACTGGCTCTCGCCGAGTCCTTACTCAGCAGTACCGAAACTGTTAAGAGTTCTACTAGTACACAGAACAATACGAGTACAATAAATTCCATCAGGCTACCTGTTCTGTCACTCCCTAACTTCGACGGTACATACGAACATTGGCTCGCTTTTAGGGATATTTATTTATCACTTGTTCACAATTCGAAGGATCTCTGTGACATTCAAAAGTTCCACTACCTAAAATCATCCCTGACAGGTAGTGCATTGTTAGTTATAGACGCACTCGAACTTACATCAAGTAACTATACAGTGGCATGGGAGCTCCTTCTTAATCGTTACAACAATAACAGATTGTTGATACATAATCACGTCAAGGCATATTTTCGATTCAATCTTTGCCTAAAGAATCACACATCCTTATAAGACAGTTAATCGACACCACACTTAAGAATTTACGCGCTTTAAAAATCCTAGGCGAGCCTATCTCGTCATGGGACACTTTAATCATTTACATTTTAGTTTCGAAGCTCGATAAAACCACTGAACGCGAGTGGGAACAATTTAAAAGTGGTCTTACGAACAATGACACTCAAATGAAGATTAAACTGGATGATTTAATGCAATTTCTAAAAAACCGTGCAGATATGCTGGAAACATTGCAGGCGTCACAAAGTACAAATGTACGCGATAAAAACGAAGTGAATAAAAATTATATCCCGTCAAGTGCCAAACGCTATCACAACAACAATAAAGTGCACTGCAATGTTACCACCAACAGCAAGCCACAAAAGTCACAATACACATCGAAGTTCGCATGTCATATGTGTAAAATGAATCATCCACTTTATTCCTGCATCAAATTTCTCGAAATGGATTTTCAATCGAAACTTAAATTCGTAAATGATAACAAATTATGTGAAAACTGTTTGCGCACGGGACACTCTGTGGAGTCATGCGTATTCGGTCCGTGTCGCAAATGCAATAAAAAACATAATTCTATTATTCATCCTCCTAGTGATTGCGCTCGCGGCCTGGCCCCCGCCGACGTCTCGGACCCCGCGCCATCCACCGCAGCTGTGTCGATCAACGCGCACTGTCAGCAAATTCCATTACAACGCTCACAGCGCTCGGTTTTAAAGCCGGTTTTGTTGTCAACAGCCCTTGTCGAAGTAAATGACAAGCAAAACAAAACGCACATAGCACGTCTACTTCTTGACAATGGGTCACAGCGATGTTTTATTAGAAAATCATTATGCGATTTATTAGACGCACCATTAGTACAGTCCACTCACGAAATACGCGGTGTAGGCGGTTCTGTCACGCAGTGTACGCAAACCTGCAATATACAGATAAAATCACGCATTAATGCCTACACAACTAAATTACATTGTTTTGTTTTACCGCAAATCACTTCAAAAATGCCAGTTGTATATGAAAATCGCGCAAACTTCTGTATCCCAGAGAACATACAATTGGCAGATCCGCAATTTTTAGATTTTGAATCTGTCGACATCTTAGTAGGTGCTGATAAATTTTGGGATCTACTTACGCAAGGCAAGATAAGGTTACATAACGGTCCTTATTTGCTAAACAGCCATCTAGGCTGGATTCTGGCAGGCCCTATCAATTTAAACGCACGCATTGAAGGCCACATCCAGTGCAACTTTACGCAAACAACAGATTCACTGTTACGCCGTTTCTGGGAGATCGAGGAGATACCTACGGTTCGGAACGCATTGTCTGATGAGGAGAAGGCTTGCGAGGAGCATTTCGTTCGCACTACCACACGCAATAGCGACGGAAGGTTCTGTGTCACCATGCCCCTCAAGCAGTCACCCGACGTGTTAGGAGAGACATATCCTCAAGCTGAACGTTGTCTTCTGGCGCTGGAAAAACGGTTACATCGTTCAGAAACGCACAAACAAATGTACACAGACTTTATGCATGAATATAAAGATTTAGGGCACATGACTAAAATTTCATCATATGACTCACCACATTTTATATTTTCGCATCACTCAGTTTTTCGCGAAATTACTACCACTCGTCTCAGAGTAGTATTCAATGGAAGTGCAGCATCCACTTCTGGCACGTCACTAAATGACCTTCAGATGGTGGGTTCAGCGATACAAGGTGACCTACTTTCGATTCTTTTACGCTTTAGGCAGCATCGTTATGTAGCGTGTGCAGATGTGGCTAAGATGTACCGACAGGTCCTGATAGCAGAACATCAACGTGACCTTCAGCTGATTCTCTGGCGCGACAGTCCCGAACAAGCGATCGATGTATACCGTATAAATCGCGTTACTTATGGTACGGCCTCGGCGGCTTTCTTAAGCATTCGTTGCTTAAAACAATTAGGTATCGAATGCACTGATCCCGAAGTTAAAAGAATAATTAACGAAGACTTTTACGTGGATGACATGATTACCGGTTCACACGATAAATTTAAATTATTACGGTTATGCAATGAGACAGCGCGAACGTTACAGACAGGTTGTTTTCCGCTAAGAAAGTGGGTATTCAACTTTAACGAACCGTCAATAGGGTCTAGTTTCACTGCACTATTCGATGCACAAACGCAGCACACGTTCGATCAAGACTGCAATTCGAAAACATTGGGCATATGTTGGAACAATTATTATGATCACTTTTATTTTAATTCACAACTTGATTTTATACATAAAAACGAGAAAGTGACTAAACGCAGTATTTTATCTCATGTGTCACAGATTTATGATCCCTTAGGTTTACTAAGTCCAACGATAATGGTAGCTAAGGTCTTACTCCAGCGTCTGTGGTTACTTAAAGAATGTTCCTGGGACGACGAAGTTCCCTCTGACGTCGCGCGCACTTGGAATGAATTTGTTAAATCTTTATCAGCTGTTCTGAGCACTATCCGTGTGCCGCGTTACGTAATGGGCAGTAGTAATTATACGCGCATAGAACTACATGTCTATACGGATGCGTCACAGGTTGCTTACGGCGCTTGTTGCTATATTCGCACAATTAATGATGATATGGAAATATCTTCACGCCTATTATGTTCAAAGGGGAAAGTAGCACCTCTTAAACCTTTGACCATACCACGTTTAGAATTATCCGGAGCTCTTGTAGGTGCTAAATTATATGATAAGGTCATAAATAGCATTCGTTGCCAATTCGACAATATCGTGTTTTGGTCAGATTCGACAATTGTACTGGGATGGCTACGCATGCCGCCCCACGTATTAAAGACTTTTGTCCAAAACCGGGTTACCGAGATCCATGAACTGACGAAAGGGCTTCCATGGCGACATGTCAGCGGTAAAGATAATCCCTCTGACCTCGTGTCACGCGGTGTCGTCCTGGAAGACCTTGCGAGGTCTAGTTTATGGTGGGAAGGACCCGAGTTCTTGCGGGATGCTAATTTCAACCTTAAAACCTTACCTCAAGTTCTGACTTCTGAGCATGCGCACGAGATATTGCCAGAAGTAAAACCTAACGTAAATTTTACGCTCACCGCTAACACTGAGGTTTCTCTGTTTCCTTTCGAACGATTCTCGCAGTTCTCACGCATGGTACACGCCGGAGCTTACGTTCTACGTTTTATAAATAATACGCGCAATAAAAGCAATAAGTGCACGGAGTGTGTCAGTGTTGAGGAGCTGCGGGAATCGACAAAGTTATTAACCAGGCTGTCTCAACTGGAATCATTTCCAGATGAGTATAAGCAATTGGTTAGTAAACAAAAACTTAAATCTAAACATAACTTAAGTAAATTAAATTTATTTATGGATGACGATCGCGTCTTGCGAGTCGGCGGTCGCATCGGATACTCAGAGCACTTTTCTTACGACAAGAAACACCCGATTTTGATAACGTGTAAACATCATTTCACTGTTTTATTATTCAGGCACACACATAAAAAACTTCTACATGCTGCACCTCAAGCACTGCTCTTTGACTTGCAAGATGCTTGGTGGCCGCTAGGTGGTAGGAATCTCGCGCGAAAGATTTATTATGACTGTGTTACTTGCAAACGATTAAGAGGGAAAACCCTAACTCCTTTCATGGGAAACCTACCGAAAGAGAGAATAACGCCAACTTTTCCTTTCCTCTCTTCTGGCGTCGATTATGCTGGACCGGTTTATGTTTTGAACCGCAAAGGCAGGGGTTCTCAACCCGTAAAAGCATACATTTGCTTATTTATTTGTTTCGTCACACGAGCCATTCATTTGGAGCTTGTCAGTGATCTGACCACTGACGCATACCTTTTAGCGCTAAAACGTTTTATAGCTCGTCGTGGAAAACCCAAAGAAATCTTTTCTGACAATGGTCGTAACTTTGTGGGACTAATGAACGACTTTGCCAAGTTTTTGAAACGATGTAGCTCAGATATCGTGGACTACGCTACGAGTTGCGATATTAAATTTCATTTTACTCCGCCTTACGCACCCCATTTTGGTTCTCTTTGGGAAGCTGGAGTAATATCCTGCAAATTTCATCTTCGCCGTGTTGTGGGAAACGCTCATCTCACATTTGAGGAATTTAGCACGGTATTAACGCAAATTGAGGCTGTCCTTAATTCGCGCCCTTTATCCCCTATGTCGGCTGATCCGCACGATTTTCTTCCTCTGAGCCCTGCGCATTTCCTGGTAGGCCGAACTTTGACGTCGCCTGCTTCAGAGGATCTTCAGAACACGCCTGCGCATCGACTCAACCGGTACCAGATGGTGGAGAATATCAGGCAGCATTTTTGGGTACGCTGGGCCAAAGAATATGTCTCAGAGTTACAGACGCGATCCAAATGGAGGAGCCATTGCGAAGACCTGCAGCCGAACACGCTTGTGCTGATAAAGGACGACAATCTTCCTCCATTGAAATGGCATTTGGGACGAATTATTAACAGCATACCAGGCAAAGATGGAGTGTCAAGAGTAGCAGACATCCAAACCGCATCTGGAACCGTGAGACGCGCTTACACCAAAATCTGTCCCTTGGTGGCGCACCCAGATGAAGTCCCGCCAGCTCAAGACTCTTCTTGAAAGCCAGTCCTTTCAAGGCCGGGGGCATGTTCCGGACGATACCCATAGCGACATCTATTGATGATCATCGGAACCGTATATATCGCGTCACATATATCGCGGCCAATAGCATTGCCGGATAGACGGTAACGTCACCCGACGTCACGATATAATGTTCCCTCTACCCCTATCCTAAAATTATGTACTAATTACTTGCAAATTGGAATTATAAGAATAAGCACGTATACATTTTGAACTTTTTATTTCTTCATCCAAGACTAGTCGCACTCTCTTATTTTCTTCACGCAATCAACGCATAACGACTAAACAAATATATATCACTTAATTTGAATCTTATACGCTTACAAACAAGGCCCAATTTGGAAGCCTCCACGAGGTGGAGAGGTACGGCAGAACTATGCAAAAGGGTTTAGGAAACACAATTAGAACGAATAAATTCCTTTCCAAAACTACAAAATAATGGTTATGTGATATTTAATACTTAATGCGTTATACTAGGTGTCTTTAGGTCATTTGCTTACATAACATAGATAGATGCGCAGTCCAGGGTTCAGGAGTCACAGCCAGTCACAGGCACACACACGAATTCACACGCGGGATAGACTCGGTATGTGACGTCACAGGTGGAGCGACATACGCCTTATTTTAATGCAAGCAAAGGGTCATCTGTCCGTCATTGTCATTAGGTAAGCGCGGCGCGGTGCGCCCGGGATATGGAGGGGGTGCTAGATTGTTTATTGAACAACCTACTAAGGCACTGGTCCCACCGCCGGCTAGTAAGCTAGAAAAGTTGGGCGAGTAGCATTACATTGCGGATCTGTAAAGGTCGATTGATCACACTGTGCCTGGTCAGCACGCAATGAACCGTTACTCGCCCAATTTTTCTAGCTTACTAGTCGGCGGTGGGACCAGTGCCTAAGGCTACGATATGCACGGAAATTGGTGATGTTCTGCATCGCGCTATTGAAGTTTTTAACTCATGTTGTATGAGTACAATTTCCTTCAGATTCTTCTTAGTGTCTCTGACAATATAAACGAATTCTTCATTTATAATATATTAGCGTGATAAGTGTGACGTGATAAATAATACATGAGTATTATTTTTGCTACAGTAAGGCAAACATTTCCAAACATATTGAAGAAAACATATAATAACTTCTCTTTAAAAGTTATAATTTACTAGGTATCAACTTGCCCTGCTACAAATTTTATTAGGTACTTAAGTAACCGATACAAATCCTGTTGTAACCAGGGAGCATAGCTGAATAAACGTATTGGATTTAAATTAAGTCCACGTTTATTACGCGCTCTCGTTTCCACGCATGCCTCGACTACGGAGTCTTTTCCAAACGGCAACCCTGGATTTCAGACGCATGTGATTTGGGCCTTAGGTCACCGAGTAAATACAGTTAGGACATTTGGACTTTTTAGAAGCTATTGCCATAGGTACACGTCTTAAACAAAAAAGAAAAAAACCATTTTTCCAACTTTTTTCTAGGGGTTTAAATTAGAAGATTCCAAAGCCAATGACAGTTTTATAAAAAGTCGGCCACTTGAATTAATCTCAACCATAACCCATTATGGACCATTCTAAAAAAATATATAATTAGGGGACAATCTTACACAAATCGACCTAGTCCCAAACTAAGCAAAGCTTGTACTATGGGTACTAGACGACGATAAACATACTTATATAGACAAATAAATACTTAAATACGTAGAAAACATCCAAGACTCAGGAACAAATATTCGCGCTCATCACAGAAATAAATGCCCTTACCGGGATTCGAACCCAGGACCTCTTGCTTGCTGTCACTACCAACTAGGCTAAAGCGGTCGTCAAAGAAATTCTAAGCATGGTAGAGGTCTATGCTGTAACCATTCCAGGTTTTGCTTTTCATATAACTGTCATAGTTTTATTCTCAATTTGGCAAAATTTGAATTTTTTAACAGGGTACCGACAGCGTTATATAAATGTAAATCTAATTTCAATTCAATAGTTTTATTCCGATAGATCCCGGCTCCCGCTTGAAAATTGGGATTGGCTGAGAACTGCTAACTCAGCGGAAACTATAGATATCTCCATCGTGAGTAGGTTATAAGACCCTTCATGCGAAAAGGTTGTAAGTGGCTTGTTTGCAGGACAAGTTAGGACTTTATCTAAGTTTACGTGTATCATATCTATCTATAGGTATTTACGTTGGGTCGAGTAAACATTTGGGTTATAGCAATTGTCTTATTTGGTTAATATCTATTGTACTGTCGTTACTCCCATACTGTAGTCTCTCGGAAAAACCTTGGCATAGCTCATTCCACAATGAAAGCGTTCGAGTCAGTCGATATAAATTCTAGACTAAGCTGGCTTTAATTCGTATTGTAATTGTCTATTGCGAAATAAAGAAATCTGGAAATTTCTCTGAAACCGTTCCGTATGTTGACTCAACAAATATTCAATCAATCAATCAATCAATTATTTATTCTGCAAATAGGCCACAAGGGCACTTTTACATGTGAAACGGTAATTTACAATAAAATAATAATGATCTTACACCATAATAATTTAAAATTTCCAGATTAAGGACCGATATAAACGGTTAACAAACTAAATGTCACTAAAATAATGAAAATAAAACAAAACAATATAAGAGTTTCAAATCAGTATAGAGTTGTGATTTTTCTAGAGTCGCCAACGCCCATAGTCTGCTAGGCTGAGACGTTTGTCACCATCATAAAAAAGTTTGAAAGAACCATCCAACGACAGCGCTCACACCGCTGCCAACAATTTATATTCACAACAATTAGTCTTAGAACCTTCAAAACACGAAAGACATGCCATTTTTTCACTCGTTCAGGCCTGAACACTAATTGGGATGATTAATGTTTTTGCGGCTCCGAGACGAGCTAATTATAAATAATGAATGGTGACGCCGAATCGTTATTTAGATGAGCAGGCTGCGGGGACATGCCACTCGTGCTGCAACTGCTGATGGTTTGTAGATCCACTTACGGACATCTCCAACCCCAGTTTTTAGTATTTTGAAAATCATAAGTCGAACATACACACGTCGTATAGTAGGGTCGTCACCTGAGGGTTTATTACGTTACTTTTCAACACGCGTTAGGACAAGTTATCTTTTATTTTCGCTTACAAAAATTACATTTACATCTGCTTACCATAACTCGGTGCTCATCTAACTTGAAGAGGCGTCTAAACGCCTCTAGTTATGCTCTAACCTAACCTAACCAAACAACTTATACACTACAGTTTCACTAGATCTAATAATTCATTAGACCTCATGCATTTTTTTATTACGGATTATCATAAAGACATGCAACTTTATGTAACCTAACAACCTCAAAATTTGAAAGAAAAGAAATCTTAAACCGAGGCAAATACATAAGAAAATGAACAAGCACAAAAGTATTCAAAATCGTGATTATAATAATCTCAACTCAGCTCTATGTCAAAGTACCTAAAGAGTACCTTGATGTTTGTCTTCTGTAGATATCCTTCAAAAAATGCGCTTTTATGTAGGTTATTAATTATTTGTTAGCAAATAGGTTCTCGAAAGCTGCACTAACGAGTTCTGTGAACGGAACAAGAGTTTACAGGGACAAAAAACAATTTTTCTCTGGGGAAAATCGTTTTGTCTGGTCTTGCCAATCGTAAAACCATCCAGTGGATTTTGATAAAAGTAATAAATTTTGTACATCAGAATAATATATAATAAGATATAAGATAATACGTGTATGGCGCCGCGGGTAGAAGCTAGCGTATAGTAATAAAGCCTTCGACGAATTTATCCGCGTCGTTCACACCCTCGTCCTTTGGAATCGAATCCGTCAGTAATATTCGAGGGGCTCCGAAGAGTCCAACCAAGTTCGGGGATTTTAAGCATCCGTGCAGGTAAATAATTAAGTTAGAATAACTAAAAACTTGCGTCTAAATTCCATATTTTAACATCATTATACAGTTACGGGCATAATGTTTGTGAGTTTGTATGTGACCTTTAAAACTATTTATTCGTTTTACATTGCAGAAATCACTTAATTAAGTTGAACCTACAGGGTTCTACAATTCTAAAGTAAATCTCTATAAGTTACCTTTTAATCCTTAAATTATATTGATTTAAACTTTCACGATTCTCACACATTATTTATACTAAACGGGACTTAAGGGACTTACTTAACGGGGTATAAGTTAGACGGACGGCAACCCGAAGAACATAAAGAAAGTTATTTTAATTATTAATTGATCTAAAGGAACACCTCGTTAAAGCTCTTTTAAAAGGTTTCCCATTTCAGATTCTGGGTACTAACAACTTCAAGCTCCTTGCTTATACAACTCAGTTTTTATTTAACGCTGAAGAGAAAGCGGCTAATAGCCCTGTCCATCGCGTTTCTTGGGTCCTGTTGCAAACTAACAATATAATAAGAGAAAAGTAAATATTATTCAATACCTCTGAAATCCGGGCAACGAAAGAACTTGGCTCTATTTTAGATACCGCTTATAAATGAGCAGACGCGATTGGTGGACAGTGGAGGAGATAAAGTTCCAGCGACGAACGATAAATCAAAACGAGCTTCAACATTACGATTCTGTAAGTAAAACGTCTTAAGTATAGGGGTTCTGTTTTTCAACCTTTTCCTAGGCGTACCCATCCACTCTTTGTAAGTTGCATTCCTTTTATGCTACAATTTATATATAACACTTTCAATCATTACCAAAATGAACTGAAAAAGAGGATGTCAGTTTCAAGCTTATGTAAAAATTATGAGAAAGTATTTTAAACGTTATCAGCTCAACAGGAATAACGTATACGTCGGTAAGAAACAAGCTTACAGTAAGCGGCTCCGATACTAATGACCTTCGATCTGAATCCCTTAGTTTTCTAATGTTTTTTGTAGCTTATTATATTAACAACAACGGCTTTAAGCAATATAGTATCCCATGTTTACTTAAAAGTTCATTGTTTTCGAGATATTTGGCATCAAAGTTGAACAATTTTAGGCCAAAAAACTGGTTTTCTGGCCATCCATTTTTAATTGGTTTAAAAAGAAAACCCTAAACCAGTTCCTAGAGACGTCACAGACGAACCCAAATATGTAGATTTCGTATATGTTACATCTTTCACGTCAATAGAGATACGAAATATTAAGTGTTTTTTTAGACAATGTTTAAACAAATCATACAAAATTAAGTATCCATTTGTTTTAAAATCCGGTAGATGAAAATGGAGATAAAAGATTGAAGACCCGACGTCTAACGCGGTAAAGTTTATGTCGGAAGGATGTATAATAATAGATGTGCTATACATTTTTCAATGAACGAGCGAGCGATACAAATGAAGTTCTCCGTTTTCGCTTGGGTAAAATTGCTTTCGTATATCTCTCCGGGTTCCATGTCGCATTTCTCTACCGATACTCGTGAAATTTCAATAATTATATCGAATTTATGTGCTGATTCAGTTTTTGGGATTTAAAAAATACTCTCTGATCACAATGGAATAAGAGGTGAAAGTGCAAAAATACTTGCCGTCCCATATAGTGTCCCACTGAAAGGCCAAAAAAGTAAGTGGGGAAAGGCCTCCCCTCTCGACTTCCACTCGTCCTAGATGTGAGCAATCTCTGGCTTATCGTTACAAAATGCGTCCAGGTCGTCCCACCATCTGCGTCTCGGCCTGCCACGTCGTCGCCTCCCATCGTGTGGCACCTACTCCAAGGCTATTTTTGGCCACCTATGTGGATGCATGCGGCAGACGTAGCCAGCCCATTCTCATTTCAGCTTGGCGGTCTTAACCCCAACGTTCGGCAATGCGGCCTTTTGAGCGCAGGGTAGAGTTTCGGACACGGTCGATCCGTTTTACTCCCAGTGCTACGCTCTATGGAGCGGACTGATTGAAGGAACTTTATTCACTCAAAGTAATTATACATGTCACGTATTAGAATTTAATTTATATCTTTAACAAAGTTATATTTTACTCCTAAAATTAATGTTGGAATACTGAATTAATATCATTAACTTCTTGTTAATGCTGATACAGAGCTTATATTCAATTTAATGGATAATATTTTGCATTTTTGTTTAGTTTTCATTAAGTGACTTTTAGTTTGTTAATCGTTTACATCGGTACTAAGTCTGCAAATTTTTAATAATTATTGTGTATTTTTTTAATATCTTGAAAGAAAGAAAGAAAGAAAAACATTTATTCGTGACACACAAAAAAACAAACATTTAGTAAAAATACAAAAATAACACGGCACGAAATGGTCCCAACTGAGCATGGTGCTGGCGGTTACCAACTCTGGCTACCAGTGTTGGAACCATTGGTGAAGCCACGGGGGGCGGCGCACACATTTCAATAAAATATATAAATATAAAAACTTACAATAATAAACAACAACAATAAGACAGGCAATCAATTGTACAAATAAAAAATAAAACAGAAAATAAATTAATAAAAGAGAGATATGGCAAGGCTTATAAGTAAGAATGCAGAAGTGAAGGGATATAATAATTTACTTTAAAAACAAAGTTTTAACCGACTTCAATTTAGTACTCCGCCAAGCCACGAGAACATTTCCACATTTCTTTTCCAATTTACCACATGAACTGATTTCCGAGAGCAAATGCGTTGATTATTAGAGAAAAAAACCCAATCGCTGTATGTGGGCCGATAATATTTGAGGACTTCCGTCGATTCCACAAGGATCACCTTTGGCACTTCATTAGTTGCTATTTCAACGGAATCTTATCAGAATCTGTGATATACTTTTGTACTTTTATGAACATAATTGAGGAATTCCATAAGTCATCTGTGGTCTTCATCATCAATTCCACTCCACCAAATTTATGATTTCCGGGTGTAAATACACGAGTTATAATAGAAAATACCAAAATCACTACACGCGTGCCTAATATAATTGAGGAGTTCCCTCAATCCCTCATGGATCCCATCATCCAATTGAATTTTTGAAAAAAATGGGACCCACGTGGAAGCATATACTTAAAAACAAAACAATATTTACGAATCGGCTCATCAATGACGGAGTTCTGAGGTAAAAAACATTGAAAAAAAAAAAAAAAAAAAAACCGAATTGAGAACCTCCTCCTTTTTTTGAAGTCGGTTAAAAAAGGAAGCAGGCTAATGACTATCCCCCTTATTCATAAAACTTAAAATGCCTCTGCTAAATAAAATGTGCTTTGTACCTTTCTTACGAACACAAATGTCAAAGTGACAGATAAGGACAAACGAATTTTAACGCCATTTTAGTTAAAACAGGCTTATAGTACGTTTATGAATACGGCCGTATAATTATATGCAACTAGTTTCCATATAATTTTCTTCACTGAGCTTGTGTTTAAAAAGTAAGTTTGGAATTTTGAAAAGTAAAAGTGCCCTTGTGACCTATTTGCAGAATAAATAATTGATTTTGATTTAAGAAATTGCGTAAGTAATACAAAATAGTACCTACGATTAATTTGCACACTAAGGGTAGGGAGGGATTAGTTGAAACAGTCAGGAAACATTGAAGTTGCATCAACTTATAGTTAGTGAAGAATTCATTAAAGCAAATCGTGACATAATCATTCAAATAGTCTAATTCGTATAGCTCCAATCCGCCTTTACGGGTGCAGCGTTCAACTTTACAATAGCATATCACTAAATATCTGAAAGAGCTGAAAAGGAAGGTTAACCATTCTAAAATATAAGATTAATCATAAACAAAACCCAAACATCACAAGGTTAAAGATTACGAGAACGTAGAATTTGTGTATAAAATTCCTATACAATTTTTACGACCCCTTAAAATGAACAAAAGCCAAAAGCATTGTGTACCAGCGGCTTTGTGGCGCCAGCGTGTAGATGTACAATCTACGTGTATGTATGTGTGTATACAAGGGTCGGAGAGGTCAGTATTACTGCCCGGAAAATGACACTTCCTTAACGTAAAGGTGGTCGTACACGAGATTTTAGTTGCGACTGGGGCGCGTTTTAAAAAATAAAGTTGATCTCTGATAGAGTCAACTACCTAACGATTAGTATTCGATTTGCTCGGCTCTAAGCGAGATGTTGAATGTTTATAGATCTTGGTAATATAGATCCCCAGATTGCTCATGTAATTAAATTTCCTAATGCGTCAATAAAATTAAAATATAATAATACCAAAAGTTAGATTTCAAAATACGTGGTATAGTTTTATTCTTTACTGAACCATTAACTGAGCTAAAAAAGTAAGCCTCGGTCGAATAGTACAGATCCAAAAATTGGTTTTTAAAAATGCAAAAATAATTTGCTTGCCAGTAGATACACCCCAAGTTTAGGGCTACAGTTTTTACGTAACATATAACACGCACACGATTATAATAAACACACCATTATTTTTATTTTCGTTATAGATGAAAATGAAAAAAAAAAAGTAATTTTCACAAGAAGCATTACAAAAGTGTATCACAACCCTGCGTCCTGAGTTAGGAAACCCTGTGTTACAGGACTCAGTTTCGTTTCAATAATGGTTACACTTAACTGAAGTAGTTAAACAAGTTATACTCTTTCAAGCCCTATGAGAGTAGTTTTTGCGACGCCTCCCCATGCAAGAATGCAATAGTTGATTTTATGGACTGGCACAATGCGAGGTATGCAGTTCTCAAAAGTTGTCCGTTCGCAGCCTCTCGTAATAACTTCATAGGGTAGACGAGCTTACGACTTAACCTATGTATGAAATGCTATTTCTACATCTGCGCTTATATGGATTTTTTAGTCTATCCGTACGGACTGACTTGATTGACTAGTTGTACAACTAGTCAATCAAGTCAGTCTGTGCAACCGCAATGCCTGTCTTAGCAGATTTAGTTTTTCAACTTTTTTGTATAATCAATGTATAATGTATGTATGTATATGTTGTGTAACAACAAATATTTTCATATTCTTACTCTTAAGAGTCCGGAGGAAGTTCGAGAAAACTCGGCTTGCTATACAAACTTTATATACCCAATGGGAAACTAGGTAGGAAATTGGTTCTGGGTCCCATTGTGTGTACAAACTTTCATGTTATCCCACGTTTTTATAGAGAGTGGAGCTTCCTATGAGGTGAGTCGAAAGCGTGCGGCCACCCTAACCGTCTGGGCACCGGCGGAACAATTCCGAACTCGTTTGAAGATTAATGTGGGCGTCTCGTCATCCGCTCGTTAATTAACGTCCACACTCACCCCACCCTGAATATTAAGGGTACAACTCGAGCTCCTTCTCTGCTTACTTTCTTTCGTACGAGGTGACTAGGATTTTCTAGTTGATATTGATTTAATTCGTACCTTTGTACTCCTATCGCGTCGGGTTTTCTCTTAAATTATTGTCTTTGTTTTCTTGTGACTGGTGACAGTTAATATAATTTACTTTAAAAACAAAGTTTTAACCGACTTCAATTTAGTACTCCGCCAAGCTACGAGAACATTTCTTTTCCAATTTACCTCTTGAACTGATTTCCGAGAGCAAATGCGTTGATTATTATAGAAAAAAACCCAATCGCTGTATGTGACTCGATAATATTTGAGGACTTCCGTCAATTCCACAAGGATCACCCTTGGCACTTCATTAGTTGCTATTTCAACGGAATCTTATCAGAATCTGTGATATACTTTTGTACTTTTAAGTACATAATTGAGGAATTCCGTAAGTCATCTGTGGTCTTCATCATCAATTCCACTCCACCAATTTACGATTTCCGGGTGTAAATACACGAGTTATAATAGAAAATACCAAAATCACTACACGCGTGCCTAATATAATTGAGGAGTTCCCTCAATTCCTCATCGATCCCATCATCCAATTGAATTTTCAAAAAAATGGGACCCGCCTGGAACCATATACTTACAAACAAAAAAAAAATTTATGAATCGGCTCATCAATGACGGAGTTCTGAGGTAAAAAACATTGAAAAAAAAAAAATACAACCGAATTGAGAACCTCCTCCTTTTTTTGAAGTCGGTTAAAAATACGCATACTTATAGCAGCTAGAAAACTTCGCAACTCCAAAGCTTCTTTTTTGGTGATGAAGTTTACTGCATCCTCTAAAATTGGATTATTGATTTGGACTTTAGCTGACGTATTAATAGCTTAATAGGTTGCTATTTAATGTACTTAATAAACTATAAAGTATAATATTTAAAATGTATTAAATCACCCCATATTTTAGTCTAAAGTTTCGATTAACAGGAAAGCAAATAAAGTTTACATATGATGTGTTCTTCAAATAAACGACCCAATGCCCGACACTTTAATGCCTAATAGTTGACACCTATTGCTCATCTCTATTGTTTTGATAAGCGATTATGACCCCACCCAGAATGAGGAGCATAGCATAGCGGGGCTACGTCTAGAGTGGCGAATGACAAATAAGTAATGTTACTTTACTAACAATAGTCAAGTCGAGTCCGTCCTACACGTCTTCCCTTGCCGCACTGGACGGGTTGCGTAAGGGCATTTCCCCAGCGTTTAAAAAATAGCGTCACTATTACTACCAACTAGGCTAAACCTATAGGTAAAGAGTTTCGTGTAACTACCAACTAGGCTAAAGCGATAGTTTCGTGGAACTCAATTGTATTGAAATCATTAATTATTTCTGAACTGAAACTGAACTTGAAATTGCCTTATCCTACTAATATTATAAATGCGAAAGTTTAGATGTTTGGATGTTTGTTACTCAATCACGCTTAAACGGCTGAACCGATTTGAATGAAATTTTGCACGAAGATAGTTTATAGCCTGTATTAAAATATAGGATAGTTTTTATCCCGGGTCCACGCGGACGAAGTCGCGGGCGGAAGCTAGTACCTTAATATACCGAAGTTACTGGGGTTACTTCCTGGTAGTACGGAGCACTGTTTGCCGAGTTCCGACTCGCACTTGGCCGATTTTGTTTAACTACGACGGTGGCAAATAAGCATACGGTTTGCTGATGATAAGCAGATACCGTATCCAAAGCTACTTGCGACAGAAGAATGCGAGATCAAAAGCGCTTTGCTAACTATTAAATAGTTAGCAACGGATATGTCGCGTGTCACGCCAAAAGTTAGAAAAAATGAATAGGAACAAAAAGATAAAATAGTAAGTGGTTTAGTGATGTTTCAACAATTTTTCATAAAATATGTTTATTATACGCTTTATTTCGGCTACTTAATTGTATTGCGAATGCTGTTAAATCACATCCGATATTCTTTGTGGGTTTTTGACGTGTTTGCATAAATTTTAGTAAATATGTTTTAAATTAATATTCCACTTGAATTATTACTGTTGGTGTCTTATTTTTATTGTATGTTAAAAACGAATGGTGAAGTCACTTATGTCTTTGTTACACGAACTATTCCTAGCCACATATAGACATGCGTCGTTATTGGATACAGTGCTGGTACAATATGTACACTTGCGGCTTTGTTTACGACATAAATAAACATGTTTCGTTATTCAATTGTTCAAGTACTTAAAAAAAACATGTTACTTATTTCTACAGTCGTATTACATAAAGTCCCTTTAGTATGGAGCACATGGGAGGTACAGCTATTCGGAGCGATGTTGGAGAAAAAAAAATCTGTGGTTTCATTGATTGAATTGCGTATAGTGGTAATAAATGGCAGTAGTCTATCAAAGTAAAAATAAAGGCAGTGGCATAAAAACAAATGCCATTTTTTTCACTTTGCGGTATAAATATTCAACTTCAATATTTTCCTTTAACTGCTCCATGTAAGCTCTTCGTGGTCTTCCTCTTTTTATTCTTCCTTAAAGTTGAATCGTATATAGAGTTGAAGGAAAAGGCAGTGAATAGAACAGAATGGAAATTAATCCACCGACAAGAGCCAAGCTCTTAAATATATGATGATGATGGTATAAATATATTGTGCTTAAGGCAAGTCGTTTTGAATAATCAAATATATATGTAATTTTAACGAATCATGGACATATCATCCATTAGATATCAATTATGAAAACAATAGTGTATAAATAGTAATATTACGATTAAAAAAAAAGGCATCATTTTAAGTCGCCGTACTCAAGCAGGTACAATGGGAGGTTATGTGTATTTATTTTATTTTTCGGCAAACCGCCGTGTATTTACTTACAAGACAATATAACAGCGCAAGGCTTAAAGAAGTCTATCTTGGCGGATGAACTTGACGATATAGTATTACTACCACCCGAACCTGTCGTCTTAAGTGACGAAGGTTGTGCTCCAGGTCAGACAAAACGCCCGAAGCGTCCCTTCAGAGGGCTCCCTCTACGTGAGCCCGAGGCCGGAAGGCCCGAAGGGCGAACTAACACGGACACTCACTATCCTGGAGTGTCTTATAAGGGAAACCTGAGGGCCTAAGGCCCAAAGGTCAGCGGCCAGGCCCGCACGGCCGTAGGCTGAGCTTGAAGTAGGGCCAAAGGCCGAAGGCGTCCCTTCAGAGGGCGCTCTCTACACAAGCCGGAGCGTGCAAGGCCCGAAGGGTAAGCCCACGCGGTCATAGCCATCCCCGAGTGTCTTACAAGCAAAACCTGAGGCCCTGAGGCTCAAAGGTGGGCGGTAAAGCATGCTAGGCCAAAGGCCGAGGTCCTACGGCCGAATACCCAAAGCATCCCTTTGAGTGCGCTCCCTACGCTCGCTGGAGGGGCCAGAAAACCCGAAGGACGAGTCTACGCGGAAACTCACTACTGTTCCCGATTGTCTAACAAGCGAAAAGTGAGTAGCAAGGCTCGAGCGCCCGAGCCCGCGGTCTGGAGGCCCGAAGGGCGAGCCGACGCGGACTCACACCTTACCACTCTTCACAAACAAGACGGACCTGACGTAACGTAACGCAACGTTACGTCAGAGGTTTTTTTAATCATCGGACATTACGAATATTTCTTTTGTATTAATAAAAAATAGGAAGTTTTATGTACAATGTTGTTATCACGGTGTTAGACATCGGAGGATTTTCAATTACTGGACAATCAGCTTTCCCAGAATATAAAATTTTAGTTATTGGCTATCGATAATAACTTTTTATGCCTTTTAACTTACTGATACTCTGTTGAAGGTGAAAGATGTGTCAATTGTGAAAAAGACAAAGAAAATATCGACTAATTTCACTCGCAGAATCTTTGAACCTCTCTCCTGGAAAGTTGTCAATATGCAGATGTGGCTTTGTTACACCAAGGGTACGATTTGTTGATTTGATGCTCACCCTTATAATACAGCCGACTTCAAAGATATGTTTACACTTTTGCTCTTTATACCATTGTGATAAGGCGAACGCATTTTCATTCAACGAATATATTATATATTAAAAACGTCCTCACTGCTTTTCCTGAATATATACAATGCGGTGCGAAACATTGTTTCTTTGTTCTTCGCTATCATCAGCTTGTACCGTCAATGGCGGAAGTAGTTGTGCGGGCGAGGTGAACAACTTTTGTCTTATTTCTATTCCAAAAAAATACAACGGTAACCAAGTTGTCCGACAAACTCTCTGCATGCGGCGGTTTGATCCGTCTATTGCAAACGAGTCGTTAGAGGTTTGTGCACTTTGCCAAATAATTATGTCAGAATTTTTTATATACATCGACATTCAATTTATGGTTGATGACTATTTTATCGATTGTGGTCGTTAAAATTTGGTTCTATACATATATATCATGATCATGATCATAATGATCCTGTCTTGTTCCACTTCGTATCACATTGCTATTTAAAAAACTCAGTTATTTATGATCCAATTAAAGCATATTACATGAATGTCGTTAAACTACTACCGGATCGGAAAGAAAATATCTACCACGAGTAAAACAGGCGTAAAAACTCGACGAGATATCACTGTTCCAAAACTGTACATAGTGTATGTTTTCGATTAATGTCTTCATTCTGACTTGAGTACAAGTGATTGGTAATATAATAAACTGGCCAAGTGCGAGTCGGACTCGTGCACGAAGGGTTCCGTACCTATCTATAAAAACTGCAAAAAAATAACGTTTGTTGTATAGGAGCTCCTATAAATATTTATTTTATTCTGTTTTTTAGTATTTGTCGTTATAGCGGTAACAAAAATACATCATGTGAAAATTTGATCTGTCTAACTATCACGGTTCATGAGATACAGCCTGGTGACAGACGGACAGGCGGACGGGCAGCGGAGTCTTAGTAATAGGGGTCCCGTTTTAGCCTCTGGGTACGGAACTCTAAAAACTAATCCAAATTAACATGTTGAAATACAACACTTCCGCAAACTTCCGGGCTTAGTAAGTGAAGATTATATTTCGCAAACGGACTCTTTGCTGCGTCGTAAAAAGATCTGGGTAAAATAACACATTCCTGGGAGCGACTCATAAACTACGTGAGGGGGTTGCTAGGATACTCGACTGGGGAAGAATCGAAACAAGTCGTCTCGAATTCTGCTGCGCTATTCATAACTTGTTTCCCTTAAGTTACCTCTCTTCCCTCGTAGGTATATCTTGATGCCAGGATTCGTAATACCGACGCATTATTGGAAGTCTCACTTACGCTGGTAGGTTGCGAATAAAGGTTGATTCACGGTACAGCGTTATGTGCCCAGAGATGATGAGACAACTGTATTTTTTTCGATAACGAAAAAATCATTAAGATTTACGAATTACGTCATGCAATCGGCCAGTTGCGGGCGTAGCATGGTATTTTTATCGCCGTGGATAAGACTTTCATCATGTTCTTACAAGTACGTGAGTGCGTGAGTGACGGATGTTCTATCCACAAGGATAAAATGACAACCAATGCTGCGCCCACTGGTCGGCGCCGGAACATAAAACGTAAACATGTATCATTGTTTCGTATAAGTACTTACATGTCTCGTGCGCGATTTTGACGGATGTCACCATTTGACGGCGCCCCTTGCGCTGCGGGGTGTATGGAGAATTCAAAATTCAAAATATTTATCGTGCGAATACGCCACAAGGGCACTTTTACATGTCGATATTGTATATCTATTATTGATCATAAATAATAAAATTAAAAAATATTAATATTTAAAAAATTGGGCCCTCTCGGCTTTGTCCATAAATTATACATAATTCACAAGAAAATAAACTGCGTTATTATAAAAAAAAAAGTATTTTTCAATCGTTTTATATTAGAGAGCTTTTAAGTCGAGTACCGTGTTTAGGCCACGAAGCTTGCTGAGTGGCCTAAGTAAGGTACGAGATTAAAAAGCTTGATTATGACACTATTGTGAACAATACTTTTTGTACGAGTTCATTAAAAATAATAATAAGTCATTAATACGAGTCTATAAGAAAACTAAATATCGTAACTAGTTCTACTATTGTAAAGGCTCTTCGACTTTTAAGGTAGCAAGTTAAGTGTGGCTTCCTCAGCCATATTGGTTATTTCTTGAGGAGTTAAAGATGTTTCGTCACTGTCACTACTCATTTTCTTAGTTTTTATTTCAACTTTTTAAGTTTAGCTTTCAAAAGAAAAGTTATCACACCACCGGCGTCCGTAATGTTGCAGTACTGTGCTGTGATTGTCTAACTATCTTATCTTATCTTATCTATATGAGGGCCCTTTCGGATGCACTTCGACCCAGCGGGATCTTTTGTGCATTTGCCCTCTCCTTTATGCCTACTCCCAAGCTCGCTCCATCATTTCCACAAAGCGGATGATGCAGCTCAGCGGGAGCACCTTGAACTCCCTTGGTTGCGGATAGTCGCTACCAAAGTAATTCATTCTTTGTCTGGCAAGGGCATGACATTCACACAGTAAGTGTTCCATGGTCTCATTCTCCTCGCCACACATTCTACAGTCTAAACTGTCCGACAGTCCCATCTTGGCCAAGAGATCCTTGACCCCGAAGTGACCTGTGAACACCCCAGATATGATTCTGAGTTGCTTCCTACTGGATTTCCAGAGCTTGTTAGTCCAGCCCGAGTCCACTCCTTCTATGAAGAGCTTAGAGTGCCTTAAGCCCGCCTCATTCCTCCACTCGTGTTGGTGTTTGGTTTTGGTGTAGGCTTTAAAGGCCGAAGTTATGGTTCTCTGCGAGAGTCCCACAAATAGTTCTGGACCTACATAGTGATTTGTAGACCCCCCTCTTGCAAGCTCATCCGCTCTTTCGTTGCCGATGTAGCCCTCGTGCCCCGGTATCCAAACTAGTTGCACCTTATTGTGCTTCCCAAGTTTGTTCAGTGCCTGGACGCCATTATAGACTAGTCTAGAATCCACTTTCGGCGCCGTAAGCGCTTTAAGGGCCGCTTGACTGTCGCTGAGGATATAGATGGTCTGCCCTCTGGTTTGCCTGTCTATATTCTCCTGTTCACAGGCAATTATGGCGTATGTCTCCGCCTGCAAGACGGTTGCCAAACTACCCATGCTTACACTACTACTGTAGTCAATCGCATAAATGCCTGCTCCCGTACCGGATCCCATTTTAGATCCGTCCGTGTACCATATACTGTCTTCGTCACCAGACCTCGGTGGTTCTAGACCTTTGGCCCATTCGGCCCTGGATGGAACTTTTGTTGTGTAGTTCCTATGGAATACATACTTGGGTAGTATTTTGTCACATCCCATGTTTGTTATTCTGTCTAAGAGACTGTCCGTCTCCATGTTTGTGTGCTTAGTCTTTGGCTTGCTGTCGCTCCACAGTCCAAGAGTTATTAGTCTGTAGAGCGATTTGCGCGCCTCTGACTTAATCTTTAGTAGGACTTCTAGCGCCGCTGTAGGCGTGGTTCGAAACGCCCCTGTTATAGCCATGCATGCCGATCTCTGTACCTTCGTCAGGGCATCTCTGCATGTGCTCATTAAAGTCCTTGGCCACCATACCAGGCTACCGTACAATAATATGGGCCTCACCATCATGGTGTAGATCCACTTCAGTACCTTTGGGTTCAGTCCCCATGTTTTGCCATACGCTGATCTACACATTCCAAATACCCTGAGTGCCTTTGTAATGGTGAGATTTGTATGCTTCTTCCAATTCAGTTCCTAATCCAGAGTGACACCTAGATATTTCACATCATTGGACAGTTCTAGTACCCTCCCGTACAGTTTTAACTGCTGTACGCCGCGAAGGGTCCTTTTCCTAGTAAAGGGTATTACTACAGTTTTGCCTGGATTAATGGATAATTGGTGCCGGTCGCACCATCTCTCCACTGTCTGCAGTGCCATGTTCATGATTTCTGATACCGTGCCTGGGAACTTCCCACTCACCAGTATTACTAAATCATCAGCATATCCTACCGTGTGGGTGGGACCTTTATTGAGTTCCACCAGGAGTGAGTTCACCACCAAACTCCAGAGAGTTGTTGAGAGTACCCCACCTTGCGGACATCCCTTTGTGGCCGTGGCCGTTATCTCATCCCCCAAGAGAGATGACTTTATTAGTCTGCCATTTAGCATGTTGCCTATCCATTTACAAATGGTCTGCTCTACACCATGTTTTGCAGCTGCTTCGCTGATAGCTTTATACGTGGTGCGATCAAACGCTCCCTCCACGTCTAAGAAAGCTGCCAGACCTATGTCTGTTCTTTATTCTCTATAGCCTGTTCAGCCTTGGTTGTTACCAGGTGAAGTGCGGTTTCCGTTGACTTCCCTGGCTGGTATGCACATTGCAGTTCGTGCAGCGGATGTCTCCTTAATGGGCCATCCCTTATGTGTCTATCTACCAATTTCTCCAGTGTTTTGAGGAAAAACGACGATAAACTTATCGGCCTATACGATTTGGCTTCACTGTAATCCGCCTAACCTGGTTTGGGTAGATAGGTTACTTTTACCATCCTCCACACACGCGGTACGTGTGCGAAGGCCACGCACGCCCTGTACAATCTGCTAAGGTGCGGGATTAGTACATTAGCGCCTTCTTGTAGTAGAATGGGGTAGATTCCATCTGGCCCCGGGGCTTTGAAAGGTTGAAATGTTGAGAGTGCCCACTTTATCTTTTTATGATCTACTACCTTTTTAGACGTGTCCCAATTGTGTCTCCTTGTACTTGTGGTTTGTTCCAACGCACTAATTGCATCGTCGTCTGTTACGCTGTCGTGTATTACTGAGCCTGGGAAGTGTGTGTTACACATTATCTTAAGGGTCTCCAGCCCCGTTTTCGTCATTCTA
Organism: Epinotia bilunana; assembly: GCA_947049275.1. Taxonomy (NCBI): domain Eukaryota; kingdom Metazoa; phylum Arthropoda; class Insecta; order Lepidoptera; family Tortricidae; genus Epinotia; species Epinotia bilunana. The sequence goes on along the minus strand of OX346253.1, from coordinate 39,231,775 downwards.
CCGTCATTGTCCCTGATGGATGTGAGCGGTACCGACTTTGTGGTTGCTAATGCCTTTGTTAGTCTCATTCCTTCCGGTATTGACTCAATCTGATCGCAGTGATTCCTCCACGCTCTCCTTTTGGCTTTCCTCACAGCCTTGCTGAGTTCTGTGAGTTTTTGTGCATAGTACCCGAAGTCATTGGATGACTTTGCGTCATTAAATATTGCCCTGGTTTCCCTCCTGAGCTTGACTATCTCTGGGGTCCACCATGGTAACTTTTTAGCCAGGGTTTTCTTTTCCGGGCAGTTATTAGTGAAGGCCGTGTATACGGCTTGTACTATTTTGTCCGCTTCGAATTCTATGTCAATAATAGAGTTTAGCTTACCTTTTGGGTCTCCTAGGTCCACTTTTAGATCATTTCTAAAGGCCGACCAGTCCGTGTTCCTAGGATTCCGTTAACGTACCGTATTTATTTTTATTTTAGTTTGGTACCTAAAGCAAATGTATCTGTGGTCCGAAAGGGATATGTCATCAGATACGTGCCATGAGTTGATTTTGTTGCTAGTGTTGTTAGTAGCCAACGTTAAATCAATAACCTCCCCCCGCCTAGAGTTGACGAAGGTAGGTTCATTGCCTTTGTTCAGTATTTGTAGAGAAGAGCTTACCAGGAAATCCAGTACCTTCTCTCCTCTCCTGTTGACATCTGAGCTACCCCAGATGACATGGTGAGCGTTCGCGTCGCAGCCGATGATCAGGTTGGTGTTCGCCCGGCTGCCATATGCAACAAGATCCCGCAGTTGTTGTGTGATGGGATCCGTTGCCTCGTAGGGGAGGTAGGCTGATGATAGTATGAGCTCCTTACCCCACCCCTTGTTTAGGATCATCACCGTGGTGAGATTGTCTAACTAAATACTAACCAATCACAAAGCGTAGTTTTTTATTTTTTTATGCCCTGGATACAGCAGCAAGTTTAAGTAGATTGTTGACAGATGACGCGACGCTGCTACGTTCCGAATCGCCGTAGATTGGCAATTTTGTATCGGATCAAGTCTCCTTAAACAAGGACACGTATTATTGAAATACAAAGTTCTATTTTCCAATTTTTTTCGGTTGTCTAGAGCGTATCGAAACAGTTATTTCGGTTGTTTCGGAAGTAACATAGACTATACAACGATGAAAAGAGTGACGTTGCAGTATTCTCTATGAAATCTTAATACACAGATTTTAGTCGACGAGTACAAAAAATAAATTTAAATAATCAAATGAGAATAAAGCGAAATCTCTCATGTCAATTCAGCTGAACACTGTAATAAAGTTAGGTACCTGTCGCCCTTGCAAACATGAACTGTCCGAACTCCACAAACAACACGCGTTTGCGAGTATATGATGCGCATCATCTGGTAGAACTTGGTGGTCTCTCTGAATCTTGGCGGGTGGGCAATATGGTGCGCCTCATCTGAGAGAACTTGGTGGTCTCTCTGAATCTTGGCCGGTGGGCAATATGGTGCGCCTCATCTGAGAGAACTTGGTGGTCTCTCTGAATCTTGGCGGGTAGGCAATATGGTGCGCCTCATCTGAGAGAACTTGGTGGTCTCTCTGAATCTTGGCGGGTGGGCAATATGGTGCGCCTCATCTGAGAGAACTTGGTGGTCTCTCTGAATCTTGGCCGGTGGGCAATATGGTGCGCCTCATCTGAGAGAACTTGGTGGTCTCTCTGAATCTTGGCCCGTGGGCAATATGGTGCGCCTCATCTGAGAGAACTTGGTGGTCTCTCTGAATCTTGGCCGGTGGATAATATGATGCGCATCATCTGAGAGAACTTGGTGGTCTCTCTGAATCTTGGCCGGTGGATAATATGATGCGCATCATCTCAGAGAACTTGGTGGTCTCTCTGAATCTTGGCCGGTGGGCAATATGATGCGCATCATCTGAGAGAACTTGGTGGTCTCTCTGAATCTTGGCCGGTGGATAATATGATGCGCATCATCTGAGAGAACTTGGTGGTCTCTCTGAATCTTGGCCGGTGGACAATATGATGCGCATCACCTGAGAGAACTTGGTGGTCTCTCTGAATCTTGGCCGGTGGACAATATGATGCGCATCATCTGAGAGAACTTGGTGGTCTCTGAATCTTGGCCGGTGGACAATATGATGCGCATCACCTGAGAGAACTTGGTGGTCTCTGAATCTTGGTCGGTGGGCAATATGATGCGCATCATCTGAGAGAACTTGGTGGTCTCTGAATCTTGGCCGGTGGGCAATATGATGCGCGTCATCTGAGAGAACTTGGTGGTCACTCTGAATCTTGGCCGGTGGGCAATATGATGCGCGTCATCTGAGAGAACTTAGTGGTCTCTCTGAATCTTGGCCGGTGGGCAATATGATGCACGTCATCTGAGAGAACTTGGTGGTCACTCTGAATCTTGGCCGGTGGGCAATATGATGCGCATCATCTGAGAGAACTTGGTGGTCTCTCTGAATCTTGGTCGGTGGGCAATATGATGCGCATCATCTGAGAGAACTTGGTGGTCTCTCTGAATCTTGGTCGGTGGACAATATGATGCGCATCACCTGAGAGAACTTGGTGGTCTCTCTGAATCTTGGTCGGTGGGCAATATGATGCGCATCACCTGAGAGAACTTGGTGGTCTCTCTGAATCTTGGTCGGTGGGCAATATGATGCGCATCACCTGAGAGAACTTGGTGGTCTCTCTGAATCTTGGCCGGTGGACAATATGATGCGCATCACCTGAGAGAACTTGGTGGTCTCTCTGAATCTTGGTCGGTGGGCAATATGATGCGCATCATCTGAGAGAACTTGGTGGTCTCTCTGAATCTTGGTCGGTGGGCAATATGATGCGCATCATCTGAGAGAACTTGGTGGTCTCTCTGAATCTTGGTCGGTGGGCAATATGATGCGCATCACCTGAGAGAACTTGGTGGTCTCTCTGAATCTTGGTCGGTGGGCAATATGATGCGCGTCATCTGAGAGAACTTGGTGGTCACTCTGAATCTTGGCCGGTGGGCAATATGATGCGCGTCATCTGAGAGAACTTGGTGGTCACTCTGAATCTTGGCCGGTGGGCAATATGATGCACGTCATCTGAGAGAACTTGGTGGTCACTCTGAATCTTGGCCGGTGGGCAATATGATGCGCATCATCTGAGAGAACTTGGTGGTCTCTCTGAATCTTGGTCGGTGGGCAATATGATGCGCATCACCTGAGAGAATTTGGTGGTCTCTCTGAATCTTGGCCGGTGGACAATATGATGCGCATCACCTGAGAGAACTTGGTGGTCTCTCTGAATCTTGGTCGGTGGACAATATGATGCGCATCACCTGAGAGAACTTGGTGGTCTCTCTGAATCTTGGTCGGTGGGCAATATGATGCGCATCATCTGAGAGAACTTGGTGGTCTCTCTGAATCTTGGTCGGTGGGCAATATGATGCGCATCATCTGAGAGAACTTGGTGGTCTCTCTGAATCTTGGTCGGTGGGCAATATGATGCGCATCACCTGAGAGAACTTGGTGGTCTCTCTGAATCTTGGTCGGTGGGCAATATGATGCGCGTCATCTGAGAGAACTTGGTGGTCACTCTGAATCTTGGCCGGTGGGCAATATGATGCGCGTCATCTGAGAGAACTTGGTGGTCACTCTGAATCTTGGCCGGTGGGCAATATGATGCACGTCATCTGAGAGAACTTGGTGGTCACTCTGAATCTTGGCCGGTGGGCAATATGATGCGCATCATCTGAGAGAACTTGGTGGTCTCTCTGAATCTTGGTCGGTGGGCAATATGATGCGCATCACCTGAGAGAATTTGGTGGTCTCTCTGAATCTTGGCCGGTGGACAATATGATGCGCATCACCTGAGAGAACTTGGTGGTCTCTCTGAATCTTGGTCGGTGGACAATATGATGCGCATCACCTGAGAGAACTTGGTGGTCTCTCTGAATCTTGGTCGGTGGGCAATATGATGCGCATCATCTGAGAGAACTTGGTGGTCTCTCTGAATCTTGGTCGGTGGGCAATATGATGCGCATCATCTGAGAGAACTTGGTGGTCTCTCTGAATCTTGGTCGGTGGGCAATATGATGCGCATCACCTGAGAGAACTTGGTGGTCTCTCTGAATCTTGGTCGGTGGGCAATATGATGCGCATCATCTGAGAGAACTTGGTGGTCTCTCTGAATCTTGGTCGGTGGGCAATATGATGCGCATCATCTGAGAGAACTGGGTGGTCACTCTGAATCTTGGTCGGTGGGCAATATGATGCGCATCATCTGAGAGAACTGGGTGGTCACTCTGAATCTTGGCCGGTGGGCAATATGATGCGCATCACCTGAGAGAACTTGGTGGTCTCTCTGAATCTTGGCCGGTGGGCAATATGATGCGCATCACCTGAGAGAACTTGGTGGTCTCTCTGAATCTTGGCCGGTGGACAATATGATGCGCATCACCTGAGAGAACTTGGTGGTCTCTCTGAATCTTGGTCGGTGGGCAATATGATGCGCATCACCTGAGAGAACTTGGTGGTCTCTCTGAATCTTGGCCGGTGGACAATATGATGCGCATCACCTGAGAGAACTTGGTGGTCTCTCTGAATCTTGGCCGGTGGACAATATGATGCGCATCACCTGAGAGAACTTGGTGGTCTCTCTGAATCTTGGTCGGTGGGCAATATGATGCGCATCATCTGAGAGAACTGGGTGGTCACTCTGAATCTTGGCCGGTGGGCAATATGATGCGCATCACCTGAAGAACTTGGTGGTCTCTCTGAATCTTGGTCGGTGGGCAATATGATGCGCATCACCTGAGAGAACTTGGTGGTCTCTCTGAATCTTGGCCGGTGGACAATATGATGCGCATCACCTGAAGAACTTGGTGGTCTCTCTGAATCTTGGCCGGTGGACAATATGATGCGCATCACCTGAAGAACTTGGTGGTCTCTCTGAATCTTGGTCGGTGGGCAATATGATGCGCATCACCTGAGAGAACTTGGTGGTCTCTCTGAATCTTGGTCGGTGGGCAATATGATGCGCATCATCTGAGAGAACTTGGTGGTCTCTCTGAATCTTGGTCGGTGGGCAATATGATGCGCATCATCTGAGAGAACTTGGTGGTCTCTCTGAATCTTGGCCGGTGGACAATATGATGCGCATCACCTGAGAGAACTTGGTGGTCTCTCTGAATCTTGGTCGGTGGGCAATATGATGCGCATCATCTGAGAGAACTTGGTGGTCTCTCTGAATCTTGGCCGGTGGACAATATGATGCGCATCACCTGAAGAACTTGGTGGTCTCTCTGAATCTTGGTCGGTGGGCAATATGATGCGCATCACCTGAGAGAACTTGGTGGTCTCTCTGAATCTTGGCCGGTGGACAATATGATGCGCATCACCTGAGAGAACTTGGTGGTCTCTCTGAATCTTGGTCGGTGGGCAATATGATGCGCATCATCTGAGAGAACTTGGTGGTCTCTCTGAATCTTGGTCGGTGGGCAATATGATGCGCATCATCTGAGAGAACTGGGTGGTCACTCTGAATCTTGGCCGGTGGGCAATATGATGCGCATCACCTGAGAGAACTTGGTGGTCTCTCTGAATCTTGGCCGGTGGACAATATGATGCGCATCACCTGAGAGAACTTGGTGGTCTCTCTGAATCTTGGTCGGTGGGCAATATGATGCGCATCATCTGAGAGAACTTGGTGGTCACTCTGAATCTTGGCCGGTGGGCAATATGATGCGCATCACCTGAGAGAACTTGGTGGTCTCTCTGAATCTTGGTCGGTGGGCAATATGATGCGCATCACCTGAGAGAACTTGGTGGTCTCTCTGAATCTTGGTCGGTGGGCAATATGATGCGCATCACCTGAGAGAACTTGGTGGTCTCTCTGAATCTTGGCCGGTGGGCAATATGATGCGCATCACCTGAGAGAACTTGGTGGTCTCTCTGAATCTTGGTCGGTGGGCAATATGATGCGCATCACCTGAGAGAACTTGGTGGTCTCTCTGAATCTTGGCCGGTGGACAATATGATGCGCATCACCTGAGAGAACTTGGTGGTCTCTCTGAATCTTGGTCGGTGGGCAATATGATGCGCATCACCTGAGAGAACTTGGTGGTCTCTCTGAATCTTGGCCGGTGGGCAATATGATGCGCATCACCTGAGAGAACTTGGTGGTCTCTCTGAATCTTGGCCGGTGGGCAATATGATGCGCATCATCTGAGAGAACTTGGTGGTCTCTCTGAATCTTGGCCGGTGGGAAATATGATGCGCATCATCTGAGAGAACTTGGTGGTCTCTCTGAATCTTGGCCGGTGGGAAATATGATGCGCATCATCTGAGAGAACTTGGTGGTCACTCTGAATCTTGGCCGGTGGGCATGTAATTGTGCTACTACATCCTAAACAGCCCTGTTATGCTTAAGAGGAAACACTAAGGTCGAGATAATTGAGAAATAGGTATTTGTAAAATGTGTTGCCGTCGCGCCAACCTCAAGCCTCCCCCCGCAGAGCGCGATAGAGACAACTGCAGCTTGGACCGAAAATACCTATTAAAAGTACATAAAATCAACGTTTCGTAGTCTCCTGATTTCTTCTCCAAGACTTGACCTATGTAACTATTATTTTTATTAAAAATCAAAGAAAAGCTTTGGCCGTGTTCCCGTTTTCTTTTTTTTTTAATATTCTACTCAAAATTGTTTTCTGGATGTTTAAACACAGCGGAAAATCTGGCATTTTTTTTAGTTTTTTGAAGGTTAAGAATTTTATGTAAATAGAAGCCATAAATTTATGTAAAAAATATTATTGCTCTACTGCCATTATCCAGGGAGAAAACAGGGGACTACGTTTCATGGAAAAACCCTCCTAACGGTTTGCCTCACTTCAGTTAGTTGAGATGTTGTTGCCTTTTATTTACCACTGTTTACCTCACCTTGATAAACCACACCAATCTCTAATCAAGCAAGACAACAGTAATCGTGAATTCCATTTTACGAGTGGTCTTTGATGGAACGCGTTATGAAGGATGACGAGATTGAAGTGTTGGAATGATTTAATTTTCGCTACCACAGTTATGGCAAAACTATAATATAAGGCAATGTGGTATGAATCAGGGGGTATAGTGATAATTCTCTGCATTTGATCTGATGGTTATAATATATGTAAGGCAGAATGTAATTTGTTACCATGAAAAGACAATATCACCACCATATACCTACACTAAGTAACTTTTAATGATATAAGTATTTTTCCACTTATACACATTAGCTTACGCATCAGCGGGAGTGAGATCGCATTTAGCAATGGCGTACACCGGCCGTTGTAGCGCTATTTTACCGGTTAATTCTATGATTTTCACATGAAATTCGAATAACGTAGCCAATATTGAGTTGGGTATTAATTAATTACATGTGGTTGGAATAACTTTATTTAATTGCCACGCAATTTTGTACCGTCGCGAGACTGAAATTACTTAACTTAATTTTATACAGAAGGTAACGTTTGCAGTGGTGCTGCATGGTTTTTATTTGGTTCTTCATATTTATTTACACATTTATTGCCAAGAATCGCTACGAGCTGCTCTCGTAGCCAGATCCCGTGGGTTTTCCCGTGTGTGGCGGAAATCGACTACGGCGTAGGCGCCCGCTAGGCGGGTTCCCGGCAGTGAAATTGATTTGAATAGGGTATTTGACAATAGTGAACATAAATTGTTTTTATTAGCAACAGATATTACGAATATTACGAACATCCTCGGAAAGTATCAATTTGTCATTTAAGTTTACTATTCTAAGATTTTTAAATTCATTTATACTAACAATAAGGATGTTGTTTGATGGTGAGCAAGTAATCCCTACCAATTCAATACGTTTTTGACGTTTCATAAATAGAAGCTGATTTGACTATTGTCAAATACTGTATTGTGATGTAAAGCTTAATAATTTCGAACTTTCATTATTCGTACACAATATTTTGTTATCCGTTAACTTGATTTGTCCCCAATAGACATATTTTGAAGCGGTGGTAAATTAAAAATGGGTAAAATGTTGAAAAAATAATTTCAACATCATAAAAGGCTCAATGGCAAACGGCCATAAGGACGCATGGAACGCCACATATATTATATTTTTTTATGAAATCTTTTAGAAAATATTTTTTTGTGTGTGTTTTAAGATCTTATGTTAGTTATATAATAGATAATTTTTATTATTTTTGTGTTCGGATATGTTATGATATTGTTACTGTTTGTTTAATTTCATATGTGCGTCGGTTGTTGTTGCTCACCGTGCTCTCACCGAATGGTCCCTGCGGAAGACCAGCGTTGGCTGTAAAGATAGCAACATGTTGAGATGGGTCCATTTCGTGAAAAAGCCCAACATGCTTTTTTTTATTATATGTATTTGTTTGTCACGAATAAATGTTTGAGTTTGAATCTAAGTATATTTTTTACAACTTAACTAAAACATTTTTAATGTTTTAAGAAAATACAATGTTTAACGAGAAAGGACCTTATGAAAGTTGTCCGTTCATAATTTACAATCCATTGTTGCCAATCCGCCTGCCGCTGGGTGCAGAAATTTGACATTAGGTAAGTTTTATGACATTGCAATATTAGGGTACCATCGTACTATCCCGCGGGTTTGCTGATGGAGATAGAATTTGTTTCAATACGCAGCGGTAGCCATTTTGGTATCGTTATGTAACGTGAAACACAGATAACTCCAAGTCATTAGTTAAAGCGTGAAAAGGTAACAGACAAGCATACAAATAGTTAATTTAGTATGAATTAAATGCGTGTTTATTTTGAGGCCATATCCAGAAAGACTTATGAAGTAAGTAAGTATTGATGTTTTTTCTGAACTATTTTATATCATAGTTAGTCAACATTAGAGCGAGTGAGTCCGATACGCCATCCTCTAATAAATGCTTAAACTGCGAAATAGATTTCGATTTTGGTGCGGATATTGTTTTTATGCCGGGGACGGACATAGGTATCTTACTTTGTATCCCGGAAGTTATCTTTAAGCAAACGAAGGCTTAAGGGGTTGAAATGAGGGGCGGAAGTTTGTATGATGGTACAGTCAGCATTATATAGTTAGTATCAGCCAGAATAGACAAATATTTAGTAACATATATGTTGGGATATTGTTTCAGCATTTCGTGGCAGAATAGCTAAAACTACCACGAAAAGCTGCACTTCCGTGTCGAGGACAGACAAGCCGGAGAATCCGTCTGGGTTTAGGAATCGTGAACTGAAGCTTCTGGAACAGGTACGAAGGCTCTTTGTAGTGAATTACACCAAATAAGTGTGGCGAAATGCATAGTTTTATGCGTGTATCGACATTCAGATGGTTTCGAACTCTGTAAAGGACTTTAAGTCGGTAAAAGCAGTTGCGAACCGTTTCAAGAACATGTCTCTCGAAGTGAAGCGAGCTATCCATACTGATACCAAGATTCCTGGCTTCTGGCACGCATGTTAAATCCTTACAGTAATAAAGACGTGTACAAACGAGTGCCACGCGGACGAAGTCGCGGGCAAAAGCTAGTACGTATATAATGTTGTTCTTGATGTAAGTCCCAGCCAGGACTGACTCTTATTTCCTTAACTAGTCAAAAACTGTTTTGTCGCTGGTCGCTTCTCATTTGTTTCACATTTCGATACGATTCGCGTACTCGCTCTAACACGCTGAGTTAACATGTCAGGACAGCGCGAACTCATCGAAAAGCAAAACGGATGAATCGCTTAGAAACCGAGATCTCGTGTGAGGGAGGAAAAATCGTATCTCGCGAACTATCTCGAAGGGTGCAGTTTAAAAAGCCGTTAATCAAACTGTCACAGCGGGGCCATCAGGGAGCATTTCATTTCCAGCGAACGGTTGAAAGATTTCTCAAGTGAGATTCTGAATATAAAATTGGAAAGGTTTAAAAATTAAATCATGGTTGAAACGCCGTATCTCTATTTATAGTCGCTTGGTGCCTGAGGCACGGGGTAATATTTTGCTCATATTTGGTAATTTCACGTTCCAATCGCCTAACGGTGGTCCAAAATAACTCAATGTTACACGATTATGTGTGACTATTGTTCTGGATTAACTTTATGAGAGGCTATGTAACTAGAATACAATAAATAAAAATAAAATATATTTAAAGTACACAAGCACAAAAATCTTTTTAATCAAAAGCAAGATGCACTCGGAGATTTCGAAACCAGTACAAACACACATTGTTTAAAACATCAGTTAAACTGGCTTTTAGTTCCAAGAATTCTTACATCAGGTGCATAGACATTTATAAAGGAAGAAAGAAGAAAGAAAGAAAATAAGTTTATTTCGCAAAAATACAGAATATAGGTATAACATTACAATACATATACATTTCGTGAAATGCGAAAAAGGAGTCCACTCAGCACAATGTTGAGCCAAACAAAAGATGACTCAACGCTGATATTATGTGGATCCTCGAGTTTCACGTCACAGGACTGCACTTCCATCGTAATTACAGACAAGTGGAATCACGCTTTTTTACAAATATTTTAGCCTATGTCACTCCTACGATTAAGAGGAAACCAACGACACCACATATGTCGAAATCCGTCAAACGGTTTAGGCTGCCAGAGAATAAAACATACACACATACATACATACGCTCGAAAAATATAACCCTCCTCTCCTTCGGCAGTCGGGTAAAAACCAGGACATATTAATGTAGAGTGGGATGGCAGGCAAACTCGAGAACTATATCAAATCGTATTTATTTACATAATACGTACGTCTTCATTCGTACCGATCGTCTTACAAACTGAATCATACGTCAAATCATTCACCGTTCGAAAACTATTCAAACCACGTTCGATCGTTTCTTATTCATCATCTAACAGCCAGCATCATACAAAGTCATCAAAAAGTACCAATCCCACATTAATATAATCTTAAATATAAAAATGTTCGCATTACAATCTATTTAATTATTGACACTACTAATATAAGTCTGAAACAAACATTCAAACAAAAGTTACATATCTAAGCCGGGACACGGAAATGCTAAGATGGATTCATCTGACGATCAAGTAGAAAGTTTTTAAGGCGCTTTTTGAAAATGAATAGCGATGACGATTCTTTAATACGAGGAGGGATATTGTTTCAGCATTTCGTGGCAGAATAGCTAAAACTACCACGAAAAGCTGCACTTCCGTGTCGAGGACAGACAAGCCGGAGAATCCGTCTGGAAAAATTAAAGCTATTTTAATTATTGTGAGCGGAACCTTAACTATCGCCGACCAAAACAAAGTTCCACCATCTTAAGGGATGATATCCGAGATAACAAACTATCCTATACCCTTCCAAGGGTCTCATTTTATCTGTACGAAAATGTTTATCTAAATCCGTTCAGGGATTAAGCGTAAAAGGTAACAGTGCGATGAGTTCATTAGTTTAAATTGCAAAATTTCAATTAAAACTCCGCTTTTACAAATATAACATCTTAAGAATCATCAACAGACGATTTAGCTTAAATTGTATATTTTTTCATAATGTATTAAAGAAAGCTACATTACTGGAAATGTTTGCCTAAATCCGTCCAGTAGATTTACTCACGTTACCACTGTGAATGTAACCACAAAGTCACGATAAACTCTGAAGGTATGTAGAGTTGCGTTCACAATGGCGAGTCAGGTCGTCAGAGCTCTTGAGAATGCTGTTTTACGATATTTGGTTTGTTACTCAAACTCAAGTAGGTAGGGTAAATGCGTAACTTTTCATACGAGCGTATTTACATTTTTTACCTAAAAATTACACGATAATGTTAACGCATATTCGAAAAGTCACACGATTACCCTGCTGTAAATTATACATTATGCACATATATTACATTTTTATAACATTTCACTGCTTGTTAAGATTTCGGTTTTACGGCTTGATTTGATTCACTTTTTAATTGTATTCACTTTTCAATGTGTTTGTGTGTGATCTGACACGTAAGCCTAGCGTGTGGAAGCAAGTGCGTGACACATTGAAGTAGTTTTGTTTGTTTGTTTGTAAAAGGTCTTTATTTATCATAAAAACAAGTACAATGTAAGTACACTGACACATACACTTACACACAAAAACTAAAATTAAGTTACTTTATACAGGCTAGTTTTCGCCTTTAAAAGCTGGTTGCATTTGATAAAAGAAATTTAGGTTATTACATAAGTATACTTATTACATGTTCTAAGTATGAAAAACTATACCTAAAGGTATTTATTAAATGTGGCCCATTGTATTGGGTGCACTTTTTGCATTAAGACTTATTTATTTAATTATAAACAGAATACAAAACTAAAGTTAGGTAGATCTATAAATACAGTAAGAAAATACTTAATTTAATACTTACTGCTTATTGTGGGTAACAAACATATCGAAATCACCAGAGCGATTGGCTGTAAGCAACATGGATGCAATTTTACTAAACCAGTAAGATTAAGCGAGCGAGCTACCTCGCCTCCCGCGCGGCCGCGCCACGCGGGTCGCGACGGGGCGACGCGGGTTGCGAGACAGGTCGTTCGAATGGTCACCATTGCCCGTCGCATGCGCAGAGACCAGTGTGACGTCAGGCGGAGGAAACAAATAGTAGTGCTGGGGTAAACGGTAAGTGCCGTATCCGTCGATATATTTAAGATCAGAAGTTGTCTTATTGGAAATATTTGAAACCAAGATATTTTCATGATGTTTACATTTATCAAAGAACTTAAGTGTTAAAGTGATTATGAATTTACGTAATAATGGAATATTTTCGGAAATATGTAGGTTTTTAAGGTTCGTTTTGAATGGAGTATTATAAGCAATTTTTAAAGCTTTGTTTTGGATTGTCTGCAACAGTTCATAATTAGTTAAGCAAGTACTACTCCATACGGGGCATGCATATGTAAGACAAGGCCTGACAAGAGTGGTGTAAATCCTGAGTTTAGTTCGAGGGCTGAGGTTGGATCTACGGTTTAATACAGGACTAAGTGCACCAAGGGCTTGTGCACCTGTAACACGCAGCTTGCATGTATGTTTAGTCCAATTGAGCTTACTGTCCATGATAACGCCCAGGTAACGGACGGCGCTGCTCCAAGGGATCGCATGACCAGAAATGTTTAGTTTCTTGTCAGGGGGTTTACGCTGACGAGTGAAAATTATCGCTTCAGTCTTTGCCTCATTGAGTTTGAGTTTCCACTTGGTAAAGTATGCGTGAAGCAGATCCAAGGACAACTGGAGGCGACTTATAATGAGGTCAGTGTCTTTCGATGACGTATATGATGCGGTATCATCAGCGAAACAGGCCAGATGGGTTCGTGTTTGTATGGGAACGTCATTAATGTATGTTAGGAATAAATAGGGTCCAAGGATGGACCCTTGAGGCACGCCAGCAGGCACTAGCTGTCTTTTAGATTTATTTTCACCTATGTGAACACAGAAAGTACGATTCAAGATATATGATTGCACAAGTTTTACTAAATGCATTGGTATGTTAAGAGTGATAAGCTTGTGTAGGAGGCCTTCGTGCCACACCGTGTCGAAAGCCTTTTCGATATCCAGTAAGAACATTCCTGACGATTGTTTTAGGTTAAGATGGTGAGAAATATGCTCTGATACTCGAACAAGTTGCTGGGCTGTGGAATGCGAGTCCCGAAATCCAAACTGTTCGTTGATAAGTAAATGTTTGGATGTTGCAGCTAATCTAACATAGATAACCTTTTCGAAAAGTTTGCCTAAAGAGGGAAGCAAGCTAATAGGTCGATAGCTGCTTGGTAAGGTATCATCTTTACCTGGTTTCTTTACGGCAATTACTTTAGCCGTTTTCCAAAATGAAGGGAAATAACCAAGAAACAAGCAAGCATTGAATATTTTGGTAAGTAAGACAATTGCTTTCTGTGGAAGGTTTTTTATCATTAAATTATTTATTCCATCTTCCCCAGGAGATTTACGCAGTTTTAGTTTGCGTATGTACTTTGTTATTTCGTGTGGCCGCGTTGGGTGGTTAAGATCAGCGATGATGTAATCATTAATATTTTTTGTAGAATTTTCTATTTCTGGGTCAAGATTGGGGATAGACCAGTCAGTAGTAAGATTCATGTTATTATAAAAAGAGCTAGCGAGTGCATTGCATTGTTCGTCGACTGTTGTAGTTAAAGTAGTGTCATTTAATTTCAAGGGGGGAACCGTGCTTGACTTGGGCCTGATTGTTTTAATCAGACGCCAAATGTCTGATCTGGGATTGTCAACTTTAGCTAGCCTGTGGTTCCATTCTCGGTCACGGTGTTTACGAATTTCAGTTTGTATTTGTACTTGTAGGTAATTAATATTAGATCGTATGCACCTTTTTTCATCGTGGTTGATACAGATTTGTTGAGCACGACGTAGGTAATTTTTGTATCTGATAAGTTTTTTAATGTACTGTGGAAGTTTAATCATAATGCCTGCTTCAATACCAACCGGAATATGATCATCTCGAGCCTTAATGATACAATTACCCAAATTGTTAACGGCTGCATTGATTTCACTTACTGATTTGAATGTTTGGGAGCAGAGAATTATATTTTCATTCAACGAAGAGCGAAAACCCTTCCAATTAGCGCGGTGATACTGAAACTGTTTCACTGTTTTGCGAATGATTGTACCACCAACTTCAAAGTATAGAGGTAGGTGATTTGAAGAAAGGGCAGTTACAACTTGTACATCAGCAACATCTTTAGTTTTATTCATAAGGACCAGATCAGGTTTAGAGGGACAGAGGTCGACTCGGTAGTTGACTTGAGTGGGCTTATCCGGTGCTAGAATGGAATAATCGTTCGCAAGCATATGCCGAAACAAGCTTCTGCCACGAGTATTTGTGTAGCTACTGCGCCAGTACTCGTGGTTAGCATTAAAGTCTCCCATAACGATGACTCGCGGGCCTTGGTTAAACAAGATATCTAAGTCGGTATGCAGTAATGGTAGGTTTGGTGATTGGTACGCAGACACCATGATGTGATCATGCCCGGAAAGGTTGATTTGGATACCTATTGCTTCGATATGTTGGGTATTACCTATTTTAACAACAGAATTTGGAATGTTATCGCGAACCATAATAGCAACACCCTGGCCCTTCCCACTGTGGTGTTTATCTTGTCTGTACATGGTAAAACCTGGAGTCAGTAATGTAGTACTTGGGCTTAGCTTGGTTTCACATATAGCTATTACATCGACGGATAAGGCACTCACCGCAAGTTCCAGAAGTTCATCAAGTTTAGTACGGATTCCATCGGAGTTCCATGACAGGAGGCGTAGCACATTTGAATCAGGAGATGTAGCGGCCTAACTCGGTTAGGTCAAGCATGACCTTATCAATGGGTGATAAGCATTGGGTGAACTGATGTTTAACATTTTTTATAGCCGACAGGATTTCCAAGATCTCGGAGGTGGTGTCGTCAAGAGCACAAGTGATCTCAGGTGCAACATTCAGTGCTTCAGTAACGGTCACCTTCGGATTCCTCACGAATTGAGAAGTGGCGTCGTAACTAACACGCGTAATCTCAGGGACAATATTTGGTACTTTAGGAACGGTTGTCTTCAGATTTCTCACAACTTGCGCTAAAGTTCTGCTTTGGCCTGCGATGGTATGGTTGATGGCTGGAGCTACAGTTGGATCAGGTCGTACATTTTGAGGCAGCCGAGGAATTTGTCGCTGCATTTGCTCGTTCAGTTTCCTTTGCTGGATACGTTCTAGATATTGAATACGTTTGCCACATTGCCTATGGTTAGCTGTGTGTTGTTCGAAGCAATTGCAACATTGTGCTGGCTCAGCTCGGTCCTTTTTCGTACACTCGGAAGTGTGGTGTGCTCCGGTACATTTTACACACCTCGCAGGGAGGTTGCAGTTTCTAGACGAGTGTCCAAAACCTTGGCATCGAAAACACTGCGTGCAATTAGTGTCTTTAGGTTTATACTTACGCATTGTTACTACGCAGTTGAGTAAGTATTTAATTTTTCTGAAATGCAGTATGTCAGTGCCTGCTGGAAGCTGGATCATAAATAAAGGGCAAGGGCTCGTATCTGGCCTGGAAGATTTCAGCAATGTTATTAATGCTCCTTTGAAGCCAAGTTTTTCAAGTTCTTCTGGCAGGAGTTCTTTGGCGTAGCCAGGTAGGCCTTTGATTACCACCTTTGGGGTTCTTTCATCTTTGCGACTATAAGTCTTGTAAGCAGCGTCTTCGCTGCGTAATCCATCCTTAACCGCTTGATGGTCCATTGGGGTATAGCAAATGACCGCTACCTTTTTCCCATTGCGATATTGCAAGTGAAATCGTTTGGTATACTTCGATATGAGGCTTCTTATCGTTTCATGCGTCCAGTCTTGTTTCACATCCATAATGATCGGTGGTATGTGACCTGACTTTCTTACTACAGTAGTAGCTTCCTGGAATGACGATGATGCTATGGTCGAGTCATCATCGGCGGGGAGTATGTCGAACCTGTTCTGCGTAGGCAGCTCACGAGTCCTGTCGAACTTGTCCACATTTTTCCTGGCAGCTGCAGTACGCTTAGCAGCACGAAACTGATGTTCATCAGATTCTTCATCAGCAACTCTTTTCGCAGATAAGTTTCCACAGGAATCGGATCTTCTCATTAAAAACTTCTCTATGCTTTGCGCCATCGTGTCGTCGACAACTTGTCGATAAGTGGATGGGGCATCACTAGAGTGGCAGATAATACGATAGCAGAGGAATAGCGCTGGCGTGCGTGCACACTAGGCGAGCGCCGAACGCGATATGACACATTGAAGTAGTACAATTGCGCCAAGCGACAAACGAGAATAGACCTCCCTGTGATACGTCCGTTGCCCTTACCTTTTAAGAGTCCGCAGTAAGCTCGATTCTCCATACAAACGTAATTACGCTCTCATTTTAAAACTACGTGTTGGATTGTAACGAAACTTTGCATATACAATGACATGAGGTATATCTATGTCTGTAATTAGTTTATGTAGCTTCATATACCATAGTAAAAAAAATACAGCGAAATTAAGTTTTTCATACAAAACTTGTTTTTTCTGTATTTCGTTTGTTTTATAAACTGGAACCATATAAACTAATTACAGACATAGATATACCTCATGTCAATGTATATGCAAAGTTTCGTCACAATCCAACTCGTAGTTTTAAAATGAGAGCGTAACTACGTTTGTATGGGAAGGTGAAATTCGCCGAGCTTACTGCGGACTCTTAATCTCTTATGTAGGTACGTAACTTTCTGATGATCCTATTACAGTCGAACCTGATATCACATCAAAGGTTAGGGTCGGGCACAATCTCCTCGGTTCTCCACCACTTAGCTGGCCAGGGGCCCAATCATTCGAGAAATTATTAGGGTTCCCTTAAAACTTTCTCGATATTACTTCTATTTGTTTATCTTGACAGATTTGGGAAGAAACACATTGCGGCACGGGCCGTTAATCAACCCTGTGGGACTTTAAGTCATGCTAATGGTATTTGTGCTAAATAAAGTTTGGAATAAGATTGCTTACAGAGTTACGTGTTTATTTATCTTTAATGAACTCAAATTTCCTCTTAAATTGTATCAATACGGAAATGTATAGATGCAATTCAAGGAATGAAAAACAATTTTATCGACTTTTGTAATAATTGTGTGTCCCAAAATAATTAAAAAATCAAATACCTTCCTACGCTTTGAAAAATGGAATCCTACAAATGGCGTTCTCTTTTATGAAAGGTCAAGATCGTTTTAATCTAAGTAATTTTCGATTCGAGCGTTGTAACATAATTAACATTTATTTACTTGTACATAACCCGGGGTTTAAACCCGACTACTTAAATGATTGTACAATGTAAGGATTTTGTAACATTAGTACCTAAATGTTACTTTCAATGTGTTGCCTTATAGAATTTAGTTTTACGTACTAATTTCGTTGTTAAAAATTCGTTCATTTTTTTAAATTTAAATAAGGAAGGGTATACAAAACCACGTAAATGAAGATACAGCAGATACAAAAAATGTATACCTCCCTAAAATGTATTCATATTCATAAAAGGCACGGCCCACATAGTGTGAAAACAAAGCTCAATGAACTTTCTTGAAAGATTTAAAAACAGTAAAGGGGCTAAAACTTTCTATGCTTCGCTTTTATTAATTGCGGCGTTTCTTGAAAGATGCCATATTTTCTGAAACCCTATTCCGATGTGTCACGTTACATATCTAAGAGCCTATCTTGTCAGTGGAGTAACCGCCATTCCGTCCGCTTGTATATCTTGAGCTCCTGATACAATATTACATTGACTTTCTCTTTGGCTTGATCCGTAAATGCATGTCTCCATCTTTCCCTACTTTTCTCCCATTCTATCGTTATTTTAATGTACCTATCATTTCATATCAGGTGTTTCCCGGCAGGCGCAGTGTTAGTAGACCCCCGGCAAGGAGGACTGATGACCTGGTCGCGGGAGCCCGCCGCTTGTGGGTGGCGTAGGACCGGTCCCAAAGAGGGGTTGTGGCCCTCTTTGGGTGTCTCAGTGGACGTCTTTCGGCTGATACGATAATAAATAATGATGTGTGCCTCTTCAAATTCCCGCTCCTGTTTCAATATTTTTCTACTATTTCCTTCACATACCATATCCATTAAAGGAGACCAGTGTCAACCATCTGAATATTTTACAATTTCATTCAGAGCGAAGAAACCTTGTACTACCTTGTTTGTGATGTTATCAGTAACCGTAACTTTTAGCATACCTAAAAGCTCTCGTCCTTTTTACATAGTTTACTTTACTACCCGCACGAACCTTCATAAATATGTCGTAAGCACACAAGCCGGCAATTTTCTTTTTCCTCAAACTAATTGAGACTTCGTGGTTGCTGATAAGGTGTCGGGGCGGCACGCGAACCTAAAATACGAGCATACGGGCGGAAAAATCAGAAAAAACAATGGGCCACTCTCAGTCACTAACATTTCGCATTCCAGTTGGATATCAATCTGTCACGCTTGTTTTTACACTCGTCTTGCTGGGCGCATGTGGAAAGCTAGTTTCTCTCAAGAACCTCGGCTTACGCGTATCCAGCTCGGAGAAAAACAAATCCTTACAATATTAAATGTATATATTTCGGTAGCAGACAAAAAATATACTTATTTAATAACGCTTTGCACAAAAAAATATTGTTAGTGGCTTATCGATCTCCTGCTACGCTGTACTACTCTCACCGCATAACACGGTTATGTAGCTTCAGTTCTCCGGTATGGTTTGATACTATGGGGAAACTCAGTAGACGTAAAAAGAGTGTTTATCAGCGCAATAAAATGCGTACTAGCTATTTTATTGTTGGCAGAGCGCCTTGATTGTCCGCTCACCAAGTATTGGGTTGAGGTTGTCATTGGTAGGGCCAAGTAGGGAGTAATATATCGCTACTTGCTGCTGCCTTTCTTCAACACCAAACATTAAATTAAAACTTAAAACTTAACTTAACTTAATGTAACGTGTAATTCTAACATAGTCTTGTAAGTCCCAATTGTTACTAACACTATTATGGATCTCGGTCTGAAATAAACATTTTTATTTTTATTTTATATTATTTTTATTTATTCGCGGCGGCTCACTACGTACATTATGTAAAGCGTTTTATTCCAGGACAACCTTAAAAAATAAATTTTTGCATGGCGAGATGTGGACCATGTCATGACTAAAACACTGTTAAGTAGGTACATCTAATGTTGTACCATGTCTCTAGCAAATAACATTTCTATTTCATTTCATTTTATTTACCTACTCGTTATAACTGATGGTGGAGATAGATCCTTCAAACCTTCCTAATTTTCATGAATTCTTATTATATTGTTATCTGTCTGACCGAACACATTTGAATGGCTCAACGTATATATACATTATTGACTGCAATATTAGTACTGTTACACCTGGGCGTTTCCTGACTCAATGTAAATTTATTCACATCAACCCCTGTAGCAAATGCGAAACTAAAATAAACTTATTCAGTATTCGTGAACGAGTATAACGTGTGGACATTTGTTGTTTATCTAATTGAAAAATTGAATATTAGCAAATTTAATTTACGTGAAATATAGAAAAAAAGAAAGAAAAAAGACATTTTTTCACTACCCAAAAGACACACCCATAGACTATAGACTATAGACATACAATACAATTAACACATATTGTGTGTGTCTTCGCGGCAGTGAATCGATCGCTGTTTTTGTCAGTTTAATTTTTGTCAGAAACTTATTTTTGTTTGAGGACGGATTCCTCCTTACCTGTTCTATCACCTATCACAGGTGTGGGGAGCGAATACGTCCTTATGCTATCCACTTACCATATATTAGTACGAAGCGATTTGCCTCATCTTTCCTATATGGGAACTGCTAAGGAATGGAATTCGCTCCTGTCGTCTTTATTTTCAGACAATTAAAATCTTACCTTCAAAACAATAGTGAATATTACTGTAGTGGCTATTACTGAACCGGCGTTACCATCAGATGAGACCTGGGTCAACCACTGGTCAGACTTATGAAAAAGACGCTGGCAGCAATTCCTGACAGAATCGCATTTTTATAATATACACTTGTATTGAACTAACATTTCAAAGTATCCAAACTAGATGGACGTGTAAACTATAATTTTTCAGGCAAATCAGCAGTCCTAACAAGGGTCCGGTGCTATATTAAATGGATAATGAAAACCGTTTGGCACGACCCAATCAGGTGATATCGCGGAATCGTTGCCGGAATTAATCGGTCATTGCGTTTGAATTTAGGAAATGTAACCGTTATTGAGGATTATGGTTACGGGGGCGGGGCTAATTACTATCATAACTATGATTTTGTGACTTTGATTGTCATCTGAGTCTACGTTCACAGAACAGCAGAAATTCATCTTGGTCATATCTCTAGCCTTGGTATGTATAGCCTTACTTGCCAGAATTTCATTTGCCGGAATTTCAGATGCCATTGCAGTCACTTGCCATAATATTGTTTCTCATAATTTCATATGTCATACTCATTCTTTACTATATTAATCATATGGCAGAATGTCTGTTTACCATAATATCAATTTCAATAATATTATTTGTTATCTTATCATCTTTGTAATCCATAATTATCACATGCCATAACATAATTTGCCTTACATATAAATGCCACAATAGTAGGTACACTCTAAATCAGTGTTTTTCAAACCCCCAGGGGGGCCGCGAAGCCTTCTAAAGGGGGTCGCGGCTACTCATATTTTAATAGTTAAAGTGCTGTAGTAAGTATTTTGAACAGCGTAGCGTGGGGGGTCGCGAAATATTTTTTTCTGTACTAAGGGGGCCGCGGCATGAAGAAGATTGAAAAACACTGCTCTAAATAATATACTGATAACTATATTGTGTTGAGCCAACACTTTAGGGCGCAACCGACTTGGATAGCGGACAGGTTAGAAGACTTGAGGCGGGAGCGAAGCGTAGAGGAACTCCCGCCGTAGTCTTCGAGGTTATTTTCTTTATAAAAGAGCGGAAAATTTTGCTTGCTTGCAAAGAAACAGTATTTAGTATGGCGTTTAAATATCCTACCAAATAATATTCTTTCACTTAATAATATGGATAACAATATGTATGGCACTCGTATCATTCTGGCATCTAATGTTAGGGAAAACAAGAGTATGTTAATTAACTATTCTAGTAAATGAATCATTCGGGCAAATGAAAATCATATTCTTTTGCATATAAATTTTGGTCAAACATTAGACAACCCTCTAGCCTTAGTTGGTAGTCAGACTGCCTTCGAAGTCGGAGGTCCCAAGATTGCTTGGAATTCAACTTACCCCTTAACGTGTTTTTTTACATATAAAGTTCAAGAACACACTTTTTGACGACCGCTTTAGCCTAGTTGGTAGTGACCCTGCCTACGAAGCTAGAAGTCCTGGGTTCGCATCCCAGTAAGGGCATTTATCTGAATCATCGCCGTCTAGTAACATTGTACATGCTTTGCTTAGTTTGGGACTAGGTCGATTTGTGTAAGTTTTTCCCCAAATATTTATTTATTTATTTATAGCAGTTCAACTGGAGAAAAGTCTCTCCTTTATATAAAAACTCATTCTCAATAACACTACGTTTTAGCGTATGATTGATTACGCAATTTACCTCGATCTTTTGGACGTGTTGCAACGTAAATATTTGCTTGGTTGAGAGAGGCGAGTATTCTACCTGTACTGTCTTGCACCACGTCCGGAATGTAGAATCTGTTTATTGTCAAATGTAAAGGTATGTAGGTACTTATATATTCCGATTTAGTAATAATATGTCGAGATATTTTAAATAACTATAGGTATTACTCTAAAGATAAGTAGTGATTAACATCATTTTTAGTAAGAATATTAAAACTATGAAATCTACAAATATTCTTGAACACAAATGTTTAAAGTTAACCAAACCGTGTATATAAAATCTCCACCAACTTTTCAATTCTGCTTGCGGTGCTTAAAACCCCTAACGGGACACCAACACCGGTATCCAAGGAAAATGCTTTCATAAATTTCAAATCCAAATGTTCCAAGCAGGAGCTCTTGAACGTTCGAATATTCGAGATTTTCCGGCGTTGGACATCTATTCTTACAAATACTTAGCTTTGGGTGAGGAGGTTCTGGCTTTCTATTACTATAGTATTCTAAAGTATGCGATATAAAAATGCAACATGAAATTGAAAAACATGGTCACGCTACCTGCAGCAATATTATATTAGAAAAAAATCCTTTCGGGGCGGAGTCTGTATGCGGTATGGTGACCTAAGTATACCGAGAGCTCACTAACGTCGCCCAAGACGGCTATCACAGGACGGTCCGCGAGCTGTGTCGCGGTGAGATTGACTATCCCTCTTTTTACGCGTTCTAATTAGAAAGAGTCGGATGGTCTGTCTCGCCGCGACATAGCTGGCGTGTCTTGTGTTAGCCGTACTGATTTCATTGCTTATCGGTATATTACGTACGTAATGCATTCGTACCGCGTCGCTTCCCGTACCAATCTAGAAGCGGTTATTTGAACGTAGGCGCGAAGCAAAGAATCTGTAATGCCTTGACTGACAGTTGAATATGACCTTCGTCCGTCGTTCCAAAAGTTATGTTTTTTTTTTTCGGATAATCTTACACAAATCGACCTAGTCCCAATCTAAGCAAAGCTTGTACTATGAGTAGGTACTAAAGGAAAGGTAAAGCGGAAGTAAAATGAATTTTCTGCTCTAAATTTTTTCATTACATCTAAACACTCAACTGAGATTTTTCAAATGTTTTGAAGTTAATCAAAAACAGATAATAATGCGCAGATGGCTGGATTGTTTTATAATGCTTCGTAGACCCTGTGTGGTGTCGGGTTAGACTAACACCACCCCCTTTCTTCCTGTGGGTATCTTACTAAGGGAACAGGGTTGAAGTGTATTGTGGGCGATGGCTAGCAACCTATCACTGCGATATCACATTTCGTCGATCTTTTATACCCACAATAATGCTAAAACTGGCACTGGACATAAGTTTCCTACCTATATATGTATGTATGCTTCATAATCATCAATCTTATGACATAGTGTTGGTCTTAAAAAAAAATATAATAATAATAAAACAGCTCTATATAACTTCTCTGTAATTCGTCGTGAATAAATCCAGCTTTACATTTGTCTACGCGGGCGCTCAATCCGCGTTCAGCATTCCGGAGACGTCGCTCAAATGAGCGACTGTCAGTATTACTCAGTTTCAGTCGCGGTCTCAACCGTATTCTACCCACGGTTCTTGTATTATTACTTGCCGTTATTTAAGTACTTATATGGGTAGGTTTATGCAATTAAATAGAGACAGACTGATTTTACCGTTTTAGTTCGAATGAATCTAGGGCATAGAAATATATCAAGATAGAAGGAAAGAGTGTATATACTTCGTGTGGCGAAATGATGACACAGTGTCACAATTGCTCGCCGCGAACTTAAGTCTGCTCCCGACCGCGGTCAGCGTGCGACGTCAGGTTTTAAAAACAAAATGGTTTGTTACGCACTTATTAATTGTTCACTCTTCCAATAAATTTGGAGCTGTTAATCGAGGTATTTCCTTTCATCGGTAAGTACAATTTGAAATATCTGTTATTAATTAAAAAAACTATTTATTTTATTATTTTCATCAAAACAGTAGCGGGCGATTGTGTGCCAACACTAGTTTTCCATTGCGGCTTTTATTTGACGAGCCAGACTTGGCGTGCGTTCAAAACCTGCGATGTAAAAATAAGCTAGTCAAACTGTCGAGTCACGTTCAAGGTCGATTTCTCAGTTTTTCTGTGAAAAGTAAGAATAGTGCTGTTATGTACTTACACTGCGATTTACTTACTCAATTATTAAAATCTATTTTGAAAACAGAGGAAATGATAATTACGTTCTTATATTATTATGCAGCTATAAAATGTACGTAGTGCAAAACAAATATTATTAACAAACAGGTTATGGTTACTTCTATATTATAATTTTATTTCAGTTTTCCGAATGATACTGATATTAAAAATAAATGGATTGAAGCAACTGGTCGTAATAACTACAACTTAGAAAAGTTGAAAAACCCCCGACATTTTCATTTCAAAGTCCTATATCTCAAAAACGGCTGAACAGATTTTCATAAAACATGGCTAACAACACTCGGGATCACATGTCACACATCACATCACAGCATTCGAATGAAAAAAAACCTATTCAAATCGGTCCATCCGTTTGGGAGCTACGATACCACAGAAAGATAGACAGATACGCAGACACGTTAAACTTATAACACCCCTCTCTTTGGGTTGGGGTTAAAAAAATGGTTTCCTACATTTTTTGGTTACCTTGTGGCCACTTCCTACGGTATCTGAACGCATATTATATATATATATATATATATATATATATATAAACCATCCTATACTTATACTTACAATGGCCAGGGCCAGTTATACTGCACACAATGTGACCGGACATTTAAAACTAAGTTCGGCTTTGCGAGCCATATACGTGCTCATCAGAGAAAATTGTAAAGGTCGCCGTCGTCGGATACGACAAGGAGGACTATATATATATATATGTATATATATATATTCAGAAATTTGTTTCGATGCTTAGGGACTGAACATACTAAAAGTCTCGACAAGTTCTTTCCTTCTATAGTGTAAAAACACTTAAAACCTTTTATTAATGCTATTTTTCATTTCCTCTGTTGAATTAATTATCATTTCCTCTGTCGGTTTTTATCGATATTTTGAATCGATACAAAATAAACCTACAAGTTATTGCAACTGCCGTGTGCTAATCGATGTTGACGAATCGATGTCGCGCGGCTTATGTTTCCCGTCACTACATTACGCTCGTAAAGTCAAAGTACCTTCGCAAAATGTTACACGCACGGTCCCCATACTAATCGACGAGCTCTTTCCTTCCATCTAGGGTACCTATTGAAAATGTACTTGACTATCAAAAGTTATTTAAATATCGTTTTAGATATTAATTTGTGATTTCTCATAAAGTTCCGTTTGTTTTTAAGTTCTGTCAGCTTGTTTTAAACTCTATACCGTTAAGGACAAATTTTACAAGCTTTTACAGCAGTTGATATATATTTTGAGTTGATAATGATTGTGCAGTCACCTACAGAAATTGAAATACAAAATAATAACCTTATATACCTAATCAATCTAGTCTGCTGTTTTAGCCCAAACACGGCTGATTAAAGGTCACCATCTAACATAATTATCATTGTAATCCGAGTTGGAACCAGAATAACCCATCCGAAACACGGGCAGTGAGGACGAGAGTGGGCGGAAGAAACAGATTCCGTAAACCGCTCACGGCATTAGCGCTCACGAACAGGCCTTTGGTTACCGTCACTTATACAGTACAAACGAAGACACGCTTAAGTATACAGTAATAAATCTTATCCCGTTCAATAATTGAACGGGATAAGATAACTTAACTATTAAGGTACATGAATGGTCAATCTACAGTGAAGTAGACGGTACAATTTTAGAGCCAATGCAGAGCCGTGAGATATTATTATAATTGTACAACACGATAGTCAGTAGGCTATTGAATAAATTAATTAATTAGTTTTATTCTGCAAGTAGGCTTCAATGGCACATTTACATACATACATACATACATACATACAGTCACGCCTTTATTCCCAAAAGGGGTAGGCAGAGCACATGAAACGTAAATTCCAGCGCCACTTTTAGCATAAATGTGGGTATAAAAGATCGACAAAATGTGATATTGCAGTGATAGGTTGCTAGCCCATCCCCCACAACACACTTCAACCCTGGTCGCTTAGTCGACTTTTACGACACCCACGGGAAGAAAGGGGGTGGTGAAATTCTAACCCGACACCACACGGGGACTAACCCGACACCACACGGAGGCACATTTACAAGTCAAAATTATACCAGCGTTTCTGAAAAAGAAGACCACTGTTAAGAAGAAACGCCGAAACAAACCCAAAAATC
The DNA here is from genome assembly GCA_947049275.1 of Epinotia bilunana. NCBI lineage: Eukaryota > Metazoa > Arthropoda > Insecta > Lepidoptera > Tortricidae > Epinotia > Epinotia bilunana. The sequence continues at coordinate 39,205,305 of OX346253.1, read as the reverse complement.
AGTATGTTTTCGCCAAAAGAAAGTTTTTACAGTGATAGTACTTAACCTACTTAAAATAAGTATGTACATCTGAATATGAATACAAAAAAAACATAATGCGTTGCTCTACACTAAAACATGTCAGAAACTGTGTTATAGCAAACAAGACAGGGAGATAAAAAAAAGAAAATAATGGAAATGCGACTATTACATAAATCTCCAATGGGTATGCTTTCTGATTTAGCCCTCTAGGCGTGATGCAATGACTATTAATTTGTGAATATTTAGCTATTTTGGGCAGAATACAATGCAGGGAGCTTATAATAGATATATAAGGTATAAACTCAATGTTGGGTACGCTTTCTTGTAGGAACTGTGTCATCTAACTTTCTAGGCGTGATAAAATGACTATAAAATTATCAATGTTTTTTTCTAGTCATTTTTAAAATTGGAAAGTGTAAAGATTAAAACCCATTATAATGGATACATTGACCCGATAAAGACTTATACCTTGCGAACACGAAACTTTCAGGGTACTTTTTTATTTTTATTTTGTATATTATAATTATGGATATAATAGTATTGTGAGTGTACGTCGTTTCGGGACATAGCCACAATGGTTTTCGGGCTTTCGTTGTTATACTGCTACCTCGGCAGACGTGATACAAGCCGACTCGTGGGTATTTTACCGTACCGTCAGTATTTTATAAAGCAAAACAAGTTTCTGACACAAAAAATATTTTTGGTACAAGCTTTTATTGCCGACTGTACTTTTCTGTATACCATCATTGAGACGATTCTAACGAGCCCAAATTCAACGGGGTTACGTCGGGTAAGTGCAGAATTTCCATGGCCACCTTCTCTCCCCATCATCAGATCAGCTAGATGGTACCATAATATTGAATTGTCATCCAAACTATACTTATACCCAAAATTTTAGCTCAATCGGTCACCGGGAAGTGGGTCAAATTTAACTTGCAAGATTTGATTACAGAGACAACGGGACAGGTGAACCGTGAAAGTAAATAAAAGCTTGTAAAAAAGATTACATTAAGTATGATACACTAGCTTCCGCCTGCAACTTCGTCTGCGTGGACCCGGAATACTATACGTTACTTTAATCCAGGCTCTATACAATCTTCGTGTACATTTTTATCCAAATCGGTTGAGCCGTTTAAACGTGATTGAGTAACAAACATCCAAACATCTAAACTTCCAAACTTTCGCATTTATAATATAAGTATAAGAAGTAGGAAGTAAAATACTGAAATTAAACCATATATTTATTTATTACGTTTGCTTTAAACTTCCGACACGCTACGTTTGGCGCCCGTGATGTTAGCAAACACAAACTGATTTCAATTGAATACGTTTATTCAAATAGACCCTGTTGACTATATTACATAAGAAAACCGGTACGTTCGTTCGTTTTCCCGTCGAAGCAGAAACGCAAATACGTCCGACCTTGTCAAGTTCCAGCGAAAATCAGCACAAAAACAAAACACCGACCGTAAAACTATACGAGCACACGGTATTTTCGACCTTACTAAAATTACTAAAGTATGTGTGAAAATAAATATCCAGGATAAAGGTAAGGTAAAATATCAGGTAACTCGTACTAAATCATGTCGATTAAGACTTTGTAGAAAAGGATGGATGTGAATGGTGGATGTAGACCCATGTCAAAATATCGAGTGCGTTAGGCTTTCATTGGAGACGATTTTATAGGCACGAAGTCTTATTTAATACTGTGCTTGTGTTAGAATATGTATCTAATAGTACAGGGAGCAAAATGCGGTTTTTATACAACACACATGTAAATATCGGAATTCTTATTCATCATCATCATTATATCAGCCGAAAGATGTCCACTGCTGGACATAGGCCTCCCCTAAAGAGTACGCCACCCGCATACAGCGGACTCCCGCAACCTTTACCAGTTCATCTCAGTCCACCTTGTCGGGGGTCTACCCAGTACCCACGCCGCATGGACCGGACCAGGGTCGGCAAGACACGCAATTCGTTATACACATAATTGCTTCCTTCAAGTTTTTTTTATTTTCACTTGCCTGCTATAAATGCGCGTCCCTGATGCGTCGAGTGCGGGCCAGCCCCAACAATATCCTGCAGATGTTAGCAGGTAGGGTGGATTGTGCATATTTACGGCACTGTTGTGATATGCACAAGCCAATCACTACCATTCTATGGTAAGAAAATAAAATAGTGTAGGTAGGTAACTTATTTCTTTTTATTGTCAAACATGTTTATTTTATCCTATTCAATATTGATTTAATTTTGATTTAATTGTATTGTATTCTTATGGGTCTAAGATATCCGAATGAAAAATTTTTTTTATATGTATTTTGCGTTTTTCGCTGTTTTGTGTGCTTGCCAAGCTCGAAGGGAAGATAATCAGTATGATTTGCGTCGTTTCTTCCACGCACGCTGAAAAAATGTGAGAGAACGAGCGATTGTGATTATTACAAATGCGTTTTGGGATGTGAAAGAGACTAAAAAGAGGCTTTGTTGGCTTCTCAATAGCCCCCTGAGAATCCTAGTCTCAGTAAAACCAACAAACGTCGCCTTCTCACAAAAACGTCACACTTCTGCCCCCCTAACTTGTTTTAAGCTGACCTCAACGCTCACCCACAAATATATCTTGACACCGCGAAGCCTAGTAACTAAGCGTAGGTAGAGGTCTAGTTTCGTGACGGGCGACCGGCGGGATGAGCCGCATTACCGCGTAGTGAATAACAGCCCAGTATAGTCTGGTTCACTCCTAATTCGGAAAAAGTATCATGTCACAAAGCAAAAACAAAACCTCATTATGAAGATCAAAAACAGTTTTTCCTTTGTCTTTCAAACAGAATAAAATGGCTCAACTTTCTCTCATAAATATGATTCTAGGTATTTTAACTCTTTATCAAATGGACCGCAAAAAGGGTGCCTATTCATCGTTCTTTAGGAAATGAGGCGTAGGCTGACTTTTAAGTAAGAATTCCTTGAATTTATTTAGCAGTTTATTACATCCCACATCGATTGAGTCTCTAAGATCGAACTAGGCTGTTGAAGTTGCAATATTGACTTGCATTTTCCTACGTATTTCCTGACGTATGTCGTCCAGTTTTTGTAGAGAAATCGTAAAATTTTTAAAAATTTAGCAAATACTAGACGTAGTGAAATTAAAAATACTATCAAATCGATTAATATTAACTACAGATAAATCAATATTTATTAAAAGTCCCTGTGTATCGTCGCGTATAAAATATTATAATAACCAAAAATGCGTCTCCATTAAATAATAAAAGCCAAGAACATTGCCTTGCGGAACTCCGAATCCGGAACCTACCGCATGTCCGTAGGAAGTAAAAACTTCATTAAAATTATTGTTCAGAATCAGAATCAGATTGTTATCGGGAACAAAGGACGATAAGGATGACAGTAACAAGTGGGGTAATTGAACTTTAGTCCTATCCACGACATCTGCCTAGGTACTGATTATCAAATGCTTCTTGCTAACCTGAATTGATTAATACACTCGCGGACAAAGAATACGGGTTGGTAAAATACCGTCATATTTCCTAAAATAGTGCAAGGTTGTAGTTTTGTTTAATCCTGTCGTAATCTTTATTTAATTTTACATATAAACTGCTAAAATAACAGTAAAAAATATAACGTTACCAGGTTTAAATCGGACTCGTAAAAACCATGAAAAAAACAACGTTAACGGAGCGAGATATCGCAAAAATCGTGATTTTTGGATATTTATATTTTTATGATAGGATCCAGGAAATTGCTAATACAGTTGGGTATTGTAAAGAATAGCATATTATAAATAAAACAAGTGTTAAATTTTTTTAAAAACCTATTGCAGTTATTTAATTTAGGGTGACCCGAAATATTTGACCGCGAGTGTATCATCTTGTGTTGATTCCCAATACTTTTATTATCGCATCGAAGAAGTTTAATCATGTTTAATTTTCAGGTACTTTATTGTTAGTGCGTAAAATATATCTAAACTAATATTATAGAGAGGAAAAGTCAGTGAGATTGTAGCTTTGTAAGTTTATCCTACTTATATTATAAATGCGAAAGTTTAGATGTTTGGATGTTTGTTACTCAAACACGCTTAAACGGCTGAACCGATTTGAATAAAATTTTGCACGAAGATAGTTTATAGCCTGGATTAAAATATAGGATAGTTTTTATCCCGAGTACAAGCAGACGAAGTCGCGGGCGGAAACTAGTAAGTTTTTAATTCGGTAATGGGTAATCTCCGGAGCCCCTTATAAGATTTCAAATATATTTTCATCTCCCAAGTAACACAGAAAGCATTTTATCACACGAATAGTAAACTTATGTAGAACTTAAGGTCCGTATAAACTCTTATATAAGTTCACCGAACATCTTGACGCTTTATATTTGCATTTCAAAACCATTATGATGCTTTACACTGTATAACGGTAAGATAATGGCATATCAAAATGCTTTTATAAAGCCTTTAGTTTTACTGCAGCAAACCACAACGCAATTGTACAGCTTTCAGCTGTTTTTAGTGCCATTGGATCTATAATAGCATTTTTAAGTAGTAAATAAATGCTTAATGCTATTTAATAGCATAAACGTGAACCATTATAATGCCATGTAAATCCGTTAAACAGCTTTCAGCTGTTTTTTAGGCCTTAGGGCCTACTATAGCATTTTTAAGTAGTAAAATAATGCCTAATGCTGCTGAACAGCAGAAACGTGAATCAATGTAATGCTTGCATTATTAAAGGTCACCCGAGTTCTGTTTTACAGCTAACAGCTCTTTAATCTAATACACGTGAGTGCGTGTAATGCGTAAAGCTGTATATAAACATTTATTTTACAGTATTCGTAAAACGATGTGTCCGCCATGATTGGGAAAAAGCACACGCGCTTTTAGTACTTTTTTCTCTCTGGCCTCTGGCTTAATAATCGTTCACATGTGAGTATTTCTACTGCCTTTTTAAAGGCTCACCAGGCTGCTATAGCCCGACACCATTTTGTTTAATATTATAACCAAAAAATATTACCATGAGGACCTATTTATAAAAGTAATATACCTGAATAATAATGATATAACTTAATTTAATACTGCCCAACGAAAACTATTATGTCAATAATGCAAAATTCGTTGTATACTAGCAACAAAAAAAATGTTTTGGTTATTTCACAAATATCTTTATATAACACTTTATATAAAAACCACAAAATATCGAAGGCGCGTGAAAATATTGAATGAAACATATATAGACATTTACAGTAAACCACATTGCGCAGTAATATTTGAAGGCATAAAATAACTAAAGAGTTAAACACTTTACCATCTATCATAAATTTTGCAAACACTCGTCACTGCTGTCAGTTTTGAACACTCACGCATCCATATATTATATATTATTGCGAGACAATTAACATTTGTACTAGCGATGTATTCGATCGATGAAATTTTTATACTGATGTAGGCCTACATGTGAACATTTATAATTCTTTTAGTACATTCTAATTCTAGTCTAATGCTTTTGTAATGCAATTAACATGTTCATTATCAATAATATTCCCGGCTTAATGCTTCTGTAATGTCATTGGCAACTTCATTGACCATAATAATGTTGCTTTAATGCGATTGACACTTTCTTTGACCACAATAATGCTTGTATAATGCGCCTGTCATGCAATTAAACCACTATTGTGAACCTTTTTAGGATCTAAAGCAGTAAAATTTGTGCCCAAATAAGCACTACAATAGCCGTATAAACGTTTATAATGCTACTTTAGAACTAACTCAAAATGCCAAAACGATACACAAATGCTGTAACTCGGCTGTTATACTGCTTTGATGTGTTACTTGGGCTGTGTCTAGAACGGATTTTCTGGATGGTTATAGGCTTTATTTTATTCCGCGGGTTTTCGTGCGTGTTTTGCTATACGCGGGCGAACCCGCGCGGGCAGCTAGTTTGTATATGCATAGTTACGAGTATATACTCGTAACTATAAAGGTATATACCTTTGCGTACATTTTAAATGATTAAATTACACTTTAAAGTAAAGCTGGTTTTAAATAGCATACACGTTTTACCGTAATTGATAGTTTACGACAATGAAGCAACCACAGTAAAATTTACCTTAGTAGTAAACGCATCTTTTATTCTAAACGCCCATTATGATTTCGCATTTCATCATATCAGCCGAAAGACGTCCACTGCTGGACATAGGCCTCCCCCAAAGAGTGCCACAATGACCGGTCCTGCGCCACCCGCATCCAGCGGACTCCCGCGACCTTTACCAGGTCATCAGTCCACCTTGTGGGGGGGGCCTACCCACGCTGCGCCTTCCGGTACGTGGTCGCCACTCGAGAACCTTTCCGCCCCAACGGCCATCGGTTCTACGTGCAATGTGCAATCGTCGAATCCGTCTCGGCTGGGCAGCATTCGGGAGGCTACGGCACATCTTTTAGTCCAATATTCCGCAGTGTCTCAAGACAAGAGTCTTTGACCAGTGTGTGTTGCCAGTGATGACGTATGGCACGGAAATGTGGTCGCTTACAATGGGCCTCATAAGAAGGCTCAAAGTCACCCAAAGGGCAATGGAGAGGGCTATGTTGGGAGTTTCTCTGCGCGATCGCATTAGAAATGAGGCTATCCGCAGCAGAACCAAGGTAACCGATATAGCCCTCCGAATCGCTAAACTTAAGTGGCAGTGGGCGGGGCACATTTCACGTAGATTTAAAGTGACTGAAATTAATTTATAGTGTATTTAATTCTTTTTCTTTTCCTTACTTAAATGTCCTTATGGGCGCGTGCGTGGTAATATGAATGCTGGTGCTTACCCACCCTGTATTACTTATTACTTTTATATATTTTATTATTAATGGGACTCCAGGTTTGTTCATGTATACTGCAACATATTTCTTTTATTTCTGTATATGACCGTTTGTTTTCCTAAATAAATCAAAAATAAATGTTAATGCACGTTCTGCACACACAATACGCATATGGCATAATATGGCGTCACACACATATACTGCGACTACATATGGGTACCTACCCATATGTATAGGTAGTTGCTGTATAATTATATAGCCATATATGTATGTGACTATCTGTCCTACCGCTAGGTACTACTACAAATATTAAAAGGCCTAAAACAGCCAATTCCAAATAATTATATATATTATACAAATCCTTAAAGTGTGTATTAATTGAAAGTTCTTCCCCCAAGGTATCCCGTAACACACTATTACTTGTTCTTAACACTAAGCTGCTATGATAATAGCGTGGCATGATAATCTTCATACTTTCCAAATGAGATGTTAAATGTTTTTCGTCATCCGTACGGTTACTATAATTTTATGTACCTACAGTTTCTAAAACTAGATTTACAAAATATATCAACGTTCTCCGAAAAGATATAAAAATCTAAGCAACTTTATGTTTAAAAAACGAAACTGAAAAATATCAAAATACTTTATTCATTTTCCTCGTACAACTGCGAACATATGTAAATACACAGGTTGAAATGCTTTCCCACAATCGTTCCTAACGTTTAACCTATTGTAAAATACCCACATAAAAATATTTACGTCGGTTCACCACACACGAAGGAGGAGATAATACCGTTTTCATTCATTACTCCCATAAATTATATTTATGGCAGGTTTATGTAAAAACAGCAATAAAACAGTTTGCTCCGAAGCGACGCTTTCGGTCCAAATGTAATATTATCAGATCACAAGTTTATACGGTTTTCAGTTGATATGACTTTGTTCAACTTGTAAATCTTGACTTTTACGACTGAGGCTAGATTTTGGAACGTTGTGGTAATATTTTTCATTACACTTGCGCGTAAATGGCTTCATAACGCGCAGGCATACAAACCTAGCCTTTATTATGTCCATGGGCGTCATGGTTATTTTTCTAAAATACAGAGCTAGCCTTTATTATGTCCATGGGCGTCATGGTTTTTTTCTAAAATACACGGCTAGCCTTTATTATGTCCATGGGCGTCATGTTTTTTTCTAAAATACACGGCTAGCCTTTATTATGTCCATGGGCGTCATGGTTTTTTTCTAAAATACACGGCTAGCCTTTATTATGTCCATGGGCGTCATGTTTTTTTTCTAAATTACAGATAGCCTTTATTATGTCCATGGGCATCATGGTGTTTTTTCTAAAATTTTATCTGTCACTCACGCACCAGTTTTATAAGTTTGAACTCAGATACTATATTTTGCTAGGGTGGTCCTTAAAAATCGAAAAGTTGAAATTTCATTGAGTCTCTTACTTATATTGTTCTGAGACGTGAGAAAAATAACATATGTTTTTGTTTTTATTTTTGGATAAGATTTAGGGGTCGCGACTGAAATGTTTAACTTTTTAAGGTTTGCATTTCTCCATAGTAAGATTTATTTTTACTTTTAACTTTTTGCTACTTTATTGAGCTACATATGATGATAGGAAATGAATAATCTTGAATACATAAAAAGAAATCACTCATTTTCTGTCATTAATTCAAAAAACAATTTTATTGTGCTAATATCCTGAAAACGGACACTGGCGCTGATTTGGCGACTTTAAATTTGGTTTAAAATAAGTGTCGAATTTCGTATTTTCTGGGTCGTTTATTCCTTGTTATCAAAAGTAGCTCAAAAAAGTGGAAAACTGTTAAAAATAAAATAAAACTTAGTATGAAGAAATGCAAGCCTTAAAAAGTTTAAAAATTCGGTCGAGACCCCTAAATCTTATCCAAAAATAAAAATAAAAAACATGCGTTATTTTTTCACGTATCAGAACAATATAAGTACCTCAATAAAAATTAAAACTTTTAGATTTTTAAGGACCACCCTAATGTTTACAAACAACTTTATAATTAAATCTAAACATAAAAACATAAATAAAACATGTGTACTAAACTTAATATATTAAGATTTAAAAAAAGGAATTTAGTATCCGTGTAAAATGTTTTAAACAGTGATTTTAAATCGTGGCGGCATGCCAAAGATTCTTTGCCCCACGCACCTCACGTCAAATTTAGCAAAATGGCCGATTGCTATTTAGTATTTTTTATTGCGATTGGTATTAGTTTTAGTTGCATGCATCAATTTCCTCGCAAATATTGTGATAAAAACATTGTGTGCGACACGGGTGGTACATTTTTTACAATACGACTAACAAACCTTATGACATAATGTATTATAGCTTTCCCTTTGTTTGATATGCTCTTTCTTACGTAGGTGCGTAATAAATGCGTGAGTGCATCATAACATTAACTACCGCTGGACGTGCTTTCGCACGAAACGCATAGGAATCTTTTTGATATACAAAGTGTCTCCGATTAACACATTTTGGATAAAAACAATAAAAAAACTAAAAAAGCTATTCCATTTTGGCAAGTTACCAAAACACATAAGCTTTGCCTATGTCGTCCATTTTGAAACGGCAAAACAAAACGGATACAATATTGCGTAACTGAAGTTATTTATATCCGCATTCATTTGTTTCGTCCAGTCAGCCTCTAGTTCTGAAATTAAATTGTGCCGTTATTTCATTTGCCAACTGGCACAATGCGTTGTGCCAGGTCGGGCAGCCGTTAGAACCAATAAGAACCCGGGAATTTTTATAAAAAAATATCATTGTCAGGCGCTCGCAAAATAAACCGACCGTAAAAAAAATTGTTGATCTGATATTTTTGTTGGCTTGTTAAGCGACTTGAGTGTATCTTTTGAGTACCTATATGCAAAGTCGCCAATGCGCCTGAAAATAAGCAATGTAGATGGTGTGAATTACATTTGCACCGATAGAGTATTTTCACCATCATGTTTTTTTTTTAATAATTCAGGATAAAATAATAAGTAACTTGTTTTCTTGTCGTTTGTTTGAAAATCCAATAAAATACTCGACTGAACATGCTCTGTCATCATTATTAAAAACAAATAAGAGATTTACATCATTGTAAGTACATAATAATGATAAGGAACGAAAGGATTAATAAATCAAACAAAATTTATTTTTATGCTCGTCGACCTTAATGTTTGAATTAAGACTTCGTACACCAAACTTAAATCGCATACTTTTTACTATGGAGCTCCCAACTCAACATTTCCTAACTGTTGAGACAACTAAAATGAAATGGACCAATCACGTGGCGCCTTTACTGAACTATAATGTATTTGAACAATAGGACGCCGTCATGAGAAAGTCAAAAGGTAATAGACATCAACGCACAAAAAAGAAAAAGCCGTTGGTTGCACTTCGTTTTCAATAACCAAGTTTGTTTAATTAGTTCAGTTGACTCGTAGAAAAAGTATTCTATACAATAGTTATATAATTAGCTTTTTAATTCTCGTTCCTTAATTGGTAACGTGGTGCTCGACTTAAAAAGCATACATTATATAACGATTGCATAAAATACTATTTTTAAACACTGCATTATTAACAAGTGAAAAGTCTGCCATCTCTTAACTTTCCAATGGCAGGACAAAACATCTGTCATAGAAAATCCAAGTTTATCTGCTTTAACAAATTAAAATTAATAAATCAAGGCAAGCCGTGCCTTTGCGCGCGATGAGTTGTTTGTTCTTCCTAATCGCGAATCATTTATCCGTGAAAGGGAAATGAATAAATGATTAGCTGTACAACTTAATAAGAGCTCAGTTTCATACTCGATTGGTTAGAAAAGCGATTGACATCTTTAGATGCTAAATCGGCACGTCTAATTAACTTCACGATCTAAAGATTATATTTCTAAAGCGCGTTAGTAACTACTTTGCCCGTGATTGTTTAAAAGTGAATATGGCAGTTGATATTCGCCAAGTGACTGCAATACGACCACATCTCAAATGTATTTTACTTTCGAGATGTTACCGAATTTACAGTCTGCAATAGACCCACATCTCAAATGTGTTTAATTTTAGAATGTGGCCGTATGGCAGTCACTAGGCGCATAATGTCCTAACAGTCGTTTGATTATTTCTGCTTCCAACGTGCCGTAAATAAACTTACGCCTGTATTCTCAAAAGGGGTTGGCAGATCACATGAAATTAAGATTCAGTGCAACTTTTAGCAATAGTAGGTTTAAAAATGAATAAAATGTGGTATTGCTGTGATAGGTTGCTAGCCCATCGCCCGCAACACACTTCAACCTCGGTTGCCATAATAAACTCTTACGACACCCACGGGAAGAAAGGGGTGTTGCTATTCTAACCCGGCACCACACGGGGTATTCGAAAGCAAGCTAGGACATATCAGCTGTATATGATAGTTGATGTGAGTTAACGGCGTCCACCTCTCCGCAGGTTTATGGTGGTTGCGTTTAAGTAGATATTAATCACACATTTACTCTAGGTAAGATAACATCCTACTAATTGTATAAATGCGAAAGTTAAGATGTTTGGATGTTTGTTACTCAATCACGCTTAAACGGCTGAACCGATTTGAATGAAATTTTGTACGAAGATAGTTTATAGCCTGGATTAAAATATAGGATAGTTTTTATCCCTGGTCCACGCGGATGAAGTCGCGGGCGGAAGCTAGTATATTATAATAGCCCTAACCTAACCTAACCTAACCTAAGTAGGTATCTTTGACGCCTTCTTCATGCCATGAAGTCCGCTCGACACCATTGACGGATCTTAATTTACCTACAAAAGGTTCATTTGACTTCATTGATAGATCCTGCCAAAAGGTTCTAGCGGCCGAAGGGTGATTCTGCTGTTCGATTACGTAACGCATTGTACGTACTTCAGGTAGATCTACAAGTCACTTGTTTTGTGAGAGAACGACAGTTGAATTGTCCTAACGCTCGTTCGAAAAGTTATGTATTTACGTTGTAAGTTGTGTGTGTGAATTTCAAAGCTCTGATCTGATCCGCCCGTAAACTGTATCACCTGTCAAAATCGTATAGGAAATAGAATTTGGCGACGCGCTTAATAGAAGCCTCTGGCGACCAGCACGGCTAGCACGCGACGGTGCGCGAGCTCTCTCGATTTTTCTCGCACTATCCGTCTCTCTCTTATTAGAACACTTAGAAGAAGAGGTATAGTGCGATAAAAATCGAGAGTATGTCGCGGCCGTCGTGTGCTAGACGTGCTGAGGGCTGGCCACTATTTCACACAGCGTGTTAGTATCGCTATACAGCGAGGAAATACGGCCAGCCTTCTGGGCGCCTTGCCCGTTGACGGCGATTTATGTCATTTATTTTACCTATAGCTTAAGTTTTGTTATGTTTGTTTTTATTAATTGTCGTTATTTCAATAATGAATATTGGCGAAATATATTATAAGCATGACACTATTAGGTCGGGCGATATGTCCCTGGCACGGAACGGTATAATCTGAATCATCCTTTCGTATTCTCAGTCGTACACACTCTTGTCCGAGTGCGGTAATGTTTATGGTGCAGGTACTCGGTGGGTCTATATCGGTGTTGTCGTGGCTCTTGCAAATGGGCGCAGCTTTAGCGATGCGCCACCTCAGACGGGTGGTTGCATTGCGGGAGCACTGGACTATGCTGGTCTCCGTGGCCTTTTTAGGGTTCCGTAGTCAACAAGGAACCCTTATTGTTTCGCCATGTCTGCGGCTCATCTCAGTGACCAATTCAGCATGGGCATACAAATCAATCACGCTGACAAAACGGTAGAATAAAATAAAAATAAAAACATTTTTGGGTACAGTCAGCATCATATAGTTAGTAGCAGCCAAATTGGTCTATAATCTTTGCCTGTACTTGTGCCAGTAATAAAGACGTGTTCCGATATATTTGGCTACTTTGGCTGCATGTAAAGTAGGGATGTAATTTTTTTTTATTAAATTCTAGGTGTGGGGTGTTGTTACATAGCTTGTTCATAAATATTATGGGTTTTTAAAGACCATTTTTCAACTCAGCGATCCGTTTGCGTGATATTGAGCCTTAAAGCTCTAGTTTTGGTTAGCCCCTCCTGGTGTCTAAATGGCTGCTACTGGGAATGTGAAAAAAATCGTGGAAGTATTACATATAATAAATTTAAAAGGACTAAGTAGGCATAACTAGTTACCGAGTAATAGTCGGCCAACTTAACATGTACTTGGAAAGGCCAACTTTCGTACAAATTCGGCCGACACAACCGCACCGCACCGTTTAGCTGGCGCGCGCGTGTCGATGTAACAAAGACAGACAGGCATACGGAACCCCACACTGCAGGTGGCCTGAACCGCACTTGGCCAGTTTTTATTAATTAAAGAGATCCCTCATGAGGATAATTTCACCTTTGTACTTACTTAACTTCTTCTGCTTTTGTAAATCCTACCTGTGTTTCTTTAGCACAGCAATGAGTTATACTAATTGTTCTACTTTTCGTTGCTCAGACGAGGCGTCACCATATTGCTCTCATCTCATTGCTATCTATCCTAAAATTAAGTAAAATATCCTATTTATGTCGACCTATTTCTCCACTCTCCTTAAACCTTTTAACAATAAGAAGCCTCTTCACAGTAATTAAAGAAACAAATCTATTCGAATCGTGACAAAGGGGTAGAGCCCATAAAAATATTTGGGAAAGTTATACTGATAAAATGTGGTTTAATTATTCGCAAAATTAGTAACTACTGTTTTTTTGTTTCATTACAATCAAAAGGTTTATTAATAAATTATAAAGATCACAAAAACCAACGCATTACAATATTATACTAGCTTCCGCCCGCGACTTCGTCTGCATGGAACCAAGATGAAAATGATCCTATATTTTAATTCAGGGTATAAACTATCTACATACAAAATTTCATCCAAATCGATTGAGCCGTTTTAGCGTGATTGAGTAACAAATATCCAAACATCTAAACATCCAAACATTCACATTTATAATATTAGTAGGATATCTTCCCATACTATTCCTGATAATGACTTGGTATCACACAAGATCTGGTATAGCGTAGGTACATACACGTAATTATAACGAATTAAAATCAGGAGAATAAGAACCAAATGGTTCGTGTAATATTACACACGGTGCTGCTCGCCAGTTCTGTTAGCTTGAACTTGGCTTGACACGCTACCGCGTGTCTAGATAACAATAAGAAAAAAATATTCACTTAAACAACCTTTGTTTTACAGCATTTTCTTCTGCCAAACTGCAGGACCGTTTTGTTAGCAGAGGGTCTCCCTTACAAATATATAGATGGGTAGGAGATTTGGTTTATGCAACCTCTCTTGCAAAAGTAAAGCCTGTGAACGTTACGCACACGTTTGGGTAAGGTTTGATAGCACTTCGGTTCCACACCACTTCGGGAGCTTAAATACCGCGAGCCATCCGGTCATTGCTCTGAATATATCGCAATTTATTTATTTATTTATTAGGTTTACCAACAATTGTTTACACCATATATTACACGTATAGCTTGCAATAACAGTTTTATGCTAGATGTAACAATCACTGACAGGTAAACACCACATTCATATTACAAAAAAGCAGTGAGAAAACTAAAGTTAAAAAGTAACCAAAATTATCGAAATTCCCCAAAAAAACAACATGGAATTTAAAAGTTCATTCAGGTACACACGTTAAGGGGTCTATATCATAATAGACAATTGCAGCGTTAAAGTTTCTAAAATGAGTAAAAGAGATTGAATCAATATGGTTTAAGTGCATACAGAGGTCCTGAAAAAAAAACTAAACGAAACCAGACAGGCAATCGCGAACAGTTCTCTTAAATCTACCGTTAGGGTCAAAGTGTATATCCGTCCCATGACAGCATGCATTTAGCATTTTGCATAACCTCGGGATAGGTGAGTTGCTGCCGGACACAGTGCGTCTGAGTGGAGAGCACAGTCTGTATTACAAAGAGACGAAGTATTCATTTTTGATGTAAATTTTTGTGACTTTTCTTTCTGCCCGATATTTAATCAATAGTACAAAATAAATCATTTCAAAGTAGGCACCAAGGGATCACTGTCTTTGATTATTTTAGGCATAACACAATAGCGTTTTTCTATTCAAGATTCTGCACAAAAGAAATTCCTATCGATGGCAATTCACCACGATTATTATTCTGCAGCTTCGAACCAGTTTTTAGATCTTATACTTGGACTGAAACCATCATCGGATATGTTATAAATAGGTGATGTGGAATATTGTAAAGGAATATACGCTTTTGTATAGGTAAGTCAGCTGTTTATGCTTGGTGCTTTTTATGCTTAATACATAAATAATGGAATAATTCGTGAGGAAGCAGTTCTGGCGAAAAGGCTTCATCATTGAATAGAGATCGGTCCTCCACGTCGCGCCACGCCGGTGGCCCTCCGGAAGACCTGATCGTCCTTAGCGACGAAAGTGACGAAGTGGCTGATTAGGTAGCCTCAATATTCATTTATAGTTGATTATGGATATTTGTTACTGTTTGCCATACGATTAATAAAACTAAGATAAAATGAGTAACGGAAAATAAATAAAAAGAATTTCGTTTCCGAATACCTAAGGCGTTGCACGTTAAAACGTATCTTAATCTCGATGCAGCCGCCACGTCCCACAGTTGGCAAACTGCGAATAATACGTGCCCCGCGGACGTGCCTGACGTGCCGCCCACAGAGCAGATACGATTTGTGATGGGGTGCGCAACGATGCCTTTAAATTTTTTTGAAATAATATTAGTCGCAATAACACTATTCATATAATTCTTGAGTCATATAACACCAATTAATATATTTACATACGATATAATTATCATTTTATATAATGATAATTGGATGTAATAAATAACATTTATTATAACATACTTTAAATATAATGCATATTTCCAATAATTAACAAATTATTGCTAATTTCTTCTAATGCACAGTTAGCATAATATTTTTCGCTAGACTCTAAGGCAGGTCGGTGTAGGTTCGACGACGAGCGAAGCGAGGAGGAGTGTTAGGTTGAACTGCGACCCTACAGCGCCAGAACCGAACACTTTTTTCAACATCATCATCATCATCATCTCAGCCGAAAGACGACCACTGCTAGACATAGGCCTCCCCCAAAGAGTGCCACAATGACCGGTCCTGCGCCACCCGCATCCAGCGGACTCCCGCGACCTTTACCAGGTCATCAGTCCACCTTGTGTAACACTTTTTTACTACCTAATATATACTAACATAGTACAGTCAGCATCAAAAGTAGCTACGCAAACGAAGACGTCAAAAGTATTTATTACATGGGAATAAGAGCTTTTGACGTCTTCGATTGCATAGTTACTTTTGATGCTGACTGTACAATTTGCAAACCGTTATGTTTGCTACATTTTCTTTTGGTAATAAAATATTATTCTGCTTGATAGTTATGATATATAACTTGTATACAACAGGAGCATTATGCCATATAATGATTATACAAAATAAATGTTATATCCGTTGATAGTTAAACAAAATAAACATATATATTTTGAAATTTTAACCAACGTTTATTATATACCATTGTATATATATACCTTGTGTGAGTGTTTATATACCTTGAAAATATATCAAATGTTGCTATAGCGAATAAAATTATATTATTTATTTTTATACCCATCATTACACACCTTGATGCGCGTTCGAGGGAATAATAAATATAAGGGGACATTTTTACACAAATCAAACTAGCACATTAAGCTCAATACGGCTTGTGTTATGGGTACTAGGCGACGATATATTAAATGGATATCAATACTTCATCATCATTATTTGATGACATGATTGTCAGCCGAGACACGTCGCCCAAAGAGTGCCACAATGACCGGCCCTGCGCCACCCGCATCCAGCGAACTTCCGCGACCTTTACATGGTCAACAGTCAGAGAACCTTTCCGCCCCGACGGCCATCGGTTATCGGTATAAATACTTAAATACATAGAAAACATCCAATACTCAGAAACAAATATTCATATGCTCATCACACAAATATTTGCCCTTTCCGGGATTCGAACCCAGGACCTTCAGCTTCATAGGCAGTGTCACTACCCACTATGTTAACCGGTCGGCAGAATTATTTATTTTATGGAATCTTTATTACACAAAAGAACAACTTATCGTACAAAAGGCGGACTTAATGCCGTAAGCATTCTCTACCAGTCAACTTTTGGCCAAATCAGACAAATTGGACAGTATGGAGAATATCGGGGAATACCTCCAAGTTGGGAAATTTTCCCTTTTCAACTTACAATCATTAACTAGACGCCACTAATTCGTGCTGATGGTGAGACTAAGATTTATGAGCCAAACGAACGGGGACGTAGCTGCCCCATCAGATTTAAGATGCAAGCAGTCATGTGATGGCATGGATCCAGCACTTCGCATTATCGTGGTCATCATCTAAGAAATATTGCACGTGTTTGTCGTCTACAATCCTCAAGATTTGTAATAGGATAAATGAAAGCTCGAAAAGATTCCACGGGTTTAATTTATCATTCACCGACAAACTGCCCTCAGTTTGGCGAAACAGGAAATGTATACTTGCCACTCATATGTTTTTTCGAAATAGATAAAAAAAAATATTTAAAGATCTATAAATTGATCTGCCCCATGTTGACCTACAGTTTTTTTTATTTTAATTTCTTACATATGGAGTGCCCCGCTATTTTTTTGTCATTTTGCTCACATACGAGTAACCTTGTAGCGGCTAACAAAATACACCTTTAGTCCAGATTATATTCAAATAGACCTTATAAATAGTTTTTAAGTAAGTAAAATGCCTATGACATACGGAAATATGGACATAACGAAACTTATGGCTTCCATTTTTGCCATTTTTACTAGGGAATCCTAAAAAGACCGACTATCGAGTTCTACAGCTTACATAACCTCTACCGCTAGTATATTTATGTAAGCTGTAGTATGTATGTAAGCACTTTATTGAACACAACAATAACAGGTTAAACAATATACATATCACGCAATAGATCTTGAGCAATCGAGATAGGCAAACTCATGCCGTGTATAAAAACAAAGAAAATAAAAACAAAGAAAATAAAAACTCGCCAATATAATATATATATAAATAAATAAAATATAATACACACTTAATATTATATTAGTATGTAATACATATCGCAAATATACAGTAAATAAATAAATACGATATTCAATCAATTCAAAAGTCATTAGAAAGCCACAACTTCTTCAAATTCATCTTGAGTGACGCAACAGGCAACTCATTCCACAACTAACAGCGCGGTAAAAGATCTGGAGTATGTTCGCGTCTTTTTGAGAGGATACAAAAGGTTAGGATTCAACCGCAAGTGGAGGCCACTGCCGTCTGCCATGTAATTAAACCGCTCAGAAAGATAAGGAGGGAAGTAGGGCTGAACAGTGTGTTGAAAAGTAATGACAGGATATGCACGTCCCTGCGCCGGCGAATCGGTAACCATCGAAGCTTGGATCGGAATTCGGGGATATGATCATACTTGCGTAGACCAAATATTATCTGACACGAACATTTTGTAGGCGCTCCAGCTTATTAAGTGGCTCCTCGTTTCGTTCAGAAACGCAATATCTCCATAGTGCAGAAGAGGAAGCAAAAGAGATTGAGTAAGAGTTAACTTCGTACGCCTTATTTAGACGCCTTAGGGAGTGAAGGGATCTAAAGAACCTCTGACTCACCTCAGCTGTATGAGGTGACCAAAAAAGCGTCTGGTCCATGGTGATATACAAAATTCCTGACAGTAGAGGAAAATGGAATAGAAATACCACAACCTCTGAGAGCTTATTTATATTATGTATGTATATAGTAAAGACTACCAATAACAATCGCTTGCGATTTCTTCGCATTCATTTGCAAACCAAACTTACACGGCCAGCAGCGTATAGATTCAAGGTTTTGATTGACTTCCGAGTTTAATGAGGAGATATCATCGACAGTAGCCGCTGCATAAATCTGTAGGTCATTTGCGTAAAGGTGATATGATGTAGTACTAGCGAGTCTGTGCTTCTGATTTAATCATCAAAAACTGAATCGACTAAAGAATTCTATAGGTATAAATTATCGAACCAGCTTACAAAATTTCACTTGAGAAATGCGACCTGTAGAGATAAACAGCTGGACAGCTGGACAGCCGGGCATACGAAAGGTGAGAGCTCCGTTCGCCTCGCTAGCTCGTTCAATAAATGGTAAAACGGCACATATTCTACTCTATGACGACGCTGAAGGGGTTAGGTCGAAAGTTGTCGGTGCGAATGAGCCGTGACGGATTAGGGGGTTACACTTCTCCGTGTAGTTTTAACCGGTGGAACTTGCCTAAGCGTGACTTGTTTCGGTGCTTAATGGGATTTTCATTAATCTATTCTAGGCACCGGTTTAGGGTGAATGTTCAACAGAGATGTTGACGTTGATGATGTTGAACTCCGTCCGCGTGGAACTCGTATCATACCTCCATACAAAACTTGACCCCCCATTTCCCCCCTGGGGTTGGTTTCCGGGACAAAAACAATCATGTGCCCTCCCGATGACTCACACTATCTTTATACCAAATTTCATCTAAATCGGTTCAGTGGTCTGAGCGTGAAGAGGAAACGGACAGACAGACAGACACACTTTCGCTTTTTTATAATATAGTATGGATTTTAAAAAACGAACTAAAAAAGACGAGAGATAAATACAGCAAATAATGATAGTCGTATATGCGAAACTCAATTTGCTCCTGCCCTGTGTTTTCATTGTTTGCCTGTAGATCGGAATTTCTCGCACCGTTATTGCAGCAAAGTGAATATTCCGAGCATATTGCGGAGTACTATTAAAATATCATGGAAAACATTATCCTCCAAGCCTGGGTTATCGGGTATTCAAACAAGGCCCCGCGGGAGAGAGTCTTCTACTCGACTCTTTACTAAGATTGGAACATTGTGCTGCAGAATTATTCAAATCGTGTTGGAGGCGAAGTAATTTGTTCACAAAAAAGTCATAATACATAGAAGCGCCTTCAAACATTTCTATTCTTTGCAGGGTGCTAAAAAATTACTGGCCATGCAGCATTATTAAGCATTGAGTCCAACTTTTGCACGATAAGTTGTTCTTTTGTGCAATAAGAATTAAATAAATAAATAAGTTTCTATCGAAATATTTTTTTTCGTTAAAAGCCTTTATTCCCGATTGTCCTTTTTTTGTACAGCGAACAATTACCTACTCGTTGAGACAGTTCCAATGAGCCCAAACACGATGTAGTCAGCGAACTGTAAGAGTGCCAGATTTCAGCTCAATTGCATATACGAGTACATAACATATTTACTTATGTACATCGCAAGTTAATAAAAAAGCTTTTACATAGTTTAAAATTCTATAAATTATAGGCATTGTTAAATACAAAGTACCTAGTTAATACTATGTACTCTAAGCTATTTTACATTATTAGTTTTCTCCTCATTTCTAAAACAACTTAACTCCCTAAACCCTCTAGTTCCCTAAATCCTAACAATAAAATAAAGTCTAGACTAAGTCTAGACAAAATGAGAGCAATGCTTACAATTTCTGATTCTTACTTAAAGCTCATTTTAAACTGAACTTACCCCTTGCACAAGTTTCCGAGTAAAAGGGATCATTAATATGTGTGTTTATGCAAATTTAATTGCGGCATACAACAAAGGTTACGAAGACCTGGTTATTAAGGTCACAGAGGATTATGAGGATATTTCACACCGTGGCGAACGCAGTTGGTTCAGTGGCAACGACGCGAAATTTCCCTTTGCACTGCTTATGGACGGTCGAGGATGCGGTTTCTTAGATGAGTATGGAAACGTGTATAAATATTCTCCCCAAAGCGGCACCAACGTGGTACAGTCAGCGTCAAACAGTTAGTAGCAGCCAGAGTAGCCAAATATTTCGTAACACACCCGTATTCTTGCAGTAATAAAAGCCGTGTACCGAAATATTCGGCTACCTTGACTGCTACTAACTACTCGTATATGACGCTGGTACACCATTCGCCTTGGGCAAATTACACCTTGTCAGTGGTGTTTTCCGCACCCGCATTGGCTTAAACAGCCATGGAAAACGTTATCTTCCTTCTTGACACTGCTTGAGTCTGTAACAGACATAAAGGCAATTTTGATGATGATATCTTTACTGTCAGATTATGAACACTGTCTATTACTAATCTCACTCGGGATATTATAAACTGTCGAAAACTTGCGAACTGTTAAATGCCCATAAAATTTTAACGCATTATTTTACGTTAGTTTATAATCTATCAATGTGAAATCGACAGTGTGAACACTGTGAACTGAGATCAAGTTGGCACATGCTACGAAACGTACCGTTCGCGTTGATACCTATAGAATAGACATTTTCAGTGCATATTGAAATAAATAAATCATAATAAATTTCAAGTCGATTAATACCTACAAATAAAATAAGAATGTTTCTTAATAAACTTTTCGAAACAAAAACCCCTAACTCACTTTCCAGTTACTTTGAAAATCTATTACAAAAACAAACCACTCAAAACGAAACGCGATAACAGAAACTTTGTAAAAGAAAAAAACCCAAATGGCGGCTACATATTCGCACTGAATAATAAAGTTGGTGAAACCGTAAAAAGCACTCCGCAAAGTGTAAAATATGCTTGTGCTCGGTCAAACCTTGTGGACGTGGCATCAAGCCTATGTGTGCGGCTTTCACACCGCCGCCGCTCGCCGAGCCTATCATGGGGCGTCTACACACTGTAACGTAGGTTTTAATTGGAATTGAATTGGTATTTAGCGCGTGGAGGTGACAATACAAGTGATAAAATAGTGGCTCCGTGAGCTGTAAACCACGCGAACCTGTCTTTTTAGGGTTCCGGAGCCAAAATGGCAAAAACGGCACCCTTGTCGTTACGCCATGTCCGTCTGTCGGTCTGCGGCTTTGCTCAGTGTCCCTTACTACTAAAAAGCTTTTCGGCAGGGGTATATAAATCAACCACGCCGGCAAAATTATAGAAAAAAATTGTTTTTTTTTTTTAAGGTACGTCCCCTACACGTAAGGTGATGTAATTTTTTTTCTCGTTAAACCTATGGTGGTATCGATGGATAGCTTGTTCAAAAATATTTTTTTCCACTTTTCAACTAAGTGGTCCATTTGTGTAATACTGGGCTTTAAAGCCCAAAATTTTGTTAGAGTAATTTGTCCCCACCAGACTGCTGGCTAAATGGCTGCTAATGGGAATGTGAAAAAATTCGTGACAGTAGTACATATACCCAATGTATTTAAAAGGAAAACTATCTTGGCTAAGTAGACATTACTAGTTACCGAGCAAGTCGACGGACTTAAAGTGTACTTAAAAAGTCCAACTGTCGTACAAATTCGGCCGACGCAACCGCGCCTTTGGTCCAAGGACACTCCCTTGGGGGAGTGCATATACAATGACATGAGGTATAGGTATCTATGTCTGTAATTAGTTTATGTAGCTTCAGATACCATAGTAAAAAATACAGCGAATTTTTTTTTTTTATACAAAACTTGTTTTTACTGTATTTCGTTTGTTTAATACACTGGAACCATATAAACTAATTACAGACATAGATATACCTCATGTCAATGTATATGCAAAGTTTCGCCACAATCCAACACGTAGTTTTAAAATGAGAGCGTAACTACGTTTGTACGGAAAGGTGAAATTCGGCCGAGCTTACTGTGGACTCTTAATACGTTACAAATAGTTAAATACATATAGAACATTCAGGACTCAATTCATGTTAATCACATTATTTGCACTCCGGGATTCGAAGCCGGAACCGTAAATTTTTAATCACTGGACAAAACCTGCCGCCAAAACAATAATACTAAGGTAAAACTAGTCTAATCATATGAGAAGCGAATTGACCAATTAAGTAATGTGTTGATTCCTTGGAATTCTGATCAATCATAACAATTTGACTGTGTTTTTTAAATATTTGTAAATAAATAAATATTAGGGGATAATCATGCACAAATCGACCTAGTCCCAAACTAAGCAAAGCTTGTACTATGGGTACTAGACGACGATAAACATACTTATATAGATAAATAAATACTTAAATACATAGAAAACATCCATGACTCAGGAACAAATATTCGTGCTCATCACACAAATAAATGCCCCTACCGGGATTCAAACCTGGGACCTCTTGTTTCGTTGGCAGGGTCACTACCAACTAGGCTAAAGCGGTCGTAGCCATCACAGAATCTCATTAGGCACTGTTAGCGCGGGGAGTAAACTCATGCTATATTGCTCATGGAATGAATTTTGTCAGCAACAGCTAGATTCGTATGGTCTGACTGATGAGAAGTGTATGTTATACAAAAAAAAACAAGAACATTACTTACGGTGGTTATATCTGTAATGCCTCTCAAATCATTTACTACGACAGTATAGTCAGCATCGTATAGTTAGTTAGTAGTAGCCAAAGTAGCCTAATATATAAGAAAGAAAGAAAGAAAGAAAGGACATTCATTCACTACACAAAAGACACACAGAGACAAAGGGAGTAGAAATACAATACAATTGACACATAATGTGTGTCTTCGCGGCAGTGAATCGGTCGCTGTCTCAGCATTATGCCGAGAAGTCAGACAGACACCTACAGCGCTGATTTTCAGACAGCACCGTGCGTGACCCATGAAATGCAACACAACATACTACCGATACAAACGTATACCCATAATAAATAAATAATTAATATAATAAATTTGTTAAATATGTAACACAAGCACAATGGGATGAAAGACACAATGTGAAAAACGCGAAACGATTGGGATGTTTTTAAAAAAATAGAAGAATAATAAAAAAAAGTGCTGGATGGGTTAGGGTTGGGATATTGCTTGACGACCGCTTTAGCCTAGTTGCTAGTGACCCTGCCTACGAAGCAAGAGGTCCTGCGTTCGAATCCCGGTAAAGGCATTTATTTGTGTGATGAGCACTGAATATTTGTTCCTGAGTCATGGATGTTTTCTATATATTTAAGTATTTATTTTTCTATATAAGTATGTTTATCGTCGTCTAGTACCCATAGTACAAGCATTGTTTAGTTTGGGACTAGGTCTATTTGTGTGAGATTGTCCGAAAATATTTATTATTTATTTATTTATATTTGGAGCGTCAACAAATAGCCCTTAAGCTGGCGCCTAAAGGTATACTTGCTAGACGCTCCTTGGATAAGTAAGGAGAAATATATCATAACACATCTTTACTCTTACAGTTATATCGACGTGTACCGAAATATTTAGCTACTTTGGCTGCTACTAAATATATGATGCTGAATGTACAACTTTTAATAGTCTTCGGTGGTCACTTCGGTGTAACAGGCTCCTCAAATGGTCACGTACAAAATGCGGTCCCCGCGCGATGGCGGAATATTATCACCGCCATGAGGTAGTCTTGCAATGCTAGCATTCGCAACGCGGCACAACTCGCCCCCAGCCAACCTGTATAAGTCTGTACTCCGAGTTCCCTTTGTTGTCACGAATTCTGGTGTCAAGTTATACTAGAGGTGAGCCGTGAGGTGAGGTGAAACAAGAAGGCTGGCAGGGCTGGCAGTCACAACGCCGACTTGCTTCTGGCGAACCTGTGTAAGTTTGATTATATAATTATATACGTTATAATATATTATAATGATATACTATTTCGAAAAAATGTGAGGACAATGCAACTGTCATTTTCCCATACAAAAATTGACATTTATGTCTACCTGACGGGGGTATGTACAATGCGTTACGTGACCGACCTGCTGATTATGTTTAAATGTGTACAATGCTGCAAATCAAGATATACTGGCTACGTGGTAAGATAAAATAAATAGTTAATGACATAGGCCAGTTCTGCTGTCATTTCATTCGCTCATAATAAATGTGGTCCTTTGTGTGGCAAAAGACTAGTTTGTCAGGTTATTAAGAACTTATTAGTTAATTTAAAGTAGTATCAAACAAGACGCAGCATGCGGGTTCTTCAAGGACTCAAAGACATAGACACATACCTGACATGACATGACATTATGTTATTATGTTATAGTGTGTCTGTAAGGGAGTAATTAATTATTACATTATTTCTAGTGTAAAGGCTTAAAAACACTCGCCAATGCCACTCAAGAAATGTTAGTAGCCTGAGAAATTAACTCACCATCATGTAATGTCCCATCCGCTGTGCTTGTTGCCGTATAGTTTAACGCCATAATGTATTAGTTTTAAGCTTGTATTTGTATGTTACTATGATCAAACTCACAAACTGTGCATTCGGTTGACATTGCTGTTCCTGGCGTCGCCCGGCTCGCGCTGTCTATGGCTGTGACATTGAGAGAGCGAGTTATGGTCGCGTTCACAGCTGATGTCGCGCAACTGTCAACCGATCGTCTTTTTGATTCTATGTTTATATTTTTTTTGTTTTTATATATATATATATATATATATATATTTTATTTCCGTTTTCATGTTTGCGATGTATACTGTTTGTGTTGCCCTCCCACCCACTCACTTAAAGGCTTCGACGGAAGACCAGCGCTGGCCAACAGGCCTGCACCATGCTGAGTCGGGGCCTTTTCGTGGCATACCTGTTGTTTTTGTTTCTGTGTTCACTTTTGTTATTGTTTTGTATGTGTCACGAATAAACGTTTTCTATTTCTATTTCTACATACACCTGCAACAAATAAGAACGTAAGTACATCTTGAGCTGTTTTGCTATGAGCTGTATTGTTCCTGCTCTCCGCAAAGTCACCAGAGGTCCAGAGGAAGCTCTGAGGAATAGTATTTGGTAAATGTTTCTAGATTTAACGATACAACGAATCTACAAATAAATAAAGGGTTGCAAGTACCCGTCTAGAATCACAAGCGTCCATCGGCCACTAAATAAATAAAGGGTTGCAAGTACCCGTCTATAATCACAAGCGTCCATCGGCCACTAAATAAATAAAGGGTGGCAAGTACCCGTCTAGAATCACAAGCGTCCATCGGCCACTAAATAAATAAAGGGTTGCAAGTACCCGTCTAGAATCACAAGCGTCCATCGGCCACTAGATAAATAAAGGGTTGCAAGTACCCGTCTAGAATCACAAGCGTCCATCGGCCACTAGATAAATAAAGGGTTGCAAGTACCCGTCTAGAATCACAAGCGTCCATCGGCCACTAAATAAGTAAAGGGTTGCAAGTACCCGTCTAGAATCACAAGCGTCCATCGGCCACTGAATAAATAAAGGGTTGCAAGTACCCGTCTAGAACCACAAGCGTCCATCGGCCACTAGATAAATAAAGGGTTGCAAGTACCCGTCTAGAATCACAAGCGTCCATCGGCCACTAGATAAATAAAGGGTTGCAAATACCCGTCTAGAATCACAAGCGTCCATCGGCCACTAAATAAATAAAGGGTTGCAAGTACCCGTCTAGAATCACAAGCGTCCATCGGCCACTAAATCTGCTTAGTATCACATGCTCTCCAATAACGCTGGCAAACAATTGTTAGCCAGCGTTATTGAATAAGTAGGTAACCGTGTTCCGTTTAAAACAATTAAATGAGTTATTAAGTAGTTTACCTGTCACATTATTCACGAGTGCCCGAAAAAGAACTACACTGGAGATCCTCTGGACTTAATATCATTGCGTGACCCTGCCTTAGCCTTGTTGGTAGTGACCCTGCCTTTGAAGCTAGAGGTCCTGGGTTCGAATCCCGGGAAGGGCATTTATTTGTGTGACGAGCGCGAATATTTGTTCCTGAGTCATGGATGATTTCTACGTATTTAAGTATTTATTTATCTATATAGGGGGTACCAAAAAAGGGGTGTGAACCGACCAAGGGCATAACAGGTATCGTGTTTCGGGTAAGCGCCGCGGCTTGCATGACGTTTGCACCCTTTTTATCGCTAGTTCGAATGGCGCAGCCAGTCTCGTATTACGGCATCGGTCCCCCCCGCCCCCAAGCCTCGTCCCGAATCTCTTGCCATTAACGGTCACGTGACACCTGTGGCGAGATTAACAATTTTTCCCCATCCCAAAAAGTGCACAGCGCCGCTAAAGAAGTTTTCACTTCAAAAATCGCGTCAAAAAAAATCTTTTAGTTTTTTCTTATCAGAACACGATACCTGTTAGGTATGCCCTTAATCGGTTCACACCCCATTTTTGGTAAACTCTGTATAAGTATGTTTATCGTCGTCTAGTACAGACGAGTTCTCCATTATCTACTGACAACCTTTCAAAAATATCTACACATCTGTCTTATGTCAGTAACAATAAACTCTGTATAGATATGTTTGAAAGGTGGTCCGTGTAGGTATTGGAGAACTCGACTGTAGGTACCCATAGTAGAAGCTTTGCTTAGTTTGGGACGAGGTCGATTTGTGTAAGATTGTCCGCAAATATTTATTTTTTTATTTAGTGAAAACGCAGCCCAATGGGTGAAGAGCTTAGATAGTAATTTGTTAAACATGTACGGCCGTATTCATAAACGTCCTACAAGCCTGTTTTAACTAAAATGGCGTTCAAATTCGTTTGTCCTTATATCTGACTTTGACATTTGTGTTCGTAAGAAAGGGACAAAGCACATTTTATTTAGCAGAGGCATTTTAAGTTTTATGAATAAGGGGGATGGACTCTGTGTATAAATCAACACTACAGCACAGTCCAGTGATACGCTAGTTGTTTCGTGGTCTGTTTATTTTCAGCAAGTGACATTACATAGGAACTTAAACTAACGGTTTCTAAGTATATTCAAATCGTGACAGGCATGTCGTAATAATGCGACCTCCAATAGTCTCGCTGACTCGGGAATAATGCCATACGATTGGGTTACTAATGTATTGCATAAAATTTATTGTCATAATTTTATTTTGCATAACAGCCCTTGTCAGAATCAGCATTTCGCATTACTTTTCGCATAAATTTCATTGCATACAGTCATTTCGCATAACTTCCTTTGGCAGAATAGTACATTGGCATAATGACGATTGTAAAAATAGTCCTATGATCGAATAATCGTGTCACCGAAATTTGTATCACATAATATTTAGCTGGCATACTGTCATTTGGCACAACGTTCTTTGGCAGAATCGTACAATGGCATAATGTTGTTAAGAATAATAGTCATAATGACCAAATAATTGTATCGCTAAAATTTGTGTGTTTGTGTGTAACTTGTTTTAATATGTTTGTTGATATTAAAATAAGTTTTCTGCTCTTTTATAAAAAAAAACCTCGAAGACGGAAGCGGGAGCTTCGCTCCCGCTTTCGTCTTCTAACCTATCCGCGATCCGAGTCGGTTTTGCCACTAAGTCCCTGTTCCCTACTGCCTATACGTGATTCGTGAATCCAACATGCATAGTTTTTCTTATTAATTAATTTAAATTGATATCTGTATATTCTGTATAAAATATTTAAAAGTTAAAACAAAAATAATGACAATTCCTTGTTTTTTTTATAAAAGAGCAGAAAACTTGTTTTAATATGTTTGTTGATATATCTATGTCTGTAATTAGTTTATGTAGCTTCAGATACTAAAATAAAAAAAATACAGCGAATATAAGTTTTTCATACAAAACTTGTTTTTGCTGTATTTCGTTTGTTTTGTACACTGGAACCATATAAACTAATTACAGACACAGATATTCCTCATGTCAATGTATATGCAAAATTTCGCCACAATCCAACACGTAGTTTTAAAATGAGAGCGTAACTACGTTTGTATGGGAAGGTGAAATTCGGCCGAGCTTACTGCGGACTCTTAAGAGGTCACGGGCGCAGGTAAAAGCTGCTGTAAGAGCGTGAGGTGCATTTGCAGCGGGAGCGGGAGATTTGAATTTCGTATGGGACTTACTACCTATTTGCACTGAGCGCACGCGCGCGCGGTGGAAATAGGTAGTAAGTCCCCTACTAATTTCAATTCTCGCCCATCCACGCCCCGCCTCGTCTCGCCGGTGGAAAACCACCTTTAGACTGCTGAGATTGCTAAATGGATTAAAAGTAACTCGTTGCATTTAATATTATTATAAAAAGATCAGAAAACTTGTTTTAATATGTTTGATGATATTAAAACAAGTTTTCTGCTCTTTCATAAAAAAAAACCTCGAAGACGGAAGCGGGAGCTTTGCTCCCGCTTTCGTCTTCTAACCTATCCGCGATCCGAGTCGGTTTTGCCACTAAGTCCCTGTTCCTTACTTTTTCGAGTTTTTTCCGATCGCCTTACGAGAATTCGTAGGTTCTGCACCCAAATATACTTATATTTTCCTTTTAGTAATGTTTTGGCATACCACAATAGCAGCGAGATCACAACCGGCCGTTGTTTGCTCGCATCTTTTTTTTCCCTGCCTACCCTCTTTACCTCCTCGATATGACCAGGATTTAAGTCGAGCCTTTGAGCAATATTTTTGGCTATTTCTGTTGCGTTTTCGCCTACTTTCTCCTCTAAGCCGCTTATATCTACGTTTTTCTCGATTTTATTGAGTTCAAGTTGTACCACTCTCTCTTCCAGCGCCTCATTTATTTTCTGTAGGTATATATTTTTATTTTCTAATGCACTGATTTTCTTCTCAGCTGTTTCCTTAAACTTAAATAACTCTTGATACTGTTCCGCATAAAATTCTACGGCTTTAGTTAGATCTTGAATTTCTTTTTTCATTTCGAACAAAATTTCTAGTTTGCTATTGATTTCCCCCAAAACGTTGTCGGTGTCGGTGTACGATGACTGTGTTTTCGGGCTGGCTTGTGCTTGAGAGCAACCATCACATAATTCATTTTTTATCTGGAACTGCTTCATGTTGACACATTTTTTATGGTAGACCCCTTCACAGGTACCCTTACACTTCACCACATCACCCTTGTCCGTTGAAACGAAAAGCTTACACTTTTTGCACTGCACCATCGTGTTTACATACACAGCGATACTAGTAAATAGCGGCAAATAACGTCCGTACGCGGAGTGCGCGCGCGCTGAACTGCCTACGTGATTTGTGAAATCCGAGGTAATAGGTATTGTACAATTTAGAGTGCAAGATAGTATTTTTGATAAACAATTCGTAACGTTCTCGCTTGGCTCGCACGTTTTACTCATACTCATACCCATACTCATTTATTTATAATGCACAATTACATTAAACGTCAAAAGGTTAATATTAGATTAAATTTCATTAATTCTAATTTATTTATGTTGTAAGAGTTAAATTATTTCAAAAATGTATACACATGTCAAATGAAATAAAATTGGTAATAAAGTCATATTTAGAATTAGGAAGAATACGAGTATATTAAAATGTTAGTAGTCACAGAGTTCGGAAATGTCATAAAAGGCGTTATTAACCAGCAATTTTTTCAGTTCGCTGTAGAACGAACTGCCATTTTTAAGGTTTTTAATGCGATCAGGAATGGCATTATATATTTTAGGACCAATAACATAGGTCGTTTTGGTAGATTTGGTTAATTTGCACCGGGTTGTTACAAGCTTGCCCTTGTGGTTATTACGTAACACTCGTAGGTTTTCGGCCCTCAATGGAAAGGAATGAATGTTATTCCTTACAAACAATATTATAAATGTATTGTGATGGTACAGTCATTATCCCAAGCAAGATGAAGAGTTGTCTAGCTGGTGAACTAGGAGGAGCACGTCCTAATATTCTGACTGCTCGCTTCTGTAGCACGAAAACGCGGCGCCAGTCAGCTGCGACACCCCAAAACTCGACACTGCAGTTAATCACTGAGTGAAACAGTGCGTAATAACTATTTAATACTTGTGCATCAGGAAGTACGACAGACAGCCTTTTAAGGGCGAATCAGACTCCCGAAAGTTTACTACAGAAAGTATCTATTTGAGTGTTCCACTTCAGTCCAGAGTCGAGAGTTACGCCCAAAAATTTTGCGGACTGTACTTGTGGAAGAGTAGTGTGGTTGATAATTATGTGGAGAGGCCTGGGCGGTCGTCCCCCCAAATTAAAATGCAGTATTTGTGTTTTGGCCACATTGAGCACAAGTCCGTTTACGGAAAACCAATTGAGGAGTTTGTGGACGTCGCTACTTATGTGGTTTTCCAAGTCATCTATAGTTTGAGCAGTGAGTATGTCACAAGCGTCATCAGCAGAAACGTACATATTCCCGTCGACCGCATCTGGCAAGTCATTGACTTGTATTAAAAAACATAAATTCGCGAGGGAAGATCCTTGGGGTACCCCAATTTCGACACTACCTTCGCGAGAGTGTGTCTGTCCGTTGTTTAAGACAATAGATTGTTGCCTGTTTTTTAAGAAGTCTACCATCAGCTTTAAGGTGGGGCCACGCAGCCCGAGGTGGTCAAACTTCTTGGATAAGAGATCGTGATCGCAGAGGTCGAATGCACGTGTCATGTCACAAAGAAGAATAGCAACATGAGATGATTTTTTCTTTTGCTAGCATTATATTATGAAACGTTTCACGAATAATGGACGCGCACGAGCGGTTTCTTCGGTAGGCGTATTGTTTGTCGTGTAGTAAATTATTTTTTTCTAAAAAGATATACAAGCGATTACTTATTCCAGCTTCGAATAGTTTAGTGATCGTGGGGATAATACTAATCGGCCTATAGTTTTTAATCTCATCTTTTTGCCCTTTGCCCTTGTAGATAGGTACAACTTTAACTTTTTTAAGTACGCTAGGATAAATTCCTAGTTTAATTAAATTATTAAAAATGGTCGTTAAAAGCACTATGACGATGGGGAGTCCGACTTTGAGAAGCATAGTGGATGTGTCATAGATATCGCAGGTATGTTTGCAAGCTACTTGATGTATTATTATTTTATGTAATTCATCATGGGTAAAATTGGCCAGTTTTATAGAAACTGCACTGGGGGTAGACGAATTGCACATTAGTACTTCAGCCAGTACGGGATTAGCCGTAGGTGCATTAGTGGTACTTGCGGCCGATAAGAAAAAGGTGTTTATGTCATTAGCTAACCGGTTCGGTGAAGTATATTGTTCACCGCGGGTATCTTTAATCAAATCCAGACTGCACTGGCGCTTGCTGGATGCTCGACCTGTTACATCGTTTACTATTTGCCAAAGAGCCTTCTGTTGATTGCTACTTCGTAATAAAATGTTAGTGTAATATTCGCGTTGCGTCTTAGACAAAGACTGTTCGAATTTTAAAGACAGTGATATGAGGTGTTTAGTGGATTTTTATGAGCGATATCGACGCACTGCATAAGCATTTGTTTTTGCATTATCAAGTTATTTGTGACCCAGGGACATTGATATTTATTAGAGTGATGCACATGACGGTATGGAAAGCAAATTTTAGAGGTTTTATTTAGCACATTGATTAGTGAAGTTAAAAGAATAATTGGGTCATCTTTCGCGTTCAATTCAATAGCTTGCCAATCGATTGCGTTTAAGTGACTTTTACATAATTCAATTTTGTGTTTTGGGAAGTGACGTGTTAGGGACAAAGTGTTCGTGTTGGTTTGCTCATATGTGATCGTGAGTTTTTGTGCATCGTGATCTGAGAGGTGAGTTACAACAGACTGACTTTCTATGTTGTGTTGTTCTATTGTGTGTTCTATGGTGTGTTGCGTTTTTTTTTTTTTATGATATAGGAGGCAAACGAGCAGTCGAATCACCTGATGGTAAGCGATAATCGACGCCCATGGACACTTACAACACCAGAAGAGTTCTAGGTGCGTTGCCGGCCTTTAAGATGGGAGTACGCTCTTTTCTTGAAGGCTTGAAGGTTATAACGGTCCGGAAATTTTATCAGTTCGTTTATATAAATATGATCTAAGCATGCACTAGAGGAGTCTGCTACACGAGTGGGGCAAGTTATAATTTGTTGGAAATCGAAACACGTAACCAAGTCTACCAAAACGCGTTTTTGTGAGGAATCGGTCATATAGTCGACATTAAAGTCGCCTAGTCGCAATTCGTTTATTTTCGGATTCTATTTTATCCAAAAGTTTTTCAAAAGATACTATATATAAATCGATCAAAGCTCGCTAAGTTTGAGCGATAAATACATATGACAATAGATTTAAACTTGGGAATTTCTATCGCGGATACTTCGAAACAATGTTCTTCGGAAGTATTACACAAATCAGTTCTTTCGATAAATTGGATATTATCTTTTACATAGATAGCGGACCCGGCATGTTCCATAGTATTTCTACAATAGCTACTGGCTAGTTGGAAAGTATTGAAAGCTATCAAAAGTTATTTCGTTATATTTTAGCCAATGCTCAGTTAAACATAAAATATCGCTCAATAATTCATTACCTAGCAGTAAATCCATTTGTTGTGTTTTGTTCGCAATACTTCGTATGTTTTGATGGCACATAACTAATTGTTTATTTCGTGTGAGTGATTTCTGAACTAGCGGCTCCTCTCGATTTGTCCCTGTTGAAGTTCCTGACGGAGTTCTTGATGAGAAAGGGCTGCCACTGGTTAATGGTGACATTTATTGGCCATGCGAGTGGTGAAGTAAATTTATCAAAAACCGATGCCGGAATGCCAATTTTATAAGATTTGTAGCTGTCGTTTAGGGTCGTCGCTTCGCTCGTCGTACCTACACCGACCTGCCTTAGAACGCTTTCCGCGCTAGTTGTCGCCTAAAGCAGCACGGTTCATTATTTGCACGGCTTCGGCGAAACGTATATTCTGGCACATAAAATTATGCAAAAATAAAGTCGGTGATATTAGTTGTATGCTTCAAGAAATTCGGCAGAATATACGTTCTGCTACGTAAAATTCTGCGAAAGTAAATTCGGACATATTACTATTCTGTAATTCAAAATTCTGCCAAATGAGTGTTATGCGACATGATAGTTATGCTAAGTATATGATTATGCTAAAGTATCATTCGGCTAAAAATGTTTCTGCGATAACTGTTATGCGGAGTGTATTTCGGACAATCGATATTATGCCAGATAAAGGGAACCCTTTTATAACATTACGACACTTGTATTTTATGGTTATATATATATATCGCGATGAAGACACATTGGCACCTTGCAGCAAGATGTATGCATGCACATGGTGAATTTTTATATTAACCGGGTTGTACAGAATGTACAGCTTTTTGTTTAATTCTAGGCAAATTGATTCGATCTCGACAAAACAAATTAAACCCTTTTTGTTAATTAATTGACTATTTCTTATTGGATATGACATAGAAACCTTTAATTTAGTAATACAATTCACAGTTGCTAACATTTTACATGAATTAATAAAGTTAGATAACCTTTTTGAAACGAAAATATTTATTTTATTTAGTATTGGCTGTTTAGAGATTTCATTCAAGTCTGGCTGAAACCTTCCATTAACACCTGCACGCGCACTGCACAAACTTCACGAAAAAAAAATTGTTGCACCATTATAGGTAATTTAGTTGTAATTTCATAATTATTATTGTTAATGCGTGTTTATTTTGTATCAAAAATGTTGACTCGTGGTGTCAATAGTAAAGTGATAAATAGAATTGACGCAACTGGGAATGTACTATATGTGAATAAAACCTGTTGCCATCAATAACTAAAGAATATAACTTAGGAAGCCTATAAAAAATTGATCTAGTAAAAAGGATTTTATCCTCGCAAATGTGTTGAAAAACGTCATATAAAACGCGTGAGCTTTGATAATTACATCCTCGGCTCTCTTATCACGCTCACCTGCTGCATGTTATTATCAACATAGCTCACTTGTATCACAATATACTATTTTCGAAATAGCAAAGGAATACTGTCCTCGTAACTTATTATGGACTTTTTCAAAGTAACGTCAGATTAAATCAATTATTTAAGTTGAATTGAGATCATCCTTCATTTTGTAAATCGGATAAAAAGAATTAATTTAATTCACTGCCAAAACTTAGGTACTTAATTCAATAGAAAATTAATATTCAGTTTACTAAACATGACACTAAGGGCGATTGTGCACTACAATGAATTTTACTTTCCGGCAGTCCGATTTTTTGCCGGTCCGATATGGCACGCCATTAAATGTATATAGTAGTTTGTGCATTACAATGAATTTTGCCGTCCGGCATTTACATACATTTATATCGGGCCGTAAAAAATCGGACTGCCGGACAGTAAAATTCATTGTAGTACACAATCGCCCCTAATCTCGTTAAATCGTGAATTACCGTCATAATTTTAGTAAAAGCTGGATAACCTTGTTATTTAATTATGGTCGGGTAGTGAAGTCTTAAGCAGGTTTAATTTTATGATTTCATTAATTTTGCTTCGATCTTGTAAACTGATTTTCTAGAAAATTTAATCTTCAATAACAGCGATAATAAGATAAATCCTATTATCTTTAAAAATAAAACTTGTTTCTCATAGACAACATTATCCTATTAGTACTCAAACCCTATTTAGTAATAACACTATTGTATATTTTGTAGGTATCCATGTGGTGTAGTGTTCCTGAGGGGTGATTAGAAAGCTTTTCGAACGTACGTACAAACCGTTACTCATTTGACTAGCTTGTGGTGAGAATGAGGTAATTCCATTTGTCTCTAGCGGTCGAAACAACGAATCTTGAAATCAATAAAGTCGTATATATAAGTCGTGTAACAAAAACCTAGCTCATGAAGAAACGCCCCGCTCGGTCCCACTAAGGACTCGGCCAATACTTAGAGCGGCGGCGTGCTATTCTCTCGTTCATACGTATGGCGAATTGCTGCCTTCGCCGCTGCCGCTCTAAGGCCTGGGCCGCACTGGTATGGCGACAATTTGTACTGAAAACGGATTCGAGTCGCCAATCGCCCCAACAGTGCGCTCCCGGCCTAAGTCGTATACAAGCCCTGCGAAGGTAGCTCTACTATATGATTTTTTCCACTGCCTTGGGTACGACCCTTCTTCATAATTTGACCGACGAATAATTTGTGGTAGAAAATTACCTATACAGGTAACTTAATAAACTTGTTTGATCTCCTAACATCATCATCATCATATCAGCCGAAAGACGTCTACTGCTGGACATAGGCCTCCCCCAAAGAGTGCCAAAGTGACCGGTCCTGCGCCGACTCCAGCAACCTTTACCAGGTCATCAGTCCACCTTGTGGGGGGCCTACCCACGCCGCGCCTTCCGATACATGGTCGCCACTCGAGAACCTTTCCGCCCCAACGGCCGTGGCACTGAAACGTGGTCGCTTACTATGGGCCTCATAAGAAGGCTCAAAGTCACTCAAAGGGCTAAGTATGTTGGGAGTTTCTCTGCGTGATCGCATCAGAAATGAGGCTATCCGCAGCAGAACCAAGGTAACCGATATAGCCTTCCGAATCGCTAAACTTAAGTGGCAGTGGGCGGGGCACATAGCACGTAGAACCAATGGCCGTTGGGGCGGAAAGTTTCTCGAGTGGAGATCTACTAACAGTCAGCAATAATCTAGACTACCTGTTATTTTATTTACACTGTCCCCGACCGATAGCTCTAAATACAGGCGTCTCCCTATATCTACTAGCTTACTCCCTGCGCCTGGTATTCACTCCAAATTCCATTTACAAGTCTGACAGATGTCAATATTTGATTTCCGATGGGACCTTAGAAATAGGTATAGGGAAGTCGAATTTTGTTTAAGAAACGAGCTCGTGTTACAATAGTAACGTCTTTCTCTTTGTTATTTGGAAATTCAAGAGAACTTTACTAACAGAATAAAATTAAGCGGACCTAGTTGTCCGCGTGGGTGCACCCGCTTATTAGTAATGAGATAATGATTCCATTACATTAGATTAATTAAATAGCCACGGTGGCGGTGCACAAGACAAAGCGGTCTAATCCGAGACTCAAACAATTTTTTGAAATCGTATGAGTACAAAGCTTTACTCTCACAAGCTTTACCTATGTCAATGCAATAATATGCTACTAGAAAGCTGGTTTGATGATAGCGACAGAAGGTGGCCATAGGAACTGCTCAATTGCATAAGTCTTGTCGTGTTCAAACATGCTTAAACTCATGAGAATCCTATCAGTGAGTGGTTGCTGGTCCTGCAGAAAATTAAGTAAGTACCTCAGAGCATATAATACTAGAGAGCGGACAAGCCGCCGGCGGCTGTGTCGCACATGTTAGCTCATTGAGCATACTCCGCCGCCAGTTCACCGTCCGTTGTTACCGAGTGTGCACGCGCGCTGTCCATCGAGAAAGTTCCGTTTTTTTCCGAAATGCCGAGTTGTGCAATAATTACATGCAAAGATCGCAGTGATTTGATTAATATCCACGCCAATGGGATCAATTTTCACAGGGAAATACTATAAATAGGTACTATTTATTTCAAATAAAACCACGAATTCAACGTAATATTCCGACTTGAATCACTACCCGCGCCCGCTCCGACCGCCGCATGGCCCGTGAAATTTAATAGGTACTATCGACAACACAGCTAACTGACCATCGGTGCACCTTAAGTGCATTTTAATAAGGTTCTATATAAACACAGGATGGTCAGTTAACAGTGTTGTCGTATGTACGTGAGAAATAAATATTAGGGGACAATCTTACACAAATCGACTTAGTCCCAAACTACGCAAAGCTTGTACTATGGGTGCTAGACGACGATAAACACACTTATAGATAAATAAATACTTAAATAAATAGAAAACATCCATGACTCAGGAACAAATATTCGTGCTCATCTTACAAATAAATGTCCTTACCGGGATTCAAACCTAGGACCTCTTGCTTCGTAGGCAGGGTCACTACCAACTAGGCTAAAGCGGTTGTCACATTATTGGTATTAAACCAAAACGATGTTTGAATATAAGCTTATTTTAGGTAAGGGTTTGGAAGGTACACTCACCTGAATTTTGTCGCCTTCACGTCACTGCTTACCTGGTCAGTGTATAGTTTAAACAAAAATGAAGTACTTAAAACCAACCATTAACGACATCTATGGTTTATTTGTTATCTTCAACTAGGATTGTATAACAATTACGCATTAACAATAGAAAAAACAGTAGCTACTTCCAGTACACGTTGCCATTCTTAGGTCACTCTTACGACGTCTCTTTGTTATCCATTATTTTCGTATTTCGCAACAAAAAAAGTTGTAAATCCCAGGTTAAGTTGCATTTTCGTAATTTTAACTAAAACAAGATACACAATCACATTTTGTCGATCTTTTATACCCACATTTGTGCTAAAAGTGGCGCTGGAACATAAGTTTTATGTGCTGTGCCTACCCCTTTTGGGAATAAAGGCGTGAATAAGCTCACTTTTTAACTTTGTTTTAGTATAGATTCTCATTAAGTGAAATGTATAATTTCTTTTGAGAAATAAAGTTCTTTAAACAGAATAAGTATGTATGTATGTAAAATATACAATGAGCACTGGTGTCGTCGGTCTTTGTGACTTGAATATTATTTGCATCGACCAATAAATACGTGTGAATTACACGCATCCGATTCCTGGAATCCCGGATGTATTCCGTGCCATAGAAGGGATCAATCCCATTGAAGACGAGACAGGACTCGAGATCTTACACCTTTTCAATAGACGATCGGATTATTGTTCACCTACCACTTACAATTACAACCCATTTGCCGAAACGCTACGCTACAAGCGACGCCGTACTCCGCTGTAGCTTAGCTTCTTAGCTGATCCCGTCGTTTTTCAGTTAAGTATCCGCAAGTGCCTACGGCGTAGGTGCCCGCGTAGCGGGCTCCTGGCAATGTCCATTATACAGGGTGTCTCATTTAAATGGCCAATGTAATCCACCATTCCAATTTTTCATTATTTGTAGACGACTTAAAAATTACAAAATAGTTACCGATCCTTCTGATTCTCAACAGCTCCAAGATGACTTAACTCGCATATCAAACTGGTCCAAAGAGAATAAACTACCGTTGAATATAAACGATTACCGCTAACTACAACGTATGCCATTGACGATGTACCCTTAGAGGAAGTTTCACATATTAGGGATTTGGGTGTGATACTGGACAAAGGGCTCTCCTTTAACCAACATTTCGATCACATAATCAAGCAGGCAAATAAACTTCTCGGTTTCATATGAAGAAACTGTAAAGCATTTAAAAATATATCGGCTTTAAGGACTGCTTACTTTGCTCTGGTTCGTGTGCAGTTAGAGTATTGTTCAATTATTTGGAACCCGTTTTATAAGTGTCACATTGAGAGAATTGAACAAGTACAGAAACGATTTCTATTCTTTCTCTCTGTGCACCAGCGAAAAAAGCGCGTGTTGAAGTCGTACAAAGACGTTGAAATATTTTAATATAATTTCTCTTGAGGATCGCCGTTGGATTTCCGATCAAATGTTCCAAGGAATTATTTCAGGAACGCTTGCCTTGCCCACAGCTATTACAAACTATCAAGTGGACCGTCCCGCGACAGCACACTCGTCTAGCTAACTTTCGACCTTTGTCAACTAGTACAAACGACAACACTGTTAACTGACCATCCTGTGTTTATATAGAACCTTATTACAATGCACTTAAGGTGCACCGATGGTCAGTTAGCTGTGTTGTCGATAGTACGTACAGGACTAATACTGGATCATATAGTGTAATACCGAGAATTTGTAATGAGAATTTGTAATAATCTACTATATAAAAAAACAGGGTTGATATACTGAACATGTCAAAAAGTCAGTTCAAAACATATCTCTGTAAACAAAGATCAAATGTGTCAGAACTGTCATAAGTCATAATCTCCAAGTTTAATGTTAACCTTAACCTTTTACCTTTTTAAGTTTGCTTTCTGCATTTTTATATTATAATGTTCCTAGCCTTCTTACAAGTAACTTACAGCTAACTTTAGATTTAGTGTAAATGTGGATTAAGTGTAGACGTAATTAGTTCTTACTATGTTTAATGCATGCCGTTTTTGCCTGTAATTGGGTGAATACTCTTAGCAGTAGTGCATTATCTGTTGTAATTAAGTTTTTTTTTTGTATTACATCTGTTGGCAAACCTTAATAAATAAATAAATAAATCGGTCAGTATGAAAAAGTCTGAAACTATAAGACATACGAAGATCTGTTTTTAGGAACCATGTCATCGATTTTAATAAGAAGAAAAACTGCATTCATACATATCAAAAAACCTGTTGTTTTGAAATAAATAAACTTACACTATTTCTATTTAGATATCGATTGTGTAGGTCTTAAGCAGTAAATGGCTCTATGAAACATGATGTCTAAAATGAACAAAATGCATTGTTTTCACATACTTTAATCCAGGCAGGAGGCATGTGTGTTATGATTGGCGCTGAACGGTTATGACGTCAGAATTTACGCAAGACGCGTAGGTAGTAACTATAGTTACTACGCGTCTACTATAGTATAATGCTTCAATCAAAAATACAACACATCTTAAACAAAAACATACTCTGAATCTTCTATTAACAATATATTCTTTCAGATGAATACAACAATGTTAACAATATATTATTTTACATTTGAAACAATATTGTGTTCCTTATATGGAAGACAATATTGTCTTGGATGAACGATATTTGCATTGCTTTAGGAAATGTTTTTTTTCTATGTATGACACTAGATTTATTCGAATTGATAATCTCGACTGTCGGTACGGTGACCAAAAAAGTTGAGGCTCTCCAATGACTTGTGATTTAATTGAAATATTTGTATATTTTGTAGGTATATGTATAAGTATAGATATGCATTTATTTATAGTATGTGTAAATTACATACATACATTCACGCCTTTTTTCCCAAAATTGCAGTGATAGGTTGCTAGCCCATCGCCCATAACACACTTCAACCCTGTTCCCTTAGTCGACTAAAGATGTGTAAATTATTTTATTTTATTTGTACTATCTTGTAGTACATGTACTCGTACTAAGATTAATGTACTGTAGCATAGAGGTAATACGAGGGCCACACTGAAAGTTTTGCGTAACTTTTAAATAAAACAATTTAAAACAAAACTAATACATTTACTGCTTCTCAAAATATTCTCCATTGCATTTTATACATTTATTGATCCGCTCGAACCATTTTTCAAAGCATGATACCCAGTCGCTTGACTGCATGTTTTCGACGTGTTGGTTAAATGTCGCCACTGCATCTTCGGGCGTCTTAAATGTTAAACCTCTCATCAAATCCTTGATTTTCGGGAAAAGGTAAAAGTCACAGGGTGCAAGATCTGGACTATAAGGCGGATGAGCCACGGTCTCCACATTTTCGGAACTCAAAAACGCTTTTGTTTTTTTTGCAGTGTGGGGGGACGCATTATCATGATGCAGGAGTATGCGGCTTCGTGGTCATGTCTCGCGATTTTTTTCTAAGACTGTGGGCAAACAAGTTGTGGTGTACCACTCGGCATTTACAGTTCTTTTATTATTTAGAAGGACTGTGCCGACATGGCCACTTTTTGAAAAAAAACAAGCGATCATTTGTTTGGCAACGCTTTTGGCTTGTTGAATTTTTGTTGGCCTACTGTCACCTTCAAAGACCCATTCACTAGACTGTTGTTTCTTTTCTGGATCGTAACAATAAATCCATGTTTCATCTCCTGTTACGATGTTATATACACCATTTGAACATCCGTTCTTATATTTCCGCAGCATTTCTTGGCACCAGTCGTCGACACGTGCCCGTTTTTGGCCTGAAGTTAGTTCATGAGGAATCCACCGACAACAAAGTTTCCTGACTTTTAAATTTTCGTGTAAAATCTTTTGTATTTGACTCATGCCAATCCCTAATTGTCCTCGAATTTTGTCGTAAGTGATTCGTTGGTTTTCTTTTATCAGTCGTCTCACAGCAGCAACGTTTTCTTCAGTGACCGCGGTTGACGGTCGACCTTCACGAAACTCGTCATCGAGACTAACACGGCCCCTATTAAATTCAGCGTACCAACGTCTCACGGTGCTCAGATGTGGTGTTTCAACACCAAATGCATTTTGAAGGCGAGTACTACACTCATGCGGAGAAAGAGAACTTTTAAAATCATAAAAATCATTGCTCTAAAATCTTTACGCGTCAAATCCATTTTGAATGCAATCGGTTTATTTCGAACTGACCAAAAAAAACAAATAACTATCGATTTCCCGCCAATATTTAGTACATTCCATAAACAAAGGTCTATATTTTTTTAAATAATCAATTTGAAATTGGAATGAGTGCGAATAGCCAGGAGTGCAAAACTTTCAGTGTGGCCTATGTACGTATCTGTATACGTGTACGTTTGTCTATCTTTTAGTTCCTGATCTCGTCTCAATTGCTCAAAGGTTAACTGGAAGAGATCCCTTACAGGGATAAGTTCACCTCTATAGCTACTTAACCTTATTTTTTACTAATGTCTTGTGTAGAATAAAGTATTTACATAGATACCATCCATACTAATATTATAAATGCGAAAGTGTGTCTATCTGTCTGTCTGTTACCTCTTCACGCTTAAACCGCTGAACTGATTTAAATGAAATTAACCATAAAGATAGTTCGCGTCCCGGGAAAGGATTTAAGATAGTTTTATCCCGGAATCTTCCCCTATGGGGGTTAAATAGGGGGTGAAAATTTGTATGAGGTTACGATATATTAGCAAAGTTGAAAAACCCCGACATTTTCATTTCAAAGTCCAATATCTCAAAACCTGCTAAACAGATTTTCATGAAATTTAGCTAAGAACACTCAGGATCGCATCAGGTTTCGAATAAGAAAAATGCATTCAAATCGGTCTATCCGTTTGGGAGTTACGATACGGAGTCGCGGGCAGAAGCTAGCATATGAATAAACGGGGTTGCTCAAGTGCAAACACAAGTTTTAGGTCAAAACTAAAAGACTAGACTTAACTCGTATGAAACTTGGTCTGATCTCTGCGTTAAAATACATGACGGCAATTAAGAAGTGTTGTCATAATCTGAATAATAAGTAGGTAAGAAGAAATGCGTGGACAATCATACATACATACATTTATAAAAAATTGTATACTAATTATATACTAGTCAATAGTCAATAGTGTTTATTTTGTCAACATAGGCACATCAATTAGATATATATATAGTAAGTAATAGTGTTCCACTATGTTTTGCCTTTCAGCATACAGAAACATGCTACATACTAACTTAAGAGTCCGCAGTAAGCTCAATTCTCCATACAAACATAGTTACGCTCTCATTTTAAAACTTTGTGTTGGATTGTAACGAAACTTTGCATATACAATGACATGAGGTATATCTATGTCTGTAATTGTCAATCAAGAACTTGAAGCAAAACTCCAAACAGCAAGAGCAAAATTCAATTAGAAGAAGAGATTGCCATAAAGAGTTGTAGTATCTGATAATGTGCCAAGTTTGGCACTAGGTTATAGACAGTTAAACCAACTTACGTCACAAAATAACTTTTATCTATGCAGTGCGGCAAACAAAATTGACTTGTATGCCAGAATGTGTGACGCTTCGCTTAATTTTCAAGTTTTAACTCGACATAATAATAAAAGCCTGTTATGTGGACTAGTTTTAAACGCCGCCATGATTCATGAAGCTGTATTTTAACCGCGCTCAGCAATATATAACCGCCATTACGTGCATACCACCACAATGCTTGTTCTTTGCGAGATTAAAAGTCTTTATATTTATAATGATGATGTTCAGCGTAGTCTGTGCACGGGTATCGCAATAACTGAAATTAAAATGATATAGATGGCGGTCCTTGAGATACATTTTTATATGAATAATTTTAAATGTCTTGTACAGCAAAAGTAGATGATCATTTTAGTACTCTGTCGCACTTAACATAACAATACTGGGACAGTTGGGATGCGTTAAAGTAGTAAAAGTGGCCAGTTACTAAAATGAGCATCTACTTTTGGTGTTGACTATACCAGGTATTATAAGAAAAACAATACAACTAAGTTTGTAATAGTTAGCGCAGAACGAAACAGCTGCAATTTTTAAAAAGTTTTTCTTCAGATTAATAAACAACATACATTTTATCGGTTTTTGTTCGGTTGTTGTCGATCATCTAGGGAACGTTTAGTGCTGCTTCTCATCTTAGAAAAGTGTTGAATGTATTTGAGCATTAAATACATTCAACTATAACTTGGTTCAAAATCCACTGACCATATTTACGCATGAGATACGAGGTTAAGGCATATTATAAAATGTATGAACACCACTAAAATTGACGCCTTCTGAAAAATTTTAGTTGCAAGAAATTTTATTAGTTTTGCTTACAACTAAATAAATTTCGGTCGGATGTTAAATTACCTTAAATTCCATGTATGTAGTGCGGATTCTTTTCCTAGACCGAATTCACTCTTTGTGCCTAGTAAACAATGCGATTATTTTTCATTGTTAAGTGATAAACAA
Source organism: Epinotia bilunana (assembly GCA_947049275.1). Lineage (NCBI taxonomy): Eukaryota > Metazoa > Arthropoda > Insecta > Lepidoptera > Tortricidae > Epinotia > Epinotia bilunana. The sequence goes on along the minus strand of OX346253.1, from coordinate 39,161,154 downwards.
AGCGATTGTATTTTATCGCTAATTGATACTGTAAAATAAACATATTAAACATCAACACTTGTGTGCCAAAAGGCGGCTTTATGTCTCAGGAAAGGAGAATATTAAAAATACTACTTATTTAGCAATGTTGGCCATTTTTTATTTTTGACAATAGACTAATTTAACAATACAGTATGTAGAATCGCTATACATGTAAAATTTGTGGCCGCTTTCGTTTTAAAGCTATTGTGGCTAAATAGTTGCTTTGTTGGACCAATATTGGATAAGATCTGGACTGAAAAGGTATCCGTAAAATCTGTTTCAACAATACCTACTCCGCTTCCCCTAACAAGCCCGAACTGACATGACGTTTGAAAAGTGCAGTTGAAGCCCTCCGCGACCTCTCTAAAGTAGGTCGTTAGAGTGGAGAGCCCGTCGATATCCAACAACGACTGCCTGCGCTTGGCGCGCCATGGACCTACAGCCCAAAATACAAGTAAATATTGCTACATTAATAACTTTCTATTTTTTCCATCATCATTATTAGCCGTTTACAATTACAAAAGAAAAGGTTGCGACAAGTCGTACTAGTCGTCTCGTAGTATTTGTGCCAGGAGATCCCGCTCATCCAGAATCAAGCACAGGGCCAGAACATTTGCCATTACAAATACACAGTATTGTTTATAAAACACTTAATGATATAGACTATGTGCACATGACATATAATATATGCCTTACGGATCGTGGTATTAAAGCAGGTTTTAGTCAAGGTTACTTGTAACGGAATGGTTCCCTACATTTAGGCCGCTTTGTTTTTGTTTCTGCTGGAAACTTTTGTCTGCTTTGTTTTGTTCGGTCATTGATTGTGTGACGGTCCCCGAGGTAGCAATCAGACCGTCAATACACAGAGCTAGAGACAACAGGCTTGGCACTTTGAATTGGTACATGATATTTTACCATTAATAGGTACCTGGATGTTTGAATTCAGAGCTACTTTAGCCAAGCGGTAAAGCAGGCGACTTTTAATTTGGAGTTCGTGGATTCGAATCCCGGCTCGCACAGGGTTTTTCATGTACGAAATGTTATTTGATATTCAACAGTGACTTTCCGGTGAAGGAAAACATCGTGAGGAAACCGGTCTAATCCCAATAAGGTCTAGTTTTTTCTCTGGTTTGGAAAGTCAGATGGCGTTCGATTTCCTAAAAGTATGCTATGTTCTTGTATAACTGGTAGATAGACACGGGTAGGTTGTAGGTACGTAAGGAAACACAGGCGTCTAGTAGGATAGTTCGTTTATTACTGGCTGGCTGTGTGTGCGACGGCCGCACCCACACACGCGCAAGGTGCATACATGCATACACAGCAATAACAACAAATACTATACACTAGAACTCATTCATATATCTTTAAATGAGGCTGTTGTCTACTTTACGTTGGTTCCGGTCCTAAACCACATATTTTCACGGTTCTTTTTAAAAAAGATTGAAAATTTGATTGGCCAAAATCGAATAGTATGATATTCCAAAATATGATTTGAAAGTTGTTTCTTGCGCGGGCGAAGGGAACAGCATATCGAGCTAACATTAGCGGCAAGCGAGACAACGTTCTGGGGACAACAGTCACCTATAATTACACTTATCGACTAACACTGTATCACGACGATGGCACGCTAACGTGACAACTACGATGTATTCGTACCTACGAATCCAATTGAACGGACCGGGCCGGGTGGCGTGGCGCCGCATCGCAACGGCGTGCGTGCAGTCAGCGAACGAAAAAACCATATAACGCGAGCTCCTTACAAATTTCTACCCAAACACATGCCGAAAACCCGGTATGCGCATGTTCGAACTAAACGGCTGCCTAGCATCGTTTTGACACACCGCCCCCATCCCGCATAATGTAAATGGCACCCATTCTGTGTGGCCATTTTGCGGCGATACTTAGACTTCTATAGTTTTTTCGTTCGCTTTGCGTACTGCAGCAAAAGCTGGACGGAGCGCAGTCGTCCACGTCAACGAGGAGCCGCCCGGCCGCAATCCATTCAAATATCCGTCCAGCGGCAGCTACTTTTCCGTGTCGACCGATTTGTCTCGATATATCTACTTATTTTTTACGATTTATAACGAACAGTCAGCATCAAAAGGGGCTACGCAAAAGAAGACATCAAAAGTCAAGGCAATGCTTAGTAGCTTTGACAATTTCGATTGCATAGTTACTTTTGATGCTGACTGTCATATATTTACCTTCGTAGTGTAATAGAGGCGTTTTTGTAATAAATAAATTTAAAAAAAAACATAACGAGGCAAAAGAGCACATATAGAATTAATAATAAGAATATTTTTTTGAAAAAAAAACCTTATTGCTAGCGTTATATTGTGCTTGCACTGTTACGTGTTAGGGGAATTAATTAAATGCGCCTGAACTAGGATTATCCTGTATCTCAGGCAGAGATATTATACTAATTGGAAAACAATTTTACAAATTAAAATCATACACATCAAAGACATAAGTAACGAATTATCTTACAACATACTTAAATAATGTGTGCATATCAATCTAAGAATAATTATTTCATCATATTACATTTACGTACGGAATTGAAGTGTCTGCGTCGACAATAACTGCAAACTAGGTCATCGAGTTAATTTATTTTTAGTAGACTTTTACCTTAGTGCATAATAATAATATAATAACATACATTGCAGTTAGTTGATAGATTTACGATTAAAATGTTTAGCTGTTAAACATATTGCAAAACAAGCAATCATAATGTAACAAGTGAGTGGGTAATTGACATTATTTTTACTGTCTCATCTAGGCTGGGTATATCATGGTTGTCAGTTCATTCGATCCGTGGACTAGGGTCGCCACGACACACAATTTGTTGGACACATAATTGCTTCCTCCCAGTTTATTTTATTTTTAAACAATTTTCTGGATATATGTATACTTATTTAACGTTTTACGCTGTTGGCTAAGCCCTAAGGGAAGATATAGAATTACCTAAAAGTAATTTATTATTCATTCTTTGGATACTCGAGATCTTAACCTCGTTACACCTGTAATATCTCTGGTTTGCTACAGGGATGCCAAAAATAGATTCCTATTTTATTATTCGGCTGAAATCGGAACCATACTAGGCCGTAGGTACAGAAATCAAATCAAATGAAAATCATTTATTTCGTGTACACAACACATATTACACAACACAATCATAGTAACACTACAATACATAATATAACCAATTGGAATTTTTTACCATAATACGCTAGTAATACACAAAATGGCTTCGTAAATATTTGATTGTTTTTTTAACCGACTTTAAAGAAGGAGGAGGTTCTAACCCTGTATGTTTTTTCTACAATTTTAAATCAACGCAGCAGAAACAATGTAACCGATAAAGCCCTCCGAAGCGAAAAACTTAAGTGGCAGTGGGCGCGACACATTGCACGTAGAACCGATGTCCGTTAGGGCGGAAAGGTTCTCGAGTGGCGAACACGTACCGGTAGGCGCAACCTGGGTAGTCCTGACAAGGTGGACTGCGATGACTTGGTAAAGGCCGCCGGATTCCGCTGGAATGCAGGTGGCGCAGGGCTGGTCATTGTGGCACTCTTTGGGGGAGGCCTATGTCCAGCAGTGGACGTCTATCGGCTGATAAGATGATGATGATAATAGATTAAATTAAAAAAGATTGATTTATTAGATCAGTGTTATGAATCGCGGGGGGCTATCTTTAACGTTGGCAATACAGATATTTATCATGATTGGTGAGCAGAAAATTGCTCAATACATACTCGTACATGTATAGATTATACCTCGTTAAGGAGCGCCCAGCCAGGACTGCACACGACAAAGGAGCCACGACTAAGATTAACACGCTGCGGTCATTACGAAGTTATCAATCAGATGTCTTCCGATAATGAAAGGAAGGGCTACACAAAACTATATCTCACTACATACAGTGTGCGACTTTCATAAGAACATATACTTAAAGGACTGAAATTAGAAGCCGTAATGAATGTAAGTTGTCTCAGTATTCGGCACGCCATTGCAGCATTGTATCGGTAATAAAGTTAACAACTGACACTAACATTGGAAACTAGTTCTGCCTCTATGAAACGTAAAATAAATGTTAGCAGTACATTGCTGCTCGAGAAAGTTTAAATAATTAATAACTCGCCATTAGAAAAGGTAATTGTTGTATTTTTTCGATAAAACGGCTCACAACACTTAAAGCTATCGTTACTTATAATGCGTCTAATGTCACACGCTGTAAATAGCAGGATTCAATTATTATGGCGCAACATGATGTAGGTACTTTAAGCCTTTGTTCAGAGGGGTAATCACGTAACGTTTCAAACGCGCGTTAGGACAATCCAACTGTCAAACTCCATATAAAAATTGACAGGTCTACCTAACGAACGTACAATGCGTTACCGGATTGACCTGCAGGGCTCATGTGCCTCACCTCAACTCATCCGTAACGTTTAACGGAACTAGACCTCTGCCTACGCTTAATTACTACGAATCGCGGCGTCAAGATATATTTGTGGGTGAACGTTGAGGTGGGCTTAAAACAAGTTACAGAATAGCGGGGCAGCAGTGGAAGAACTGTGTTTCATCGTTGAATTATTGATTTTAACTAATATACTTAATTGCTTACTGAAATGCACTTTTGTCCATGGCCTTGGTTGCATATGCTCGCCTAATTGCGTCTCTTTGTTATCCTTTCCTTTCATATTTAGCAACAAAAGAAGTTATAAAATCCCATGTTAAGGCGATGCCTTGGTTTGAGTCGAACACGCCCTCTAGACAGAGACACGCTGATGCCTTCCGCGCACGAGGAAAAGAGATGTAACACTCTTCGGGAATGGCTTTTTTGGACTTTCGATAAATACCTAACTTAGAGACGTTTTATTTAAATTTCATAAAGTGAGATTTTAGATAAGATAAAATACTATAGTATTAACTTGATTGTGTCGTAAAATAATGTATCGTTTGAGTAGGCTGAGTAAAAAAAGGAAAATACAGACCCAACTTTGGTTTTTTTTCAATCGAGGAAATTTTAAGCAATTACTGTTTCTTAATCTAGTCAGAACGGCGTTTCAAAGCACGCGATAATTTCCAATCCACAGCCTTAAGTGCATTTCGTCATTTTACCTAAAACAAACTATAATCTGTGGAACTACAAAAACGGAGATTGACGAAAGACATAATGAACAGAAACACTTTAAAGGAGATGGGGTGTATAGAGTTAGAATAACACTAGAGAATAGAACAAGAGTCGACCATAGGGATATATGTATGTATATTAAGCACTTTATTGTACACAATAACAGGTTAAACAATATACATGTCACACAATAGATCAAAGTACAAAGGCGAACTTATCCCTATAAGGGATCTCTGCCAGCTAACCTATATATATTTTTATGAGATATATTTTGTTGTGGGCGGCCACCTTTCACTGCAACATCATATTTTCTCAAAAAAATTGTTAGTAATTAAACTAAAAATCTCATTTCATGCGATCCGTCTTTCCGTTTGGGGAAGTTTATATTTTTATGTGTATTTTACCCGTTCATGCGACCTTTTTCTTCGCTTCCGACGACCTTTTCTTGATGCGCTAATTGTCAGATTTACAAACTACGACAATTTTTTTTAAATTAAAAAACTAAAGAGAGAAAAAGCCGCGAAACAAATGTTAATTTGGAACGCAACACGTTAATCTCTGACCATACTCTCACTCTACTTCATCAATAGGTTTAATATAATGGAAAGTATCTAAATGAACAGAACAGCACTCCCTACCTCACTAAATCAATTTTTATTCCATCATATTTCATTCCCCGTCAATCATTAATTTAACCCTTCAAACGATTCCGCCGCACGTACCGGTATCGGTGCGTCGATAAATTATGGGCGTAAAACATATACGGCTGTGTCGACGGTATTAACCCGAAAATGTTCATCATTGGCCCTCCTAAAAAGTAACAGATGGGGTCATTGAAACAGTCCCCGAGCCGACAATTCGCAAATGGCTACTGCGTGGTGGCAGGGGATATAAGTAACAGAAGGTGAATTGTGGGCGAAGCATGGTTGCCGTCTTATCACTTATCATTGTGGATAAGTGTCTTGCACTTGCATACTCGTCAAAATGTGACGGATGCTTATCCACAGCGATGAGTGATAAAATGGCAACGATGCTACGCCCGCTGGTGGCAATGACTACTTTACACGTATCCATTTGTAAACCAGAAGAATAATTTCGTAACTTTTGGAACTACCGTTAGGACAGGTCATCTGTCATGATACCATGTGGGAGTTTAAATAGTTTTGTGTTGCTAAATATGAAAGGAAAAGATAACAATGAGATTTCATTAAACTTACCGACGTGTGGCACGCGTACCGGAGTAGCTACTGTTCGTTCTATTGTTTATGCGTACTTGTTTAAATAATAGATACCGGTATTGTTTGGTTTTAATTACTTTTCGTCATCTAAAATAAAACAAAGGAATCATCTAAATGTTACTTTTGTATGGAAAAATTATATTGTCCTAAAACCACTCCTTCAATAAGTTACTTAATGATCCATTCAATGGAAATGTATGTGTTAAAAAAAATTAACTTATGTATATTTAATAAAACACAAAAAAAAGTATTTTTCATGAGCTTTATTTTATATCACGGCGGTGGCAAACAAGTGTACGGCTAGTCTGATGGTAAGCCACCAGAGCCTATATTATCTACATCTTCAAATACGGATTGTCAATATAATGCAAATGCCATCCTAAAATATTGTATAACAAAATTTACCATGAAGCGTTATCATTGTCACGAGATAAACTGTGACGGTTCAAGTAGACACCATCTGGGCATAACCGCTGGGCACCATCTTGTGCATGATGCATCGCGCCATTCGTCACTTCCTCGGCGCGGTGTAGCCAAATTGTTTCCCAGCTGCAACATCGATGCGTCATTCTGGAAGATAGTCACCTTAAGGGGCTACCCGAGGTTTTCATCGATTTTTGACAAGTTTTGAATCGTATCTCCTACTTTTGCACTACAGGTAGAATTATAAGTCAAACGGCTATCGGTTCTTCAATATTTTATCTCCATTTTTGTCTACCGGATTATGAAAGAAATTAATTATTAATTTTGTATGATTTTTTATAACATTGTCTAAAAAACACTTATTTCGTATGTCTACATATTTGGGTTCGTCTTTGACGTCTCTAAAAACGTGTCTAGGGTTTTCATTTTAATATAATTAACACAAAAGTTATGGCCAGAAAACCAGTTTTGTGGCCTAAAATTGTTCAACTTTGATGCCAATTAAAAACGAAAACGAAGTAAATATGGGATACTAAATTGCTTAAAGCCGTCGTTGTTAATATAATAAGCTACAAAAAACATAAGAAAACTAAGGGATTCAGATCGAAGGTCATTGGCGTATGGGAGCCCCTTAATAGCTCAGGAAGTGTTGCGTGGTTATGTATTGGCTCGGTTACATTGATCGGTAGTGGAGCACTGTTACTGGGAACAATGGAAAATTGCTCGCAAAATAGTCGATACCGGCATTTTTTTTAAATCGTTGTATTTTAGTCAACCTTAACTTAGTAAGCTTTAACTTACATAAAACTTAACCCTAACCTTTACTTAAAACTTGACCTTGGTAAATCTACGAAAAAGATTTCAAATAGTGTCAACCAACGCACAAACATACTACAGTGTTTTAATATTAAATGAAGTCAATAATATCACAATAGTATCACATACTTATTTCTTGCACCAGCAATATTTTCCACAACACAGGCAATGGTCTCGGCAATATTGCCGGTGTCAGTATTCCTGCAGGTCGATCACGTAACGCAACGTGCGTACGTTGCGTTACGTGATTACGTTAGGCAGATCTAAATGTCAAATATATATAAAACTACAGTTAAACTGACCTAACGCGTGTACTAAACTTTACGTGAATACCCCTCTGGCTGGCAAAATTGACGCCGTGACTCGACGTGAGCTTAAAAATAGTCTCGAATTGGCACAATGCGATTGAGACAGGATTCGCTAAGTCGCGCGCGACCTGACCTGGCAACAGGTTCTGCAAGTTTAGTCCTTGTGCAACTAGGAATATTGGCAACAACTGACTTATTCCGCGCGGTATCAGATGTTTCACTAACGTAAATAGCACATCGCATCGGTACCGGAAAGGTATAGACAGTGAACGAAATTTAAAGACACTTCTTTATTACACCACAAATAACAAAGATTTTTACAAAATTAGGCAAAATAAATACTGGTAACAACAGGCAGTCCTATGACCTTAAAACGATCTCGTCCAGACAACCTTTGGGTATTGTCCGCCTGCTAAGCAAAAGTGTTTTGTGTTATTATCTTTGTATTAATGAGACATTAAAAATAGTGGCGTATTTTCAACACTAAAATTACGATTCAAAGCAACATTCCGAAAAGCATTTCATACATTGCATTCATTTTTTTATTTTTATTTAGGGAAGTAATATTAACTACCTATTGAAACTATGTAGTTTGCAGATACGAATCACAATTTCCTGCAAAACTTGAATACAGCTTGGCAAACGCGCAGCGAAATTCAATCAGTTAAAGTATGAGTAAAAAACTCGTTTTCAAACTTATATATATCCGTTTCCGGTTGTCTTTTACACACATACAAATAGGAATACATAAACTCAAGCCTGTATTCCCGAAAGGGGTAGGCAGAGCACAGCCATACATCAGTGCCACCTCTAGAATTATCAGGTCAAAGTATAGAGAAAAAATGATATAGCAGTGATAGGTTGCTAGCCCACAACACACTTCCACCCGAGTCCAATAGTCGACTCTTTCGACACCCACGGGAAGCAAGGGAATGGTGCTATTAAAACCCACACAAAGTCTTACGCACCTTTTTATCTTTTACACATTGAATACATTTGTTAAAATGTGAAAGATTGGCTAAATCATGCAAAAACGTCTGAACACATTTCATTTGTTACTTTGTTACCGAAAAAATAATATATTTTATTGTGTTGTAGGTAGCTATAACTCGTATTACTATTGACGTATGAAAGTAAGAGTATTGTATTGTATTATTTTAGATAAACCTTTTTCTCTAAATAATTTTGAATGTCCTTTTAGCAATTTCCTTCTCGAGCTAGCATACACTTGTTTTTTAAGCATTTTATAACATCATTATTTTATTAAGTACCTGAAAATAAAACGCAAAACGTATTGTCATTGCCGGTTGAAAGAGAAAAACACAAATACATATTATTTAAAAGCTAATGAGAAACACAATTTTAATTGTTGTAATTATATTGTTACTATACTGTCCTTTCAACGTTGTGTTAGGAATTGCTGACCCTTAAGAGGGCTATTCAGAGCTTTCAAAATGTTCTTTCCTCTTTTTTTTACTGGTAGGTACAAGGGATTGATGAATTCGGCGTACAGCCACCTGCATTATCATCTGCCATAACAAATGCAGAAAAAATATCTCACACGTCCTAATGGCCCTAGAAATAAAGTCGTGCCAGATATTTATACGCGCGTTGTTATGGCAGATATTAATGCTGAGGCTCTAGTATGAGTTTTACCGAAACAAAACTTTACGATCGCGTTTGCGTTTTACCCTCAATTTGTATGGGATTTGACAGCTAAACGCGAACGCGGTCGTAACGTTTTGTTTCGGTAAAACTTATACTAGAGCCTCTGGTGATTGAACAACGCGCAACGCTCTCTACTGCTGGCTTAAAGGGTTTACATGAGAACAGTGCAAGATAAATCATCATATCAGCCAAAAGACGTCCACTGCTGCACACAGACCCCAATTACTGTTCCCGATGATAAATAAAAGCATGTAAATAAGTGGCGGCATATTAAATAAACTTCATCAGCATCATATCAGCCGAAAGACATTCACTGCTGGACATAGGCCTCCCTCAAAGAGTGCCAAAGACCTGAAGACGCAGCGTGGGTAGACCCCCCACAAGGTGGACTGATAACTTGATGACAAAACGTATATGAATGAAATTCAGCTTAGTATTTTCACTTGAGAGCTAGTTCTGTCGGCAAGTTAAGATTGAGACCTCCAGCCCCGATATTCTGAAACTTGTTTTAAACTTTCCTCACCGTTCACTCACAAATACATATGTATATCTTGGCGCTGATTCAAATTAAACGTAATCAGGGGTCTAGTTTCGTTCGGTGTGACGGGTGAGGTGAGGTGCATTAGCGCGTTGCGAATAACAGCCCAGCACTGTTAGCATGATAGCGTTAGGTTAGGTTAGGTTATCTCTGAACGAAATTTTAGTTAAAACATAAACTAATTACATTACAATCGGTTTCTTATAATGTATACTGTGGTAATCATCATTGTATAAACATTACATATCGATACGTCCATGAGTAAACATGTTTCATTCATAAATCCTTATCATAATTAGGTACAGTCAGCATCAAAAGTAACTGCGCAAACAAAGCCGTCAAAAGTCTTTATTAAAAGGGAATAAGAGCTTCTGACGTCTTCGATTGCGCAGTTACTTTTGAAGCTGACTGTACCTTTATCAGCCACCGCTGAGTTACAACATGTGGGGACTATACCAGGATTACAATATATGTACTACAAAGAATAAGACTCAAGATAACGTTGTAATATATAATTGTATGAAATGATACATCATTAATAATGAGAATGAATCTGATCACATAATTTCAGCTTGTCACATAATTAAGCTGCTACCGAAATTACAAATTTAAATTGAAGGAATAATCGAAAAAGTAATGCACTGAGCCGGATTCAAACCGGCGACCACCGTCGTTCATGGCCCAACGCTACTAACCAACTGAGCTATCGGAACAATCCGTCTCCGCCACTAAAAATCCGCGAAAACCGGCTCGGAACAAAAATTAGTTTTCCTTTAATTTAAAATTTTAACTTGTACCTAGCTTAAGAAGTTGAATTATAATAAATGGATATTCATAGAATTTTAAAAACCTTAGTTAACTAAAATAAGTTTTGTTCTCTTCTCTCAAACAAAAACGTAAAATAGCTTTGAGGAAGTTTTATCAATAAGACCATCATTACAATTCCTTTGTCGTTGTTGTACCAAATAGATACCATGAAATACCTGGAACTTCTAGAATCTAAAGTGTACTTCAAGTTTGCGTCAGTTACGTCTAACAAAGGTATCTTAGCAACCTTTCAAAACAAGCCAAGGCAGACTTTTACATGCGACTCTCTTAGCAAAAACATATCATCAACGTAGCGCGAAATGTATCTTAATTATATAATTTTAGTGTACAATGCTGTGACTTTGTCAGTTTGTAACAAAGTTCGCAATATTAAGGAAGTGTTTTCACAAGCAATTTCGCAACCGCTCCAATGAGACGGGCAAATAACAAAACGCGCCACAACGGTTTTAAACCCCGACTTCCCGCAATATAAATGGCACGGTACTGGCTTGGAGTAAAATAAATTATAGCAGCAATACGGGAGGGATACACTATGGCATCAGGCCCCACGATTGGCAAAAAACCATTTGCGGCCGAAAACCATTTGCCCTAATGTGTATTTTGTCCTTAATACTCTCTATTAAGATTCGAAGGATATAGTTCGTTGCTCGTCCGTTTCTTACGGGATTATTTTCGATAACGCCCACCATTCGTAGTAGTTGGGCTTCTCGGGTCAAAGCAGTAACTCATTTCACCTTCCGTGAATACCAAGATTGCTATCGGCGACAGTTTACCTGTGTGTGCATTGTGCAAGTGGTAGGACAGAGGGTACCGCTTAACTGGATCCAGCACTGAGCTTAGCTGAGGGAGTGCCCTTCCTGTATGCTGAGCCTCGCCTAGAAGATCTCCAGGTAAGCCGATACGCAATCCATGCCGAAGCTAACATTTGTCCTGCAAAATCACGGCAACTGCGCGAGTACTCATTTTGATACAGTCCACTTAGATTTCTCGCCTTTTCGCTATAGTATTACACTTCATTTTTGGTCATATTACACTTCATTTGTCGTTTGAACTTAACGCGTTTTTTCCTAAAAGAATAGAACTTGCACTATTATGCTAATGACTAGCAACGGCACTTTAGTTAGTGTACATCAACAGCTCGATCACGTAACGCATTGTACTCGTGTCAGGTAGATCTAAATGTAATTTTTTTATAGGAAAATTCCAGTTGAGTTGTCCTTACGTGTGTCCGAAACGTTACGTGATTAACCCCAGGTTTAAAACATTTTTTACGCGCCTTAATCATCAGGGACTAGTGCAATTCTTTTCTTGATTATTGACCGAAAAGTGAGGAAATATCACCCAGTAGGTAAAGTTGCCCAACTCATTTTTTAAGTCTAAAAGACGCAATAACTTTACCTAGGGGTACCATTGTTGACAACTCAAACCAATTTAGTGACGCAATAATGCATTTTACATAAATTCGAGCACGTTTATGCGAGTTCCCTTGCATTCGATTTCAATCATGAACCGATAAAAGTGCCCTTGTGGCTAGAGTTTGGCAAAAATAAACTTGAAGAAAAATAAGAATAAAACGAGAATTGTTATTCTTATTCAAATCGATTTGAATAAGGATAATTCTTGCGCCTGTTATGTAAAATAATTAAAGTTTATTTTAAATAAGGAATAAAAAGGGGAATAATTATTCTACAAATCGGGTTTCTAAGGAATTTATTGAGTTTTTCTAAATAACATTTTATTTAACTAAAATGTTATTCAAATAAAAATAATTGTGTGGTATTAAGCGTTAAAAAAAAATTATTAAAAGATTTATTTAGGAAAACATAGTACAATAAGTGGATATAATCTAATTAAGTTATTAACAACAAAACTTATATCTAACAGGATTATTCGTATACAATATTAATACGCCAATGCGTCTGAAAGAAATGGTCTTAGGGGACCAATATACAAATTTATTGCCTAAACTAGGTTACAGTTCTAATCTGTGTTTTAGGCATAAATGGCCTTTGTTTTACATATATTATATTGCCTGTCTCATTGACATTTGTTACCTCGCGTTAAGAATTACAAAACTATATTTAACAAAAAGCATGCTTGCGATTGCAGAACTATTTACTATAGTAAGCAAATTTTCAGTCTCGTCGTAGGCCAGGGTTAGCAACCATGCTGTAACTTTAGTTTGGCATATTTTGCTATTTTGATCGTACACGGAGCATTGTTTATTTATTTTATTATAAAGAAAAGGGCCCAGGAAAGAGAACAAACAGTGAGTAAAAGCGTGTTTAGTGCGAAATTGATTAAAAATGATATCCATCCGTCTTTTGGTGTGCCTATTAGGGTTGTAGCAAGTCAACTTGTGCAGTTTTAGAATTACGCTCCTGATGAATAGTTGTCGAACTGTTAGTACTTTACATGATTGGTACAATTCCGTGGTCGGAAAATAAAACGGACGGAAGGTAGCCACTTTCAAAATGGCTCTTTGAGCACGTTATATTATATCAGTTGATTTTTACACAAAGGTCAGATTGATTTGAATTTCGTTAGCGTAAGTAGATTTTATGATACATTTAGGCCTTGTGGCCAATTTGCAGCTTATTCATAAATAAATTGTGTTTTGACACTTTTTTACGATCACAAATGTCAAAGTGACATACAAAGACAAATGAATTTATACTGCATTTTAGCTAAAACAGGTTAGTTGAATGTCTATCAATACGGCCATAAATATTTTTATTTTGATTCGCACCTGTTTCATCATTCCGAAATCGAAAAGTTACACGTTAACGTCGTTTTCCGGGGCTCGTAATCACGGCAATCCGGACTTTGTCCGTAATCGCGCACGATCGTACCTGGAACTCACTAATGTGACCGCGAAACGTTACAGAATGAGGCAGATCGACTTCCGGAATTAGGTTACTGCGCCGTTGCCGCGTGTAATTACGTTAATGAGATGTTAAAGCCGTAGCTTAAATGCGAAAGGTGTAATCAAATGTTTTGAGTTCAAGACGAACGGAGGGACTGAAGCAGGGTTGTTATACTTTACGCGCTCCTGCGCCACAGCCCACCCGCCTCGCCTAACGAAAGTCGGCCTCTACATACGCTTAGTCACTACGCATTACGGTGTCAAGATATATTTGTGGGTGAGCGTTGAGGTGAGCTTAAAAAAAGTTACAGAATAGCGGGGCTGAAGAGGCAGATTGAACGCACTGAAATTACGCACATGGAGCGCTCGTAATCTTTTGTCAAATTATAAAGCTTGTTATTTGACAAGCTTTTGATCAACTCAAAGTGTATGTTCGATTAGGTCCAATCTTGCAACTTAATTATAGAGAAGTTATCTTTACTAAAGCATAGCTTAGCATTAGGGGGTGTGTATGAAACCAGGCGAATTTGGTAAAGTTTAACCTTTATAGGTTTTCATTATTTACAACAATCGTTTGATAACTGTATTTAACATAATTTTAATACTAATACATAGTTGATCCGGGTACCTACCAGTTACCGGCATTTTTCAGTGACCGTAGAAACAGGGTTCCTTAGCAACAATAATTGTCCCTTACTTTCAGCACTATTAATTTACATAATATTTTTTTTAAACAGATTTAACTAATTTCTATTTCCGGTCATATATGAGGCTTTTTAAAAAATTTGAATGCTGTTGCACCACCACGATTTTAGCAAAATTTAGTAAATCAGATAAAATTTCCGTACCTCTTATATAGTTTTAGCTAACTAAGGACGACATTGACAAAGTGATCTTTGTGATGACGTAATTGATCATGGCGTCACAAACAATCGTTAGTAATAAGTACGATCCAACTTCCACATTTCATTTTACACAAAGTTCAAATAAATATTGTTACGCGATTCCAATGTGTTTGAAACCGCGCGGTGACACTTGCACGAATTAGCAACTCAAATCACACCCCTAGGGCTACACAAACTCACCTCAACATCATATACAAGCTGAAATCATCTTTATGTCAGTGAAGTAAGGGCTTTAAGACGGCAAGGATAAATTGGTTGATCTGTAAACTCGCACATCTATATCTGCTTGCGTTTAAGCAATTGTAGACTCTTTGTGGAATGTGTAAGAACTTTGAGACGGCACTGATAAGTTGGCATATGTAAACTAACCGATACGAAATTGTGGAAGCGGGCGCTAAAACAGAAAATTATGCTTTGTGAATCCTTTGCAGTGTATACTTTGACTTTATGTGAGACGTAAAGCTGTCTTTCTTTTTACCCGACTGCCGAAGGAGAGGAGGGTTATGTTTTTCCAGCGTATGTATGTACATATGTATGTATGTGACCTTATTCTTTGGCACGCCCTGGAGCCTAAACCGTGGATTCCTCTTAATCGTGGGAGTGACATGACATAGGCTATACAATTTGAAAAAACCAGTTGGGTTTTTTGAAAAATCTTTTAATTACATGAGTGCTTTGAGGTTTACCAAGATATTTTCCAATACACATCGTATTTTTAACTTTATAAAAAGAAAAGATCCAACACATATTAAAGCTAATCTTAATATTGCTAAAAGATTTTAACCAACTAAATTCTTTCCAACTTTTCGTCTAATTTTTCAAATATCATCATCATCATCATCAACCTATAAACGTCTCACAGCTGCGCTCAGGCCTCCACTTAGGGCCTCCTCTAAGCTAATATCATAATCATAAAAAAAAAACATTATTTCAACATTAAAATGATCAAAACCCAACCGAGCAAAAATCCGCTCCCACTATTGGTCTATTTCTAGAACTTTCAATGCTTTTCGCGATTTAAAAATATATAAAAAACCGGCCTCACTCACGCACAAAGGGTTCCGTACCATTATCCGTTCAATGACGGTTTACGATAGATGACGTATTAAAAACAAACTACTTGCAAGGTCTCGTCCAAACCAATTTTCGGTGGAAGTTTGCATGGTAATGTGCATCATATATTAATTTTAGTTTTATCATTCTTTTATTTTAGAAGTTACAGGGTTACATTGTATTGTTTTTTTTTCTATTTTTGTGTGAAAATCTTAATGAGGTTCAGAAAAAAAAAACATCTACTAACCAAGTTTCAACAGTATAGTTTTTATAGTTTCGGAAAAAAGTGGCTGTGACATACGGACGAACAGACAGACAGACATAACGACGTTGCCGTTTGGCTATGGAACCCTAAAAATAGGTAAAGGATCTGGTAGACCTGGATGTAAAAAGCGACTGTATATTACTATGATTGCAAAACGAAGAAAACCTCAAGTTTGAATAAAAAAAAAACAAAAAAAATTAAAAACCATGCGATATCCTCAATACCTTTATATAGATACAGTACCTTCATCAATAGAAGAAAACAAAAGCTCGTCGACATTAACTGTACAAGAGTATCAAGTTACGAACACATCGGTTTCGTATCATATAGCAAAATTCGCTAAGTTGTCCTTCTATTAGTGACTTTACCCTAACTATTATCTTACAATTTTAACGGGTTAACTCACAGTTTAATACACATTTATTAACTACTAGCCCCGGTTTCACACGGGTACTATATTATACATTATAAACCTTCCTCTTGAATATATTAAAAAACCGCATCAAAATCCGTTGCGTAGTTTTAAAGATCTAAGCATACATAGGGACAGACAGCGGGAAGCGACTTTGTTTTATACTATGTAGTGAAGTATTTTCCTTGTTGGGTATTAACTAATCTGTCAGGGTACTTTACGGTATCATAATATTCTAAATACGAGTAACGCTTTATTTTCATTTACTATCAATAATAAAAAGATATTTAATTAAGTGCATTTTCCTTTTTATATTTCTCTTAACATTTATCGATAACTTTTCACACTATTGGGATATCGACCTTTAGCGTCGCCAATGTCCTATCACTTTTTCGTCTGTGCACGTATTTCCCAGATCGTTACCGCCCCAAATACTTATCAGTGCGATAAGGACAACTGCAGCTCCGACTTAAAGTCTTAAGAAAAACATCATGAGAATAAAGGTTTCGTCCTCGAATGTTTCCTTCTCCGAAACTTTATCAGTCGTAACAAAATTTTGGGAAATAAATAACAAGGAAATACGTCGGGTTGTACAGATTTGTGTAATAGGCGTATGTTTGCGGACGATGTAATTGAGCCGTTTTAAGCTTTGTTTGATGTAAGCTAGCATTCGTTGGAATATAAAAAAGACCGGGTTGCACTCCCGAGAGTGCCGGCAGAAGTGAAAACTTGAATAATTTTAATTCTGCAAAAAAAAGAGTTAAAAACGTCCCCCTTAAACCATCGCACTTATCAGTGAGTGTGAGTGCAGGTTACTGCATTTAGCCAAGTCGTTACGCAACCAATGACCAGATATTGTCTTTGAAACATCCTCTACATTTATATTGATTGGGATTTTAACGGCTTAGCTTACTGACAATAAATCAAACAACTAGTTTCAAATTCAAACTCAAATACGAAGATAGTTTAATTACACCATACAACTCAAAAGAAAAAAAACAGTGTCAAATTACAGACTAACTGCAAGCAAGAATTTTCAAACTCGCAAGGATGAACGTGACACATATGAATTATTAACATAAGCGCGCGTAATATATTATAATTATATTTACGTGTCAAACTCGTAACTTAGGCGTCGAGGCATAAATCAATAGAAGGTTTGGTTTCTCCCCATTTCAAAATGAAGGGTTAAGGTACGGGAGACAATGAGTATTTGCATTTGTTAAATATTGAGTTGACTTTAGGGGCTCGGTAGTGCTTGAGGGTGATTGGCTACCGGTGTCGCTCAGTTTAAACTATTGACTATTTACCCACACATATAAATCGGTAATAAAAAAGCTATTTTGTTTTCGTGAAAGAAGAGATTCACTTGTTCATTAAATTAAATATTAAATTAAATATTACGGGACAATCTTACACAAATCGACCTAGTCCCAAACTAAGCAAAGCTTGTACTATGGGTAGTAGACGACGATAAACATACTTAAATAGATAAATAAATACTTAAATACATAGAAAACATCCATGACTCAGGAACAAATATTCGTGCTCATCACACAAATATATGCCCTTACCGGGATTCGAACCCGGGACCTCTTGCTTCGTAGGCAGGGTAACTACCAACTAGGCTAAAGCGGTCGTCAAATCATCATCATTATCAGGATAATAGGTGGCGCGCTACGTACATCCAGTAGTCTTAAACTCTCTGTTCCATTTCACCGTACTGGGTTCCTGTCAAATTCCTTCGTTCTTTAGGCTCGTCGTCTGTGCAATGATCTCCGGCAGGCTCAGAGCAAATTCTCCTTTAACCAAACGCAAGTTGCGCAAGCATCTCTTTTTAACCGACTTCAAAAAAGGAGGTTCTCAATTCCGTTGTATATTTTTTTTTACAATGTTTGTTACCTCAGAACTCCGTCATTGATGAGCCGATTCGTAATTTTTTTTTGTTTTTTAGTATAATTATGCTTCCAGGTGGGTCCCATTAAAAAAAAAATCAGTTGGATGATAGGATCCATGAGGAATTGAGGGAACTCAATTATATTAGGCACGCGTGTAGTGATTTTGGAATTTTATATTATATCTCGTGTATTTACACCCGGAAATCATAAATTTTGTGGAGTGGAATTGATGATGAAGACCACAGATGACTTATGGAATTTCTCAATTATGTACTTAAAGTACAAAAGTACGTCACAGATTCTGATAAGATTCCGTTGAAATAGCAGCTAATGAAGTGCCAAAGATGATCCTTGTGGAATCGACGGAAGTCCTCAAATATTATCAGGCCACATATAGCGATTGGGTTTTTTTTCTCTAATAATCAACGCATTTGCTCTCGGAAATCAGTTCATATGGTAAATTGGAAAATAAATGTGGAAATGCTCTCGTGGCTTGGCGGAGTACTAAATTGAAATCGGTTAAAACTTTGTTTTTAAACTAAATTATTAACTATCAAAGATTGATGATTTCACTGAACAAATATGGAAAGCTTTGCAACTAGTACCTGAGTTTGATGGAAATTCAAATGTGGTCATAAGATTTTTAGACATTTGTGATCAATTAATACTACACTATATTAACCCTGCCCCTGGGCATGACCTCAACAATTCGGCCCTATTAAATGGTATTCTAAACAAAATAACTGGCACGGCTGCCACTACTTTGGCAGCCAATGGCATTCCAAGGGACTGGAATGGAATCAGAAACACATTAATAAATTCCTTTTCAGATCACAGGGATGAAACAGCCCTATACACCGATTTATCTATGCTTACACAGGGTTCCGATACGCCGCACGTATTTTTTGAACGAGTTCAAAATTTACTAACCACAATAATAACCTATGTCCAGCTACACGAGACCGTGCAAACTACGATTGAGGCCAAACGCAGTCTTTATCAAAAGCTAGCCCTGCAAACGTATCTCAGAGGCCTACACGAACCCCTTGGTTCACGCATTCGCTGTATGCGGCCAGACACTTTAGAAAAAGCCCTAGAATTCGCGCAAAAAGAGTTAAACATATTGTACCTAAAGAATAAAAACGACCAACATAAAACATTTAAGGAACCTCAACAATTTCAAAAAAATCTAAACTATATACCTTAAGAGGTAAGCCCGATTGCACAGCCCCGAATATAGTAAAATCACTACTGATACTGGGGATCCACGTTGGTTTTCCCTTATCCCTAACAACAGATAGAGGCACCGAATTCACAAACAGAATAGTCGCGGAATTCCTTAAATTTCATACCATACAGCACCACCTTACGGCTCCGAACGCACCGAATGAAAATGGCGTTATAGAAAGTTTCCGCAACACCCTCATAGAACATTTAAGATTACTCAAAATTCAGCATAAGAACGAGTCTGCACACAATTTAATGTCATATGCATCAATAGCGTACAACAATTCTGTACTTTTGCCCAACATGCGCACCTTATCCAAATCTTTAACATTTTCAGCGAAAATGTAGACGATCTTTTATGTGAGCTGATTAGAATAGAAAATATATTAGCTTTTAGTCGCACTAACTCAATGCACCATTCACTTTTATCAATTAATGACTTAAGTAATATGATAGGCAAGATAAAGGCCATTTATGGACCCGTATCCTTATTAGATATAGATATTAGGTATTAATATGATATGATTAGTTTAGGATCATACTTTATTGAGAAAAAGGTCGTAATAGTTTTGAAATTTCCCATTATGTCCCCAACAACTTATGACCTTTACAGACTGTGTCCCGTACCCAATAGATATTCCCAAATTATTATACCCCCTTATCCATTTCTGGCAACCAACTCCAAGGAATTCGTATACATGGAGGCAGAATGCCCTAAGATCGACACATGGTACATCTGCAAGCAACAGACTATTCTCCAAACCCGTACTCGACAAGACTGCATCACCCGGCTCATACATGAGCAAGAAATGGATGAACAATGCTGATCCACGCCTGTTACACTCGCCAGGGAGGCTCTCCTAGAACTCGATAGCATGCAATATATAATTTCATTCCCGATGGACACGAAAGTATTAATATCATGCCAACAAGAAGAACATCGTATACCGAAAGGTAGTCTCTGAGCTACGATTCCAAGAAATTGTCGCTTACGAACACAGGAATTCACAATAGTCAATATGGATGACAAGTTGTGAGGACACGCACTAGAAATCATGACTCTGCCGAAATCAACATTGGCACCCGCTTTGCGGCAACAGACTATGCATTGTAACCTGACTACAATCGATTTGGACACCTTGCACGATATTCAGCACCAGGTACTTTTAGAACCACCTGCTCCAGTTATAACGAAAACAGAAGCATTTTCCAGTCTGTTTCATACAACCATACCCACATATGGGATCATCCTACTAGGAGCTATCGTTTTGATAATCTTCTGCTACTACAAGTGACTACAATCCAAAAAACAAATCATAAGCGAAATTGAACTTCCTACGTTGAGCTCCAGCTCCTGTACTCAAACCCTGCAAGATCGTCGAGCCGCAACATTTTCACGAGGCATTAGAAAATAGTTGCTCTTCAAGGAGGGGGGGTGTTATGAAACGAATCGATTGCTCTTTTGCTTAGTGGGCAATTAGCCAATACAAGGAGGACCGAGTTAACATCATGTGAAAAGTGTGGTGAACCAAGTGTCTTATTCTTCCATCGCGGTCGCGTAAGGTCGTGATCGACGTCGATCAATTATTTTAGTTCTAAAATTAAGTTAATTTGTAATCTCACATCTGCACCGTTGTAACTTTACTATCAATTAAACGCACTTCGAACATTAAGTGTTGGTTTCAACTTATAGTCCCCTAGACGGCCCTAACGTTTGTTGCACAACTAAACTTTTTGTTTAGCCCAATGACTGTTAGAGAATGTCTTAGGGCATTAATTCCGCAATTTATACTTTAATTTTAATATTCGTGCAATAAGTTTAAAATCATTAATTAATAACCCTACTAATATTATAAATGCGAAAGTTTAGATGTTTGGATGTTTGTTACTCAATCACGCTTAAACGGCTGAACCGATTTGAATGAAATTTTGCACGAAGATAGTTTATAGCCTGGATTAAAATATAGGATAGTTTTTATCCCGGGTCCACGCGGAGGAAGTCGCGGGCGGAAGCTAGTATGATATAATTTTAGTTAGTCGCCATAAAGTTATGCAAATAAAACTTTACGCGTCATAAAGCAGGGTTACTTGTTTTCTATTCGCCATTATTTTGAACTTCACTTTTTTGTATTGAAAGTCGGCTGCCAGCGTGTTTCCGATCGGCTTGATCCCTTAGCACTGCGTAGAGATGTAGCTTCGCTTTGCATTTTCTACCGCATGTACAATGGGGAGTGTTCCGAAGAATTGTTCGGATTAATCCCCGCCGCTTCCTTCCGCGATCGCCCTACGCGACAGCTTTTCCATTCTCACCACGTAGATGGTTGACAGTCCTCAACTGTGCGTTTCTCCCGAAACTTTCTGCCTCGCACAGCCAAACTCTGGAATGAATTGTCGCCTGCGGTATTTCCGGACCGTTACAACCTTCAAGCCTTCAAGAAAAGAGCGTACTCCCATCTTAAAGGCCGGCAACGCACCTACAACTCTTCTGGTGTTGTAAGTGTCCATGGGCGTCGATTATCGCTTACCATCAGGTGATTCGACTGCTCGTTTGCCTCCTATATTATAAAAAAAAAAGTGCCAATTGTCAAACTGCCTACCTTTTTAAAAGAGAAAATCTGGGCATTGGTTCTTAATTTACGGATTTTTTTATTAATTCGCCGCCACGCTACGCTCAAAGTGCTACGCCGTAGTTCGTAGCAGCTACCAGCTTATCCCCAGTATGTAGCGAAAGAGCGCTACGGTGCACCGCGTAGCAGCTACCAGTTTTATTTTAACTCAATGTAGCCAGAAGGGCCATTGCTTTGACGAGTGATTGTAAGTTGTAAATGGTGCTAAATGAGGTTAAAGTTCAATTTAAATATCAATATTAGTGCTTAGCACCCATACACACTTGGATATGAAATAGGGCAAGGGCATGAACCAACACGTTTCACTGCGCTTTATATATGGCAAAAGCGGCAGAAAAGGCCCCAGATTTGATAAACGCAAAGGCGAGCCGATCGAATCTTTGCTATATAATTTTATAATTGTCTATTAAATGTTAAGTTTTTAGTGAAATTGCTCATAAAAATGTGGATTCCCAATATCTTATAGGTAAAGTGGCATCACGTTTTCCAAGTTTCCTAATTCGGACCACTGGTTTGTTTTATATTATTTTAGCTGCAAAAAATATTTATTTTATTTTAACATTGTGTGTTTGACAACTGTATGTTTTAATTTATGTCTCAAAATAAATAAATCTAATTCAAAATTTGCAACCAATAAAAAAAACATCGTCGTATTTAAGCGTAATATGCCAACACGTAGGCCGGTTGCGCCTAATAGTATTTTATGTATGTATGTAAGCACTTTATTGTACACAATAACAAGTTAAAGAATATACATGTCACACAATAGATCAAAGTACAAAGGCGAACTTGTAACCAAACTTTCACATATTAATTAAAACATTACGACGAAATTATTGACGACCGCTTTAGCCTAGTTGGTAGTGACCCTGCCTACGAAGCAAGAGGTCCTGGGTTCGAATCCCGGTAAGGGCATTTATTTGTGTGATGAGCACGATTATTTGTTCCTGAGTCATGGATGTTTTCTATGTATTTAAGTATTTATTTATCTATATAAGTATGTTTATCGTCGTCTAGTACCCATAGTACAAGCTTTGCTTAGTTTGGGACTAGGTCGATTTGTGTAAGATTGTCCCCTAATATTTATTTATTTATTTATTAACATATTACGTCCCATACTCGCCTAGTAATTAACCTCTCATTTCCTCTGTCTCTTCTCCCTTGCGCTTAATATAAGCCAACTCGTAAGCCGGGTAACGCCCCACGAAGCAAATACCCCCAGCGTTGTTCGTCGATCAGTAATACGACTGTCTGCCACGCTCAATGAGACCTCCATCGTGCCACACCGTCGTATCGGTGCCAAAATCAGCCACAACGTTACAGCTTAGCGTCAAATTCCATTTGGGAAACTGAAATGGGTGGAAATTGATTTAAATTTTCACACATTTGAGTGGAATCATCCGCGTTTAAGGCTTGGCGGCAAAATGTTTAGCATAATGTTTCGTTAATGCTGTAAACTAGACATGACAAATTCCAAAACGAGCAGAAGTGAAACTTTTAGAGTATGTAGGCAATTTCGAACCGAAAAAAAAGAATAACGCATTTTTTTATTTAACATGCAATGTTTCCAATTTAATCGAACGGTAATTAGGACTCCGTTCAAGATTAAATTACAAAATCGTAAAGACTAATCTTGGAATAAAATCTATTCCTGTTCGACGGAACATATTTTATATAATAATTAAGCTGTTATTATGGTATTCATTAGGTTTTTCTTTTCTTTTTTTTCCTACTTACTACTTAGGACCACATTTGACCGAGATGACCTCCCACCGACCGTTTTCCTCTAATCTCTCCACAATCGTTCTTTCATTCAAATGTGAACAGAAAGATTAATGAAGCTGTAATAAAAATATATGACTCCGGGTTTAAAAGTGAAAAGGGTTCCATGTATCAACGCAACCGTCCGTCCACCGCCAGTAAACCAATAGGGCGCAGCTGAGCGGCCCAATAATAAATTCTTATTTCACACTTGGATGCCTGGTGGAAGATGCAAGTGTACAGCGGACCGATTTTTTTGTTTTTGGAACGAAACATTTTCTTCTAGAGATATTTGGCGAAACGCCTGAGTAGAAAACAGCGTAACGAGTCGGCCACGGTTTTGAGCGGTTGCGTCAGCCATAGCAGTGCGCCAAGCGTCAGGAGTCGCAGCGCGGCATCGCTCGACTTTCACGAAAATGTGAGGCACTTTTAAACCTATTTGTGAGGAACGGAAGTAGGTTTATTTTTTTGTGGAAAAGACAGAGCAGAGCGTCTGATGTGTGCAATATTTTTCGACCACAAAGCATGAAGGTTGCTGTTCGTCACGGGCACGCAAACTTTTTTCGGACCGCGCGTCCCGCGAGATCTTACATTAATTTTATTTACATCTCTAAAGTGAAACTCGTGATAACAAAAGTCTGAAATTTCAGACGAATGAGAGACATGTAATTCCATTATTTAGCCTAATGTGTTATTTTATACTATTGATTTTGTTATAATAAATATTTGAGTTTGATTTTTAGTAGTTCTCAATTGGAAAGTAGAAGCAATTTGCCTAGTACAACTTTTTTAAAGTCTTTTGATGCTCGAACTGCAAAGGAGTATTTTAATTGGCAGTTTCTAGCTGGCCTGCTAAAGCAGCCTCACAAGCCAAGTTTCAGTACTTCACTTTGACAGACCTTGCTTAGGGGAAGCTGGCAAAACTGCGGTAAAACTGCCGCTATTCGTACTCCAAGGACTAAATCCGCTCAAAAATGTAAATCAAAATAGAAATACCCTCCATCATAAGATTTGTTTACTCGACTTGCGCCACGTAGGGTTGGCACGGGGAAAATAAAGTGCCGCGTGAGGTGGGGCGGCGCGGGTCAGCTGAAATTGAAATAGGGTTGCCTCCTTCAGCCATATTTGAGTTTGCACAACTATTTGGTTTGTTTTGTGTCAGCAATTTGCGCGATAATGTATTTCAATGGACATAAGTAATACCGATCCTTTTCTTATAAAGGCCAAATAATGGCCTTTGAAACATTATGTTAGTCCGACGGTTACGTAACGTAGTAAATTAGAATTTTGTACGGCCTTTTTTTATAGCCTTTATTGTTAGCGTTTCTTTAGTCACTACGTATAAAGTTCGCTGTACCTGTTTTCAAAGACTGAGGCTTATACAGCGCTTTTTTCCTTAGATTTTTTGTTGGAAATACATGCATCCCGTAAATGTGTGTGCAAACTGCTCAATTAGTTTGCTCCTGCGACCTTTAATGCTCAAAAGAGGTGTGGTACTTTAAAGCTGGCAACGGTTTTAGCTGGGTAAAGAGGAATTCATTCGGTTTGATTTCCATTAGTCTGCAAAGTCTACTTAGTACATGGCTACCCATAGGTGTATTTTAAATTTTTATTTGAGTCATGTGTCGCCGGCTAAAGGGCTACTAGTCGACCAACTTAATGTGTACTGGTAAAGGCCAATTTTACACAATTTTTTATACAAATTCGGCCGACGCAACCGCACCGCACGTCGACGTAACTAAGACAGACAGGCAACTACGGAACCCTACACCGCGCGTGGTCCGACACGCACTTGGCCGGTTTTTTCCTTTAGAATGGATGGCGGTTGGGGCGGAAAGGTATTACGATTTTATACTGAACAAGTTTCAAAGTTCAAGTGAGGAACATCCTTCCTTGACCACCGTAGTAAATACTAATTTAATATTTCATTATACGGTAGAAATTTTAAAGTATGATGGGCAGAAATGTATGGAACCCAGCCTCATCACCAATACAATTATAACGAATATAGATTTATTCACAACTGCATTTGCTATAATTATTATTAAGATAGCTAGTCAGTGATGGATAGGACAATCTACATATTTTATGTTGAAATATTTAAGTTCGTACAGACCTGGAATCTAAACGTTTGTATGTAACTATTTTCCAAGTCGAAAACTACCTCGTAAATTCAATATTGGAACTTTTTAAAAGTCTGGGGAGGGTCACACTTACTTTCACTATGGGATCAACCACGAAATCGCGAAAAAAATCTCCTAATTATGTCCTTATATTAGGAAATTAAGGTTATGTAACTAGCTTTCATGTGATATGCATGAGATTTGAATTGGATATGGAGGCCAACTTGCCCATTATTCTTAAATATTATGGTTTAACATCATGGAGATCCTTAGGTAAAGTTAATAATAAATACACCATGCACGACCCGCGCGAAGCCGGTGCGGGCAGCTAGTTTCAATATAAAGGGCAAGAAGGCTCCGAGCCGGATTCGAACCAGCGCCCACAGGTATACATGGCTCGTCGCTAACGAACTGAGCTATCGAAACAATCCGTCTCGGTCACTAAATCTTTCAATCAGTTCCGTCTTACAACGCCTTAGGCCCAAAACAGACAGTGAAACGCAACTTCAACGAAACTGCAATTTCTAATTCCGCTGCGAATCGTCGTTTTCTTTTTAATTTGCGTTTAAACCTAATGAAATGTAAGTTGTCAGTATTTAGTACGCAACATGCACGTTTCTCTAAAGAGGTTTTAATCATTCCGTTTTATATTATAGCGGTTCTAGGAAATGTATGTAAAGTATTTTATATAAGGATTTTTATGTAGGTAGCGTGTACCTACTTAAAATGTAAAGTCAGCAACTTATAAATAGCAAAACTTTAATATTGAGAGATATATCTAAAAATCCTCAAGCAAAACTGCAAAGATAAAGTTCCCCTGTAATCTGCATTTGCATATTGCAACATTGCACAAACAACTTCGGCACCATTGACTGTTTCTTCGGTTTTTATTAAATTTAACTCCCGTCTTTGTACTCCCGTTGTCGCCGAGTTTTATTTGAGTTTCGACGAAATTAGAATGTCTTGAGTGCAATGGCTGAGAAGAAAGGTATTTAAATATGTCTTATTAAAGATTCTTCTCAAAGCAAGTACCTATGTATTTATTATTAATGCATTTGTTTTTTGTGATAACTGAAAC
The DNA here is from genome assembly GCA_947049275.1 of Epinotia bilunana. Taxonomy (NCBI): domain Eukaryota; kingdom Metazoa; phylum Arthropoda; class Insecta; order Lepidoptera; family Tortricidae; genus Epinotia; species Epinotia bilunana. The sequence continues at coordinate 39,133,965 of OX346253.1, read as the reverse complement.
TCAAACATTAACTCATAAATGAGCATATTTATTACCTACATAGCAAGTCATGATATTTACCATTAAACATCGGTTTCAACGTTTTTAGCCTAATGTCGATGCAGATTTTTTATTTACTCATGCATTTTTAATTTGAGGACTTATGTTGGGATATGTATTTTATTCAGTACATTGTTTTTTAATAAAAAAACATTGTTTGCCTTGCCAATGACTATGTTTCCACAAAAAGTCCGTATGGTTACCGCGCCTCGAGCTGTTGATAAAGCAAGTTTAACTTAGCTGTTTGATCATCATAATTTCACTACCATATTTTTCATTTTAAGCTGGACATTCACGAAAGCTCCAACAAGCCAATTAGTGCAGCGCAGCTCAGCTCAGTAAAATGATCAAATTTTAAGCTTTTATAGAAAGTTGGCGCCGCGCGTTGAATAACCAAACGGATGGTAAGCCAGCCGGACGCGCCAATGCGTCATCGTAATAAATAAATAAATAACTGTTTACGAGACAATCTAACACAGTCCGAAACAAAGCAAAGCTTGTACAATGGGTATTTACTAGGCGACGATATATATACTGATATAGATAAATAAGTACTTATATACAATAGAAAACATGCGGGTGGCGCAGGACCGGTCATTGTGGCACTCTTTGGGAGAGGCCTATGTCCAGCAGTGGACGTCTTTCGGCTGATGGATGATGATAAAAACATTCATGACCCGGGAATAAATATGCATGCTCGTCACACAAATAAATGACCTTACCGGGTTTCGGGCCCGGGATCTCCAGCTTTGTAGGCAGGATCAAGTCAACTAGGCTTCGTCAATAAAACTGTCAACGTCCAGTGACAGAGTCGCGGGGACAATAGGCATGATGCCTCATGTTCAAATTGAGAACGTAGTGGTATGCTAAATAGATAGTAAACCATCAAATTATCGTAATAAGGTATAAATTATAAAATCTAACAAAAATCGTAAAAAGATATGAACCTTGAAAGTTTCGAAAAAGTATGCATTTTTTATAATCCAAGAGTTAATTTACGCTTTTATAGAAACAAAATTGTACAACAACTATGTACTTGAACGCAGTATTTCATGACCAAAACAACAATTTACCTGATTTTCCATACAACGATACATGTACTTTGTACTAACAAATGTCGGTTGTGACGTCATACCTGTCTTTCTATCAGTATGCGTTTTGCGCTGCCGCCAGCGAGGTCAATCTTTGTCTCAAAATTTTGGGTATTTATGTTCTTTAATTGTAGTGGAGCACCCATACAAACATTTGTTCCTGTCCAAAAACTGGTTCGAATGACATCATAAAATTTTTTTTGTCATCATCCCTATTGGTGTACCAGTGTTTTTATTGTTTTGTTTTTCAGAACACAAACAGTCGCATAAACAGATATACAGCGTGGAACGGAACGATGGACTTTCCCGCAAGAGGGGGATTATTGAGCGCTAGTACGTCACATTTTCCAGATAAACTATTTTTTTTGACGCGATTTTTTTTTTACCTTTGTATGGAGCGTTGGCTGACTGGAGCGACGAGCTCCATACAAAAATAAAAATAAAATCGCGTCAAAAAAAATAGTTTATCTGGAAAATGTGACGTACTAGCGCTCAATAATCCCCCTCTTGCGGGAAAGTCCATCGTTCCGTTCCACGCTGTATATGGGGAACGACCACGACCAAGTGCCTGCCGAGTGCTGACGTGGCACGCCCGTGAATTTAACAAAATATTACATTCATCTATTTTAGAGGCACGACCTTCACCCATCTGTTAAATGGATGAAAAGTATCATGTACTTATCCAAGTTAGTTTTTTTTTCATTGCACTCAATAGTAACTAACAAATTTCATTCTAATCGAAAGGTAGATAGCGAAAAAGAATCTGCCCATATATAAAATGTATCAGTAATTGAAAAAACCCTTCAAAAATGTCATCATCATCATCATTATATCAGCCGAAAGACGTCCACTGGTGGACATAGGCCTCCCCCAAAGAGTGCCAAAGTGACCGGTCCTGCGCCACCCGCATCCAGAGGACTCCAGCAATCTTTACCAGGTCAAAAAATGTATGAGTACACAATGCAAAAAAGTTAATGCGTAGATTAGCTTAAGGCCCCTCACTATGTATTTCTTTTACAATCCACTCATAAACAAATATAATTGTTAAACAGAAGCGTAAATTATTAGTTTCGACTTACCGGCATATACCTGCCAGCCCAATAGTTAGGCCTTAAGTAATAGACAGCAAGCAGGCAGCTAGGAAAATATAAATATACCCTGCGTTTAGATCAGAATAAAAATAGTTCGTGAAGCAAATGAGTGCAATGTTTAAAAAAATCATTTATGAATTTTAAATAGGAGCGTAGACACCAAAAAAAAACCCAATACTGTTGAATCTTCCCGAAAAAGGATTAAAAATATTGTCATATGGAGAGAAAAGTAAAGCAGGGGATTAAAATAATGACAAAGTTATAAGTGTACAAAGTTAAGAGGGGGTATATTCTGTCCCTTTTCCTCAAAACGCACCTTCATATGAAACGATTGTCATGTACTATGGCGCTCGCAGACGCTAACAAGCAATATTAAAACCGTTGTAGCTTAGTAATTATTTGAGATATCTGAATGCGATTTTCGTCACTAGGCATATTTTTAAGCCTTCTTTGTTTTGGAGTAATAATACATTTGAGTCTACACCCGTATTATTTATAGCGTAACCAGGATTTTGCCAACCCATTGGCAAAATATTGTTTTATGTACCAATTTGGATATAAAATTCTTTTCATATATTAAACAGATGGGTGAAGGTCGGTCCTATATTCTTATGTTAGGCTATTTGGATACTTAACATTAATTTGTCTGCGTTACAAACGCGGCATGGTGCCTAGGTGAATGTCCCACCTAAAAGTATAATATCCCTTGATTCTTAGAATAATAAAATCTTACGTTTCATTCTTTATTTAGTTATGTAATGAAGAATAGAAAATCTCCTTAACTAGTCATTGAAAAAAGCATACAGTATTTTCCCCCGTTTCATTTCATTAGTCCATTAGAAAACTACGTGTTTTATTCCAGACCCATTCATTCCAACAGATACATACTCGCAAAACCGTTCAGACGCTCCGAAAAACTCCGAAAGGAATTCGCGCGTTCTCGAGTGGGATTTGAAAAGTGATTTGTCAAAATTTCGCTTATGCAAATCCGTTGGCGACAGCTGGGCTTGCTAAGCGCCGAATATATTTCCTCCTGGAGATAAAATAACACGCTCCCACTTACTCTACAGTTTGTACTTCGGCAGATTTGTTTTGAAAATGGAATATACATAAGTTTTCCGTGTTATATTCATATTCCTATTCATATGATAAATGAATATTCATTTATTCGCAATATTGATAATATCACATGTCATTATAGTGCATAAGAAAATAATAATAATTTGATGTAAAAATAGAATGTAAAAATATGATGTAAAAATAAACTCAATTCAATAACAACATTAAGGTCAATAGGAAAGTCAATAAGAAATGTAAAAATAATAAATTTATAAATGTCAAACTACAAGCTACGGTTTGACACTCAAGAATTCCTCGAAGCTATAAAATGTGTGCTCGAGAAGGCAGTTTTTCAGCCTTTTATTAAAGCAGTCTACCGAAGGGGCTGATGTGACTAGCTCCGGCAGCTTGTTGTATACCGTAGGGCCCATCACGCGTGTCAGCTTATTAGATTTCGCTAGTCTCCGCTTCACCGGTAGAAGCAAATTAGGGTTCCGTAGTGGGCGCGCTAAGTCTGCGCGTTTTGTGTATCCGCTCCTATTGATGAAAACGTAGACGGCGATCTGAGTCAGAGTGAGAGAGATCAGAGTCAGTACCCCGAGCTCGGCAAAACTCGACTTTGCGGAGGTGTCCTGGGCTACCTGCATCACAGAACGCACGGCTCTTTTTTGCATTCGGAATGCGCGCTGCCAGTCTGCTGCGCGTCCCCACAGTTCTGCGCCGTACTGCAGCAGCGAGTGAACTGTTGCAAAGTAACAGGTTCTTACAACATGCCGCGGCACAATTCGTACGAGGCGACTCAGCGCGAAACAAGCAACGCTTAGCTTGGCACACAACTTGTCAATATGGGATGACCAAGCCAGTTTTCTGTCGATCACGAATCCTAGGAAAGTGCTGGTGTCTACTTGCTCTATGTACCCGCCGCCAGCATGAACCCTCAGTAACCTGGGCGCCCGGCCTCCGATGTGGAAGTGGAGGAAGTGGGTTTTGTCGAATTGAGCGCCAAACCGTTCAATCTGAACCACTGAGTGAGTTGATTCGCGGCATTATTGAGACGGGTCTCCAAACAGTCCACATCTGGAGCAGAGACAATACCAGCGACGTCGTCTGCATACATTAGGATGTCAGCCGCTACTATTGCTTCTGGGAGATCGTTCAGGAGCAGGGAGAAGAGGATGTTGGAAACCGACGACCCCTGAGCTACGCCCATAGATGTGGTCATCGGGTCCGACCTGACCTGTCCTCCGTCTCCTACCACAACCTGCGATCGATCGCGTAATATATCTGTGAAGAGACTGTGTGCATTGCCACATATGCCGTAGTGTCGAAGTTTTGTGGCAATTACGGTATGGTCTGCGACATCGAACGCTTTGTATAGGTCGCAGCAAATGAGTGCAACCTGCTGCTTACCCTCCAGAGCCTCGACGACTCTGCGCACAACCTCTCGCGTCACATCGGTAGTACAACGTCCAGATCTATAAGCGTACTGGCGATGTTACAGTCTGGCAAACACAAGTAGATTTAATTACGCGGCAACTCTGTTGGACAAAATGTATGCGTATGACGGTGAGTGTTGCTGTTGCGACAGTGTTTGCCGGCCCGTCTGCCACAACGTGAAATATCTCAGAAAATACTTAAAGGGCTGTATTGAAAAATATCGAGTTGTTTGAAACGCCATTCTGACCATACTAGCAGACAATGAGGCCTGATTTTCAGATATATGATTCTTTATTATATGTTTGTTGATCCAACTAGATCGATACACGATTGCTTAAAATTTCCTCGATAGATAAAAATCCAAAGTTGCGTCCTAATTTTTAGATTTTTAACCAGTGTACGTAAGCAACATGATATCAAGCGGCGAAACTTCGTTGAAATGATAATCCATTACTCGTCTTGAATCTGATTTTATAAAATATACTCCCTTCATAATAATATTTAGAATAATCCCATCATTACTGATTTCGAGTTTTTGAAAGCAAACGCCCCTTTCTGAAGATGTTGTTTCCTTGTCTGTCAAACGTTATTGGCGTAAGTTTGTCTCTGACGCGCGGACCGCCCTTTGAGCTCATTCGGCGACCAGCCGTCTTCGAGGCAGGACCTATGTTATTCAGCGCCGCAAAATTACTTACGAATTATAATTATACACCAGTATATGTAGGCCTACGGCGCCATTCAACCCGAAACGTGCCGGAGGTCTTTTTGTAATGGGTTTGGGCGCTCCTAGAATCGCACTCACACATGCGCAATAAATTTATAATGTGTGCTAAGCAGTTACTTCACATTAAACCTTTTTGCTGAAAATGTTTCTATCGGGTGTTGTGATTGAAAAATACTGGCCTAAATTTGAATGTCAAATTTGTTCTACAGAATATCCCAGCTTATAACAGAGCAGTCAGATAAATAAGAAATATTTTCATTTATCTACAAGTTGTGATAAATTGTAGATTTTGCGAGTGTCTTAGTATTTTTCTTTGGAAATTTCAATACACAAAAATAATTTAAACACGTCCATCTGAAAAGTGGGACTTCCTTATATTTCCGTGGTTCTATGGCAACTTTTGGGCTACCGCTGTAAACACATACTTACTTTTACCCTCTAGTTTTTTTTTCATATGAGCAAAGGAACTGAACTACGGCGTCGCTACGACGCTCATTTCATGCTCTTAATGTCACATCACATTCAGCGAATATTTCATTATTTTGGTACATACAATGAATTATCTGCCACAACTTACTCTACACTTGGTCTAGTAAAGTTTAAATATATAGAAATGTGTAATATGCGATTTTCAAAGGAACAGATGAAGACTCCATGACCTCGGGACCGAAATGAAAGGGACGAATGTATCGCATGACATAACTGATCTCTTCTCGATGAGCGTCAAATTTCAAAAGTCAAATTTCTCTACTGTCACGCCAGGTGACGTGACGTGAGCGGAACGCGTGTGTTTGTGTGCGTAACATGTATAAAAACGAGACTTTTAATGCGGGGTGCAGGCCGCGGGTGGGTGATAGGGCGTGGCTTAAAATACCTAATGTTGATGCTTGGCCTTAAGTATGATTATATACAATTTGAAAGGGGTTTGGGTAAAAACGTTGTATTTTTTTAGATGAGCGGCCATTCGTAAAAGTCGTAGATTATGATAGATTTAATCTAAACAACCACATTTTGTTATAAATGTAATACACTTAAATGCATCGGAGTCGAGATATTTGCAATCTATATTTTCACAGGTCATATTGAAAAGTTATAAACAAAAATTCAAACTTAAATATTTCGGCTCCGATATTTTTAAACGCTTTAAATTTTATATATCTATGCGTATTAAGAGGCCCTCTAAACAATTATTAAAAAAACATCCTTGGCCGCTGCAAAAAAAAAGTACGACATTTTTTCTCTTATATTGTATAACTGATAATTGACATAGCATCATTATATATTTGTAGCATGACTTTGATATTTTTATTTTTATTTTTCTTATAATGATTTTTTTACTCATTTGTTTTACTTTTATTATTATTATTGACATACCTACCTATGGCGGGAAAGCTAGGCTCCAGTATAGTTCCAGGTGCCACAATAGAAGGGTCAGATCTCCCAAGACGACACTGGTGCAATATTAACCGGGCACCGGCTACGTACTGGCCACACCCGTTGCGCTCAGTATAAACATCGTTGCGGTTGGGTGGAGTCACCAGCTTGCCCCTGCGGTGCCGACATACAGACCATCCAGCACACCATCGAGCACTGCCCCTTAACGCGCTACGCCGATGGCCCCCCAGAAGAGCTGATCGCCGTTAGCGACGAAGCCATTAAGTGGCTGATTAGCCTTAATATGAACTTATAGTGATTATATGTATATGTTACTTTGTGTAAATTTGTTATCCTGTTTGCCATACGATTAAATAATAACCTACCTATATAAAAATACATTAATTCAATTCAATGACATGCAATGGATAAATTCATCAAATATTGTGTGCCATGGGTACTCTGGCTGATTGTGACGAAGAATAACCATACTGCGGCCTATTATAATCACTCATTTTCGAACAATAAATTATTTGTATTTGTACAAGGTTACCCAATGCCCTTTGGAATAGTTGTAAACAAAGAGGTAAAATTTAGATTTATATATATACCATTACCCCTCCTTATCTCCAAAGTTTACCAAGCGAAAAAAAAACAAATTGCTACATAGGTATCATTAAGAATACTAAAGAGGAATCGTTATTCGTTCCAGGGGCAGACCCAGAACAAGATGGAAGGATGTAGTGCTAAGAGACATAAGAGAACGCAAGTTATCTGAAACAGGTGTCGAGGACAGAGCGAATTGGAGAAGTAAGACGAGGAAAGCTGACCCCACCACCATGTGGGATACATAGCTAGGGAGAGAGAGAGATAGAAGAATCATTTTAATTTTCCTGTTATATATACGTATTCTTAACCATATGTAGGTACCTATTCATTTCAATTTTGCGCTTCGTAGACTTTTAGGACATTCTTTTGTATTTTTTTTCTTCAAATTCCTGTGAGAGTATACGGAACCCTCGGTGCGTGAGTCAGACTCGCACTTGAGCGATTTTTATTATTTTGGGTACAACTCTAACTCTATTGGGTACTCTCTCTCTCTCTCTTTGGTTTTCCAGTTATATTATATTTTCGTCTCTGAATCTTGAGCCACATACATAACTTATATTGCTATTAGTGGTCTCATGAAATTTTGATGTGTCTCGAGGAGTTAGTCTGCCCAACCGTTTATACAGCAAGATATATTGGACTACGAAGCTTTATGTCCATGTCCAAGGCCTTCGTGTACATACTTGAAGATTTAAATTTTATAGCACTTACAAGGAAATATTAAGATTATAAACGAAGAGAAAAATGATTTAAAAAACCGGGCAAGTGCGAGTCGCACTCGCGCACGAAGGGTTCCGTAAAATTAAGTATAAAAAAAAAACAAAAAAAAACACGTTTGTTGTATGGGAGCCCCTTAAATATTTATTTTATTCTGTATTTTAATAATAAATCATCTGTAAAAATTTTAACTGTCTAACTATCACGGTTCATGACATACAGCCTAGTACTACTAGACAGACGGACAGACATACGTCACGAACGGAAAGCGGAGTCTAAGCAATAGGGTCCCGTTTTACCCTTTTGGCATGGAACCCTAAAAATGGTAATTTAGGCCTATTTGTAACTTAACATTAAAGGCATTTCAAGTAAAAATTAAACGGTTTTGTTAAAAATAACTTTCTTAATCTAAACTTTTCAATATTTTTCGGTCCTTCTTCAATCTTCGTATCTTCTGGACCGAATTCGGGAACCCTTTCTTCATTTAAAAACCAAATTCCGCCAAAAAATTACGTGACCGTGAGGTGACGTCCATATTTTGCATGGGAAAATGACAGTTGGATTGTCCTAACGCAACGAACTCAAAAAGTTGCACCATCACCTCTGGTCGGAATATTCAACTCGTATGTCATTCAGATGAAATCTATAGAACTCGTTAAATATACGCATAATAACGTAGATGGCGATCACAAGGTGGACTGATAACCTGGTAAAGGTCGCGGGAGTCCGCTGGATGCGGCTGGCGCAGGACCGGTCACTTTAGCACACTTGAGGCCTACGTCTAAAAGCGGGGGCTTTCAGCTGGTATGATGATTTGATGATGATGAATTTGGTAAGTAGAAAAAGTTGGTTGCCATATTTCTTTACTTAATCTCGATCGGAACTGACATTTCCTGGTTTCCCAACTTTTGTCCGAAAAGTAATAATAGGTACATTTTCGATTGGAATGGGCTTTTCCGACAATTAACAACAAAGTTCGTAAGCCCCTAATTCGTCAATGGCCGAGGACGCGGGCTCGGTGCCTGCACCTAAACTTGTCCAAGTAGAATTAGCCATTAATTATTAAGTGGCACGCCATATTTAATCTGGTGAAAGGGTTGATAATCCTTTGCAGGGTATCAATAGGTTTTCCATTTAGGTGAATTAGGTGTGACAATTTTTATATTTTTTTTACCTTACTTCGTTATCTTACGTAATTACATTTTATATGCCCGGAAATATTTTAGAATGCTAAGCGCCATGACATTAATTATCAATCAACATTCAATGATTGTGACTGATTCTATATCTGAAACAAAATAATTATAAAGTCACAAACGTGGCTGTTCCAGTAAACTCATTATGGCTTTAGTGGCTACATTCATTAGATAGGAATATTATATCATTACGTATATATACAGCATTGTATACGGACCACTAATCTTATATATCTTGTCAGATCTGCGACGCCTTTGATCGCCAAAATATGTATACAACGTGAACCCACATAATTGCACGTCGCTCCTCCAGACATCTGAAGCGACGCAGAACTGCTTCGAACCAGCTTCCAGCTACAAATACGAAACATCAGACTGTTTGCTTCTGAAACACAGAACTACTAAGGTGGAATTATTCGTGTCCAACGCTGTTATTCCAATTTATGTCCTCGTCTATCGGATTAAGACCCAAAGTCGCAATTAGTTACCTAATCCGGGCCACGACCGCGGATCACTGGAGTGAGCAGATTTGGGTGGGAAATAATTTAACTGTTATAAGCAAATGCTTTGTTAACTGGCTAGAACTGAATGCATGTTTCAAACAGCTGAGAAAATAAACTGGTATAATTAGAGTTTGTGGTTTGGCCTAGAAACCTAGATCATCATTTTAGCTAATTTGGGATATGGACCATTGCTGATATTTCGGAATACGGAGTTTGTTTGCCTATCTTTGGGTAAATCTAAGTGCATCAGGCATTTCTGCATAACCCGGTATTACCTTATACCGGAGGGGTGATCACGTAACGCTTCGAACGTACGTTAGGAAAACTCAACTGTCATTATTGCATACTTTTAAGTGACATTTTGATTTTGGGTTAATTTGCACGACAACAACATGCGGACTACAGAAACGTAAAAACAGCAAATAATACTATCTATACTGTGTGAAAGTTTATGTTTTTTAATATCAGCCTTATTTTATATCTCCAGACATTATTTTGACTGGCATGAAAACCGCTTGCACCTTTTGCTGATCAACGGACACAATCTCTGTACTTAAGGAAAACAAGAAACCGAAATGCTCAATCTTGATAACAACGAAATGCAAAGCTGAGTATGCCGGGAGCGCAAAGAAGGGAGGAAAATGAAAGTTTTGCACACGCTACGTCGGTCCAGGATTATTCTTGGGAAAAACTCGAGTTCGTCGTCTAAACGAAGGGAACGATCGAACTTTAGTCTACTGCGCAAAATCTTCTTAATAAATTAATATTACAAAAATAACCGAGGACAATAATAAATCTAATAAGCCTTGTTTTGTATGGAGGAACTACTACATATTTATTTATTTATTTAATCTTTATTGCACAAAAGAACCACTTATCGTACAAAAGGCATATTCGAAATATATACACCCATATTCTATAAATGCACAAAAACCTACAAATTATTCAAGTCAAGAACTAATATTGCCCCTTGACACAACACTCCGTCTTAATGCGAACAGATAAAGATGTGATAAATATTTTTAATCCATCGGGTAAACGCGGACATACGACTAGACACGTCGTGCTCAATATGCTGTGGTGTTCCCCGCGCACGGATCAACTTGCGACATTAGAATAAAAAGTCACAGATCTCATGCCTTTCACGACCTTACTTACACGACGGTACATTGAAAATGAATTTAATGAATTAACAAAACCAAAATTTTGCTCATTGTATTTTGCGTTATGAAGCAAATTAGTAGTTTATGCAACAGTGCTATAATAAGGGTTCTTCGACTACGTCTCGTCTTATAACTTCGACCCTTGAATTTTAAGAACCAATTATGAGCTGTTGCATACATTACTATTTCTATGACAGCAGCATATGCTGCTGTCATAGAATATCCACAAAATAAAGCCAATTAAAAGAGTTTATTTTTATTTTGTAAACCTTAATATAATTAATATAAAGAATGACATTTTGAATAAATTTGGTGGAGTGTTAGACGTGGTGCTGGTGCGACAGCGAGTCTGTGGTGTAAGGGTCAGTGACGTGGGGGATAGTGGACTGGTGCCTCATGCGGATCCTTATCACCCACCGCTTGGGATCTCCATACCTGTCACGGCCACAAAACACTGCCCTGAATTTCTTGAGCCTAGTAATGTTGACTTAAACCGTGACTGGGATTTCACTAAGGGCAACTATAAGCTCCGAACCGAATACGAACAGTTTTCCGAAGTGTCGTGGAATGAGGTACCAGAGTGCAGCGACATAAATGATGCTGTAGAGCTCTTTTACCAGGTAGTCTACAACATCTTTGACGAATGTGTAACCGGGAAAAAGAGGAACAGCTCTCCGAGTAGGCGGTATCCTATCTGGTTTACAGCTGACATAATAAAGGATCTATCGCGGAAAGCTAAGGTTCATCGAGACTGGAAACAGTCTGGAGACCATGCTCTATACGTTGCCTTTGCCAGGCTCAGGACAGACTTGAAGACGCGAGTATCGCTTGCCTACGATCAGTACGTAACTCGTATTCAAGAAAATCTCATGCGCAATCCTCGCTCTTTCTGGCAGCATATCAGCTGCTTAAAGTCTAAAGGTGGTTTCGAGTCTCATTTTACCTATCAAGGGAAGGAATACGAGGGTAGTAAAGTAGCTCAAGTGTTCGCTGATTTCTTCTCTTCCGTATTCTTGCCAAACAAACCTCTCCTAGATTATAAGAAGGTCATCAGCGCAGACCCTAGTAATAATGCCAGTTATGTTCACATTAATGAAATGTCGTCCCTCGATATCGAAAGTGGTATAAACCGACTGAAACCTCGAAGTTCCCCGGGACCCTACAACTTTCCAACTTTCATTGTAAAGGGATGCAAAGAATGGTTGTTATCTCCGTTACTTCATATTTTCAACCTAGCTTTATTTACTGGGGAGTACCCTGACCAATGGAAGATCAGTCGAGTGAGGCCTATTCCCAAATCAAATCTTACAGGCAAAGTTGAGGAGTACCGGCCAATAGCTATTTTATCTTCGATTGCCAAACTTTTTGAGTCAGTCATAAATAAGATTGTGGCTCCTCAATTAAAACCGATCCTCTGCGATGCTCAGCATGGCTTTAGACCTCGTCGTTCAGTAGAGACTAACCTTTTAACCTTGGTTGATTCCATTTCAGATCATTTGGATAGCGGAGTTCAGGTAGACGTGCTGTACTTCGACTTTAAGAAAGCATTTGATCGCGTAGATAATGATGTTCTCTTGGGCAAGTTGTGCAGTGTTGGTTTTTCACCAAAACTGCTCCGGTTCTTTGCTAGCTATCTACGCGACAGGCAGCAGTACGCGCAGCACGGTTGCTTTGTATCAAATACATACCCGACACGTTCTGGAGTCAGCCAGGGTTCAATATTAGGTCCATTGCTCTTCGAGATTATGGTCAATGATTTGGCTTCAGTTCCAAAGTGCGCCAGCTGTCTGCTTTACGCCGATGACTTGAAGCTAATGTATGGTGTGCAAGATAGTTCGGATTGCAATTCTCTCCAGTGACATCGACAGGTTGTATCAGTGGAGCATCGAGACTAGACTCTTCTCTTCAATGTTGCTAAGTGTGCGCATGTAACTTTTAGCAGAGCCCGTAATCCGCTGTATAACAATTACTCCCTGGATTCTGAAGCAATTACCCGGGTTAATTCCATTCGGGATTTAGGCGTTATCTTAGATATGAACCTACATTTCCATGAGCATATCAACTCTCTGGCCCATAATTGTTACAGGAGATTAGGGTTCGTCATTCGGAATGCTAGGGACTTGGTTGATGCCAGAACCATAAAACTTCTGTATACTGCTCTTGTCACAAGCAAGCTTGAATCGGCCGCTGTTGTTTGGAATCCTCATGAGACAACATATATCTTGCTTCTGGAAAAGGTACAAAAAGTATTCTTGCGTTTTCTGTATAAAAAAAAATACGGTTACTAATCATTTCTATACCCTACAAAATTTTTGCTGGGCGTTTAAGGTTTAAATTCACTAGAGGTGAGGCGAAACTTCGGTCTTCTTACCTTAGCTGGTAGCATTTTGCGTGATGATTCAGACTGTCCCGAATTAGTAGCTCAGTTGGTGCGCCTGTATGTTCCCTCGCCCTCTAGATATAATTTTCGTCCTCGTTGTCAACATTTACTAGCGGCGCCGACAGCGCGAACGTTGTCTCGCAGAAAGTCCCCACTTATTCGAGCTTTGCACCTCATAAACTCGTTGCTTGAATCAGCACCAAACTGTGATATATTTGCTAGCCGATGGATAGATGTGTGTGATGAATGATTGACGTTCTGCGAGAAGATGGATGCACGACCGTCTTCTGTGTTATAATAATAATAATTTGTTTCTTTTGTGTATATATGTATATTTCTTTTGTTTCACAGTGCTTTGGTGTTACTGTCATGCTGTAAAATGTATGGGAAAATAAATAAATAAAAATTCTTTGATACCAACATTTATGCTAAAAGTGGTGCTGGAACATAAGTTTTATGTGCTCTGCCTACTCCTTTTGGGAATAAAGGCGTGAATGTATGTATGTATGTATGTAATATAATTAAGAGACGTTTAAGTTTTTTCAATCTAAATTCAAAAAATGTACCCAAGTAAAGTATATATAAATATATCTTAATTTGAAACGTTTGTTATTATTATTGTAAACGAAAACAAACCTTTTTCAAACATGTTGCACGGATATTGAATCTTAAAAAAAACGCAGTTGTACTATATTCATAAGATGACTGCTAGCAGACATCTTATGAGTCCATAGGCAAAGAGACTTCTTTGCCATTACTCAAATAAGTTGATTTAGATATCGCTGTCAGTCATTTAATTGACAGATACAAGTGCTGGAGTAGAAAAAATATTTTTTTTGTGACACGTGCGATAGCCTCTGTGCCACCCTTTTCATAGACCATTATTTGTAATAATGTTGGTAAGCGACCCTATGAATAATAAAGTCCCATCTTTTTCACACCTTAAGGCGCAGCAATCGCAGGTGAAAATGTTGCATCTATGTCTACGTCGAGTGTTTGTTAATGTGACATTAGACAGTGGTATGATAAAAGCAAATCGATTAAGGCGAATGCAAGACTCACGCATGCGCACACTGAAGAGAAAACAATTAGAAAGTTTCAAGAAATACATGACCGATAATTTATATTTGCACACGCTACACACTCATTGACATTTTAGCGATAGAATCTGGTGGAGCAATAAATAAATTGTCGACATTTTTGCAATGAAAAAAAAAAATTTTTTTTAGAATTTTATGTCAAATTTTGTATTCCTTGCCAACAGGCATCTTTTGACATCTCAATCATCAACGTATCCCTAAAACTCACGAGACCAGGGCGATCTCACTCTCGCTGAAATAGTGGTATAAACTAAACAAAATAAACTAAATAAAATAATCAATGATGTCATTTATTTTCTCAAAAAAGGATTAAAAATGCAGTCAAATGGAGAAAAAAACCACCAAAAGGTTATACTTATAATCACGAAGTTATAAGTGTTCAAAATTTTAAGAATGGGTATGTTCTGTCCCTTTTTCGCAAAACGCAACTTCATATGAAACGATGACGCTGGAAGAATGTGACGTCACACACTGTTTGCGTTTTCTCTCTCTAACAAGCAATATTAAAACGGTTGTAGCTTCGTAATTCTTTGAGATATCTGAGTGGGATTTTCGTCACTAGGCATATTTTTTTGCCTTCTTTCTTTTGGAGTAATAATAATTTTCGAGTCTACCCGTATTGGAGTCACGCGTTAGGTAGATCTAAATGTCAATTTTTACATAAATACATACATTCACGCCTTTATCCCTAAAAGGGGTAGGCAGAGCACATGAAACTTGTGTTCCAGTGCCACTTTTAGCATCAATGTGGGTATAAAAGATCGACAAAATGTAATATCGTAGTGACAGGTTGCTAGCCCATCGCCCACAACACACTTCAACCCTGTACCCTTAGTCGACTCTTACGACACTCACAGGAAGAAAGGGGGTGGTGCCATTATTACCCGACACCACACGGGGACCGTACTTTTTATATGGAAATAAGGAAAATGTCAGATTGTCCTAACGCGCGTTCGGTACGTTACGTGATTACCAGAGATCGGCGGGGGTGTCCTATTTATGTCATGTACTTGTGTCTTGTAGATATTAATATGAATAAGGTGTATCCATAAAGAAATATTATAAGAAGACATAATAGAAATGATTAAACATAAAATAAAAATGCATAACTATTATCTAAAGAAGTTTGCTTTAATACTAGTTGAAACTGTTTTCCCACATAAGCGGAAAG
Organism: Epinotia bilunana; assembly: GCA_947049275.1. Lineage (NCBI taxonomy): Eukaryota > Metazoa > Arthropoda > Insecta > Lepidoptera > Tortricidae > Epinotia > Epinotia bilunana. The sequence continues at coordinate 39,118,311 of OX346253.1, read as the reverse complement.
CTGTGCAAAATAAATTAATCACATTCCATAGATTCTTATAAAATACATTTGTTTTGATGGCGACATAAAGCTCGTAGCAGAAAGGCAGCCTAAATAAAATCATTTCATTACTTAATAATTACACATGAGGCATTTACCATTGAATGACAAGGTATGTCAAAAACTGAAAAACGCTCACCCCCGCCGACCTCTGGTGATTACCCATCAGATCTTACTAATATTATTAATGCGAAAGTTAGGATGTTTAGATGTTTGGATGTTTGTACTCAATCACTCTTAAACGACTCAACCGATTTGAATGAAAATTATATATATTATATATATATATATATGTGTGTACCTATATAAATATAACTACATTTTATCTCGGGTCCACACTGACGAAGTCGATAAATGTAGAATTAATACTTTTCGAGAGAATTGCGAAAATACGAGTATCAGATGTATTATTGAAGCAGTAGCATATTGTTAGTTGAAAACAGGTTTTTTTCAAGTCTTATTTCGCGTCCTACTAAAATATCAAATATTCAGCTAGATATATAATTAAATATATTTATTACGTACAAATTGTATGGCCGGCTCATTAAAATTTAATAGACGAGATTGCTTCCAAAATCAACTTTTTGCATATTTACTTGCCTTCATAAAAGGCTAAAAAGACCGGTTGAGTGCGAGTAAAAACGGCCAAAAACACGTTTGCTGTATGGGAGCCCCATTAAATATTTGTTTTATTCTGATTTTCATTATTTGTTGTTATAGCGGCCACAGAAATACATCCTCTGTGAAAATTTCAACTGTCTATCATGATTCATGAGATACAGCCTGGTGACAGACGGTCAGACAGACGGACGGATGGACGGGCAGCGGAGCCTTAGTAATAGGGTCCCGTTTTTACGCTTTGGGTACGGAACCCTAAAAATGGCCGATCGAGTGCGAGTCTGTCTCGCGCACCGAGGGCTCCGCACAAATTTTCATATACGTCCTGTCCCGTCCGTCCTCAAATGAAAGCGCTGTTAAGTTATTTTCTTTTGATTAATTTTTGAAAAGCCGGGCCACGTAGGACCCTTTTGCTCGATGCTGGAAAGCGCTGTTAAGGAAGCACACTATCCTTCTTATTGTTTCTACGTCGAACAGGTGTTGGCGTGATCTATCTAATACACTGTTTATTAGATAGATCACGCCAACATCTATCGTGTAATTGAGTAAACTCGTATGTGCGGTATGTGACATGTGTGTATACATTATTAATAACTTGTATTTCGTATATATATCATACTAGCTTCCGCCCGCGACTTCGGCCGCGTGGACCCGGGATAAAAACTATCCTTTATTTTAATCCAGGCTATAAGCTATCTTCGTGCAAAATTTTATTCAAATCGGTTCAGCCGTTTAAGCGTGATTGAGTAACAAACATCCAAACATGGAAACATCTAAACTTTCGCATTTATAATATTACTAGCTTCCGCCCGTGACTTCGTCCGCGTGGACCCGGGATAAAAACTATCCTATATTTTAATATAGGCTATAAACTATCTTCGTGCAAAATTTCATTCAAATCGGTTCAGCCGTTTAAGCGTGATTGAGTAACAAAAATCCAAACATGTAAACTTTCGCATTTATAATATTAGTAGGATATAGTAGGATCGTAATGTTTTTTTACAGAGATAATTCTTTATCGAGTGAACCAATATCGATATTTTTTATTTTATTTGAAAGAAGGTACTTCTAAAATACTACCGTACGAATCTGAAGGAAAGAGATGAAACATAGAAGTTAAATTACAAACTTAGTTAACAAATGATGGTTGAATATTTACCAAAAAATACGCTAGACAGACGATACTTCGATACTAACGATAGTTTTTCGGTAATATTTACGTTAATCTTATTCATATACATTAATTTCAAATTTTTCGCTTGGTAAACTTCGGAGATAAGAGGGGAATGGTAATATTTCCAATATTTTTGTCTTAAACTCAAAATTTTACCGGTGTTTTAAAAGAAACGGTTTTAGAATGTGCAACTCAAGCCCTTTCATATGCTACCCGACTTGGCCTACTAACTAGATTTTGAGTTTTTGCCTCTTTCTTGAAATAAAAATGTTTTTATTTTTAATTTTCCATTTAACAACCAACCGACGACGTTGACATTGACGTTGACATTCGTGTGACATTCCAACACCCAGGTTGGTAAAATGTATTCGCTTTAACACATTGCCACTCGATTGGCTGGCCAGACTTTAATTAACTTTTCTCTCGAGAGAAACAAAACACGATAAAGATTATCTTTTATCTCACCCCGGCTGAAAGAAAAAATAAATAAATTTATGGAACAAAGTGCAATAGTCGTAAAACAGAGGCAGATAGAAGATACGACATGATTTCGGGAGCCTCTTTAGAATTTTACGGCCAGACGCTAAATTTGCTATATTGTGTTTTTCGAATTGAGAAACTTGATGATAGGTACAATGACCAAGCTTACAAGGGTGAGCCTCTATGGGTAGAACAGTACGTAAATGTTTTTTTAGATACTTATTGTAATAAGTTTTTAATTTTCCAAGATATATTCGCGGGATTCGCTCATCCATTTACTACGGTGTCACAGATCTAATAAAAGACCGTCCACGTCCCTGCCTTAGGCAAAAAAAGGTTTTGGAAAAACCTCACCTTACCAATATACAGGATAACCCTACCAATAACAATATAGGATGGAAAACGACCGCACGCATAAACGCACACTTGTTATCAAAAATTTTGGTACAGAACACTGAAATTTTGTCTATTTCGTAGACCGAACCAATTAAATTTTCCAATAAACAGTGATTATCCAGCCAATTGAAATCGAGTACATAATTTCTATATTTTAATCAAGGCTTTAAACATACATCGAATTATAACATTTATTACCCAAGCGAATTAGTAGGGAAATATTTGTATCAAAACCTAATTAGAATCAACCATATGCTCACTCTGTATTACTAATTGATTACAATCTGAAATATTTCATTAATTGTGATTCTCGTAGCAAAATTTGACGGGCAATAGGGATGGTACCAAATAAAATAATCATTAATGTTGAATTTTTTCGAAAAGTTATTAATAAAAATATAGTCACATGGCAGAACAAAGAAACACACGACAACAAATAACCACATAGTGAGGTATAAGTGTCCGAAGTTTTAAGAGGGGATATATCTGTCCCCTTCTGCAAAACGCTCCTTCAGATGAAACGATCGTAATTTGAAACACGGGTTTTCTCTGTATCAAGCAATATTAAGAGTCCGCAGTAAGCTCGGCCGAATTTCACCTTCCCACAAAAACGTAGTGACGAAACTTTTCATATACAATAGCATCAGGTATATCTATGTCTGTAATTAGTTTATATGGTTCCAGTTTATAAAACAAACGAAATACAGCAAAAACATTTTTTGTATGAAAAACTTAAATTCGCTGTATTTTTTTTACTACGGTATCTAAAGCTACATAAACTAATTACAGACATAGAGATACCTCATGTCATTGTACATGCAAAGCTTCGTAACAATCCAAGACGTAGTTTTAAAATGAGAGCGTAACTACGTTTGTATGGTGAATCGAGCTTACTGCGGGCTCTACTCATCATAATCATAATCATATCGTTTGTTGCTTTATATGGTTAAAATGGTCTTACATTGTTTTACGTCCCAATATATAGTTATTAATTAGCAATAATACTAATAAGGTTAGGATAAGATTAACATGCATCTATTAAAGATAAAGATAAAGATAATTTATTTGTCCAAACATGAGTAAAAGTACATACAGCTGTCATCGCTAAAATAATGTCCTTCATGTGTTGCCTTTCCTTTATTAATTACTAAAAAACTCTTTTAATATATACTTCATAACTTTCCATGATCAAAAAATCTTTCATATTTTGAAAGAACACCTTATTTTTTCAACCTGCTTTATATATAAAGAAACACTTTTGTACACTTTTATCGCCACGTGGTGTGTGCCCGATCTTACAATTTAGAGTTTCGTAAATGTACTAGTTAATTTATTTCTCTTTCTGAGGTTATGGCGAGATTGTGTGCTGTTTTCCTGGGTCTGCTCAAATAACACTATTGTTCCTTACGAATTTACATAATTCGAATAATTTATAAATAGATGTTAACGTTAAATTTTTTAGGTTAACAAAGTGTGATCACAGCTGTCTAATTGTGATATATTCAGTAAAATTCTTACGCACTTTTTTTAAGGATAAACAAATCACTGGTATGTAGGCTGTTCCCCCACAAAACAATGCCATAGCTCAGCCAAGCGTAGTGCGCGTAGGCGTAATATGCACTACTAGTTGCAGTTTTTAAATCAGTGCATTTTTTTTAATTCACACAGAGCGTATGTGAATTAAGACAGCTTTCCTGATATTTTTATGACATGTGCTTTCCAATTTACGTACACGTGTTAGAAATTAAAGTACCTACCGTGTTAACAGTGACTATCCTGTCATTTTTGTATGAATATGTTGTATCAATTGGTAGTGTTTGTCGCGGTTTGATTTGTGTTAGTTTTGTTTTAGAGACATTTAAATTCAAATTATGATCGTTTAGACATTCCAATATTTGAACAAAACACGTATGAAGTTGCTGTTTCAATTGCTCGCTGTTATCACATTGAAAAATCACTGTAATATCGTCCGCATAAAGTATACATTTATTATCAATATTCTTTGGCAAATCATTTACGTATAGCGAGAACAATATGCAACCTAGGACACTTCCTTGAGGTATATAATATTTTACATTAACTTTCTGTGATCTGTAAGTACGAAATATTTTGTCACTATAATCATAATATTCGACATCTACATACTGTTGACGATTTTCTAGATATGACACAAACCACTGATAAGTATTGGAATAGGTATCCCTCGCATACCTATTCCATACAATTTCTCCAATAGGATTTTGTGAGACACTCGGTCATAGGCCTTACTCATGTCAAGCAGCATAGCAATAGCATGCTTTCTACTATTCATTATGTTTAAAATTTCGTATGTGTAAAGTGCCGAAACTGTTGATCTTTGCTTGCGAATACCATGTTGGCTTTCATTATATATGTTATATTTTTCGCAGAAGGAATTTAACCGTTTGGCCATTGCCATTATTTTTACATGATTTTTTAAGGCGAAGACTTAGCCAATATTTTCTTTTTTGGGGTTCCGTAGTATATTTTCTTATTTAGGGTTCCGTAGTCGACTAGGAACCCTTATAGTTTCGCTTTGTATGTCCGTCCGTCCGCGGATAATCTCAGTAACCGTTAGCACTAGAAAGCTGAAATTTGGTACTAATATGTATATCAATCACGCCGACAAAGTGGTAAAATAAAGTTTTTTTTTTTTATTAGGGTACCTCCCCTATACGTAACGTGGGGAGTGTTTTTTTTTCATTTCCATTCTAACGTGTAATATATTGTTGGATAGGTATTTAAAAATGAATAGGGGTTTGCTAAAATCATTTTTTGATATTGTTAATATTTTCGGATATAATCGCTCCAGAAGTAAAAAAAAATGTGTCCTCCCTCTAACTTTTGAACCATAAGTTTTCAAAATATGAAAAAAATCTCAAAAGTAGAACTTTATAAAAACTTTCTAAGAAAATTATTTTAAACTTGATAGGTTAAATAGTTTTTGAAAAAAATTACTTATATTTTCTTCACTAAGTTTGTAATTTAACTATATAAGCAGGTGTTTATTGTACCTGTTATTTCTACAAAAGCACAATGAAATGTCGTGCATTCAAATAAAGTTAAAAAATGGTGAAAATCGGTTGACGCAATAAAGAATCCATACTTTAAGCTCGCGCGCAATAGTTTACTTAATTTGCCGATAGATGTCGCTGTACGCGGAACGCTCATATTTTACATGGCGCTGTTAAGATTTTTCCTGATTTAATGGGGTCGGAGCAGGTGCCCATACATTAGGTCGAATATTTGACGTGCTTGAATTGTCTTAGTTGTCTTTGGTCGTTCGTTGTCTAATAATAAAATTGTTCGCTAAGTATTGCTTGTATTGTGTCTGTCTATAATACATAGTCGATTTGATTTGGGAATTTGAACTCTCTTGCTCATACATTCGGTTCACGGAACGGGCTACGGAACCCTACACTGAGCGTGGCCCGACACGCTCTTGGCCGGTTTTTATTCTTTACTCTAATTTTCTTTTTAGGAATGCATTGATTCAGAGTTGATAACATGTGCTTATGAAATGCATTATAATTTTGATTCATGTTTTTATCACCATAAGATATTTTCTCCCAATCTCCCAATGGACTGTAACCGATTTTTTAAATAAATCTATGGTGTTGTAGAAGTGAATGTATGAGCAAGAGAGTTCAAATTCCCAAATCAAATCGACCATGTATTGCTTCGATTAGACTAATTTTGTTTTTTTATGCTTCTGATATTTTGAAATAGGATACTCAAATTATCGCGGACGAAAGGGCTGGCTGTTTTCACTCTGGGTATTTTTTAGGTTCTCATTAGGGGGGCGATTTTGTTCTGGCTGTATTCGAACACTGCGTTCTGGTCGAATATCTTCAGTCATTGTTCTTCGGTCGTATGTTTGCCCGGTAGTCATACGTTTGTTTCGTTGGTTTTCCCTCTGACCTTTCCTCTGTTTAATACCATTTTTGTCTAAATATTGAGATATCCATAGCCCAGTACGTCGGAACATTTTCACACACGAGAGCAGATATCTTGTCATTCTTTTGCTCAAGAGCTCAATTTTTAATGGTCGCCGTCTACCTCTATGGCCTACGCGTACTAGGTCTTCAATATATCCCGTTGTATCCACTTGGGCTATATCGAAGAAAGCATTAACTACTCGGTTGTGAAGTTCAGTTTCCGTTTCAAACCGTGTTTCGTCTAGACCATAAAGTACCAACACCCTACTATTATCTATTTGGTGGTTTTGGTGTTGGAGTTGAATGGTCTGGGGTTTTGATACTAATGTTTTCCTGTTTCACAGAACTGATGAGTAGGGTTCACTACCAGTCTCCTCTGGTTGGATACTTGGGTTTAGACATATGTCAGAGCATGGTTGTGGCTGTTGTGATGTTCTTTGAGCTTCCAACAAGGCCTCTGCTTTCTTTATTCCAGATAATTCCTGCCTTAAATCGGTTATATCTTCGTATTTTTTTAAGATTGAATAAGATTTTCGTAATTATGCATATTTTATTGCCTTCTTTCTTTCGGAGTAATAATAAAATTTGTGTCCCCAACCCTATTATCATGCGTATTCATTTTAATTGAACCTGTAAGTAATACAGATTCAATTAAAATTAATTATTTTGACCTATCCCACAAACACAACTAACGAAACCCGTAGACGACGGTGACTTACGAAACGGTGACGTCAGCGTCACTAGTTTGTATTTCCCTACATGTTTCATGCTAGCTAACCGAGCGTTTTAACGGTTCAAAAAAAGTTTGACTATCATTCTAATAATGCATATTTATTACATTATTGCGGATGGATGTAAGAAACGAGGAAGGATAAGGAAAAGGTACTAATATGGTTAATAATCATGTCTCAAACAGCCGATTTATTTTATGTAGCAACACCGGCAAGAAATCATTTTATAACAATGTTGACGGGTAGGCGGATAGTCAGAGTTCCTAACGGCTATATTGCGTATGAACAGCTAAGTGCAGATTTGTAGTGTTAGATTTGGAGGAAAACCAGGGTGAGCTCTTTCCATAATCACTTTCAATGCATCCTATGATATTGTAACGATTTGGTACATTTACACGTGTGTTCATGTGCTTACACAGCTCGGACGATAATTGTTTATGATGTGATGTATTTATGTGCGTTCACAGGTCTTATTCTATTTGGGAGGCGTGACGGTATATCATGTATATGAATAAGGTTTTCCTACATGTCACGTACATGCGATAACACAGTTCTTAGTCCTGGAGTTCTTTAGTGTGAGAGAATTACTAACAAGTGTAACAACAGGGTCTCAGGTTCGGTAGTCTCAGCCTCAGCATCAATCAAGGGTGCCCCCGGGTAATTATAACTAGAAGAATAGCGTGTGAATTGGTACAGCATCAGTTGTGTGGTAAGGAATGTCTGTAAGGGGAGGTGGAGGACATTCTCGGGGACGAAGGTCCCCACACCTAATATGGAGCTGGTACGCACAAGGTGGAAGCTCATATGTCAGATCTATAAGGGATTCTGCAACCTGGAAGCGTAGGTTCATACGATACGATACGATACGATACGATCATTTATTGATAAAAAATATTGTACATGTCATAGTTGCATAATATGCTAACCCAGACACCTAAGCTAGGGTGCTGTAGGTACTCATTCGCGGCCATGAGATTGACCAGAACTTAGTTACTTGCTCCGATAGCTCAGCGACGCGAAGTAGATCTTGGCCTCAGATACGACAGATATTTTGTGCGATCTCCTCCCAGTTTTCTGCGTGGAAAGAAAAGAAAAGAAAGAAAGATACATTTATTCACAAACACACAGGACACACGTGGGGAGCGCGAAGTCTTTCTCTGCCTCGTCCTTCCAGCAATATCTAGATCGACCAACAGGCTCTTCTCACCTCCCTGTCTACTAGCAATCTCTCAAGGTGTCTAACCCATCGAAGACTTGATTTATCCTACGATGTTGCAACAACGACATGTTACAGATCGGTAATTCGATTGTTTTGAAACAACCGAGCCTAAACCCTTTGAACGCCAAGAACACCTAGACTACGTGTGTTGTCGTACCAACAGCGTCGATAACCCATTGACGTCATGACGTCTGCTGTCAAAGCAACATTTTATGTGCTAAGATTTGCATGGTCAGCAAATTGATAGTAATTTGCAGGTTAGAAATTGTATAGCATATTTTCATAAAAAATTTCAATTGTAATGCTTAATTTATTTATTTATTTATTTAGGATAACCAACAGACACTACATCGTACAATTCAATATGTAGCTTAGGTATCATACTTGGTTGATGTTCATCTAATAATAGGTAACCATAGCTTATTTTAGTATCTTAGAGCATGCGAAAAAATTAAATACAAAACAAGGGTAAATACAAAACAAGGGTAAACTACAACAATGGTTAACTACACTAATTAGCGTTAATAACAACCCTAATTAACAATTTTGATTGATATTGTCTTTACCAATTCCGATAATACAACCATGTTGCACCGAAAATGCTACAAAATTCATGATGATCAATTAAGGTGTCTTTTATTTTGCACGTGTCTTGTGTAAATAATTTCCCTTCTTCTTAAAATGACCAATTCATCATAATCAATCAGAGAAATAAGAAAGTAATGAAAACGCTAAGTTGTTAAGATGGGTAAGTGAAGTTCGGTATACTTACATAGTTCGAGACGGGAACTGACGCAGACGACGTTAGTGTAACGTCGAGACCGATACAAAAATTGAATTGGCATCGTTGCTGCGCTGCCTGCGTTCCAAGACTCATGCGTTAAAGCCACTTATAACGAAGTTGGACGCGTAGGCAAAGTATTTTTGGAGTTCATATTTTTTTGATGGTTTTGGGGTACGGTAATGAACGCAATTCTGCACAGACACAATGCAGCAATAAATCATATTTTATTCCCACGAAACGGATTCTTCCTATTTGCAATGTTCAACTATTTTCGAGAGGATTCTTCACTAAGAGATCTAAAAACTGATTGAAATAGCATCATAAAAAATCGGCCAAGCGCAGTGTAGGGTTCCGTAGTTGCCTGTCTGTCTTAGTTACATCGACGTGCGGTGCGGTTGTGTCAGCGGAATTTGTACGTAAATTGGGCTTTCCAAGTACACATTAAGTTGGTCGACTATTACTCGGTAACTACTTATGCCTTATGTTCGTGATAGTTTTCCTTTTAAATTCATTATATGTACTACTACCATGAATTTTTTCACATCCCTAGTTACTACTAGCCGTAGCCGTAGCCTAGGTGTAGCCGTTTAGCTGTCAGGGGGGGACGACGACACGACTCGAACTAAAATTAGGGCTTTAAAGCCCAATATCTCGCAAACGAATTGCTGACTGAAAAATGGTTTTAGAAAACCCATAATATTTTTGAACGAGCTATCCAACGATACCCCACATCATGGATTTAACGAAAAAAAATTACATCCCCGCTTTAGGTGTAGGGGAGGTACCCTAAAAAATATATTTTCCAAATTGTATTGTACTGTTTTGTCGGAGTGTATTATTCATTATACCCATGCCGAATCACAGTTTTCTAGTAGTAATGGTTACTGAGCTAAGCCGAAGACGGACAGACAGACATGGCGAAACTATAAGGGTTCCTTATTGTCTACGGAAACCTAAAAAGTGTGTGAAGGTGATGAATATAGATTATTTATAATTGCGAATATGAAGAAACGCTTCTTTGTAGAAATTAGGACTGAATAGTGATGTGCGTTTGTTCCTGAAATACAAATTAGGCAAATTAATATTGTAATGAAAAAATTGTTAAAATCAATAAAGCCCCGACAAATAAAATGCCTTTCACCAAAATCGTGCCTTTATTTTGTGTCCGTACCTTTTTTGTGATGTTTTAGTTAACTTGTGATATGTATCGTGTTTTTTCGGCTAGGGGAATATTTCCTGGAACTGTGGGAATATACCAATTATTCCGGGAATATTCCAAAAAAAAATGGTAATTTACCTTTGCTGTTAAATTACACTGTTAAATGTCTTAGAAAATAAATAAAGGGCTTTCATGGAATCCCTGACAGCAAAATATGTAAACATAGACAAAATCAAAAGTCTCTTATATGGCCAGGTATAGGAATATTCCCGGGAACGGCACAACACAAACTGTGAATAATAACCAACTTGGCGAATTGCTATTGTAAAAAACCACTCTTGTGCAGTAATTTGAATAAGCAGAAACGTATTTGCGTATGCCTTTTGTAACCCAAATAGTGCTTTAAATAGGTAACGGCCCCTGTCTATAGATTCAACTCTTCCTCGTTGCTTTGCTGGCAGCTACGTTGTAATTATTTCGAGGAAACTTCCGCAGAGGTCCAGTAATTGGGAGTTTAATGAGGGTCAGCACAATAACGAATGACATTAATTACCTCCATCGCTGAAGGCTCTCACGGACAGATCTGGGGCGCAAGATACTAGATACTAGCGTCTCGCGAATAATACACAAGTGATGTAAGGATGATTTGGCTCCTAAACTAAAAATATGATTTAAAAGCAGTTTGATATACCTGTACCTATTTTGGTGACTAAATATAAATCTGGCGGGGTGAATTTGTATACTTCAATCGAAGGTTGTACGCTATCCTGCCTGATGGTATGGTGCGGATCATTTTTCTAGAACGAATACACGTCTCTTTGTTCTAGGCGCAAAGATAAAACAAAGCCTCCTGTTAGGTACCTCGATATGCTTTGCTCTTTGCCCACTCATGGATCAATATGCGACATTTGAATAAAATCATTCATCACATTGTCAAATAAAAATCTTTTTATTATTATTATTTTTTTATTTCCTAAAAAAACTATGGTACTGTTTACATTCATTTCAGTTTCGCCAAACATTACGTTTATCGGCGAATGGTACACTCACTTTCATTTGTGTAGGTACCAGCGGGTTGATTACGCAACGCTCTGTACGCGCGCTAATCCGGTCTAACTGTCATTTTTAGCATGGAAAGTGATATACAAATCCCACCTGTACAGGGAACGTTACACAGTCAACCCCTAGATTATCTTATCTAATGATCGACCACAACTGTATAATTATTTATAAGTAACTTATCTATTTATTGTTAAGTATTTATTTGTTCTTACATTGAGCTTTTCAATAGCAACTTTTTGAGTTTGATCTTAAAGATACTTTTGCTGCTTCACTTGTTTTTAAAATTAATAGTGTTAAATATTCGCGGTGTTAAGTAGCTACGTGTATTTTTACCATAATGATTGTTAGCCGTGGGTTCCGCGTATTTTCATCGTTCTAACCCTCTTTGCGGTCGTGTGTAGATCCGCGGAGTTCTAAATTCATCACTTTTAAATTATTCAGTTGCTATTAAATACCTAACTTTATCACGCACTGGCAAGACGTTCAGCAGTTTGAATAGCGTCGTGTAATCATTATCACAGGTTTCTTCAGTTTTTTTATCTATAACACTTTCTAATAATCTCAATGGTAAATTTAATAAATTATCTAAATAGGTTTGAAATGTACGCCCGTAAGCTATTTGTACATATCCAATCACAGCGTCCGACAGTGCATGCATGGTATTGGTATAGCATAAGTAATCTTTTTTATTTACTATGTTTTTTAAACGAATTATTTTACACAATATGGGTCTTAGCCTATTACACACAGTATCTATATGTATTTTCCAATTTACGTGCTTATCTATGGTTAAGCCAGGGTATTTAATTTTTTCGACTACATCTACTAGATTGCGACTTCTTCTAGATTGCATTTACAAGCATGTTTTTCAGTATGTTAACAGTCGTATGAATGACCTATAATTTTAATGGGCGTATAAGTGACCTATAAGTTTAATATATTGGGAACTTATAATCAAACATTTAGTTTTTTTCAGTATTCAGTATTATGCCGTTCCGAGTATCATGAGACCATTTAAGGATATGTATGTACGAAACCATTCCAACACTGGCCCAGGAACCCCACATTCGTCCACATTAAACAAAACATTATTAAACAAAACAAAACGCGGTGAATATATTCCGCTCATCTCCTTTAACTCGCACCGAAGCACCGGGCTGTTAAATGGCTTGAAACACACAAAGGGTTCGATTCCATTGTTAAATAAGACCAAACGAGAACGCATATTGCATGCCAGTCAAACCAATCAACAAATAACATTTAAAATGCCTCTCATTTTCGACCTGGAAACACAATTTGCTGTGAAATTGCGCTTCAAAAATTAGGCTTCGCTCTGTAAAGCCGTCCGTGAAATGAATAAAACTGAAAACAAACGAATTTACACGAGGTTCCCTGAGAGTATAGGTAGCCATTGTGAACCGTGTAGACTCGGCCAAAAATTGATCCACGGTCCTGTCGTAAAAGGCGACTTAATGACCCCCTTAAGGAAACGCCAGTGGTTTTTTTTTTCAAATTCAAAAGTCAATAATTTATTCGTGACAAACAAAAATAAACATACAATAACATACTAAGCTAAGTCACGGAATTGACCCAGCTCAGCATGTTGCTAGCTTTGCAGCCAGCGCTGGTCTTCCGCAGGGTCCAGTCGGTGAAGGCACGGTAGGCAGCAACAACACATGCACTAAATTAAATAAGACAGTGACAGTAACATCTACCTATCTAAACACAGAAGATTATCAAAAAAAGAACTACTATTTAAGTAACATACAAACTAAAACCCGCTGTGTGTGTCCGCTGGTTGCGGTTGGCGCAGGACCGCTCACTTTGGCACTCTTTGGGGCAGGCCTATGTCCAGCAGTGGAATGAAAAGAAATTATAGATTTTTGAGGCGGGGGCCACAGCACAAGTGCAAGGGCCAAGTCCATGCACCCCAGAGAAAGCGAAGATGCCCAGAACGAACCCGCAGGGTAAAGCACGAGGAGGGCTCTAGTGCGTTCAACCTGAGATCATAGATTCCTCCGAATTACTTAGCGCAGACGGCGGCTGACGTGGAGATTTTAGTGGGCAGAAATACCACATAACCCAGACTTCTCCCGAGAGCCAGGTTCCTAGTCCGCTGGTTTTCTCCACGAAAAAAAGGTAGGTATTGTGACTTTTTATCCTCAAAAAAGTGTTACTATTTCAGGTGGTGCACGAAAGTTCATATAAAATTACAAATTCGATTATTGGATTTCTGTAAATGTATATCAATCAATTTAATATCATAATGATCACTATTCATAATTATTTGTGGATAATGCCTGTCGTGACTCCGAATTGTCCATATTCATAATTAATGTCATTCAACATAAGTATCCCTGTTTCTAGTATGTTTATATTATACTGTTTTAACATTTTTTTTTAATTTAAATATTTGGGTATTTTTGTTAGTGTTGTTAATTTTTTTATTATTGAGAACGAATTAAAATTAGTGTTATTGAGATTGTTAAAATTTGTATTATTGAGAACAAGTGTTATGTCATGATTGCGAATATTAAGGCCAGTTTTAACATAATATTAAGGATTAAAATCTAACGCAACTATTATATTTTTGGATATTTTGGACGTATACATAGATCTCTAAGCCAAACCTCTGGATACATAAAGGTAGGAACCTATAAATATATAAAATTTAGAAAAAGATTGCACATGTTGAATCACGCACCGGATACTTTCGCAAGTTCCTAGCCCTTGTCCTTTGTCGTGTGACAACGGCATTCACGTTCACAACCCAAAAAACTAAAGCGCTTTACAAAGCCAAGCCCAAATCCGCGTAGTTATTACTCCATAAAATACCCATTTCTACCTCAGGCTCAAACGCCTGAGACGTTTTTTCAATCTCGGCTCCGTTGAATATTCCACACGTCAGTGTTTTTGTGTTGCAGCGAGGAGCCATCTTCTTTTATGTGTCAGAGTGGGCCTTTTCATCGGACAAAAGCGTAATCCTGCGGCAGGACGGTCTATGCGAGATGAGTAAGTTTGTGTAAGGAAGTGCAATGAACTTCGGGTCATAAGAGCCCGTATGTTTTTACTGGCTTTTATTTAAGAGTCCGCAGTAAGCTCGATTCTCCATACAAACGTAGTTACGCTCTCATTTTTAAACTACGTGTTGGATTTCAACGAGACTTTGCGTATACAATGACATGAGGTATATCTATGTCTGTAATTAGTTTATGCAGCTTCAAATACCATAGTAAAAAAAATACAGCGAATTTGAGTTTTTCATACAAAACTTGTTTTTGCTGTATTTCGTTTGTTTTATAAACTAGAACCATATAAACTAATTACAGACATAGATATACCTCATGTCGATGTATATGCAAAGTTTCGTCACAATCCAACACGTAGTTTTAAAATGAGAGCGTAACTACGTTTGAATGGGAAGGTGAAATCCGGCCGAGCTTACTGCGGACTCTTAACCTGCACTTTGTATGTACTTTTTTGTTGCCATAAATGAAGAAAAAAAAATTATTTAAAACATACAATAAGAAAGGAACAGAACCATCCTCCTCCTAGCATTATTTCTGATTATTCCCTAGAGGAGCCCCGGGTTCGCTTTGGCATATAATCCCAAGATTTGCCATGGGCACTCTTTCAAAGTAATGTGAAAAATTGTAGTAAAATAAAATAACAGTTTTAATTACAAACAAAAATAAGATACTTTGTATTCACATAAGTATGTATATTTAGACAATGTTTTTGAATTGTATCTTAAACATTACTAATAAACTAATTACTTAATTGCATTTTTTCGACAAGAATAAAAATTTACTATTGATGGATTGTTTGATGATTGATTGTTTGTATTTCAATGGCAGATGGTAGATTTTATGGACTTTAATTATGAACAATGGTATAGGCGTCGTCAGGTGGGTATAAGTACGAATCAGCAACACGCATCGTCATTAACCTTATTTGATAGTTGAACACGATCGTCGACCGGCAGTTGAGTTAAAATTATATGCACGTTCTTTTTATTTTAAAGTTTAAATCTAAACAACTTTGTTGCAAGTTTGATTGCTTAATTCTGTTAAACTCTCCGAAGCCACGTATTTTATGTTTCTAATCTATTTTCTATTACTTTAGACAGTTTAAGTACATTTGAATGAAACAGTTCTCATCAGAGGACAATTTATTTAAAGATTGAATTGAAGGACACGTTTTAAATAAAAGAAAGCTACATAAATAAGTAGAGCTTGGATTGCGTGTTGCGCCGACATGCAATCCAAGCTCGACGATCTAGGGTCAGAGGCCGCGAACATAGGCTTTAAAATCAATACCTGGAAGACCCATGAGGTGCGATCCGGAGTGAAGAACATGACATCTTTGCTGATTGGCGGAAAGGCTGTGGAGTGGGTTCACAAGTTCACCTATCTCGGTAGTGTCGTGTCATAAACAGGAGGAACAGAAGAGGACATCGCGGATTGCCAAAGCCCGAGCAGCCTTCGCACAAATGCGGAACTATGGCAATCTCGAAAACTGACCTGAAGACTGAAACTAAAATTATTTAGGTCCAAAGTTACCTCTGTGCTGTACGGGTGCGACACTTGGAAGGTTACAAAGGTAATTTCCAACCAGTTTCAAGTCTTTAAACCGGTGTCTTCGTCGGATTCTCGGTATTTACTGCCCCGAAACCATCTCGAATGAGAACCCTCCGAGCACGTTCACGCGCCGCAAGTAGAACTGGATTGGACACCCACTCCGGAGGAGCCCCGACCATATACCTAAGGTTTTCGGATTGGAATCCCCAAGGAAAGCGGAAGCGTGGCCGTCCCAAACAAACCTGGTGGCCTGATGGCGTACTGTGGTGGACGAGGCTACGAAGATCGGGAAGCTTGGAGTGAAATGAAGCGAAAGACTCAAGTCCGATCTGCATGGAGCCACTGTGGACGCTCTCTGCCCCATCTAGGGGAAATAGTATCTTAAGTCATATATAAGTTAACAACCACTTTCTAACAAATGATAGGTCTTAAATTGGGATCGTGTGGAAACGGGCAGGTGAAACACATTGATATAAAATTTAAATGCGAAACATAAGTCTCCAATCGACTTCCTTGCTTAATTATTAAATTCAGAACCTAATCGTCACCTTGAAATGAAACATGTGGTCCTTTCTAATGGCTCTATTCCTGAACAAGTTTCTGTCGTAGGAGTTGAAAGCACACGCGTGACCAGACCGAGCGTGTGTGAACGAGAAACACTAATTGTTCATTAACAGAAAGTTTTATTTTTGTCTATGCCAAAATCTATTCTGGCAACATCTTCCTTCTTGTCCAGCCACGGCCATAGCGTGCTGTTCGATTTGCAATTAATTAATTATTGGTGTCAATATACATTTAAAAGTTTCTAGCGTGTTTTATTTAACGAACATGCTAAGTGGTTATGTTATTAGTATGCGAGTTTTAATTGAAAAAGTGCTATTCATCACGAAAATAAACAGTTCGCGAGTGTTTGTGCTGGTGTGGGTCGTGACACTTATGAGCCCGAAAATCTTTAATTTTCTAATATTAAGGCCCGTGAAGCGAACAACAATAAAGTACGGCTATATCCATACTTAGGGCAAAAGAAAAGTACGTGTTGCGGGAGTGAATTCGGCAGCCATTTTTGCCAAGCGCTTTTAACCGGCTTCCCGCGCGCGTTTAAAACTCCGCGACGTCAAGTGACAGTTCCGCGGACTCTATGTTGGCAGTACTTCGATTACGTCAAGTCGACAAGTGACGTATAATGACAGTGACAGCTGATGTCGCCGAATAGTTAACGCATTTATTTTGAAGATTTTGGTTTTAAAGTCCTGAAAGATGACGCCCAATTCAACGGTTCCTGACCCTGCGGAGATGTTGAAGCAGCTTAAGGCGAGGCGACGCGCCTTGAAAGGAGCCATAACGCGAGGGGAAACATTTATCAACGAGTGCAAAGTGTCAACAAACAGTGAGTTGTGCGCGAGAAAACAAAGCATTGTAAGTACTTTTAATAATTATGAATCGATCAATATCGAAATACAAACCCTAGATGAAAATGATGAGGACATTTCAGTGGTTGAAAATAAATACTACTATGTGATAGGTAAATTGGACGAGTCCATAAAAAGTTTGAATAACAATAATGGTACAAGCTGTGAACACAATAATTCACACAACTCTACAAGCTCCAAGCTTTCAAACATTGAGATCCCATATTTTGATGGAAAAGACTTTACCAAATTCAAACCATTTATGGATCTCTTTTGTGCTGTTTTTGACAAAAACCC
This sequence comes from Epinotia bilunana, assembly GCA_947049275.1. Lineage (NCBI taxonomy): Eukaryota > Metazoa > Arthropoda > Insecta > Lepidoptera > Tortricidae > Epinotia > Epinotia bilunana. Next base: position 39,100,407 of record OX346253.1, on the reverse strand, counting down.
ATCACTGTCAAATGTACAGAAATTATTTTACCTGCGCAAATACCTAACAAATGATGCTTTAGGTATAATTATAAACCTACCAATTGAAAATGAATCATATCCTGAGGCTATGGAATTATTAAAAAAGCGTTTTGACAATAAGTCACGCCTAGTTACCACTCACATCAATGTGCTTTTGGATCTGCCCTCAATACAGAAGGGTACTGCTGCAAATATCAGGACATTCATTTCACAAGTCCAGCAACAATTGTATGCTCTTAAGAACTTGCAGCAGCCCATCAAGGAGTGGGATATGCTATTAATTTCAGTTTTGACAATAAAGTTACTCTTTTACCAACCGTGCATATCACCTTGACCGTTTGGACCCAGATAAAATGCCTTCTATTGCTGAGTTTATAGCCTTTTTGGAAAAGCGTGCTATAGCGCTTGAAGAAAGTCCACCAGAGAGAAATCCCACTCATGAAGTTAAATTTCAGTACAAACCAAACACTTACAATAAAGTGACAAATTTAGTTACAAACAGCTATAACACTCCTTGTGCATATTGTACAAAACAACAGCATCTTCTGTATTCATGCGCAAAATTTCAAATGGCAACTGTAAAGGATAGGTTAGACTATGTAAAAGCAAATAATTTGTGCAATGTGTGCCTGAATCAACATCGAAATAGTTGCAAATTCACTTTTAAGTGCAAAATTTGTAAACAAGGGCACAATACTTTGTTACATGAGGACGGACCCACAAGCACACCTCAGGAACCAATGGTTAATTGTCATTCAAATGTATGCACATTTGAATGACAATGACTGAATGATTTGAATGAATGACATGTATGCACATGCAGAAATGTCTTGTTACCTTCTGTAAAGGTCAAGGTTCATGACAGCAATGGTCATGGACATATTGTTAAAGCGCTACTCGATAGTGGCAGCCAAGCTTCGCTAATGACCCAAGAATTAGCTGATAAATTAAAGTTAGAGACCAAAAAAGAGAATACCAACATTATTGGCATTGGTCAGAAATAAAATAAAATTAAACAATGTATGTGTTAAAAGTTTTATTCATGCATACATAATTTAAATGTCAATGTCAGCTGCTATATAGTTGATAAGATAACACCATGTTTGCCACAGCATCATGTTGATGTTTCAAAAATGAAAATTCCTGAAAATGTGAGTTTATCAGATGTACATTTCAATGAGCCATCCGACATTTCCATGCTCTGCATGCTGCTCCAAGAGAGCAGATATATATTTTAATGCACTGTTAGATGGACACATCAAACTGGAAAATGGTCCAGTTTTGCAAAATACTGTATTTGGGTATGTTGTTGGAGGTAAAGTGGATTGTATAAAATCATACCAGGCATCAAATGTTGCTATGGTGTCCAATTTTGTTACCTGTGAAAGCAGAAATGACAAGTTAGAAAACATAATGGAACAATTTTGGCACACAGAAAATTCCTGGAGAACCTGCAATGAATAATGACAATAATAAGCAAGCTATTGAGCTTAAAAAGGCAGAGGAAATATTTGAAACATCAGTAAAGTTGGAAAATAATATATTTCAAGTCGACTTACCATTGAAGGCTCCGATGAATGAACTCCAGCTGGGTGATTCCTTCTCAGCTGCCCTGCAAAGGTTCCTCTGTCTGGAAAGAAAGTTTAGAAGCAATCCACATTACTTCGAGCAATATAAAAAAATATAAAAGAATACCTAGATTTGGGGCATGTCAAGATTGTAGATATCAGTGACTATGACTTATACAATGGTGCTGTATATTTTTTATCTCATTTTGCTGTGGTAAATGAGGGTAGTAAAACAACAAAGTTAAGAGTAGTCTACAATGGCAGTATGACTACAAAAAACAACAAATCTTTGAATGATGTAATGCTAAACGGGCCAGTAGTAGAAAGTGAACTATTTGACATATTAAAGTATAGAGATATATACGTTAATATGTGATATTACTAAAATGTTTAGAAATGTGCTTATCAATGATGAGCAAAAAAGCTTACAAAATATACTCTGGCGTGATGACCCATTGCAGCCCATCCAGTAACTTACGGATTAAAGGCGTCCACTTACCAGACTACGCGTTGCTTGTTAGAACTGGAATCTAGGTACAAAAAGCAATATCCTTTGGCTGCAGCAGCTATAAAGCAAAATACTTACGTTGATGATATTATTTGCGGGGCTGATGATGCACAGTTGCTGAAAAAACTGAAAAGAGAACTTATAAGTTTATTAGAATTGGGGGGATTTAAGTTGCACAAATGGTGCTCCAATGGTGATGAGGTCCTCTCTGATATCCCTGCGGAGCACAAATATTTTGATCAGTTAGACTTGAATAAGGATTATGTCGACGGTGGAAAGGCAAAACCACTGAAGCGACATTTTGGTCAAAATAGAGTTATATATATCGTTGAAATCAGCGAATTTTTCTCCGTCGTTTGAGCCGGATTTCACGACGATCTGATGACTTTCATGTCGCTTAAAGTAATGCTAAAAATAAGTGCCAAATTTGAAAAACCTTACTTTATGCGACACACCATTTGAGTTAAATCTAACCTGTGTCACTTAACCGTATACTCAATCATTACCGTGGTCGCATACAGTATTTTTCAAAATTGCTCATTTTCGATGTTATGTCGCTAAAGTGTTTATTTCAGGTAAATATTTCATAAGATACGGTACTTAAGTGGTTCTGCCGGAAATGTAGAAAATAAGTGCTGCCGGTTAAATGAAATTTGCCAAATTTACCTTAAATTTCATTACTTACTCATAACTTTGGCGAAGTTGTCGCTTCAAGTAATTTCTAAAAACCACAATAGGTCGGTTATGTGAATATCGTAAGAGGTGTTATAGAGCTTGAAGTGTGATCCAACTCCGTGGAATGTTGTTTAAGTGGATCGTTTTAGCGTGATATACCCGCGGATTGTGTTTTTATAAACGCAGTGTAACGGAGACGGTCGCTTCAGTCAGCGACAAGCATTGGAGGAGGTGGTTGTCTCGCCGTTCGCTGCCATAGCAACTGGGTACGTGCGCTATTCCATGATCAAACTAGTGTAATTATTATACATTAGAAAGAATTAGGTATACTTAAATAATGTTATGTTACCTCTACCTACATGTTATTGTATTGTTTTTTTCTTTTTGACTGCGTTGTTTGTATGAGGTGTGCAATAAAGAATATTTGTATTGTATTGTATTGTTATGTGAGCTGCTTTTTTGGATTATCATATGGTTTGCAATATGCAATGTGTAGAATAGCGAAAGTAATAAAAAGCTCTTGTGAAGAGTTCAGATTGTAATGATTGTATGAAGAGGATAATGTCCTCTGTTGTATAATTTTATTTGTTTTTATAAATAATGACTACCTACTTATAGTTACTATTGTTCAGCCAGGCCCGATGACCGCTGTAATTAAAAAAGTTGGCAGCTTTGATAGGTACGAGTAATATCTTCGGCGATAAGTACGTGTATGTATCGAAAATCGGTATCACAGTTACCATTTTTTGCATTACTATATCTAAAAAATAGATTTTATACTAGCTGTCCTCGGACCTAAGTATCAGAATATTGAGGAACAATATTAAGTTCAAAATAATTGTTAGGAGAGACTTGATCCCACGGGACACTTCCCCTGAGAACTTAAACACTACCAAAAGTGCCAATAAATGGAATTAACTCTACTGTCTACGTATAGGCAGGAAACTAGAAGGGAGGTAAGATTGGAATGGTAGAGATACATTTTCCATGTGTTTGATTGCATCAAGTTTCTCGTGGCATCTGATCTCCCCAGTCTCCCCCATCTTAAAACAAGTGGAAAGTAGTTTGGTAAAAGTTAATTGTTTGTTTTTCTGTTATTTAAAGTCTATTCGGATATTATAATTTTTTAATACCTAGTCCTTAACTAGTTTTGATACCTTGTTAAATTACTTTAAAAAAATTATGAAGATTAAACAATTTTTCTTATCCTCTTTTTTTATTTATGCTTATGTAAACTTTATACCTATTGGAATTTAAATTTTAAAGTACTCTAGATAAAAAACAATAAAGTAGTTATGCTGGACAGATATCGCTTTGGCAATCTGAAATACTGGATAAATATTTTAATTTCTTTCATAACAGTTGCCCTTACCATAGTTGGTTAAATTGTTAATCCGGGAACAAATTAAACATAAGTAGTTGCTTCATTCGATTTTCGAGGGTCTACGGCATGATGGTGTCGCTTCAATGGTTCTTCCGGAATTTTTTTTGGGGCTATTTTCACTTAAGCGACGTTTATTTTCGAATCCAGCAAGTTTTAGGGAATGACTTAATTAAATAGCAAAAAAAAATGAAATAACCCGCGCATAGAACCCAACTCTCTAAGATAACTAGAAAAAAAGTTATGACTTTTTTAGTGAAAAAAAAAACTTTAAAACGCTCTCCTGTAAAATTCAAAAAATGTCGCTTCAGTGGTTATGCCTTTCCACCGTCGATGTGATAAAAACGTTAGGAGTCAAATATGACATAAATAGTGATTCATTTACATTTGAAAGCCCAAAAGAAGATGAAAATAAATTAAATACAAAAAGGGCAATTTTAAATTTTATCGGTAGAACCTTTGACCCACTGGGATTAATAAGTCCAGTTGTATTATATGTTGTTGTTGTATGTTGTATTAGCTAAAATGTATATGCAGCAAATTTGGGCATTACGATGCGATTGGGACACCAGATTGCCTGAGGAACAGCTCGACACTTGGAGAAAATACCTGAAAAAATAAATGAGATGGATAAAATAGAAAGAAAAAAGATGTTTAATGTGAATAAATTGCTGAAGTTGTATTGGTGGGATACTCAGATGCTTCAATCAAAGCCTATGGATGCTGCTTATATCTGAGAATAACTGATAAAAAATAATAAAGTACAAGTAGATCTTCTATGCTCCAAGTCTCGAGTTGCACCCATAGGAAAGGTGCTCACAACACCACAGCTTGAGCTGAACGCAGCCTTACTTTTAGCTCAATTAGTGAACAAGGTCAGCAAAACATTAAAATGTCGATTTGAGCATGACACGATATTATTTAGCGATTCCCAAATAGTGCTCGCGTGGATCAATAATCCACCTAAATCAAATACTTACATAAACAATAGAGTAAAACAAATACATACCTTAGTAGGTTCCTCCATATGGGGCTATGTCAAAACTTCAGAGAACCCGGCAGATTGTCTGTCTCGGGGAATGTACTCCAAAATGTACTCCATTCGTAAGAAATTCAGAAATTCATTAAGAAAAATCTAACACCACCTCATTTGTTTGAATTCATCAAGCATTTTGACTTGGACGTGGTAGCAAACTGTCAATACTTAACGAACAATTTAATCCATTATCATTTTTTTGAGTCTAGCCGTAATCGGGTAAAATGTTAATATTAATGTCGTTTCTATCCTATTTGTGTGAAACATTTATGTGTTGTTGTGCAGAAAAGTTTAAATAAATAAAATCACAAGCTCGTTACGGAACTTTTAGCGTGATGTTTGACACGCTCCTCACTTTCCACGACCATATTCGTGCACTTGCCATTAGCTGCTACCAACGGTTGGGTTTCGTGCTCCGTAATTGTAAGAACTTCCATGATCCTGGAGTAATACAGCTACTGTTTAATACCTTGGTGAGGAGCAAATTAGAAGCTTTTTCCCTCATTTGGAATCCTTATCAATCCACATATACTCTGCTCTTAGAGAAAATTTAAAAGTATTTCCTTAGGTCCCTCTATAAGAAAAAGTTTGGATACTAACCTTATTTATATCCCACAATTTTTTTACTTGATTGTTTAGGATATAATTCTTTGGAAGTGAGGCGAAATAACAACCTTCTCATGACAGTTTGTTGTTCTCCGCGCGGGGAGTCGGACGTTATCCAATTGGTAGGTAGCGTACTGCGGCTCAGCGTCCCGGACGTCCCCCGCATCCAGCTGCGTGCGCGCGCACGCCCTCTGCTGGCGGTGCCGGAGGCGCGCATCGGTGCTTGAATGTGACGTGACCTGTTTGCGTGGCGATGGGTACCGTGTGCCGGGAATGTTTGAGATTATGTGAGGCGATAGATGACAGGCAATCCTCCGTTTACGCATAATATATATATATATATATATATATATATATATATCCAGTGTTTTGTGTATGCAATTTTATCCTAAAGGTGATACCATTTGTTGGTTGTATTTGGTTTTACTGTACATAATTAAGTAATCTGGTTTCTCAGTGTATGGTCTCGCTGTAAGGTCGTGCGAACTAATTAAATTATAAATAAATAAATAAAATAAATTAATCAATTTTAATATTCACCGCGTTGAGTTGCCACAGAAATATAAGTTCTTCATCTCATTTACTTTACTACATAAACCACGAAGCACGTCCTGTTGACAGCTTGGAGCCCTTATTAACTAATAGAAACACAACACCAAAAAAACACAGCATGCATTGCAGCTGCAGGCTGCGGTTTTCTGTAGTGTGGAAGAACTTTCCCGGTTGCGGTGCTTCAATACTTTGACGGAATTTTATTTCGCTGCGCCCTCTATCATAATATCACGATATTTATTATTGGTAACCTAAGTAGGCTAGTATAGGTATAGGAGACAAGGTAAACATAAACTGAGATAGTAAAATGATTTGACACCATCTTCGGCAATTTATTTCGCCATGCAAAATTATTTGTAAGGTGTCTCTTTATGTTTTATTTGTCGTATTATTTCTTTTTAATAATTTGTATTCTAATTTTTGTAAATTGTGCTCGTGTGCGATAGTGACGACATTGCGCCGTGTTTCATAAAATGGCCGCAACGGAAGGTTGGCGCTGGCTCTGTAAACATCACCACAGAGTTGGCACCATTTTGTATTAAAATATTAATATGTGTATGTGTCCAAGTGGTTTCCACGATTGGTTTTTTTTATCGTCGCGCACCTTCTTTCTTATTTTTTCATATTTCCAAGAAGCGCCGATAGGGGTGGCCTATCAGGTGAAGTGACTTTTTTTCATATTTTCAAGAAGCGCCGATAGGGGTGGCCTAATCAGGTGAAGTGACTTTTTTCATATTTTCAAGAAGCGCCGATAGGGGTGGCCTCAGGTGAAGTGACTTTTGCCCAGCAGTGGAACACTGATATAGACTAGATAGAACAATAAACTTAAGTAGCGGAAACGGTTTATACCCACGTGATACGTAGCGAGTCTTGCATACTGAAAGGTCGAAAGTGGCAGTCATCTATAAATAAAATAAAATAAAACATTTTTAATTGTACCCTATGTGCCAGCACACAATATTCCACTCGGTTGCAATACGAAACAACTGCAGTGTCCACCTCAAACGTTTGTATTGCTAATTGACTGTTCACTTCCCAAAACTCTCAACTACTCGTGTAGCACATAAACAACTTTATTGCGTACTGAAAAGGTGTAATTAACAATAAAAAGCCTTTAGTAATGAGAGCTCTCTAGGATTATACTGGATTTCTCTCTGTCCTATCGTCGAAACCGACGCGCAAACTTATTTGTGAGTCGGGTCAAACGGTTATCGCCCTTATGAGAAAGGTGTTAAGGTTTCTGGCTTGCCACTGCTGTATGATTGCTGCGATTCAGTTTTTGTTGCGTCAACAAGCCAACGGCTAAAAATATCCATGTTTTCTATGGTAAAAATAGGCACGGGCAGCATTTTTTTTAACTTCATTACAAAACCAGCTGCCCGCGCAGCTTCACCAGCGTATTACAAAGAACGCGGGCAAACCCGCGGGATGAAATATAGCTTATGTATGAGGGTGATTCTCCTAGGCCCTAATTTTCGATGTCCGGGGGCTTATTTAATTTAACTCCTTAGTTTTCAAACTGGGTTTTTTTTAGAGGTAGCTTATATTTGTAGTCACTAGGATATCAATTGGTTTTAGTTTAACTGATTTTATTTATGAGTAAAAAAAAACGCGTTAATCCTTATTACTCTGTCGTGTCTTTTCTCCAATTTCATTGAAACATGTAGTGATATTTCAAATTCAGTCCACATTACAAGTAGTTTGAGTAATTTCAATAAAGTAGAATTTTTTTACCTTTAAAATTATATGTGCAACTGAGGAAATAATATGTGTCCGCCACAAAATCCTTATTTCTCTGGAGCAAGTTTCAAACACCTGTATCGTAAACATATTCAAGGATCTATAAGATAATTCCCCCGCAGGCGGTAGTCAGTCGCACTCAGAACGCATCGAGTGGTAGTACCTACTGGTGTACATCGCTCCAGAGTACGAAGGTAAATAGGACCTTGGTTCGGTTAGCATTCTTATTACTCTGTTAGTTGTTCTGAGTTATTTGTAACATGTAAAAATGTAATGTTTAGCTTGATTACCTGCTTTACGTACTATCCTTCTATAGTATTAACGACAGCTTTGTTGTATGTTCACGATAAGAACCATTGGGTTTTAAAAAAAAAATCTTATTCCTCTGTCCCTTATTCCTATGGAATTTTAGACATAGGAATAAGAATTGAATAATTATGATTGCAATTATGCTGTGAAACTTAAGCGTTTATTATTATTATTGTATAAGACATGAAATTTAAACTAATTAAAATGATTTAATTCGTTTTGCTGTTTTAGTCATTGAATTTTAACTGTTTGCTAAACCGTTAGATCTGAAATCGTTTTTAAAATAAATAATTTAGTATTTTTTATGTGTTATGTATGTGTCATATATTTCAAGAAATATTATGTTAGATATGATTTTGTAATTTTTATTTTTGAAACCCTTTTGGTCTCCTCTTATTCCTCTGCACATTAGTTCCTCATTCATCTGGCCTAATTTGACTCGTCTTATTCCTCTGGGCCTTAATTTCTTATTCCTCTGGAGTCAAAACTTTAAAAGGTAATATTTTATGAACGAGTTTAAAAAAATCGGTGCCAAAACCAAATTTATGCCTAAAAATAAATGGTCTTTCATGGGAGTATGGTTTTATTACTCACATGTAGAAACAAAAATACGTCAGAGGAATAAGACAAAAATTACTTCATCGAAGAATCACCCATGACCATCCAGAAAGTTCATTCTAGAGAAGATTACCCAAAACATTAATATTTACAATATAAATTAAAGCTAGCTTAATCATCATCATATCATAAAATAATATAATCATCATCATCATATCACTATATCATAAATACAAGATAATCATGAACAATAAAAAACATCAAAACATACAAACTTACAAAACTACCTACAATCTCAATGACACTTCCTCTTTATGAAGATGAAGTGTAGATAATATCGTATATCCGTCATTTCCTCCGTTTCTGATTTGTGGAGGAAGGTGTGGGGAGGAAGGTGTAATGAGTAACGTCATCATAATAATGGAACATTAAATACGGCGCCGGCAGCTGTAACTAGAAAACTTGTGAATTTTATCGACGATCGGTTAGCCTAGTGGGTAGTGACGCAGCCTACGAAACTGAAGGTCCTGGGTTCGAATCCCGGTAAGGGCAAATGTTTGTGTCATAGCCAGCCTTGGAAGTTTTCTATGTATTTCAATACTTATTTTTATTAAATATAATAATATCGTCGTCTAGTATCCATAAAACAAGCCTTACTGAGCTTACTATGGGGCTAGTTCAATTTGTGTAAGATTGCCCGGTAGTATTTACCTATTTATTTATTTAAACTAACGATTACCGATAGTTAAAAACAACTACTCATAAAGTTAATTAATTCGCGCTTTATTTACAAGAAAAAAGTAAATCATAGAATCTGTCTTCGTAAAAATCACAACAAAACATTTATTCTACTTGAACAAACCCAGTCTAGGAAGACTTTAGTAACCTAGGACAAACTGGATTAGAGTAACCCACTCAACACACGGTCACGCGGGAAGGCGAGTAATTAATCAATACCTAACCAGATTAGGTACTGACCCTACTGAGCGTGAAGCAGCGTCAAAAGGGTTAGGCCGTAGACTAATGTGTACTCACTTCGACTAGAAACTACTATCTTAAGTTACTACGGATGTTTAGAAATACTAAAATGTATTAAAGTTATTAAGATATTTTCATTAAAGACACATAAATATCTCCATTTATATTCTTGGCATGAGTTCATTCGCCTAAACCATAATTACATTCACGGTACTCTTGTTTAGATAGGTTTTTGGCCAGCAAGTCAGCGTCCCAGCATCATCAAAGCTGCTGTAAAACTTGAGTTTGATTCTTGGGAAGAGGAACCGCATGAGCTAAATTGGGGTTGAATGGAGAATGACAAAACGCTTAGAAGTCTGCTTATAAAAATCTTTGTTCCTCAACGGCTTTGGGCGGCGACGCATTGTCGTGATGCAAGAAGAGAAAAGCAGATTCAGGTTTCAGATTCAGATTCAGATACTATATACCATTGAGAATTCATAGTCTTCTGATCGTCTAAAGAAATGATCGCTACATAAAAATCCCGTCGTCATAATCCTCCAATCGTGTTAAATGATTTTCATAGAGAGTCGCAGTTTTTCAAGCCAAATATCCCGCGGATTACTTGACTTGTAAAACAAAAAGTCGACGCCGGTAGCTCTTCCCCATAACAAAATACCGTAGCACATACCTGTATTAAAAAAAACTAAAGTAAACTAACGTCTTCAGTAGCTGCGCCAGTCACAAAATCGGCCTCAAACAAAACACCCCGAAAACGACAGCGTTCAGCTAGAACTCTTCCATTACCCACTCACTTACTCATCTTTTTTTAGGCACTCTGCCATATTTGTGTTTCGGATACGAATCATCTAATTTTCTCCAGAGTCGTTAACGCTCAGTTGGGCCTGCTCACCACATTCGCATTTTGTAATCCCATACCGACTCTTAATTTATCGCGGTTTGAGTTCAGTGAATCGGTACGTAATGCGATTATGGAGTCAACGCCGCATTTGGGCTGGCGCTTCGCGACGCTTGCCGACCATTCGCATCTGTTAAACCAGAAGGTCCGATATTGAGCTACGCATAGTTGTTACGGATCTCCTGGTCAAGTTACTAGGTGAGTGGTGAGGTGAGACGAGACAGGTTGTGAACCTCATAGCACGTATGTTGGCGCACAGCTGACCTGATCTCACTAAATAACCTTAGACGTTGGTTCCGAAATATAAACGGAATTTGATGTTTGGCATAAATGGTAAACAGATAATTAAAATATTAAACCAATTGAAAGATGAATTTTAAATATAAATAGAAATGTTTATTTGCAAGAATACGTAAGTACGTTTTACATATTTTTAACATGGTTCCAGTATTCAGCCAAAGCAGCATGCAAGTGTTTACGATATCGAGTTATTGGTATGATTGTGATCGTCTGTGAAGACGCTAGAATTGTGCAATAGACATTTTTTTTTTAGTTAGGATCTAAATCCTGGGATCCTAAGATCCCATTTGCCCAAAATTTGCCCCGTATCTGTAAAATAAAATAACAGCTCTACGGGACTTATAGTACAATTATAATTACATTCCCATTTATAATTATGATGGAATACATTTGGTAATAATACAGTTAACGTTAATTTTTACTTCACGAATTCATATGGTTTTTGCAAAAAAAGAACATAACTGCTACTCATTTTACAAAAACAGTATCAGTGACGAAGTTTAACTCAGTGGCCATTAGCCTGCATAGTAAATGGAAAGTATTATTAAAAAAAATATCTTCGCATTCCGTTTTTTTTAAACATGCCTTCAATTATGCTTTCATGAATTTTAAATTTTATAACTCACAGTACAATAACTATTCTGTCGCCAATGGATTTTCATATTACGTCCTGTTTGGTTGTGGAAGACCCACCATGAGGCAGGCAGCGCGAGGAAGCACGGCAAACAAAAAAAAAAACCTAAACCTAACGAGTGCGAGTCGGACTCGCCCACCACGGCTTCCGTACAAAATGACATAGTTCTAGGTCAACGAAGAGTAGGTACTCTATAAATTTTGATTCCATTGAGTGTCAAAATATACGTTTTTTGAGGCTTAAACGGCCGTATCTTTTGCGTTCAATTAAAAGTTTGATTTTTTCACAGCTTCCAAGGGACTGTAGACCTGAGCATATGGTTTTAGTTTTCACATGATACCTCCAGGCGTTCCAGAGTTAAAAGGTCTTGACAGACAGACGTCTGACTGATAGATAAACAACAAAGTGATTCTATAAGGGTTCGGTTTTTTTCCCTTTGATGTACGGAACCCTAAGAATGAATTAATATTAAATATACTTTCACCACCAGCTTTTGTTGTCCGAATGAAGGTTTGGATAACTCAATTGTTGGTTTCCTTCACGACAAATGACACTATAGTTAGTAGCGTACATAGGAAGCATATATCTAACGTACGTTGGTTGCGTTTCGCAATGGATCAGCTAAACAATTTTACTGCCATAGGCTCGAACGAAGACCGGCCCAGCCCTGTGGTATTATTGAATGCCAGCGCAAAAATGTGGTTGGTAATAAAAATGTACATATAGTAAAGCCCCTGAATCTATCAGCAATATCGTGATAGATATATTTTAGTTATCTCTGGATACTCTTACCTGCAGACAAACCTGTTAAAACAGTTTTGCCGGGAAATGTAATAGATTAAGTTTTCTATCCGATTATTTAGTACTTATAAAATTATAAAATGTATGAGTAATTGCCGTTACACTATGGAAAAAGTTACAGCGTAGATTAGATAAAGGCCCTTAAATATGTAATTTTTTTCTGCAATGGGTGGATTGCGACCACTATAGCAACATGCCATTTCTTTGTATGTCGTTTAAATGTAAGTATACGAAATTGTATAGTGATGTTATTTTGTTTTATAAAAAATTGGGTTCTATAATATTGTTATATTCTTATTCAATGCACTTAATGGAATCGACCCCTTTAGGGCCTGCCCTAATCGTGTTTTGGGGCTTTACGCGTCACGTGTCACTGTTGATAACCTGGGAACCTATTTCACAAAAAGTGTTAAATTTACATCGATTTAGCATTTATAGCCAGGGCATGTCTTACCTGTCTAATATTCACCCATTTTGTCTTCGATGGTCGCATTGTTTATGAACTATAAAATCAGAGGTGATTGACGAATTTTAAGTAAGAACCGTTAAAAATATCTTGGCAAAATCTAAATTCAAAATATCAGAATATCGCACTCTTTTGTCAAAACCGTGTCTACCAGGGTAATTGCTATACGGAAATTGATATTTAGATCTATCTAACGTACGTACGAAACGTTACGCAATCGACTGGTTGATAGGTTTTTTAACCGACTTTAAAAAAGGAGGAGGTTCTCAATAGGTCCGAATCTTTTATATTGTTTGTAACATCATACATTACTCAAAGACGCCTAGTCCGATTTAGAATTTTCTTTTTTCATTTAATTGGGTACCCTGCCCTGGTGGTAGTCCCATGGTCATAAAGTCAGGAACTGATGATGAGAGCCTCGAGAAATTGAGGGAACTCATAAAATTATATAGGCAAACTTGAAGCGATTTGGGTACTGATTTGAAGTCGGTTAAAACTTTTTTTATATATATTTGTTTGAGCTCCAAATGCAGAAGTGGCCTTAGCCCCTGTGTCCAACAAGACCAACGTGACAAAGTAAAATAAAAGAAACCGAGATACATAAGCAGTTTCCAATTCAATGCATTTAGCCAAATAGACTCCCAGGTCACAACTAGCGCACGATACGATTATCTTGTCCGCAACGCTGGATTGCAGCAAGTGTCATTTGACTTAGGTCGATCTGATACCTACATATAGCGTTCCAATTTTGAGTGCTGCTAGCATTTGCAGGTTTAGGCGGTCATCACAATGTCGCCGCATCCCGCTGCGGCGTGCCAAGCGACGGCTCGCAACGCTGTATGGCATGCATAAGCGGAATTGCACTAACATTATGCACAATATATATACAAACTGAGGTTCTGTACTACCTCGGTTTGTATGTAAATTCCGCACGGTAAAACACGCTCCGCACGCCGCAGCGGGATGCGGCGCCAGTGTGACGTGCGCCTTACTGGTGGAGAAATATGATATTGCTTAGATATTTTGCTACTCCATTGAGACCGACATCACACTTCAACCATATTCCCATTATCGATCTACGAATATTTACCGCCATCATTACCCCTAATATTCACCCCTAAATCTACAGATAATTGCCTTCGTAACAAAACAGCAGAGCTATATATAGATAATACTGGATACTATGCGACGTTTTACTTCTGCTCTGAACGTCGGGATCGGAGCAGTTGGACCCTAGTGGTGAGCAATCAGTCTTAATTATTGGGAGGCTCCGTCCAAGTGTACGAAAGGACCTGGGAATTTACGTCTTCGGACTAGCGCTTCAAGGGAACCACAGGCACCTATTCTCCACGAAAAAAAATGTACTCGTATTCGCAAATTAGGCCAAATTACAATTGCAATTTTACACTGGATCACCAATTGTATTGTTAATACATAGGCATAACCGAACGAATTAAACCATTTCCATGTTGTGACATGCAAAAAAAAGTACCTATCTAATTAAATATCGAAATATATTCCGTGCCAGTATTTTCACAGCTGGATGCCGTTTTGATTTCACTACTGGTTTCAGAGTAAAGCCTTTTGCGCATTGAGCGGAGCGGAATCAGCGTGCATTAACTATACGTATATGAATGAATATTTGGTGTCGTACATCTGTCATAATATACTCATCATACTAGCGTCGTTTTAGCTGTATCTTATAATAATAATAAAAAAAAAATTGAATGTAAACTTTGCACAAACACACACATTTCACCAAGGCCAAAGCAATTTTAAGAAGTAATTACTCGTAATAACGATCCATTGTCCTGATAAAAGGTCTTAAATAACTACCTATTTTGAAATTACTAGTCCCTAAATAGGATTTAAATTTTATTGTTGGACTGTTAAGCCTGAAATGTTTGGTGCCTTTACACTTTTTTGACGTCTTTACACGGATAAAATATAACAGGTACTTATAAAGATGCATCAACAATTTTGATTAAATAAATATTTGTTTAATATAAATTATTATTTTTAAACATATCTCTGACGTCGTACACAGAAGTGTTATGAAATCCTACTGCAATCGAGCGTTTACTCGCCAGCTCACCCGACTGTTTTATTCAACAGCCCAGCTGAACGGTTATGCACACCATTTAGTAGTAATCGTAGAAATAATGGCATCGCTGAATGCATGCCGGCATCAATACAGCGCTGGAAGCGTGCCACGAGCGCTTCAGCCGCAGCTGTCAAATATAGCTGGACGATGCTGGATAATATAATGGTTTTTACAAGCTTTACTTTAACCAGCACTGTTCGTATGTACTTAATTTGAGGACAGGTTAGCCTGGTGGGTGGTGATGCTGCCTACGAAGCTGAAGGTCCAGGGTTCGAGTCCCGGTAAGGGCAAATGCTTGTGTGATAAGCATGAATATTTGTTTCTGAGTCTTGAATGTTTTATATGTATTTAAGTATTTATAGTATTTATTAAACAAATGTTTATTAAACTAGCTTCTGCCCGCGACTTCGTACACGTACAAATTATGGTTTACATGATATTCTTATGTTTAACCATACTACTGACAAATTTGAAAATAAACAATTCATTTCCATAGACTGTGCGTCTAACAGTACGAATTCTCTTCGAATCTAAATAAACACCCCCATAAATTTGGTCGTCAATAATATTATATAGATGCCCAAAGTATCCTTTTAGAGAGCGCTCCCAAAGCGAGCCCCAGGTCCGAAGGCACTAGGGCGAGCCCGAAGGACACTTACTATCATCAGGTGTCTTGCAAGCAAGACCTGAGGCCAAAGTCCCGCAGGTGAGCGGCGAGGCAAGCGAGTCCGAAGGCCGAGCTTTTCATTGGAATTAAAGGCCTAAAGCCATCCTTCAGAGATCGGTCTCAATGCGAGGCCTAAGACCTAAGGCCTGAGGCCGAGCCCCCTTGGATACTCGTTATCTGCGAGTAACTTGCAAGCGAAACTTGAGGGCCGAAGTCTTGAAGGTAAACGAGGAGGTAAGCGGAGCCGAAGTCTGAGCTTTTCGTAGGAATGAAAGGCCCTAAGCATTCTTTTAGAGAGCGGCTGCTATGTGAGCTCAGGGACTGAAGGCCCGTGGGTGAGCCCCCAAGGACACTTACTATCCCCGGGTGTCTTGCAAGCGAAACCGGAGACCAAAGTCCCGAAGATGAACGGCCAGGCAAGCGAGGCAGAAGGCCGAGCTTTTCGTAAAAATGATAGGTCCAAATCAAGCCTTAAGAAAGCCCTCGGGGCTGAAGGCCACTTACTATCCCCAGGTGGCAGCGAGGCCAAAGGCCGAGCTTTACGTTGGAATGAAAGGCCCAAAGAATTCCTTTAGAGAGCGCTCTCAATGCAAGCCCCTACGAACACTCATTATCCTAACCTGAGGCCCGAATTCTCGAAGGTAAAAGGGGTGCAAGCGGAGCCGAAGTCTGAGCTTTTCGTAGGAATGAAAGGCTCTAAGCATGCTTTTAGAGAGCGGCCGCTATACGACTTTGGGACCCCCACGGACACTTAGCCCGTTATTCATAAAATTTAAAATGCTTCTGCTAAATAAAATGTGCTTTGTCCCTTTCTTACGAACCCAAATGTCAAAGTGACAGATAAGGACAAACACATTTTAATGCCATTTTAGTTAAAACAGGCTTGTAGTACGTTTATGAATACGGCCGTTACTATGTTTTGTAAACTAACATTAGGTAGTAAAAACATATGTAACTAACAAGAACTATGGACCTAAAACGTCTGAAATAAATGGATTTTATTTTATTTATTTATTTATGTGTCTTGCAAGCGAAACCAGAGACCAAAGTCCCGAAGGTGAACGGCCAGGCCAGCGAGGCATAAGGCCGAGCTTTTCGTAACAATGGAAGGTCCAAATCAAGCCTAAAGAAAGCCCTTGAGGGCTGAAGGCCACGCACTTACTATCCCCAGGTGGCAGCGAGGCCAAAGGAAAGGCCCAAAGAATTCCTTCAGAGAGCTTTCTCAATGCAAGCCCCTACGGACACTCATTATCTTCGGGTGCCTTCAAGCAAAACCTGAGGCTCGAATTCCCGAAGGTAAAAGGGATTGGAGAGGGCTTTTTGTAGAAATTAAAGGGCTATAGCATGCTTTTAGAGACCACTCCCGAGGCGAGCCCCAGGTCCGAAGGCCCTAGAGCGAGCCCAACGGACACTTACTATACTCAGGTGTGTTTTAAGCGAGACCTGAGGCCAAAGAAGTGAGATCCCATAAAAAAATCCATGTAAAAAGAGGCTAAGTCTCGAAACTCTTCCACCATAAAAAGGTGAAAGATATTTCGTAGAGCCAAGTCTCAGGCATTCTTATTAATCTTTCTATGCTTGCTAAATAAAATTTAGTGACTTGGCAATCACACAACAATCCATAAATGCAGTAAAGTTTTGCTTGCAAGACACCAAAAGATAATGAGTGTCCTTAGTGGTAATTGCCCGCGTTGATACCGCTCTCAGAAGGGTTGCTTTGGGCCATTCATTCATTCATTCATTCATTCAAAGTGCCGAAGGTGAGCGGCGAGGCATGTGAGGCCGAAGGCCGAGCTTTTCATTGAAATTAAAAGCCTAAAGCTCAATGCGAGCCCGAGGGCCCAAGGCCCGAGGCCGAGCCCGAGCCGAGCCCCCGCAAGCGAAACCTGAGGGCCGAAGTCCTAAAGGTCGTAGGAATAAAAGGCCCTAAGTATGCTTTTAGAGAGCGGTCGCTATGCGAGTTCGGGGGCTGAAAGCCTGTGGGTGAGCCCCCACTGGCACTTATTATCCCCAGGTGTCTTGCAAGCGAAACCGGCGACCAAAGTCCCGAAGGTGAAGCCAGGCCACCGAAGGCCGAGCTTTTCGTAACAATGAAAGGTCCAAATTAAGCCTTAAGAAAGCGCTCGGGGACTGAAGGCTAATACTATCCCCAGGTGAAGCGAGGTCAAAAGCCAAGCTTTACGTTGGAATGAAAGGCCTAAAGTATCCCTTTAGAGAGCACTCTCAAGCGAAACCTGAAGCCGAAGGCTAAGCTTTTCGTAGGAATTAAAGGCCTATAGCATGCTTTTAGAGACCGCTCCCTAGGCGAGCTCGAGGGTCGAAGAACCGGAGGAAAGCCGTCGGACACTTACAATCCCTAGGTGTCTTGCTGCAAGCGAAACCTGTGTCAAAGTACCAAAGATGAGCGGCGAGGCTCTCACGGACACTTACAATCCCGTAGGAGAGTGGCGAGGCAAGCGAGGCCATAGGCTGAGCTTTTCGTTGGAATGAAAGACTATTAATGCGCCCCCAGTATCTCCCGGTGTCTCGCAAGCGAAACCTGAGGGCGAGCCCCCACGTAGACTTACCATCCCCAGGTGACTTGCAAGCGAAATCCCAGGCCAAAGTTTCGAAGGTGAGCGGCGCGGCAAGCAAGGCCTTTTCGTTAGAATGAATGGCCCAAAGCAACCCTTCTGAGAGCGGTATCAACGCGGGCAATTACCACTAAGGACACTCATTATCTTTTGGTGTCTTGCAAGCAAAACTTTACTGCATTTATGGATTGTTGTGTGATTGCCAAGTCACTAAATTTTATTTAGCAAGCATAGAAAGATTAATAAGAATGCCTGAGACTTGGCTCTACGAAATATCTTTCAACTTTTTACGGTGGAAGAGTTTCGAGACTTAGCCTCTTTTTACATGGATTTTTTTATGGGATCTCACTTCTTTTTGTAGCTTAATGTGTTATCCATACATAGGTACAAACTATGAATTCAGCCCCATACTCATATATAATCCTTTGTATTCCTGTATATTTGTATCGGATTACAAAGTAATGTATGCAGTTGGTGTATCTAGAAAACTGGACTTAAATTGCATTTTTTTAGTTTGCCCTTGATTTATACAATAAAATACTACTTGTATTCTAAATTTGAAGCTTCTGTCTGCTAGAAGTGCCTTAGACTTTGGATGATCGGTGAGTCAGTCAGTGAGTGACAAAATTAAGAAACTTTGACTAGTTATAATTCTGAAACTACTGATTCAAATTGAATGAAATTTGAAATATCGTGTTTATACAATGCGTGCTTGGTTACTGAAAATGTAGGCTTCTAGTTTTATCCACACCGAACTTATAGGGGGGTCGTAAATGGCCTGAACTGCTTCGAGAAAAGGATGGTACGGCCGTGCCGTTATTTTGCTCGACTTGGTTATAAATATAAAATATGTTATTACGGGCCTATTGTTCACAGCTAGGCAGAGTATGAACAGCTGCAGTCAGCATCATATACGCTCGCGGACAATGAATACGGGTCGGTAAAATACCGTCATATTTCCTAAAATAGTGCGTAAGAGGTTGTACAGTTAATCCTGTCATGATCTTTATTTAATTTTACGTATAAACTGCTAATAACAGTAAAAAAATATAACGTTACCAGGTTTAAATCGGACTCGTAAAAACCCATGAAAAAAAACAACGTTAACGGAGCGAGATATCGCAAAAATCGTGATTTTTGGATATCGATATTTTTATGATAGGATCCAGGAAATTGCTAATACAGTTGGGTATTGTAAAGAATAGCATATTATGTAAATAAAACAAGTATTAAATATTTTAAAAAACCTATTGCAGTTATTTAATTTAGGGTGACCCGTATTCTTTGCCCGCGAGTGTAGTTAGTAGCAGTCTTAGTAGCCAAGTACTTCGTTCAGTACTCGGTTTTTGTTACTGTAAGAGTAAGATGTGTTTCGGTATATTTGGCTGCTACTAACTATACGATACTGACTGTAGATGCTTTGTCGTCGCGTTTGAAGAAAGTAATGAACTGCTATTAGATCATGTTATGCAGAAACAATTGAAGTTTCTAGGGGTAAATAATGAAAATTTATTAAATGTTTAGATAAAACTGACGTTATTACTATTTGAAGTTGACCGTACAATCACAATGTTGAAGATTCATACATGCATGTATTCCCTTTTGTTAACTCACCCACCATCTGTAAAATATTCCAGCACCTTCAAATAAAACAGCACTGCATTCCAATTATATTAAAACAGTTGCTGCGACGTAGTTTTGAAATAATTAATGTCCTAGGGAATAACCGTAAAATGGAACGCAGACGGGTAGTGAGTAACAGTGCTTTTCTAATGAGCAGGAAACGTGTGAATTACTACGCGTGTGTATATTAATGTGTTTTTTTAATATATTAGAACATTTTGCCCGGGTATGTTGGTGAGAAAACGTCAAAAAGTAAAAATTACATTAATTTACATGAACTGGTTACAAAAAAGGGTAATAAAGTGGATACTTGACACATAATCATAAAATTTTGATGAATTCGTCCTGTTATACTTGCTGTTCCCTGTGAGTATGTTAAGCAAATAGTAATAACGCCAGTATAATCTAAACATTTAATAAAAGTTCATTGTTTTAGTTTAAAACTTCAATTGTATCTACATAACAAGATCTAATAGTTGCAGTTAATTAAATCCTCCAAACGGGACGACAAAGCATCTATCTAGTCCATTCCACTTCATGCCCGGTCAATAAATAATATGTATGTCAAATCATAACGGTTGAGCGCTTCAGGCAGTTAGTAAATCGCTTTTGTTATTTTGCGTACTACCTAACTGCGCCATATAACGTGACGAGGATCAATCCGTCTCAACACACATAGCATACCTATCTGTCACGTTATATCATTTGGACATGTTAACTCACAGCGCGTGGAAGCGAATGCGCGTAACACATTAACATCATATTTACATGCAATTTGTCGAGCCAGATTGACCTCCTGATGTATGCCGTCGATGTGATAGGCTATCAACAACAATAAAAAGGGTCACGCATCAAGTGAGCGTGGGCGAAGGGCGGAGGCGGCCAGGAATAGAATTATCGGAATCTATTGTTTTCATTTTGACATTGTATATTTGTATGTGAATATTCTCTGTTTTCCCTACTAATAAATTTTGCGTCCTAGATCGGAAAGCTGACTTCTTATTGAGAAAAGTTTACCAAACTAATATCATATATCAAAATGTAGTTCAAATTCGTTGAAGTTAATCAGACTTTTTGATATCCGTGTTCGTAAAAAGAGGTACGCAACTAGGAAAAATAAACTTGTTAGGTAGTTTTTATTAATGGTTAAAAGAGCAAAAACATCTCGTTAGTTTCGTTCGCAAACTGGTTGAATGTTTGTATGCATTTTGCCCACGCATGCGTAACGGCTTAGAGTTTCTCTGCCCCATAAACCTGATATAGCTTGCAAACAGCGAAAAGTAGAAAATTCACATTGTGCTAACCGTAGCACACTGTGAATTTTTTAGTTTTCGCTCTTTTTTGTTCTCGACCAGGAGATTATTAAGCAATATTTTGAGGCTACAATAAATTGGCCTGGCTACGCACGACTGTTGGAGGCATAATACAATAACCTTGGTTAAAAACTTGACAACACTACAGTTTAAGCGTGATATTGATATTAATTTATCACATAATATTACATTGCATTATATATAACATTCATGTAAATCTACATATAAGAATGAATACTATGTCAAGGGAATAATTGGTATAAAAAAATACAAAAAACACTGCATGACTTCTCAGCCTTCATGAATTCGTCCATGCAATTATATTCCATTTGTTTGTTGTTGTTTATTGCGTGTGCGCAAAAGAACGTAATTGATATGATACGTGTTTTGGAGATTAACACATTCACTTTCAGGAACCCGACTATTGTGTGGCTACGCCGTAGTCGCTTTCCGCTACATATACGAGGAAAACCACGGGATCGCCTCCGAGCGTAGCGCGTAGGGATTCTTGGCAGTGAATGTGTTAAAAAGCTTCAACGTTCGGGATCGGCGGAGAAATGGTGTGATATCTGACAACTGACAGGCAAAAAAAAAGCGTTTTAGATCAAAGGGGTCTGTGTAATCGAATTTAAACTTTCGCGAGACATGTTGAAATAATGCTAATAATCGCACGGTTGAAGTCACGTTTTAAATGTCACTACGGGCGACATGTTTCGAACTCTTCGGGAGCTCTTCTTCAGGATGAGTGTCTGAGTGTTTGTGTGGATCTGTGTAACTTCTTGAACGAACGTTAATCATGCTGCTGCTCAGCATGACTAGCTGTCAGCTGTCATGTTCTTAGGCTCATTGAGTATGCAATCATGATATTGAGTACATAAAGATGTACTCAATATCATGACGTTGACAGTAGACGGTAGAGAGCTGCGGTGCTCACTTTTAATGCCAGGCCGATTCCAAACAACCGTATGGCTCGCCCGATGGTGGAAGCCTACGGACGCTTGTGTAAGCGCAACGATATATCTGAACGCGCTTTGAGACAAAGCGGCGTGAACTTGGACACACTGAGGGAAAGGAAATGGCAGCTGCGCGGAGGATGGTTTCAATCGATACTTGTGTAGGGCAATTCTGAAATCATATCGTGCTGTGAATGTGTATAATTTTGTTAATTTTTACTTCCATGTCCAGTGTTGTCGCACACGCGTTCCTGAATGGTTTCTTTGGCAGATGACTTCCTGCTTCAGCCTATGCCTTTGGCCATCCTTGACAAATCGGACGGGCTTCCTTTCGGAATAGGAGCGGCCCGAGAACGAATAAATCAGACACAGACGTGCTAGTTTAGAGAGAATGGGACACAATACGTCTCGCATCGGATGTGGAGAAAACTCTTTTATGCCCGTCGATCATTACCTATCACAATAAGATTGTTTCATTAATAATGCATTCAATAAGGGATACAGTTTATTTCAGCGCTGTGTTTACAATTTCTCGTGTTTCATTTATTAAATTTTTGTCAAATAGAACAAGGTCAAACAGGTTGATTCACGGTTTCGCGCCCTTTTAGTGCGTAGGCCGGCCATTTGGTGACACGACCTGTTAAAACTAAATAAGAAACAAAATGTCAATAGTTAGGAGGCGAATGGCCAAGCAAGAGCCGATTTAACTAAACAGAAATAAAAACTTAACCCCAGATTAAACGTCAAGATCGCATATAGGATTAATTTTATCGACCATTCAAACAAAATTATAAAGATATCTGGACATATCTGGATTCAGATTGTACTAATTCCACCAGTTCAGTTCATTCTTATCTACATAACAGTGAATTTAAAATACAGTAGTTGCCTTGTTTTCCCAGGGGAAATCCCTCATGGATCCCACCCAGCTCGGGAGAAGCCGAGTGGGTATGTCCGACTCTCACGGACTTAAACCCGTGGGGTGTTCCACTGCTCGCTTTTAGCCAGAGCCCCGGGAACGCTCTTGCTCACATCTGGAACTGTGCCAGTGTTACCCTTGCGGGCCCACGTAGGTGGCAGGGCATTTGTGCCCTACCCAGGTTCCCGTTATGGTGGCAGCACACGGCCTGCGAAGGCCCTTCGCCGCCTGCCCGGCCGTCTGCGGCGAATCTTACGATTACAATACCATTTTCATGATCAACTTCAGGTTATCTCCTTGTAACAGTTTGAACGAAAACAGCCGAAGTGAATTAGAACAGATCACAAGAACAAATGATAAGAACGTGGCTAAATGAATGACGACTACAGATAACTGAAATTACCATCTTTCATCAAAATTTGGTGATTTTGCTGTAAATCGGGAAAAATACATCACTTGTTACTTGGCGTTCACAACATGGTGCCCATTAAATGGATTTAGGAATAATACTGACTCGCTCGGGTGTCCTCTGGCTTGGCGGTTCACTTGATGTTTTACAGCGATCTGGTTATTTTTAGACCTTACACAGTTCGTGTACAGGAAATTCCGTACAAAAATATATGATAAGATAAATCAGCGATAAAAAAAATACCGCATTAACCTCCTTATTCATAAAAAATAAAATGCCTCTGCTTAATCCTTTGTCCCTTTCTTATGAACACCAAATGTCAAAGTGACAGATAGACATAAAAATATTAACGGCTTTTTAGCTAAAATAGGTTTGTTGAACGTTTATGAATACTGTCGTTAGTATCTTTGCTAGTTTGGAATGTTTTATGGATTTTTATGACAGGATCAAAGGACGGTTTTGAGGAGGCAGTT
Organism: Epinotia bilunana; assembly: GCA_947049275.1. Lineage (NCBI taxonomy): Eukaryota > Metazoa > Arthropoda > Insecta > Lepidoptera > Tortricidae > Epinotia > Epinotia bilunana. The sequence continues at coordinate 39,076,342 of OX346253.1, read as the reverse complement.
TTGTGGAAGCAGAGGTATGTCGCCTTATTTCTGTTAAGTGTCAGGAGGTTTTATATTACATAAGGTTAAAAATAACTTGAGCACGTAAATTAAAAACAATGTATCTTCTTAACATTGTCAGTGACGGAAAAAATGAAAAAGAAAGAAAATGTTTGTGTCAAAAAAAACAGATATAAAAATAAAATATATATAGAGATACAAACTCAACAAAAAACCAAAATTATTGGGTGAGAAAAGGAAAGAATGAGTTTTGGAGATTATTCGAACTTTGCGGTGTGAACATTGTGAGGAAAATCAAATCGAATCAAATCAAGATATTTTATTTCAAATAGACTCAAAGAGAGCTTGAGAAATGTCACAAATGATATATGTATATACACAACGCAACAAAAGAAAGTTAAAATTGACTGCACGGAAAAATTAAAATACACATTAAAATTTTATAGCTGACAAGCACATACAAAATTATAGAACACAGTTCACATCAAAATTGATTATGTCAAATAAATAAAATGTCACTTAAAAATAATAAAAATCAAAAGTAGAATAAATTGGCTTAAAAGAAGTTATTGCCTTCCACAAATTCCTTAACACTATAATATGCAATTACATACTAAGCGGTCTTTTACAATTTTCAAAGAGAGAGAAAGCTGAATCCATCAGCATAATTCAAGGGTGTAAGGTGTTAAGTCAGTACCCGCATTAGGCCTAGCGTGGGTTAGTTGCTGCTGCAGAATTTCAATGTTTGTTACTGGATTAAAAATGGAAAAACAAAAACATTTAACCACTCTGCTCTCATCGTTTAAAAGCAAAATGTAGGTTAAGCCAAATAGACTCTCAGTTTTATAGTCTGCATTTCAATTCTACTTGAGTACTCCACAACAATCTGAGAGCGACTCAACACAGCAATGCACTCGCCATGGGCTTAAAACAAAGAGAACAGGATTGTATTTGACTTCACATATCGAATTGAGATGAAATCAGTATTTACCGTTTGCGTTTCTACGCAAATAGTCAACATGGATGCGTGCATCCAAATAAATAGGAAAGTGTTTTTGTCTGTCTGTCTGTTACCTCTTTATCCTTAAACCGCTGAACCGATTGAGATACAATTTGGTATGATATAGTGTGCATCCCGGATTAGTACATGGGATAGTTTTTATCCCGGAAATCAATCCTTGAGGGGGTGAAAGTGACGATATAAGCTACGATAACAACGAGTTTCACGCGGAGTCGCGGGCAGAAGCTAGTAAGTACTGTATATGATTTCAGTAGTAGTTCGGCCCGAGCGGTGACCTTTCGATTTGCTACTGGCTACTCGTACATTTTTTACTGCGAAAGATTAAAAAAGAAACATTTTTGATGCACTCTTTTTCAGTTAAATTACCTTATTTAGGTGTCTATCAAACATCAAGATCGTATAAAAGATACTTGAGTTACAGGTATACAAACATTTCGACATGTAAGCATAAAGTTGCCTCCCGGTTGCCGTCCCTTAATTGAAGCTTCGATCGGTTGTATTTGACTTTACATATCGAATTGAGATGAAATCAGTATTTACCGTTTGCGTTTCTACGCGGATAGTCAACATGGATGCGTGCATCCAATTGTTGACAAGTCAAATAGGCCCTAAATATGACATTTGCAGATACTGTACTTACGCTAAGAATTTTCTTAAATGTCAATCTCAAGTTATACTTCAGTATACACATTTTCATTCAATTATCATCGTATTTAACTGGGAGTTTCAAGCAGGGATTAATAGTACGGCGGAAATTGGCCAATATTGATAAAAACTATGATGGAAGGACCCAAAATGGCGACAAGGCCATCCTACCCCTATCCTATCCCACGCCCGCGCACATTTCATTTGATTTTAGCGCAAAATGTGGTTGAATTTGAACACATTGAGCACGTGGTGATTCGTTACATTACCTTTCTAGTAACAGCTATATAGGTAATCATATTTTTTCTCTGGAGATGCGTATAGATATTTACGGTTTGTCGAGTGATATATGCCGTGAACCATGGAGCTGCAACCCGTGGCAGTTTTGCAGGCAACAAGTTCGAACACAATAAGAAGGCCCACAGGTGAGCAGCGAGGCTCGCGGGGCCGCAGACCGAGCACCACGTAGGGCCGAAGGCCCGATGCGTCCCTCCAGAGCGCACTCTCGGATACTCTACTCCTGAGTGCCCTTGCACTCCTTGTCGTTACAAGCGAACCTGACGGCCGAAGGACCGAAGCGTCTCTTCAGAGCATGCTCTACACGCAACCCGAGGGCCAAAGACCCGAAGGGCGAGCCCTCGTGGACATTTTACTACTCCTAAGTGTCGTAGAAGCGAGCCTGCCGGCCGAAGGCCCGAAGTATCTCTTCAAAGCGCGGTCTCTACGTGAGCCCGAGGGCCAAAGGCCCCAAGCGTCCCTCCAGAAAGCGCTCTAGGATTCTTTACTCCTGAGTGTGGTACAAGCGAACCTAAGGTCTGAAGGCCCGACGTTGAGCGGCAGGGCACGCGAGGCCGAAGGCGAGCTCCACGTAGAACCAAAGACCCGAAGCGTCCCTTCAGAAAGGGCTCTCCACGCAAGCCAGAGGGCCAAAAGCCTGAAGGGCGGGCCCATACTTTACTTCTCGTAAGCGTGTCATAAACGAACCTGAGAGCCGAAGGCCCGAAGCGTCGATTCGAGCGCGCTCTCTTCGTGAGTCCGAGTGTGCTCTCGGATACTCTATTTCTGAGTGTTTTACAAGCGAAGCTGAGGGCCAACGGCCTGAAGGTAAGCGGAAAGGCGTGCCAGGCCGAAGGCCGAGCTCCGCTTAGAGCCCGAAGCGTTTCCTTCAGAGCTCGCTGTCTATGTGAGCCGGAGGGCTGAAGGCCCGTAGAGCAAGCCCACACCTCCTACTCCTTGAACACATTCCCTTAATTTTTTTACAAATAAGACTCACACACTCACCACGCGGACACACACTTGGTCCGTGCAACGTTTGAGTTACTGACAGCTAGCAGTAAATTGTGTATGGGCGGTGTAAAAGAACGCTTCAGAGCACTCGCCCCGCCTTAGGCTCGTGCTACAAAGTTCCTGATGCGATATTAATTGTATTGCTTTAGGTGCATATCATGACAGTCTGACTCATATACTTACTCAGAAAACAAAAAAGAGTTTCTAAGGGCGCGACGTGACGCCAGCGATCGCTATCAGTCGAGCGTGGTTACTTATATTCAATCGGCGCTCATTCAGATCGTGAAGGAGACGACTTCTTGCGGTATTACCTCTGTACTATACTAGTTTGCCTCTGCTTGCGAAACGGGTGGTCCCAATTTCGAATCCTAAAAAGGATTGTCCGTCACCATCATGATCAGTTCAGCCGTCCACTGCTGAATATACATTTATTATATATTTGTTTTGCAATTTTTAAATTATTCAAGTTTTCACTTCTGCCGGCACTCCCGGAGTGCAACCCGGTCTTTTTTTTTATTTGACTACGTATTTGTGTGGCCATCGAGTACAAACGACAACACTGTTAACTGACCATCCTGTGTTTATTTAGAACCTTATTACAATGCACTTAAGGTGCACCGATGGTCAGTTAGAAGTGTTGTCGATAGTACTAACCAGCTTTCCGTAGTTTGGGAATTGGTCGATTATACACGGTGACATTTAGCAGTGGATATGAATACGCCACTGTCGCGCGACACTAGCCGTTGATCACTTTTCAAAATGACATGTATCGATACTGTTTCGCGTTTGTAGTAGAACCCTTAAGCCATGCCCGTCTGTCCTATTACTACTAGAAAACTGTGATTCGGCATGGGTATATAAATCAATCACGCCGACAAAACAGTACAATAAAAGCTTGAAAAAAATTTTTTTATATGGTACCTCTCCTACATCTAAAGCGGGCGGTTTGTGTGATTTATTACAATTCCAAAACTTTGTTGAGACTAGTCTGATTCCGAAATAGACGGCACTCCTCATCACTTAAAAGCGTAGGCGGAGTTAGCTGAATATAGTTTACTTCCACCTAACTCCAAGGATACATATTTAGAAAATTACGAGTTATTCATTAAGTGGAAGGAAGAAAATTAACCTAATAATTGGTTGGAGAATCGGACTCTGGCTTGTTTCAACCATCTGCGCCAAATAATGCAGGCGATATAAAAAATAAAATAAATAAAATAACTTTATTTAGCCTTCACATAGGTCATAGCTGCTTACAGAATAGGTACAAAATGTCTGGTAGCAAAAGGATAATATAAACAGTGAGTAAGCGTCTTCTGTTCCCCGTACTAGTAAAAACTTTATCACGATGGAACAGGATTCCCCTCTCCTCGTTGTTGTTTACAATATACATAAGTATTTAATTTTAAATCTAAATTGGTAAGCCCGTTACAAAATATGTGGGTAAAGTTAAAAACAGAAAAGAAAAGAAATATTATCAACAAGGTTGGCAGAAGACAACAATATGAATAGTTAGCTCAACACTACACACCCTCGTTGAGCAGAAGGACGTATGTCGCTAAGGATCGAGCACTAACATAGACCCCTTTGGCTCAGCGCGGCAGAGCGGATAGCTATTATTGACCCTTCTACTTAACTAAAAGTATGTTCGATTTTACACACACATATTCTCATATATATAGGTACGTACTTACACATATGAACATATGTGTATAAAAGAGCGTGCACGCGTGCGTGTGTGTGCGTGCGTGTGTGTGTGTGTGTGTGTGTGTGTGTGTGTGTGTGTGTGTGTGTGTGTGTGTGTGTGTGTGTGTGTGTGTGTGTGTGTGTGTGTGTGTGTGTGTGTGTGTGTGTGTGTGTGTGTGTGTGTGTGTCTTGCCAGCTACTTACTTAATAGCTGTTCTGTGCTTTCATAGTTAAGTGATTTTAGGTATTTTTCCAACGTCAGTTTGAAAGAATACGAGGTAAGTACTCGTAAATTTATCTTTTTGCTTATTTTGTTGTAAATACTTGGACCGAGAACAGTTACGAATCGTGTAGCAAACTTAGTATTGCGTTTCGGAACTACGTATACAATATCATTTCTTCTTCGCGATGCTAGAAAATCCGACTGGTTTTTGTGTTGAGTAAGAAGTAAATGTTTTATGAACAATTGTCTAACAGTTAAAACACAAATGTCAGTATACAGAGATGATGTTGAGTAAAGAAATTTCTTAAATGTCATGACTTTTAGTACCGCCCGTTGTGATCTTTCTAGTTTGAGTATCATTGTTTAAATATTGATGCAATAACATATGACTGACTGGCATAGTGCATAATAGATTGAAATTAGAAGGGAGCGATCGGCACACACGTGCCTTAGAGTTTTAAAAATGTAGATCATTTTTCTCACACGACCAGTAAGACTGTTGATATGCTCTCGCCAGCTGAGGTTTTTATCTATCTGTATGCCTAAGTATCTAATTGATGGAGTCTCAGAAATCACATGGCAGTCGCAATTTGTGCGACTATCACAGCTTACATGGGCCTTAATGGATATCGTACCCGCTCTGCTGGCCGATTGTTATCTCTTATACTAAAATTCATGAGCTTAGTTTTAGTTAAGTTTAGTGTGAGTAAGTTTTGGTTCAGCCATTGGGTAACCAAGTTAAATCCCGTTTGTGCAATTTTGTTAACATCTGACCAAGATTCCCCATAGAACAGTATCACAGTATCATCAGCAAAGGTTATTATTTGTGCATTAGTGAGTATAAGCCTACAGAGATCGTCTATGTACACGATAAACAGCGTTGGCCCTAAGACGCTGCCTTGCGGAACGCCATACTTGATAGTTTCTTCTGTACTATATTGGTATCCTACTCTTACTGCCTGTGTCCTATCTGTGAGGTAATCCTGAAAAAGTTGCATTTTCTAGTTGTTTTATAAGTATTGGAACAGAGACAGTGTCGAAAGCTTTTTTCAAGTCTAAAAATATGCCAGTTGCTAGTATACTCAACAAAGAGAACGTTAAAATAAAGAACTATACAAAAAGCGTGGTTAACCCATTGACTGACAACTACGCAATATTACGTATAGTCTACGTACCAGGTACCTACGTAATATTGCGTAGTTGGCAGACAATGGGTTAGAGACAATCGGATGACTACAAAAGAAAGAAATCACAAATATTCACCAGCGATGAATGTAAATAAAAACTGCAAAGGATATTTAAGAATCAAATTATTAAGAATGTCTGTACATTCACTTCCTCCTATGTCAAATTCAGACATTCAACAAACGAATATAGATGTCCCCGGGAAATCAATAAAAATATCCTTTAACAAATGCTTGAATATGAATGGTACGATTAAAGTTTCTTAAATATATTTTTTATCTTATTTTCTTGTTTTATTTTTGAGAAAAGAACTATACTTGCTTCCACCGTAATCGACGTGCGACAGTACAAAAGCATTTAACGACCATCACTAGCGACCAGACTATCGACAGATAAGAAGAGTAGAGTGGCTTTTAGTATGTTATGTTATGTTAACTTTTTATAATTTAAATGAATATTTTTCTAAATTATGAATAAATTTATATTTTTATTATTAAACTGTATTTTTAATATCTATTGTTTCGAATGAAATATTATTTAAGAATGTGATTGTTGTTTATAATAACTCCATGATTATTGTACGTCCGGGATGGGTAAACTGTTGATCCTATATTTTTTATTTTTTTACCATAATTTACACAGTTCTGACAATAAAATTATCTTATCTTATCTTATCTTGGAGAGACTTATAACGAAGCTTATGTAAGCGCTATGTGTAAGCAATGTAATTGTACAATCATTTAATTAAAACTAGTAAGTCGTGTTTAAGTATGGTCTAGTGAACTTTTTCTTGATTAATCTTCTATTCTGTTCCGTTAGACAGTATATAATATGGCGGAGTATTTAGACAAAAATGTTACTAAGTAACGACATCGGTTTCGGATTTTAATGTTTTATCAGGTCTTAATAATAACATGTTATAATTATTTTTCATTTGAGTACAGGTTTTAGTGGACTATCACAATTTTTCAAGTGCGAGTTTATCCTTAAATCTCGTTGTAGAAAAGTAGAATTTCGCAATAGCATGCTAGTTGTATAAGCATATCTCAGATAGCCCTGTCATTCCCAAAGAAAATCCTTATAATTATGACAGCAGGTATATCGGTCGGTTTGCATGGCTACAAACGCACAATGTAAGCCGACGACCATAGCTGTCATTCTCGCATTAGCCGGCCAACAATATTTGCATTTATAAGCAATCAAATCTCGCCATAAAATTTTCACGAGCGTTTAAGTTTTGACATTCAGTCGAAATTGTTTTCGTAGGGTATAAATGAGAACGAGCGGAACGAACAATAACTCCATCTAAATTTAATGACATTTTAATAAGAAATCCTTATTACAGACATTAATAAGGCTGGAGTTTAATAAAAGAGATCCAGATTGGACTGGATTTAATTTAGAGGGATGCTTTGTTCACTTTTGGAAGGTTTTGGGAGATTTCAGAACACTTTACATTCTTGTTAGACTGAATTAAGTTGAGCTGAAGGACGGAAAAGGCGGTTTCATTGAAGTTAGTTCGTTTCAAATCTCCAACAGACGTCTAAACATAAATACGTATAACATTTAAATTAAATTTCTATTCACTCTCACGCTAGCCTAGTTTGTAATAGAACCATTACCCTACCTACCCATGATGGAGAGCGTGATATACTTAGAAGGGGACTGGTGTCTATCATTTTATCAAAATGTCTTACGTCGTGATTGCCGAAAACTATTCCACGAATTGCATTACGTTTTTGTTCGTAATCACCTAACTTAAACCAAACCTAACCGCCAGCGTGTCGACGTCAGCCTGCTTCGCGGGGTGCCTATTTCCGCTCTAAGGGACATAAGCTAACCCTAACTTTACCTACAAATAATACCGTTGAAACGATTACGTGTTGTTTTTTTACTGCGGGGGGCTACGCCCCCCGAGCCCTCTTTTTCTGGCTGCCCTGACCTAATCATAATCATAATCATTTATTTGCGTAAAAAAGGGTTATTACATAGTTGTAGCTGTAAATTATACATGTATGTTTTTTTCTACTATACTATATAATTTTAATCTACTATTATTATAATCCTTATACGAAAATATAAGAATTTTGGGAACTGAAACTTATGTTAAACAGAAATTATACTAAAGGCGATTCGATGAACGGCTATGTCGATCAACAAGTAAAATAATAAAGTAAAATTCGAAGAGTTGATGAATGGTAATTCGAGCGAATGTATGAGCGATCTAACGAAGTTCGATGAATGATTCCTAAGTGATGATAAATTCTGCGAGTAGTGTTATAGGAAAGGTTAGGTCCGGTTCGAAGGACCACTTTGTTGGTTGTGGGCACTGACGCGAGGAATTAAAAGAGGTGAAAACTGGTATGAGGTTATTTATTTTCCGGAAATTACAGCAGAGCCGTGCGGGGTGGCTCGCGATTGGTAGCGGACTGCCCCGGTCGGCGATAACAAAAACAATATAGGGTAAACTTACATATTTCGGTCTTAATTGCGAAGTACCTTATTTTCTAAATCTTAAAACTATTTAAATACTATTGTTGCCAACACAAACCAATATATGAGAAATAGAACGCGTCGCTAACATTCCCCACCCTAGTGCTGATTCAGCACTCATCTCCCAGAGAGATAGGTGCGACGCGTGCCGCAGACCGTCGCCACGTCCCGGTGGCGGTCCTCACCTCGACCAGACGCGTGCGCCCGTCCTTGCCGGGAAACACCTGTGTGACCAAGCCTTTAGGCCACGAGTTGCGAGGGGAGTTCGGGTCTACCACAAGAACGAGGTCGCCCACTTGCAGCTGCTTCTGTTCCTCATGCCACTTTCTTCTTGGTAGAAGGTTGGGCAAAATTTCCTTCATCCACCTCTGCCAGAACATATCGGTCAGCCTCTGAGCCGTACGCCAATGTTTCCGCAGGTACAGGTCAGAACCGTCAAATGAACCAATGGTAGGCAGATTTGACGAGGTACCGAGAAGAAAGTGGTTTGGAGTAAGAGATTCTACACCTCCTGTCTCGACGGAGACGTGCATCAGGGGACGGCTGTTAACTATATTTTCTACTTCCGCCAAAAGCGTGCTTAATACCTCGTCTCGTGGTGCACGCTCGTTCAAGACTACTTTAAGTGACGTCTTTACACTACGTATGAGCCTTTCCCACGCCCCACCCCAATGGTGGGTAGATGGAGGGATAAAGGTCCACTGCATACCTCTGTTAACACCTTGGCGTTCTAGCTCTTCGGTGTCTAGTTCGCGCATCGACCGCTGCAGCTCAGTATGGGCACCCCTCAGGTTAGCACCGTTATCAGAGAACAGGTGTGACGGCCAGCCACGTCTTGCCGCCATCCGCCGCAGCGCCATTATGAGCGAGTCTGAAGTCAGCGAGGAGACCAGCTCAATGTGGACCGCACGCACCGTCAAGCAAGTGAACAAAACTCCGTACCTCTTCTCACGACGACGACCCACAACAACCTCCATCGGGCCGAACAGGTCTAAACCGCAGTACGAAAAGGGGCGCTGATGGTGCGCCATCCGACCCTTGGGTAAGTCGCCCATTCGCGGTACTCGAGGCTGACACTTACGAATCCTGCATAGCATACACCTGGATGCCACGAATTTCACGGTAGGTCTGAGGCGTAATATCCAGTACCGCTGTTTTACCTCGTTGACCACGGTCTCCTGATTTCCATGGGCCACCTGTATGTGGTAATGTCGGACAATCAGCTTAGCCACGGGATGCCGACCGTCAAGTATTACCGGCCGCTTCACGTCCATGGCTACATCTGTGGCAGCGTCGATGCGGCCACCCACGCGCAGCAGACCATGTTCGTCAAGTAGTGGTGACAAAGAGATTAATTTGCTATTGCGGTGTAATGGCTTACCACTCTTCAGCATAGCGATATCTTCGCCGAAGGATACCGCCTGCGCATGCCTTAGCAACAGTTTCTCGGCACGCTCCATTGTGCTGCAATCTACTTGACCTGAAATGCCCTTACACTTGTCTATAAATGTTAGTACATTGGCCGTGGTCCGCTTTAAGCGAAGCCAAGAAGAAAATCGTAGGGGGTCTGGCACTGCCAGCCCAGTTGAAGCTTCCTGTACTATAGCTACACAATCAGGCATTGTAGGTGTCAACTGTGATGCTATAATGTCCCTCGGCCACGAAGATTCGCTTTCATATAAAAACTTTGGACCCGCAAACCATTCACTGAGCTGAGTATGATTAAAAGTTTCCCGCGTGGATAAATCAGCGACGTTCAATTTAGTAGGTATGTACCTCCACTCGTCCACGCGTGATAACTCGTCGATCTCACCCAGCCGGTTTGCTTCGAACGTTTTATAAGTGCGCGTATTGTTGCGAATCCAGTGCAGTACTGTAGTGGAGTCGCACCAAAAAAATCGACTGCCCGGAACTAATCTATGTTCCTTCCCTATAGTATTAGCTAGCCTTGCTGCTAATAAAGCAGCTTGTAACTCGGCCCTGGGCACTGTTAAAGACTTTACAGGCATTACTTTACACTTGCTAGCAATAAATGCAACTTTAATATGCTTATTCATATCCCACCGCCAATAAGCCACAGCACACATAGCTCGAGTACTGCTGTCACAAAACAAATGCAATTGAAGATTGTTATAACCTGCGGCGATCGTAGCACTGGTAGCTGCCGCTACGGATTCGTAGGCGATCGTAGCGCTCGGCGTAGGCACGCTGTTGCCATGCGCGAGACCCGTGCTACGTGGCAGCGTCGTGCTCAAGGTGTCCGCATAGTGACTGCGATCAGCTGATTTATAAAATCTAGGTATGCGTATATCGTTAATTACCTTAAGTAAGTCGACCCATTTCCGCCACTTTTCATATAAATCGTCCGGAATGTAGTCATCCAAATCCATATGTGATCGCCACGCGTCTTGTAGCATGATTCGCCCTTGAATCGTGAAAGGTGCTAAGAACCCTAGTACATCAAAAATAGACATTATAACTCTTAGCATAAGACGTTTTGTAGGCCTATTTTCACCTGTTAGCACGTCGTCCGGTATGCGTTTAAACGACATATCGAAACCTAGCATGTCCTCAGCAGGATACCAGATGAGACCTAAGGTACGCTCGCTTTCGTGTTGTTGGCCGACTTTGAACCTTACAGCAGCAGTACCTAAGGTCTCCTTTGGCACGCTGTCCAAAACTGCGACGCTGTTACTCGTCCAATTTCTTATCTCAAAGCCGCCCGCCCTGTGGATATCACTGACATTCCTTACCATTTCGATGGCCGTCTCCACGTCGGGGAGGCTGTGGATGTAGTCGTCCATGTAGTGCGAGTTCACGATGGCATCAACGGCGGCGGGATGTGATGACTCAAACCGCCGCGCATTCTTATTTTTGATGAACTGAGCGACAAACGGAGAACAGCAGGCACCAAAGATAAGTGACGTCATCACATACGTCTTTATGTCCTCGGTGGGGCTGTTTCTCCACAGAAACCTCAGTGCGTGCTGGTCTTCTGCTCGGATCTTGACCCTTAAGAACATGTCCCTGATATCACCGGTCACTGCTATTTTGTGTTCCCTAAAGCGCAGCATTATACCTAAAAGTGATGACAAAAGGTCAGGCCCTGTGAGCAAGTAATCGTTTAAACAACGACCGCTTACCTGACTAGCTGAGTCAAAGACCAAACGAAGGTTCTTCTTATTTTTGTTGTCCACGCCAAAGTGAGGAAGGTAGAAGGTCCTCGGCGTGGCCGTGATGTCCGTTAGTTCCCTGGCGTAATCATTTTTTAACAAATGACTGATTCGTTCACGGTACCTTTCGGCGAATCCTTGATCCTTGCTCATTTTGCGCTCGATACCTGTCATCCTGATGAGCGCGCTTGGGCGGGAGTCAGGCATGGCGGACGCGTCCCGCCACGGCAGGCCGACATGCCAGCGGCCGTCGCGCAGCTCCGCCGACTGCTCCAGCAGCGCGACGGCGCGCGCGTCCTCGGCGTTCTCCCGCGGCGCACACGTCACGCCCGTCGACTCGAGCATGAACGATCGGCGTACCTCGTCGTGGATCTGCTGTAACAGGTGTCCACCCTCTGCACTCGCCGTTCCCTCTTCGCTTTCTGCAATAAAAAAGTTAGACTCTGCCTCGGTGGGCGGGCGGACGCCCTGCGGTACGTATACCTTTCCGTGGACGCACCAACCTAGGGGGGTAAGGCTAGCACACGGTTCGTTAGATTTACCTACTTTAATCAGTGAAGGCAACAACAAATGATAATTATCTTGGCCTAACAGCAATTCAGGCTTTGAATCTGAAGTACATCATTTATCTTTTATGTCATTTAAGTGAGAAAACTTAATACAATTCAAAATAGATAGGCCTTGCAGCGGTAAATTTAATTCATCAACACAGCGCATTCTTATATTATGTACCTTATCGTCTATACCCGTAAGGTTCACATTCACGACGGTCGATTCGTATACCAGTTCATTATCGGTGAATGCGCCACGCACTCGCAGCGTGCCTGCGCTGCCGCGCAAACCGGCGCGCCGTGCCAATGCCGCACTCAGTAAACTGACTGATGAACCGTCATCAAGAAGAGCGGTACTCGAAAACACACCATTAGGTCCATGAACGCGGATAGGTACCACTTTCAACAACACCTTACTGTCACTCGCGTTAATGTGCGTTAATGTTTCTGGCACCGGTTTGAAGGCGGGTTCTCGCGGTACGAGTCCATTCATCGCGGGGCTACTATTCGGTGCACTTGCACTTATTAACGGCGCGGACGACGTGACGTCACACGCGCTGTTGTTGTTTACCGGATAATGTAGCAGGCGGTGATGCGGAGCTCCACAGCTGTCCCTGTCGCACGCAGGGGCTTTACACGTGTCGCGCTCATGCTTGGAGATAATGCATTTGTAACATAAGCCGTTTCTCTTAACGTGTTGCCATCGCACCTTACGAAGGGCCTTCTTAAATTGTTTACATTCCGTTAGCTTATGCACAAATGTACAACAAAATAGGCATTTAGTATCGCCTTCTTCGGTTTGTAGTAAAACAGCCTGTGTGCGTGAAGATGACTGGTCGCTATGTTTGTTTTTATAGCTATCGCTGCGTGTAGTTGTAAAAAAACTAGCCGTCGTAGATATCTTCATTGCTTCGTCATTAAGAAAGTCCGATAGAATGACTAACCTTGATTTCCGTGCATCCTTAATTAGTTTAAAACTGTAGTCTGACCATTTAGATATGAGTACAGTGGGCAGCTTGGACAGGACGATGGAGACGATATTCATGCCCTGTAGGTACTCCTCACGTCCTACTGCTCGAACGGCCACGAAGTTTTGAACTTTCACCGCGAACATAATTATTTCCTTATGATATTCGAGTGGCAGGGGCTGCAGCCTTTTGAGGTCTTGTAAAATGCGGGAAATGATGCTGTCGGGATTTCCAAAACGTAGCTCCAACGTTGACATTACTCGATTAGGTGACGTGGCGCTGATAAACAATGCTGCGACAGCATCTCTTGCGGCTCCGCGCAGACATTTTCGCAACCTCCATAAATTCTCCTTATCGGTGAACTTACAGACCTCAGTAGACTCGTCGTAGGCTTGTTTGAACTGTAGCCATTCTAACTGATCCCCTGAAAAATCAGGTAAGTCCTTAGGCATGCTAATGCGGCTGAGAAAACTAGCGTTTGGCACTTGATTGCTGCCGGTGGAGAGGTCCTTAAGTGCACCGGCCAATAGTTGTACCGTGTGGTTGAGCGTGCTGACGGTGCCGTCGGCCGCCAATGGCGCGGGCGGCGCGGGGCCAACGGCGTGCGGGGCCGAGCTGGGCCCAGCGCCGTGCTGAGCAGGCTCGGTGGATGCATGTGGCACGGCAGTCACTGGCTTCCATACTGAAACCGGAATGTGCAGCGCGCCCGTTATTTCTCCATTGTTGAGGGGTTGCTGCTCCTCTAGTGGTTCCTTATGGTTACTTTGGTGCTCGATCCACTCCGCTATTTCACTGCGGGGCCGAGGAGGTAGATTGCCATCGATTTGTGAACTGTATTCCTCTGGGTCCTCCTCGTCACTAAGTGCTGCAAGTTGCGCGTCTAAAGTCTTATCAATCAGGTCCATTTTTATCGCAGCCTTCTCTTTTGCGGCTTCTAGAAGCAACTGTTTCCGCTTGGCTTCTTTAGATGCCGACGATTTCCGTGAGCCCTTACTGCTTGCAGGTGCGCCGACGTACGATGTGGCAGGCTTGGTCTCAGGAACGTGTTTATTATGTAACATCGGTTCCGATTTTATGCTACTTGTAGCAGTTTTATTCATTAAAAACCTCCTCACCATGGGATCTAACGGTTTTTCGGGCGCGGTTTGGTCGCTTATCGGCTTAACCTCACTTTCGTGCCTTTGTTCTCGCTCGAGCGCCATTTGTTCGGCTTGTTCCCGACGCGCTTTTGCACTGCGTGTTTCCATTCTAGCTGGCGTACGGAACATGATCCGGTTCGAAGACCACTTTGTTGGTTGTGGGCACTGACGCGAGGAATTAAAAGAGGTGAAAACTGGTATGAGGTTATTTATTTTCCGGAAATTACAGCAGAGCCGTGCGGGGTGGCTCGCGATTGGTAGCGGACTGCCCCGGTCGGCGATAACAAAAACAATATAGGGTAAACTTACATATTTCGGTCTTAATTGCGAAGTACCTTATTTTCTAAATCTTAAAACTATTTAAATACTATTGTTGCCAACACAAACCAATATATGAGAAATAGAACGCGTCGCTAACAATAACCGATGAAACTATTTTCAATAAAATGTTTGATTCCCACTTAGAAGCCAAAATATCAATAAAAAATAACTGATCACCCGTACTTTTTGTGAGACGAGGACAATAGAGAGAAATAGTTAGGTATTAGCGTGTTGCTGTTTGAACCGACATACTAGAAAACACTAAATACGTTACTCATGTTCTCAACAACGTTTATCCAAAAATCACCTCATAAATACGCAACCGATATAACTCTGTAGTGTACAGTGTACACATTTTTTGTATTGTCCTATTTTTGATGACTTTAGATGGTAGAAATAGAAGACCGTTTGCGTTGCATGTCTTATTTAATAATAGAACTAAATGTAAATAACACGCACGTCTGACTTATGTATGGTAGTGAAAGTTGAAAGTTGGGTGTGGTATGGTGTGGTTGAAAGATGTAGTAACGAAAATTGAGAAGGGCATGCTAAGATGGTATGGGCATGTAGAGAGGATTAATGAAAGAAGATTAACAAAGAGAGTGTATAAGGGAACAGTTGCTGGTACAGTTGGAAGAGGAAGACCTCATCAAACTTTTTCCGAGTAAATCTGAGAAATCCTGAAGAAAGGTCAGGTCAAGAGTATCCTAAACCGACGAGCATGTATGCAGAATGTAATGAAAGTGAATGAAGCAGAAAGGTTTGTCAAGATCGTAGCATGTGGAAATCCGTGATCTCTGCCTACCCCTCCGGGAAATAGGCGTGATTATATGTATGTATATAAACAACACAAAACAGAAAGACTGCCTCTCTGACTAAAATAACTATTATACACATTTTACGCCTTGGTCGTCGATATACACAATATCTGACTCTCGAAACAACGCAGGGTTCTGTGAATTATAAGTATAGTAGCTGTGTTTATATACAGGGGGTAATCTTCAAAACAAACTTACTTGATACAAAAAAACATTCACCACTTCATGTTTGTCGTTTTGCGTGTGTCACGAATAAATGGTTTTCTTTCTTTCTTCACATAAAAATAATCTTGGCGATGGACATAATCCTACTATAATATTATAAATGCGAAAGTTTGGATGTTTGGATGTTTAGATGTTTGGATGTTTGGATGTTTGGATGTTTGTTACTCAATCACGCCTAAGCTGCTTAACCGATTGGGATGAAATATTGCACGAAGATAGTTTATAGCCTGGATTAAAATATAGAATAGTTTTTATCCCGGGCCCACGCAGACGAAGTCGCGGGCGGAAGCTAGTATATTATATTTAATCCTGCGGCTCTGCTTGGGTCCTCTGTTATACGAGGGCAGAGTTGCGCTGGCAGCAATCGGTTGAATTCCAAAATAAAGTACAAAGACGCATTCGCATCACGTTCTGCAAACTGGTATGCTAAATAAACCATTACCTTTCATAAACACCCGATATTGGACAGTTGTAATTCCTATCTCTGTCGCCGAAGTCCTTAAGTCGGGCCTCTCGTGTAGCCATTATTCGAACACTAGCTTATCATTAACATTTGCTGAACTCTCGGTATGTCTCTCGAAATATACATTGTAACAGTTTGAATTTAAATGTATTCGAATGCGAAAACTTTGGCAACGACTTTGATCTTTGAATGTTTATTTGGCAAAGTTTTAGTTTATAACTAAGTACATAACGGATAATAACAATTGGGGGTAGTAAAGAGTCGACTAAAGGAATAGGGTGAAAGTGTGTTTAGGCAATGGGCTAGCAACGGTTACCTATCATAAAGTCGAAAATTGTAATGTCGATTATTAATACCCCGAAAACGTTTCCCATTTTATTAATTAGCCTAAATTTTGTTTGCCCGAAAGTACGTTTCCCTGTTCATTACTTTCCCCCCCTTCTCAGTTCGCTGCAATTTTATTTCGCTTATGATTCGAATCAACACTTGTAAAAATTCCGAAGTATCATTTGCCAACTACTTTTTGTGGCGTAAAGTATTTTGAACGAAATATTATTTTCCCCCATATTAAACAATCGAAATTGATTGTTTCGAATAAACACTTATTAAAATCCCGAAGTATTATTTGCCAACTACTTTTTGTGGCGTAAAGTATTCAGACCGAGATATTATTTTCCCCTTATATCAAAATACCGAAATTAACTGAAGTATGGACAAATCATCAATACGTTTATTTGCTATTTATTTTGCGTAGAAGTCAATATAATTTTCTTGACCCATAATGTGGGTAAGTAAATAAATTGTAATTATTTATGATCACGGCACTGATATGCCAAGTGTTTATCGATTGTAATGAGTAAGAAGTTTATATCGCAGTGTTCGTTTATACAAAATGGCACATAAATATGGTGAGCTATTTAAATCTAACAAGGGAGGGTTAAAATTGTTTTACAGCGGCTATGCTTTCGAGAAAAGTAAAGTAAATAATGATCGTTTTTACTGGGTTTGTGAGTTAAGACGGGATCAGATTTATAAGTGCAAAGTTTCACTGGTAAGTACACCTAATGAGATGAATGATACAATGCACGATATAAAAAAGTTTTCGGGTGAACACACTCATGAACCAAATCCCTTACGCAAGGAATTATCAGAATTCACACAGAGACTTAAAGAAGACGCGAAGAAAACGGGATTAAAAGTGTGTCAAATACTACATAACCAACAAAGTTCATGTAGTGACGAAGTTTTGGACAATTTACCATCGCAATCAGCTATGAAGCAAGTGATTTACAGAGCTAAGGCAAAACTTCCGAAAATAAAAGAACCAACCGATATATTATTTGAAATTGACGTAAAAAATACCCAAATTAAGAACGAAAATTGTATCATCAAAGATCAAATTTATAACGGGAACCGCCGTATTGTACTATTATCGACCTATAATTTGATGAAGATATTACAAGACGCCGATTTTTGGATTTTGGACGGCACATTCAAAATTGTGCCTTCAATTTTTCAGCAATTGTACACCATCCATGGGAACGTATCAATTACAAATAACAAATCCAAAACATATCCTTTATTGTTTGCATTATGCACTAACAAAGAAAAAAGGTCATACGATGTATTGTTCCAATTATTAAATGAATATGCCACCGAAAACGATTTGATTTTTTGAAATTATGTATACTGGACTTTGAGAAGGCGGCTATCTTAAGCTTACGATCCAATTATGAGCAAGTTCAACTGCATGGCTGCCATTTCCATCTCGGCCAAATATTATACCGCCAAGTACAAGAACGAGGGCTAACCGAACGATACGCAAGAGACATCAATTTTAAAAATGAAGTAAAATGTTTACTTGCATTAAGTTTCCTGCCCGCCAACGAAATTCCTTTGTACTTTTACAAACTTTTGGAGACGTTACAAGGTTAGTACTTAAATTGTGTAACATTTTTTTTTCCATGTTTATATATTAATTATTTATTCATAAGATTACTGTTATATACAATCTAATGAAATGTTTTGTTATAGGTGACGCCAAAGACATAGCCAGTTGGTTCGAGGAAAACTATGTAAGTGGTACTTGCAGTAATCCTGCAAAGTACCAGCCAGAATATTGGAGCTGCGATGTCGTCAATCAATTAGAATTTCCAAGGACACAGAACTCAGCTGAAGCTTGGCATCACCATATCAATCAAGTCATAGACAAAAAGAAACCTGGTTTCTATTTACTTATAAGTGAATTGGCAAAAGAAACCATAATTAATACCTCCGATATCGATAAAATGATATGCGGGACCCCACCAGAGAAAAAACGTAGTAAATACGTTTCTAAGGAAATCAAAATAAACATACTTATGGAGAAGAAAAAATATTTAAGTGAATTTAATTTCTTAAAAAAATTACTAAAATTATTTCAATATAAAACAAGTATTTTTCTCTTTTGGTACAGTCACCAGCACTAATATCTGCCACAACAAAGCGTGCAAAAATATCTGACAGAACTCTATTTGAAGGGCCATTAGGTGCTGTTAGATATTTTTGCACGCTTTGTTGCGAAAGATATTAACGCTGGTGACTGTACTAAAAAAAAGTACAGAATTGATTAAAAATATATTATTAAACTTATAGTTTTATTAACCTATATTCAATACTTTCTTACTTTCCTAGCAAATGTTTGTTTCCGCAAGGGTCGCCGTTCTAACCTAACCTAACCCACTTTTCTAGCCAAAGTTTTTCCCGGGTGAATATTTTTTGCTTTGATTTACTGACTTCCCCGCCCCGTCCTATTTGTCATGTATCTTTTTAAGCTATCACGTTTCACCAGCAAGTCGACGGAGCCCCGCTTCGCGGGGCCCCTATTTCCGCTCTAAGGGACATAAGGTAACTAACGAACCTATCCAAGTAAACTAGCCTTTGGGTGACCTTTTTTTTTTATGCGGGGGGCTCCGCCCCCCGAGCCCCCTTTTTTGGACTTTCCGTTGTATGCCTGGCCATATTATCGAAAAGGTTACTTCCTATATATTGGTATAATAACCAACCTAACCTAAGACACTTTTCTAATAAAGGGCACTATGTAATGTTTAACAGATCTGTATGTTTTATGAAGATTATTCACTGTAAAATTATATAAGGGAAAATGACTTTTCAATTACACGTAGCATCGGCATAGCATCGAAGGTAACCTATTGAAGTTTCGAAAATTCCTTATCCGATTTTCACTTGTCCGAGAATCGTTCTTCTGGTTATTAATATAAGGGAAAATGACATTTCGATTTGGCGTAGCATCCGATTTACGAAAAGGTGGTTACTAAATCGATAGTCAAATAATAAAATTGGCAACCGTTGTTCTGGTTACTGATAAAAGGTAAAATGACATTTCTATTTCGCGTAGCATCGGATTTATGAAAAGGTGATTAACAAATCGGTTGTCAAATAATAAATTTGGCAACCGTTCTTCTGGTTATCGAATTTCGGGAAAATGTAGATGTGGGATAGGAAACTAGAGACATTTCAAAAAATATGGTAAGCAATGTATATGGATTATAAACATTCGAGCAACCGTTTTCGGACAAGTGAAAATCGGACAAAGGATTTTCGAAACTTCGATAGGTTACCCTAGCAACCTATCACAGTAATAACACATTTTCGCCACCATTAATGTCGTTATAATTTAAACCTTACACACATACTTGAACGTTACGGATTACAGTATTTACGACCCAATCGTTTCAACATACCCGTCATTGGCGACAAAAATTACAGTTGATTTGCCCTAACGCTCATTCGAAACGTTACGTAATAGCCCCTAAGACGTAGTAGAAAGAATGCAAAGTACGTTATCTTCTACAAACGCACCGCGAGCGGCTCGTATGTGTGCGCCATAGTATCTATGCGTCGCCGCACGCACACCCAAACAAAATCTCGATCCGTTTCTCAGTGCGCCATTCGAGATTTTGTTTGGGTGTGCGTGCGGTAACGCATCTAGATAAAGGCCGGTCGCCAAGCACAGCGAAAATCGTACGTTGACCTTTGCATCAGCAACCAGTGGTCATCAACATTTTCATACTGTGTTAAGTCATTAAGTGAATTGTGGCAAATAAACCAAAACAATAAAATGCAGTATTTTCTATATTATTGTAGAAACATTCATGTGTGTATATAATATTTTTTAAATGTAATAGGAATTTACATTAAAGAAGTCTTTTACTTATTTTCATTGAATTATATTGTTCTGATTGCCATTCTAACTAATTAAGGTACTTTATGGCGGCGAAGAACTAAATATAACAAAAATTACTTCTTGCGTTCGAAAAAAATGGCACAATCGGTAATTTTTAAATTAGCAGATTAAAGATTTCTAGATATTTTGATACTATAAAGGGAAGAAAAAAAACGCTACTATTACTGAACTATTATTTTATTCAGAACCACTATCTGAATCAGTTACAGAGGAACTCTCTGTCTCCGATGAGTCCTCGGCTGTGTTGATGATAAATGAATCAACAGTATTATCAATTCTATCGTCCAAACTTTCATACTTTTTTTCTTCTTTCTTCACGTGTCCAATACAATTTTGCCACTTTTGGGCCGTGATTTGATTTAGGCCTTCTTTTAGCAGTTTTTTTACTTCTGCCATTTTAAATGTTGTATTATTTCTCGCCACGTAACCTTTAACGTCTGCCCAAATTAACTCAATGGGGTTGAGCTCACAGTGGTATGGCGGTAACCTTAATACCTCCACGCCAACTTCTTTTGCCATTTCGTCAACAACGTATGTTTGGTATTGATTTTTTATCGCTTTTACTTTTTCCATCAATAGTATTTTGGTGTCTTTTTGTTCAAAAGCAATATTCTTTGATGCAAGCCAGTTCTGAATTTGTGCCTTATTCCATCTTGTTATGGGCGTTTTTTCTTTGCGTCGTGAGTGATAGCTAGCATTGTCCATAACCACCACTGCGTTAGGCTCAAGTCTTGGCAGAGTCTCTTTAAACCATTTTTCAAATTTCCCAGAATTCATAGACTCATGGTAGTCTCCCGTTCCTTTGCATTCAAATACCAGCTCAGATTCTGGTATAAAGCCATTTATGCCTCCTATATGTAAAATGATGAGTCTGTTTCCTTTTGAAGTCGGGTTCTTGGCACCTGTTGATAAGCCTTCTAAGAAGGCCTGCTTTCGTGACTTTACTGTGGTGTCCTCCCAAACCTTACCAACAGTGTGACCTGAAAATAAACATATTATCTTATTATTATGTTTACATCAAGAGGATACAATAACAAACTTGTATTGTATACATAAACCTATCCTAAGTATTTATGATTATAATGCACAAATGTTTTTTACATGTCAAATAAATGTATAATTTGATGTACGATCAATCTTATATTCAAATAAATACACTAATAATTGAAAACTTATACATCAAATCTACTTACTTAAATAAAGTGAACTCTAAACTTGTAAAGGCTTTATTAATTATAGATACTAAATATTAAGTTTAATACAATAATAAATTGATAATTATTACCTGCATTCACCCATGTTTCATCCAAGTAATATATTGGCCGCTCTTGTTCTCGAAACCTTCGCATTTTTTCCAAGTACTTTATGCGCCATAGTGCAATATCGTCTCTGTCTATAAGACAGTTGTTTCGGCTCCGTTTGACATATTTGAATTTTAGATGTTTCAATATTTTTTTCAGCGATGTTAGACCCAAATTTGGTAAAGTTTCGTCTGCATTCACAGCCTGTAGCACTTTTTTTGTTGTAGGTAGTTCGCCTTTCAAATAAAAGCCATGCACAATTTTTCTGATACATGATTTATCAAAGTCGTCCACTTTCTCTATGACTGACAAACGCTTTTTCGGAGACGCCGCAGGTTTCACGGTGTCAGTTTCAACATATTCCTTCAAAACTCTGTATACGGATGATTTTGATATACCCAAAATTTCGGAAGTTTTGTCCTTCATCTCGAGTTTCGACTGGTATTTATCAGCAGGCCAAGTTTCCTTTACAAATTTAAACACGTTTATAATCATAAACTTCTCATTTTCAGTTAAATGAGATATTTTCCGTTTCTTCCGCGGTGACACAAAATCCTTGAAGGGGCGTGAGCCACTCGAGGTAGAAGGAGTCGGTTCCATGTTTTAAATAACACCAACTTTTAATAACAAAAACTTAACAACGCAAATAACCTCAACGAATAGTAACAAAAATATAACAATAAACACAAAAATCGTAACTTTAGCACTGTTTTAACAAATAAAGGGTCCGAGAACTATGTATCCACAAGCGCATCCCACTAAGGAATACCCCGTTTACAAAAAATATTACACCATTGGAAGCAAAATAACACGTGCGTATGATCCCGTCCGTATACCTGCGAGTCTAAGGTTTACAATTTCTGCCGCCGGCGACCAAGGTTATTGTGCGAGCGTGGCAGCACTATTACTGTGCGCGTGCGACAGAGACAAATAGAAATAGGGCAATGCTCGTTTTTCGCTGTGCTTCGCGACCGGCCTTTACTATGGCGCACACATACAAACCTCGCGCGGTACGTTTGTATGAAGATAACCTACTTTCCACTCTTTCTACTATGCCTAGGATCAGTCAAGCAACGACGACGTTTGATTTAAAAAAACGTTTAAACAGAGCAGTGTTTCCAAAGCTGCAAAAAGCCCTTAACCATTCCCTTTGGATATTACATTTTCGCCGTCCGCGGAGAAAAATCCCAAGTCTCAGGAACGCTGGGTAAAGATACGCCGTGTTGGAAAAACGGCACATTTGCATGGTAAAGGGTGATTAAAGGTTAGTGTCGTGGCCAGGTTTAGACAGGATTTGTCGCCGTTGCTCGGCAATTTGGTGCTTAGTAATCCAATATTGAGAGGAAGGAGATAACGTTTTATGCGCATAAAGACTTTGAATTGTTTACCAGCGTTATACACAGATAATAAGTGACAGATACTTCCGAGATTACATTTGGCTTTAAAGGTGCTTTAGCACCTAAATCCAAGACTTACATTGTTTAGTGTTTAGTGAAAATAATGTTATGTAAAAATATACATTTTTGGTACTAGCTTGCGCACTGTGCTTAATTAAACCATCAACTACTCTTTAAGAAGCTTCCAATAGCCACCGACAAGAGCTCTCTTAAATTACGATGATGATGAGGATTCTAGACGCTACCGAAATGTTCGCAGAAGTGCGCACCTACCGACGGCAGTCGTAGTCGTAGCAATAACTGTTGGTGCTGTGTTCCTGCTGACTAAAACAAGGGCAAGCTTACACATTCTGATCAATGTCTTAAAGTTGTCACATAAAATTGCTTTTTAAACAAATAGGTATCTTGAATCTACTTAAGTATCAAAGAAAGGGGCTTTTGCAAAATTACAATTATTCAAGTTTTTCACTTCTGCCGGCACTCCCGGAGTGCAACCCGGTCTTTTTTTAGTAATAATTATATTTGGCATAACCTATGTAGCCATAAATGACTTTGCGCATAAACTGTTTTGGCAGAATCGAGATTCGCATAGTTCGATTACGCCGAATTTCATTAGTCCGAATATTATTTGTTCATAATGCAGATGCTCCGTCAATCATGTCCACGCATAAAATATATTGAGCATATTTTTTTTTTCAAAAAAGTTAAATCAGTACGAAGGCGAACTTATCCCTGTAAGGGATCTCTTCCAGTTAACCTTTGAGCAATTGAGTTGAGATCAGGAACAAAAAGATAAATATGTAATAAATAGATAGAATAAATATATAATGGCTTACATTTTTTTTTGAAAACGACAATTATTTTAACCTAACCTAAACCTAACCTAACCGCCAGCGTGTCGACGTCAGCGGGGTGCCTATTTCCGCTCTAAGGGACACAAGCTAACCCTTACCTTACCTACTAATAATACCATTGTTAAGTTTATTTGTTGTTTTTTTACTGCGACCACCTTTTTCTGGCTGCCCTAACCTAATCTACTATATTCCACCTCGCACCATATCGCATCCCATTTTAAGTAGGTATGCTTAGTAAGTATCGGCAATCGATAATATGCCGAATAAAATTATGCTAAACAAAATTATGCGTAAATATAATCGGCCATAACAATATTATGCATAAATTTGGACTAACACATTTTCGGAATTTTAGGAATTCTGTTAAGTAAAGTTTCTGCCACATTAACATTCGGCGAAAACCGAATATGACAAGTCTGTTATGCGAAAAACGTTTCGGACAATCAACGTTATGACAAATAGAGTCAACCCACTTTCCGAGTATTTTTATACGTTTATCTGTTGCTAACGAAAAACAATTTATTTTCGCTGTATTTAACACACTATTGCATGAGACTTGTTACCTATTCATATTTTTCGGCTCTTGATCACCGATGAAAAACCACCATGTATATTTATTTTCTCGGAAATGAAAGCTAGATAAAATTTTCGTCCCCGAAAATCCCCATGTTGTTAAATCCTATCCAAGTCGTAAG
Source organism: Epinotia bilunana (assembly GCA_947049275.1). Classification (NCBI taxonomy): domain Eukaryota; kingdom Metazoa; phylum Arthropoda; class Insecta; order Lepidoptera; family Tortricidae; genus Epinotia; species Epinotia bilunana. The sequence goes on along the minus strand of OX346253.1, from coordinate 39,051,651 downwards.
AACTGTCGCGGGGAACCCTTATTAGTACATTGTGATACAAGTGAGGTATGTTGATAATTACAACAGAGGCAGAATTATCACGCGAGCCGCAGGTGAGCGTGATAAGAGAGCCGAGGATGTAATTATCAAAGCTCACGCGTTTCATACGACTTTTTCAACACATTTAGCGGGGAAAAAATCCTTTTCATAAGATGAAAATTTGATAGGCCTGCCAAGTTATTTTCTTTACTTATTGATGTCAACAGGTTTTTACTCACATGTTGAATACATCGTCAAGAATTTCTAGTGGCGTCCATTCTTTTTATCACTTTTCTAGTCACCACGAATCAACATTTTTGTTAATAACCAAACACGCATTAACAATGTTTACAAATATCTGTGAAATAACCTATAATGGCGCGCATCAATTTTTTTTTGTGAAGTGCGCGCACATTAGATGAAATCTCTAAACAGCCAATACAAAATAAAATAAATAATTTCGTTTTAAAATGTTCTCTTTATTAATTCATGTAAAATGTTATTAAAAGTGAAAAGTTTTACTAAATTAAGCGTTTCTATATCATATCCAAAAATAAATAGTCAATTAACTAACAAAAAGTATTTAATTTGTTTAGTCGAGTAAGAATCCATTTGCCGAGAATTAAAAAAAAAGCTGTACATTCTGTACAACCCGGTTAGTTTAAGAATGCACCGTGTGCATGCATACATCTTGCTGCAAGGTGGCAACGTGACTTAATCGGGATATAACCATAACACACAAGTATCGTAATGTTATTAAACACGCGTGTTTAATATCCAGGATTATGAGCCTAAAAGCGACACAATAAGAGGTACGTTACGAGCAATTGTGTTGAAAAAAAATTACATCTCGTTTACTAATAGGGGATATTCAGAAATAGCTACAGCTGCATGCTGAGTCGGGGCCTTTTCGTGGACCCTGCTACTTTTTCTTTACTGTGTTTTGTTTTGTATACCCATTGTTTTGTCCACGAATAAATGTTTTCTTTCTTTCTTTCTTTCTTACAGCAAGCGGAGTAAATCGTTAAGCTGTTTTCGAGAACCCATTTACTGGTATTTAGTTGTAAGTATCGTTAGTTAATGTTGTGTGCCCTAACAGGGCGTCATGGACGGACTATTGCAATGTTAATGTAAGACTTTAATTGATATGTACATGATTTTTACAATAAAATGAAATGGATAAACATACAAATACTCGTTTAATACTGTAGGATATTCAGTGTGTATAGGTACAGTTTTTTTTTCTATTACACCACGTACGGTCCGCCTGATTATAAGCGGACACTGTAGCCGATCAGCCGATGGGCATTGCCGACCCGAAACTAGCTAAAGCAAGAAAAGATGATAGTTTAGAAAAAATATATGCATTTTTTTTATTGCTCATAGAATCCTAACGCTTTTATAAAAACTTATGGAGCTAAACGCAGTATTTCGCGACCGGCTTAGCAATTTACTTGATTTTCCATACAACGATAGCAAACTGTGTCGTCGTCGTCATACTTTTATGTCATATAGTATGAAGCGTTTTGGCTGCCGCCAGCGAGGTCTGTCTGGCTCAATTTTTTGGGTATTTATGTTCTTTAATTGTAGTTGCTCCCATACAAACATTTATTCCTCTCCAATAAATGGCTCGAATGATTCGAATGGCATCGTAAAAAAGTCTTAGGTCCCAACCCTATTGAAATCGATTTGCTCTTTTCCACAGTTCCATCCAGCCTCAAACGTATCACCTCTGACCTACCGCACGTGGCAAATACAAAACTGGTATTCAAATCAATACGTTATGTGAAAAAGATTCCTGAGTGACCATTATTTGTAAATAATTATCAATTATGTTCTGAGAAATTGCGATGTTCCGTGACTAATGAAACGTATTTTTTGTCACGGGCCATGTTTCTTGCTATTTTTATCATAGTTTGAGTAGGTATAAGTAAGTATATTTATATTTTCAAGAATAATGCCTAACCAAACTTTTTTCGTAGATTCTATGTTTGACTTTTAGTCATAAATAGAGAGTTACAACGACCTATATACATAAAGCAGTGTATATTCATGCCGAATTACAGTTTCTATTAGTAAGGGTTGCTGAGCTAAGCCGAAGACGGACGGACAGACAGACGGACATGGCTAAACTATAAGGGTTCCTTGGGTTGACTACGGAACCCTTAAAACAAACGTAATGTATAACCCTAAAATAATCTTCGTAGGTAATTTTCACCCTTTCCTTAGGGAACACAAGTCAGACGTGATGAAACAAGCTTTGATGGAATTCCGGCAAGAAAACACACTATTTCCTCCGTTTGCTGGGGGAAATTGCAAATAAACCGTACCTGCAAGACTCCTACAGTCACTTAAAAGACGTGTTTATTTACTTACGAGTTTTGACAAGAAATAGTACATTACTCTAGAGGCCGGGAAACAAGGGAGTGCTGGCCAAATAGATACAAACGGACGAACGTAGCGAGGCCGGATAGAGATTCCGGGCTGGCAATCCCTAGTTCCGGCCGAGGTATGTATAGTGCTTTTCTCAAACATACAATGAAATTAAAAAAAATCGGCCAAGTGCGTGTCGGGCCACGCGCAGTGTAGGGTTCCGTAGTTGCCTGTCTGTCTTAGGTACATCGACGTGCGGTGCGGTGGCGTCGGCCGAATTTGTACGAACATTGGCCTTTCCAAGTATACATTAAGTTGGTCGACTATTACTCGGTAACTGCTTATGCCTACTTGTCCGTGATAGTTTTCCTATAAAATTTATTATATGTACTACTCTACCACGATTTTTTTCACATCCCCAGTAGTAGCCACTTAGCCGGCTTAGGTGCCAGCCTGTAGCCATTTAGCCGACACGTGACTCGAACAAAAATTAGGGTTTTAAAGCCTAATATCTCGCAAACTAATCACTGATTTGAAAAATGGTTTTAGGAAAAAATGACGCCATGAATGCTTTAGGTGTTTTTTTCAAGATTTTATTGTACTGCTTTGTCGGCATGATTGATTTATATACCCATGCCGAATTACAGTTTTATAGTAGTAATGGTTACTGAGCTAAGCCGAGGACGGACGGACGGACAGACGGACATGGCGAAACTATACGGGTTCCTTGTTGACTACGGAACCCTAAAAAAACAACCTTAACATTTCTTAAATGACTGAAAGCCATGGTGTTGTGTGACCAATTGAAGATGAAACAAAAGACGATAACTTTGCCGGCGTAGGCCTCCTATTTTATATAAAATTTCATTATGAGCGTCCACTCTCGCCGCACACGAAACGTGATATTTCGCAGCCACATGAGGACCGTTACGACAATCTTTCATTGCATTTGAGATAAATACTTTTTAAGTCAAGTCTTCATACCGAGGGTTCTTCAATAAGACTATGCCTAGATTTGCTCCTAGAGCTTACAGAGCTGATAATTTTAATGATCCTGTGCATCTACAAAAGATCTCAACTTTGAATACATTTATTGCGGAAGATTTGGGTGCATTTGACCCTGAGAGCTTGTCCAAGGATTATACCTACATCAGATTTTTACCGTACTAATGAGTGGTACAGCAAGTGGCTCTCCGGTAGAGATGGGGATCGGCATGATACGAAAACTAATTATCAGGTGGAGATCAGATATGCCAATAATACAAATGAGACATTTACATTCCACGGACCACCTGGCAATGATGAGGTTTGTATTTAAAAAAAACTTTAATTGAATGTAAATGTGAAAGATATTTTCTTATTATTTTCTTTATATTCTTATATTCTTATTCTATATATTATACTATATATATTATATATATTATATAAGATATATAGTATATTCTATATATTATACTATATATTATATTCTTATTACGTATATTATTTTCTTACTATTATTTACACGATTATTGAAAATCGACTAATAATCCATTTGTATTGATGTACTAGGCACAAACTATTTACTTGGCTGGTACAAAAATGCTTTTATAATGCCACAGAATATTTTAACAATGTGTTATTTTATTTTAGTGAGTATACTAAAAAAATAAAAATTTGCATGACTTATTAAGTCTAGATATAATAATAAAAATAGCCTTTATTTTCAGACACTAAGTAATAGTTATAAGTTTATAGGTACCTACTAATAACTAATTTAACTAATCACTATTTAACAAATCACATATCCACTATTTCACACTAATCATAAATGATCCAACGGATTACTTATGCGAACACTTGGTTTATGTTTGTCTGTCACATAGTTTTTGGACAATTTAAACTTTCGCGCCTAAATCGATCTACAGTTCCTGTGACGTCACTCATGCATGTCACTCGCCATATTTGTTTGTCCGTAGCGAACCACGGACAAATAAATATGGCGGAACCATGTCATATTACAGTTGCCTAAGATTTGACTTCTGACATATTTTTTGAATAAACAAATCAAAGAATAGTACTATGACACTGAATAAAATACAAAGTATCACTCTGATTTGTACTGTGTATCACAAAAGAATCGGGCTCGGCGTGCGGCGGCGGCGTGCTGGTGGCGGTGAGGCGCGGGCGCGGCCTCGCCGCGCGCGCACTCTTCGACCTGCGCTCCGGCCCGCGCGCTTAGGAGCTGTGGTTAAGCATTGACTGCGCCGTCGCAGGCGCGCCGCGCGCTACCTCAGCCAGCGTCGGTAGACAACATCCTATACTTTTTACGTCACACCTGGCCATAATGCGAGTTTTACTGCACGTTGCGCGTACGGTAAAACTCGCATTGTGGCTAGGTGAAAACGTAAAATTGTGTACTCACCACGGGCGGTAATTCGTAAAGCCCCAGATCGCATATTTATACAAACACCTGATCTGGGCCTTTCACGAATTCACCGCCCTTGTTACGTAATGTACTATTACGTCACACCTGGCCATAATGCGAGTTTTACTGCACGCTGCGCGTACGGTAAAACTCGCATTGTGGCCAGATGAAGACGTAAAATTGTGTACTTACCACGGGCGGTAATTCGTAAAGCACCAGATCGCATATTTATGGCCCTTACCTTCGGTTCGGGCTACAAACACCTGCGATCTGGGCCATTCACGAATTCACCGCCCTAGGTACGTAATGTACTATTACGTCACACCTGGCCATAATGCGAGTTTTACTGCACGCTGCGCGTACGGTAAAACTCGCATTGTGGCCAGTTGAAAACGTAAAATTGTGTACTCACCACGGGCGGTAATTCGTGCGATCTGGGCCTTTCACGAATTCACCGCCCTGGGTAAGTAATGTACTATTATCGCTTGTTGATATTTCCCACACGGCAGTTATCATTACGCAGGCCTTCAAACCTTTTTTGATCACGCTTCTGATCTCATAACTAACAATCCGCAAGATTACTATGCCATACTCGGCGATTTTAATATAAGTGACGCTGTTTGGACTTCTGTTATTGGAAGCCTAGTAATTAATACGATTAATAATGCTACTGCAACTTTTCTCTCCGACTTCTTAAACCTCTCAGACTTAAAACAGTTAAACGGTTGCACGAATGTTAATAATCGGATACTAGACCTCGTGTTGAGTAACTTATCAGGTGCTATATAACTCATTCATCATTGTACGTCACCTCTAACCCCGGAGGACTCCCATCACAAATCTCTTGACATAAATTTCACCCTTCCTTTCCTAGCGACCTCACACGATCCTCCTAGGGAGAAACTACTTTTTCTTTGCAGCTGATTATGGAAAGAGAAGATTCAGAACACATTATCAAGGTCGCTCAACTTCCACCAAGGTGTCAATCCCTCTGCGGTACTTACAAACGTTATGGTCTTTATTCCCTAGCTAAACGTCGTCCCATCTAAAAAGATTTGGTCTAAAAATACACAAAAGTTTATTTAAAAATATAAACTTAAATAATTAAATAGACTCGTCTTCTCTCCTTGAAAAAGTTTGTCCTAAATTGCCCCGTCGTATTCCCCCTCGCCAACCCTTAACATTCTATATTCAAAATTCGCTAGGAACACTTTATTTAGAAGAGCCTGCCATGATTACAATATAAACTTCATTTTAGATATATTTGAAAATATCTTTGGTTAAATTCAATAGTTCTGTGCGTAGCTTAATTTTTCATAACATTGCGAGCAACAGCAAATAATTTACCTTAGTAAGAAACACATCTTTAATCTAAACGCACGCTGTTTTGCATTTAAAGTAACTGAAATGAGGATAATTTATAGTGTACTAGCTTCCGCCCGCGACTTCGTCCGCGTGGACCCGGGGTAAAACTATCCTATATTTTAATCCAGACTATAAACTATCTTCGTGCAAAATTTCATTCAAATCGGTTCAGCCGTTTAAGCGTGATTTAGTAACAAACATCCAAATATCCAAACATCTAAACTTTCGCATTTATAATATTAGTAGGATAATTCTTTTTCTTTTCCGTACTATGTTGCATCACAGCATAAATGTCCTTATGGGCGCGTGCGTGGTAAGCATGCTGGTGTGCTTACCCACCCTGTTTCGACTTATTTTTTTTAATTAATAGGTTCCAGGTTTCTTTATGTATACTGCAAGACACTTCTTTTATTTCTGTATATGATCGTTTGTTTCCTAAATAAATAATAATAATAATAATAGTAAATATTGGCCGTCTAGAGTGGAGTCGCGAGAGCTGTTGCTCGAGGGTTGATGTGGACACCTAAGTGGCGAGTTGGCTATATGTTTAAAGTCCAGTGTCACCTCTCTTCCCCCTAGCTTTCTGACCGGTGTTGCCCTTAGGCCATTTTTTAATGTCGCTATTAATAGGGGCCCATCTAGCAGTTGGCGAGTCACCATCTGCCAGAGATAAAAAGTGAGACAGTTTTATTAGGCAGGCGTCCGATGTTTCACCCAATAGCCCAGCCACTAGTCCATCATTTTCACCCAATAACCCGTTTCATTTAGATTCCATCAACCATCAATAGGCCCTATACTCCTCAGCGGGTGCTGTCTATGTGTGCGTCCCATGACACGGGCAGGGACAGCATCCGCTCGGTGTACTCCTTGCATTTTATTAAATTGGCAAAAGGGCCTCTAAGTGTTGGCTCAGTTGGTACTTTGCAGGTACCTAGCTCCACGCACGCCTCCCAAAGGTCCGGGACGTCATTGTCCCGTGAGCGGGAAAGACATAGTAAATGTTCTAACTGCATCTTCCCTACTGTATCATTCACTTTTCCCTCATACACTGCCTTTGTTAATCTTTCATCCATCCTCTCTAGATGCCCAAGCCATTGATAATATCAATTTCACACTTGCGTACTTGCTAATACAGGATTTTAACCTATAATTATACTGTAGCATAAGAGGTGACAACTATATCAATAATTAAGTAATTGACATGTAAAATATCATTTTATAAATAAACGATTGAATTGAATTGATGAATTATTCATGGTACTACTATTATTAAAGCTGCATCTAGGTAGTGTGTACATGTACTATCTCACTTTGTTTATGTTTATTTCTCTTTCACCTGTCTCAATAATAATGGTGCTGGCTGAAAATCAGCGCTGTAGGTGTTTGACACCTCAGCATAATGCTGAGCCAATGTTGGTTCACTGCCGCAGACACACTTGTTTCATGTTTTATCTGTTTTTGTATATTTTAGTGTTTAATCTGAGTTTCCTGTGTGTTTTTAAATAAATGCATTTTTCTTTCTTCTTTCTTTCTTATACAGACAATTAACTCGTAAGCGAAATTCTACCTTGAATACCTAATAGCCTTGCCCGTGACTTCGCCGCGTGAAATCCGGTAAGTAACAACTTTCACTCCCAATTTCATCCGTTTGAAAGAATACCCTGGGTTGTCGTTCTGGTCCATAGATTATTTGTATACCAAAGATTATCGACATCCGTTCAGACGTTATTGAATAACAAGTTAAAAATCGAAGCATCCAAACCGTAGATAGAGTATTTGAAACATGGCGTCCTAATGAATGCCCGAAATATGCGATGACATTTATAATTTAGTTGTGTTATATCGGTGACATCAGTTTCAGTACAATATTTTAACAGGTGGGACAAACAAGTTGGTGACAAACAAAAAAGCCTTAACGCACTGAGGGACAGGAGATTTGACATTGTAACGCATTCTCACTAGTGGTATTGTCTATGTTTACGTCCTTGTCACTCATGTGTCTATGTGTGTGTGTCCCTCTATTCATTTATTCCTCTATGATCCAAACTTTCATATTTATCGAGAATCGAGAATATAGCTTTATAGTTCAAAAACAATAGCGAAAGATACGTTACAACGTGCAGCTATACATCAAAGATTGCTCAATTCTGGAATATCTCGCAACTAGCCGTGCGATTGGACGATTCGCTGCGCATTCGATATCTAGTCTTTCACCCGTGTAAGGCGATTGAAACTCCAGGAAAGCAAGCAATCTACTTGCCTGTGTGGACGATGGAAATATAAGACAAACGTATAGCTTCCTTTTCTATATTCGTCTTCACTCTTCAGATAGAAATAATCCCACGCGACATGTTCTAGCTGCGTCTTTATACCTATTGATGTATACTTTCTAAGGTTCCGTAGTCAACAAGGAACTCTTATTGTTTCGCCAAGTCTGTGCTTAGCTCAGTGACCCTTACTACTAGAAAGCTGTAATTCGGCATGGGTATATAAATCAATAAATACAACAAAATGGCCGCAACAATTATAACATTTTTGGGTACCTTTCTTCTACAGTAAAGTGTATTAGTAATAGTCGACCAACATAAAAAATGTACTTGAAAAGGTCAACTTTTGTACAAATTAGAGCGACGCAACCGCAACGTTTATTAAACGCGTGTGTGTCGATGTAACAAAGACAGACAGACAACTACGGAACCCTACACTGCGCGTGGTCCGAAACGCACTTGGCTATTTTTGACATGAAAGTTTAGTTTCAAAAAGATCTTTAAAGAAAGATCTATCTAAAGATCTAAAGAACAATAAGTTTACTTACAATGAGCTTTAACTAAAAATTATTTCATGTAATATACATAATAAATTGTATTAAGTTGGTTTTATACATTTTTAATGATTGTCACTCTTTCACTTCACTAGGTAAATTATTATACAGCTGTGCTCCCTCAGACATGATGTTTCTTTTACCGTATCCGGTTTTATGTTTACAAAGTTTAATTTTGTTTGTATTCATATTCATATTCATTTATTTCATGCATAATCAGATACATTAAATTACATACCTCTAGATATTGGTTGCAAAATAAGAGGCACTGCCACCCCGGTAGGGCATTGCAATGTTAATTTCGTTTGTAAGAACAAACGAAATTAACATTTCATTTTAAAATTTGGGTGCAATCTATACATATAATAAAGCTGAAGACGGTCGAAAGTCTGTACATGGAAGTTATTCGAAAAAAAGTTTGCTGGGGATACCTACTTAGAATCGATAACAGAACACGATCCAAAAGTTTTTAGATTTTTTTGTTTGTCTGTTTATTTGTACGCGCATCACGTGAGCGTGCAGCGCTACCCCAGACTTCGACAAGATATTCTAAATGTGATTTTACCAAGGAGTTGTATATAGTCATTCGTTCTTTATGTGGGACACATGCAACAATTTTACCGAGCGCTCCAGTTAAGGCGGTCAACTTGGATCTTACGTGCTCAATGTGGCCTTTCCAGATTAGTTCATCATCTAGCTGGGGGCCGAGGTATTTTTCTTGGTGCGACGAACGACAAATCTCTTCGTCGTTAATAGTTAATGGTGGGAGCTGGGGAATTGTTTTATTTTTCGCGGCAAAAATCATAAACGACATTTTTTTAGTGTTAAACTTAATAGATTATTTTGACACCAAGAATGAAATTTGTCCAAGTAGACTTGTGCGTTGCGTGAGAGTTGTAGGAGGTCGGCGTAAATAAAAAATAAAGGTATCGTCTGCGTATAATGTAGTGTCTCCATGGAGTCCTTTATCACATACGTTGTTAACGTAAATTAAAAACAGGAGTGGGCCTAACATGGATCCTTGTGGAATACCGCATTTGATTTCTAAATAATCACTAGTGTATTTGCCGACTATTACAGTTTGGAATCGATTTCTTTAAAAAGATTTGAATATATCGTATGCTGACTGTGATGCCTAGGTTTTCATTTTTCTGCAAGAGCACTGTGTGGCTAACCGTATAGCATGCTTTTTTTAAAGTCTATAAATATTCCTAAACAAAATTGTTTTTGCTCAATGCTGGTTTTGATTGTAGTGATGAGATCGATTGTCGCGGATAAAGTATGGCTTGTTTTTTAAAACCGTATTGATTTTTGGTGAAAAACGTTTTTTGTCTTAAATGCTGATCTAATCGCTTGTAAATAATTATGTTGAAACTTTTTGACAATTTGTTTTTTTTACACACTTTTCCTTAAAATGCATGCACACCGTGTCCATCGGCTGCGGTGTCTACTTATCATCAGGCCGGCCATATTGTTTGATAGGTACTGAAGTGTTCCGTTGCACCAATTTTGGTGCAGAACACTAAAAATATGTGTTGATCTGACGTGTCAGAATAAGTATTTCTTAAAAAACTAAAAGTATAAAGGTATACATATTATGTTCCGAAAGTCTCCTTCCATCCTAATTCGACATGGCACCCGTGTGCAAGCACAGTTTGTAGATGAAACAGTTATTGGGCTGACTAAAAAACATTACACTCGTTTTCGTTGGGCAGTCCTTTAAAAATACACATTAGAAAATTATAAAGGGTAAGGGTAAAACACCAAGGAAGCGTTACGCCATGCGAGCACGCTGAACAGTCCATTATAATACTCAATGAAGTAATTATAGTTAATGGGGCTTCTAGCCCGTCGGCTATTATACTTTTCCGGAAATCTGCGGCCGGCAACTATGGGCGTCTTCTTCTTCTTCTCTCTACTCTCTAAATGTGTGACCCTGGTCACACATTTCCGGAAAAGTATAGCCCGTCTAGAAGCCCTTTAAGCAACATTAATACTGAGTCTAAGCCTATACTTTATAATACTGCTAAACTCATAAGATATCTTTGTTTGTTTTCATGTCTACATATATTTGAGTTGTTTTGAATAGAATAGAATAACATTTATACATGACAATAACACATACATGCACATAAATCAAAATACAAAATAGAAGACAACATTGCCACGAAACGGTTCCACCTCAGCGTTGTGCTGGCCTGGTGCCTGGTAGCCAGCGCTGGTCTTCCGATGGAACCATCCGGTGACATTTTACACTCGCACAAAATATTGTTTTTTTTTTTACCTTATATTTTAAAGAGGCTTTTGAACACTCGTGGTGACAATGCCAGCCTCATAGGAGAACACACCTTTCATAACTTTCAGTTAGGACTTATTTATTTCTAGGCATTTAATATAGAACATATAGGTTTTCATGGCATCATCAGACAATAATATTAATAGTAAAACAAAAACAATACCGTAAAGACAAATAATAAAATTTCCGAACGCAACATAACCGCGCCAATCGAACAACTAGCGCCATTATGACAGCTGGATGCTCCCGGCAACTAAAACGTCGAACAAGACAGACATGTGACGCGGGCGTAATGGCGATTTGACAGGCCATATAATAATTATGGAGAAACAAAACAAATAAAAATTACTATTCTATTTCTATTCTATTCCATTTTAATATTCTATTCCGATTCGATTTGAGAATCCGGATCGATTTTGAAACATACGAAATTGATTAAGATTTGTTTGCACGTTCGCTTTCACGAAAAAAAAACAAAAAAAAAAACCTAAAAATGCTTTCTCAGTAGTCGCATATTTTTGGGTTGTTGTTGAAGCCTTGTACCGCCAGTTAGATAACTGCTTAGAATTATTAATGTATGCACTGTGAGGGGCACCGAAGTTGTGTAACGGGATTAACGGAAGTTTGTCTACATGGTTCTACGTGTCTATCTCGCGACCCGAAAGTTCGTTACATTGTTTACTCACGTGACAGGACTGTCATAATAACTTGTCATGAGAATAGTTGGATACTTCAAGTAATAAGGCGTGCGAGTTAAGCAATAATAGCCTCTCGGTCAAATACTTAAGCGCCTTGACGCGCGCCATATTAATTGAGTTTACCTGCACCGTAAAGGCAAGACTGGGTGACAAGGTGTGACTTATATGGCGTTGTTTATGCGTGCCGTTCTCACTGGCAGTGTAATTGCGAAACTATTGGCACGACTAATTAGAACATAATATCAACTTCCATTTTCCCCTTAAGTAATTAACAACTTAAAAAGTTGAACCACCCCAGATATTTTCATTTAAAGTTCAATATCTCAAAACTGGCTGAACCGATTTTGTTGTAGAGTAGCTAAGAACTATAACGATCACGTCAGCTATCAGAAAAAATAAAACGCATTAAAATCGGTCCTATTGTTTAGGAGTTTTGATGCTACAGATAGACACATAGACACGTCAACCCTCTTCGCTTCGGGGGTAAAAAATGGCAATTGATATCTCTCGTTCGAAAAGTTAGGCAATACCATATTTGACTGTTCATCAAATTAGAATCATTTTTTCTGAATTATATCTAAAACATTGTTAGACTGTAGGGGAATAAAGACCAGTGGCGTCACTGATCTTTATGCCCACACAGCCACATTTTATGGTTTTTAAGGTCCTTAGTTAACAAGGAACCCTTATTGTTTCACCATGTCTGTCTGTCCGTCGGTCCGTCTGCAGCTTAGTGGAGTGACTCCTACTATAGAAAACTGTATTCCCGCATGGGTAGGTATATAAATCAATCACGCCGACAAAATGGAAGAATAACATTTATAACAGAAATCTACAGGTAAAGTGGGGATATTTTTATGTACTTAAGTATATACGAATCATTGAATTTGCTTACAAACAATTCATGGAGTTCTTATTACTATAAGCTATTTGCTACTGCAAAAGTACTACGAATACTATGACTATAGAGATGAAATGCAAGTCAAGGAAGAATAATTATGTTGAAAACTTGGTCACTTCACTGTGTATACGGTGCATTTGTTTATTATTATGAGTACCGGTCAGTCCTATAAGGCAGTGCCGGTTAATTCTAACCATTTTCTTTTGTTTTGGGGCAGGAAATGCTCAAAGCAAATCACTCGGGCGCAGGTGGTGACTCGAGAGGTTATGTGGGACTCTTGTATGGGCTAATGAGAACCACGGTGTAGCAAAACGCGCCCGTCGGGCACGGTTAGCACTTAGCACGAGAGGGGCTTTTAAAAGCACCAATAGAAGCGCTACACATACCCATGTTTTATCCCTACCTAAATTCGTTACCTCAAATAAGTTAAACCTTGCTAGTCACTTACTTTTCATATACGATACCATATAACACCACTTCTGTACATCTGTCTTTCGGCCAAACTATTTTTGTATCAACCAGAGCCTTTTGGGAAATTATACTACAGTTAACTTTTCATCGAAGTTTTATTTAAAAGTCGTCGAGCTACATCCATCACCGGCATCGGCGCCAACACACTAAAAATTCCCCCACTTGGCGGCTCGCGGCCTCGTGGCGAGGGTACGGGAATGCTTGCGCGCACATCCGCGACCCCGCCAGCCGCAGCCGCCCCAGAGCGGCCCCTTCGCGGATGCCCGGGGGCCTTTCGCGTGAGGCACGCCAGATGTTTAGGCTCCTCGTTCTCCTGCCTAACCTACTATTAACCTATCTTAAGCCCATTAGCGACCAACTAACTATCTCTAAAAGAAATCCAAAGTCAAAGTTATTTATTCGTCTATTTAGGCATATAACATGCACCTATGAATGAACGAAGGAAAACCTCTGCCTCGAAAAGAACCGGCATATAAAACTCGGCGAGGTATAATTTTCCAAAACAGTATACTTTCAATATAAGGGACGTTATCACTGCCATATCCAATCGTAATACTTCAAATCTGGCATAGCTTTGGTATTATTAACTCTTTTATGTCTGTTACTGTCTTTATTTCCTGTAGTGAAGCCTGTATTTTAGCCCCAGGCAGCTTTTGCGATCATAGAAATATTTTTTTTTCCAATTCGGATATATCTCGAGTTGATTCGGCCACTAACTCTTTGCGCTAATCAAAACTTGAGTTGACTCGACTCGCATAAACCGAATCTGCGAGTCAGCGAGTCGGGCCGAGTTCAGCGTATTCGAATTCTTGATTTGATTCGCATGCTCGCATTCGTTATCCGCTTATCCGATCCGTATCAATTCTTGAATTAGGTAGGTATGTGAGTCAAACCTGCAGTGGAGACGGCGAGTTGATTTGAGTTGAGAACAACTTGATTCGTATCAACTCATTTAAACTGTCGAGTTATTCGAATCAGACAACAACTCGCCCATCGCTAATTTGCGCTAAGTCTAACGCTTTAGAACCTAGAACGCAAGCACGCAGTAAAAGTAAGTTTGATTTCAATCCAGTACGTTTAGTCTGATTGACTACTAAAGGCCGCCTTCGAAAATTTAGTTGCTGCTGCCAAGAACCTAAATAGTATTTGAGTTTGCTAGCTTTGTGCCTGACCACAAAGTCGAAACCAGTTTCTTCCAGTTGCGGTAGAAACTCAATTTTAGACATTTGCTTGTTACTTTGTAATATTTTTCTTTAATACTTGTGTACCTAAGCCATTTTACGTTCAATCTGTTTCTACGCCACTATGCCCAGGATCGCGTATTACAAAGAACAACAGCATACAATATAGCCTACTAGCTTCCGCCCGCGACTTCGTCTGCGTGGACTCGGGATAAAAACTATCCTATATTTTAATCCAGGCTTAACTATCTTCGTGCAACATTTCATTCAAATCGGTTCAGCCGTTTAAGCGTGATTGAGTAACAAACATCCAAACATCTAAACTTTCGCATTTATAATATTAGTAGGAGGTCCATTCAAAACGACAGCTTTTCAATGTTGAAATATTTTAGCAATCGGATTACTTGTTTTAGAGATTACCCCTCCCCACATACAAACTTCACTTAGATAGATTTAGATTTAGATTTAGATTTCTTTATTTCATAAAATGATCGTCAAATAATGAATATTAATTGAATGAAATGTCACAGGTACAATACAACATTCATATGGACATATATTACAAAATGATTCATGATAAAGTCAAAATAGGGAATATAAATATTGATATTGATACTCGTATCTCGTAATGATCGTCAAAATAAAACCAGAACATTATCATATTATAAAACAATTTAAATTAAATTAACCATGTCAAATATATTATATGTCCATATACTCACATACAGAATACAATGGATGCTCTAATAAAAAGATTCTCAGCTGACGTTTGAATGTTTCGTCAGATGGTTCAGTTCGCAGTTTGGCGGGTAGACGCTCGTAATACGTTGGGCCAATTACCCTAGGATTTTTTACTGAAAGTGCCATGCGACGCGGTACTGTTCTTAGCCTTCCAGTGGATCGGAGCTGTTTACCCGGTACTTCCACCCGTTTAAACGTTCGTATATTGGTTCTCACAAACATTAGTACCTCAAACATGTATAGGGAGTAGTGCGTCATGATGCGGTAGGTTTTAAATAATTCCTTACATGGATGCCTGGGTTTTACTCCAGCCAGCAATCGAAGCGCACGTTTTTGGAGTAAGAACACTCGCTTAACATCGGTTGAATTACTCCAAATGACTGTACCATATGACATCAACGAGTGAAAATGAGAGAAATAAACAGATTTTAAAGAATTTCGTGATATCAATGGTTGCAGCCTTTTTAGGGAAAATACAGCACCGCTCAGTCTGTTACATAGTTGGTCTACATGGCACTTCCAGTTAAGGTTCGAGTCTAGTGTAAAGCCGAGAAAGTTGCACTCGTTGCATAATGGCATTGGACCATTGGCAACAGATGGGGGTAGTGCAGTCATCCGACCCGAGAAAATCATTACCATCGACTTAGAAAGATTAAGGAGTAAGCCGTTTGACGAAAACCATGTTTGCAGTTGACCACACGCCTCATCGATCTTCATCGCGAGTTGTTCGTAAGATTTCGCGCTCACTATGACTGTAGTGTCGTCTGCGAACAGCACAGATAAGCCACTCGTGACTGCCGATGGAAGATCGTTAATAAATAATAAAAATAGCGTATTCCCGATCGCTGATCCCTGCGGAATACCCAGACAGACCTGTCCAGCGTCAGAAACAAGTGTTTTGCCGTTGGTTGACATTTTGACTACTTGTTTACGTTCGCCTAAGAACGATGCAAACAGCTGATGGGCGGACCCTTCGATACCGTAATGTTTTAATTTGGATAATAATAATTGGTGACTAATAACATCGAATGCCTTGGATAGATCGCATAGTATGCCGGCTATCTTGTATCTTTCGTCTAGTCCAGTCATGATACAATCAATAATTTTATTAATTTTATGATAAATTATGTTAATTTTATGATATGAATATCGATTATAAATAAATAAAACAGTAGTTCTGAGCTTACACTGAAAAGAAAACCGTATTCATACCTCATTCATACACTCGCTTTATTCTTCCTGTTACCCATTTGGCGGCCAGAAAATCCAACATTTAATAAAGTAAACCGCTGTCAAAAATCAGTGTATTGAAAATTGTAAGTATTGAATACCAATATTTCGTACATTCATTCGGGGCAGTAATTGACGCAGTAGCTACAGCATTTAGTTACATAGACACACGGTAGTGTGTTAAGCCAAGTTGGGAGAACGGACGGCACTCCCGCCGTGTGTTATTTTACCAATACGTAGACTCAACATGTATTATTACTCTAATAGAAAGAAGGAAAAAAAATATGCCCAGTAACGAAAATCCCATTCAGATCTCAAAGAATTACAACTTTATACTAGCCAATAAGAATGATATTGTATTATATTATGAATAACTTTATTTTCAATTGTTAGTTCTTTTTTGCCTGAAACACAGGGTATCCTAGCTCAGGCACATATGTTATTTATCTCTAATAGTAAGCTCCTAGTCTATAGTAAAACTGATGTACTTTATGTTTTATCAATAAATGATGTTTATGTTTATGTTTAAAGAATTACAAAGCTACAACCGTTTTAATACGGCTTGTTAGAGAGAGAGAACGCTCGCGCCATAGTAAATGACAATCGTTTCATATGAAGATTGGAAGTTGCGGAAAAGGGAGAGAATTAGGTATATTCTGTCCCTTTTCCGCAACTTCCGACTTCCTTCTGACACTTATAACTTTGTGATCATTTAATCCCCTGCTTTACTTTTTTCTCCATTTGACAATAATTTTTAATCCTTTTTCGGGAAAATTTAACATTATTGATTATTTTATTCGGAGTTTACACCCCTATTGTTTTTGTACAAGGGCTGAAATTAGCTCTTATATCATTTTATTAGCCTTAGTTTTAAAATGTCATGAATAAACTTATTTTCATTCTTAGCTTTCTTTCTTTAGTAAAATCATTCCTAAGTAACAACGTTTATATTGATTAAAACTGGCGCCTAACTCTTGGAACCAGGTGCCAAAGTGGATCCCGGGCTCTATTAGGGCACTGCCGGAGAAACCCTCGGAGGATGATGAAGTAATTAATCCATATCCTATGTCTATCTCAACGGAGTTGAAAGTTTTGCATTATTTCAAACTTGGCTCATTTTTCACATAAGTTTTTGTACTATTAAATTTGCAGTATCGTAGCAGCTGTTTCAGCGGAACCAATGAATAAAAACAAACTTCGTAATTGGGCGGTCATTTCGAATCCAATTGCGTATGCTCTGACTGAATGACGCGCTGTTTATATAATACGGGTAGAATACGTAAGTCCGTTTAGTAATAGTTATTTACGATACAAGTGCCGAAAATAGGAAATTCACAACGAGTGGTGATAAATTAAAACACGTCCGAAGGGAGTGTTTTAAATCGACACGAGTTGCGAATTACCTATTCTCACGTGTATCGTACAATGTTTTACTGTACATATGGCTCTTTAAAGTTTCGACATTATGCACGAAAAGTGCTCTTTTCCGCTCTAGTGCGGGAAAGTAGCACCATTATGTACTGTAAAAGTAATTTTAGACACAATTTAAAAATAAAATAACTGCGTTTACGAGATCTTAAGAATGTCACTATCATCATTTTGCTTGCCTTTTATCTCATATACAACTAAGCATGTCTTTTCTTCCAGGTAGGTACCTTTTTCGTCACCTGACATAATTTCGTCACTTACTTCCTCACATCGTTCGTCTTGCACAATCTTTCGTGTTTTTTCCTTGACCCACCTCGTACTGTGCAGCCCTGAATCCGTCCTGGCGTCTAATCTGTCTGTAATATTTCTTATATCCAAATGGCCGGCCAGCTATGCTAGTCCACACGCTGGAGGTCACCGCGGGCCCGACTAGGCTATCCATTAATCTTCCATGCGCGAAATATGGGTTTTTCGAGTTGGTAACTTATTCAACCGACCTACCCGCCCGATTGAGTTATGCGTTCCACACACTTTCCATAACATACCCATAGTATGGCTTCGTATATTAAAACGAAAGGCGGAAACCACAAGCTAAATTATTTAACATAAATGGTAGGTAATGATTCTTAAGGGATGACTCGTTTCATTTAGAAAGTAAATGCTCAGACATAACGACTAAGAGGATTTTTCTTCATTCTAATTTTAGCTATGTGACTTTGACATAGAGTGCCCATGCTACGAGTAACTATATACTAGTACGGTCGCGTTCTTTAATTTATGACCCTTTTTACTAAAATATTCTTTGTATTCCTATACAATTTGACAGGATTGTGAACCTTAAGTAGGTCCCATATTAAAGTTCGTGAGAGCCTCAAGCACTTAGACGTTTACCTTGCTACGGTCACAAGTAAGAGACAGGTTTATGTATTCCGCAGACGAGACGAGATACAACATTTTCGAGAATGGCTTTTTTGGACAAATGTTAAAATTATACAAAAAAAAAATTGTACCAAAGTTGTAGCCTTAAACATAATAATTACAGTGGTAGCTTATAGTAAAGTGACTTGCAGATTAGGCTTAAGAATGAATTCCAGTTCCCTGAACTAGGTAAACGTGTCTTATAGGAAACCGGAGGGTCTTCCGCCACTATTCTGCGTTCCGCCGTCAAAGATGTTTGTTACTTATTTTGCTAGATAATTAATTAAGTAGATGGAAAGAATATAAGGTAAGATTATTATTCAACAAGATTAAAAACAAAAAGAAAATCTAAGTAAGAAAAAATATTATAAATGTTTTGTGTGTGTGTGTGCGTACGTGCGTGCGTGCGTGCGTGCGTGCGTGTGTGTGTGTGTGCGTGTGTGTGTTTTGAGTCAAATTAAGTTATGATAGAAGTATATTGCATTTTTTTGTGTGGTTAAATTGGTAACCTACATTGGTTTTATTATTTTTTATTACCATCTGTGTTTTATTTCATTGTTTCTAGTAATTTCTCGGTTGAACTATAGTCTTGGCTAATAAGCCATTGGCGGAACAATTTTAGTACAGTATATTTATTACAATTGCAAATATCCAAGGTTCGATTAATTTTATTGTATAAAAAAGGTGCTAAGGAATTAAGTTGTCTACGATAAAATGCTGTATTATGTACTACTATGTCAAATACTTGGTGTTTCCTACGTCCACATAGACGTTTTAAGGTATTTGCTGTTCGATTTTTTGCATCAATAAATACTACTTTGTGTTGACTCAGGCAAGCTCTCTCTATGTATAGTTGTCGAACAGTTAATACCTGTGCTATTGAGTAAAGGGTTCTAGTGCAGAATCTGAAAGGCTTGGCGAGCGTTACCTTTAAAATTGACCTTTGTAAGTACTCGTTCTAGAGGAAGCAAGTGTGATTTTGCAGCGCCACCCCAAACTGATATAGTAAAGCTCAAGCCAGCGCGAAATAAACTGATTTGAGAAAGTGGTAGTCAGAGACACGTCTCAATTTTTTGAATATAAATATCAGTTTACGCACTCTATCTGATATATATCGAATATGTTTAGACCACGTCAAGTGTTTGTTGTCAACAATTTGTGATGTTTGGTTCATGTTTGCTTTTATGAAAGTTTAGATGTGGTAAAATACCGACATGCTAACTTGATTATGTTAATGATGTATTAAGCTGCTAGGGCCAGTTCGACAGTTAAAATTTAATTTATCTACGCACATATCATTAGTGCTCTAAAATGCGTTCAGAAACCGTAGGAAATGACCAGCATTATAACAACCGAATTTACTATGAGAACTTTCTTGTCTGCGGTAGTAAGTAAAATCTAGCTGCTAGCGTTATAACAGTATAGATTTTTGTAACGTTATGAGATTAAATTTGGAACAGCTGTCTAAACTCAAGTGGGTCTCTATTCTCGTATCCATAGATATTAAAACAGTTATCGATACGAAACGTCAATTTAGTAAGTAGGTTTTTTGTATTTACGCACGACATTTGATCTCGAGTGACATGAGTATATAGGGACTTAGGGGTTTGTTTATGATTTTAAAAATACATTCGTCTTGTCGGAGGATCGAATTGCCGCCATTTCTGTTGTTTGTTGGTTTTTGCTGTTATGAAAGTAGAATTGTGAACCCATCTTAGAGTACTGTTTATGATATGTGTATAGAAAAAGTAATATATGCAACTGTACATAATTAGGCCTCAAAGCACACTTATAAAAGTCGCTGACGCTCGTTTCATAAAACCACACTCATATTTTAAGGCCTCTCATTGTGGATCAGTTGCATAAACTATTATTAATGTGCTCTGCCTCCCCTCCCGGGAATACAGGCGTGAGTTTTTTTATGCATAATTATGCATTTTTACACTCTGAATAATGACAAGTATGAAACTGCGAAGTAATATAAATACAACTCCGAAACTCAGCCTCTGTAGCGTTGTTTTTCTTTCCATGGCTCCAGGAAATGAATTATTATTACAGACTGAATTTGATTTGCTTTCTTATAAATTTGGAGCGTGTTTTCTAGACAACTGCTTATGTATACGGCAAATTCTTCTCATTGTTAGGAAGTTCCCGAGTTTGCAACTTTGCGAGACTTGTTTGTGATTCGGGCTTATTCGGAATTCAACATTTCACTCTCGAGAGGACAGGAAAATACAATTATATTTTATTGCTTGCTTGTGTATCAAGGTGTACAATAAATTTCCAAAGACTATTAGAGATGAAGAGTATAATAATTTATTTAAGAGAAAAATACCAAATATTTCATGAATAACCTGTTTTTACTCATTGCAAAATATTTTGAAAGTTAATTTATATAGTTTAGATGTACCATTACGTTTAGGCATAGCTCAGATAAATATATCTGTTATACTTTGTATAATATATTTTGCATTCTCATTATTTTGTATATGAATAATAATTAAGAGTTAGCCTTAACCTGTTCTTACTAAAATTTTAGTTTTACTACTTTCCTGTTCCAGCGCCCCATGCTTTTACAATCAAATATTATAATTATAAGCACATAGTTTACAATTCAGCCCAGAAATAGAGACGAAACTGATTTGAACGATCCATAACTCATTTTTGGTTTTTACGTGCATTTATAAAAGCGTGTTTTTCTAGTGTTTTTTAAACTATTAATTTATTTTATACTTTTTAGTCTTTGATTTAACGAAATATTTTTAACATTTATACATTTATTTCAAATAGGCGAATGAGCCCGCATCCTCTCCATCTCCGCCAGTACGTCTGTATTGCATGGTGTTTTACCTGTCAGCTTAGAATAATCTAGCTCTTCAATCTGGAGACCACTAAGTGATTTTACTCTACTCCAACCGCAAAAGGACGGGACCCTAAGTACACCAGCGTGGTCTATTAACCACCCTCATGCCATTCAGCCCTCGGCACGTTTCTCACCTTGGCTTGGGGGGGGATCTTTAACATACTACCCTATTTACACGTCAATATACATCGTATATAGATATATCAATGTTATTCTATTTACACTCTCCATGTACAGGTCTATATACATTTTATACAGGCAACTATGCAAATATTTACACTATTTACACTCAATATTTACAAGTCAATATGCCAGTGCCTATCTTCCAGCTTCATCATCAGACCTTGAAACCTAATCGTGGTCAAAGTTCATTACAAGACTTTTCTAACAAATCCAAATACAGCTATGATACGATGTTTTATCATGAAGTTCCAGTTCATATCTTCCGGCTCCATCATCAGATCAGTTCGACAGTACCATATTATTGTATTGTCATCAGAAGTACATACGGCTGCCAATTTTTATGAGGCTACGATCTTTGGAAGAATGGTTAAATTAGTTACCTTAGATTCCATTACATAGTTACATACAGGTCGAACTAATAAAAGCGTGTTAATATAATAAATAAATTCCTGGGACTTCAATGACACGTCGCTTAACAGCGAATCAATCAGTTAACCTCATTGCGCAGTATTCCAGCAGGTCGATCACGTAACGTTGTTAACGTAACATTGTACGTTCGTACGTTAGGTCCTAGATCTAAATGACAATTTTTATTTGGAAAAATTACAGTTGGATTGTACCAATCCCAACGCGCGTTCGAAACTTTACGTGATTACCCCTCTGCATTCATTCCGTATTTGCCACGCAAACAAGGGCGCCCCGTTTCTCCCAAGAACACAAATATTGGTGGCTCATAAGCTCGAACGCGTCCCGGGAGCAAAACGGTAGTTTTTACCACGGGGTTTGGCAGACGTCTGGGGGGATTCAAAACGTTTTAATGTCAAATTACCGTAAGGTATTGATTTTTACCCGATTTCAAAAAGTAGGAGGTTCTCAATTCGTCGGAATCTTTTATTTTTAACCCCGACGCAAAGAGAGGGGTGTTATAAGTTTAAAGTGTCTGTCTGTGTATCTGTCTGTGGTCTCGTAGCTCCCAAATGGATGAAGCGATTTTCGTTAAGTTTTTTTTGTGTCATAGATAATTTTATCCCGAGTGTTCTTATCCACGTTTCATGAAAATTTGTTCAGCCGTTTTTGAGATATATTAGACTGATCTAGTTGATGAGGGGATCTGACTAACTTCCTTATGTCCAATCGATTTGAAATTTAGTACCGTGTTATGACAATGATAATGAAAGTATATGGTAAGGTAACCATGACCTGATCAGCTGTTTGAAGATCATCAGCTCTTTAATAGTTGATGAGGGGATCTGACTACCTTCCATAATATGGACATATTATGTCCTATCGATTCGAAATTTGGTACCGTGTTACTTCAATGATATTGAAAGTATATGGTAAGGTAACCATGACCTGATCAGCCGTTTGAAGATCATCATTTTAAAAAGGACGAATTAAAAGTAAAATTCAAAACCCTTGACACAAAAAATAAACTCTAAAAACGAACAAATAATATTTTTAACATATTATAATTATTATCGTCACATATGTATATTATGTGTTCAAATATTTTTATTTTCCAAGCATCGTCGCGTGGGGGGACCGCTTCAGCCGCCACGCCGGTCCCCCGACGCAGTCCCCCAGTTCCCCAATTACTCGACCAGACGCCTGGACTGGTTTGGAAAATATATTTTTTGTTTGAAAGGTTATTCTACCCAGCTGGTTCCATGGTCATCAGGTCAGGATCTAATGATGGGATCCCGGAGGACTCTTAAAATTTAAACGGAGTACTTAATTGAAATAGGTAAAAATATTTAATTTATGAAACCCTTCCGATTTTTATAACAATAGGAGCCGTTCCTGTGTCCGTTATTCGTTTTTTAAAACTGAGACTCGGAGACATGTACCAACTTAATACTTCTAACATAAATACACATTGTTCCATAGTATACAATTTCATTTGTTGTGCTTACACGTTTATACTGAGTGATAACGACGTTTGTGTCTTCGCAAACATTTTGCCCAAAGTAGCTCGAGACCACGAACCAGTTTAGATTCAATCCTAAAGTCATAACAATCGTACAAGTCCAGAGAACAGATTTATACTGGACCCTTGGTATTGAATTGGTCATTGTTAACAGCGCAGGTTTATGCCAAAACATAAAAAAGTTGTTAATGGCATTTGTTCGTTCAGCTTGGCGATGCCGCAGCCGATGGTAGAAAGATACATCACAATTGATTCATTGATGCGCCTAATACGTTTACTCCATAAGTAGTATCTAGTAATCTCCATATATCTAGTCGAGCGAGGGGGGGAAGCGAACAAAGTTCTAGATAAGATAAGATAAGATTTTTTTTGCTTCAGTGTCTATGCTTCGGCGTTAAGTATAAGCGTTTGTATGTCCGGAATATCCCGCTTTCCCGCTGTTCTGCTCTACTTGTCGCATTGCTCCACCGATTCTCGTGAAATTTTGTCAGCAGGTTCTTTAATTATATAGATTTTTTTCGGCAAGACACTTTCTAGAAATTAAAAAAAAGCAGGCTCGCGAGCCACATACCACTAGTTTAGTGTCTAGTATCGCTAGTAAATGTTATAAGTACTTAACATACGGTAACTTTTACACACCATGGCGCGATACAGTATCGATACTGGCCCTGTATCATGGTCGGCTTTATCACGTGATAAGTGACTAGATAGAGCGTCCGTCACTGGCTGACACCGTTCGATAGAACGAGACTGACGCTCTATCTTGACACTTATCGCGTGATAAGGCCGATCATGATACGGGGCCAAGTGATTTCAACAGGTGATCTAAAGGCATGGCTAGACTCGCGTGACAGTCACACGTTCGTAAATCACGCATTTGTATCGCTTCAAAAAGTCGCCGAGTGTAAACTCTCTAAGTATTGGTTGCTTTTTGCCTTCAGATCTACGCGGGCAAACCGTAAATAGGCATTTTTAAAAATTCGTGTACCCAATTAGCGTGAGTTGTTAAATAAAAATTAACTCGGTGTCAGTTTTGTGACGACAATTAAGCATTCCAATTATGTGAAATTGAACTTGTTACCATTTATAGATTGAAAAGAAAAAGTTAATTTGTATACAAACTGTATACTTAATTTTCGTCACAAAACTGACACTGACTTAATTTTTATTTAACAACTCACGCTAATTGGGTACACGAATTTTTTTAAATGCCCAAATGTTCTTTCCCTTGCGTTGCTGTATTATGCGGATTTACATGTCAAATATCATGTCTTACCTAGGTGGTCGATTGCGTAACGCTTCGTACGTATGTTAGTTAGGTACGAGTAGTAGTATTTTTTGTACAGAAAAATTACGGTTGATTTTTCTTAACGCTCGTTCGAAAAGTTACTAAATTACCCGCAGAGCTATGAAAATGGTTGGCTGTATTGCGGAATTTTATTAAACTAATAAATACAGACTGCAAGGTATTGTCAATTTCTTAATACAGCACAGAATGTGCCCTAATGGAAAACCGAAAAAACGAAATTATAAATTCCAAATAAACGAGAAAAATTGGAAAATGAATTGTTTGAACCGGAATAGAACTAGCGACCTTTGGTTGATTTCAGTAGTTTGATTGGTTGAGAGCGGCTGGATTAGTGCCTGTGCCTGAAGGTTGAGCAACGATGTTTTTCAAGTTCTTCCTTAAATCCCAAACTGTGTATTTCAGCTTATTGAACTTATTGCTTCGGTTATTGGGTAACTTTTCAAACAAACGTAAGGGCGTATCAACTGTTACTATCACTTAAAGAAATAACTTAAGAAATAATAGTTGTTGTCATAACGCGCGTTCCAATACTTGTGCGCTCCAGCTGGCACAACTTTCATTTAATATTGAGTATGTAATTTCAAACGATTTATGACTGCACTACGAATTACATTAGACATCGATTTGTTATTGTATCGGTATTAACAAATGTCACATGGAGTTGACGAAAAACCCCCGCGTTATCGGTCTTCCCCGTTAAACTGTGTCGCTGCCCGTTGATATACGAAACCGGTGAAAATAAAAGGGTCTGATTAATTGAACGCCATTTGTAATTTAAATTTTATATCAGGTACGGGACGTAACGAGTTAATTTGCATAAATCACTGATAATTCCTTTATTGTAATATTTCAGGGCAAAACCGGAATAGAATAAGGTTGTTTTATGGATTTTAAATTATAATTTCAAGTTAAGCCGGTTTTTTCAGGGATTCACGGCGGGGTTACCGCGTTATGTGTTTAGGTCCATTTGTATGGATTTTCGTGTACGTGAATCTTTTGTTTGTTGGAATTTTAATTTGTATTGGATTTAGGCGAGTCAAATAGGTTGTTCAAATGAGTTTTCGTTGTGCATTGGGGAAGGTTTGTTTCAGGTATAATCCTACAAATAATAATAAACCCTTAATTAGGTATGTAAGGATTTTATTTAATAAACTAACTGCTCTTGCGGCTCCACTTGTGTATTTCATCGAACCCAGACAGAGCCACTGACTAAAATATAGCCGAAGGCAGCGAACAAAAAAAACCGTAGAAGTAAGAAGCCCCGCATAATGGCCCCACAGAATGGATGCCATTGCCATTATGCGTGGATGGGGGTGGGGTTTCAAAACGATGCCAGGCAGCCGTAAAGATCGAACATGTGCATACCGGGTTTTATGCACGTGTTTGGGTGGAAATTTGTAAGGACCTCGCATTCTATGCGTTTTCGTTCGCTGGCCAAAGGTCCATTCTACTGGGGAACGAATTGTTTTGAATCTGTTGACTAGTTTCGGTGATAAGCCCTTCATATAAACTAACATTTCACAGACAATAACCTCTTTGGTATTAGTATAGCTCATTTACAACAAAATACTGTACTGTCTTTGCGAAGATCTCGAGGCTCTAAATACTTTGAATTGCCACACGATAAATAAAAAAAATAAAATTAGAAGGCGTACTATACAATACGTTGCTTCAACACACTGATATTGAAGTAACACCGCCCACAATCTATCTGCTTTACGCAAAGGTTGACTGGTAGCAAATTCTTACGGCCTTAATTCCGCCTTAGCTATGATACGTTCTTCTTTTGTGCAATAAAGATTCAATAAATAAATAAATATCATGTTGGAATGCGAAATATCGAGGTAAATTGAGCATCAGGGTTTCAATATGGAACGCTAAACTGATATAGGATAGTCGTCGCAGGCATATTGTATAATCCGCCGTTTCACACAATACCGCTGTTTTGTAATACGGCGGGCTTACGATCAGGTGGATTAAATACCGCTGAATGAAAATGTAAGTAGATAGCGCCGCGCATATTGAAAACGGGAACTACAAATTTCCAAAGCGGCGTCTAATGACCTGCTGTTTTACATTACCGCTAGTCGTATTGAAGAACGATTAGCGCCGAACACAATCCAGCGGATTTTCATTCAGCAGTATTCAATTCGCCTGATCGTCGACCTGCCGTGTTACAAATCAGCTAGATGTTATGTAAACCGGCGGAATACTATTTCACTGCGACATAGGTATTTATGTTAAAATATAAGTTTCTATTTATGGGCCTCGGTTGCCTGATTTAAATAATTAAAATAAATGACCTATTGGAATTTCAATGGATTACTGATCTTTCTCACGCAATAGCAAATCCAACAGAATCTTAGCACATCAATGACTCCCTTCGAATTGAGCCCCCCGGTGTTAAATCATAAATTGAAGCATCAATAATTTGGGGCCTAGTCACCGTCCCTGCGGGACGACTCCGCCATCCATCAATTACCGTATCAATAAACTAATGGCGTGTAGAATACATTAATAAACCAATATCAATATTTATTATAGAAAAGTAATAGATATTCGGCAAATATTCATGATTTCTTAAATACACGAACATACATGGGCATTTACAAAAAAATATGTAATCAATTAGTGAGTTGTTAAACAAAAATTAACTCACTGTCAGTTTTGTGACGACATTAACGTATTCAGTTTGTATAAAAGTTAACATGCACAAACACGTTATTCAAGCGTGAAACAAGTTCATTATGACATAATTTGTACTTATGTTTAATTTTCGTCACAAAACGGACACTGAGTTAATTTTTGTTTAACGACTCACACTAATTGGGCACACAATTTTTTGAAGTTTAAGTTTTTACAGTCGAAAAATGCTGCTTACCGTTGTTGGCACATCGATACTTGACTAACCTTTATTTTTTATTGAAAACCAGCTAATGTCGAATACTTACCAATTGGAACTTTTCAGAAAGTGGAGCATAATTTATTTTTTCCACTCTAAAGCGGCAAGAAGTTTGATTTAGCGGCCCATTCCAGAGTTCAGGTGGGTCGACAAAAAGTTGCTGGCCGCAAAGGACGAGGCGATTTACGGCTTGAGGTTCTGCAGGTCATGGTTCGAAATTCATTAAAGAGAGACGAATCCACAGAAGAAACCCATTATTGGAATGCATCATGATCATATCAGCCGAAAGACGTCCACTGTTGGACAAAGGCCTCCCCCAAAGAGTGACAAGGGGAAAAAACTGTGGAATGCTTAGGTATCATCACTACGATTAAGAAAACACGACAAAATGTTAAGGAGACATCAATAAAACCAATATTCTCAGCAAAGTGACCGCATAGATTTTAAAACGAGCGTTAGGGATGATTTATTCCAGAGGGGTAATCCCGTAACGTCTCGAACGCGCGTCAGGACAATGCAACTATATTTTTTCCTTATAAAAATTGATATTTAGATCTATAATGTACGTACGGTGCGTTACGTGGTCGACCTGAGGGGTAATCACGTAACGTTTCAAACGCTTGTTAGGACTGTCATTTTTCCATACTTATAAAAATTTACATTTAGATCTACCTAACGTACGTACAATGCGTTACGTGACCGACCTGCTGCTGACAATCAACCATGATTCAACCCCCGACGGAAAGGAGATTGTTATTTGAAGGCGTAAATGACAGTTGATGTGGCCTACCGCTCGGTCAAAAAGAAACAGGACTATTCCGCAGGACTTTCTTTCACAAAAGCTGGATAATCCTATACTTACCTCTATCAATAAAATAAAATAATCAATGCTGTCGACATATAGAACAAGAAAATATTTGCAAACGTAATAACAGTCACTTATTGTGGAAATATGTTCGAAATGAGCTATTGCGGGCAGTCAATACTGATCTTTCAAAAGGAAACGGACCTGACGACAGCAGGAAAAACATTTTTAGTCAGCGAGATGATAATTACTCGGTGCAAACATTTGTACAGCCAGCGAAAACGATATCACGCCATATTAAGCGAGGCGTCGTCACAAAACGGCATGGAATTATTACGTCACTTATCATTTTCATGTCGACGTAAACAATAAACGTGCGAGGCACGTTACCGTAATGACGACATTAAACCATCGACGGGGCGGGCGGTAACGATAATATTACTATCTACATTCATGGGGGACCTCATACGTTTATTTGACTGTGAATGGGTATTTTAGAGTAGAGGGTTGTTTGACGAGTACTATTTAACTAGATCGAGCGTCAGGTAGTTTTCCTATTGTGATTAAAGTTTATTTTTATAATGTCACGAATAAAATATGATCATTAATAAAACTGACTAGACACGCAACGCATAGTACGTGCGTCAGGTAGATCTAAATGTCACTTTTAGTACAGAAAAACTACAGTTAAGTTATGCTAACGCGCGTTCGAAACGTTACGTGTGTACCCCTCAGGTTTGGTTGAATTCTGAAAATTAAGTTAAGGAAAGCAAATAAAATCGCATCATCCTTACTAATATTATAAATGCGAAAGTGTGTATGTTTGTCCTTCTTTCACGTCGCAACGGAGCGTCGTATTGATGTGATTTTTTGTATGGAGATAGTTTAGAAGCTGGAGAGTGACTTAGGCTACTTTTTCCAGCGGGAAAACAACTAATTCCCACGGGAAAATTCAATATGTTACATTTCCTATAACCACCCGGGCGCAGCCGTGGGCATCAGCTAGTATAAAATAAATTAAAGCAGTGTTTTTAAAGGATTCTGATGAAAAACGTGGCAATGATGATTTCTGGCATAATCAGTAATGTTTTAATCCATACTAATAATTATAAATGAGAAAGTGTGTCTGTCTCTCTGTCTTTTACCTTTTCACGCTTATACCACTGAACCGATTGAGATGAGATTTCGTATAGAGATAGTTTGAGTCCCGGGTAAGGACATGGAATAGTTATTATCCCAGAAATCGTCCCCTAAGGGGGAGAATTTGGTGGTGAAACTTTATCAACGAGTGCTACGATATCAACGAGTTCCATGCGGACGGAGTCGTGGGGAGAAGCTAGTTTATAATACAGTCGATTATACTTATAAGCGCACCCGTCTATTTAACTTACGAAACCGCTATCGGACAGGGAAGTCAAACGGCACATTGCTGCATTATCTCCGCCAGTCATCCAGACACAATAGCGCACAGTAAAGAATTCAGGAGGACCTTTCCGAGGGAATCTCAGCTGACATTCGTGCCGTGATTCGCCGCATCCCTCTGGACACACTGAATAAATAATTGGATTTGGGTTTATTTGACTAGTCGTAAAATTGGCAGGGTTTTGTCGTATCTTGACTTGCGCTCACGTTAAATTTTCGTTTTACTTCAAGTCCCAGCCTAGACCAAATGTTTTTATTCGAAAAGTTTAAGACTTTTAAGAGGAGTATATTGGCCCCTTTTCCGCCAGCTCAGCCGTGTTCCCCTGACGTAAAATTCTTTGATACCATAAGCTTCACGCCCTAGTCCTCGACATTGTACTAGTGAATGACATGGCCTTTTTATGTTAGAGCAGTATGGGTTGTTAAATCCGAAGTAAGAAGATTTTTCTTAATTCAAGCCAATTTATTTTTATTATTTTATTATTACTTTATTTTCAGACCTGATCCATAGAACTAAAATTAAAAATACACATAATTACAACAAAACAAATTAAATGAAAAAAAGAGATTGTAGCGGTGGGGGGTTATATCGATGGACGTACTTGATGAAAACAAGCGAATAAACAACTTGAGGTAATTTATTAGGACTTTACTCTAACTACTACAATCCGGATCCGAACTAAGCACGGTGATCCGTAACTTAAATACGTAGTTGATCCATCCATAAAATGATTGACAAAACGCCTTAAAAAGTGTGATCTTTACGTCATCAGTAACCATGCAAACCTACGGATCAACATATTGCTCCTGACTGCGAGCGCCCTACGTTCCCTTTCCACGTCCTTGTTGTCACTTAGGCTCTCCGTGACCCAGTGTCCAAACTCCCTAACAGTGTTCAGAGGTGTGTCATACAGTGTTACTGGCGGTACACATGGGTAGTATTTGGTTCCCGCTTTAAAAACTAACATCACGCTTTTGGAAGTATTGTACCTCAACCCGTGATCTTTCGCGTACCTTTCACCGACACTGAGCATCTTAATTTATGCCACTTTGACATAAAATGGCCATGTCATATACGAGTGCAACGTGTATCTTATAGCGGCATTCGGGCAGTGCAAAGAAAATCATAAGCACTCGGTCCGATAAGGAATTCAATGTTCTATACGAGGGTTAAACATACTTATGGAGACAGACCTGAGTAGAATAAGGTCTTACTTATTCTTCGAAAAGGATTTGACCACTAAGGACGCAATTAAACAACTCTTCAGAAATATATATTTACCTATTACAAACATTTTTTACAATTAAATAAATCTTCTTACATAAATGCCATAGGGTGGAGATAAGGCAAATGAAAGCTACTATTTTAAATACGGTTTTGAAAACAGAACACTTACTTCAAAATATCGTGCCAACACAAGCATGCACGACGCAGTATGAGCGACTTGAATTCTCGTTCTGACATTCCATTCCTCCTACAGCTCGCAGCTGTATGAAAAATTTCATTTGTTCTATTTGCTTTTACTTTCCTATCATGCTGCTTATAAAACCCAAACTGTGGCTAAGGAGTCTCGTTAGTAGTCTGAAGAATCGGTGGAAACGCATGTAGCTGCCGTCGGGATTCGTCTAGTCCCAATTAATAAAGCAATACCGCGACGCAGCACAAACGCAGCCCGTGCCCGTTGTGTTGCAGTTCATTATACTAGAGCAGTACCCCGGGCAGCGGTTCACGCACTCTTCATGATTGTTAAAATGGTGTTCAGTTCAGTCTTCAGGCTCTGGACGCATCGCATCGCGTCAACCACGACACATTATTAAAGTCTTCGTTTGGTTCATCGAGGTTCATATATTGGAGCTAAGAACTTTCACTACGGTTATCAGGACCTGCCCGCGGAGAAAAAAAGAGCTTTTCATGGAACGGTTATTAAGCAGATTAATAGTGCATATAACAAGTGAAATTAAAAGATTAAAAAAAAACAACTGCTTTTTTCGAGTTTTATAGCCTATGTCAATCCCACGATTAAGAGGAATCCAAAGTTACCTCATATGTAGAAATCCGTCAAACAGTTTAGGCTGCAGGGCGTGCCAAAGAATAAGGTCACATACATACATACATATAAACGCTCGAAAAACATAACCCTCCTCTGCTTCGGCAGTCAGGTAAAAAGGCCTCAATCAAGACGAACTTTTTATTAACTGCGGACCTTTATATAAACTTAGGTATACTATAGAACTATATTGAATTAAAACGTCTTGCCATTGCGTCTTCATAGAATTTAAACTCCAAGCACAGGTGCAAACTTAAATTGTGTGCTTGGATTTAACGAAACATGACAATTTATTGTAAAACAGGTAAAAGCTTTTTATTGCATCTTGTGTTTTAAAAAACGAGCGTCTTGTGAAACATTAAGACATAAACATGTCAAAAAGTAGAGTTGTGTTTATCTATATAACATACGACAATAATTATAATTACTCATGAGAATTTCTTCAGCCTACCTTATTTTATAGTGACGTGCAAATTTGCGCAACCCCAAAAATGCGGCTATTTTTCTTGCAAGGTTTTATCTCGCGCCAACAAAAGAGCTAAGTAGCAGTTTGTGCAAAAACACAGATACCATCGGTTTTTGTGATCGTCCTTTGATCAATCATCCCGTTGCTATTAAGATACCCGTTCCGATACCGGAATAGCTTTGACTGCACTGTCATGATTGAAGACAACCGAATCGAATAATCTGAATACGTTTGGTATTTCCATGCATACGAGAAGTCTGTAAAAATCTCTTTCCACATTTTATGTTTTCGCATGTAACTCACAAGGAAACATACCTAACTGTCCGGCGCCGATTTCAATAATTTTTATATATGATATAGAGTAGTCTAAAATAGGGATAACAGTAGACTCGAAACTACAATGGGGTTTTCATATTACTGCTCTTTCGAAAAAAATAAGTTCGGCTGTGTACGCCGTGAAAAAGATAAGACTACTCACTGACATAGCTACTGCGAGGTTGGTTTACTTTAGTTATTTTCATAGCGTCATGTGCTACGGTTTTTTATTATGGGGTAGAGCTGCCGAATTTGACACTATTTTTGTTTTACAAAAACGTGCAATCCGAGCGATATATGGGTTGAAAAGCCGTGACTCCTTAAGGGAATTATTTAAAACTATTGGAATTATGACTGTGCCAAGTCAGTATATTTATGAAAATATTATGTATGTTAGGAAGAATCAAGAATTATTTCGTAAAGGATGTGACATTCATAAGTTGAATACTAGGAATAAATTTAAATTGCTAGCAGTAAGTAGGTACTAGGTTAAGTAGAGTTCAAAAGTCATTTGTGGGGCTCTGTACACGCTACTACAACAAGTTACCAGATCATGTTTTAGACATGTCCGAGAATAAATTTAAGTCCTTTGTCAGGCAATCTTTGCAAAATAGAGCTTATTTTAGATTGGACGAATATTTAGCAGATAAGGATATATGGACAAATGTTAATGCCATTACTTAAGTTACCGCTTGTATTAAAGTATATATGTAAAAATATGACATTCAAAAAGTTTCGCCATGAATTTATTTTTAATAAAAAATTACTTACTTACTTACTTAAAACCGACACGTAATTGTTTTTAGCTGCCCAAACTCAACCTATCGGGAGATATTATCCTCCAAAGTACTGAAAAATGGCGACACCATCTAACTTCGGAATATAGTTTTATTCAAGTAAACTGCTTGTTAATTACTAGTTTTAATATATCTTGGAGAACATAAAAAATTAATGAACACTGGTTTGGCTATTTGGGCAAAAAACACACTTAAAAGTTTCATACTTTTCACCGTTTCACTCACTGCTTGTTTTGCTAGTTTTTGTTAATAATAAAACTGAACTACACGGTCCATTATCTCTATTCATAAAAAAAAAACATTTTACGTTTTTTTTTTAATCTAATGTATTTCAGTTTCAAAGCTGTGTACTTTACATAATTTAATCAGCGTGAAATATATATTAAATTTTACGATACGCAATTGCACGCTGGTTCAATTATGTAAAGTTCACAGTTTTGAAACTGAAATACATTAGATTTTTTTTTGATAACCGTCAAATGGTTTTTTTTTAAGAATTCTCATGTATAAAGAGATTTGTTTTTTTTTAAAAGACTTCTCGGTGGGGAATATTCTTTCCATTTCTAAATATGGAGCTTTTTTTCAAATTTTTACTGCAGTGATTGTTTTTGTGAAGTTTCAATCTGACGGATTCCGTATGCTTTCATGATGAAGTTATACCTTTGCACGATTTGTTAGTGTTAGATGATGCATTGAATCAACTGGTTTGTCGACTTTAAAAGAAGTGTTTGCAATACCTATTAATTAATTGCATTGAACACTTCTTTTAAGTTTAGAAAAATATGAAGATTTTATCAATATCGCGTGTTTCCCTGGCATTTATAGCCGTGCACAATAATCATATAAGTACAATATTATTCTTTAAGATCTCTAACCCTTGTCCTGTTCATTCTACAATAATGTATTTTATAACATACAAATGAATTGTCGTGTGTGTATTTTTAGCATCTTCCTCTTTTGTTGTGGTTCAATAAAGAATATAATTTTTGTTATATTATATGTGACGTGTAGAATGTTCATACTTTGCGCTGTTGAAACTCCGAGTAAAGCCACTTCAACATTTATCGATGCTGGATGCGGGTTGGGTGCGGTTTCAGTCAGCTGTCAGTGTCAACTAGCAGTCAATTGAGTACGCCTACATTTAAGTTAAGCGGGAGGCACGAATGCGGTACACACGTCTGCGCAATAGAATAAATACTACTGCGTAAAATGTAATACCGACAAGTATGGAAATCTGAGCGACATCAGTAAACTCTCGGTAGACTAATACGAGATGCGGCAAACCGATTTCACTCCACCAAATGCAAAACTAGCTTCATAATCGAGAGTTCAACCGTTTAATTATTAGTATTCGGTTGTTATTTTTCTACTGCCGACCTGAAAACCGGTGAACATCCAGGTGATATTTCTTATAAACAGTTCACGTTACTAAGCTATTAAAAACCTAATTAAATATCGCGAGTGTGAGTAATTGGTGATTTCGATAGTGTTAACGCGGTATGTAGTTTTAGCCGCGATCGCGATAAAAGCGTTATTTCATCGCACGAATATTAATTATTGCGTTTTTAGCACAGGTTCCATGTAACTGTGCTTATTAATCATAGTAAAAAAATATATATAACTATTGTAAAAATATTGTCACGTCTAAAATAGACTGAATTTTAAGCAAGTAGGTATAAAAAAATTCGGGTACCGAGAACGACTCAACACTGGATTGTTTTTCCTAAACGTTAATATAAGTCTATTGTACGTTACTTTACACCATTTTATTTTATTTTGTAAAAAAAATACATTTCACCTCGAACCTTCGATACTTGAATAAACTTACATTGTATTCTTAAAAACGGTAAATTTGTGAAATTTTGACATTACCAAGTCATATCAAATGCTAAGAAATAGAATTGAAAAGACGACAAGCCTGGGAGTATAATAACTCATAGAAGCAAACAGAATGGCGTCTTCTCCACCGACAACAGCTAGGGCTCATAAATATAACCGTGGTGAGTTCCACAATAATTGGGCTACAGAAACCGATACCCAGAATTGGACCCCGGGACAACACTACGGCCTTATTAAACCGGCTGTTCGTTAATTAGCTGTTTTTCTCCCGTAATGGTTTACCTAAGACTGAGATTGCCAGACTTGCTTTATTTTTTGTAATTTGCCCTCTGACAAACAAAATGGTATATTTTATGCGGTAATTAAGTTTAATAAATATATTCATTCAATTATTATGACGTTTTGTGTTCCGTCCATATCAAGAGAACGATTCATGTTTTTGCCGATTTACATTCGTAGTTTTAAAAATACTTAGTAATAGTAACACGAGGGATATATTTTACCATCATCATTAGGCCTTTGATTATAAATTTGAATGAAATTGAAAAAAACCGGTCAAGTGCGAGTCGAACTCGCGCACGAAGGGTTCCCTACCATTATCTATAAACACAGTAAACAAACACATTTGTTGTATGGGAGCCCCTTAAATATTTATTTTATTTTGTTTTTAGTATGTGTTGTTATAGCGGCAACAGAAATACATCATCTGTGAAAATTTCAACTGTCTAGCTATCGCGGTTCTTGAGATACAGCCTGGTGACAGACAGACGGACGGACAGCGAAGTCTTAGTAATATAATGGGTACGGAACCCTAAAAACGAATCATTTATTTGCAAGTTTTTTAATTAACTAGCTGCCTGCGCGGCTTCGCCCGCGTATTGCAAAGAACGCAGGCGAATCCGCGGTATAAAATATAACAATCCAAAAACTCAATTCTACACGCAGATGAAAGATTTTTTTAAAACAGATAAAGGGTTCCAGAGATCAGTTAAAACATACAAACTTACAGGCCTTTCTTGTTTATACCATAAAGGTGATTGTGTTTTTTTTCTTTCGTAATGATTGTTTTTATTTTTGCGTGTTTTTTGCAGAACATAATGTATATTTTAAATACCTATCGCATGTAATTATACAATTTTTTTTTTTTTATCAAATTGCATAACAACGTTTTAAAGAAACTATAATGTATTATTTCTTCGATATGAATTGTTGTTTCTTTTTTTTTTGAAGTTTTTTTAGATTTCTGTTTCTCTCCTTTTGACTAGTTTAAAATAAGTTTGCATGCGAATGATGCATCATTCATTACACATGCGTTCACCTATGTAATTGGGGTTCATGTAAACCCAAGCAAAAGTAAAACATATTAAGACTGTTAACAAGGACTATATTGGTGTCACGTAATAAAATATATGTATTAGAATTATATTGTGTTGCTGTTTTTTTTACTTAACTTATTATAAATACTATATATTCTAATGGCCGAGCTCATAAACTTTCAACAAACCTATTCTAGCTAAAATGCCGGTAAAACCCGTTTGTCTTTATCTATCACTTAAACATTTGTGATAGTAAGAAAGGGACAAAACACATTTTATTTATGAGAGGCGTTTTAAGTTTAATTAATATTCCTAAAAAAAGTGTTAATAGCCACTAGATATGGGCAAAGATTAGTTATTAAGTACTATCGACAACACAGATAACCGACCATCCGTGCACTTTATATGCATTGTAATAAGGTTTAATATAAATACAGAATGATCAGTTAACTGTGTTGGCGTTAGTACAACACATTTTCGGCATGGCTTCAAATGTGCACACACACAAAATATGCGAAGAAATTACAATGGAGGAATGAATGTTCAAGCACCTTCAGAAAAAAGATGCTTAACTAGACATGCCTTTTATAATTTGAATAATTTGTAGTATAGTAAAAATTGAATAATGTAACGTATAAACATTTATAGAAATGTCATAATAATTATATGCAATTTTATTGTGACCCTAGTAATATTATAAATGCAAAAGTTTGGATGTTTAGATGTTTATTACTCAATCACGCTTAAACGGCTCAACCGATTAGGATGAAATTTTGCAGTAAGATAGTTTATATCCTGGATTAAAATTTAGGATACTTTTTATCCCGGGTCCACTCAGACGAAATTGCGGGCGGAAGCTAGTTTATAATAAGTGACATGTAATATTATCAATAAAACAGTATGAGTATTCAATTTAATATGTGTAAACACAGCATTACATATCTCTGGTTTACTGCGCTATCTTTGAGCTGCAGCCTTATTAGGACATAAAATATAAAAAATAATGGAAAACAGGTGTTCAGAAAATACTCAGTTGTCAGGCTTCGTTTAGCATAACAAATGACAAATTAGATAGAAATTCACTGTTGTGCAAACGTAATTACAAAACTGAAAAAAGCAATAGCATTTCTAATGATTCCTTTGTAAACCTCGCCCCGCTTGCCGTTACTTAAAATGTGCACTTAATTCTACCTATGATAAGGTTTATTGTTAAAGATCATAGTTGGTTATAGGAGTTTAGGAGAATTAACGTTGCTCCAGTTTCTCGGTGCTCGCCAAACACCTTTATTTACAAGCTGTGTTCCAAGTCAAATAATGTTTATTTCTTATTTTATTTTTCATGAAGAAGTATTTTTTAAATATAAACTACATGGAGGTGGCGAGTTTGCAAAAAGAGGCTACTTACTTACGAACTTTTTTTTGGGGGTACTTTCTTTACGAATTATTTTCTGCAAAATATCATAATATCTAGGGATTAGGTGTCAAAGCGGACCCCGAGCTCCTTTGGGGCACAACCGGGAACAACGCTAGGACGAGGATGATGAAATGACGTTAAAAAGTCATGTCAGTCATGTATTTATTGGTTTAACGGCTTAAGAGTCCGCAGTAAGCTCGATCCTCCATACAAACGTAGTTACGCTCTCATTTTAAAACTACGTGTTGGATTGTAACGATACTTTGCTATACAATGACATGAGGTATATCTATGTCTGAAAGTAGTTTATGTAGCTTCAGATACCATAGTAAAAAAAATACAGCGAATTTAAGTTTTTCATACAAAACTTGTTTTTGCTGTATTTCGTTTGTTTTATAAACTGGAACCATATAAACTAATTACAGACATAGATACACCTCATGTCATTGTATATGCAAAGTTTCGTCACAATCCAAAGATGAAAGATCTGTTCAAGGGAAACCTTCCACTATGTCTAAAACGGAAGCTTATCGACATGTGTTCTTTTCTACTACCAAAATGTACGCGGTTTGCGATCTAAAACGGATATATTTCTAATGAGTGTAACACATTGCAATTTTGATATAATCGTATTAACTGAGACTTTTTTGACAAGTTCTGTGTGCGACGGTGAGCTCTTCCCCAGCGGGTGGCGCGTGGCGCGCCGAGACCGCTTGGGCGACGCCGGCTGGGGCGGGGTGCTGCTGGCCACACGCGACCACTATTCTATGCGTATTCTCCATGATATTGATGGGCTTACACCTGACAAGGAGCTGTTGTTTGCAATTATTACTTACAAGAATTTGAAATTTTTATGTTGTGTCGTATATTTACCGCCTAGTTATAATAGTGAGCAGTACATGAGCGTCTTATCATGTATTGAAAATGCAGTATGCGCTTATCCAGACTTATATTTTATGTTATTTGGTGACTTTAATCTTAATTCGTGTTGTACTAATTTAAAAACTGACTGACATCTTTTGTAATTTTTGTAAGCTAACTCAGTATAATAGTATTGTAAACGACCATGGTGGCATGTTGGACCTCGTGCTGAGTGACCTGGATGGAAAAAACCTTTCTGTGTCCAGTGGCACTAATGAAATGTTGGTTCCAATGGATGCGTACCACCCGCCGCTTACGGTGTTGGCACTGTTACCGCGAGGACCGCCTCCGGTGCTCTCGGCGGCGCTGCGCCCGCGCGCTGTTTCGTACCCCGACTGGGACTGGCGTAAAGCCGACTATGAATCACTCTATTTGGCCCTCACTGCCATTGATTGGGACGATGTCCTGGCGACCAAGGATGTTGACTGTGCTACTGAAATACTATACGCTAAACTTTATTCGTGCTTCAGCCAGTATGTTCCCCTTAGAAAGCGCTCTAGTATTAATTCCAAGTACGTGTACCCAAAATGGTACTCAGGTGATATTATAAGAAACATTAAACTCAAATACTTCCACTTGAAGAAATTCAAGCGTGATGGGAGCGATTTCAATAGGCATATGTTCAAATACTACAGAGCGCATGTAAAAAACCTGATTGATAAAGCGTATAGTCAGTACATAAATAATGTTCAAAATTGTATTGCTAACTGCCCGGCAAAGTTCTGGGAATACGTTAAGGACAAAAAGAGAGACCGACAGCACTGTGATGTATTTTTCCATCTTGATGGGGAGACAGTAAGTGGGCAGTGCGCAGCTGATGCCTTCGCTAGGTACTTCAGCTCGGTGTTCCAACAGGTCAAACCGCGTCTAGACCCTGAAGCCGCGGCACGCGCGGCGTACTCCTTGGGTGACTCTAGGTCGGTGTCCATCCCCTTTGTCTGTGAGATTGACTTTAAGAAGGCAATTAAGAACCTTAAGCCTCGTTCGGCTGGGGGTCCGGATGGCATCCCTGTATTTTATGTTTTTTAAAGATTGTGCCTCTGTCTTAATGACTCCTTTGTTACACGTTTTTAACCTCTTAATTAATCAGTCCATTTATCCAAATTGTTGGAAAGCATCGAGAGTGACGCCGGTTCCTAAGGGCGGGCCTGATACTGATATCACCTCTTTTAGGCCGATAGCAGTTCTCCCCGTGTTTGGAAAAGTATTTGAGATGATCGTTAACTGCTGCATCAGTCTGCAGGTAGCTGACCGTTTGCACCCCAGTCAGCACGGCTTCCGAAAATCCCGTTCGACCACTACAAACCTCGTTGCCCTCGTTGACTACGTTTGTAAGGAGATGGATGCGGGCCGCCAGGTCGATGCTGCATATTTCGACTTCAGGAAAGCATTTGACCTGGTTGACAATAACATCTTGCTGGAAAAACTAGCATTAGCAGGCTTCACGCCAAAGCTTCTAAATTTTTTCGCTAGTTACATGTCTGACCGCCAGCAGTATGTCAGGGTAGGTGGTTATGAGTCAAACCGTTACTTCACGCTATCAGGAGTAAGTCAGGGCAGTACTCTAGGGCCTACGCTGTTTCTCCTGATGATTAACGACTTGCCTGATGTGACTCGCACCGCCGAGAGTTTGCTTTTTGCGGATGACCTGAAGCTGTTCCGAGGTATCGGTAGTACGGCTGATAGTGCAGCGTTACAGGCTGACATTGACGCGGCAGCCGAGTGGAGTATTTTAAATCGACTGCCTTTTAATGTCAATAAATGTAAGTTGATCACATTTTCACGTAAGCGCTCTCCACTCCAAACTGAGTACCATTTAGCTGACGACACTCTGGAAAGAGTTAGTGAAATTTGTGACCTAGGTTTAATATTAGATGATAAGTTTGACTTCCATAAGCACGTAACTGGCATTTGTAAGCAGGCTAGCAGGACCTTGGGGTTTGTGATGAGGATTGCAAAACAATTTCATTTCGGAGTGGCTAAGATAGCAAGTTAGAATACGGTGCTGTTGTTTGGGATCCGTACGAGAGCAAATACTCTCTCATGATTGAGAAAGTACAACGCAAATTTGCTCGCTGGCTGTACAAAAAAGCCTACGGTTACTACCCGTACCTCTATCCCTACATCTTTGTCTCGGGCATGGTCGGGCTAGACAGGCTGGCGCTGCGAAGAAAACTATTGCTACTAGTCCACTATCTGTCAATTGTCCATCACCGAGTTGATAGTGCAGAGGTGTTGGCTCGGATCGGGTTGGTGGTTCCGACGCGGATACCCGCGGACGCGGACGGGGCGGTGGCGCCGC
This sequence comes from Epinotia bilunana, assembly GCA_947049275.1. NCBI lineage: Eukaryota > Metazoa > Arthropoda > Insecta > Lepidoptera > Tortricidae > Epinotia > Epinotia bilunana. The sequence continues at coordinate 39,009,974 of OX346253.1, read as the reverse complement.
GCCGCCGGCCGGGCCTGCTGCAGCGGCCGTCCGCTCGCACGCGATACGCGAGCCACGCGCCTACCGCCCGTGCCATGACGTGGCTGCATCGAATGCTCACTCAGCACGAAGACGCTGACATGTTCGCTGATCGGTTGACATACTTGTGCAATATTGCTAGGATATTTTTGAATTGGCATTTAATGAATGGAATGACATTATAATTACGATTGACATTTTTACCAGTGAATGTTTCTTTTCTTTTTTTATTTTATTTTAGCATGTAAGCGATTTGGTGTTTACAATGTAAGCTTTCAATGTATTGTGAATAAATAAATAAATAAATGTGTATCCTGCCTATTTTAACCTATGGAGCTCAGTCTTGGTCGCTGACCGAAACTGAAAAGTCCAAACTCAAGGTTTGCCAGCGAACCATGGAGCGCAGTGTCTTAGGCATCAAGAGAATTGATCGAGTCCGAAATACCACACTGCGCTCTAGAACTAGATTAACAGATGTGGGCAAGAAGACTGCCTTGCTTAAGTGGAACTGGGCCGGTCATGTTTGCCGTATGCACCCACAAAGGTGGGCTCATGCGGCTACTTGGTGGTTGCCACAGGACGGACACAGGCAGCGAGGTAGGCCAAGGCGGAGATGGCGGGATGACTTGGACGCATCTTCAAGTGATTGGCCAAGGATTGCGGCGGACAGGGACGAGTGGAAATCCAGGGGGGAGGCCTTTGCCCAGCAGTGGGACACTCCAACAGGCTAGCAAAAAAAAACTGTTTCGTTGTTTGTTACTCAACGGCTTAACCGATTTGGATAACATTTTGCACGAATATAGGTTACTAGCTTCCGCCCGCGACTTTGTCCGCGTGGACCCGAGATAAAAACTATCCTATATTTTAATCCAGGCTATAAACTATCTTCGTGCAAAATTTCATTCAAATCGGTTCAGCCGTTTAAGCGTGATTGAGTAACAAACATCCAAACTTCACATAGTTCTTGAATTTATTCATTAAGATCACTCAGTTACGTTTCCTGGATTTTTTTTGTAAAACCTTACACAATTACCCATGAATGATTTTTTTTTATTTTTTGGAGCCGAGTGGTGGCCACCGCGAGCTTATTTTATTATGCTTATTTTTAGTATTAATTTTATTTATGTCACAGTTTTTCCTAAAATTGACAATGTTTTTATGTACATACAAAATATTTTCATAGATATATTGACAATGTAATTAATCTCTAAGTGAGTCTTACTGTGGGATTAGATTGATTTGTGTTAGATTGTCCCCTTATATTTATTTATTATTTAATATTTATTATATTCGGGTTTCTTCTGTGTCTAAAAGGGGAGGTAAGTGAAGCCGAATGCTGAGCCATATAGCATACTTTTAGAGAGTGCTCCCTAGGCGAGCTCGAGGGCCGAAGACCCGAAGGCAAGCCCCCACGGACACTTACACTCCCTAGGTGTCTTGCAAGAGTTGCAAGCGAAACCTGTGGCCAAAGTACCGAAGATGAGCGTGGGTAAAGTAATCCTTAGTATGCAAAGCGCGGGAGTTTAAAGTGCTATAAACTGTTGTCTAGAGATTGTTCAAAGTCGGGACCAGTTAAATTCGAGAGGGGAGGCCTAAGCCCAGCATTATGGGCCCCGAAAAAAAAACAGTTTTCAAGTTTTCAATCATTACGTACTTCCTGAAGGTTTCATGTAAGTTTTTATATATCCGAGTCACCTAACTTTACTGAAACCGGTTGAAAGTTGAATAAAAATTGGCTCCCTGATTGCCAAATGGGATCCTAATTCCCACCTCCACCATGCACTGCACCGAAACTGGTGAAACTCCAACGGACCGTTTTCAATAGTACCTATCGCAACTTGGGAGCTTCGATACCGACGGCTAATTTAAAACAAGTCATTAGCCTAAAGATAAGTCTTGCTAAAAGTACGGAAGTTCCCGGGGAATTTTATGGAGTGCACTCGGGAACTGAACCGCAGCAGTAGATAGATTTAGCTCTTTTATACCTAGGTAGACGATCGGGCCGCTGATGGTGATGAAAGGATAAATCAGACGTAAAAAACTATGAATACTTTATGTTCCTACCTTTGTATACAGGAAAACACACGAAACGGCACAGAATTTAGATTGTTACAGATAATTCAGGGTAGGTAAATGGTAGGCCACACTGAAATGGCTAAAACAATAAGTGCGTATATAAAAATGTACATGGAATGGCGGCCAAAACGGAAACGGGGATTTACAATAATGCCGCTCTTCTCAAACGTGCTCGGAAAGTGACGCATTTTGTTTGAAAAACAAACACGCTATGTGCCTAAGCCTCGTCAGGCAACCCCTTACTTTCCGCGCCTCGGTAAAAATGTACAGTCAGCAGCAGAAGTTGCTAAGCGGTCCTAGTGCTCAAAACGCCAACTCTAATGTCAAGGGAATAAGGTAGTGTGTAGGTCATATTGAGCGTGTTATTTTGCTTAGCGACTTCTGATGCTGACTGTACTATTAATCAACAATTATTATTATACTTTTGGATGAATTAATAATCCATATAGGACTGACTTTGAAAAAATAGAAAATAAAATATAAATTGTGCCCCAAATAAGTTCCTAAACGGAGAGTAACTAATACCTGCCAATGTTTTTGTGTTTTCTCACATAAATAATAATAATAGCCTAAAGAGACTCGCTAGATGGCTGGAGGGTCATATAAAGAAGGCGGTACTCCTGGATACTGCGCGGATAGTCAGGAGGTTCCTGTCTCTGACGCCATGACCACCGGCAGCTTAGGCCCCGCCTCGCTGCCGGCGGTACCCTAGGTTAGGTTTTTATAATGATTTTATGTTTTGTATGTATAGTTTTATATTGCGCCAACAGCGCGAACGTTGTCTCGCAGAAAGTCCCCACTTATTCCAGCTTTGCACTTCATAAACTCGTTGCTTGAATCAGCACTAAACTGTGATATATTTGCTAGCCGATGGATAGATGTGTGTGATGAATGTTTGACGTTCTGTGAGAAGATGGATGCACGACCGTTTTCTGTGTTATAATAATAATAATTTGTTTCTTTTGTGTATATATGTATATTTCTTTTGTTTCACAGTGCTTTGGTGTTACTGTTATGCTGTGAAATGTATGGGAAAAATAAATAAATAAATAAAAATAAATAAATATTTTACTTATTATTATAATTATTGTAAAAAACCTAGCCTAAGATGAAAATTGAATAAAGAAATAATAATAATCTTTATTTTCTAAACAATACACAGGAATACGGGAAGCTGTAAGTGTCTGGCGGATATGATTAATGATATGCTGTTTTTGGACCCAGTGACGTCATTTGGTTCAGTAAGATGTACTATCTCACCGTTACAAGAAGATGACCGATTAACACTTTAAAAATGTCCAATATGTACACTCCAAAATTTTTCTTAAACCTTATTCTGCATCCAAACTGTTCCACGTCAGTGTACTGCGGTAAAATTGAAAACTCCGCTGAATTCAACGGAGCTTCCCTTACAAATTCTGTTCAACTTATTCGCATAAAAAGTGAGTCTAAGTACTTACTAAAACTTAAAGGTAATGAACATCGTAACTGCAAGTTATTTACTTATTTATACAAACTTTATTGCACAAATTAAATAAGTATGAAGGGCGGACTTAATACCACAAGCATTCTCTACCAGTCAACCGTAGGACAAGACAGAAAATTGCTAAGGTGAAAAAAAAAACATGAAGAGCGTAATCATCTACTATGGTAGATATAATATACGTATTAGTCTGCCCAGTGAGTAGCGGGGAAGGGACTGGATCTGTAACAGGGATTCAGTCACCATGGCTACCCGCGAGGAGTGACGGAACTCGGACGCCACGGGCGAATGAATATCAGTAGGTCGGTGCAGACGACGGGAACTTCGCCGCCGATGCACGATGCATCGCCGGGGCGGAGTATGGTGGAATGGGAGGGTGACACTTGTTTCTGAACTACGCCGGGGTAGGGAACGGCAGTGATGAACAGACCAACCGACTGTCACCCCCTCTTGTACCGACCCGGTCACGTCCCGTTAAGCAGTGCATGATGAAAAAGCCTTTGTATAATATATAGCTTGTGAGACACTAGCAATAAGCTCATATTCTATACTAGCGTCCCGCCTCGGCTTCGCACAGGTACAACATTATACATATAAACCTTCCTCTTAAATCACTATCTATTTTAAAAAAAACGGCATCAAAATCCATTGCGTAGTTGTAAAGATCTAAGCATACATAGGGACAGGCAGCAGGAAGCGACTTTGTTTTATACTACCTATGTAGAGTATTTATCTGAGGTGAATATAACTAATGTTGCAAACTTGTTTAGAACAATGTATGTCAAGAACTCTAAATTCTTATCCCATTATGTATCTTATTCTCAGCACAATAAAGGGCAAATCGGATGAATGTGGTTAGTCAAATGGATGACATTTTAATGTAAGAATACTTACCATCGAAGACACAAGTAACCCGTTGTGAACCTAATTGCTGAGATAATGTATACAAATGTTCAGCGTAGCATGTTGTATTAACTAGTACCTAGATTTGATAATATGTAAATGTATAAAAACGTTAACCTAATATAGTCGGCCGTACCTTAAGTGTGGAGAAGTGTGATGTAAGTTGATCTACAACAGCTGTTAAAATATTGTAATCCCACTAAAAACATTACATGTAAAGTGATGCCAAGACTCCATAGCTCATACAGCTTTCAGCGTGAAAAAGATATCAGATCGCAGTTAGCGCCAAGCTTCCTACTCCACACGGCGTAGATACAAACATAACATTAAAATAACAAAACGAACAAATAAAGAAAGTAAGCCATATTTTCAATACATACTTTTACAAACCGACCTTCGCCCAAGCTAACCGAAGCTTGTATTAAGGGTACAAGACGACAATAAACATTATTTTCATAAAACGCATACCTCAAAACATTAAACATCCAAGACCCAGGAACGAATACTGAACTTGTGCTTATCATACACATATTCAAACCCAGGCCACAAGTTTCATAAGCACGCGCACTACTAACTAGGCTAAAGTGGTATTTGTGGTTCAATTCCGGTAAATTCTTTAGCTATAGAACCTAAAGAAACTAATTGAATAACTCTCCAGATAATCCGTTAAACTGCTGAACTATCGGCTAGCCAATTTGCCAATAAATGCCAGCACATCAAAAGATTTCTTCTTCTCAAATAATTTTATCGAGAGCTTACACTTTTATTTAAAGAGAGAATGTTTAAAAGTTTACGCTTTGGGCATGCAGAATATTTCTGTCAAGTTCGAGTTTGAATCAAGCATCGACGGGTTCTCCGGTTGTTCGTTAAGGGCGATATGTACAGTCAAGTGCAAAAAAAATTATCTATCGATTTAATACTCGCATAAATATGTACCGACACCATAATTCGTTGACATAAGAGCGATGGGACATATATATGAGTAAGTTGTACTCATATGTTTATACTTGACTTATATACCTATTTGATTAATACAAGAAAGTGTACAATTGCGTGTCCCGCTAAACCTCAGAAATGAGTCCCGGTTAGTTGTGCCGCGGAATATTCCCTTGTTCCTGGGAATATTTCCCAAACAGAGCAATATTGAAATTCAAGTTAAGAAAAAAAAAGTTATTAAAATGAACCGTGCGCCAACAAATAAAATGGCATTCGCCAAAAACTGAAGTTTTGTACCTATTCTGACTTTTTATCTCAATTACCTACCATTTATTTTATATTTATGTGAATATTTTCATATTTTGTATTCGTACGAATTTCATTACGTAGTTTTTTATTAGTTCGATACGTTGTATCGTTTTTGTTACTTGTTTTGTAAAATTTGTTTTATTCGGCCGGGGGAATATTCCCAATAACTGTGGAATTATCCCATTGTTCCCGGGAGTATTTCCATTGTTTCCGGGAATATTCCCATTGTTCCCGGAAATATTCCCAGGAAATTTGGGAATTTACTTTTGTGGAGTTACTTGGTCAAATTCAAACCAAAAAAAACCAAGGGCCCAATCATGGAATCTGATAGCGAGATATAATAAACATACACAATTTCAATATTTCCGTATATTCCCTTGTATATTCCTTTGTATCGTTTTCCCAGGAACGGCACATCGCTGGCCCAGTACGAAGGCAGTTATATAATGTGGTAGCCCTCTATCTCCCAACCATGAAGAAGGTTCTCGTTTTTACATGAAGGGCGTGCTTTTGAAGATATAAGGCCTGGAAGTTTCACCTTATAAAAATTTCTAGAACAGTCCAGAACATTCGAGAGTATTCCAAAACATTCTGAATTATTCTAGAATGTTGTGGAATGTTCGGGAACATCCCAGATCATTGTGAAACATTTTATTTTTTATCCTAATACTCCCCAAATAGTTAAAATTGGAAATAAAAGTTGATACGGGGTTTTACGCGCATAAAGAAAGTGGTTGGTAGCTAGTAAAATATTTATATATTTTTAGGGGCAATGGAACAGAGAGGCGTTTATTATGCGCTTTCCTAGTCTTCCCGTAACCTGTAGGGCCGTTACGCACTGTCGACTAGTCGCCGGCGACTTGGTCTCTCGGCGACCAAAACACAGGCAACTGGGCTGTTATTCGCTATGAGCTAAAGCGGCTCACCCCGCCGGTCACTCGTCACGAAACTAGACCAACGCATTACTTCGCATTGCGGTGTTAAAATATATTTGTGGGTGAGCGTTGAGGTGAGCTTAAAACAAGTTAGAGAATAGGGGGCTTGGGCTGAAAGAGTGCAGAATAACATTAATGACGCTGACTACAACGTCATATACATAGATGTTGGTGAAAAAAATCCGATTCTACTATATTTAGTACGAATTCAACTTTTTATCAAAAGTTACTAAATACCTAATGATTTACAAATTCCAGAACCTATGCCAAAAAATCGTATAGCTCGTACTATTTGTTATTGGTGGTGACGAAGCATTTGGTCAATCTAATAATGTTAATGTGACCATTTGGTGGATTACATTTAGAAAACAAAGAAAAAAAATTATAGACTTTCTCGCGCTCTATGACATATCGAATGTTCATTCGGCATATTATACGGCAAATCCCTATTGGAATATAGGTCACTGGCTAATCCCAAATAGCTTCTAGTGATTGTATTGTGAAAAAAAATATCTGCATCGATAGCTAGCGTTCTGACTGCGGCCTATAAAAGCTATTATTTTCCTTTGCTGCTAAATATTGGTGCTGGTTTTATATGAATCCCGTCGGTAGTTTTTGACACGGAACCCCGAAAGGCATCTCTCATCGCGGAATGGAGGTCCGACTTGGAATGAATCGAAGTTTACCTGCAATTTAGGTGCATGCCACACAAAATCGATTTGCCTGCTGCAGAGATTCTGTCCAAATATCAGGGATGAGGAATATTTCAGGGACGACGAAAACGAAGCAACGTTTATTTTGAAACATTTCAAACGCGATCACATTTTTGCTTCAAGACATGGTTCGGTCCTTACATAATGGTGGTGACAGAGGCGGCATGAAAGACAGTGTTGGACGCTAAGGTACATTATGACGTGTATTGGTCCGACCATCACCCATTAGAAATTAAGTGCAATGTAGATTTGATCGCTACTAAAAATAAGGTCGCATCTGAAAATTACAACCCAGTTATTTGGGGCAAAAGAACGCCTGAACAATTAACGTTGTTTAGTAATTTCTTTAATGAGAAACTTAGACTTATTGATTTTCCGGACGATCTCAGAAATTGTAGTGGCATGACATGTAATAATATTAAACATATGTTAATTATATATTATTAAGATTCTTAGGAGCGCTGCCCTGTAAAGCTGTTGGATTATGATCGGAAAAGACCAGTGGTAGGATGGAACAAACATGTTCGACTGGCTCATACGAGACCTCGGCTGGCGTTTCAAAATTGGTGTGTGTGTGGTAAGCCTATGGGTGGCGTTGTGCACAAGGAAATAGTGGAAACTAGGAAAGTCTTTAAGCGGAAGTTAAAATGGTGTCAAGACAATGCTGACCAAATTAAAATGGGTATTATAGCAACGCACCACTCCAATAAAGATTTTCGTAGTTTCTGGAAACAGACTAGTAAGTTGAACCCCAAGTCGAGCCTCCCTGTGAGCGTGAAGGGCGTGAGTGGTCCGCTACACGTTGCCGAGCTCTTCAGAGAACATTTCAAGATCAGTCCAGAGTGGTGTTGTAGTGAAGATAAGTCACGCTTCGACAGTCAATAGCGGGCCGCTGTATGAGTTTTACAACGAAGGAGGTGGCAACGGTCTCGAAGGGCATGAGACGCGATAAATCACCTGCACACGATTTTTTAAGTAAAGAACACCTTCAATATGCGGGGGTGCATTTGCCAAGAGTTCTCGCCATGCTTCTCACCTTCTGTGTGAGCCATACGTACCTACCCGACGAGATGATGAAAACCGTGGTAGTGCCTATAGTGAAAAATCGAACAAAAGACGCCGCTGACATAAACAACTATAGACCCATTTCGTTAGCAACGATTGTGGCTAAGGTGCTGGACGGTGTGCTGAACAAGGAACTGGAAAAACATTTAACGCTACATGATGCTCAATTCGGGTTCACGCCTGGACTTTCTACGGAGACAGCAGTTCTTTGTTTGAAGCACACTGTTCGGTACTACACAGACAGGGAAACACCGGTGTGTGCTTCCCGGTGAGTTTATCGCATTGCTCAAATTTTGGTATGGTCATCAGAAGAATGTTGTCAGGTGGGCTAACTCGCAGTCAAACTTATACTCGCTGGAGTGTGGGGTCAGGCAAGGGGGCTTATCGTCGCCTAGGCTCTTCAGCTTGTATGTGGATAGGTTGATTGGGGAGATCAGCAACACTATGGTCGAATGCTCAGTGGGTGGCACGTTTGTCAACAACATTAGTTACGCGGGCGACATGGTGTTGCTGGCCCAATCGGTCAGCGCCCTCAACAAGATGCTCAGTGTCTGTGAAGGGTCTATATCGGGTTGCATAATATTTGTAGCCATAAGGCCCATAGGCATAACTACTTGTGTCATAATCATCATTACGCATAAACGACAATAGTCATAAATTAGTTCGCCTACATTTTTAGTCATAATATTTGAGAGCATAAATAGCAAGTCATCAATTTTTTGTGCATAAAAGCTTACAGCATAATTATCAGTCGCCTTAATAGGTTTGCACATAACGTTTTCAAGTCACAAAGGACAACCATTTTTGAACACCAGCGTGTCAACGTCACCTCGCTTGTCGAGGTGCCTATTTCCGTTCTAAAGGACACAAGTGAACCCTAACCTAACCTAGCAATATGTAGACTACACGCAGGGCTCTGCACCTGAAACATAAAATAAACCATTAAATTAGTTATACAAATAAATATTAATAGTAAATGCATACGTACTTACCTGGATTGCTCTGCCGTTGATTGTATACCTGTGTGTGTAAAATAAAGAAACTCACGCATTTACGACGCGTTTACATGTGTGCGTGACCCTACCAGTCAGTTAGCCTTTGACCGTCAATCGATACACGCATGTCAACGCTCGTGTTAGCACCTGTTAAATATCGGAGTTTTATTAACCAAAGTACTTACCTGTCCTGCGCCTGCTGTGTTCATTACATTTGGTCCATCGAGCCAGGATCACCAAGGAACTGGGAAATTAACAACGTCGCGCAGAATGTTCAGCACACCGCCACTACGCACAAATGTTAAATCGCGCAGTGAGCGCGCTCACCTACGTGAAAAGCTGAAAACTGCCGCAGAAAATGTTGATGATGTGCTTTCAACTCGGACATGCCCTCCTGCGGTCGGGCAACTCGCAGAAGTAGAAAATCAAACGAAAAAGAACGATTCACCTTTAAAGAGAGTGGGTAGTGTGAAAACAGAGTTAAGTGGACGCGCTTCAGGTTCCTCTAAGAAAAGCTGTCGATCGTCAATAGAAGCACGTAAGAAGCAACTAGAACTGGAAGCTGCCGAGTCCAAGGCGAGGATTGATAAGGAGCTGATAGATAAAAAACTGGCAGCCGATTTCGCCGCACTTGATGACCGCCGGTCCTTGAATAGGTCCCGCTACAGTGGTGAACAATCGAGCTCTCAAAAGGTGGAGCAGTGGCTCGAAAAGAGTGTACACGATCCAGTCATCGACCCGCTCCTGCATGAACTCCCTTCAGCATCAGCCGCCCCACCGCCGGCGAAGGAAATGTTGCAGCTGACGCAGGCTATCGCCAATCTCGCGACGGTTACAAATAAGGCTAATACTACATTTTTGTCAAGATTAGCCACGTCAAAAGACCTAAGCCCGTTTTTCGGCGAACCCTTAGAGTGGCTCCAATTCAAAAGAAGCTACGAGGAATCAACAAGACTATGTAACTACAGTGACAGCGAGAATCTAGCTAGGCTCAATCGATGCCTCCGTGGAGAAGCAAGAGATGCAGTTTCGTCGTTACTCATAAGTGACACTACTCCGAAGACCATTTTAGAAGCACTAGAACTACGTTTCGGTCGTCCTGAATTGATTATATACAAATTAGCTTCGCAATTCAAGAAACTGCCTACCTTATCACAAAATTACCACAGTGAGATTGTGAGCTTCGCAGTGAAAGTAAAAAATTATGTCGCAGCCGCTCAGTCAATAAATCAAACTGATTACCTAAGAAGTCCAGACCTGCTAAACACTGTGTTATCTAAGTGCCCGGCGATTTTACTCAACAAGTGGGCAGATTATGTATGCCAGAATAACGACAGCAGCAAGGCGAAACTACAAATATTTTCTGAGTACTTGCATAAAGAAGCATCAAAAATTGCCACAGCTGGGATAAGTCATATTCACACGCCTCCTGAAAACAAAACATACAAAAAAAGCGAAGAAAGAAGAGTATACTCACACGCAGTCTTGAACAGCGATAGTAATAGCGATGCAAAGTGTAGATTTTGTCGCACATACGTTCATACCATTTCAAGCTGCTCAAAATTCAAACGCGCGCTTCGTAAAGATAAGTGGAGATTCGTGAAAATAAACAAATTATGTCACAAATGTTTGTTATCGGGGCACGGCAAAGAAACCTGTCCCGCCGCGCCATGCGACGTCGACGAGTGTGGGCTGCCCCACCACCATTTATTGCATTGGCCCCACAAGGAAAGTTCATCTTCCAGCAATAACGCTGCCAACAAAAATTCCAGCGCACCTCAATTAATTACAGTAAATGAGAACGAACCTACCAACAGTGAAACTGTGGCAAACACAATAGCTGCACGAGATAACACTTCGGTTATGTTAAAAATAGTGCGCGTGAACTTACATGGACCTGCAGGTGTAGTTACTACGCACGCCCTACTTGATGACGGTGCAACAGTGTCTTTAGTGTCCGCTGACCTTGCGAACAGTATCAACCTACAAGGTCAACCTGAAACATTACGAATGAGAGGCGCGTGGAACTCCGACATCATATGCAACAGTGAAATTGTGAACTTTAAATTGTCAAACACAAGAAATCAAATGTATGAGATGCGTGCACGGAAGATAAGCGAGTTAGATTTACCGAAACAAAAGATATCTAAAGTGAACCTCGAGGACTACGAACATTTGCGCAATCTAAAAGACTATGTGTCCTGTGATGATATTAAGCCCGAACTATTAATTGGACAGGATAATTTTCATTTAATTATGACCCTGAAGACCATTCATCGCAACATAAACGAACCGTGCGCTACCCTTACACCTCTAGGGTGGTGCTTGCACGGAATCGTACCCGCGTCCTCGCGCAACCTGCTTCTAACCACTGAACATGCATTAACTACAGCGCTGTTCGAGGCGCACGATCCGCTAACCAGTCTTATAAGCGGCTCCCGCGGCGACTCCGCCGCGCTTCGTGATTGCATTCCCGCGACGATGCACACATGCGCAGTCGCACACACGACGCCCGGCAACTCAAACCTGCAACAATTAAACGACGCACACAGCGATAAGGCGCTACATGAATTAGTTCAGCGATCGTTTGCTATAGATGCAATTGGAGTGAGCTCTAAGCCTCGTATAAATAAGGACGAGATTCGCGCAACCGACATCGTGGAACAATCTGCTAAACTTGAGAATGGAAGATGGGTAGTGGGCCTGCCCTGGAAAAATGAATCGAAAATGCCAGACTCCTACTCAACTGCATTAAAAAGATTTTTATTAGTGGAAAGAAAAATGAACCTTAATGACAACTACGCTTCAAGATACCGCGAAAGAATTGAACACCTATTGGAGAACGACTACGCCCGCGAGTTAACTGACGACGAAGTGTCATCACCAAGGGAGCGGATATGGTACCTCCCAGTTTTTGGAGTGGATAATCCAAATAAACGTAGGTTGAGACTAGTGTTCGATGCTGCCTCTAAAGTCGACGGGAAATCAATGAATGATTTTTTGTTGCAAGGTCCTGACCTACTACAATCATTGTTAGGTATCCTTTTAAGATTTCGTGAGAAGCCTGTCGCTATTATGGGCGACATCAAAGATATGTTCCTTCGCATCAAAATAAACTCCGAAGACCAACACGCCCTCAGATTTTTGTGGCGCGAAAACCCAAGAGAGAAAATAAAAACCTATGTAATGACTTCACTAATATTCGGCGCGAACTGCTCACCGTTTATCGCACAGCATATAAAAAATAAGAACGCGATCAGATTTAGAGACGAGCTGCCTGAAGCCACTGAAGCTATCCTGAAGTCCCACTACATGGACGATTATATTGAAAGTTTGGACGACTGTGACACAGCGAGAAAAATGATTAAATCCGTATCTCATATTCATCAACAAGGCGGATTTGAAATCAGAAACTGGATATGTAATAAACAAGAGGTTTTATCAGACATGCCAAAAGAAACCTTAAGCGATAAGGTAGTAAGGTTCAAAACGGCCTGCGACGAGTTGCCAGAGAGGACGCTTGGTCTGTTGTGGTTTCCCGCTAGTGACTCATTCGGGTTCGATCTATCGCTCAAGCGCATACCTACAGAAATCATTGAACTCAAAAGAAGACCGACGAAAAGAGAACTCTTGCGCCTGTTCATGTCGATATTTGACGTTTTTGGTTTCTTGGCCCCGTTTACGATTAAAGCAAAAATTATGCTACAAAATACCTGGAAAAATAACATTGCCTGGGACGACAAGATATCCGAGAATGAAGATAAGATCTTTCGTAACTGGATGTTAGAACTAAATACTTTACAACAATTAAGATTACCAAGATGCTACTTCGCCGTTTCGGACCCCGGCGATAATGATTACGCAACAAATGCACCGAGTACGGGTAGCGCGAGCCCCGGCCAGAAAGAGACAACTATAGGATTACATATTTTTTGCGATGCTTCACCGGCAGCGTGCGCAGCTGTCGCTTATTATCGCAAGATGCAGTCCAATAACCAAGTAAATGTGTCATTCATCGCTTGCAAATCACGCGCCGCACCTGTAAACAAATGTATAACTGTACCGAAACTGGAATTACAAGCAGCTGTTATAGGCTGCCGCCTCGCCGATACGATTGCGCGTGAAACCAGAGTTGTTATAAATGAAAGATATTTCTGGACTGACTCGCAAATTGTTTTGCACCAAATAAAAAATGACACACGTAATTATAAAACCTTTATAAGTAACAGACTTGGCGAAATTGATGAATTGTCTCGATCGCAAGAATGGAATTACGTACCTACGCAATTAAATATCGCAGACAAGGCTACGAAAATAAATACCTACAAACTGAGCAACGATTGTGAATGGCTGCGAGGCCCTCGTTTTTTATATATGCCGCGCGAAGAGTGGCCAACAATGAACCCTGAAACCATTGAAAAATATGATTATAACATGTTGCAAATCAATACAATTTGGACAAGTAAAAACAACTTAGCCCACACAGTGCCGGAACCGACTAGATTTTCCACCTGGCTTCGCTTGTGCCGATGCATGGCAAACGTCTTATCATTTATAGACAAGTGCAGAAAATCAGGATGCGCTGACCTTACCTCTGACATATTGAAGCGCGCTGAAAACGTACTATTGCAATACTCACAGATACAGTCATTTCCTGAAGAGTACAACCAACTGAAAAATAACTATCCCATTTCAAACGACAGTCGACTACGGAAACTGACACCAATTTTAAACGAACATGGATTAATGTGCGTTGGTGGTAGAATAGAAGCTGCTATTAATGTGAGCTCGAGTGTGAAGCGCCCAATAATCTTGGATGGACGTGATTATATTACAAAATTAATAGTGCAACATTTTCACGTAAGGGCCGCTCATGGTTGGAACGAAACTGTAGTTAATGATATACGTCAAAAATATTGGATTGTAAGTTTGCGACCAACAGTGCGTACCGTCGCTGCGAGATGTCAGTACTGTCGCATCAGGAAAGCGCAACCTACTAACCCACGATTGGGAGACTTGCCAGGGGCGCGACTTGCCCACCACCAGAGACCCTACACCCACTGTGGGGTTGACCTGTTCGGGCCAATGGAGATAACTGTTGCCCGCAGCCGGCAAAAAAGGTATGGTGTCCTCTTCACATGCCTCACCATTCGTGCTATACACATAGAAGTTGTGCCCTCGCTATCAGCAGACTCATTTATAATGGCCTTGACGCGAATGGCATCACGCCGTGGCTGGCCATACCGTATGTATTCTGATAATGCTACTAACTTTCGGGGTGCAAATGCGGAGCTGAAAAAATCATTTGAAGCAATAAAGAAAGCTGACGTGAAAGATAGATTAGTTAACCGCGGATTGGAATGGCATTTCATATCACCCGCTAGTCCCCATATGGGAGGAGCCTGGGAGCGGCTTGTTAAAAGCGTGAAGGCCACGCTGAAAGTAATCCTGAAAGAAAGAGCCCCGCGCGAAGAAGTACTTATAACATTACTGGCGGAAGTGGAAAACATCGTAAACGGACGGCCCCTGGGCCATGTCTCCGTAGACCACGAGTATCCGGAAAGCTTAACACCGAATCATTTCCTTATCGGTTCTTCTTCAAACCTACCAGCTCCAGGAAACTTTGATGACGATGAATTTTATAGTGGAAAGGGTTGGCGAATCACTGAACGACTTACCGACATGTTTTGGAAACGCTGGATGCGAGAAGTCCTGCCAACTCTCTTGCCACGCCAAAAATGGTTTGTGGAAGGCCACCAACTGAAAGAAGGAGACGTAGTCGTCATAATAGACCCGAATTCGCCAAGAAACACTTGGCCCAAAGGACGAATAGAGAAGGTCCACCCCGGCGCCGACGGTCGCGTGCGCATTGTCGATGTCAAGACGAAGGCCGGGGTATTTACCAGACCGGTGTCGCGCCTAGCCTTACTCCCCACTGCAACTGATGATAATTGTCCTGAAAGGACAATGGGGGGGAGGATGTAGACTACACGCAGGGCTCTGCACCTGAAACATAAAATAAACCATTAAATTAGTTATACAAATAAATATTAATAGTAAATGCATACGTACTTACCTGGATTGCTCTGCCGTTGATTGTATACCTGTGTGTGTAAAATAAAGAAACTCACGCATTTACGACGCGTTTACATGTGTGCGTGACCCTACCAGTCAGTTAGCCTTTGACCGTCAATCGATACACGCATGTCAACGCTCGTGTTAGCACCTGTTAAATATCGGAGTTTTATTAACCAAAGTACTTACCTGTCCTGCGCCTGCTGTGTTCATTACACAATAGTAAAATTGTTACGATGGTTTTCTTTTACTGCGGGGGCTTTGCCCCCCGAGCCTCCCTACCCCCCTTTTTGTAGCTGCCCTTACCTAATTAAATTCTTGTCAACTAATTTAATAGCTGGTTTTTTTGCGAATAAAAAATACAGTAAAACATATTGTGTTTATTTTCTAGGCATCACTCACCGCGCATGTCTATGGGCATAATTTATGCATCGCAATTCGTATGACTAAAATAATTATAATCTTTAATATAATGACTAAAACTTGTATAACATTATGGTTTAACAAAATATGACATAGTACAGTTATGACAATGAAAGAATTATGCGCAGAATTATCAATGACAAAAGACTTATGCGCAACAACTTTATGCGTAAAGTTGTATGGCTTTCGAAATCATGAAAAAAAAAGAAAATATTAAAATTATTTATTCGTGACAAACAAATATAAATATCACATACACAAAAATAATACTATTTCATTATTTAATGACGAGAGTCATTATGCGACTAGATGGACACCCGTCTGTGAAAGGTACGCGAAAGATCACGGGTTGAGGTACAATACTTGTGAATTTCAATCGGAGATAAGTACATAATAATAATCCATTCATAGTTTTAAATCAAAACTCTGGACACACCATTTGAATGCTTATTTATTACTTATTAAATATTTTAATGTGTGGGTAGATAAGTACTTTACAAAAGTAGTAAAACGTAACAGCTGTTGCAGTACGCTACTTCCTAATTATTTTTACATTACGTTAAATCACATTATAATCACATCAAAGCACATTATAATTCCCTGTAGACGTGCGGCTTATGGAGGTATTACACGCCACGGGCCCACGGAGCCCTCTGGGTCCAATATAATAACGCGTTTCGGGTGCTGGTGGGATTGCCCCGCTTCTGTAGCGCATCAGGAATGTTCGCTGAAGCGTGTGTAGACTGTTTCCATGACACATGAGACTGTTTCCGCGACTATGCGCAAGCGCTGCACCCAACCACATCCTGCGGTCGATAGCGGACAGGTTAGATTGTCCGTACATGTGGCACTGTTGCGAAATGCATGTTTTTAACAGTAAATATTTTGTGTAAGAATTTAATGTAATTTTTATACAAAATCTGATTGTATCTTCTTCAGACTGAATCTAATCTTAAGTAATATGTAATTTTCTGTACGAGTCCTGGGTTACTCAAAATAAATGTTTTCATTCATTCATTCGTTACACATAGATTATTGATGCTGAATGTATTTTTTAGTATAAGATTAAGCGTAGCGAGTGTTTCAACACACGAGAAGTAAAATACATTCCATTGCACCTATGTGTAACACAAAACTTTTCACCTCACTGTAGCGAGGAAAGTGCAATAAAGGTCGAACACGCCAAAACGTGGGCATATGAAATAGCCAATAAAACATAATCAAGTACAATATTTAAAAAACGTTTTATTACATTAGCTTGCACTACTATCGTACATGTATAAACATACAAATGTGTATTTAATTATGGCTTGAATACGCCATTGCCCTCACATTGCGTCGAATGCGGCTCATCAATGCTTGCACGGCATTGTCAGGGTACTTTTTACCAGCCCAAGTCCATGTTTTTTGCAAATCAGCCACGGAATTGATTTGCCCCCCTTCTTTTTTAATATCCCTTTCATTATGGACCAATATTGCTCGACAGGCCTAAGTTCAGGGCAATTAGGAGGATTGCTGTCTTTAGGTACCACAGCAACAACATTCTGTTTGTACCAGTCCAACACAGCTTTTGCATAGTGGCAGCTTGCTAGATCAGGCCAAAACAATGGTTGCGAAATATGATTTTTTAGAAAGGGTAATAGTCGCTTCTCCAAACATTCTTTTTTGTAAATTTCGCTGTTTACAGTGCCTGTAGTGATAAATGATCGACTTTTTTTACCGCAGCTGCAAATAGCTTGCCAAAGCAAGTACTTCTTCGGAAACTTGGACCTCTTTTTTAACTTACAGTCCTCAAGAGCATTTTTGCGACTCGTACTAGTATAAAACTCCTGGCCTGGTATCTGTTTGAAGTCAGCTTTTATGTACGTTTCGTCGTCCAACACGATGCATTTAAATTTTCTTAAGAAATTATCGTATAACTTTCTTGCCCTTCGTTTAGCCGTCAAATCCTGCTGAGCATTGCGGTCAGGTGCAGCTTGAGCCTTGTACGACCTTAATCCAGCTCTTGTCTTTACTTTTTGTACATAATATTGTGACATTTGTACCTTTTTAGCGACATCGCGTGATGAGATCTTCAGATTTGTGTTAAAAAGCTGTAAAACCTTCGGCTTCTTTTTTTTGTCTTACGCCTTGCTTTCCGCCAGTACCTGACTTCCGTTCTACAGTCAACCGTTCCCGGAACTTTTTTAAAACAGAACAAACAGTGGATTGCGGGTATTTCAATAACTTTGCTAGTGGTCTGTAGCTTAGAAGGGGATTTTCTGTGTGTTTGAGCAAAATCATTTCACGCTGTTAAAGTTCAGGGCTCGCCATCGTGAAAACGAAGGAACGAAGTGACATGCTGTCATAATATTTTTTGTTCA
Source organism: Epinotia bilunana (assembly GCA_947049275.1). NCBI lineage: Eukaryota > Metazoa > Arthropoda > Insecta > Lepidoptera > Tortricidae > Epinotia > Epinotia bilunana. Next base: position 38,991,680 of record OX346253.1, on the reverse strand, counting down.
TCACACTATGGAGTTTATAAAAATATTACTAAATAGTTTGTATAATAGTGAATAAAAAAAATATAAGTACATATGTATGCCCACGTTTTGGCGTGTTCAACCTTTATGCAAAACAACTTTATTTTATTTAATTTTTTTTTTTTAAGAGTAATAATAACGTTAAGTAATATCTAGTAGAATGTTGGTCAAGTCGTGCGAGTCGTATTTTAGTTTTCCCATACATTTTGAGACTCCAGCGCCTGATAAAGGCAACAAGCATTTCTTTTAGTTTTTAAATATTTATTTTATTCTGTTTTTAGTATTTGTTGTTATAGCGGCAACAGAGTATTTCTCATCATTTTTTTTGTTTATGAGCGTTTTACGTTTTATTATCTGTCAAAAGGTACTTAAACACGCTTCAAGGTCAAATTATTTTCCCCACTAGTGGATAAAATGCGTTTTTGCCCACTGGTTTTAAAGGATAAAAGACGGCTTTCCGAGGTAGTGAGGGGAAAAATTAATTATAATGTTAGTTTATATCTGCGCATGGTTCTTACCACTTTTTTTGGCGCCATTACGTAGGTTATTTTGAGTAAGGTCAAGTTTAAGAGTCAGAAATAAATCGTAATAAAAACGCAAACGCTTTCATATGGCTCGTATAAATAACAATCGTATCTTATCTCTACACCCCTTACTTTGCTGGCACCGTTCCTGCTGAAAAAATAGGTACCAAGAATAAAGGGTATTCAATCATTTACTTTTGCTGACCCTAAGCGTCTGTGATACAGATCTTGAGTAAAATTCCGTAAGTTTTTTTTTATGTATTGGATTGATCGAGTGGAAATGCGAAGGTGCCAAATGCGTAGGTACGATTTATATGAGGCCCTTAACTTAGGCCGGATTTAGACTAAGTACGTTACGTTCATAAAATAACTTACGGGTGCCTTAAGGGTACACGTTGAAATAAAACTAGTGAGTCAGGGTATATAGCAAAGGGGGCGCAACCATAGCGTATTTTGGGGGTAGGGGGGAGTAGGAGGGGGTTTAGGGGGTTGCTTAGGGGGGTGAGTGTTGTTTTTGTCAATTAATTTATTTTTTTTATATTGTGTCAGACTCTGCCTTAGCTCCTGCGGTGCGGGAAGTGCAGCCCTTCCGCCCTTTAGTTAGTCTGCTTCGGCGACCAGCCTCAGCGAGGGAACTTTTTGTCTAAGCCTAAATTGCATTAGTTTTGTTTTTGTGAAATTGATTTCCAGGTTGTGTTCTTTTAGCTAGTTTGTGAGTTTTGTGAGAATGTTGTTTAGATCGGTGCATAGGTTTTCATTGTTATTACAGGAAATTACTATAGAAATATCATCTGCAAACATCACGCAAGTTTCATTTAGGATTTTCGGCAGGTCATTGATGTAAATTAATAATAATAAACACGAGAGGGCGCCACCTTGGGGTGTTGAACTTAGCATTGGTAATGAGTTTGATTTTATTATATTAATTTTTCCGGACCTCCTTTCAGTATGTTGAACTTCGACGTATTGTTCACGGTTTTGTAAATATGATCTGAACGATTATAATTCAATTGTACAGCAATGTGCCACGTAATTTGTGGCCAAATTAGAGTTATATCCAGGGACCGGCCCGCTATCCCTTATAAAGGGTTTTGTATGGGTTTTGCATAAGGCGTAACTCACCACACCCTTTGCCCGACGAAACCCATTCATTTTGCTTTTCATCATCATTCGCTTGTCCTTATCCCATTTACTTGGCGTCGGCGCAGCATGTTTTTTTCTTCCATACCTCTCTGTCGCCCGTCAACTCATCACACACATCTTTCCTGTTCATATCGTCTCTCACGCAGTCCATCCACCTTTTCCTTGGTCTACCTCTTCTCTTACATCCCTCTACATTCATACGTATTGCCCTTGCAGTAACATGACTATCATCCTTCCACATAACATGTCCATACCACCGAAGACGATTTGCTCTCAGCTTTTCAGTTATAGGTGCTACTTTCAGGCTTCTTCTTATATACTCATTCCTTATACGATCCAATCTCGTCACGCCACACATCCATCTCAACATTCTGCTCCATACATGACGACAGGTCTTATAATGGTCTTGTAAATTTTGCCCTTCAGTCGAAGGGGCATTCGGTCGTCGCAGATTGTTCCCGTAACCTGTCGCCATTTCATCCATCCTGCGCTGATTCTGTTTTTAACGTCACGGTCAATATCGCCATTACATTGTATAAGTGACCCGAGGTTGTAGCACTTTAGGGTCAGATGAAACTACAGGGATGCCTTACCATAACACTTTTTAGAAGTCGAGTACAACTGCGTGTTGTCACTCCACTTTCATCATATGTTTCACATACTTTTCTCGATATGTAGCTAGGGGAAGCAGTCTCACATCTTAGTCAATAGGTTTTGAGTTGGTCCTAGGCTGTAATGTGGTTATTCTTGCATTCATTTATACTTTTCTGGAGTAAAAGGACCGGGTTAAGGGTTGTTTACTAGTTATGACAGTTTTGACGTTCCGTACGTCAAGAGCCTTTATGAAGGTTAGTTGTTAATTAAGTCTGCGTACACGCACGACCCAGTTTCATAAGAAATTCATTTTTAAAACCTTTCTTTTTTTAATTCAAATAATTCCTACATTGGTGTTGACCATTAGAAAGTTGATAGCGTGAATAATTTGATGTGCAGGTGTCCTTTTTTTATTAAATTAATGAGCCGTACATAAAGCATTCGTCAATGACTGTCTTCGTAAACACATTAGTTTGTCATAGAGTTGCGATATTGTCTATACGGGTACGTTCCGAAAGGCCCTGCCATTGAAATGTTTGTAATTATTCTTTGAACTCCAAATTTTACTAATATAATAATTTTTATAGTTTTCAGTTAAATACTCGTATCGGCTTTCGGTTTCTGTCATTTCAGCCATCGGGATTCATTGGCGTTGTTTTGAAGTCTGTAAAGACATCTTTTGGTTTTCTGTCCTCGAGTATGCGAACGCACCTCAATGGTTTTTTTTTTGACTATCAAAATTCACTCGTCACGGCACTCGGGAAGATAACTCCAGCCCACGCCATGACCTGAAATAAAAGTTAATACTTCCCTGGGTCCTGTCTCGCTTCGGGTAAGAATTGGCTGTTGTGAAGTGTTCTTACGTTGTATTCACGTGTGTTTACTTTACGTTTATTATATCTTTATTTGCAGCGTTCGTCGCCAAATTTGCTTAATTTAGAGTCCATACCACGCCATCTCCAAAATGGGGTATGAAGCGTCGCTTTTCCATATCTTGTGACTGATAAGAGTTTTCTTCAACCTACTTTAGTGTGAGTGTCTGCTACCTTTATTTCAATTGTTAACCAATTGGTAACTTTCTCTTTTCAGCCAAGGCTGTACTCGCAGCATTTTTTATTATTATTGGACACCATTTGGTAGCTTCCAGAACCACATGGCTAGTTAAGCTTCGCTAAAGAAAAACCACATCTGTGGTAAGATTTCTTTCTTTTATTTCTTACTTTCTTCTAATTTGTTGCAACAGCACAAATACTTACATGCTGTGTACTGCTTGTTCACAGGTTTTTCTTTCTTACCTTTAAATTTTAACATGCACGTGGCAATGAGTTAACTGTACGTCAGCGGCTTAAACAACTGGTGTTTACCTTACGAAGTGGAGCGCTAACTGAAGCCTGATACTACCCTCCCGCTAACAGCTATTAAGAAAGTTCAATGTGTTAAATAACCGGTATGGAAATATTTGAAAACTGTTAGTGCTACGCATCTCTGCATATTGGTAATGTAACTTTCATTTTATTTAAGTCACCCTAGGAGACAAAGATAAGAGCCATTAAGCTAAGCCACCTGGCCAGTTTATAACATTAGTATAACTTATTACCTATAGAATAATTTATAAAAAATAGGAGTGTTCCTTTAAAGTAATAAAAGGGTATACGTTAAGTATTTTTTTGTTTTATTTAAGCACATACATCAGTTTGATGAAAAGGGTATCTTGGCGCCTTTATAAATAAATATAGATATTCCTGTCACTCCAAGCGCGGAAGAACCACGCCCTCTTAAAGAGTTTTATTCCTGTTAGCCGAGGCATACTTTCTTTCATAATTTAAGAGTATTTCCAATGACCACCTCTGTGACATACTCGGGAAATATCCGATTTATATAGATAAATAGATAGATAAATAGCCGATTTTCGATACCTTGTAATAACAAGGTATCGAAAATCGGAGCAGACCGGCAGCGTTACGCCATCGAGCTCTGTGGGCGTAAAATTGGAGACACCGCCGAAATCGCAAAACATGTGTTCAGTTTTTCAAAACAGGGCGTCCATTATAAGTAGGAATAGGTAAGGGCTTAAAATCGAGCCCTGGTGTAAGCCCACAGTGACACTGAACCTGTCGGTGATGCCAGCCGCCGACCGGACGCGTGTACAACACCTGTCATACATAGACCGAATCAGCCTTACATACTTCCCTGGCACACTTTTCTCTTAAAAGGCCCACCACAAAACCTCACGAGGAACTCGGTCGTAAGCCATCTCAAGGTCAACAAACACCATAATATATGTAAGTTTTTTTGCGCATGTCTATATTTCTCGCATAGTTGACGAAGTGCGAATATGGCGTCTGTTGTACCCCTGCCCGGCATAAATCCGAATTGGTTTTGTTTTATTTCACTCATCTCTCATTCGTCTCTCTATCACTTTCTCCCACACTTTCATACTATGTGACATGAGTTAGTACATTCTTGTACATCCCCCTTGTTTTTAAAAATGGGCACAAGTAAACTATTGCACCATTCGTCGGGAAACTCTTCCTGCGACAACTTATTGAAGTACAAGGTCAGCCACCTAAATCCATCCTCACTCAACAATTTTTACACCTCTCCTGGTATTCCATCTGGCCCGACAGCTTTCCCATTCTTCATACTTTTCACAGCCTTCCTTACTTCATCTATATTAATTTCTCTCACAACACCCATACTCACCGGTTGGTTTTGTAGCACCCTGCTCCAAGCATTCTCTTCATTCATAAGTTTTTTAATGTAGCTTTTCCACAGTTCTTTTATACATTCGTCTTCCGTCAACATCTTGCCAGCATTCACACCTTGCATGTCTTTCACACATTTTACGTGGCATATATCTCTAGCATTTCTTTCCCTTCTTTTTGTTAAGCGATACAGTTGTTTCTCACCTTTAGGACTGTCTAAAGCGGCATATAATTGGTCTTGCGCTGCTGACCTGGCAATAGCAACTGCTCGCTTAGCTACCTTCTTACACTCTTTGTAATCAATCCTCTTTGCTTCCTTCTCACTTTCATTTCCACTTTCAACACTTTGCCACTCTTTAACCCGTCGAGCGCGCTAGTAACACACGTGTGTTACTAAGGGACAATACTAAGGGGCTTATGACACCTACCTGAATTTAGCATCCTAATTAGGGAGCGGAGTTGAGTCATAAGCCCTTTACACTTTGTTCTATAGACGACGCGCGTTCGTCGGGTTAAATGCTTGCTTCTTTTTTTCAATATTTCTTGCACCTCATCATTCCACCACCATGTTTCCTTGTCTATGACACATTTCCCTTTCGATTCTCCTAATACGTCTTTTGCTGCTGTCCTTATACAATTTGCCATCGTTTTCCAACATTCGTTTGCATTAAATCCTTTCATATTCTTCATTTCTATCATTTTATCTACAACTCTTTCTATAAAATTATTTGCATACTCATTCTTCTCTAGCATATGCCATTTTGTTTGAACAGGGGGCCGTTCTTTTTTTGTTTGTGGCTGAATTTTAATGATCACTTCCATAACTAGCAGCCTATGTTGTTATTCATATTCATATATATATTCATCATACATTCATCATATATTCATTTGAGCAATCGGTATCCCAATACCCTTACAAAACGCTCACCAATACCTTATAAGGGTTAGCCTTATAAAGGGCTTCCCTTTTAGCATATAAGCGAGCTAATTTAAATCGTCTACCTTGTTCATAAAGCACACATTACTTCGAATCCAATAGTAAGCGCAGCAACTGGTAGTTGTAAGCGTACTAGTATGTAGTAGGTAGTAGGTATGGTAGGCGAACTGCTACCCCGTTACGAAAAAGGGCGCATGTCACATTTTTGTCAAAATTGAGTTATATACATTGCCGTGATCAGCAAAAAAAGGCGCGTCTGTGAGTATTTTTTATTTTATCCTAGGAAACCTAGAAACAGAGTTACCATAAGAGAAAAGGGCGCTTTTTACACCCATTCCATCACTCAAACCACCTTATACTAAATTGAAAAGTCGTTTGTCCGAAATACATTGAAGACCTGAAATGTAAAGGCGTAAGTGCGTATATGCGGCCATTTTTTTTGTCACTTTAACAACATTTCCATAAATTAAAAGACGCGACTTATATGATCTGCTGTTTTATAAATAGTGGAAAAGACGCAAGTGGTCACCTGCCTCTTTTTAATTAAGTTTTAAGTTAAAAGCATTCTTGTTGACATTGACGCATCCGTCATTACCTCAACAGAAAAAGGCGCTAGTGACCACAAGCGCCTTTTCAACCTCGCAATTGACTTATATAATTAATAATATACTTATTATATTTGACATATCTGCAAGCGAAACAAAATAAAAAAGGAGCTAGTGGCTACTTGTACCTTTTCAATTAAGTACTTTTGCAAAAGTACCAGGGCTCTTGCGGTACTTGCGTCTACATTTTGCTCAGAAGCTTAATTTTTGCTGTATAATCTTCTATAAGAAGAATAAGAAGCAGAGGGGTAAACACGTAACATTTCAAACGAGCGTTATGACAACTACTGTCATTTTTCCATACAAAAAATGTCATTTTACATCGACCTGACGCGCGTAAAATGCATTACAATCATGATCGACCAGCCGGTAACATATTCGAGATTTTATCTATTTTGAGATAATAATATATTTATTTGAATGCATAAATTAACAACAGCTTTTTATTTATAGTTAACGATTCCTGTTAAATGGAATTTCATAGACTTTGTTGTAAGGGTTCAAAGCGATCGATCCCGTGTTTTTGTTGTTGATTCAAGGCTGATTAAAACTGAACTTAGAAATTAAGAATAATAATTTTTCTGTTGTATTTAGTTCAATGATCTTATCTCATCTTATCTTATCTTATCTAGATGAGTTCCCTTTCGGATACACTTCGACCCAATGAGATCTTTTATGCATTTGCCCTCTCCTTATGCCTAATCCCAAGCTCGCTCCATCATTTCCACGAAACGGATGATGCAGCTCAGCGGAAGCACCTTGAATTCCTTTGATTGCGGATAGCCGTTACCAAAGTAATTCATTCTTTGTCTGGCAAGGGCATGACATTCACACAATAAGTATTCCATAGTCTTATCCTCCTCGCCACACATTCGACAGTCTAAATTATCCGATAGTCCCATCTTGGCCAAGAGATCCTTGATCCCGAAGTGACATGTGAACACCCCAGATATGATTCTGAGTTTCTTCCTAGTGGATTTCCAGAGTTTGTTAGTCCAGCCTGAGTCCACTTCTTCTATGAAGAGCTTAGAGTGCCTTAAGCCCGCCTCATTCCTCCACTCATGTTGGTGTTTGGTTTTGGCGTAGGCTTTAAAGGTCTAAATTATGGTTCCCTGCGAGAGTCCCACAAATGGTTCTGGACCTACAAAGTGATTTGTAGACCCCCTTCTTGCAAGCTCATCCACTCTATCGTTGCCGATGAAGCCCTCGTGCTCTGATATCCAAACTAGTTGTACCTTATTGTGCTTTCCAAGCTTGTTCAGTGCCTGGACGCCATTATAGACTAGTCTAGAATCCAATTTCGTCGCCGTAAACGCTTTAGGGGCCGCTTGACTGTCACTGAGTATATACTCTGGTTTGCCTGTCTATATTCTCTTCCCTCTCCTTCTCCTCCTGTACACAGGCAATTATGGCGTATGTCTCCGCCTGGAAGACGGTTGGCAGCCTACCTATGCTTACACTACTACTATAACTCATTCGCATAAATAGGCATTACGAGCAGACGCTCCCGTACCGGATCCCATTTTTGATCCGTCCGTGTACCATATGCTGTGTTCTATACCAGACCTCGGTGGTTCTAAACCTTCGGCCCATTCAGCCCTGGATGGAACTTTTGTTGTGTAGTTCCTGTAGAATACATACTTGGGTAGCATTTTGTCGCATCCCATGTTTGTTATTCTGTCTAAGAAACCGTCAGTCTCCATGTTTGTGTGCATGAATTTTAATATATGTAAATTTGGCAAAGGTATGTTTTTTTATTTATAATATGTACAAGAATTTTCTAAATATTAATATTTTTTATTGTAGCTACAAACCGATGTAAAATTAAAACAAAACATGTAGAAGTGACTTTTTATGTGAGTCAAGTCAAATCAGTCAATTATCTATATATATATATATATCATTATATCATTGAAAAGACGCTAGTGGTTACATCCGTCCATTATTTTAGGATAAATAGGGGTAATATCTGTTAAAGACTTAAATGAATGGCAGCATTATAATCGGGCTTAGTTAATAGGACGTAAATGGTTACTAGTGCCTTTTCTACTAAGTATCTAGTATTTTCCAAACATTTTTTTACTAAGATGAAAAGGAAAAACGCTGAAAATGAAATTAATAAAAATAAATTATTAAAAATTAAAATGTGCACAAGTTATTTGCCTAACGAGAGCCGTTTACAGAACGTCTATCTCTTTTCATTTGGACACAGCAGATTTTTACCATTTAATTAACTTAAACTTTTTTTTGTCGGTTTCGACTTCATGTGACAAGCGCCCTTCTTCGTAACGGGGGCAGAAAAAATTAATTTTACAAACCTTTACCTAGGCACGTATTTTCTTTCCTTTTCACACACTAGCGTAGAACACTAATCTTGTCTCTTTTACGCAAGGCTCAACTACGACATTACTAAAGGGAAAGCTTTATAAAAAGCGCTAAATGATAAGGGTAATTAACCCTTATTAAAGGATTGCAAGGCATATAGGATAGCAGTAAGCAATTGCAACAGGCTATATTTATTTTTTGCTAAGTTTTTCGATAAGGGGTAGTCAAACGAATGGGCTAGCAGTTCAAACTGGAAAGTCTTTCTATGGGTTAGCCGTGTTTAAGGGATGCCCATTGAAAGGCTATTACCGCGGAAAGGGTTGTCCGGTCCCTGCGCCCGAAGCGATAGAAATTAAAATATGCCTCATCATATTTTAAATTCAATATAAATTGTATACTGGAACTATATACAAGAAACTTGTCCCGACTTCAATCGAAACGTTCGACTTAGTTTTCAGCGAAATTACGTAGAAGTGACACCCAATATTATTCTACACGCGCCTGCTGAATGTTTGAACACTTTCGAAACTTCTCGACGTACTGACAAAGCCAAAAAAGTAAATGATAGTGTCGTTTCACGTGTAAACTTATGCGAGTCTGAGAACTTGGTGAATAGAATTATTATTGAATTATGACGCAAATATCCTTGTGTGCTTTGGGCCTCGTTTCAATTGTAATTTTTTAGGTTGATAAATTAGCTTTATGACGGAATATATTTTATGTTAATAGTCTAATGTTTATCAAAGTACGAAGAGTATCTTTATAAGGGCCTATTATACTAAAACCTTCTTAACCCCTGGACCTCTGGAGGTCAGTCAGACACTTAAGGGTAGGTAAGGTATCCGGCGCAGCGTGAGTCACAGGGTGGGACACAAGGTGGACTGATGACCTGGTAAAGGTCGCGGGAGTCCGCTGGATGCGGGAGGCGCAGGACCGTTCATTGTGGCACTCTTTAGGGGAGGCCTATATCCGGCCGAGTCTTTCGACTGACATGATGATAATGACTATGATTAGGTAGGTATATCTGTCTTTCTCGCGCTTGTTCTAAGACTTTTAACACATTGTCTTGGGTCCCAATGGTTCAATTTAAGTAAGATAAGTAGAAAATAATATGTAAACGCTCTGGCCACATTCATCTAAAGCCTAGTTACATGATGCGGAAAGTTTATTGCACCATTATGTTATATGCCAAAAATGGACGAATGACTTAGTCTAGTTGGTAGTGACCCTGGCTACGAAGCCAGAGTCCAAATCCCGCTAAGGACATTTATTTGTGTAATTAGCACGGGTATTTATTCCTGAGTCATGGATGTTTTCTATGTATTTAAATATGTATTTATCTATACTTAATATTATAATAAAAACCAGCCACATGCGTGTCGGGCCACGCGCAGTTTTGGGTTCTGTAGTTGCCTGTCTGTGTCTGTCTTTGTAGCATCGACACGCATGCGCTAACTAAATGGTGCGGTTGCGTCGGCCGAAGTTGTACGAAAGTTGACCTTTCCAAGTACACATTAAGTTGGTCGACTATTACTCGGTAAATAGTTATGCCTACTTAGCCGTGATAGTTTTCCTTTTAAATTCATGTACTGACTGTACCACCTTTGCTTAGTTCGGGACTAGGTCAATTTGTGTAAGATTGTAGATTTACACAAATATTTATTTATTTTATTTAAAGCCATGAGGGTGGCGTTCGTAAGAACCCCGTTTAAATCTAAACATATTTAAATAGGTACATAAACTTTTTCTTGGCGAGCGAAATACATTCAGAGGCTAGAGTATAAGTTTTACCGAAACAAAACGTTACGACCGCGTTCGCGTTTAGCTGTCAAACCCCATACAAATTGAGGGTAAAACGCAAACGTGATCGTAAAGTTTTGTTTCGGTAAAACTTATACTAGAGCCTCAGATCAATTGTATTGCGAAACGTACATTACCAATAACTGTCATATCAAAGTCGCAAACACATCTGACATCCTTACGGCTCTAGGAACAGATATTGTGGCAGATATTAATCCTGTGTCAAACTCAACCAATTCAATATGACATCAATGTGTCACGCTCTTACATATGCTGCTTCGCACTAGAGCAAGCGAGAGAATGCCAAGTAGTAAAATTGTAAACGGTCCGGGGGCTATTAGTTAATTATGCATTTAATAATTTCAGAATAATGGAAAACTTCCAGAAATAGGTCGCTCAATTAAAATCCAATTCATTATCTCTTGTTCCCTAGTTTGTTTTCATATTCTCCGTTTCCCGAATTAAAATTCGCTATAATTTGTCTCCGAGACGAATCTGAATCTGTCGCCCGTGACGCCAAGTATTTGCAGAGATAAGGACCGATTCTGTCCTGTTCAAGCGAGAAATTATCATTTCAGGGACAAAACAGCTCTCGGAGTTGTTCAGTATGTACCTACGTAGCTGCTACAAATGTGTACTAATCAATACAATGTTTGGCTGTAGGTATTTGTTGTTTTCTCTTTTAAACGTATGTTAAACAATTTATTTAGCATTCAGGTCTGAATGTCGGAAAGAAAAAAAAGGAAAAGTTGAGGGTAGTTCACTAAATAGGCCAAGAAGATTTTCGCATCACAGACAAATACTAACCGCTTCAAACAAAAACGGTGCAAACACATTATTTATGCGAAGGAACCTTTCATGGAAACCCATTTAATTCTGAAGAATACTAAAAAAGGCATAATAGATTAATTCGAATGCAGCAGAAAAGCTTAAACTTCATAAGACGTTTCATTTAGGGTACCTTAAGGAACCCCAGATATGACAGCAATGCTGGCAATAACATGATCAGCCGTACATGTCATTTAGTGTCGACGAGGCAGATTTATCAGTCTGTCATTAATTCTTGTACAATATAATAGATCGTATAAATGACAATAAAACAGTTTCAAGGGTGCAAATCCTAACATAACTGATGTTAGGATGACAACCCAGACGTAATTCGGTGCGGGTGCCCTCTGGTACTTTAGAACGTTGAATTAGAGAATGTAAATGTCGCAATAAGATCTTTAGGTAGGTATAGCAATAAGCGCCAAATATTTAGTTCATGCTACCACAGCCATATGACTACAACACTCGCTATGGGCTCAGACATACATTGAATAACTCAGAATTAGGTGACATAATTAGTATTATTAATTAAGAACATGTGTACGAGTATGTTTGTGTAACAGAATTGGTAAAAAAAAAAAAAAAACTTTAAAAACAAAGTTTTAACCGACTTCAATTTAGTACTCCGCCAAGCCACGAGAACCTTTATTTTCCAATTTACCTCATGAACTGATTTCCGAGAGCAAATGCGTTGATTATTGTAGAAAAAAACCCAATCGCTGTATGTGACCCGATAATATTTGAGGACTTCCGTCAATTCCACAAGGATCACCCTTGGCACTTCATTAGTTGCTGTTTCAACGGAATCTTATCAGAATCTGTGATATACTTTTGTACTTTTAAGTACATAATTGAGGAATTCCATAAGTCATCTGTGGTCTTCATCATCAATTCCACTCCACCAATTTATTATTTCCGGATGTAAATACACGAGTTATAATAGAAAATACCCAAATCACTACACACGTGCCTAATATAATTGAGGAGTTCCCTCAATTCCTCGTGGATCCCATCATAAAATTGAATTTTCAAAAAAATGGGACCCACCTGGAAGTATATACTTACCAACAAAAAAAAATAAATGAATCGGCTCATCAATGACGGAGTTCTGAGGTAACAAACATTGAAAAAAAAAAAAAAAATACAACCGAATTGAGAACCTCCTCCTTTTTTTTGAAGTCGGTTAAAAATAGGTACAATGTATATAATCTCCGACGATGCAAAAGTGATTGTAAAATCCTACATGGGTTCATTATTTTTTATCTTTTTCTTTATCTTTGTAAGCAGAGTTACTAGTCACAACCCACAAAACTAAACCGGTTGTCAAAACATTCATCATGTTAGCCGAAAGACATCCACTGCTGGACATAGGCCTCCCCCAAAGAGTGCCAAACTGACCGCTCCTGCGTCTTCCGCATCCAGTGGACTTCTGCGACCTTTGCCAGCGGCCGATCACACATTATCTATACACAGTCTCTATTCTAACTGACACAAGAGGCATGTGTAGATATTTTAGAAAAAATGTCGGTATAGATATTAGATAACTCCCCTGTGTACGAACGTCAGGAAGATCAAAATGACACTTTTTGTATTCGTCTAGTTGTTTTGATAAAGTAACAACACTAGCCCTATTATTATTATTATTGTGTTATTGTGGGCCTTTATATGCCGCTTCGACCAGCAGGTGATCTATTGTGGCAGTCCTTTGTTTATATTTCACCGTTTAGACCCGTTGCCTCTAAGAAGTTCCAGATTCTTTGGGCGGTGATATGTTGTACCTCTTCTGGGTGCACTACGTGCCGCCCTAGGTAGATACTTCTTTTGTGCATGAGTGGTCCGCAGGAGCAGAGAATATGCATTGCTGTTTCCTCCGTCTCCTGGCAGAACCTGCAAGTTGCGTCCTGTTTCATACCCATTTGAAACAGGTGCTTGTTTAATTTGCAATGTCCTGTCAGAATTCTCGTTACTGCGCAGGTTTTGTGCCTTCTAAGATGCAGTAGCTCTTTAGACAGTTTGTTATTGTATCCTTTAATCAAGGCTGTAGCATGTTTTTGTCCTTTGGCGAACTTCCACAGCTTTTTCTGTGTTGTGTAGCAGAGAATATGCTTTCCGTTTTGTGATACCACAGAACGGTTCTGGGCCGACCAGGGTTGTGTCCGCGCCCTTCCTTGCAAGTTCATCTGCTTTTTCATTCCCAACTATGTCGGAATGTCCTGGTACCCATCTAAGTATGACTTTGTTGGTATTGGCCAGGGTGTTTAAATTGTTTTTACAGTTCTGGACTAGTTTAGAGTAGGACTCTAGGGATTCTAGTGCCAGCAGAGCAGCTTGGCTGTCTGAGTTGATGTAGATGTATTGGTTTCTTAGGTTTCTCTCAAGATTGATCTCCACGCATTTATTTATTGCGAAGAGTTCAGCCTGATAGATTGAGGCCTCTTTCCCCATGCTGACGCTAGCTTTAAGCTTCGGCCTCTCACCGTAGATCCACATCCAACATCATCACCCTTTTTTGATCCATCCGTGTACCACACGTGGCTTCCCTCCTTAAAGTCCATTTGGTCGTTTAGCCATTTGTCTCTCGGAGGTATTTCCACTGTGTACAGTTTGGTGAATTTGCATTCCACGTAAGTGTCGTCAGTGGGCATGCTTAGTTTTTTGTTATCAAAGACAAGGGCCTCTAGTTAGGTAAGCACTTGAGAGCGCCATTTTGGCCTTGTTAGTGTGCATATCCTATAGATGCACTGCTTCGCCTCCTTTTGCACATGCAGGTGGAGTGGCGTTAGATCGAGCAGTGCATCCAAGGCTGCCCCCGGTGTTGAGCATAAAGCTCCTGTTGCTGTTAAGCAAGCTGTACGCTGTAGACTGCTTAACTTTGTGATGGCTGTCTTTTGGTTGGCTTTGTTACACCATACTGCAGAGGCGTATGTGATTACAGGCCTCACTACCGCTGTGTAAAGCCACAAAGCAATTTTGGGTCTTATACCCCATCTTGCTCCTGCCATTCGACAGCAAGTCCACATGGCCATTTTTGCTTTGTGTATTATGCTATTCAAATGAGCGTTCCAAGTTAGCCTTTGGTCAAAGGTAACCCCTAGGTACTTGACCTCATTTGAGTATGTTATTTCCTGTCCATTCAGTTTTAGTTTGGCGAGCTTGTCTAGTTTCCTTTTTTTTGTAAAGGGCACTAGTACTGTTTTGCTCGCATTGATGGACACGTCATTCTCTTTGCACCATTTATTTATGGTGTTAAGCGCTCCTTGCATTAAGTTCGAGATTGTGTGGAGGCACGGACCTTTGATTATGACTACAAGGTCGTCGGCATATCCTTGTGTGTCATAGTCTAGGTCCTTCATAGTTGCTAGGAGTTGGTCCACTGCTAGGGTCCATAGTAGTGGGGATAGTACGCCTCCTTGTGGACGTCCTCTTGTGGTGTAGAATGTATGCTCAATTGCATTGAGGGTCAGTGACTATTCTATTTGAAAGCATGCTCTGGATCCATCTGATGGTGCTTTCGTCCACGCCCTTTGATGCCAATCCCTTGAGGATAGTTTCTGTGGGTGTGTTGTCGAAGGCACCCTCGATGTCAAGGAAAGCACATAGAGCTGTTTGCTTGTCCTCTAGGGTTTTTTGCACTTGGTCGACCAGATCAAGTAGTGCAGTTTCCGTAGATTTCCCCTTTTGGTAAGCATGTTGGCTCTGACTCAGTGGTCTGGCTACCAGATATTTCGCTCTAATGTGCTGATCAATGACTCTTTCCATCGTTTTAAGTAAGAACGATGATAGACTAATTGGTCTGAAGAATTTAGGCTGTGAGTAGTCCTTTTTCCCTGCTTTTGGTATGAAGCGTACCTTGACTCTAGTCCATTGTTCTGGTATGGTCCTCCAAGCAAAGCTAGCTCGGAATATTCTTACCAGGTGCGGAGTGATTAGGTTTTGTCCTTGCTGTAGTAATGCAGGAAAGATACCATCTTCTCCCGCCGATTTAAATGGTTTAAATTTTTTCAGTGCCCATATAACTTGGTTTGGTCTGAAGATATTTGCAGCCAAATTCCAGTCGTTGTTGTGTGTCCTCCGGGCTTGTGTGCTCCTTTGGATGCATAGCTGAATATCACTGGTGGGGTACGAACCTGGGAAGTGGATGGTTCTAAGCAAGTCCATTGTTTCCACCTCCGTGGTCGTAAAGCTGCCATTAGGCTTTTTAAGTAGGCCTAGGTAATTGGTTGGTGTCTTAGAGAGGATTTTGTGAATTCTCGCTCCTTTATGTGTTTGGGCGATCTCTTCACAGAACCTCCGCCAAGACCTCCTTTTGGCTTTTCTGATCTGTTTGTTATATTCAGTCAGTGCTCTACCGTACCTTTCCCACTCGTTTGGTCTGGTTGAGTGATTGAATATGCGACGGGTGGACACACGGAGCTTTTCCAGCCTTTTGTTCCACCATGTCGTTGTGTAATGTGTGATTGATTCTCGCAATGGGCAGCTCAGTTCGTAGGCCTTATAGATACCTTTGGAGATTTGGTTTACTGCTATATTGAGGGAATCTGGATTTTTGACATATTTTGGGATATCCTTTAGATGGTCCTCCAGGTGAGCCTTGTAGGCTTCCCAGGAAGTTTCTTTTGGATTTCTTCGTGTTTGTGGTTCCATATCTAACGGGCCCTTTACACTAAATATAATATGTTTGTGGTCCGACATTGAGTTCTCGCAACTAACGTGCCAGTTAAGTAACTGAAAAGGCAACAAACTGCCTAAGTAGGCAGTTTGCTGCCTTTTCAGTTGCAAAAGTTATGTCTAATACTTCTTGTCTTGCCCTGGTCACGAAGGTTGGCGTGTTGCCCCTATTTAACAGGTGTAGACAGTTGGTAAAAATAAATTCTGAGAGTAACTCACCCCTTTTGTTGATGCCGGTGCTCCCCCAGATGGTGTGATGAGCGTTTGCGTCGCAGCCCACAATCAGTTCTGCCTTTTGTGCTTCAGCGTACTCTACAACTTTAGCCAGTTCTTCTGTGGGGTCATGTTTCTCTTCGGGCAAGTAGGCGGAACAAATCAACACCTTTTGTGAGCCCTTTCCTTTGAGATCAACATACGCAGCAACAAGATCATCGCTGCATAGTTCTGTAACAGGCAAGAAATTCATATTTTTGTTAAACACGATGCAGGCCCTTGGTTTGGATCCTTTTTCGTGTATTAATACCTTACCTGCTTTGTTAAGTCCTGTTCCCATGGTTTTGGTGTTGATCCATGGTTCTTGTATGAGGGCGATGTTTAGGCCATTTTCGCCGAAAAGTTTTTCTACGACCGCTGTGGCCGCGATGGCATGGTGTAGGTTGGCCTGCAGAAACGTCACCCCCCCGTGTGCTGCGTCTTTATTGGCCCCGGCGCTGGGAGTGGGCCTGCCCCTGCCGGCCCCCTCTTCCTCTACCCCTGGAGCGGTTGGAGCCCCTATTGCCCCCCCTGTTGGTGGGAAACCGCCGTGTTCCCGATGTACCCGCTGTAGGATGGGATGCAGGGTTGGGAGGGACTGCCCGTTTAGGTCCCGGAAGGACCTTTCGGGCGGGTGTGTGGTTGGGGTCCCTCGACGTTGACGGGTTTCGCGGTGGTGGGGATGGGGACGTGTTGAGTTCCGGCTGTTGGGTCTTTGGTGTACCCTTTAGCCGAAACTGGACCTTACGGAAGCCTAGGCTTGCCTTTAGGTCCATCTTTCGGAGATTCTCCACTGACTGGTCGTCTAGGGCTACGGTCAGCATGACCCCGCCTTTCTCGACCTTTGTGTGGAGAATCTTCCAATACTTTGTGTACAGCCCGAAGTTCTGTGCACAAAGTAGCGACAGTGACATTTTCACGTCGGAGTCGCGTAGGTCAGGGATGAACACCATCCCTATGTTAGGCTTTGGAAGCTCATTTTCGGGTATGACCCTGAGGTTGGCTTCTGGCCATGGCTTGAGGGATGGTGTCGTCTCTTCAAGCCAGGCTTTGGACCGCTGGTCCTCGCACGTGATGAGCAACCAGCCTGGCTTGTGCGCGTAACCTACGAATTTAGGTCCTTCGGCCATCTTCAGAGTCGAGATCTTCTGCAGGATGGTGTAGCAGAGAGACTCCAGTTAAGTGTCCGACATCGGACTGGAGTCTTTGATCCCGACTCTGATTTGGCTCAGGACCTCGCTGTAGGCCTGCGCTTGTTGGGGTTGGGTTATGGGTTGGGTTGGGGGGTTTCACTCACCCTCGGGTTCTTGGGTAGGTTACCCTGCGGTGATTCCTCCTCCGAGCGGAGCCGTTTGACCGGCTTTTGCCCGGGTTTGGATTGTGAGCCCCCAAACTTGTAGTCCATCTTTTTGAGTTCCGCAAAGCTCTTTACGGACAGTTTTAAAGCCTCTTCGTGCTTCAGTCCCAGTCCCACTAGAGCTTTGTAGCGGCCTCGCGTGGAGCCTCCCAATTTCTTGTGAGGCTTGTCGGTGAGTGGATTCTCCGTTGGTGGGTTAGGTCGTTCAACGTCCTTTTCCACCGTGTCGGCGCTATCCACCACCTCCATTGCTTGCTCTGACATTTGGGCGGTTTGGTCCGCGCATACTGTCAGAGGCAGTAGTTCCTGGTATAGGTCTCCCAGGGTACGTTCCAGCAGAGCCCCGCTTGCTGGAATAAGGCAAAGGTTCTCCTCGAGGTTGCCCGGTATCGAGGGTCCACCGTTAGCGACTGAGCTCCCCCTCAGTCACGCATCTCTCGGCACGGTAGGTCACACCTGTAGATTGGGGTTTTTGGGGTTGAGGTTGTCTCCTCCGGGAAAGGGTGTGGGTGAGGACCAAAAGAGTGTGAAAGGATGGTGATGGTGGAGGGATGGGATGTTTGGAGTGACAGGATGTAGGGTTGGGAGTACCTGTAGGGCGGGAGTGCCGGTCCAGGTATCGTCTCTCATACTTTGCTGTCTCAGATCCGGGGTAGGTGGTAAATAGTGTGACGCCCGTTCTCGATCTTCGACATTTCCAGGGTGCACGACCCACGCGCTGGTGGGGTCGGCAGTGCCTGAGGCGACGGGGACGTGTATGAGCAGACTTGGGGAGGCGAATCGATAGCCCTGCGTCACATACCAGGACGTATTCACCCCCCCCGCACCCCTCTAGCCCTAACGTGCGTTCATAAAGTTACCTGGGCGCCTAGACAAGATTACAATCGACAATCTCTAACGCCAATAGAAAACTAATAAAATGTATGGGAATGACAGATGTTAACGAAAAGTGTTAACGTACTCCAAGATATATTTATGGGTGAGCGTTAAGGTGAGCTTAAAATAATTTACAGAATAGCGGGGCAGGTCGATCACGTAACGCATTGTACACGTGGCTGTTAGATCTAAATGTCACTTTTGTATGGGAAAATGACAGTTGAGTTGTCCTAACGGGCGTTCGAAAAGTTACGTGATCCCCCTCTGGTCATCAGTCCACTTTGTGGAGGTTTGTCAAAACAGTAACATTACAATTTTATTTAAGAACATGTCTTTGCGATATAATCTAATTCCTTGTTCTGGCCCCGTCCCGTCCCGGCCGTTACAATAAATTCTTCCGTGTGATAGTCCGAATTGTCGACTGGGCTACATACCGATTTTATCACGGCTTTTAATTCGAATTGATAGAATTATACAATTGCAAGAAGAATGTGCTTTAAGCGATTTATTCGGGTGCGGAATTTTGTGTTTACATTCAGGCTTAATGGGATTTTCATTTTAAATAATGTTGTCAATTGAGGTTTTTGGATACCCAAGTCCCATATTATGTAGCGTTTTTGTGCAGTTTCGATAGTAAGCGCCAAAATAGAATTGTATGAAGAGCGTTACTGTTTAACTAAACACCATCTAATTTGAGCTTTGGTGTCGTCAATATTCAAAATCATAAGTAGGGAGCTGATAGATTATTAAAGAAAAACGCACGCACGTGCGGGAATGAGTATGCTTTCCGCGCATAATATATGTCGAAACTTTAAAGAGCCATATGTACTGTAAAACGTTACACGATACACGTGCGAATAGGTAATTCGCAACTCGTGTCGATTTAAAACACTCTTCGGTTTTGTTTTAGTTTAACACCACTCGTTGCCAATTTCCTATTTTTTGCACTTGTATCGTAATAGTAGGTACATTCCGTACCTACTACGGTGAATTCGTGAATGGCCCAGAACGCAGTTGCTTGTGACCCGAACCGAAGGTGAGGGCCATAAATATGCGATCTGGGGCTTTTTAGGAACACAATTTTACGTCTTCATCTGGCCACAATGCGACTTTTAACGTACGCGCAGCGTGCAGTAAAACTCGCATTATGGCCAGGTGTGACGTAAATAACTACCCTCGCGGACAATAAATACGGGCCGGTAAAATACCGTCATATTTCCTAAAATAGTGCATAAGAGGTTGTACAGTTAATCCTGTCATGATCTTTATTTAATTTTACATATAAACTGCTAATAACAGTAAAAAAATATAACGTTACCAGGTTTCAATCGGACTCGTAAAAACCCATGAAAAAACAATATCGCAAAAATCGTGATTTTTGGATATCGATATTTTTATGATAGGATCCAGGAACTTGCTAATACAGTTGGGTATTGTAAAGAATAGCATATTTTGTAAATAAAACAATTATTAAATATTTTAAAAAACCTATTGCAGTTATTTAATTTAGGGTGACCCGTATTCTTTGCCCGCGAGTGTATTATAATTCACACACAATAATAGTAAATTCTTGCGCGATTTTTTCTCATGGTCGATGGTGTACTAGGTTATCGATATATTGACAACTGTGTCGATAGATGCACATCACTATTTTCCATAAGTGGCTAATTGTTTTTATGCAACGTTTTAAGTGATCGATATGTATGGATTATTTTTACAATTATCGTTATTTAAGTGTTTATTTGTGTTAAATATACTTTAAACCAATGTTATTAAACTTAAACTTGTGAAAACCGCGAGTAGTAAGTTAAAAATCATAAATTTCTTAGTGACATAATATATTGCTTGATTACAGAAAAAAATGTGTTTATTATTACTCCAAGTGATTGTTTATTGATTAAACACATTATTGTGTGTCTGAAATTTCGAGTGTGTAGCTGTAATACTTCAAAAGTTTCAAGTAAGTGAAGTTATGCCTAACCGCTGACTCTCGGCAAAACATGCCCGTATTGAGCGATGACGGGGTGGTTCAAGGCCCCGTAGGTAAATTGTTAAGGATACTTGGACGATCTGTTACGCCAGGCACGGTCCGGACTAATAAAAATAATAATTGTGGCTGACGCGTCGTCTCGCCTCACGCTGGGGCGACTTTGTTGCGCCGGCTGAGTGCTGAATCGCACGCCTAGCTAGAGCGTCGACGTACGTCACTCTCCAGTCACGTGACAGTCTGCCCGCAGGGGCGACCCTACTGCAGAAGGTCTACCGCGAAATGAAAATGAACTTCGTTCGTGTATCTCCCTCTCTGCCGCACTTGCTAGTTCAAGCGACAAAGAGGGAGATACACGAACGAAGTTCGTTTTCGTTTCGCGGTAGGCCCTCAGCCCACGGTAGCTCTCGGGCGCGGCTCCCGAGGTGTAAGGTCGGGGCTCTTGTGGTGCCCGGGGGTTTCCCGAACCAAGGGCGAAAGAGAAACAATTGTCTAATAAAACGTACATATATTAAACTTTGACTTATTTTAATAGTGCCCTATCACTGCCCTAACTGAAGTTCCTATCACTTTCCCTATTTGCTTCTTGAGGACTTCTTCTTGTCAGTCGTTTACTTCGGCTGGAGGCTTCGGCTGACACAATTCGCAGTTTTTTTTTGGAACCTCACTGTTACTACAATAGGACGGACCGGACGAAATCCAGGCGAAGCGTCCGGCACGACCACGCGAGGAATTTTAAACACTGGAATACTCTACGAGTTTGCGCTCCAGTGAGATTGGTTGAACGGTATCAACCGAATCTGGGGTGTGAGTGGTGTCAAAATACTGGGTCAATTTGCAGTTTTGTTTTTTTTGGACCTGACTGTTGCTATAATAGGACGGACCCAATATAGCGGTCGAATTGCGTGGTTGGAGGGTAGCCTGGGGAAAATCCAGGGGGAGCCTCCGGCACGACCACGCGGGAAAGTTTGTACACTGGAATACTCTACGAGTTTGCGCTCCAGTGAGATTGGTTGAACAGTATCAACCGAATCTGGGGTGTGAGTGGTGTCGCACTACTGGGAGTTTTATCGCTGGTTCGCTAAAACCTGGCCTAGCTGAGAAGAGTCCAGCAAGAAACTCAGCTAGGCCCGACTTGGGTCGGACTGACTCTACCCGGTATGCGGCGGTACCGGGACGAATAGGGACTGTATGTGTTTGTGTTGTCGCGATCTCGCGGTGGACGTCCCCGCCGGCGGGAACGCCGAAGTGTACGCGATGTGTTGGACGCCGAAAGCGCAGCGTTCCATCTTTCGATGGACGCTGTGATTTCGTCATCCGGGTTCATGAGTGTGTGCCTAGGACGCCGGACCGTGCGGCCCCTAATCAGTGAGCGCCGAGTATCGACAGAGGGGGGAGGGATGGGAACGTAATCAGCAGCCTTCCTAACTAACGGATTCCTATGGTGGGGAGCGTTGTCAAAATAACGTCTGGCAGCCTGCTTAAAGAAACCATACATGGTGCTAATCCCCATGTCGTGGTGCAGGCTGAGGTGCGATTGGTACCACGGGGCATCAGTCGCCCTACGGAGAAAACGATTCTGAATGACCTGAAGCAGCTTGAGCGATGACATAGGCACGTGAGCAAATGCTACACTTGCATATGTCATGATTGGACGAACACAAGTCTTGTAGAGTGTCAGCTTATTTCTAAGTGACATTTTACTAAACTTGTTGATCATCGGCCCAAGCCTTCCTAGTACGAACAACGCGCGGTTGCGTACCCTACGGATGTGGCTACGGAAAGTCAGTTTCCTGTCGAGGGTCACTCCAAGATATTTGGGCTCGTTGACCCAGGGGAAGGGTCGGTCAAACATCTGGATCGGAGCCACCCGTCTTTCTGTACTAACGCAGTCAGACGGGTGGAAGACTATTGCAGTGCTTTTTTCCGGGTTGACTTCGATACGCCAAAGATTAAACCAACGACCTAGGTCGGTGATTGCCTCTTGGAGGTATCGCCGGATAGTAGCGTACTTACAATGGGTCGTAAAGAGCGCGGTGTCATCCGCGAACAACCTTAGGGTGCCTGGGAATGTCGTTCGTGAACAACGAGTAGAGAGTGGGAGAGAGCACGGAGCCTTGCGGGACTCCGGCCCGGATGGGGTGTGGGACCGAGTACGTTCCCTCCAGTCGCTAGTCGGTATCGAAAGCTTCGATCACTTTTGGAACCTCACTGTTACTATAATAGGACGGACCCAATATAGCGGTTGAATTGCGTGGTTGGAGGGTAGCCTGGGGAAATCCAGGCGAAGCGTCCGGCACGACCACGCGGGGAATTTTAAACACTGGATTACTCTACGAGTTTGCGCTCCAGTGAGATTGGTTGAACGGTATCAACCGAATCTTGGGTGTGAGTGGTGTCAAAATACTGGGACAATTTGCAGTGAGCTCTGACCCGTTTATATCCTAAATTTGGTCCGCGACCTGTTAGGGTGAGTAGTCCGAGTGGCGGGGATTTCCGCTTTTGCCGTTGATTAAAATGTTACCTCCCCTTTTGGTGGTTACGTGTTTACATGCCACACTTTCATTGTAATTTTTCTATTATTCTAATTATTTTCTCTTTATTAATCCAGTTAGATTTATACTTATATGTATCTAATTCCGTAACTCGGAAGGACGTCTTCAAACATTGGTGCGTCCGCTAACTTGTGTCAATAAGGGCCGCGGTAGTCTCCCCCTTTACCCAGAAGATGGCGTTACCCAGAAGCAGAACTTCATCAGATTCCTTCTAAACTACAAGCTAAGTCGTTCCTGTTACTGTCACAAGAGGGAGCTGTGTCTACGCTGTGTAGGCGCTTACGTTCCCGCCATAAAGGACCAATCAGCAACGACCGCGCCTCTATTACCCGGTAACGTGATTGGTGGATCGCAAAGTCACCATTCCGGAGTAAGTCAGCTTTGGAGGGAGTGTTGCTCGGAATATGGGGTTTGCGAGCCAGGAGTGCTTATTTATCATTCAATATTTGGTAGCGAAAAGTAAGTCTAAAAAAAGTTGTGCTTCTGGTGTCCGTAAAAGATAAGTATCTGGTCTTAAAAATTAACTTATGTTCAGATTATTAGCAGCTTGAGGCCTTATGGCTTATTAAGTTTGATTTGTTTCGTAATTTGCTACGCTTATTGTACTGTTTAATCGTAGTTGAATTGATTTTAAGTTAAAAAATAACGGTTTGCAGTTTTAGTTAAGAATTGTAACATTTTTCCGTGTTAAGTTGTCATTAAACTTTAGTAATGATGGTTTTTGTTTATGTGTTGTGATTAATACGTACCTTAATGCATGCTACTGTACACTCCCACATCATTAGTCGCATAGCTATCTGTCCTTTTTTTAGTCGCCTAATAAACTCGTACAAGAACACACGTCTACTGATTTATTTAAATCCAAAATACATAAAATTTGCAAAGGTGAACCTAATTACACCCTACATATGGTCGCAATCGAACCGGATTATCTGTGCATCGAACACTGGCCGCCCGGCGACGAGAACAATAGCGAGCCGCATTCCAGAGAGATAAGAAGCCGAGCGCATCTATTCAATTGCAAACTAACTAATGAGTTTAAGTTAAAGCAAAACATTTTATTACGCAAAGTTATAACGACGATTTATTGACTTGTACGTGACATTGCAGTGTTTTTAAAGTAAACAATGGCTGAAACACAAAAACAATTACTCGCCGCGCTTGAAGATTGTGCTAAAGTGTTTCAAAAAACGCAAACTAACCTGAAGAAGTGCCCTAAAGCAAGATTAACGAAAGGATACATCGAGTCTCGTATTAAAATAATCGATGAATATTGGACGTCGTTCAATAATGCGCACCAACAGTTAGTGAAGGTTACACCTATGGAACAAAAGGGTGTTTTACCGTATTTTTTAAATGAAGAGTTTTTTATATACAAAGATTTATACAATGCACTTCGGGGAGATTTGTTGGACATGTTAACCAGTGTACACGAAGCGGCGATGGAGACATCCGCTACGAATTCAAGTTTTCTGGCAGCCACACAAAACAGCTTTGTGCATTTACCACGCATACAGTTATGCACATTCAGTGGAAGTTACGAAGAGTGGCCTGCGTTTAAGGATTTATTCATATCACTGGTCCATAACAATAAAGCATTAAGTGACGTACAGAAGCTACACTATTTAAAGACGAGTGTTACTGCCGAAGCCGAGTCCTTACTGAAGCACATCCAAGTTACATCGGAAAACTATGAACAAGCATGGCTGATCCTGAAAACAAGGTATGGCAACAAACGATTGATTTTAAACAATAATTTGAAGAAATTAGTTAATCAGCGCAAAATGACTACGCAATCAGCTGCTCAACTTAAATCGCTCTTAGATACAACGTCGGAGTGTCTACACAGCATTAAGAACTTGAAGATTCCTATTGACCAGTGGGATCCATTGATAATATTTTTGCTGGTACAGAAATTGGATCCAGAAACGCATAAAAGCTGGGAAGAACGTGCATACAAGAGTGACTCCGAACCCTTACCAAAGTGGAGCGATTTCAAAGAGTTTTTAGAGGCAAAGTTTCGTACGCTGGAGCTATTCACAGGTACTACAACATATACCAGAGAAGTAAAGTCAATCAAGGAGCGTAGTACATGTCATGTTGCCACACCTACTGTCGACAGGATTTGTGTGATGTGTAATGAAAGCCATACATTGTGTCACTGCAAAGAGTTTACCAAGATGGAACCCTCGGATAGAGTCGAGTATGCCAAGACCAAACATTTATGTTTCAACTGTCTAGTACCAGGGCATTCAGCATCAAACTGTCGAGTACCTGTGTCCTGTAGAATATGTCACCGACGTCATCACTCTCTTCTGCATCAACAAAAGCAGGCTGAGCCTGTGGACTCCATGAGCCCCCTACAACCACTGGCCTCGACACAACATGCTGTAGATGATATAGAAGAAGTGCAAGCTAACACAGTGATCGCGTCGCATCTCACTACTAGACAAGGATTAGCACTACTAGCGACTGCCGTGGTGGAAGCAAGAAGCAAAGAAGGTCACATCATCCCCCTGCGAGCGCTAATAGACCAAGGTTCTCAAGCATCATTTATAAGCGAAAAGGCGACTCAACTGCTCAAGCTCGAAAGACAACACGCTAAGGGAAACGTCATGGGTGTGGGTTCTACGAGAACAGAAATCAAGCACGCGGTTCAGCTACAAATCAAATCACAGTGGGACACAACATTCGTCCTACCGATTCAAGCGTATGTTATGTCGAAACAGCTGACCACGAAGATACCCACAAAGCATATTGTTAAACAACCATGGCCTCACATACAAGGGTTACAACTAGCGGATCCCACTTACCACATGTCTGGAACCATAGACCTCTTGCTAGGGGTCAGAGAATACGCCAGTATACTGCAACAAGAATTGATCAAAGGTCCACCGGGTACACCATGCGCACAAAGAACCAACCTGGGCTGGATTCTTTTTGGAGAAGTTGATAGAAACCCACAAGAAGATACTTACCTCGTCATGCACCATCACGTTGACATGGATGATATACTGAAATCTATATGGGAAATCGAGACAGATACTACGAGGAAGTTAACAAAAGAAGAGCAGCTATGCGAAGAAATCTATGAAAAAACAGTCACACGAAATCACGAAGGAAGATATATTGTAAAGCTACCATTCAAAACAGAGAATCCACGAGTGGTCGATGGAAATACAAAGGATATAGCTACAAAGAGATTCATGCAATTGGAGAGAAGGTTTAAAAAAGCACCGAACCTGAAAACAGAATATACAAAAGTAGTGAACGACTACCTTGAAGAAGGACACTTAGAAGTTGTACCTGAAAAGGAAAGAGAAGATAAATCAGTATATTTGCCTCATCATGCAATAGTTCGCGAAGATAAAGAGACCACACGAACGCGCGTCGTCTTCGACGGCTCCTGTAAGGGATCAAACAATATATCCTTAAATGACGAGCTCATGATAGGCCCTCAACTACAAGATGACTTGAGAAATCTTCTGATGAGATGGCGGATGAAACGCGTTTGTTTCGTGGCAGATGTACAAAAGATGTATCGTCAAATATTAGTAACCAAAGAAGACGCCAATTACCAACGTATTCTTTGGCGGCAAGACGAGTACGAGGAGCTGAAAGAATATCGCCTGCTTAGAGTTACCTTTGGCACCGCTCCCGCTCCGTACTTGGCTGTGAAGACGCTGCAGAAGATTGCTATTGATGAAGATGAAAAACAAGACGATACGCAAGTAACAAGCAAGTATAAAGAAGTAGCAATTAAAACAATAAAGGAAGACTTTTATATGGACGATTTACTGTCAGGAGCAGCAACCGCTGACGATGCTATAGCGATTGCCCAAGAAGTAACACGCATTTTAAAGCAAGGCGGTTTTCAACTAATGAAATGGTCCTCAAACAGTATCGAATTTATGAAGTCCATTGATGAAGATAAAAGATCAGCAAACGCACAAGTAGAATTGAACCTCGACGGAACTGTAAAGGCACTTGGTATTGTATGGAATCTGGGAACTGATTCATTTCAATATAACTTGGCACTCCCTCCTATTGCAAACACTATAACGAAGCGTGGAATATTATCAGACGTGCAAAAGCTATTTGACCCACTAGGTTGGATTGCACCTAGCACTGTCATGGCGAAAATCCTAATGCAAAAGCTTTGGCTTGAAAGAACAAGTTGGGACGAGTGTGTCAGCTCAGAGTTAGAAGAAGAATGGAGACAAATTCGTGCCGACTTGGTAAACGTTAAAGATATTCGGATTGACAGATGGCTTTGCACAACAAGCTCTGAGGGAGAAAATATACAGATACACGGATTCAGTGACGCCTCAATGCGTGCATACGCTGCAGTCGTATATATAAGAACAGAAAACCAAGGCAATATAACAACCAAATTAATCGCTGCGCGAACCAGGGTCGCCCCACTGAAAACGATTTCCCTGCCACGTCTAGAGTTATGTGGAGCGGTACTTCTTTCAAAATTGATGAAGCAGGTTGGACAGGCGATGAGAATACCCACATCAAAGATGTTTGCATGGACTGACTCTTCGATAGTCATTGCTTGGCTGTGTGGAGAACCCAACAGATGGAAGCCATTTGTAGCCAACCGTGTCGTAGAGATCGTCGAGAATCTAAACAATAAACACTGGCACCACGTCCAATCAAAGGATAACCCTGCAGACGTAGCTTCGAGAGGTATGATGTTGTCCGCACTGAAGAACTGCAATCTATGGTGGAACGGACCCAGCTGGTTATCTGAAAAAGAAATAAAAATTAGTAAATTAGAAGCATTAACAACGGATGAAGAAATGAAAGTACAGAAACTGCAAACTTACCTTAATACTGATGATGTCGACCCACAGGAAAATAGTTTAACCTCACAATTTGATAAGTTTGATAATTTAACTGAGCTGCTGATAACTATTGTCTATTGCCGAAGATTCTTACAATACAAGAAAAATCCCTGTGATACTGATAAAGATATAACAGCTATGGAATTACAAGACGCATTTAACATTTGTGTAAAAAAGGTACAACAAGATGAGTATCAAGAAGAGATCGACAGATTAACACAAAATAAACAGGTGAAAAAGAAAAGCTGTTTACGAAATCTCACCCCATTCTTGGATAAGAACAAATTCCTCAGGGTGGGCGGTCGACTTAGATACGCAAATATAGACGAAGACCGGAAGCATCCAATAATTTTGGGAAACAAGAACCCTTTGGTGCCACTATTAATTGCTGATGCACATGCCAAGACACTTCATGGCACTATGGCTGAAATGCTATGCTACCTACGTTCAAAATTCTGGATACTCCGGGTGAAGTCCTTGGTAAAAGGGCACATTAAAAAATGCCTAACATGTGCAAGACATAATGCGACAGCTAAAACTCAAATTATGGGCGATCTGCCAGAGACTAGAGTTACTCCATCAAGACCGTTCCTGCACAGTGGAGTAGATTTTGCAGGCCCATATCTAATTTTGACTTCTAAAGGCAGAGGATCAAAAACGGTGAAGGTTTATATCGCTATTTTCATCTGCATGGCTGTCAAGGCTATTCACATCGAACTGGTTGGAGACCTTACTTCAGATGCATTTATAGCAGCCTTTAAACGTTTCGTCGCAAGAAGAGGAAAATGCACTCACCTATGGAGCGATCAGGGTAGAAACTTCGTGGGTGCCAACAAAGAACTTGTAGAAACTTGGAATGAAGCCAAATTGAAATTCACTGGGCCAATAGCAGAGAAGCTTGCAACTGAAGGCACCCAATGGCATTTCATTCCTGCATATAGCCCTAATTTTGGTGGATTGTGGGAAGCGGGCGTCAAATCCATAAAATATCATCTAAAGAGAGTTTTGACAACTAATCTGACATTTGAAGAGATGACAACTGTACTATACCAGATTGAAGCCTGCTTAAATTCCCGGCCTTTATGTCCATTGGATGACACAGATCCAGAAAATGTTGACCCTCTTACTCCTGGTCATTTTTTACTGGGAGAGCCCCCAATCGTTGTTCCAGCACCAGAATATAAAGAATCCAAAATTCATACCTTGTCACGCTGGCAATATACACAGAAATTGTTAGCAGATTTTTGGAGGCGATGGCAAGACGAGTATCTTTCTAGGCTGCAACAACGACCGAAATGGCTGAAAAAAGAAGAGGAATTTAAAATAGGAGACATAGTACTTATTAAGACTGAAAACTTACCTCCTGGAAAGTGGTCGCTGGGACGCATCGTTGGGAAACATCCTGGTGATGACGGTTTCACAAGAGTGTATAGTGTGAAGTCTGGAAGTGCTATCGTAAACCGATCGGTGACTAAATTATGCGCGTTGCCGGTTGATACTCAAACTTTATAATGTTGTCAATTTGTTGATTAAATTGTACCAATCATTGTGAAGTTTTGAAAAGGACATAATGGTCCTTTTGGTGGGCGGTATGTTGTGATTAATACGTACCTTAATGCATGCTACTGTACACTCCCACATCATTAGTCGCATAGCTATCTGTCCTTTTTTTAGTCGCCTAATAAACTCGTACAAGAACACACGTCTACTGATTTATTTAAATCCAAAATACATAAAATTTGCAAAGGTGAACCTAATTACACCCTACATTATGTATGAGTAATGATTATTAATTGCGCTGTTAGTGCTTAACAGTAAATTGTATGGTTCCTGTCTGTTTTATTGATTAACTAGCTGTTGCCCGCGACTTCGTCCGCGTAGAACTTGTTATCGCCTTAGAAATATGATTATCTTAAGGGATTATTACCCAGATAAAAACTATCCTATATCTTTCCAAGGGTCTCAAATTATCTGTACCTACGGAAAATTTCATCTAAATCCGTTCAGGTGTGAAAGGTGCGATGAGATCGTTAGTTTAAATAGCTAAATCTAAATTGAAAACTCCGTTTTAAAAAATATAAATATCTTATAATCATCAACAGACGTTTCTGCTTAAGTTGTTTTTTTTTATAATGAATAACTTCTGTCCGCGAGTTCGTTCACGTTGACTGTTTTTTTTCTTCATTATTACTTATACATTAGAGCGGCTCTCTGATCTAGACTCGAAGCGCGATACACTGAAAGCCAGACCACCTGCGGCAATTAATTATAATTATGTCGACGGTGTGCTCACATGCCCGCAGTGCGCGAGGACCTTCACGAAGAAGATTGGCTACATAAGTCACATGCGAGCACACGACCGTCGACAGCATATTTGAACGCAGTCGCTGTGGCCGAAATCGGCCGGGAACGCATCATCATACATTAGAATCTATGCACACCGCGTTTTTTAAGCGTTTGTGTCGATTTCTTTACACGTGATTCGATACAAACGCGCGTCTACGGTGCATAGGCCCTAAGTACTACACAGACTTAAATGACACCTAAGTGAAGCATGAAAAAAATTATACAATTCATATGAATAAATATTAAATATTAATTACATTAATGTAAACTATTAACACGTTATTTACACCTATGTTATGTACCCAACCCCCGATTTTTTTTTCCGCGTACAGCCCACCTTTCCCAGATGGCGTGATCCGTCTCCTTTTCGGGAATATTGCCTTATCGTGACCGAATAGCGCGAGGGTTATCCCTCTGCGGCTGATCTTCGCCCAGTCGCCGTGCTTCATATCGGCCTTGTATCTTTCGAAGTACACGAAGCTCATCATAATGCCGATAAAGAAATATAACAATTATTTTGGCATCAATGTACATAGTTAATGTAATTACATTGATATCAATATAATTACAATACTTCATTATATACAACATTTTTAGTTTCCCCAGTGGGCATCAGCACAAACAGTTGTTCGCAGCTGGTGACTCGCGAGCACGCGACGTACAGCTGCCCGTGAGAGAAGCAGTCCGTGCGCAGGTCGACGCCGGCTGCGCGGAGAGTCTGCCCCTGCGACTTGTTTATGGTCATAGCGAAGCACACGCTCACTGGAAACTGCAATCGCTTGAACTGGAACGGGAAGTTGTTCGGTATCAGTGGAATGCGCGGTATAAATACAGCTTCCCCAGCACCGCAGCCCGTAAGGATCTGAGCCTCGATGAGATTCCGCTGCAGTCTCACTACCTTCAAGCGGGTGCCATTACACAGCTTCGGCGGAGATAGGTTCCGAAGCAGCATAATAGGGACTCCGATCTTCAGGGTCAAAGTGTGCGCTGGTAACCTTGATGCACTCAGAGTTTAAAAATTCCACCGGAAATGTCGTGGCAGTTCCCTCATCTACGACAGTGTTAATCGTGCTGTAGATAGCGTTCGCGTTAAAATTCGAGCGTTAACAGCAGCAGCCTGGTCATTTTTGGGGGTAAGTATGGTTCTTGAATTGTGACTTCTCTGGGAGGGCAAGCAGTCTTCTTGTTGTGTAAATGTTTCAGAAGCTCGAGAATCCGCTGTTAATCTTGTTTCACGTTCCGTAATAGTCTCGGAAGCTCGCGACCACGAATGGCGTTCACGATCGTGGCCGAGACGTGCTTCCCTATCT
Source organism: Epinotia bilunana (assembly GCA_947049275.1). NCBI lineage: Eukaryota > Metazoa > Arthropoda > Insecta > Lepidoptera > Tortricidae > Epinotia > Epinotia bilunana. Next base: position 38,959,997 of record OX346253.1, on the reverse strand, counting down.
TCACTGTTTTCAAGGTATCTAGAAGCCCGGGAAGCTTCTTCGGACTCCTGAGATCTTGCCACTCGATTTCTGGCGACCTCTAGAAATTCGTGTCAGGTTCGATCTCTTTCTTGAAGGCATATTGAGTAATAACGTTTTTGGGGACTTTTGACACATAATTTTGTGATTTGACAGAAGATTTGACAGAATAAATAAATAAAATAAACGTGTATCTAGTCTACATTAAAAAAAAAACTATTTATATACAAAAAAATACTTACTGAATTCAACCCCATTTTTGAACCCCTTTGCACGCTTATCTTTATAATTTTTATAGCCTATTGCGTGGCCGAAGATCCATTGAACGTTTTAGTGAAAGTTGCATATGAATCCATTCGATAGTTTTCCCATGATACCCGGACACAAACAGACAAACAGAAAACATAACAATCCTTTTCGTTGGGCTCTCGTATTAATAAACAGATAGATGGCGCTGTTGCGTAAAGTAAAGACGGCTTTATCCAAATATTCTCAAATTTGGCCTGCGGGTCACCGTAACTCCATCAAACTTTTTTATACGTTTAATATGGTTTGTTGGAGTTCAGACGCCGACAAAAATCTGGAGAATGACCTTCTAAATGCGTGGAAATTGGTGAAGTTCTGCATCGCGCTATTGAAGTTTATTATGTATGTTGTATAAATACAATTTCCTTCAAGCTCTACTTATTATGTCTCACTGACAACCTCAACGACCTTTCACATTTATTATATGTAGATTATTATTATTATATATGTAGACATGTAGAGATATAAGGTACCCCTTATACTTATCTGCACTTAGCGAAGTGTAGGAACTAGGAATTATTATTTTTCATACAGAGACGTGTTATTCTTGTATAATGCTATTATCTGTCACCTATTTTGAGTTTCGGCCGCATGAGCACTTTTTACCACGTATGACGTACTTATGTGGCAAAGAAGCCGACGCTTGCAACTCCAGCGGTGACCAATGCGCGGTATCGATTCTTTTAAAAATATATATCTTCATTCCTTTCCAGAAGTAACTCTTAGAAAAAATCCTGGCCATTTCACACTCCAAAGTCTTAAATTTTCCCCTTTTGTTTGTAATTTTCACTATTAGATATTAAATGATACAAGTTTCTCTATCTAACTATACAAATGAAATCTAAAATTTATCGGCACGAACATCCGATTTTATATGTCTGAATCATTTTTACGCTCACATAGTTCGCTAATTCGAAACGAACGAATCTAAATAAAGGTCAGCAGAGTGTTTGAAGTAATTAAAGGTCACACATCGTGCCCTTGCAAGGGCAGGTTGCAAGATAGTAGGGTAGGGACTAATTTATGTGAAAGGATTGGAACATGAAAAGTTGGAGCAAAATACCCAACGGTTGAACACTGAATTGAAAGAGGTAAGGGCGATAGTCCATAAATTTGGTCTCACTCGTTCAAGCACGCTTGTTCGATATTTAAAATAAATTACGTTGTCAAAACACTTTCACAGATCCGCTTTTTTTATAATTGTTTTTTTGTTGATACTTGCCAGAACGTGACGCATGTCTTATCGACAGCGATAAGTGATAAAATGTTAAACATGCTACGCCCCCTGGTGTAGGTTAAGGCACAAGTACAATCCATACTATCCATACTAATATTATAAATGCGAAAGTGTCTGTCTCTGTCTGTCTGTCTGTCTGTCTGTCTGTCTGTCTGTCTGTCTGTCTGTCTGTCTGTTACCTCTTCGCGCTTAAACCGCTGAACCGATTAAGATGAAATTTGGTATGAAGATAGTTTGAATCCCGGGGAAAGACATAGGATAGTTTTTATCCCGGAAATCATCCCCTGAGGGGGTGAAATGGGGGATGAAAGTTTGTATCGAGCTACGATATAAACGGGTTCCACGCGGACGGAGTCGCGGGCAGAAGCTAGTAATATTATAAATGCGAAAGTGTGTCTGTCTGTCTGTCTGTCTGTCTGTTACCTCTTCACGCTTAAACCGCTGAACCGATTTGGATGCAATTTGGTATAGAGGTAGTTTGAGTCCTGGGGAAGGATATAGGATAGTTTTTATCCCGGAAATCATCCCCCAAGGGGATAAAGTGGGGGGTGAAAATTTGTATGAAGCTACGATATAAACGAGTTCCACGCGGACGGAGTCGCGGGCAGAAGCTAGTGATGTAATAAATAAAAAAGAGGTCCTTTTATTTATATTACGCCACTGCTTAAGTATAAGTAAAATATTCAGCTGCAAGATTTAGTGACTCCAGTCGCATTATCAAAGCTAGGAGATATCAATTCAATATCAAAGACATTAATCTCAATGAAGCACGTATAAAGATCCATTAGATCTGGCGATAAGTAATCTAAAAAAAAACTTATTCGCTAGTATTTTATCAGACATATGACCTTCAGACATCCCATCCATTTTATTTGCCCCGTAATCTTTTCTTTTTATATTTAATTTAAGACATCATCAGATTCGCAGATTTTCCATATCATGGAAAAACTAGAGGGTCAATTCACAAAACGACCCGAACAATACCACGAAGGTGAACCAGTATAAGAGACACTTTACAACGCGTCTCTGTCTAATATCCGAGGGTCGAATTTAACTAGGGACACGCTCACGAATGAGTAATTTTGTGAATACATAGCCAGGTGACCCGACCCTGTGACCCGTGTATTTTTTATTGCCCCGCTCCTTAGGTTAAGCCCTGCGAGAAATACGAACTTTATTACCGTTTTATTGTCTTAACACACTTTGTTGCTGTACAGTCACCACCAGATATATCGGAGCGGCCAAAGTGCTCACAATTATCTGAACATGTCTCTAATGCCTCGACGATAGAGACGTGTTAGATATTTGTGAGCACCTATAATAGAAAAGATTCTAAGTAGTGTATGCTCTTGTAAATTATCTTTGTTATTTACAAAAGGCGTTACAAGTTAACTGGAAAAAGTTACTAAGGGCGCAACAAAAATTTAACCCTTAAATGACACTGGGAAAAATACTGGAAATCCACAGCAAAAATTAAAACATGAGAACTGTTTTAATCTGTATAAAATAATTGAATTATATTTTTATGAAGAAAAAAAAACAGTCCAACTTGGACTCACTTTAGTGATCCGGGGCCGCTGATGTGCAGAGTACGAATGAAACTACTACCCAACTGATAATCGGAACAATCCGGATAGCTCAGTTGGTTAGTAGCGACGGACTATGAATGCCTGTGGTCGCCGGTTCGAATCCGGCTCGGAGCATTACATTTTTTAATTTTTCCTTTAATTTAAAAATTTGTAATTTCGTTAGCAGCGTTACTGCTTAAGGGGCTCCACGCGCTTTTTGGCTAGTTTTGACGAGTTTTGAATTGATATTCCTCCGTCAAAACTATAGATATATTTATGGAACAAACACCTATCGGTTTTTTAGTTCTTTATCTACATTTGCACGAGAGTTTTTTTGAAAATAATTAATATTTATTTTTTTATGAATTATTCAAACATGGTCCAAAAAAGCTCTGTTTTCGATATTATTATGTTGTTCATGCACTTTTATATATGAAATCTACATATAACTGTTCCTTATTGACGTCTCTAACAACCCACGAGAGATTTTTATTTTAAACTCATTTTCACAAAAGTTACGTCCATAAAACTGGTTTTTTGGCCTGAAATTGCCAAAGTTTGGTGCCATATATCCCGAAAACTGTGAGGTTTGAAGTAAATATGGGATACTATTTCGGTAAACCTCGTTGTAGTTAATACGATAAACCATAAAAAACACAAATAAACCGACAGTTATAGATCGAAGGTCATTGGGAGCTAGGAGCCCCTTAATACAAACATTAGTCTTTAAGCTATTCATAAAGAACCATTGTAATTCATAATGTATGATGTCGGTAAAAGTGTAACGAATAAATAAATAGCAGATGTGAAAACGACTCGTATTGTGTACGTATACAAATATTTTCATTAGTTGAATTTTGCAGTATATTTATTGTACTAGATATTAAATTACTGTAAATGAATTGATTACTAACTTGTCAATCTTATACCAAATAGCGAACTTAATGCCATAACCATATTCGTGTTAGTAACCAAAGATTCTTCAGAAACATAAATATGTGGGCGATTTCGATTCAGAAATAGGTATATGAATCTGGTCCATCCCAGTAGTGGTAGGTATTTTGGAAATTAATGCTCAAGAACACTTTTGCTAATATTCAATATTTCCTTAGCAAACTGAAATTGAAATATTAACAAGGGGACAATCTTCATTATGAAATTATTAAACTATACAATAGATTACAAATATGTATACAAAACTATGAACTAAATTACTAAAACTAACTTATCCTATGAGCCTACACTATATTTACACATATCCCCTAGGTCATCAATTGAATATGGAAAACACATTACAGGGATGTTTAAATATATTAGGATCATGTGTAAATCGCTTGCATGCAAGCATGCAAATATCTACGTAGGTAGTCTATTCAATTATCAAAACTGAGTTTACTGCGCATAATTTATATCTCAACTCCGTAATTTAAGTGTAAACATAACTAACATTGCAAAACGAAGTAGTTAAGTAACTCAAATTTAATTAAAGCTACAATGCAAATTCGAAAAATGGCTAAAATTCAAGTCTTGTAGTTTCGGGTGTCCTGAACTTTGACAGGCATATTTAGACGCCGCTCACGTCTTGCGTGTCTGCCTCTGAAAGCTCTACAGGGAAATCATTAAACAAATAATATTGATTTTATATGATTATGAAAAAATAAATAATACTCGTATTCTATCAATAAATTGATTGATTAATTGACGATCAGTGAGAGCGGAAGCAATAGGCATCTCCTATGTAAACGAGCACAGAACATCATCACCAACGTTCTTGGATTTTCCAAGGTGTCTGCCAGGTGGGCCCCTAGATTGCTTTCGGCTAAGAATAAACGAACAAGCTACATGATGTCACAGGATTGTTTGGACTTATTTAAACCAGATCCTCAAGACTTTCTCAGTCGCTTCGTAACTATGGATGAGACTTGGGTCCACCACAACAAACCAGAGTCAAAAATACAATCCAAGCAATGGAATAGCTCAGGGGCACCACCTCCTAAGAAAGCCAAGGCCATTTTGTCAGCCAAGAAAGTGATGGCTTCAGTTTTTGGGACTGCAGATGTCATTATTATAATGATAGATTTCCTTGAATAAGGTAAAACGATACATTCTGACTACTATTGTTCCCTCTTACGACGTTTGCGTGAAGAAATCAAAACCACGACAACGCTCCTGTCCACACGGCAGCGAAGTCAATGGCACAGATTCGTAATTGTGGGTTTGAATTGTTGCCACACCCACCCTATTTGCCTGATTTGGCCCCTTCCGAGTATCATCTTTTTCCTAAGCTAAAAAAACCACTTGAGAGGTCAACTATTTTCCACGAATATGGAGGTGCCCAGCCTGCGGTAGCTGCATATTTTGATGACCTGGAAGATTCTTTTTTTTACACGGAATAATAAAATTAGAGACAAGATGGCTAAAGTGTATAGATGTTTTTGGAGACTTACGTAGAAAAATAAAATTGTTATAAAACGTATAGTTTTCATTTTACAGGTAAGGCTCAAAACTTAAAATTCACCCTCTTACTCCTTCAAATATGTTTAACTTGCTGATGAAATTTTGGATCATTATTAGGATTAAGTATGTTTAGGTTGTTGTTGTTTTGGTTTATTACTGTAAATTATATTTGTCGAAATGTTGGCTGATGATTAGTCCGAACTTTACTTGCAAATGGAGCATCTCTTTTTCTATTTACGTTTATAATCTAATTGGTCGAGGAATTTATTAAATATAATGAAATAATACGTTATTACATATAGTACATCAGTACAATTAAGGCACAAGATCGTTCGATTGCTTGATTTACCACACTGACCCGTCCATAATTTAGGTAATCAAGTCGACGGGCCGGTTGACAACCAATGTTTCAGCCGGGTTGAGCAGTTGTGCCATTTATCGACCCGCGCTAATAGAGGTCAAATTGCCATCAAAACATTGATATGTGACGTTAGTATTTTATACAGTTACTAGCTTCTGCCTGCGACTCTGGAACTCGTTTCTATCGTATCTGCATACAAATATTCCCCCCTTAGGGAATGATTCCCGGGATAAAAACCATTTTAGTCCTTCACTCAATCTATCTCTATTAGAATTATCCAAATCGGTTCAGCGGTTTAAGCGTGAAGGGTTAACAAACAGACAGACCAGACAAATAGACAAACAGAAAGACAGACAGACGGACACACTTTCGCATTTTTAATAATAGTATGGGTTGGTATTGACTAGCTGCCCGCGCGGCTCCTCCCGCATATAACAGAGAACCTAAGTGAAGCAGCAGGATAAAATATAGCCTGTCCAACCTTCAGGTTCCATTCTATATACTGGTAAGTATTTTTGTAATCGGATGAGTAGTTCTGGATATTAACCCCTACTTACAAACTTAGAACCTCACAGACTTATCCTCTGTAGAAATATTAGTACAGCTAGATTAGGCGCAGATAGGGTTTGCAATCCGGATCCAACTTGTATGGAAATATCCGGATCCGCGGATCTGGATCCGAAAATTTCCATACAAGTCGGATCCGGATTGCAAACTCTAGGCGCAGAGCACGCGAGGAATGTAAGTACGAGTAACTTGTTATTTTAATCAGCAGTCAGCATTGTAAGCATATTAGTAGTATATTGTAACACATCCTTAGAGAGCGACCACACCGGTGCTTAACGCTGCGTATACGCGTTGACGTGTCGTATGCGTCACGTATTCTTCATACATTTTGCTGCGTTTTACGGTGCGATAGCGTATTTTGAGCAGCGGTGTGGTCGCACCCTTACTCGTACCGTTATAAAGACGTGTACCGAAATATTTGGCTGCCTTGGCTGCTACTAACTTTATCATGTTGACTGTACTAATGTGTGCATAGTCGTGACGTCATTTGAATACAGTTTTAAGGCTACGTGAGGAATTTGTATCGGTCTGTATGAAGGTTTGACATTTTCAAAGGTAAGTCCAGTTGCGACCATATAAATATTTGAGGTTCTCAAATGGCGACCTCATACCGGAGGGCGCAACGTGCGTAGACCCCAATGTGGACTGATGACCTGGTAAAGGTCACGGGAGTCCGCTGGATGCGGGCGGTGCAGGACCGCTCTATGTGGCACTTTTTAGGGGAGGCCTATGTAAACAGTGGACGTCTTTGAGAACCTGCAACAGGTAGTGGGTATTGCCTGCACCAAATTGGGTGTTCAACTGGACTGAGGCCGGTAGTACTGACACTTTCTCGACGAGCGAGTTGGATTAATGTATAAATATTAAATCTATACATCCGACCGACCCCCGACACCGATCGATCGATCCGACGACCGGTTAGCCTATTGGGTAGTGACGCTGCCTACGAAGCTGAAGGTCCTGGGTTCGAATCCCGGTAAGGACAAATATTTGTGTGATGCGCATGAATATTTGTTTCTGAGTCTTGGATGTTTTCTATGTATTTAAGTATGTGGCGACAGCTTTTTATTAATATTGCCATTGGTAATTTAGTGTATATCATATGTGTTATTTGTTTTTATTTTCTCTTGTAAAATATTATATAAGTATATACCGTTTACTCAGCCGCGGCAGCGTCGCGCGCGCTGGTTCAAGGTGATCCTCATCACTCGGCTCGCGCCGCCGTACATCGGCGAGCGGCCGGCAATGTTCGTGCGCGCTCGGAAATCCCGCGCAGTCGGCTATTAACCATACTCAAGGCTGGACGCTGCGCTCGCGCCGCTCTGAGCTAACGGTCAATGCTTACGCGTTAGCTTTATACTTATTACTTTATTTCGGTTTGCGCAGTGCACCGTTTAATGTTTAAGCTTAGGCTTTATGTTCGCGTTTGTATGTGCTTTTTCTATCCCCTGTGACTTTCTTCATAACTATCTAAGTGTTTGCCTTAAACTGTTATTCCTTCTCTTTGTGCTTGTGACTCTTGAGTGCTCTGTGTTTCTCTATCGTGCGTGTTTGACTTTAATATAATAATTAGTGTGGAACTAGCTTGTTTACTGTACTCGTTAGGCTAGTCACCCACATAATTGGTGACCCCTGTTGAAACGGACGGTTGTGTAACGGACATTTTAAATTTTATCTTTTAACGGACGATTTTTGAATTTTATATTTTAACGGACGATTTTTGAATTTTATATGTTAACGGACGTTGTTTTAAAGATATTATAGCGCATGTATTGAAGGATTTTAAGTTTTTAAAGTGGTTTAACGGACATTTGTTTTCTTTTTAACAATGGTAAATGATGATGTGCAAAAGCTTGGCACGGTGGCCACTCCAAGTGCTGGGGCGAGTGCCAGTGAAGCAGCTGTGAGTCACATTAGTGTGAAAGTGCCACCGTTTTGGGCGGATAAACCGTCTTTATGGTTTGCACAGCTGGATGGACAATTTTTGCTGGGGAAGATTACGAGCGATTCTACCAAGTTTTACCACGCAGTGTCAGTGTTGGATTATAAGTACGCGGTTGAGGTAGAGGACATTATTACTAGGCCGCCGGAAAATGATAAATATGGTACTCTTAGGCGAGAGCTCATATCGCGTTTGTCAAGTTCCAAGCAGGAGCGTTTGAAGCAGTTGACGATGAAAGAAGAGCTCGGAGACAGGAAGCCGAGCCAGTTTTTACGTCACATCAGGAGTCTGGCTGGAGCAGATTACCCAGATGAGTTTATTCGCCATCTGTGGTCAAGCCGGTTACCTACTGTGCTGCAAAGTATAGTGGCTTTCCAGGATAATTTACCTCTGGACGATGTAGCGCAAATGGCTGACAAAGTCCATGAGGTCACGCCATCAGTACCTGCTTACCAGGTAGCCGCAGCATCGTCATCGGGTGCTCCTACTTCGGTGCTGGACCAGTTGCACCGTAAGATCGACGCTTTGACGCAGAGGCTTGACGCGATGTCCACCTCCCGGGGCCGTCAGGATAAGCCCCGGTCGAGGTCCCGCGGCAAGCCGCGGAACCGGTCGCGCAGTCATTCGCGCGCTACCAAGCCCAGCGGCGACGGCCAGCGTTTGTGCTGGTACCACTACAAGTACGCGGATAAGGCAGATAAGTGTATTTCCCCCTGTGCGTACCCAAAAAACTAGTTGATCGGTCGCTTGTAGCGGCCAGTGAAAGTGCGTCGGTGTCTAACCGTTTATTTGTTACGGATGTAAAGACTAAGGTACAGTTTTTAGTGGACACTGGGTCGGATTTGTGTGTGTACCCGATTAGTTTTTTGCGTGCGCAACGACGTCATAAGACATCATATGAACTTTACGCCGCAAATAATACTACAATTAGTACCTATGGCTGGCTTAGCTTATCGCTAGATTTCAATTTACGCCGTATGTTTTCTTGGCGCTTTGTTATTGCTGATGTGAGCAAACCCATTATAGGAGTGGATTTCCTCTCATTTTATAATTTGCTTGTCGATGTTCGGAATGCTCGCTTAAATGACAACATTACTTCGCTTTCATCAGCTGCTCTAGTCGCGTCAGCTAGTGTGTGTCCGCAAATAAAGGTAATTTCAGGAAATTCGCCATACCATAGTTTGCTTGAGGAATACCCTGATATTATAAGACCTGCTGGTGATCCTGTGGAGCGAAAATGTAAACACCAGACGCAGCATTTTATTAAGACTACGCCTGGCCCGCCTGTGTTTGCGAGGCCGAGGCGTTTGGCGCCAGATCGCCTGAAAATAGCGAGACGGGAGTTTGAAGACATGGTGCGGACGGGCGTTGCGAGACGATCGGAGAGTCCGTGGTCCTCACCGCTGCACTTAGTACCTAAGAAGGACAATAGCTGGCGTCCTTGCGGCGATTATCGCGCTCTTAACGCACGCACTATTCCCGATAGGTACCCAGTGCGGCATATTGCTGACTTCTCGCACAACCTTTTCAATTGTAAGGTGTTTAGTAAATTAGATTTGGTGCGCGCATATAATCAAATTCCCGTTGCGCCCGACGACGTTTCGAAGACAGCGATCACGACGCCCTTTGGACTCTTTGATTTTCCATATATGAGTTTTGGTTTGCGTAATGCTGCGCAGACATTTCAACGGTTTATGGATGAGGTCCTCAGGGGTCTTGATTTCTGTTTTCCATTTATCGATGACGTTTTAATAGCCTCTGCCAACGACTCAGAACACAAAACGCATTTGTGCGCCGTTTTTGAGCGTTTTAATGACCATGGCATATTACTTAACGCTGGTAAATGCGTTTTTGCCGTTCCCGAGATCGAGTTTTTGGGTTATCTGGTCTCTTCAGAGGGTACTAAACCGCTGACCGACAGGGTTAAGGCGATACAGGATTTTTCAAAACCTAAAACTATAAAGGATCTGAGGCGTTTCCTAGGGGCCCTAAATTTTTATAGGCGGTTTATTACTGGTGCTGCTAAATTGCAGGCTCCTCTCCATGCACTATTAGCTGGTCCAAAGGTGAAGAGCAACAGCCCGGTAGTCTGGACTCCAGCTTTAGAGGGTGCTTTCGATGCTTGCAAGTCAAGTATTGCAAATGCTGCCCTTCTGGCACATCCTGACTTTTCTGCCCCCTTAGCAATTGTGACGGACGCTTCAGACTTCGCGATCGGTTCGGTAATACAGCAGGAGGTCGAGGGACATTGGCAACCGTTGGGATTTTTCTCTCGCAAATTGAGCCCCGCCCAGTGTAAGTATAGCGCTTACGATCGCGAACTGTTAGCCATTTATGAGTCAGTGAAGTATTTTAGACACATGATCGAGTTAAAACCTTTCTTTATACTCACTGACCATAAACCCATCGTTTCAGCTTTTAAAAAGTCACTTGATTCGTGTTCTCCGCGACAATTTAGGTATCTGGATTTTATTTCCCAGTTTTCTACGGATATCCGTTTTATATCCGGTGAGGACAACGTAGTCGCGGACTCATTATCTAGGACCGACGTTATTACCGACGGACTTGACTTACACGCTTTAGCATTATCACAGGCTACGGACACTGAACTGCGAAATTTAATCAAAACCGGTTCATCCGTAGTTTTGGAGAAAATTCCCTTTGGAGCAATTAAATTATTTTGCGACGTGTCCGGGCAAGTCCAGCGTCCCTTTATAACGTCGGAATTCCGTAAAATGGTTTTTAATTCCCTTCATGGACTTAGCCACCCTAGCGCTAGGAACACAATTAGATTAGTGACGGAGCGTTACGTGTGGCCGGGAATTAAAAAGGATTGCAGAGAATGGGCGCGTTCGTGTATTCCGTGTCAGAGGTCCAAAGTTTCACGACACGTACAGGCACCAGTCCACGATTTTAAACCACCTACTGGTAGGTTCTCCCACGTCCACATTGACCTTATTGGCCCCTTGCCCGTGTCTAATGGGTATAGATACTGCCTCACCGCTGTAGATAGGTTTACGCGCTGGCCGGAGGCAGTACCCTTACATGACATCACAGCAGAAAGTGTAGGCAAGGCATTCATTTCGATGTGGATTGCTCGCTTTGGTTGCCCGCAAAATATTACCACCGATCGAGGCAAACAATTTGACTCTAATCTGTTTCGCCAAATTGCGGCGATTACTGGTGCACGGCATTTGCAAACGACTGCGTATCATCCGGCAAGTAATGGTTTGGCGGAGAGATTTCATCGCCAGCTCAAGGGTGCCATAATGTGCCACGCAGATGAGTGCTGGACTGAAACCCTTCCACTAGTACTTTTAGGAATACGAAGTGCATGGAAGGAGGATTTGTCTGCTTCGACCGCCGAGTTAGTTTACGGCGAGCCGCTAAGACTCCCCAGCGATTTATTACAACCTACTGCTGACCGACTGACGGACTACACTGACTTCATGTCACGTTTGCGTCTGCATATGAGGAACCTGCAACCAACGCCAGTTACTCGGCATGGTTCCGCAAAAGTTTTCATTTTCAAAGATTTGGCCACTGTTACACATGTTTTTGTGCGACAGGATTTAGTCCGTAGGTCGCTTCAGCCGCCTTATGCCGGTCCCTATAAGATTGTGGAGAGGTCAGACAAATATTTTAAAATTGACGTTGCCGGTAGACAAGTTTCTATATCAATTGATAGGTTGAAACCAGCCTACATTTTGTCTGAAGCACCTGGCACTACTAAAACGTCATCGACCGTTCCGGTTACACCCGTTTCAGTTCCTTCGGAGCCTAGACCTGTTAATGTTCCTTCGGAGCATATTAAGGTGTCGCGTTCTGGTCGTCGGATACGTTTTCCCGATTTTTATCCACCCTAAAGGTCTCCGGGGGGGCTGATGTGGCGACAGCTTTTTATTAATATTGCCATTGGTAATTTAGTGTATATCATATGTGTTATTTGTTTTTATTTTCTCTTGTAAAATATTATATAAGTATATACCGTTTACTCAGCCGCGGCAGCGTCGCGCGCGCTGGTTCAAGGTGATCCTCATCACTCGGCTCGCGCCGCCGTACATCGGCGAGCGGCCGGCAATGTTCGTGCGCGCTCGGAAATCCCGCGCAGTCGGCTATTAATCATACTCAAGGCTGGACGCTGCGCTCGCGCCGCTCTGAGCTAACGGTCAATGCTTACGCGTTAGCTTTATACTTATTACTTTATTTCGGTTTGCGCAGTGCACCGTTTAATGTTTAAGCTTAGGCTTTATGTTCGCGTTTGTATGTGCTTTTTCTATCCCCTGTGACTTTCTTCAAAACTATCTAAGTGTTTGCCTTAAACTGTTATTCCTTCTCTTTGTGCTTGTGACTCTTGAGTGCTCTGTGTTTCTCTATCGTGCGTGTTTGACTTTAATATAATAATTAGTGTGGAACTAGCTTGTTTTACTGTACTCGTTAGGCTAGTCACCCACAAGTATTTATATCTATTAAATATATCGTCGTCTAGTACCCGTAACACAAGCCTTATTGAGCTTACTATGGGGCTAGTGCGATTTGTGTAAGATTGTCCCCTTATATTTATTTATTTATTTAGTCACAGAACAAGTGGTCTGCTCACCCAGGAGCAGCCCCTTTTATACCTTGTTCTGTCACTCGCTGACATCAACCACTTTTGTTGTCTTACCCTCATTTATAAATCGATTTATTAATAACAATCAAATCAACGAAATCATTATAAATCCAACAAGCGCCACGAGAGCAAATAAAGATAACAGAATATTGTTCAGCAAACCTCTAACGGGTCTGCGTCAGGGTCAGGACAAAATAGCGGAACCGTGACACCTATCCCTCCTGACTCAGTAAACCAAGGTCGGACTTCGTCTCACCTGTGGTCAATAATTAAGAGCTCACGTGCATATAAATAATGTTTTTATGGAATAGTAATATAGAAGAGGAGACGCCGTTTATGCGGATTAAGAGTCCAAACAAAAAGTAGGCTTCGTAGCCCTTAACTTTGATAATGTCCACAGAAAAGACGCGAACCTAAATCTGTGTATGACCTAAATGTATATTTGAACCGACTTTTAACTTCAAAATAATAACTTTTAACATTCGGAGTATTAATAACAAATTTGCATCTATTAGTGACGCCTGCTGTCTTTTAATCGAAATACCTCATCAGTTCACAATCCTTGGCTTATACAGATCCCCTTCATTCAAAAATACAACAAATTTTCTGCTTTCTCGAGACACCATACTTAGTTCTACTAATCAATCAAAACATTTGATCATCGCTGGTGATATTAATATTGATATTCCGTCAACTGATGTGATGCTCACGTTACGGATTACTCGTGTCTCCTAGAGGAACATGGTCTATCATCAGCTATAACTAAACCCACTAGAGGGTTGACCTGTTTAGATCACATATTTGTAAGGTCGAGACGCAAAATTGTAGGTAGGACTCGTTTTTGACTCAGGTGTAACAGATCACAAAATGGCTGCCATCGGCTTTGCATCCGTTAGAGCTAAACCAGTCAACCGAAGTAGACTGCGAACACTGACAGACTTTGAAAGTGTTGCCACTGAGCTCTCTACTGCGGACTGGACACTCGTTCTTGAAGAGCCCGAGATTAATCCAGCTGTGGAAAAAATTATGTTAATTCTCAATAAAGCACCAGAGAACAACACGCGTCAAGAGACTGAGCAGAACAAGATCCACATGACTCCAGGGTTATTCCGCTGTGTGCGGCATCGTGATAAACGTCACCTAAAGGCGAGGCAACACACAAGTGGTCACAAGTGATCTCAATCGCTATAAAAAAAGACAACGATCTTTTAAGAAATCTCAAGTACAAGGTCAACTTATATCAAATAGCATCATCTATTAAAGATTTCATTTTGCAACCCTTGACTCACATTTTTAACCTTAGTTTAGGCACTGGTAGTTTCCTGGAGCAATGGAAAGTAGCATTTGTTACACCTATACATAAAGATGGTCCAACAGATGTACCAGGGAACTACAGACTCATATCATTACTTAGCGTATTCTCAAAAATACTTGAAAAGCTCGTAAATAGAAGAGATAGTTCATTTCTTGGAAAAATCTGGTTTGTTATCGGAAAGGCAAGTCGGGTTCAGAGCCCATAAATCCAACGAAGATGCCATTTCACTTCTGGTTAACTTGATATCCTCTTACCTAGACAACAACAAAAAATGCATAGGTATATTTCTAGACTTGGCCAAGGCCTTTGACACGGTCTCCAAACCAATCCTTCTCCGCAAACTTGAGAGAATCGGGATTCGAGGTGTGTCACTGGCCTGGTTCGATAGTTACCTTTCAGTAAGAAGACAACTAGTCAAGGTTAATTCCCTCAAGAGTCACACAAACTGCATTAATTTTGGAGTTCCGCAGGGTAGTCTCCTTGGTCCAACTTTATTTATTATCTACATCAACGACATCCACAACCTCTTGAACGCTGAAATAATTTGCTATGCCGACGATACAGTACTTAATTCTTTTCAGCTCCTGGGACAGTGCGTATGAAGCTGCTGAAAAGGGAATGAATTCCACTGTCTCTTGGTTACAAAGTTATCTTCTAACCATAAACAGTAACAAAACGAAATTTATCTGTTTTCATAAAACCGCTTCTTCCAGACCACCTACTTTCCCTCCAATCAAAATCCACACCTGCAATAATACTGACTAGTGCTCCTGCAAAACCATCTGCTGTACATAAGTATTAACAATGAAATATCTAGGTCTGCTTATAGATGAGAATTTAAGTTTCAAACCCCATATTCTTTCACTGTCTAAAAGAATCAGGAAAACAATTTATATATTTAAAAGGCTACGCCTATCTGCGGATATAATTTTAAAAATGACTTACTTAGCCTTGTGTCAGTTAGTAATATATACCTATGGTATTTGAGTGTGGGACAGTGTTGCAAAAACCATAATCTTCGTAGTAGAGAGAGCTCAGCGTTCGGTTCTGAGTGATGCTTAAAATCCTTTTAGATATTCAACAAAAAGCTTTTATGCAAATGCTCAAGTTCTATCGGTTCGTCAGCTCTTCATTCACAAAACAGGCGTAACCACTCATAAATCGGCATCAAATATGGAAAATTACTCGCATTTATTAACCAAGCGAGTATTTAAACTTCCCGTACCTAGGGTAAATACTGCTTTTGGCAGTCGCTTTGGCGATGCCCTTAACTCTACAATTTACAATACTGTTGTTAGTAATAACTCTAAAATTACTGGAGTATCAGTTAAGGAGGTCAAAAGGCTTATTTTCAACTGGCTGTGATCACTGAGTTACGATGAGACTGAAGCATTACTAATTAAGATAATTTAAAAATAGCTAATATTCTTAATTTTTTTTTTTATTTTATTATTATTTTAATTTGTCACTATAGCCTTATTTCTGTATTTGTCAACGTTATTATGTTCATTCTGTTTTAATTTTCATGTAAATTACTTAGCGTTTATATAAATATAAGCATGACACCAAATAGAAACCTGGTTTCCCGCGATACAGGCCAGGCCTAGTGCGACCTCTGTCACTTTTGCATTGTAAAATCTCTATGCACGTTACCAACCTTTTGTTTTGAACTGTATTTTTATTTGTGCAACAAAGTTAATTTTTACTCTACTTTTACTTTACTTTCGGCTGAAGATGATGACAAAACATTTGAACCTCTCAAAAAACAAAGACTACATGAAAATGCCGGTACAGACAGTATTACGATAACTGATCATTC
This sequence comes from Epinotia bilunana, assembly GCA_947049275.1. Classification (NCBI taxonomy): domain Eukaryota; kingdom Metazoa; phylum Arthropoda; class Insecta; order Lepidoptera; family Tortricidae; genus Epinotia; species Epinotia bilunana. The sequence goes on along the minus strand of OX346253.1, from coordinate 38,943,795 downwards.
TAAGAGAATTCACATATTATATGCGAGCTTCTACTTATATACTGATATATATGTAAGTATTTTATTTCTGATCTGTTTACGGTCAACGTGATATTCATTCATCTATAAAGGCCATGCCACCCCGCCGTAATATAAATGTCACCGCATTCTTTATATTCCATGCTCCAGTGCATTTGTTTTGAAATCACGGAGTCTTCCGCATATGAGCACAGATGGCGGCCTCCGTGGGGTTTTTACCGGATAGAAATACGATATACTGTCATATCCATACCAGATTTTCCCATCCCATTCCAGATTGCAAAAGTAAGGGTATAGGCGTGCCTTGCTCAGTTTGTTTCAAAATCAGAATGATTTACTGGTGACGGGTACTTATTCAATAAAGGGTTGGCCACACGATTGTGATTTTTCTGAAGTCGCAAGCGTCCATTGGCTACGCTGTCTGCCAACCACCAGACAGACCTTATACTTGTTAGTCACCGTCGTTAGCAATAGCCAATTGTTAAGTAGGTATTTTGATTCAGTTAGTAACATATTTACTTCTTCCTTTCTCAGTTAGGTAGGTACAGTTGACTTTAAAAATAGGTGTATACAGTTTTGCCTTATTGCATCAGTGTAAACATCTGGGGACAGGGCAGTGCCCCCGCCAAGTCGAGCAAAACAGCGGCACGGCCGTACCATCCTTTTCTTGAAACAGTTCAGGCCATCTTCGACCCCCCTGTAACTTCGTTGTGGATAAAACTAGAAGCCTGAATTTTCAGTAACAAAGCAGGCATTGTAAACACGGTTTATTTAAAATTTCTTTCAATTTGAACCAGTAGTTTAAAAATTATAACTAGTCAAAGTTTCTTAATTTTGTCACTCACTGACTGACTGACTGACGGATCATCAAAACTTTAGCACTTCCAGCAGACCTAGAAGCTTCAAAGGGTCTGGACGGGATGCCATAGTAAAATCGTCCCTGGCTGAATATGAAATATTTTTATGCACGTTCATTTGTCGTATCGTTAGATCTGTTCTTTCTGTACCAAATATTAAAGCCTTAAATGATTATGGTTAACGAGAAAAATATATATAAATTCAGTTTTAATTTTTTAAGCCACACAATTATTTAAGATACATTTAATTTAAAAAAATAAGCGTCCTATCGTTTTTTGACGTGAATAAATTTGGCTATTGAATATTTTTTTCCAGCGGACTCCCACACACATATCAACACATCTTTCAACATATCTTTGACCTCGGCCATGGAATGTTTTTTATGGGATATCTTTGACACCGACCATACAAATAAATGAAAAATATAATTTGTTCTCGTCCTGGCGGTCTGTTATGCCACACGTATTGGATTGAAATCGAACTAATATTTATTGAGCGGGCTCGTTAGACCACGTTTATGGCCAGACGCAGGCTGCCGGGCGCCTAAGGATCCGCTCACTCCTGCGCTGTAATTCGGAACGAGCCAATGCGTCTCACCTCACCCGGTACGCCTAACAAAATGCTTAGTTACTACAAATCGCGGCGTCAAGATATATTTGTGGGGGAACGGTGAGATGAAGTTAAGATAGAATAGCGGGGCTGCTGCCGCGATCGCTTGGAGTTCGGAGTCGTAGCTGACCCGTAAAGCTATTGGTATATTCGAAATTGTCTAAACTAAGCTGATGAATGCCTTTTTTTGTGGTCCGAACAAAGGCTATTCAAGGCGCACGCGTACCAAATTTGCAAAAAAAAATTAGCGCCACATAAAATGTCCTTTGAATAATGAACTCTATCTTCTTTTACAATAGATTCCAAATTACCATAGCGCCTTGTACCTGGCTCGCTGGGAGCGGGTTTTGTTATCTTTTAGTCCATTTTGAATCTATTGAATAAGACGATTTTGTGACATTTTATGTGGCGCTAATTTTTTTTTGCAAGTTTGGTACGCGCGCGTCATGAGTAGCTTTTGTTTGGACCGCGAACAAAGGCATTCATAAGCTCAGTACAATGGCCATTCATGAGCTTAGTTTAGAAAACTTCAACTATACGTAAACATGAATTTGATATTAATCCAATACATTTAATCACAAATATCCGCTTCTTCTTACAAGGAAAACCGTATTTTTCCTGTTTGTCCGAGTGCCGTAATTTGTTTCAAGTTTCTTCCTTGAACTTTCCTACGAAGTACCGAAAATATATCCTTGCAACCGTGTTCGTCGTAAGTATTTGTTTTAGCAGGGCTATTGCGTAACGCTTCTAACGCGCGTTATTGACGTTACCTTAATGACATTGCCATTTTTAGGTTCCGTACCTCCAAAGGAAAGAACGGAACCCTTATAGGATCACTTTTATGTCCGTCTGTCTGCCAATGAAGACCCTTTATCTCGGTAACGTGTATATGACGTGTGCGTGTAGCTTAAATTAAAAGCATATACTCAAATCTACAGTCCCTTTAAACTGTGAAAAACTCAAACTTCTAAGTTAACGTTAAAAAAAGATACGGCCGATTATGTCGTAAAAAACGTAGGTATATTTCGACACTGTCAAGGAATTCAAAATAAAAGGAGTGTTCCAAACGCCTGGTAGAGGTAACGCGTGACCGGAAGGCTGGATCATATCTGGCACGGCGGACCAGTATTGCCATACAACGTGGCAATGCTGCCAGCCTTAGGGCACGCGGCCCTCAGAAGGCAAATGTGGCATTTTTTATTTAATTATTTTTAACCTAGTTCGAATTTAGTGTTTAGTTTTCTACTATAAAATAAGTATATTTTTTCTTCACATTGTACCTATTTATTCTTAACTTATTATTTAAGTTAGTATAAAAATATTCATACACCGCGAGCCCGAAAAACTGGAAATAAATACTTGTTATTAAATAAACAACGTTACTAATGAAGCACTAATCAAGACGCGACGCACAGCCCAAACAGTACGAAAAGCGCAGCCAAAGACTTTACCATAAACATGGCATGTTACCCAAATTTATTCTCACTGTATGAAGCTCGTTGCGTTTCCTGAGTCCGTTGGTAATTAGGTTGCAATCACGCCCTCCGCGCGTGTTGCACTCGCATATCCGCAGTCGGTTTACTACGTAATGAACCATCACGTCAAGCCATGTCGGAAGGTTACGCACTGGGGTAATGTCGCGTGATGACGTACTGCCCCCCTGTTCTGTAACTTGTTTAAGCTCACCTCAACGCTCACCCACAAATATATCTTGCCACCGCGTTGCGCAGTAACTAAGCGTAGGCAGAGTTCTAGTTTCGTGACGGGGGACCGGCGGGGTGAGCCTCATTAGCGCGTAGCGAATAACAGCCCTATACTCGTAAAGGTGGTTTTCCACCGGCGAGGCGAGGCGGGGCCCACGCCCCATACTAATTTCAATTCTCGCTCATCCACATGAGCGAGAATTGAAATTAGTATGGGACTTACTACCTAATTGCACTGAGCGCGCGCGCGCGCGGTGGATACAAACAGCTGCGATCTGGGCCATTCACGAATTCACCACCCTAGGTACGTAATGTACTATTAACTACAGACAATGAATAAAATTAAATAGCCTTTGAAGAGTACAATAGGTACTTATGTATACATTGAATAATAACTAGTAATCTATTTTTCTTTTTTGTAATTTTACGCAATGGAACAACTAAAAACTAATCAGTACTAATAACTAATTGTTATTATGTTAATCTTTTTTTAATACCACGTCGGTGGCAAACAAGCTTACGGCCCACCTGATGGTAAGTGGTTATTGTAGCCTATGGACGCTGGCAACTCCAGGGGTGTTACATGCGTGTTGCCGACCCTTTAAGATTTTATACACTCCTTTTTTGAAGAACCCCATACTGTAGTCAAATCACTGTGTTAAATGTGTTATTCACGTCACTTTAATAATGTCTCTTTAACTTATATAATGTCACTTATCTCAGTTTGCCTCTTGGCGAGAGTCTCCTCCAATTCTCTCCACTGAGCCCCGTCCATAGTGACTCTTCTCTTCTCGATTCTAATTTCGTCTTCCCTAATTATTGTAAATACCTACCTTTATATTACCCGTGTGGTTTTGGGGTAGAATGGTGTCGTAAAAGTCGACTAAGGGATCAGGGTTGAAGTGTGTTGTGGGCGATGGGCTAGCAACCTATCACTGCAATATCACATTTTGTCGATCTTTTCTATACCCTCATTTATGCTAAAAGTGGCGCTGGAACATAAGTTTCATGTGCTCTGCCTACCCCTTTTGGGAATAAAGGCGTGAATGTATGTATGTATGTACCTACCCTTATTTAATACCACGACGCGACGTAGGCAAACAGCCCCGCCTGACAAATTGTCCACAAAACGTGTTTCTCCCCATGCATGAGGTCGATGCCGCAGTCCGACCTGCTGGACGCGGTTTCTTTTCATAATACCCTTATTTTATTTTTAGGTCTAACCCTGTCGTTATTATTACTATTATTACCTAATTAGCTATTTGACTACTTTATTTTGTTACATGTATACATACATTTACGCCTTTATTCCCAAAAGGCGTAGGCAGAGCACATGAAACTTATGTTCCAGCGATAGCAGTGTTTTATTTTGTTTCAACCTGTTATTGTTTACAATAAAGTACTATTTACTGTGAACTATTTAATCAATCAATCAATCAAATATATTTATTTGCAAAAATACAGTGGTAGGGTGTTCTATGTATTTTGCTTGCAAGCAAGCGTGCAAATATTATCAGTAATATGAATTTAATACACATGTCAACATCAAAATAAATAGGTAAAAATAACTATCAAAAATAAAATTAAAAAACAAATAAATACAGAAATTTAACATAATCATTAAAAAACAGTCATTCAATAAATACTAATTTTTAAATTCTAAATATTGCTTTAAAAACACTTGTCAAGAAGCCAGTCTACTAATGTTCATTTCAACTCATGTTCCTGTAGTGACTTAGTTTTCTGGTAGGTTATTATACATATTTATGCACATATTAAACACATGAAGATTAATACTAAGTAACAACTTTATGACTGTAATGAAACAACTTAAATGTACCGACGTACAACAGCAACGCTAAAGGTGCAGTTATTGATTGTTAGATTTAAGTATCTCACGATATTTCCATGTGAACCACAAAACTCATTGCACAACCTCGTCTTGCTATCCAGTCATTCATTGAACGCACACTATTGCTTAGGAACTAGCTTCTGTTTAGCTGTCACCAACTATAACCAACCAAAATTAGTGGCCTAATTAGCGCATGCGGTCTAATCTAGAGCATTCCGTGCTCGGAACGTGCGGTGCGTATCGAAATGCATGCTGTGTCTGCGGTATTTAGTAGATTCAAGGGCTTTCCATGTACTGTGCCATGGTGCGAGTCCCTACTCGCACCATGATTTGGACACTTTTTTGAAGTAGTCAAATGCGTCGTAGTCGAATCATGAACGTGACTGACCACAAAAAATCGAGTGGAATCCACAGAACAAATCCTTTCGTTTAGAAAAGGCAGTGTCTAGCTATTACTCAAACCTTTGGACCTATTTTGTGCGAAATATATTTATTGAAACTAGACTTTAATATGTAATTTTTTTAGGTTTCCGTAGTCAAAATAAAAAAATAAGCCAAGTGCGTGTCGGGCCACGCGCATTGTAGGGTTCCGTAGTTGCCTGTCTGTTTTAGTTACATCGACGTGCGGTGCGGTTGCGTCAGCCGAATTTGTACGAAAATTGGCCTCTCGGTAACTACTAATGCCTACTTGTCCGTGATAGTTTTCCTTTTAAATTCATTATATTAACTACTACCACGATTTTTTCACATCCCCGGTAGTAGCCATTTAGGCGGCAGAGGGGGGGACACATGACTCGAACACAAATTTAGGTTTAAAAGCACAATATCTCGCAAACTAATCACTAATTTGAAAAATGGTGTTAGGAAACCCATAATATTTTTGAACGAGCTATCCAACGATTGCCCACACCATGAGTTTAACGAGAAAAGAAATTACATACCCGCTTTAGGTGTAGGGGTGGTACCCTAAAAATAGTTATTTGTTATACAAGCAAGGGTACAAAGTTGTGTTTTACCCGCGAGTGTGGAATAAAACACGAGCAAGCGAAGGGATGCTGAGCGAAATAGAATTCTGAGCGTAGCGAGTGCTTCAACACACGAGAATTAAAATACATTTGCACCCGTGTATGTGTAGCACAAAACTTTTCACCTCACTGTAGCGAGGAAAGTGCAACATGCAAAACAACTTTATTTAATTTAAATAGTAATATTTTTTTATTGTTTTAACAGTAATAACGTTAAATATCAAGTAGAATTTTGGTCAAGTGCGAGTCGGATTTTAGTTTTCCCATACATTTTGAGAACCAGCCGGCCTGATGAAGGCAACAAGCATTTTTTTAAAGTTCATTATTTATTTTATTCTGTTTTTAGTATTTGCTGTTATAGCGGCAACAGAAATACATTTGTGTTTTTTTTATAGTTTTTAGTAGTTTTAGTTATGTTATCTATCAAAAGCTACTTAAACACGATAAAAGACGGCTTTCCGAGGCAGTAAGGGGGAAAAAAGATCTTTTAGTTATTTTTTTTATTCCATGAATACATTTTTTTTGGATAGTACGCGCTTGACGATACTAAGTACCTACATAAAAGTATTCCGTTTTTGCCATTTTGTGAATGTATTCCTTAATAGGTCAACTGGAGTAAGCGGTAATCGACAGCGTTTCGTCGCTAGCCTATATGCCTCAGGATTCAGAAATTAGATAGACTGACACATATTGCTTTGTGTGCACCTTCACCAAAAACTTATTGATACATAGACATTGTGACAGTGTGAGTGACATTATTATACTACACGTGTCCCGTCTGCACTACTCGACGAAAACCAAACAGATAATCAAGTACTTGCGTTTGAAGACCAAGTTCACCCTGCCTGCCCTGAGGGTCGAGCGAGTTTCAATTCATTTGTGGTGAGATTGCCAAGTGACAAACTTTATGAAGGGGGAGATCCGGTCGAAGGGTGTTGTTTTTTCTTTTCGAGGCCGGCTATTTGTCACCCAGATGCCGTATCATGGTCAGCCTTCTCACGCGATAAGTGACAAGATAGAGCGTCTGTCTCATTCTATTGAACGGTGTCCGCCAGTGACGGACGCTCTATCTTGTCACTTATCGTGTGATAAGGCCGTCCATGCTACGGGGTCAGAACTTGCGCCGCGCGTCACCCTCTTAACGTGTTAATGTGTTATATTATACATTTTGTATAGTGATATGTATGTCAGTTTGTAAGTTATTTGTTGTTTATAAATATAGGTCTTGTTGCTTGACGCAAAGTAAATCAAGTAAGTAACTTTGACGATCCTGATTAGGTGATACGAAATCATTTTATTGGTGATCATTGTATTTATAATTTTGAATATTGTTATTTTGAGACGATTGTGATGTAAATTCTTATAATTTTGACTAAGCCAACTTTGCACTGTAAATTAATCTAATCTAATCTAATAAATAAAAATAAAAAAATCAATTCATAACTTACTTACAGCTCATTGGTACGAGCTGGGATCCTAACCCATTACCTTCGTTTCATCATCATCATCATATCAGCCGAAAGACGTCCACTGCTGGACATAGGCCTCCCCCGAAGAGTGCCAGTGACCGGTCCTGCGCCACCCGCACCCGCTTCGTTTAGTCTAACTTAACTCAGCAACCATAGATATAAAAAGTCCTACATTCTACATTTTCAATTTCCCTGATGCCAAATCTGATGGAAGCCTAAAGCCAAAAACCAACCATCCCTTTCATGTATCATTGGAAAAATCGCTTCATGCTAATGCAACCGCAATCATATTTGGTTGAGCTTATTTCCAATCGCCTATCGACGTCATAAATATTCTATTTCACGCCAATTACACAGTGCCGTAAATATGGCGTCGGCCGTGAACGTTTTTGACATCAGTGTAATGATTTGTTGGACGAAACTCGCTAATTCACGTCATATGTCGAGATATGACGCCGGCGGCTATGACACATGACTGGGAATGCCCAGCAATGTCATTAAATAGACGCTCCCGAATACGGCTCTGGGCCATGATTGCTTTAGTCTTAAATGATATAATGCACATTCCTAGAATACCTTTCGTACCTACCTATCGTTCTATTTTGTTACTTATATAACTTAGAAAAGTTGAAAAACCCCCGACATTTTCATTTCAAAGTCCAATATTTTAAAAACGGCTGAACAGATTTTCATGAAATATGGCTAAAAACACTTGGGATAAAATTATCTATGACACAAAAAAAAACGCATTCAAATCGGTCCATCCCTTTGGGAGCTACGTTACCACAGACAGATACACAGATACACATACACACAGATACACAGACACGTTAAACTTATAACCAGTGATCGGAATTAGGTGAGCCAAAATACCTATTATTCGCAACAGGACATAATGTAGAGTGGATACAACCGGGTAGAAAAATATTTTTTTTCTTTAACACCGGGTAATCGATATTTGTCCGGGTAGTATAAGTAGTCGTAATGTTAAACATACATATTTTTACTTATAGTACGGGATTGTTTATGTTAGTTTGTAGTAAAAAGGGAAGGAAAAAGTATGAAATGGTTATAACTTTTAGATTAACATTAAACATCCCGTTCTATAAGTAAAAACATATATGTTGAACATTACGACTGGTACCCGGAAAAATAACGAATACCCGGTATTTAAGAGAAAATTCTGTTTTCCTACCCGGTTGCAACCACTTTATATTATGTCCTCTTGCGAAGAATAGGTATTTTGGCTCACCTAATTCCGATCACTGCTTATAACACCCCTCTCTTTGCGTCGGGGGTTAATAAATAGTTATTTGTGCAACAAGAGAGCAAAGTTTGTTTTTGCAAATCTGTGAATTGTTAAAATTCACAGATTTTACTAATATCTTCGAGATATTTTTGAAATATATTATCATTATCACAAGGGCACGCATTAGCATATTACGTGTTACTCGCGTGCACACCAAAAACTAGCCGTGTAGGCCGGCGCTACCACGAACCTCGAAAGTCGAAGTTCGTAATACATGCATCCCTGTCACTCGAGTGAGTGTGATGGAAATACCCGAACTTCGACTTTCGAGGTAATCGTAATTTAAACCTGTTAATTTGATAGTTTTCGAAAGTGTACTTTTTTGGGGGTCTACTTTGAAATTTGATGGTCGAACTGTGGATCGACCTACGTGTGCCATTTTCTTTTTTCGTAATGGAATGAAAGGGACAGCGCTGTTGTAATAGAACTTGTAATAGACCCCATACAACGAAATGTCAGTGCTCCGCATCAAAATTAAAAAGCGACTTTGCCTCACGGAGTGAGCAAAATCGCATTTTGCACACTGTTTTCACGCAGCAAAATATGCTTGTTCGAGCTGCTGAGGTGAATAATAGATTGTGGCAAACAAAAACAGTTGAAAATACGACAAATACAAGCAATTTTAAAACGATCATTTCGCTCTCTAGCTAGTCAGAGCAGTTCACTGTTAAGATCTATAGGGTTAAAATTGTTTGTAAATATCTTTAGAAAGAATACATTTATTCGTAGCAAAAAGAAAGAAAAAAGACATACTGTGGACATACGCACATACACATTTGCCATGAAATGGCCACAACGAATAACACACCGTCAAAGATCAATTTCAAAAACTTGAAAACTTACCATTTACCCTTTTATTTTTTGCGCTCACCCTTTACCACCTATAGTGTATTTCATTTCCTGCTATCTCGACCTGCTATATATTTAATGATCGAATGAGTAGACCAAACGTTTTGCGTATTTTTTTAGGCGTAGCAAATAATCCTTGTAGATATTAAAATTAATTAATTTAAAAACTCCGTACTAACCTGTTCCGTTTAACCCTAACACCCCCCAAAATTCCTTTCCAAACATTCCAATGTCTCTGGTTTACTAAACATTAGTAATCTAATACACAAAAATTGCAATATTTATCAATAGTAAGTGACCTACGACTTCCACTTTAGATTAGTAAACGAACTCTATCATTAGCATTCCAAATTTGGATTAACAAGTACATGAAAATATTGTGCTCTAAAGTGTAAAAATAAGGAATAATGATATGTGCAAAGCTGTATGCACTAGTTTTTTATATGAATGGTAAGTCAACAGAAGATACTTTGTCTGTGTGTCCTATCTATTAGTGTCAGTTAACTATATTGGCGTGTCTTTTGATGAAGTTGTTATAGTAGCCAGTTTCAAGAAGGGTTGCTTGTTGCTGTGATCTATTTTTTATCCTGAAGAATTTCTGTAGAAGGAGCTAGTGTGGCGGTGGATGGGATGGCTTCCAGGCGGTCTTATCAGATTTTTATGTTTTGGACGCAAGTGTTTGATGGTTAAGGCGCATAGATTCTAGATTTTACTCTTTTAGTTACCAAGTATAATCAAAATCAATTAAATGCAATGTGTATTAGAACATCTAAAGGGCATTGGGTAAAAGTGTTGTATTTTTTTGGTTGTATATATTTTTTGGTTGGCCACTGGTAAAAATGGTAGATTATGTTCAGTGATCGGAATTAGGTGAGCCAAAATACCTATTATTCGCAACAGGACATAATGTAGAGTGGATACAACCGGGTAGAAAAATATTTTTTTTCTTTAACACCGGGTAATCGATATTTGTCCGGGTAGTATAAGTAGTCGTAATGTTAAACATACATATTTTTACTTATAGTACGGGATTGTTTATGTTAGTTTGTAGTAAAAAGGGAAGGAAAAAGTATGAAATGGTTATAACTTTTAGATTAACATTAAACATCCCGTTCTATAAGTAAAAACATATATGTTGAACATTACGACTGGTACCCGGAAAAATAACGAATACCCGGTATTTAAGAGAATATTCTGTTTTCCTACCCGGTTGCAACCACTTTATATTATGTCCTCTTGCGAAGAATAGGTATTTTGGCTCACCTAATTCCGATCACTGATTATGTTAGATCTATTCAAAACTAACATATTTTGTTGCAAAATGTCATACTCTAAAATGCATCGGAGTCAAGATACTTGCAATAAGTATATATTTTCACAGATCATATTGACAAGTTATTAGCAAAACTTAAAACTTTAATATCTCGGCTCCGATAGTGTGTGTTTAATTTCATATATATCTATGCGTATTAAGAGGTACTCTAAACGATTATAAAAAAAACATCCTTGGCTGCTGCAAAAAAACGATATTTTTTTTCATATAAGGTTACCCAATGCCCTTTAGGATCTCTTCTTAATTTATTACAGCCGTATTCATATGTTAGAACATATATATGTTCTACAAGCCTATTTTAACTAAAATGGTGTTAAAAATAGTTAGTCCTTATCTGTCACTGACATCTGTGTTCGTCAGTTATTTACCAGAGACATTTTAAGTTTTATGATTAAGGGTTGGCGTTTTCCTTTTTAATTTAACACCGGCTGTGTTTGTCATTCTTCTGTCAGGTGTATCTGTAACAAGTATATGGCCTTATTAAAGTGGGTCCAGGCCCCTTAAGGTGAGCCTAGCTTACTAGCCATCTTATATGTTGAAAATGGAGTATTAAATTGTACTTATATAGGTAGATGAATAAATGAAAGCTCTGCGTTATCGGGAAGGGTGTAAAAAAAACAAAAGATGAGGATTGAAATTAAAGTTGTTTTAATAGTTGTTTCTTATTTTATTGCTTATTTGATTTGATATTTGATTGGGGTAATATTTGTATGATTATAGGTATTTATTGGTTGGTTTATAAAATTAAGTATTTTTTGAATAATTTGCATTACTAGTACTTGGCGTTTATTTGTTGGTTTAGATTTTAAAATGAAGTATTGATCGGATATAAGTATTTATTTATATTAGTTTTGGTTTAATTATTAGAATGAAGAAATTAATAGATAATTGGTATTATTAGTACAAGTATTTTGTATGTTTAATTAAATACTTAATCCCCAATTGATAATATTTCATATAAAGTAAATTCGAAACTGTTTGTATTTTTTTTTTATATTTATTTAAAAGTATACACAAGATGATAACTGACATTTAACTAAATTAAATTAAAACTAAGTTAAATCTAAAAAAGGCCCTCGAGGCATTGTACCGAGGATGCTGGCGGCAATTCCTCGCTGAATTGCAATGTTGATGCGTTGCGCGAGAAAGCCGCCAGCTCTTCGGTCACCAACACGTCTAGCACACGACGGCCGCGACATACTCTCGATTTTTATCGCACTATACCTCTTCTTCTAAATGTTCTAATAAAAGAGAGACGGATAGTGCGAGAAAAATCGAGAGAGTTCGCGCGCCGTCGCGTGCTAGCCGTGCAGTTACGTCAACCAGATGTTTCGCGATTTCCGAAAATAACTTTTGCGCACTGGGACCCCACGGACCTAGGTCCTTAGGGTCCCGACGCCAAATGGTACAAAGTTGTATTATTATCCTTTATAAGGCTAGTTAAATCCTTATTCGATCCTTGGTTTGCTTCCTAAGGCATAAAGTGGTTGCAAAAGCACCAAGCTTAAATAAAAACCTCCAAGCCTTTAGTGATACATAATTCTAACTAATTAAGGTTTACAATTTAAGTGGTAAATTATTCTACCTTATTAAACGATAGTATTTTACAAAGGTTACGCTTTGGACATATAGTTTGTCGAGTTAAACATTAACCGAATAGAATTCACAAGACATTATACACAAGGAACACAATTACACACACACAATAAAAAAGTACTGTCAATAATACACCAATACTGTACCCTCGTACCTACACCTTGACACTCGCAAAGGGAATTGAACCCTTTCCGATTCAAAATACGGTTCTCCGTTAATTTAAATACGGGAATCGAACTCGTGTCCCATTTCCATTATTTAGTAAGTATTATCACTTTATTACCGATTGAACGGGGATTTTATTTATTTTGTTCACTGACACAATAAGCCGTTTAATGGTCACGATAGGGATATTTACACGCACATTATTTCTTGTAAACAGTTGTATACACCCACGCTTATAAAACTACAATAATATCATCATCATCATCATCATATCAGCCGAAAGACGTCCACTGCTCCCTCATAGAGTGCAACAATGACCGGTCATATGATAGGGATAGCGGACTCCCGCGACCTTTACCAGGTCATCAGTCCACCTTGTGGGGGGCCTACCCACGCTGCGCCTGCGCTGTGTGTTGCCAGTGATGAACTATGGCACGGAAACGTGGTCGCTTATTATGGGCCTCATAAGAAGGCTCAAGGTCCCCCAAAGAGCAATGAAGAGGGCTATGTTGGGAATTTCTCTGCGCGATCGCATCAGAAATGAGGCTATCCGCAGCATCACCAAGGTAACCGATATAGCCCTCCGAATCGCTAAACAATAATATCAATATCCTTTAAATATTAACTAGGACAATGTGCATAATGTGATTTAGTAATGCACTCGCCCTGGGGACCGATTTTTGACTTTTCAGTCTTAGCGCTCGACTCTTTCACTCGAAAACGGACAAATATTATGAAATGCTATTTTGAAATGACGATAGAAAATTTAAAAACGTGCGTTGACCACTAGCATTCAATTCTATCGGTAGAAAGTAAGTGCCTGTGATTATGACACTACAATAGCATTTACTTTTATTTAATTTTCGAGCGCTCGAAAGTCAAAAATCGGCCCCCAGGCTGAAAACCAGCGCTGAACTCTTGTTGTTCAGCACATGCTGAGTCTGGGACCTATTGCCCCAAAATAATTGAGCTGTACTTTTTATTTTTTTGCATATTATTATTCTGTATTTGTCGCTGTTTGTATATGTCAGTACTTGTTTTTGGCAATAAATTATTATTCTATTCTATTCTAGTCTATTCTTATTTCTTTATATTACTGGGTATTTCGTATGACAAAAAAAAATAGTTAAGTTACGTTCCAGTGTGTAGAGTGAAGCCAGTGAAACTGGACATGACCAAGTGCGGTATGGACAACGCTCACACGATGGAGGGAGAAGTGTTGAATCACCAGTATCCCTGGGTTGGCGTGCTGTTCTACTCGCTGTGTGAGTATAATATACCACACCGCTTTTGTTATTATATCACGTTGGGGTGTACGGAACGCCTAATAAGTGGAGGATAATGGTTGGCATCAAGGTTATAAGCAATCCCTTAACAATCTAGTATAGAGGCCCATCCTTATTGTAGATTGGAGACATTTGAAATAGACACAGTAAGTGGCTCACTTACTGTGTCTATTTCAAACCACTCGAAATTTAGGTTACACAAGCAGGTTGTGTTACCTCATCGTCAATTCACGACACCCATAGGCAAACTACACTTAGATAAATCATATGTATTGCAATTTAGCTGCAATTTAAAGTTGAAACAGTTTTTAATAAGGGCTGCTAGCTTCAAACATTAGAAAGGAGATATATTTTTAATTATTTGTGACGTTTTTTCTAACAATGTTGGAGAGGGATGGAAAAATGGAAATTGGCCCGGTGAATGAATAGTTATTTATAATATATAATAATCTAGACCCACGTCCTCCAAGCCAATGTTGAGAGTGGTGACCCGCTGTCATCACCCTCTCTCTAATGATGTTTCGCCAAGTCTGTCTCTTAAGCTTAATGGCAACATGCACGGCCTCATAAAGCTTAGTATCGAGAATGGTGCGGGACCACGAACTGAAATATGCTTGTAGGTAACTACATGTACTTATTTAAAGATGACCTGTGTCTAGAACTGCTTATGTTGTGAAAAGACGACGAACTGATATTGTGTTACGCTCATTGCAGACAGCGGGCTAGGCGAGACGCGGTCGGTGACGACGGTTGTGCTCATACACAAGGAGTTCGTGATCGCCAGCTCCGCTGACATCGGACCCATGCCGAAGCGGGCATTCAGGTATGTACTACGGCATTATACCATGTGTACACATTATTACGACGCCTTTGTGTAGTGTTGCGGCTGCCACGATACTGTAGCGCGTCGGGCATGTGAATGCCGCGACTTTCTCCTGCCCCCCTATTCTGTAACTTGTTTTAAGCTCACCTCAACGCTCACCCACAAATATATTG